>OX387423.1:5763934-7149225 GCA_947563755.1 Lochmaea crataegi | reverse complement strand
GATAGAAGAGAGAGAGATATGGGAAAGAAAGAGAGAGATATGGAAGAGGGAGAGAGAGAGAAAGAAGGGAAAGACGGGAGAGAGAGTGTATTGCGTGTGATTACAATCATTATTTTAAACTGTCAGAATCTAAGACGGATTCGGTAAGGTTCGCGACCCTCGGAATATTGTAAGCATTTTTTTTCTTATTAGACCATTTTTGACAGTTTTTGACAATTATTGACCATTTTTCAAATTTTAACAATTATTATCCATTTTCGACAATTATTGACCATTTTTGAAAAATGAGAGAGAGAGAGAGAGAGAGAGAGAGAGAGGGGGATACAGAGAGAGATAAGGAAGAGAGCGGATGGGAGAGAAACATGAGAGAGAGAGAGATGGGAGATAAAGATGAGAGAGAAGGATAAAGATAGAGAGATGGAAAAGAGAGAAAAAAAGATGGGAGAGAAATAAGAGAGAGAGAGAGAGATGGAGAGAGAGAAATAAAGATGAGTGAGAGAGGGGGAGAGAGAGATATATGGGAGAGAGAGAGAGAGAGAGAGATGGGATGTAGAGATATAGGAGAGAGATAGAGAGAGAAAGAGATGGGATATAGAGATATACGAGAGATATAGAGAGAGAAAGAGAAAGAGTTAGGAAATAGAGAGATGGGAGAGAAAGAGTTAGGAGAGAGAGGGAGAGAGAAAGAAAGATGGAAGAGAGAGAGATATGGGAAAGAAAGAGAGAGATAGAGAGAGATATGGAAGAGGGAGAGAGAGAGAAAGAAGGGAAAGACGGGAGAGAGAGTGTATTGCGTGTGATTACAATCATTATTTTAAACTGTCAGAATCTAAGACGGATTCGGTAAGGTCGCGACCCTCGGAATATTGTAAGCATTTTTTTTTAGACCATTTTTGACAGTTTTTGACAATTATTGACCATTTTTCAAAATTTTAACAATTATTGTCCATTTTTGACAATTATTGACCATTTTTGAAAATTTTGACAGTTATTGATCATTTTTCACAATTTGTGACCATATTTGACCATTTTTGACTATTTTCAAAATTTTAACTATTATTGACCATTTTTGACAATTATTGACCATTTTTGACAATTTTTAACAATTTTTTCTCCAAATTTTAATATTTAAAATATCAGACACAAAATAACACAAATTAATAAATACCTAAAAGCTAAAAAATAATGCTTCAAATCAGAATAGAACAAGGTAAACATGGAGGCCTCCATGAAGGTAAAAAACAGAGTGATAAATGTCAGATGTCAACTTTACCGATTGTAAAACTATCGAACATTATCGATAATAATCTATAGTAAAAATAGCACTATCGATAAATATCGATAGTCGGGACTATCGATAGTTCTCCATTCCTATTCAACGGAGCCTACGGAAAAAGTTGCCCACTCCAGCGATCGTCTTCGTTTCATTTCCAATCCGATCGTTCCGCTCCGGTCGCTCTTAAACAATGCGTGGGCATTGTTTACATGTTTACTTGTATTTCAAAAGTTTCCGATACCTCTTTTCGTTTCCGACGGCTCTGCTCCGATTCAGTGCGCGTGCTGCTTAAGACACGTCAGACGACTCAAAAATGTGCAAATTTGTACTTTGTTTTCTCACCTGCGTTTGACGTTTCAACATACCATCCTAAGCACAAACTGAAATCGTCCGCGAAAATATAGCTGCAAAGTACTCCTACGACGTTTACAAAGCTTCGGCCTGCCTTGGACTAATAATGTTTTTGGAAATTCTATTATCGTTTTTTTAAACATCTTGCAGCAGAAACAAGCAGAAATTCAAAATGACAGACGAAAATATCGCTACATGTTCCCTCTACAACGTTTACAAAACTGCGACCCAAGCTTTTTTTTCAAATATGTCTTTTTACCTTTTTCTGACGTGTCTAATGTAGAGATCTTGGGCAAAATTATTTTAGATGACACTTCCTGATGGCCCCCTAACCACTTTTAAAAATTCCAGCCGGAGGTTAAGTTGAAACGAAGTCAGCTGGACAACCAAAAAAAAAAGTACAACTTGTCGGTGCTTTTAAAAAAAGGGTGCAATGTTAATTAAATAACACGATGTTCGACTCTTTGAACGATTTGCGGAATGATCAGTTACAGCTTTAGCTGTTCTATTGATAAGTGTGACAATATTTTTGCAAAATTCCTTATTAATAAACTTACATGTTTCACGAGCTCAAGAATATAAACCATGACGTACCTGAAAAAAAAACCAAAAAATTAATTTCATAGCTTTTGCATCACGATAATGCAGCACCTTGCTTGTTCGTGAATTTTTAGCCAAAAACAACACCATAATCATGACTTAGTGTTAACCACTGAGTTGTGGTATACATTAATTTCATAACGGTACCGACCAATCAGAGCGCTGCGGTGTTTTGGACCGCCAAATGCAAATTGTAAACAGAGTTTTTTACTTCCTTGGAGACGATAATGTAGGTACTATGCTTGATTCATCTTTATTCAATATAACATAGAGCGTGTGATAGTGTGTTCTTGTGTGCCCGAGGATCTACATAAAAATGGGATTAGGTTAGAAAAGCAAAAAATAATTGTTGAGAGGGGGTTAGGTTATAATTAGGATTTATTTTATTTACATCAACGTTGTGAATTTATGTACCTTCACTCTTATTTTTTGGTCTTATTTGACTGGACTATTAAATGGAAATTAAATAATTTAAAAATGTCAACGATGAACGACATTGTAACATGACAACAGCTAAGATTAACAGTTTTAAGAGTCAATTGCATCGACTATTTTAAGTCAAGCTTAGGGTTAAGGGCCGCTTAAAGTTAATATTTTTGTTGCACCGTGTGTCAAACTCAAATTAAACCATTTCAGAGGCTTACAAGAAAACTTAAATTCTGTTAACCTAAAAGTTGCTTACCTGGTGGTTTGTACCGGTGTGAAGATAGCAGCCAATTTTAGCTGCAAAAATGTTGAGAACTGCTCAATTTGCGGTTTCAGTGGCGTGCAGAATATATATTGAATCAAATTCATATTTCGGAGAGCCACCTTGATATTCAATGGGTAGGGGTATATTGGTGTGAAGGACACACTGTTCAAAGGAAATTTGCTTACGATGGAGAACAAGGGTTGATACGTCACCCCTAAAGTTAGAATAAATTATAACTTCCAAAGGAAACGAGAAGCCAAGTTCATATTTGGTGGGTAGAAGCATAATAATGTTGGAAACACACTGTTCAAAGGAAATTTGCTTACGAGGGGGAACAAGGGTTGATACGTCACCCCTAAAATTACAATAAATTATAACTTCCAAAGGAAACGAGAAGCCAAGTTCATATTTGGAGGGTAGAAGCATAATAATGTTGGAAATACACTGTTCAAAGGAAATTTGCTTACGAGGGAGAACAAGGGTTGATACGTCACCCCTAAAATTACAATAAATTATAACTTCCAAAGGAAACGCGAAGCCAAGTTCATATTTGGAGGGTAGAAGCATAATAATGTTGGAAACACACTGTTCAAAGGAAATTTGCTTACGATGGAGAACAAGGGTTGATACGTCACCCCTAAAGTTAGAATAAATTATAACTTCCAAAGGAAACGAGAAGCCAAGTTCATATTTGGAGGGTAGAAGCATAATAATGTTGGAAACACACTGTTCAAAGGAAATTTGCTTACGATGGAGAACAAGGGTTGATACGTCACCCCTAAAGTTAGAATAAATTATAACTTCCAAAGGAAACGAGAAGCCAAGTTCATATTTGGAGGGTAGAAGCATAATAATGTTGGAAATACACTGTTCAAAGGAAATTTGCTTACGAGGGAGAACAAGGGTTGATACGTCACCCCTAAAATTACAATAAATTATAACTTCCAAAGGAAACGCGAAGCCAAGTTCATATTTGGAGGATAGAAGCATAATGATGTTGGAAACACACTGTTCAAAGGGAATTTGCTTGCGAGGGGAAACAAGGGTTGATACGTCACCCCTAAAATTAGAATAAATTATAACTTCCAAAGGAAACGAGAAGCCAAGTTCATATTTGGAGGGGAGAAGCATAATGATGTTGGAAACACACTGTTCAAAGGGAATTTGCTTGCGAGGGGAAACAAGGGTTGATACGTCACCCCTAAAATTAGAATAAATTATAACTTCCAAAGGAAACGAGAAGCCAAGTTCATATTTGGAGGGGAGAAGCATAATAATGTTGGAAACACACTGTTCGAAGGAAATTTTCTTACGAAGGGGAACAAGGGTTGATACGGCACCCTTAAAATTAGAATTAATTATAACTTCCAAAGGAAACGCGAAGCCAAGTTAATATTTGGAGGATAGAACCATTCTAAGGTAGAGAACACAGTGTTTTATAACAACATCTTCTCATATTTTCTGTAGATTTCTATTTATTCAAGATTTCATTGAATTTGACTTTTCGTTTTCATATACCTACTTAAGGGATTGCGTAAGACAAATTTGATCGAAATTTATTTTTCAAAAGTTTATTTTCGTTTTGTTTCGGTTATTTGGACCACTTTTTCTCCATAACATTTTTTCATATTTCCGGTAGATTTCTAATTATTCAAGATTTCTTACCATTTGACTTTTCGTTTTCATATACCTACTTAAGGGATTGCGTAAGATAAATTTTATCGAAATTTAATTTTCAAAAGTTTATTTTCGTTTTGTTTCGGTACTTTGGGCCACTTTTTCTTCATAACATTTTTTCATATTTCCGGTAGATTTCTAATTATTCAAGATTTCTTACCATTTAACTTTTCGTTTTCATATACCTACCTAAGGGATTTAGTTTATTATCGTTTTGTTTTTGTGATTTTCTGTGGTATTTCCATAGTATTTAGTAATCAGTTTCTGTCGAAAAAGAATCATTCACAAGCGTTTTGAATCTATTCCAAACAAACCATGACACGCACGTTTAAAAGGAAGATTTCTAGAGCAGATGTCTTAGAACTTATAAAGCCTTCACTCAAACAAAGCTCCGATATGCATGTTACAGACAAGATTTTTTATGAAGCAATTGCTCTTCAATTAAAAGGGAGTAAATATGGATATCCTAGCATAATAGCGCAAATTACTAAAAGATATTTGGAAGGTTCCAAAATAAAACAAAATTTGGAAAAAAAGTTTGAAACAAAAACAGTGAAAGATATTTTGCAGCACACGTTAAAATCTCCGATGGTACCGTTGCAAGGCAAATGGAGAGAACCACTTTCTTTTTACGGCAACATATGCAAAAGCTCTGGGCTTAAAAATACTCTTAAAAATAGAAAGAAAATTTATAATTTCAAGATTTCTATCAAGGCAAGAGATCCAAACAATCCAAAAACTTCTGATAATACTGAAAGCAAGCTGCAAAAAGCTGCTGAAATCGAAGAAATTTCCCAAAATGAAAATATCTCTACGTCTCTTGAGCCTACAATTCCGTCAGTTGAAAATAGTGATAGTCCTTTAAGACCATGTTCACAAAATAGTGAATATGATGTTATTTTTTTACGAGTGAACGAAACTGATTCATTTTGTAAACAAAAGTTTCATGATGTTTTTAATTCAAGTAATAAATCTCGTTCGGAAAAGGATGAGTTTGAACTTAATTATTTATCTGAAGTAGGTCCCGATAATAATAAAGTGACTTCAACCCCAGGTGCTATTGAAATGGGAAAAACTTATTCGCAGATATCTCCGGATACTTATATACCGAAATCATTACTAAATCTTTCAAGTCCTAATATATCTTCTTGTGTTTTGCCCAAAGAATCCGAAAACCTTTTCAATATTGAAAACATACCTCACTATAGAGCCTGCACATTTTTGGAAGGAACATTTATGATTAAAAGTGATGTAAAAAATCTTATATATACCGAAGAGAAGTTGAATAAACAGCTATATCCGTTTTATATGCGTAAAATGTTGAAAAAACACGTTAATAATGTATGTATCATAGTTTTCAAATTCGTAAAATATTTGAAAAAAAGTAATTCTACTGTTATTTATGCTGCGTACAGACAAAACAATTACCATTGCAAGAAGTTTAAAATTGTAGTATGTGGCAATTTAGTTAGTGTTTACAGTTCTTCTCTACATTATTATCATTCAAAATATATGACGTCTCCAATTAGAGGAATAGAGAGATCTATTTTACAAACAAAATTAACTAATGAAAAAGCCTTCAATTATAAAAAACAATCGTTATTGTTGCCAAATAAAAATATCTTAAATTAGGGAAAAACCTGCAAAAAATTAAATCTGATTGCGTTTTACGAAAACTTAAATCGGAGGGTAACTCAAGACAAGACCGTCATAAAGATGATGTAGTTGATATGTTGTTGATGCACCGAGATCATCCCGATTTTATCAAAGAAGTATCATTACCTTTCATTGTCAAATTATTTAGTTTAAAACAGCTTGATGTATTAAAGTCCCAAAAAATTAATAACCAATTGCCCTATATTCATTTTGATGCAACAGGGGGTGTTGTACGACCTCCAGTTGACAATTGCAAAAGAATTTTGTTTTATTCCGCAGTAATCAAAATTGAGAAAACAAACAGGATCTTTTCAATATTTTCTATGGTTTCATCACAGCACGATTCTAATTCAATATTTAAATTGCTATCTGATTTTAGATTTTTTTGCGAACAAAATTCTAATTGGCCTGCGTTTTCTGGTGTAATAACTGATTTTAGCTTTGCAATTTTACATGCAGCTACAACTATCTGAATATTTGGAAAAATGTTATGAAATTAATATTGGTAATCAAAAAAATTAGTTAATTCAAATTCACTTGTGCTGTGCCCATTGTATGAAAATGGTCTCGAAGGATATCAACAAATTAGCCAGAAATGAAGCACAAAAAATATTTTTCAAAGAAATAATGGCTTGGGCGATCTTGATAAAAAATTTAGGAACATTTGATGAATTTGTTGAAAATGTAAGCATTTTGTTAAACAGCCAATTTTTTGATTTACAAGCTGAAAGTTCGTTTATATATTTAAAACTTCTATCCACAGAAACTACATTAAAAATTGATAAGGATGATGAAGGTATCGAGTACAACTATGCCGACTTAGATGTAGGATCCAAAGAACTGATGAAATCAAGTCCCTATTTCCGGAGATTTCACCACATTTTTTCCACTATAAATATTGCACCTGGGCAGGGAGATATAAATCCATACATAAACGCTGAATTTCTTCAGTTAATTTTATACAAATACTTACCCTTGTGTCCACTTTGGAGCGGATTAATGATAGAATGTGATAGGTGCAGCAATTCTCTGGTAGAGAATTATTTCGGTCAATTAAAAAACATTACTTTAAGTGGCAAACGATATTTAAAATGTTCCCAATTCATTCGAAAATTAAATTTGGATATGTTGTCAGAAAAAAAAGTATCGATGAAACCCAAGCGACAGAAAGCTGGAATAAAAAAAAGAAACCACGTGCACCGTCCCATTTTGATGCGAAATTTTTGAAAGGAGTCCATTCCAAATCTTCAAGTAATTCCACCCCCTATAAAAATATGGAGAATGTAGAAGAAAGATTATTTGCGGAAGATGATGAAGATGTTATCGTATGTGCCTATTGTGGTCTTGGAACGAAAAATGATGTAATGGCATGGGTCCAGTGCGATAAATGTTTGCAATGGATTCATCAATCTTGCGACAAATGGTCGAATGATAAATCCTACAGCAATCTATTTTATTGTGAAATTTGTACCACCACTAAAGAAAATAAATCGTTAATTCCAAATACCAATAGGTATATATATAAACATTGTGAAACTTGCGATCTATCTGAAAAAATGTCTGAGAAATTAGAATACATACATAGTGAAACGAAAGAAAGATACGAGTGACAGCTTCAAATTTCGGAAGGATTTGTAAAGCACGAAAAATCTCCAAAAGCCTTATTGTTTCATTAACGGAACCCAAAAAAAATAAGTACTTCCAGTATTAACCACGGCTTAAAATTCGAAGACTTGGCACGCAAGGAGTACTGCCGCAAGAAACATTTAAATTGCTTGAGAGTAGGACTCCTGATTCATAAAAAGTATCCTTACATTGCCGGGTCACCAGACGGATTAATTGGAAATGATGGATTGATTGAAATTAAATGTCCATTTATAGGAAGGGATAGTGATCCAGATATATTTCAATTCGACTTTCTGCATCAGGATGGTTCAATCAAACCAAATCATAATTACTACTACCAAATACAGGGGCTTCTAGAAATAACTCAAAGGGAATGCTGTGATTTAGTTATTTATACATTTAAAGGTATAAAAATTGTCCGCATCAACAAAAATATTAATTTTTGTAATATGATGATGAGAAAAATAAAAGAATTTTATTTATTTAACATGCTGCCATTTCTTATATCCCCATCCTATTTCTTTCTCTCTATTTATGAAAAACGGTGGATTACAACTGATCCTTTAGAATTCCATAATAATAGATTAGTGAAAAACACAGATTACTATAAACAACTGCCTGGAAATAGAGGATATGTCATTACAAGTGATTCAACCGTATCCAGCATCAAAGAAATTCTCTCAGATTACTTTGTAACATTGAATGATAAACAGTGGTTGTCTAGTTTCGTAGTTGATCACTGTTTGCACATTTTAAATAAACAGTCTCATAGAAACTTTCAAATTATTTCTGTAGAAAAATCGTCATTTATATTTCAAGATACAATCAATGAAAAAATTTTAAAAGATGTATGTACATCAATTCTATTGAAATAAATGGTCAAGAAATTGTTATGCCAGTTCTCAGGGATAATCATTACTTTTTAATAGTGATTAACCTCCATTCTAATGATATAATGAGCTTAGATCCAATGGGCAACGAAAGAGTAATTGAAAAAGTATTTATTTCTAAAATAGTATACTTTTTAAAAACTAAAAAACTACCGTATGAAAATTTATCACTAAAAAAAGTAAAACATATTTCACAAACGGATGGTTACAATTGCGGTGTATATATTGTATTTTTTTTTCACAATTTTGTTATGGAAATTCTTTAGATGATTTTGTAGACATTAATGAATATCGAAGTGAGTTAAAACAATTGCTATTACAGAATAGTGAAAGTGTTTCAGAAAAATGTTTATTTTGTTTTAAAAGTATGGACATACAGTCCGGAATATTTCAGTGCAGAATTTGTTTGAGATCTATTCACCAACAATGTCTACTCACAGTGGAGGAAATTGAGATTAATCAGAATATCAGTACAAAAACACTCAATGATATGTGCGAAATATGTAGGCAATGTTAATTTGAGTGGCGGTGCAAAAAATTCGGCGTTAAGTAGATTGAAATAATTGTGAATTGTAAATACTTTGATTGGAACAGTGTGTTCTCTACTTGGTTTCTCGTTTTTTTTTTAAAGAACATTTTAGTTTAGTTTTAGGAGTGACATTTCAACCCTTGTTCCCCATCGTAAGCAAATCTCCTTTGAACAGTGTGTTTCCAACATAATTATGCTTCTACCCTCCAAATATTAACTTGGCTTCGCGTTTCCTTTGGAAGTTATAATTTATTCTAACTGTAGAGGTGACGTATCAACCCTTGTTCCCCATCGTAAGCAAATTTCCTTTAAACAGTGTGTTTCCAACATTATTATGCTTCTACCCTCCAAATATGAACTTGGCTTCTCGTTTCCTTTGGAAGTTATAATTTATTCTAATTTTAGGGGTGACGTATCAACCCTTGTTCCCCCTCGTAAGCAAATTTCCTTTGAACAGTGAGTTTCCAACATTATTATGCTTCTACCCTCCAAATATGAACTTGGCTTCTCGTTTCCTTTGGAAGTGTGTTTCCAACATTATTATGCTTCTACCCTCCAAATATGAACTTGGCTTCTCGCTTCCTTTGGAAGTTATAATTTATTCTAATTTTAGGGGTGCCATATCAACCCTTGTTCCCCCTCGTAAGCAAATTTCCTTTGAACAGTGTGTTTCCAACATTATTATGCTTCTACCCTCCAAATATGAACTTGGCTTCTCGCTTCCTTTGGAAGTTATAATTTATTCTAATTTTAGGGGTGCCATGTCAACCCTTGTTCCCCCTCGTAAGCAAATTTCCTTTGATCAGTGTGTTTCCAACATTATTATGCTTCTACCCTCCAAATATGAACTTGGCTCCTCGTTTCCTTTGGAAGTTATAATTTATTCTAATTTTAGGGGTGACGTATCAACCCTTGTTTCCCCTCGTAAGCAAATTTCCTTTGAACAGTGTGTTTCCAACATTATTATGCTTCTACCCTCCAAATATGAACTTGGCTTCTCGTTTCCTTTGGAAGTTATAATTTATTCTAATTTTAGGGGTGACGTATCAACCCTTGTTTCCCCTCGTAAGCAAATTTCCTTTGAACAGTGTGTTTCCAACATTATTATGCTTCTACCCTCCAAATATGAACTTGGCTTCTCGTTTCCTTTGGAAGTTATAATTTATTCTAATTTTAGGGGTGACGTATCAACCCTTGTTTCCTCTCGTAAGCAAATTTCCTTTAACAGTGTGTTTCCAACATTATTATGCTTCTACCCTCCAAATATGAACTTGGCTTCTCGTTTCCTTTGGAAGTTATAATTTATTCTAATTTTAGGGGTGACGTATCAACCCTTGTTCCCCACCGTAAGCAAATTTCCTTTAAACAGTGTGTTTCCAACATTATTATGCTTCTACCCTCCAAATATGAACTTGGCTTCTCGTTTCCTTTGGAAGTTATAATTTATTCTAATTTTAGGGGTGACGTATCAACCCTTGTTCCCCCTCGTAAGCAAATTTCCTTTGAACAGTGTGTTTCCAACATTAGTATGCTCCTACCCTCCAAATAATAACTTGGCTTCTCATTTCCTTTGGAAGTTATAATTTATTCTAACTTCAGGGGTGACGTATCAACCCTTGTTCCCCCTCGTAAGCAAATTTCCTTTGAACAGTGTGTTTCCAACATTATTATGCTCCTACCCTCCAAATATTAACTAGGCTCCTCTTTTCCTTTGGAAGTTATAATTTATTCTAATTTTAGGGGTGACCTATCAACCCTTGTTTCCCCTCGTAAGCAAATTTCCTTTGAACAGTGTGTTTCCAACATTATTATGCTTCTACCCTCCAAATATGAACTTGGCTTCTCGCTTCCTTTGGAAGTTATAATTTATTCTAATTTTAGGGGTGCCATATCAACCCTTGTTCCCCCTCGTAAGCAAATTTCCTTTGATCAGTGTGTTTCCAACATTATTATGCTTCTACCCTCCAAATATGAACTTGGCTCCTCGTTTCCTTTGGAAGTTATAATTTATTCTAATTTTAGGGGTGACGTATCAACCCTTGTTTCCCCTCGTAAGCAAATTTCCTTTGAACAGTGTGTTTCCAACATTATTATGCTTCTACCCTCCAAATATGAACTTGGCTTCTCGCTTCCTTTGGAAGTTATAATTTATTCTAATTTTAGGGGTGCCATATCAACCCTTGTTCCCCCTCGTAAGCAAATTTCCTTTGATCAGTGTGTTTCCAACATTATTATGCTTCTACCCTCCAAATATGAACTTGGCTTCTCGTTTCCTTTGGAAGTTATAATTTATTCTAATTTTAGGGGTGACGTATCAACCCTTGTTTCCCCTCGTAAGCAAATTTCCTTTGAACAGTGTGTTTCCAACATTATTATGCTTCTACCCTCCAAATATGAACTTGGCTTCTCGCTTCCTTTGGAAGTTATAATTTATTCTAATTTTAGGGGTGCCATATCAACCCTTGTTCCCCCTCGTAAGCAAATTTCCTTTGATCAGTGTGTTTCCAACATTATTATGCTTCTACCCTCCAAATATGAACTTGGCTCCTCGTTTCCTTTGGAAGTTATAATTTATTCTAATTTTAGGGGTGACGTATCAACCCTTGTTTCCCCTCGTAAGCAAATTTCCTTTGAACAGTGTGTTTCCAACATTATTATGCTTCTACCCTCCAAATATGAACTTGGCTTCTCGTTTCCTTTGGAAGTTATAATTTATTCTAATTTTAGGGGTGACGTATCAACCCTTGTTTCCCCTCGTAAGCAAATTTCCTTTGAACAGTGTGTTTCCAACATTATTATGCTTCTACCCTCCAAATATGAACTTGGCTTCTCGTTTCCTTTGGAAGTTATAATTTATTCTAATTTTAGGGGTGACGTATCAACCCTTGTTTCCTCTCGTAAGCAAATTTCCTTTAACAGTGTGTTTCCAACATTATTATGCTTCTACCCTCCAAATATGAACTTGGCTTCTCGTTTCCTTTGGAAGTTATAATTTATTCTAATTTTAGGGGTGACGTATCAACCCTTGTTCCCCACCGTAAGCAAATTTCCTTTAAACAGTGTGTTTCCAACATTATTATGCTTCTACCCTCCAAATATGAACTTGGCTTCTCGTTTCCTTTGGAAGTTATAATTTATTCTAATTTTAGGGGTGACGTATCAACCCTTGTTCCCCCTCGTAAGCAAATTTCCTTTGAACAGTGTGTTTCCAACATTAGTATGCTCCTACCCTCCAAATAATAACTTGGCTTCTCATTTCCTTTGGAAGTTATAATTTATTCTAACTTCAGGGGTGACGTATCAACCCTTGTTCCCCCTCGTAAGCAAATTTCCTTTGAACAGTGTGTTTCCAACATTATTATGCTCCTACCCTCCAAATATTAACTAGGCTCCTCTTTTCCTTTGGAAGTTATAATTTATTCTAATTTTAGGGGTGACCTATCAACCCTTGTTTCCCCTCGTAAGCAAATTTCCTTTGAACAGTGTGTTTCCAACATTATTATGCTTCTACCCTCCAAATATGAACTTGGCTTCTCGCTTCCTTTGGAAGTTATAATTTATTCTAATTTTAGGGGTGCCATATCAACCCTTGTTCCCCCTCGTAAGCAAATTTCCTTTGATCAGTGTGTTTCCAACATTATTATGCTTCTACCCTCCAAATATGAACTAGGGCTCCTCGTTTCCTTTGGAAGTTATAATTTATTCTAATTTTAGGGGTGACGTATCAACCCTTGTTTCCCCTCGTAAGCAAATTTCCTTTAACAGTGTGTTTCCAACATTATTATGCTTCTACCCTCCAAATATGAACTTGGCTTCTCATTTCCTTTGGAAGTTATAATTTATTCTAACTTCAGGGGTGACGTATCAACCCTTGTTCCCCCTCGTAAGCAAATTTCCTTTGAACAGTGTGTTTCCAACATTATTATGCTCCTACCCTCCAAATAATAACTTGGCTTCTCATTTCCTTTGGAAGTTATAATTTATTCTAACTTCAGGGGTGACGTATCAACCCTTGTTCCCCCTCGTAAGCAAATTTCCTTTGAACAGTGTGTTTCCAACATTATTATGCTCCTACCCTCCAAATATTAACTAGGCTCCTCTTTTCCTTTGGAAGTTATAATTTATTCTAATTTTAGGGGTGACCTATCAACCCTTGTTTCCCCTCGTAAGCAAATTTCCTTTGAACAGTGTGTTTCCAACATTATTATGCTTCTACCCTCCAAATATGAACTTGGCTTCTCGCTTCCTTTGGAAGTTATAATTTATTCTAATTTTAGGGGTGCCATATCAACCCTTGTTCCCCCTCGTAAGCAAATTTCCTTTGATCAGTGTGTTTCCAACATTATTATGCTTCTACCCTCCAAATATGAACTTGGCTCCTCGTTTCCTTTGGAAGTTATAATTTATTCTAATTTTAGGGGTGACGTATCAACCCTTGTTTCCCCTCGTAAGCAAATTTCCTTTAACAGTGTGTTTCCAACATTATTATGCTTCTACCCTCCAAATATGAACTTGGCTTCTCGTTTCCTTTGGAAGTTATAATTTATTCTAATTTTAGGGGTGACGTATCAACCCTTGTTTCCCCTCGTAAGCAAATTTCCTTTGATCAGTGTGTTTCCAACATTATTATGCTCCTACCCTCCAAATATAAACTTGGCTCCTCGTTTCCTTTGGAAGTTATAATTTATTCTAATTTTAGGGGTGACGTATCAACCCTTGTTTCCCCTCGTAAGCAAATTTCCTTTGAACAGTGTGTTTCCAACATTATTATGCTTCTACCCTCCAAATATGAACTTGGCTTCTCGTTTCCTTTGGAAGTTATAATTTATTCTAATTTTAGGGGTGACGTATCAACCCTTGTTTCCCCTCGTAAGCAAATTTCCTTTAACAGTGTGTTTCCAACATTATTATGCTTCTACCCTCCAAATATGAACTTGGCTCCTCGTTTCCGTTGGAAGTTATAATTTATTCTAATTTTAGGGGTGACGTATCAACCCTTGTTTTCCCTCGTAAGCAAATTTCCTTTGAACAGTGTGTTTCCAACATTATTATGCTTCTACCCTCCAAATATGAACTTGGCTTCTCGTTTCCTTTGGAAGTTATAATTTATTCTAATTTTAGGGGTGACCTATCAACCCTTGTTCCTCTTCGTAAGCAAATTTCCTATGAACAGTGTGTTTCCAACATTATTATGCTTCTACCCTCCAAATATGAACTTGGCTTCTCGTTTCCTTTGGAAGTTATAATTTATTCTAATTTTAGGGGTGACGTATCAACCCTTGTTTCCCCTCGTAAGCAAATTTCCTTTGATCAGTGTGTTTCCAACATTATTATGCTCCTACCCTCCAAATATAAACTTGGCTCCTCGTTTCCTTTGTAAGTTATAATTTATTCTAATTTTAGGGGTGACGTATCAACCCTTGTTTCCCCTCGTAAGCAAATTTCCTTTGAACAGTGTGTTTCCAACATTATTATGCTTCTACCCTCCAAATATGAACTTGGCTCCTCGTTTCCTTTGTAAGTTATAATTTATTCTAATTTTAGGGGTGACGTATCAACCCTTGTTTCCCCTCGTAAGCAAATTTCCTTTGAACAGTGTGTTTCCAACATTATTATGCTTCTACCCTCCAAATATGAACTTGGCTTCTCGTTTCCTTTGGAAGTTATAATTTATTCTAATTTTAGGGGTGACGTATCAACCCTTGTTTTCCCTCGTAAGCAAATTTCCTTTAACAGTGTGTTTCCAACATTATTATGCTTCTACCCTCCAAATATGAACTTGGCTTCTCGTTTCCTTTGGAAGTTATAATTTATTCTAATTTTAGGGGTGACGTATCAACCCTTGTTTCCCCTCGTAAGCAAATTTCCTTTGAACAGTGTGTTTCTAACATTATTATGCTTCTACCCTCCAAATATGAACTTGGCTTCTCGTTTCCTTTGGAAGTTATAATTTATTCTAATTTTAGGGGTGACGTATCAACCGTTGTTTCCCCTCGTAAGCAGATTTCCTTTGAACAGTGTGTTTCCAACAATTATATGCTTCTACCCACCAAATATCAACTTGGCTTCTCGTTTCCTTTGGAAGTTACAATTTATTCTAATTTTAGGGGTGCCGTATCAACCCTTGATTCCCCTCGTAAGCAAATTTCCTCCAAACAGTGTGTCCTTCACACCAATATACCCCTACCCATTGAATATCAAGGTGGCTCTCCGAAATATGAATTCAATTCAATATATATTTTGCACGCCACTGAAACCGCAAATTGAGCAGTTCTCAACATTTTTGCAACTAAAATTGGCAGCTATCTTCACACCGGTGTGGTTTGTTATGTTTTAATAAGAAAATGGATATTTTTAACGATGATTTAAATGTGTTAGAAATAATAGACCATGGTTTACGAAACGGGTATTGGTTCAGCCAAATTATTTTCTTTTTTAAGACATTTAGATTTTACAAAGAAACTGTTTTCTGTATTTTAAGTTTGATAGAAGTTTTTTATTTTCTATTATGTCTTTATATTGAAATATAATATTTATAAGGAACTGTTTTTCTCTTTCGGTATAGCTGGTACGTTTAGGTCTTTTGAGAGACTTATTTTCCATTTTGTATGCAATAATTCATCAAATAAATCAAAAAATCCAAATCACAATCTCACCCAAACCAAACAACAAACTAGAAATAAATGCCATAAATAAATAATGACAATAATGGCATATGAAATCGAAAAATTGTTACCAATCACTCAAATTAAACTAAAAATGATCTAGAATGTACATTGATGCCAAACTGCATGGCTACTTAGCTAAGCTGACCTATAGTTGACATGGTGAAGGGGTTATATTTTTAAGGAAGCCTTACATTTTAAGCTCTACTTAATTAAGTACAGTGAGTTGGTGCAAATTGCGCTAACATCTTTTCTTCTTTTCGGGTTAAAGACATTAGCTGCCAGTCCTATTTCGACAACTCGATTGCAACTAGCACTTCAGGTGGATAGGTTTGAAACCTCATTTTTCATTCAAGGTCATTCTATAAACTTCCACTTCTATAGATTAGTCCGTTTTGTGTTTGATGAAATTGCTTATTAAGCGCTGGCAGGTATAGAAGAGGCTGGAAAATTATATGCACAACCCGCAATTTCATCATCGAGATGATCCCTTTGAAAATATATCTGATCAACAATTTTTGATGCCAATAGTAATTTCAGCAATGCCAACTCCAATGCGGCAAATGCAACTAGAATAGAGCGTATCCAAGTGACGTCGTCATCGCGCGCAATGTTGTCAGATCACGGACAACCTTCAGAAAGAAGCTGATATAGAAATAGCATTTTTTACTAATTTGAATATAAATCGATAACAAAAGTTGATTGCTTTTGGTAAATTTGTGTACTAGTGTGTGTAAGTTGGATATTATGATAATTTAAAACTGCAAAAGGTCAATACAGGAGTTCAGTTTAAGGTCAGTGTGGCCAAGAAAAAGTGGTTTTTATGACAGGAATGACATTTAATACATACAGATTTTGAAGGTTTTTATCATTGCAAACATCTTCATTTCTTTATTAAAACAATGAATACACCCCCGAAGCGTAAATCTTAAAATTTATAATGAAGCTTTTGCTGAAAGTTCCTAGAATTATTGGCAAGTCTCCATTTCATTTCTGGCATTCTGTCACTAGTTATGTCATATATGTCAGTTTTATTTGTTTTTGTTGATATTCCTTTAATTGTTTATGTATATTTTCCAGACTTTTGTAGTAGTTCTAGTTAGTTGTATCTCTGTATTGCTTTTTCCACTGACTTCTGACATAATGCCGTTTGGATTGTGAGCATGTATATCTTTAGGGTACAGTGACCGATGAGTAGTCTCGTCACTTTCCTCTTCTAGAAAATCGTCTCAACGGTCACAAATATACAAAAAATGCTTCTACAGCTCTACATAAACATGAAACAACAGAAAAACATGAATTTGATTTCAAAAACACAAAAATATTAACACAAGACTCTAATTATCAGAAACTTACAATTAAAGAAATGATAAACATAAAAAAAGAAAAAAATTCTGTGAACGATAAACAAGATATCAGAAACTTGAGTCAAATTTATCATAATTAAATAAAATAACAAGATAATTATCAATAACTACACTTTTTTTCTATTTTTTATCTATTTTTCAAATATCATAAATTTATTTCTAAAGTAAATACTTGTAATCATAACCAAATAACAATTGTATATATGTTATAGGCAATGTGTATAATGCAGGCATTCTATACAATACCTAGGAAATGTATAGAATGCCGGAGTCGTTCAGGCAATGTATGAAATGATATTCAATAGTTCAACTATTTTACACTTTACCTAGGAAATGTATAGAATACCTAGGCATTGTATAGAATGCCGGTTGAAGCATAGGTAATGTATGTAATCGATTTTTCATAATCGATTTCACATAAAAAAAAACAACCAGTTTTCGTAGAGAAAAAGAAGGACAAATAAAACATCTTATGTTTGTTCAAACTTTATTGAAATTAACAATTATTAGGATACCCATTAAAGATAATCTTTATAAAAAAGATAAGTAATATTTTGTTCATTGTTTTTAACCACCAGGAGATTTTTTAGTTGTAGTTTTTATCGAGAAGGGCAAGGAAAATCATTGAAGAAGCTATACAGTATTGTAAAAATGGCTTCTTCAATGATTTTCCTTGCCCTCACCGTACACTAACTGACGAAAAGTAAATTCACTTCGTCTTTTACACACATTACCTGCTGCGCATTCGGTATTGTATAGAATACCTAGGTAATGTATAAAATAAATTATATTTCATACATTACCTAAACGTTTTAGGTATTCTATACATTTCCTAGGTATTGTATAGAATACCGGATTATACAGATTGCCGGTAACATATACATATTTTTTACTTCATTATGACATTTTAGAAAATAAAAATTTTGAAAAAGCTTTCAAACGAAAGCGAAACGTCAAAAATCTTTTAATTTTTCAATTTATTAACAATATTAACCAGTCCCAAGAAATAAAAAGCAAACGCGCGTTGCCTCAATCTGACACAGCAACAAAAAAAATTATTTAAACAAATTAAATATCAAAAATTAAGGAATAAAAAAATTCATGTAGTGTTGGAATATATCAATGAACAATAATCCGCGGTTAAAGAATTTGTATCTCAATTTTTACATTAATTATGCATTTGTTAATTATTAACTTTTTCGAAACTGAAAGTTAACATAAAAAAACCCCAATAATTATCAAACTAAAACCCTAGATTTTTTTTCACTCAGTGAAGTTATTTTTAATAGGCCAATGAATAGATCACCTTTGCAAAAATTACAAAATTTTAATTTTCCACTTTTTTATTAACAATTGAAAATTATCAATTGAAAAAAAGTAAATTAAAAAATTCTTTTTTCCTAAATCTTCGATTGTTTCGATGTCTAACGGTTAAAAGCTACTCAACAATAATTTTTTTTTATTTTACACTGCTAAATTTGCTAAATTGTTATAAACAATTCCAGTTTATAAGTAAATCTAAAAATTTTTTTTGTATTATATTTATTGATGAAAATTATGATTTTTCGAAAAAAAAAACGGTTCCTTAAAAAAATGTATTTATTGCTAAAAAATGCGTTTATTAATTAACAATCGTTTTTTGCGACTAAATATTAAAATTAAGGAACCTTTTTTCTCTAAAAATCATAAATTCTATTGTTCGTTTTTTATTTTTTAAATACTTAATTCTGCAATAAAAGTCTTTTTTTTCATCAAAAATTTGGCTCTATTTTCAGGGCTCTGTTAAAATTATAAATATTAGAGGTACAGCTCGGGGGTTGGAACTTTTTTTTAGCAAATTTGATGATCTTTTTGGAACTTTTTTAAAAATTCGAAAATTTTGAATATTTTTCGAGATATTAAAAAAAAACCCTACTTTTTTTTCACTTATTTGTTTATAACTTTTGTAATTTTTTTCAGCGCCTTTTCGGACTTCTTAAACTGTCTACGTAACAATACAAATCGAATGACACCATGGTCGTAATTTTCGGAGACTATATAAAAATTTTACAAAAAATGGTATATGTGAACCAGACTATACCGTGTGATATCTGGCAAATTCGATGAACACCGTCGATATTGTTGATGTAGGTCGGGTCTCAACTCATAATAATATACAAATCGACGGACTGTGTTGTTTTAGCAAATTCGCGATGTCGCTGATTTTATTACCGACAGTTTTGCGAGTGAGTGACCTTCGAGCATATTTTTAAGTAATTTAGGATAATATTTATGGTTTGTTTTTAAATCGTTCAATGAACTTTGTTTGTTGGTGTAGGTTGTTAAAACAACAATGTCTTTAAAAGGTTTTAAGATATGTAAAATGGAAATAATTTCGATATAATAAACAAAAATAAAATTGATTATAAAAAGTAATTAGCTTTTATTTATTTTTATTCAAATCTGCTCGGCAACTATGGCCATTTTCACGGAGGCGATTACCAGTCATTACAGATAATTTAAACATTAACATAGAGATGTGGTAAGGATTAAAAAGACATGACAAATTAAAGTTTATGATACACTGATTTTGCTTTAAGAATTTTAGTGTAATCTCAATTTGGTTTGGGACCCTAGGATGCTGGGATATGAGATTAAGCAGTCGAATTCTTGGATTGAATTGGTGATATTCAACGAGGATGTGTTTCACTTTCACAGTAAGTGGGCACTGGCAGCTTTGACAGGAAGGTCTGTTGCTTGAGGTCATTAAGTAACTATGTGTCAGTTTGGTGTGACCTATTCGACTTCTTGTCTAGAGAGTCCAATGGGGCCAGTAAACAGTGGTGAGTTGAGAAATAGCTAGATGAATATTTTTGATAGAGCTCCGCAGTGAGTTTGCCAAATACATCCAACGATTTTTTTTTGCAAATTTGGATGTGAGGAGTTATTGTGGCAGAAGTTGAAGCTGTTTTGGCATGCTGATCAGCCAGTTCATTGCCAGGTATACCAATATGTGAGGGTAACCATATAATGGTGACTTTGGTGTTTGGGGAAAAGAGATGGTGATAAGAGTGATGAATTTCTTGGACAATGGGATGTTCAGTAAATAATTCTTGGTTAGATAGAGTGGAAGCTAGAGAGTCTGTATGAATTGCAACTTTTTTATTCGGATGGTTGATGTGCATAACAACTTGTAGAATATTCTCCAGTGTGCACACTGCACAAAGCAAACATTAAGAATGTGCTGATGGGATTGTTTGCTGTAGTAACTGAGCAGGCAACGCCAGTATCACTTTTGGAAGCGTCGGAGTATGATACTACGTCAAAATGGTTGTTATGAATAATTTCAACAAATGCTTTAATTATGAGCTTTTTAGGTGTTTCGTGTTTTTTAATTTTGGATAAATGAGCATTGTCTTGTAAAGGGTGCATAATCCAGGGAGAGGTTGGAGGAGCGGTTATGGGGTTTGTAAATTAGAAGTTAATGCCTTTTTTTGATGAAGTTAGTATAAGAGAAATATATTTAAATATTGGTGATGGGGTGTTGAGAATTCTGACAGTTGATGTGAACAAGGAATAGACAGGATTGAAGAGACTGAGCCTGCATATAGTAAAAAAGTAAGTATTGTCGTCTAATCCATAGAGGGGGGAGACCAATCTTCACTTATGGAGTTATTGTGTGGAGTAGTAGGACTAGCCTGTATTTGCATTACAGGAGCAATGAAAACATGCCCAACAGCGGCCATGGAAGTGATTCTCAGCTTCACATCCCTGCATATGGTGGTGGAAAGTGTTGCAGAACAAGAACAAGATACAGACCAAGTAGAGATGGAATCATTGGAAAAAAAACACCTCCTCGCTTTTTAGGAATCAGAAATTCTGGGACATGCCACAGGATAGTATGAAAAAAAGGTATAACTTTTCAAAGAAATTCGTTACGGAATTAACCCTACAGTAGTCGCAGCCGATCAAGCCAATACAAATATTGCTGTAATGTATGTCAGCCGCACGTTAAACATCGGAAATGTTCAGTACCTTTCGGGAAGCGCCTTTCCATCGCATAGTTGGATTGCTGGAGGTGTATAATAACTGATGAAATTCTCAATATAATAGTAGATAATACCAACAGAATTATCTTGGCACAAGCGAACTCATTTTTACGTGAAAGAGATACAAAGCAGACAAATAAAAATGAAATACTTGCACTTATTGATTTGTGGTACCTAGCTGGTGAAAATAAAAGCGGAAGACAAAATACCGAAAACTTGTGGAGTTCTTGTGGCACTGGAATTTAAATATTCAGGTTGACCATGTCTCTCCAACGCTTTAGATTTTTGTTTAAGATACATATATCCGCTTTGACGACAAAAACACTAGGAACGAACGAGTAGCAACCGACAGACTAGCACCAATAAGGGAAATTTTCAATATTTTCAACAGAAATTGCAATGCGTCTTACTCCATTTCTGAATATGCCACATTCGACGAAAAGTTGGAGGCGTTTAGAGGGCGTTGTAGCTTCAAACAATATATCCCCTCCAAACCTAGCAAATATGGTGTAAAATTTTGTTCTCTTGCTGACGTTAAGATGTTTTACACAAAAGCGTTGGAAGTGTATGTTGGCTTGCAACCAGAAGGTCCTTACAGACAACCTAATACTGGAGATGCAATAGTAAAAAGGCTTTGTACTACCATATCTGGAACAGGGAGGAATATAACAGTAGACAATTGGTTTACTAGTATAGATTTGGTTTTTGATATGCTAAATAACCACAATCTAACAATAGTATGGACTTTGCGAAAAAATAGGAATGGAATTCCTCCCGAATTTTTGAATGGAAAAAGTCGACCTCAATTTTCCAGCATGTTTGGTTTTCATCCCTCCTGCAATCTGGTATCATACAACCCCAATAGAGGGAGAGTAGTAGTTTTGGTTTCTAATATGCATCTTGATGGAACTATAGACCCCCGTTCTGGTGACCAAAATAAGCCGGATATTGTTACTTTTTATAATAGCACAAAAGGCGGTGTGGATGTGGTAGACAAGTTATGTTCCAGTTAGAATTGCGCAAGGAACACAAGACGCTGGCCGATGGTTGTTATTTACAGTTTGTCGAACGTAGCAGGTATAAACAGCCAAGTTATTTTCGAGGGGAACGTACCACCTTCTCAATATATGTCCATCGAAAATTTTTAGAAAAATTAACCTTTCAGCTTATTGAAGACCATCTAAGAGATCGAGCAGCAAACATAAATATCCCTCCAGATATGCGTACCCGTATCAAAAAATTAATGGGTATCGAGGAACGAGAGGATGAACCTGAAAGATCGAGAAGCAGGGCAAAGTGTACAGCTTGTACTGGAAAAAGAAGACTTACGCGCTATTTCTGTGTGAAATGTAAATTACATTTGTGTCTAGAACATTCAGTGATAATTTGTACGCGATGCTCAAATGATATATAATATTTTTGTCCGGGTTTGCTTATAAAAATACTTGAGGTACCTGTATCTCAAAATTATTTCACAGTATACCAAAAATGATTGTTATAATTTCAATATCTCGTTTTGTTTTGATATTTTTTAGGTTGTTTTTTATTTTAGTTTATAACTTTTTATATTTCTTAACAAAATAAACCATAAAAAATCAATCCAAATATCTATTTTTACTTAATCTGGACTTGATATAATTAATTGTTTAAAAACATTGCACAGGATACGAAACGATCTGACAGATACAGTGCGACTACTCGTGTAAAGAATTTGAGAGCGATTACTGGAGGGTTAAGCAACAATAAGGAATGGGATCCAAATATTATTACCAAAGAAAGAATGTCATTCAATGGTATACAGACGGCTCAAAAGCAATACAAGGGACTGGGATAGAAGTGTACGAGCGATGAACCAAACACTCCGAGAGCTTTTTTAGAAGCCACCAGTATCTACACATACTTATTGTATTCTTGTTTATAACACAGGGTGTCCTTTTAGTACTCCCTTCCTACCTCACGAGTTTATTTTTATTGGACATTAAAAACAATTTGGGAGCCGAAAATGGCAATAAATTTAATAGGGTTTAATCTGAATTTATTTTTACATGTACAGAGCGTTCATTAAAACTGTGTCAAAATGAGCCACAATATTTTAAATTAAGCAGTATAGTTTTGTAATCCCAAATTTTTTAGAATCTCATGCAGGTGTAAGGTATTCATCCAAATAGATGCAATACCCTGTAAAATATATTTGTCTTGATCTATAAGTAGGTCAATAACTATTCATTTAAACAAAAAAAAAATATATATATATATATATTTATTTATAAATGATATGTATACAGACGTAGTGACGTCGAATATAAATTTTTGATATTAACGGTCACGTAGGGATCCCCGATCATTTATGAATAGGTTAGCTCAAAGTAATGTCAATTATTGACACGTGAGCTAGAATAATCGTAGTTTATGGAATTTGTCTGATTCAGTGTGCAGGTTTAGCCTGCCACCACAGTACCGGTTTTACTATGAGCAGACACGTGCCAAAATTATCGGTCACTGGCTTACACCGTTACCGCCGTGGTCTGAAAAATAGCTCAGGCCTTGAACTTAAAATCAAAAACTGCGAAAAAACGGCACCTAGGATCGGTTTCTGAAACCGCTCTTATTAGTACTTCAATGACACGTACGAATGACGAAGAAAAGAAAAAAAAGACATACGATGACACCAACGATTTCCCAGAACTGCCTCCAGTAAAAACTTCTAAATCTTCATTTCTAAAAACCCCCGTACACCCTCCAGCACTTCGAAAAAATCTAAACCCCGCCCGCGTGGAAGCTCCGGTTTCACGACCTAACCTAGATCAGCTAGAATCTCGTATCCAAAATCTTCCTTACCTAGAATCTCAGATTGCGAATCTACCTCCAGAGAAATCAGCTGAAATCAAAATACTCTTAGACGACCTCAAGGAAACCCCAAATAAATTCAAATTTCCGTCCCACACCCAGGCAGCAAAGTCTCCTGCCTCTTCTACAACTCACTCTTCTCGATCCTCCCATGCCTCCTCAACTCATGGAAAAACCATCCATGAGTTAATTTTTTTTTGCAGAAACTGTGGTGGCGACCACCCCACATATAATCCAAAATGCCCGAAATGGCAACTCCCATCTTCAAAACCCGAGGAATCTGCTCCCATAATTCTACAAAAACCTCCCATGACATTCGACTTCCCTGCGGAAATCCAAAAATTTTCGAGATAACCTGCATTGTCTTGATGAATGCACTCCCTTCTTCCCGTAGGACGGTAATTGAAACTTCTACTCCAATCTCCTATCCTCAGACACATACTTCACACTTACCACATCTACCACGCGCCGAAACAGCGGATTTCCACGGAAAAAGTGCACCGAAAACTTAGATCTCGAGGAAAAGTGCACGAAAAAGCAACAGACGAACTGTTGGTACAAGAGGAGTTCCCGACTCCGAGGAGCCTCAACACAAAAACGCACTTTTCAGTGCAACACACACATTTCAGGTACTTTTCAGTACTTGGAGTGATTACTAAATATGAAAAAACAAACACACCTTTCCTTCTCCGGGAGGTATATGCAGGTTTTCAGTGGTTTTTTTCCTGCATCTTAATTTCTACAATGATTGGAACAGCGATGCGTTGTGGAAATTAACTGAATGGGTGCACAGCCACAGCTGACCCTACCGCGTCCGTCAATTCACTTGCTTGGCTTGGAGTAGGGGAGGGGAGGGGTTGGTTAACCTAGTAACCTGACGGGGCGTGTGATGGTAGATTTTAGAGTGAGGAGGTATGAGACGGAGGCTGAACTACTTTTTGACACAGGTTCGGACATGGTTCGAGAGTGGGGTACCTCCACAAGATTGGGAAAACAGAGACTGGAGTGTGAAGTGTGAAGTGGAGGATGATGTGAGGTATGTGTTTAGATGCTGGAAGAACGAGGAAGTGATGACGAAGTTGAAGAGGAAACTAGGGGAGGGAGATCATGGATGAGATAATATTGAGGGGGGAGAAGAAATGGATGGAGGAAAGTGGCGAAGTGGAGAGCATGGTTAGGGGGAAAGAAGTTCTCTATGTGGCATGAGAGGCAGGAGTGATAAGTTGGGAGAAGACGACGGTGTGTGCGGAGAGTGTGCGAGGGACCGCCGCCCATCTCGAAGTATGCTCGGGTAGTGATTTCGAGGCGGGGGTAACGGCGAGTTTGAGGTGCGTTTGGTTGGTAGGCATGAGGATGAGTAAAACACTGTTTGGATCCTGGATAGGAAAGTCAAATTGTAATGAGCAAACATTCCCTCAGGCGCAAAATAGTGAATTGTGCAACAAGTGAGAAAAGTAGTTTTCCCACATGTTGCACACTATAATTTTTCTACAACTGCGCAAATTTAGAGAATACAAGTAAAGTAACTTAATATTTATTTTTATGGTAAGTAAAACAAAAATAACACTAAAGTATCCTATCTCTAAACTGTTGAATAATTTTATTTAAAATTAGGTATAGTTGATGGTGAAATTTGTACAATTTTGTATGGTCAAACCCGGATCGTCATTTCTTTTCACTAAATTCCATAGAGGCTGCAGATAGAGGCAACAACAATCCATCTCGGAACCCGTCAGCATATAAGAGAGAGGTAGAAAATCAGAGGTTCGGGCTGTCTTTCTCTAGAGGCACGCATGCTATAGACGAGAGACCAAGACAGAAAAACCTCTGACGTTTGTCTTTTTCTCTCTCACCGGAGTTCAGACGAACATTCCCACTTACTCAGCGGCATATGGCTTGTTGCCTCTATCTGAAGTATCTATTATATTAATAATAGAAGTTGGGGGTTGATTCATATACGGTGCATATTCTGTCTCCATTTCAGTATAGAGTTCGACTGGTTTTTCAATACAGTTGGCGATTTTATAAGCAACGTTTATTTTATTGTTAATAGACTCCTCAACGTATCCTTCTGCCACGGTACTGATAGTTTTGTGACAACTAACTAGGAATTGAAAGATGATAGTAGCCTAAGTTTTTGTCAATTTTATTTGATTCTCCACATAAATGTATGTGGCGTGGGCAAAGTGCCGTGGGAAATAATATTTCTCACAGTATGAGCAATATTTGGTTTTGAAATTAAGTAATGTATGAGAAATACGTCACTTTTCATAGCAGTTGTAGAAAAAATAGTTATCCATGAGTATGAACACGAGATATGATTAGAGCAGCTGATGCCCCCTTCCTTAAATCTGTTTTGGTGTTTTGTGAGAGAAATACAATTATTTTCAGAAGTAAATATCATGGCAGAAGAGGAATTATGAAAGTGTGAATTTTGCAAAACATCTGATGATAAGTTGATATTATTTATGGAAAAGGAAGGAAAAAGGGTCAAGAAATTTTAAAGCAAAGAAACATACATAACCTAAAATTTAAAAATGTAGTTTAACCAGATGATTTGTTTGATAGTGGTTATCATAGACAGTGTTATAAATATTTTACAGATTTGATCAAAAAATATTACCGGCAAATTCAGAAACTACACAAAAAACTGCTACGAAAAAATATTGCCGATCTTCACCATCTACGACAATCCCACTAAGTATATCTATTGATGATCCATCATTATGGTTAACAAAAATGTTACAATTTGTGATTGTACTGACAGAAGACGCATTTTCAATATGAGGTCTAACGAGGAAGCAATCAAGTATTTTCAGACATTGTATCTAGGATAACTCTTATCTCTGTATAAAGCAAAAAGTAACCAACGAAATCAAGAACTTTCTCCACAGAGCACAACAGAATAGACTTCGATCAGTTGCAACCCTCGTATTCAAATATTTGTCACGCACGTGCCTCGGTCAGTAACCTCGCAAACATAAAAACAGCCAGCTTCCATAAATCCCCATTCTTTTTTCGCCGAACCAGCTTTTCTCCATTGTTAAATTTTCATTTTAATATCGTGTAACAACAACACATACCGTAATATTCATTATATACGAAGCTATTACCCAAATATACTTACTAAGACGCCATTAAAAGGATTTATGATGCCCAAGTGGAGAGAGGAAACTCGTCTAGCTATCCGGAAACTGGAAAGTGTGCACTACTAACAGGAAGTTGCAAAGATGGATGACTGTACGGTCCAATGGCAGGCTTTCCGCAGAATCCTTGTGGAAAGTGTAAAGTTCGATATGTGAAATACAGAATGATTCACGTAGAAATTCCTCCCTTACTAATTCATCTTCGTTATTAATATGTAGACACATTTTTCCTCTTTTTGTTATAGAAAATAATTTTTGCGACGTTCTAACTTATCGTTTTAAAAGAAACAGCTATTTAGAGGCACTTTCTAAACCATACCACAATTTTTCTTTGGGATTTCTCTACGTTCTACCTGTCATACCGAATTAGAGCCATATTTTCCATACTACTATTGAAATAATTGAAAAATATTATGAAATTTAATCACACAGAAGCGACATATTTGTTCTCTTTAAAAACAGCATTCACTATTAGGTGCTAACACTGTCATTTTATTGTGACAGAAACAATTGGAGAATCTAGATTTGTCCTGTGGTACGCTTTTTAAAAACTGCTGCAAAAGGACGATTTTCTATTACTTTAGGTGAAGCCGGAAGTGAATATGACATCACATAATATTTTTATTGCAAATCAGTACTTGTACCAATATTTATATACAGGGTGTTGTTATAATTTCAATTTTATTATCATTATTATTAATAACTTTTGCTTGAAAACAACCAAATTGTTTAATAATCATTTCACTGTGTGACGGCTGGGTCGGGGTCGATCTATATATCTTGTAACAAATAAAACACATGTTCTAGTAACAACTTTGTCACATTCACCATGTATTAAAAGTAAATTTAGATAATCTTCATTGTTTAATTCCAAACGAGCCATTTCTTTCAGTGTACGATGCAATTGACTTCAAATAATGACAATTAATACTATTTAATTATGACAGGTAAAAACTCTCATCACCGGTTGAGACTGAGTCGAATACTTGGGACAGCAACGATCAAAAATATTATACAGCTTACCATAAAAGTATGTTCAAGCATTATCCGAGTCACTGAATACTTCCAAAAACGACCAATCAATTGTCGATATTAAACTATACATTAATGGATAAGTAATTTGCCTTTCTAAAATTATAACAATTTAGGAATGAGTTCTCAAGAGCACTAAAAAATTTAATATTGGTTCAAGTAAATTATCAATACACTACGGTTGGAAAAATTATAATCAAAATGTACTGGAGAATGAAAAGATTATTATAAAATTAATTATAATAATATTTCTTGTTTGTACATAACTGAAAATACGGTGCTGGAAGAATCTGGGTCACTGGGCATTCGTAAAATGCCAAAGGCATTGTTAACTGGCAGGTGAACAGAGGTTATTTTGCAGTTTAGAGTTTTTGTTTTGTTTTATTATTTTTAAACCTCTTCCGCACCATCTACTTAAATAGTGTAGAGCGGAATTTTAGATATTCGCGAAAAAATTATAAATATAACGGCACTTGGAACATGTTACTGATCGTTTATTAGAGCCCGTTGGAATTTTTAATAATGCAGTCTTATGAAAAATTAGCCTATTTCATTTGAAGATTTAAAGAGGCAGTACTAGAGGGAGGGTACATATGTTTTGAGTTTTCATTTCACTAAACTTTGCTTTAAACAGCATGGGCTTTGCCGCGGTACTAAATTTAAGTACACCAAATGGACTTGTTCATTTCTATTAGAGTATATGGGGCCTATTCTGTAACTCTTCCTCTAAAATTTAGAGGCCGTTAAAAGTTTAACCGGCACTAAAATGAAATCGGCATTCGCTAACCACATTTCTGTTAAAATTTTAAAGGATTCCTTTAAAATAGACTGTTAAAACTATTATTTTTAAAGGGATGTTAAAGTGTGCCTTTAAATAATAACGATAACAAAAATGGTGTACGTAGATGTTGCTGGTGAAGCTTTGATTGAGGAATTAATAGCAAACCAAGAAACGTAAGAAACATTTTAGGTTATATTTGAAAAATAGTTCAAATTAACCATGTTTATTTATTATTCTAGGGCAGAATTTAGATTACACCAAAGAAATGTTAGGGACTTGAGTGATCCCTTTCAAATACCAAATAATTTATTCAAGTCTTTTTCGCTTTTCCAAGGAAGTGTCGATAATGTTAATTGATTAGAACCACATCTACAAGAAGTACAAATAATTACTGCCATACCGATACATTTAAACATTCTTGCCAGTCTCCACTATTATGGATCGGGGGGGATACCAATTAAGTTCTGGACAGGGTCACACTTTTGCTATGAGTCAACCGAGCGTGAGCAAATGTATTAATGAAGTTACTAATGTTATTTATAATCATCTATTACCTAACTGGATAGTATTTCCAAACACTGAAAACAAAAGAAGTAAGGTAATGGATAATTTTTTACAAAAGTATAACTTTCCGAGGTGTTTGGGAGCCATATATTGCAATTATATCGCCCCCAGAGCAATATCCTGCACTTCCTTACTACAGCAGAAAAGGATATTACAGTATAAACTGTCAGATCATAGTAGATAGCGATTACAATATTTTAAGTGGAGAGCAAGTTTGAAATGAGATTATGCAACAGTATTTTAATAATTTAGAATAAAATTT
This sequence comes from Lochmaea crataegi, assembly GCA_947563755.1. NCBI lineage: Eukaryota > Metazoa > Arthropoda > Insecta > Coleoptera > Chrysomelidae > Lochmaea > Lochmaea crataegi. The sequence goes on along the minus strand of OX387423.1, from coordinate 7,119,237 downwards.
AAATCTCACAAATTAAAAATATACTGTAACCTTTTTTCATTTGATTTAAGAAATCTTCTGTAGGTACTTATTGCATAATAAAAATACAAGTGCCTTCATAAAAACCCATATTTAATTAAAAATATAAACTAACATATAGTTATGAAGCACCTACATTTATTTAAAATAAAAAAAAACATCCTTCACAAAAATACATAAAAATAATATAATATGAAAATAAAAATCCTTTTGTAAATATAGGTAGCAGAGTGCTTTCAGTTAACAAAAACTATCTTCAGTGTCTCATACTTCAAGTTATCACTTTTTAAAAAATTTTCCAAAAATAAACACAGTGGTTAAAACACAGTCACTATTTTTAAAAACATTTGAAAATACTACATGGCAATAAGAGATGATTCCCTAAAATGGGGATACATATTTTGTTATTCGAACAATAGATTGTTAGCTTTTGTCACACATGTTTGAGTAACAAAATATGTATCCCCATTTTAGAGAATCATCCCTTATTGCAATGTAGTATTTTCAAATGTTTTTTAAAATAGTGACTGTTTTAACCACTGTGTTTATTTTTGGAAAAAATTTTAATTGTGATAACTTGAAGTATGAGACACTGAAGATAGTTCTCTCGCTTTGCTAACTATATTAAAAAATTTGTACCCACATATACAACTTGTTTTCTTCATTTATTTATCTTTGGTACACACAGCCAACATCACTTATTAGTTCAAGTTACACAACCTTTTATCTCCGCTGAATACATTTAATTTTTCAGTTAGATCCTTCCAAGCACTATTCAATTTGGGTAAATCCACCTGGTTTATTTTTCCTCCTAATAGCAGTCTATTCTCTTCTAAAAGGCTTATTAAGTACTCCTTTTGTTTTTTTGTCGTTCTCGGCGCCCGTGACATTTTTCTATTTCTATTTTCTATTTATAAACAGTTCAAGCAGGTTAGTTATATGGGTAAGTCACAAATGTTCTTCTGCTATCTTTATTAGTTTTTTCTTCTTTTTTATTAAATTGTGTCTCTAACTTAGCTATTAAATGTCAAATAGCTCCTTAGGCACTGTTGCCAGATACTCTACTTAGAATTTTAAAGGAACCCTTTAAAATAAATAATTTTTAACAGTCCTCTAAAATGTATACTTGCAGAATAGCATTTCAACTGAAAATTTTTAGAGGCCCGTTAAAAACTTATTTTTAAGAGGCCTCTAAATTTTAAAGGATTAGTTACAGAATAGACCCCTATGGCACTAAAAAAATAAAAAGCGAAGGTTTGGGTACGGCCTAGTTTGAATAGAATCGTTTATAGTGGAAGTGAACTTTCACATGAATTGAAAAGGGATGATTATGGTCTAGTGCCTGTTCTAGCTATTCACTGAGACCAACAACAAAAACACAATCGTAGAGTATACTCTTCAACCACAAATAACAAACTAATTTGAATAAAGATGTACCAGTGGGTCTGCTGATATTTGCCCAAACTTGGCCGATGGCAAAAAAATGCAATTGTTTTTAAACTTCAGCTGCCAAAGCCGGCGGTCTAGCCCAGTTTGAAGAAAATATTTTGTTATGTGGTTGAGGAGTAGTTAATTTCGCATATTTTGGTTCAATTAGGAAAATTAGTTCTTCAAAATATTTTTTGCTCATCATAACAAAACAATGAAACGCGCTTCTGATGGTATCATAACCAGGCACTAGACCATAATCATCCTTTTTAATTCATGTGAAAGTCCACTCCCACTGTGAACGTTTCCATTCAAACCAGTCCGCTTCCAGAACCTGCACTTTTCATGTTTTTTATTATCTATCATGATTTGTAGGGCCATATAGTCTAATTGAATGACACTGTCATCAAACGTTATCGACAAGAACCAGCTAGCAACAAACTGAACAAGCCAATTTGGTGTAGTCAAATTTACTTCCACGGCAAAACTGCTGCGGACAGCGGCAAACCTAGCCCAGTTCAGTGTAGACCCGCCTGTAGCAAATTAATGAAATATTTCTCGTACAATTGAAACTGAATAAATATTTTTGCTAAGGCTGGAATTCATAATTGCTAGTCTCTAACCAGCTCTAATTAAATTATTAGCATTGTCTAAAAAAGAAATAGTCCTAATGAGTATAACAGAGACCCTAAAAATAGAGATGCATAGGTATATACATAAACAGTTAGAACATTTCACCATTGTCTTCATGTAATGTAACTGTATGGAATATAAGCGATAATATAAGAAAGCCAAGCTGTCTTTGTGACAATTATGAAAATTTATAATAACTAATACATACTCTTATTTGGTTAAATTTGTTTTAGCATGCGTTTGCTTTGGTTATGTATGTTTGGAATCAAGGAATAATGGGCAATATTCTTAAGTATTACCATTATTTACTATATAAAAGTATTATACCACTTGAATATTACACTATTTATCGGATTAACGACTACCTACTGTGGGTTTTGGTCTTGAATCAATCATGTTGGCATAAGTCAAAACGAATTATCTTGGAATGAAGTATACCTAGTTGTATTAAACCTTCTTGATCACTGAAAATGCAGGCTTCTAGCTTTATCCACAACGGATTTAGAGGTGGTCGAAATTATCCTGAATATCTTCTGGAAAAGGTTGGTACGGCGATACTTTGGTTGTGTTTTCAGATATGAGTTGATATTTTCAGATATGACTTGATATTTTCTCAAAAATTATGAATAGTCGATATTTTCATTTGTTTATAAAACTACGGAAGTCGTTTTATTGTTTGTGTAGATCAATTAATGACCCCCATGGCGTTCCGCCGCTGGCGCCGTTAAATGAATAACTAACATAAATTCATTAAACTTCCTTATGAAAAATAATGCAGTAGTGAAAGTTAAACCTCATGGTTCTTTTAGATCTAAGATCTTGAAGTGGATCGAACAAATTCATTCTTTTCAAGGTTGTTGAAGAATCTGGGACACGATTGAAATTACAAAGTTGACCGTTTGCTCGATAGCAGGAATAGCAATCCATGAAATATCAATTGATGTTATTATTGGTTTTGAGTTTTGCAATAATTAATTGGATTTACGCAATTTAATGGACAGAAATAATGTAAGTCAATGATGAGGTATAATTTTATAGCTGGCGATTTCGTCATAGTAAGCGGAAGTACTTGAATTTATTCGTTATACTGGAATATAAAAGTGAACTAAACAAAGCATATAAGAAATTGTAAATAAGATATTGTAACTCGATATTTAGTTGGGTACTAGCTGGAAGTTACTTCAGAAGTATGTCGGCATGATACTTTTCTCAAAGGTAATTCGACTCCATGCTTGTACTGTACTAGATAAGTCAGATAAGGCCTATTCCACTGCGACCTTTTCAGATTTATTGTGGTCCTCTGAATCTAGATCAAATTCTCCAGCCCAACTCTTTTTAAGTAGCCAATCAGCCTCAAGACTGAATATTTCATGTAATTTCTTGCCGGTGGCTTCTCATCGCCTAATACCAGAAACCGCACATTCGCCAGGCAATCGGACTGGCATAGGATGTGCTCTGCAGTTTCCTCTTCTAGGTGACAGAATCTGCACATGGCTATGTCTGTCAACCCCATTAGCTTTGCGTGCCTGTTAAGCTTACAGTGTTCTGTTAACATACCTACTACGGCTTTGACAGTTTTCCTATCTTTGCTTATTAGGTCTGCCATAAAAGTTGGCGAATGTCTTCTATTGAACTGTTTCGCCTGTCTCTGTCCTGGTGAGATTACCCACCATTCTAGAGATTGCTGTGCCACCCTCCTCCTTGTGGCCATATTTATTGTCGACTTTGCGATGCCGTAGAAGGGTTCCGGTCCAATGAATGGCATTGATGAGCCTTGCCTGGCCGTTTCATCCGCCAATTCGTTACTCTCATGACCCTCGTGCCCTGGTACCCAGGCTACCATGACCTTGCAAAGGCAAGGTAAGGTAAGTAACCTTGTAGAATTCAAGTAAAGAAAAATTTTTAGAAATTGAAAGCTTACGTTTTTTGAAGTACCCTGTACGAAGAACATGTTTTACCATCCCTTTATTTTATTGGTGTTTTTTTTAATAGTAGGGAGTTGACATTGAGTGAATAAATCTTGTAACGTCAAAAGTTGCTGTTATAATTTTTCTTCTAAAATACTATAAAAAGACCACATCATCATGGTAGCAGAGCCTGGTTGAAAGCAGTTCTAACCATTGTTGAACTACGAAGTGTAGTACAGAAGTAAGAAGTAAAATGAGGAGTCCAGATTTGAAACAACATTTTGAAAGTTAGTTTGACAGATAAAATTTTTGCAAACAGAAGTTCCAAGCCTTATTCAAGCAAGTTCAGAGCAAAATGGATTTGTTGGGGAAAGTAAACATTGGTCTACTTGAAGGCAAAAATAACTGGACAACTTGGAGATACTATTAAGGTCAGTCTCAGGGGTTATGGAGGTTGTTCAAGGTACATTAAATCCGCCAACGCCTCTTGCTGATAATGGCTCAGCAGATGAGAAAATAGTTTTTCTACACCCACATGTATATTATCCATTTTCTGCACAATTTACAGAATGTAAATGTAGGCCATTCCGGTTAACTGGACGGATATGATTTCATATACATCCTAGAACGTATATGAAATCCACCAATCAGCATTTGCGTTTAGTACCCGCCAACTAATCTTTTTTCAATTTCATAGAAACGTCAAAATAACTTGTCAAAATATTTCTATAGTTTTTAAGAAAAATATTAGTAAAAATGAGTGATTCCAGTGATGAATCAATAAATAATTTTCCACCAGATATTCGCTTAGCCGCAAAGGAGACGTATAACGTATAGAAACAGAATAAATTGAATATTTAAGGGTACTCCTGACAAACGTCAGTTTTTATGTAATACATTTGACGTTATAGATAGATGATTAGTATATTCATCGGTAGTCCAGTGGTAAGTATCCCAGCCTCTCACGCGGTAGATCAGAGTTCGATTCCCCGTTGGGAATTTTTTTTTAATTTTAATTTTATTTGTAAATAATAATAAAATAATAATAATAGTAAAATTATTAAAAAATTTTAATTTGAAGTTATATTATAGTTTAATAAAATGTTTATTTTCGACTCGTGTGGATTGTCCATATCGCTCTCGGACGATTGAGCACTCCGCCTACGGCGTCGTGCTCAAACTTCTTCCTCGTGCGATATGGCCATCATATCCACACTAGTTGCACAAACTACTATTATGAGAAAGCCTTATCTGAATATAAGAAGTTAGATAGTTGCTCTCTTCTCTCGTTAACAGTAAACATGATTTAAGAAACGCTTGAAAAAGTGATAAGATTTACAACCGCTAGGGAAGTATGGCGAAAGTTGCATAGACTGTTTGATGGCCAGGTTGAAGATAAAACCTTTGATCTGTGTTCACAATTTTTTATCTATAATCGAAAATCAGAAGACGATATTCCACCCATACGTCCAAGCTTAAAAATTTACGGAAGGGCTCACAAACTGAGATAACTAAAGAAAAACTGAAAGCAGGAAATACTTGCAAGTTTGACTTGCCAGATCTATTACTTATATGTAAGATTTTGGACACGCTACCTCCGGAATATTTCTCATTTAGATCCGGTTGGGTTTTAATATCAAGCAAAGAAAGAACAGTAGAAAATTTGACAAATCAGTTAGTCACATACGAAAAAGCTTTGCAGACAAAGAATGAAGGAGAAAGTACTCAAGAAATCTTATACGTAGGCAAGAAGAACACAAAATCAAGTAAGCAGCGTTTATTCTGTAATTACTGTAAGCAGCCAAACCATAAAGTTAAACATGCAAAAGACAAGGAAATGAGTTTGCTGATTGAGTCCAATGAAGTGTTGTTTTGCGGAAGTGACGATGACTGGTATGTAGATAACTGAGCTACAAACCATATCACCAATCATAGTGACTGGTTTGACACCAAAATAAAAGACATGTTAAAACGGCATTGAAAAACGAGCTACAGATAGATGTAAACCTTGATAGTGATCTATGCGAGGGCTGCGTTTATGGAAAGGCTCATATTTTCAAGTTTGGTACAAGAAAACGAGCTGAAGCACCAGGTGAAAGAATTCATACAGATGTTTGTGGACCTTTTAACGTGTGTTCAAAGCAAAGCTACCGTTATTTTGTAACATTCAAAGATGATTTCTCAAAATACCGTTACGTTTATTTCATAAAGAACAAATCTGAAGTCGTAGAGAAACTAAAAATCGTTTTGGCACAAATTAGAGCTGCAGGTCTTGTAGTGCAAGAAGTTCTGTCCGAAAATGGAGGAGAATTCGATAATTATCGAGTCAAGAGAATCCTACACCAACAAGGTTTACGACAGAGACTAGTAATGCCCTACACTCCACAAAGAAATGGATGCGCAGAAAGAGAAAACCGAACCCTTGTCGAAACCGCAAGAGCTCTAATGCATGCTAGAGAAGGACTATTTGATCAAAGTTCCTGGGCTGAGCTAATCAATACATCAGCATACATCCTCAATCGTACAGGAAAATCGAACATTGAAGGAAAGACGCGGTATGAAGTTTGGTTCAACCAAAAATTATTCACCTTAGAGTCATAGGAAGCTCTTGCTATGCTCACGTCAACAGAAGTAGTAAAAGGTATTCAGATTGGTTATGAATAAGATGGCTACAGAATTTGGAGCTTTGAGCAGAAAAAACTGATTAGATCACGTGATGTAGTTTTAGATGATCTTACGCCGTTGCAAGTAATAAAAGAACCCAGGAGCCCCTTCCTTCTACATCACTTGAAACTTTGCTTGAATTTACAAGACACAGTGATGAAAGGACAACAATAGATTCATCAAATGCAAACATAGAAGAAAATCTGCAACAAGAAGACCAAATCGAAGTAGATCCAGAACCACAAGAGGTACCAAATGGAAGCTTTAGAGAAGAACTTGTTCAATCTGATTTTTACGGAGAAAATACCGAAGTAAGACGACAGTTAAGAGATAGGTTAACACTAAGAAAGCCAGAAAAACTTGATGACTTGTATTGACAGTTGCTGCTGAAATCTTAGAGCCAGAAGAACCGCTAAACTACAAAGAAGCTATAACTTACAAATAACGAGAGAATTGGATCGAAGCTATGCAGCGAGAACTACAGCCACTTGAAGAAAATTGCACGTGGGTAATGACCAAGTTACCACCAGGCAAGAAAGCAATTCCGAACAAGTGGGTGTTCAAGCTGAAAAACAATCCAGATGGTTCAAAAGACAAGTTCAAAGCTAGATTAGTAATAAAGGGTTATTCTCAACGGAAAGGAGAGGAATATGATCAGACTTACAGTCCAGTGGCAAAAGGAGGTACTATACGAGCATTACTTAGTGTTGCTGCCAATAGAAACATGTCGCTCACACAATTTGATGTTTGTACAGCATTTCTTTACGGTCAACTTGAAGAAGAAGTATTTATGAAGCAGCCAGAGACGAAAGCGGACTAGTTTGTAAACTCCAACGTAGTTTGTATGGATTAAAGCAAGCACCAAGATGCTGGAACAGACGGTTTACAGAATTTATTGAAAAACTCGGTTTTAAGCGATGCAATGCTGATCCATGCCTATTTGTGAAAAATCAAGGACAAGACTTGCTTCTGTTAGCTCTATACGTTGATTACGGTTTACTGGCCTGCAATAATGAAAGAATGAAGATCTTTTTCTTAGAAAGTTTGAAGGAAGAATTCAACATCACCACAAAACCTGCTACGTAATTTCTTAGTCTGGAAATCAAGAGAGCAGAGAATGGTGATATCAATTTCAGTCAGTTTTCATACACCAAGAAGGTTTTGGCGCGTTTTGGAATGAAGGACTGCAAACCAGTTTCCACACCCATGGTAAAAGGCAGTCTTCAAGTAGGGAAGGAAAGTGAGGAAGACTCGAATACTACTTTTCCCTATAGGGAAGCTGTTGGTGCACTGATGTACTTGATGACTTGCACCAGACCTGACATAGCATATGCTGTTAGTGTTGTGTCAAGAAACTTAGAAAATCCATCCATTCAAGACATTTCAAAGTTCAAAAGAATTTTCCGGTATTTAAAAGGCACAACAGACATTGGCTTGCTTTATAAGTTTGGAGTACAAGGAAAGTTGGAGACGTTTAGTGATTCAGATTATGGCGGAGATAAAATAACAGGTCGTTCCACATCTGGAGTTGTTTGCATGTATGCAGGTGCTGCAATATCCTGGATGAGCCAACGACAAACATCAGTAGCACTTTTTACGACAGAAGCGGAGATAATAGCTGCAAGTGAAGCTGTCAAAGGGATAGTTTGGATGAATAGGCTTTACAAAGAAATTGATCCCCTCAAGTCAGTTCCAATTTTGAGTGTGGACAATGAAGCTGCTATTCGTTTGTCACAAAATCCCGAGTTTCATCGTAGAACGAAACATATACATCTCAGGCACTTCTTTGTGAGAGAGTTAGTTCAAGAAAATTCAGTAGTCGTTAAAAAGATTGCATCTGAATTCCAACTAGCTGATTTCATGACAAAGCCGCTTTTTAAGCCAACATTGGAAACGTTGCGAGAGGCTATTGGTTTGGCCAAACAGTTCAATGAGGGAAGGTGTTGAAGTACCCTGTACGAAGAACATTTTCTATGTTTTACCATCCATTTATTTTATTGGTGTTTTTTTTTAATAGTAGGGAGTTGACATTGCGTAAATAAATCTTGTAACGTCAAAAGTTGCTGTTATAATTTTTCTTCTAAAATACTATAAAAAGACCACATCAATAACGTTAACCCGGACACATTTCCCCTACAGCTCTTATAGTCGGTGATTGAAAAATTAAATTAAGAGAAAAATAAAATAATAATTTTATTTACTTAATTACATCCATATCATGGCAAAGAAAACCTACAATAACTCGAGACAGATTTTTAGATATTTGTGTCATGTTGAAAGAAGGTCCTCATTCAAGTGGTAAACAAAGAGTTAACTTCAGAAAACATAGACTAAACACGGTTACAGCAGATGCTCGAAATGTTGCCCGTTCACTTCAATATATAAAACAAGCCATGCGATCTTTGCAAGACATTTTGCTCTGCTCAATTCTTCTTATCTCTACGGATATATTATTACGTAGAATTGTGCGTTATTGAATGAAATATCGTCGCATTGTGTGTTTTCGATCGTTTTTGACTGTATTCAGTAATCTCATGAGTTTTTGATAGATAATGAAATATAGTCCAATTGCACATGCGTAGACTAACCTTGCATACTCCAATGAATCTAAATACGTCGGTCCATTTCAGTTTCCTTTAATGAAAAAGAGTCTTAATTATTTTGTCGCCGGATCGTTTGGATCGTAACTTTTTCCCATAATTATGTGTAGAAACTCTTTACGTCAAAATAGTCATCTGACAAGTCAAGTTTACTGCATGAATTTTTTGTAGTTTATGAAAAAAATGCACTAGGTGGAAAAAAATATCAGGGTTACCGTAAAAAATTCTTTATTAACTATTTTTTTTGTTTTTTGTATTTTTATGTATGTCACATATGGCACAATATGCAGTAATGTTGCAAAACATCAAAATAATGTAGGTATAAACAAATAAATCAACGAAAACTTATTCAGTATGGAACTTGTAAAAGCAGATTCTGTCTTTGTTTAAGCAAAGAAAAACACCACATTTTTCACACGTTATATAAGAATTTGCACCTTTGCCGTTTATCACACCATATTGGAAGATGGCCATATTGATCTCTTCGAACCTCTTGAATGGGAAAATCTGACCTTGGGTAGAATGACTCCACTGGGACGGCCTCTTTTCTTTGTTGAGCTGGCTTTATTGAATTTACACAAGCACTCTGCAACGGCTATTTTCAAATCTACCAGAGGTAAATCTTTGAACTCGTTTTCTCTTCTTCTCCAAAGTATCCATGCATTGACAACCATCAAATCAATAATATGAAAAAATATCCTCATGTATTGTTCATATAATAGCCTTCTTGATGTGCGTCATCGTTTGTGACGGGTTTTGGGCATGTCGATATTTTATTTGTTATTTTGACATATAGCTAACCTTTAATTTGATCAATAAAATCATCAGGATCGTATTCAGCCTAATTCGAAAAGGCTATGAAATTAATGAACTAATAAAACAAATTGTATATTCAATTTACATATTAAAATAATTTAATTCCAGCAAATATAGTCCTGCATTTGAATGAATAAAATGCTAACAATAAGATCAATATTCACTTTTCATAAATAATAATTTACCGTAAACAACAAAGTACAGACCTGACGAGAACTGTCAGTTGGACATTAGAAAAAGACGTAAGACACATTGCCGCTACGAAAGGAACGTCTGCATCGTATTTTGAACGATGTAATTTCGCCCGATTGATAGGTCGCGTTTGCGCGTAATCTAAAAATCAACCAATCAAATTTTTGTAAGTCAAAGATTAGGGTTAACGTTTGTAATACGTTTAAACGGTTCATTATTGTGATACTTTGAGTAGGATTAATCACAGACCTGCCTTTTTTTCCATTTCTTCCAACGTAATGTGTTAGAAGGACATTAACAATCAATGACGCACACCAAGAAGGCTATTATATGAACTTTACCATTTTTTTGATCTCAGTTTGATCCTATAGTATCCCAGCATGGAATCCAAAGATCTACTCCTCCCATATATTTGTTGTAAATTTTTACAGCCTTTGGACACGGAACCAATATATGTTTGTTATCCTTTTTTAAAAATCGTCGAACCTCAACCGTTGGTGTACTTCCGGCATATGTAGACAAAATGTTTACCAATTTGTTGTCATACCATGAAACAACAGATATTTTTGTGCCATCAATTGTGGCGACTTTCTCCAGCATCGCTCCTCGGCCATTGTTTTTCAGTTCATTCTCTTTTGGCATATTGCTGTTTGGTACTCTGTTTATTCTAACCGTTCCAAGCGGCAACATACCGTTTTGTGCCAAGTAAATTTGTAGTGGGACGCTGTTGAACCAGTTATCAAAAAATAGTTTGTGATTTATGTGCCATGGAACAGTTTGTGTTAGCAGAGGAGCTACGTTTGAACTCATTCCCAGATCAGGAAAACCATTGGGAAGAATATTGGTTTGAGTTCCTGCCAAAATTTCATAATCGTACGAAAATCCGCTGACTTCACTAAGAACAAACGCCTTATATCCCCATTTGTGAGGTTTTTTGGGATTATATTGTTTTATGGACGAACGCTTTAGTAGGAATAATCTGCTCGTCTATAGCCGAATACTCTTATTTCGGAACTTTGAGTAGTTACTCCCTTAGTTTACTGAGTACGGGTCGTATTTTGAAGAGTTTATCATGACCAGGATTGCCGGCTGCAACAGCGTCATCATTTTTCGCCAAATGCAAAAACCGTTTTATTTCTTCCCATCTGTTGCATGACATAACATCTTAGATAAAGCGGTGGTTCAGGTTGAGGTTCCAATAACTTCTAGAATTAGGTGATTGCACTATTGACATATAAACCTAACCCTAAGCCTAAACCCTATAACTGTTCGATCTCCTTTTCAGTAAGATCCAAAGGTTTTTGTGGTCCCGTTTTAGCTGAATATAATATACTTTGGTAAACTATATCCAATTTAGGTGGTATGCCAGGAGAACCAAGAAATTTCAGGTACTCATCCGACGTGACTAAATTACCTCCAGCTTCAACAGATTAAAAACACGATTATTACAATCGTTTATTTGGACACCTATAACATATCGTACAATTCCTACCACTCCGTATTCTCAACTGTGGGCGGTCCTTAATTAGCGTCAGTCAGTCAGTCAGTCAGTCAGTCGATCGGTGATCCTATTTTGTTTTATTTACGAATAAATTTATATTTTGAAAGCCGTTATGGCCAAAATAAATCAAAACATATTATCTTAACTCGAAACATTAATTGTTAAAGAGAATTTATCAATTAATTTTCGATTTTAACAACATAAAACGTAAGCATATTGTTTCAATATGTAAGCGACGTTTACTACCCCCATCAAATAATTATTCAATACTAAATCGCAGTTCGCATTTCACACACACCTCGCACATAACTAACAAATTTTGGAAGGAGAAGGGGCGGGCTTTTTTACAGTGATTCTAAATCCAGCTGTCCAGATCAATACTTGATATTCATTGAAGTGAACTTATAGAAATGTTTTGATGGTGGACTATTTAGATCGGCGAATACACTAAATCTCTATGTTCCGTTTGTATTTGAATGTATCTGTATATGCTTGTTGACTCCTACCCAAATCACCATATCCTAATATCATTAGAATTTCAATTTGTTCTTTTTCAGATTAAAGATCCATTGTGACTTTTAATGAACACCAACAATAATGCACCATTCACATACCGACACGTAGCGTGTCCGACACGCAACGAGGCAGACAAGGCAAAGACAGAATTTTTCGTATCAAGACGGCTCACTTCAGATGCTGACACATGAAACCATAGATATCTAAGATCTAAGATTAAGACCACAGAATTTTGTTTAAACAGGATGGATAGCTGTGCGACTGTTTTTAGACTGAACATTTCCCATTAGACTACTTTTAAATAAAATCCTCGTTACCTTCAAGTTTGTTTGAGCAAGGTATCAATAGCGCTTTCGGTATAAAATAAGGCAATTTGGTTTTTAGAAAAACTTTCAGTAATCTCAAATATTCATTGATGGAACTATTATTATCTACTTAATTAATGATTATCTCATAATATGACAGTGACAGTCATAGGAACAGCGACTGATCATCACCGTCGAGTGGTCAATTCGACGGTTGTGTATGGGCTCACTTAACGCCTCGACACGGGATCAGCACCGCCACGATACCCGACTATAATAGGCTTCATTTTATATTCTCGCAGAGATATTGTATTGGCACGCCGTCCGCAAAATATTCTCTCTGAGAAATGTGTTGTGGTTGAGGCGTTGGCGTGCCTTGTCGGTGCTGTGCTGATGCTGTTAGGTATGCACATTTACAATTAAATACACATAAAAAATAAAATCTGCTGGTGATGATCAGTCGCTGTTCCTATGAGGTGATGATAGGTGTGTTTCGACCTTTATAATCATTACATTTTTCGTGATCTACGTGCTAACAAGTTATATTAACATTATTTTCAAAATTTCAGTCGTTTGAAAGAAATTATTAATGAACATGGAAACATACAAATACGCCCGTTTGCACCGTTTAGAATTTAAGCATGCCTTTCGTAAGTTGCTCTTAACTTTAAGAAGCACTTAATCGTCTCGCTTGTTGCTGCGTATATGGCAACATTGAGTAAATCTAGTAACTTATTAATGACTGTTCAGATTTGGCTTTGTATCGAGTGACAGTTAGCTTTCGCCCGCGTCAAATGTATTAACCTATAAATACAAAGAAAACAACAAACTTCAGAAATCAGCAATGGTTATTAAATGCCCAGCGCAGGCATTAAACCGAAGGAACTAGTTCATGAGACACACGCTGCTGTTTCTGTAATAGTAGTAGTACATTTAGTCCTGTAGGTTTCCTTATTAGGTAATATTTTTCATAAAAATTATTTCGAAATTCAGAGCTTCCTTTATCAATCGTAAAACACTTAAATATTCGAAAACTTTGAAAAGATGCAAATTCAAACTCTTAGTCAAGCTTGAATCGACCCAATCGGGATCTTAATATTAAGTGCTCCTTAACTAGTTTAAGGAATACTTAGAGAGCGGTGCACGAAGGTCGCAGACTAGTCTTTTTAAGATTACTTCATTTTAAGACTGTCTTAAAGTAAACGGTGCAATCGGGCGTTAGTGTACGAAAATTATAAGATTTATTAACATCGCTCTTTAACTAATGATTATCTGAAGGTGCATCAAACGGCCTTAATGTTAGGTTTATGTGTATAGAAGAATTGCCCGCTACATCACCTGATCTAACCCCATTAGGTTCCTTTTTATGAGGTTAATTAAAATCTGAAGTGTACATTAATAGACGCGAAAATCCATGAGCTAAAAGTCCGAATCAGGCAGGCAATGCATAACGTTACACCCGCTATGCTACAAAATGTTAAAGACGAAATTGTTACCAGGTTACCAGTTATTGTTTAGTGGTCAATGAAAAACAATTTGAACATTTGTTGTAAATTTTCTTTGGTTTGTTTTTGTTAGAGTGTACGTTTTTTTTCGTCATGGAAAATCCGCAAAAAAGGGGGTGTTTCATTTAAAAAACTGGAGCTAAACTCATCAGTCGAAAAGCAGCTTAGAACTGGGTTATACTCGTATATAACAAGCATGGAAAAGGGCAAAAGTCACCTTTCAAAAGCTGGAAAAAGAGACACAACAAACCCAGAAACCTTCAAACCAATTACTCTAACATCGTTTGTGCTTAAAACGATGGAGAAAGCTATTGATGATTATATTAGAACGGAAAGCCTAGAGAGATCTACGGATACTGCACTGGTACAATTGACGGAGGATATCCGAGGTGCCTTAGACAAGCAAAAAACTGTAGTATGTGCATTTTTGGACATAGACGGAGCTTTTGACAATACTTCACGAAAGAGCACTAACTAGAAGAGGTGTACAACATCCAAAAATATGTCGGAACTGCTCACCACTAGAGTAGCAGAGACATCGTCAACATCTACACAACCAGGGGATGTCCACAGGGAGGAGTAGCATCTTCGCTAATGTGGAGTCTGACGGTTGACGAACTCCTGTGTGATTTTTCTGACCTCTGAATAGCCTGTCAAGAATATGCCGATGACATTGTCATAACAGCAAGGGGAAATTCGAGAATACCCTTTGTGGAAAGGAGTTTGAACTATACGAATAGCTGGTGTAGGCAAGTGGGACTAAACATAAACCCCACCAAAACCATCCTAATAGCATTCACTAAGAAAAAGAAACTTAACCTTAAAACCGTTAAACTTGATGGGAGCGAAGTTGAATGGAGACAGGAAGTCAAATATTCAGACTCTAGACAGTCAACTTCTGTGGAACAAACACGAAAAGGAGTTTATATACAAAGCAAAAATGGCTTTAATTATGTGCAGGAACCTGACAAGGGAACATTTGGGTTCTGACCCAAAGATCCTGAGCTGGATGTACACAGCCATACTGAGATCAACCATCACTTATGGAACTAGCCTATTGACGACGAGAGACAACCTCTCCAGAATTCAAAGATTAGCCTGTATGTGCATTACAGGAGCAATGAAAACAATAGAAAATCCATGGGCACAACACCTAGGAGACTACAGGATAGAAAAGGGACATTTACTTAAACCAAAACCTGCGGATATCCTGAAATTCCTTCGAAAAATGAGTCTAAAGAAACTTCTAGTCTCTGAGACTTTTCTCAGGAACTGAGTAAAAGAAAGGGGGCACAATAGATCTTTTAGGTGTCAGTGAAGGTCACCCCAATTTACATACATACCAACATCCCTTAAAGGTTATTCACTCTGTATAATAGATTTATTCTTTCAGGATTTTTTTCAAATTACTGTTTATTTAGCAAAAGATGAATTTATGTGCTATTTTATAAACTATTATGAACGTACATCTATTTTTTTGTGAATTTTTTTAAAATGAACAATTTTCCATTAATTTACTCCCAATATTCCTGGAAATTATTTTGCCTGTGAGTGTATTTATGTGAGCCGAAGTTTTATTTTATAAGCTTTAATCACTTTTATATTAAAAAAAATAGTAAAGAACACAAAGGCGTCACAGATATCTTTGATTTTATGGGCGATTTAAAACAAACAAACAACAGGATATACCCATATAATTACATTCTAAAATAATATGTGATCGTACTTACTATAATTAGTTTATTTAAAAATAAGAAAACAACTTATAAGATAAACTAATGTTGTGCCTGAGATGCATGACGTGAGACCGGGACATACCTGAAAATAAAATATCAAACTTAGCATTTAAATTTAGTTTGTATTTGTTAATTAAATCAGTTGTGTAAGACGCAGTCGCGGTTAAATGGTAACATATAATACCGATCCGAGCATCGATAGGTACGAACCGTCGTAGCACTGGGCTTAGCGAGTCGGATTCTAACCGGGTTCGATCCCCGATGGTTCCGCTTTAATTATTGATAATGCAATTTAGTTTAAAGAAGAATGCACTGTGTCTGTCACCCACAAGTGCTGAAATGTGCTAAGCATGTCAAAACACTCCCTCAAAAAGGATTTAGAACAATGACAAAGGAACGGTCGCCTACCACGTGGCTCAAACACTCCACTTTACTGATACAGGTAATAACAAAGGAACAGGACGTATCACGTGGCTCAAGTATTAGGAAATGGGACAAATAATACTCACAGAGTTTATCTTTAAACTTGAATATAAATGTATTTTTAAAATCATCACCAGTAAGCTTGATATTTTCTGAGCGAGGACTAAACTAAGACTAAACAAAAAAAAATGCTTAAAACGACAATTTAGAAAACATATCAAATAATCAAATCTCACAAATGTTGTTTACAACTAAACTACGGAAAACGATAATTTATCTTAGGACATGGGTATATTTTACCCATAACTAAGAGCACCCACAGATCACCCAGACTTTAGATGGTTCACGACTATGTTAATTATTTTGACCAAATTGGCGCCATCTGGGGCTGTAAACCTTAACTAATAATTTGTCATCTGTCACGTAATGGTGCCAAATTTAAATTTTATTAATGGCAGGAAATTTAAGTTTATTAAATGTAATTTAAACCGCGAACTACGAACAACTGATAAATTTCCAAATTTATCTTTTTTGCTTGAAATGGCCCTCAAAATTGCATATTAAGGTGTATTAGCACAAAAACCATGCAATTTTGAGGACTACATGCAAAAAATATAAATTTGGAAAATTGTTAGTTATATTTTAATTAATAATAAAAAACTCAAGGAAACATGTTACTACAAGTAAGGCAAAAATAAAACTTAAAATATAATAAATATACTTTTAATAAACTTCATCATTTGCATAAATAAAAAAAATATTAACAAACATTTTGATGATAACTAAGACTACAGAATATTATTATTATTTATTGGTCCATACAATGATTTAAACAGATTCAACAATAGTGTGTTCAGGTTTTTTAATATTCCTTTTCTTAATTCTTTTCAAATATATTTTATTGGCTTGTAATTTAATTCTATTATTACCTGTATATATCCTAGTTTTCCCTTGTAAAATTTGATTCACATTCTTACACCAATTATGCAACAATGTTCTAATGGTAAATTTTATAATAAGTGTAATCATTTTTTCTTTATGAATGCTACAAGAATCTAAAAATTGAAAATTTACTGATTTGTAAATACAATTCTTGATGGTATGAACCAAACATCTAGATTGTGGTTGTTGATCTAAGCAACAATTAATAACTTTAAAAGTATCATAAAAACATAGCACAAAAGATGGAGTAGGATAAAGTAATCTTCTGGCCCATCCACTGCCATATTCTCTAGATGAAATTAAGTTATTTTCAGCCAAATCATAGTTTTTGGAAAACATTGCCTCTTTACAAATGGAACAAGACATACTTTTTTTAATTTTTTCAAAATGAATCCAGCTACATAATTTGTTGATAATTGGTGTAATTTTTCAGAAAGTGCAATTTCCATACGTTCAGAGGATTTTAGAATAGTTGAACAATCAATATTTTCAACATAAACATTGGTTAAGTTGTTATCAAAAAGCTTTTTTGACGAAACAAACATATTCCTACAATTGTCATTTTCACAATTGAAAGATTTTTTATAAAATGAAAGTGCTGTATTGAAAAACAGTGTTTTGAAGACTCCTGTAAACTGTGATGCTGAAGGATTTGTGTTCAAAGCCCCAAAGCTTCTTAATTGGCCAAAAGTGTTTTCTAAGGGATCCTGATTCAGACGCCTTGTTAAAAGATAATTAAAACCTTCATATTTTAAAATATTCCAAATGCTTAAAACATTTTTAATAACCAATGACCAATTTCCTAAACTTGGAGGTGTTGCTTGATCCTTCTTATTTTTTTTTGAAACATCATTGTTTGAAAAAGTGGTAAGGCTTCATTATTCCAAAAATTAATATGTTTGGAATTATCATCAAGGCCACATCTTAATATTTTCCTCGATTTGCATATTTAATTGATCCATTTAATGAGTCAAATAATCGATCAAAGAAAAATAGTAGCTCTGCTGTATCTTCGACATCATTCCCAATTATTTTCTCTGTATCTGCAAAAGACATAACTTTGAATATTAAGATATACCAAGAACATAAAATCTTTAAAAAATATGTTGTATAAAAACTAACCTATTTGACTAGCCAACTGAAGTGTTGCAGCATACCTCTGACTGAAGATTTGAGCTGCATTCCTTACTTTCATTTTTTTAATTTTATTCTCATATATATGCTCATCAGTTATATGAGGAAGAACTTTTAAACCATCTATTGGCCCGTTATCATTTTCATATAACCTTTGAATATGTACCCATTTCGCTGTTTTCTTCACACCGTTCTTCACATAAATCAAATTCTTTTTAATAAAGTTATTTCTCATTCCTTTCAATAGATGAGGAGGGTCTAATATTGGGAATATTATAAAATTGTCAACCTCAAAAGACCCATATTTATAATTATTTATGTTATTATTTTGTAAATAGTTATTTTTGGTATCCTTGATTAAACTATTAATGACACCCATATTATTTTGATCACAAATAACTGTTATTGGTTTCAAACTTATTTTTATCAGTTCCCTAATAAGTTTGGTTAGCAAATCTTTTATTTCAATGGCTTTTGCACCTCCTCTGCTAGAAAAGTGATAGGATATTGGAGATATCCATTGCTTTTTTATTATTCTAACCATGAACATCAACACATGATCTGCAATATAATTGTCCCTTATATTTTCTCCCATATCCTGAAAGCCTTCAATATATCCATGATGTTCATTAAAATGAAGACCTGGTAAAATTGCCATTTCATCAAATAACACAGCTACATATTTTTCAGACGAGTCCATTGATTCTGTTGTTTCTTGAAGCGAGTCAAAAATTAATTTATTTATGCCTGGACCCTCCAATAATTTTAGCCAAAAGCCGAGTCAGGGTAGATTTGCTGGGCAATATAAATATTTTAGAGAGAACTCCATAAGATTTTGCACTTTGCTTGTACAGTGACAATGCTAAAAACTTTTCATCTAGTGTAAAGCGTCTCAATTTTTTTGATTTTTTGGCTTCTCGAAATTGACTACTATTGCTGCCATAAGATTTAGATGTTCCATATTAGTTTCAAGATGATTTTGTTTTTGAAATTTCTCTGCATCGAAAAGCCTACGTTTGAATGATTTTCTGAGAGCTCTTTCTGAATTACATTTTTTATGGAATTGTTTCACTGCAGCATACAATTTATTTTTTCTTGGAGTAATTGTCTGTTTAGAAATCCCGGATTTTTTCAAAATTTGCAATGGTGACAAAAGTGTATCAGCAGGATAATCTGAAATTATTTATTTAGATTTAAATGTTGCCACTTCAAGGTTATTATACAAGTAATATTAAACTTATCCTTACTTTGGGCTATTTCTGAAGAATTTTCCGTACTCTCATTGTTCATTTCAACATACATTAAGCTCATTTCAGATTCATTTGGCACATTAGCTTTCACATAATTATGTTCTTGAAACAAAAGAGAAAAAAAGTTAGTATAAATCAGTATCACAATTACCTCTAATACATACCATTCCATAATGATGATGAAAATGATGGCACAACTAAATTAATCTCATCTAAAAAATAATATAAACTAAGTATAACATTTATGTGTATTAAACTTAAATAATGATCTTACCTTTCAAATATAATGTTGGGATGGCATTAAGGTGTAGTCTGTTAGATCTAGTTGAAATGTAGATGGGTTCAAAATGTTTATGGCAGATTCTTTTTGTATGGTACACTAATAAGGGGTCCATTGCATTTAATTCAGCATTATCTATAGCCATCAGCCATCTTTTAAAACGTTCCAAATCTTTATGAGGATTTGGGAATAAATGCATTACATTAATGGATTCGCATTGTAAAACACAACATTTATTAAAAGGGATTCTCAAAACTTCACCAAACAAATATAACAAACTAATACTGTAATTGGTAGAATTATCGAAAAAGCACAAATTACAAAAACACAGCAAGTTAATATGACGTTTGTTTGTTCACCTTCCAAGCCGGGACCTAAACTAAAATAGGCTAGAGTACCAACATAAAAATATTTACTTTTTTATCATTTACCAACTTAATTTCTATGTATGCTAACAAAGCCATCTAGGGCTCTAAACGGATATTAAAAAACTGATTTGACCTTGAGTCATCTGTGTGAAGCGTCTATAGAATAGGTGGTTTAAACCGTAAACCTTTATATTTTATTTTTATTATCCTGTCATGAATGAATGAAGCAGTGTTCAGGGTCTGTCATGAATCAAGAAATTTATGGCACACTACTCCAAATTAATAGATTATTTTTGAAAACAATCCAATATCAAGCACTCCACTTCAGTGATACAGGATTCGTGAATCAACTGTACGGCTCAAGCACTCCGCCAATCATATTATTCGCAATACACGCTAAGCGGCTCAAGTACTTCGCAATAGCGCAAAATATGAGTTTGATACATATACTTAAAAAAGGATTCTTACATTTGTTAGCATCAATAATCCCGATCGAAGTTATTCTGACAAAGGATATTTTGAAAGGTTATTACAGCGTTTAAAAAAAATTAGCTATTATGGACCGATGTGTTATAGATGGACCACCCTGTATAAGACACCCCTCTAAAATAAAAAATAATTCTATTTGATATCGTTCTTGAGCGCATCCTGTATAAGTTATCATCGGCGTCGAACGACCAGCATTTAGTCTCAGAATAGTAGCCATTAATTAGCGAATTAAATTGTATCTTAACATGTGTAACTGTTTCGAAAGACGTCGTCAAGAATCATGAGACGATTGACCAAATACGGATTGCTGAAACCGTTTGTTGGTCCAATTATTTGTACAACTGACAGACTACAACAGTTTACGTAACGTTGATTTTATTTATTCGAGAGGAATCACGTCAACATATAGTATTGAAATACAATTTACTATTATATAGTAATGTGAGTAGATTCCACAAAGTAAGGGGTCCAAACAGTAAATTCAATCGAAATACAATTTAATTTACACAAATAATAGTTATTTACGTATCAAGTCCCGAAAGTGATATTTTACGGGATGAGTAGGCAGTTTCCAGGGCGAGACGTAGGCGAGTTCTGGAAGTCTGCGAGTCCCGTAAAATCACGTTCGGGTAGCGTTACGTACAATATTTTTTCTGCAGCCGTTTATTAGATAAAATATTAAAAAATAATAGGGATAGATACTATGAATATTACTCATGAACATTAATTGTACAATTATAACAATTACTTATATTAATAGTATTAGGAATATTAACAGAAGTGGCTGTGATGAAATTAGTATTAGACTTTGCAGTACTTGTACTAGCTTTCGAGATAATAATTTCGTTACGGCCATTTTGAATCTTGGAGGCTATGTTTGTTTCTTAAAGAATTTTCTAGGTATCCTTCTGCCACATTCGTCGATTTCCACCCTCCGTGTCTCTTTAAATTGGTGATACTGCCACCGCCATCAACTAATAAAGTGGCTGAACTTCTTCGTAAACAGTGGCCGGTGTATTATTTGGGGTGTGGCAATTTAAGATTTTCGGCAATTTTGGAGGCAATATTTCCAAAACTGTGAATACCAATGGGTTGTACAGTACAGTACAGTGCCGTTTTGTAAAATACAAATAATCTACGATGTGGTGTGTTGGGTTGACGTAATAACAAATATCTTCTGTATAAAGAAATATTACCAACAAATTTATTTTGACAAGCGACGTCATAATAAAAATTCCGTAAATGTCATTGCTAAGGCCGCCTACATAGATATTGAAAATGAATCCGAAAATAAAAAAATCGTCCAGAAAATAAAAAAAAACATTCCGAAAATAGCTACTTTCGGTACGATTTGTGTAAAGTTTCACTTTCGATTTAATAAATCATACAGAAAGTTCTAATTTCGGGACGGCTGCAGAAAAAATCATTGTTAAGCTACCAACAATTTATAGTTATTTATATATTTATAGTTAATGTACGACCATTGATTAAAGAAATAACATTATTTCTTTGATCAATGGTAACACGCAGTCGCAGTTAATGGTAGCTTATAATACCGAACAGAACATTGATAGGTAGGAACCGTCCGTAGCGCAGAGGGTTACGTAAAGGCTTTCTAACCGAGGGGTCCCGGGTTCGATAGTTTCGATTTTTCAATATTTAGCTTATATATCAGAAGTGGTATTTGATCTACGAAATGTCCACATGAGGCCATAATGTGTTGTGATAGTGAGAGGGGGTTTCTGGAATGGGCGTGCAGGCGTCAGGCTCGCAAAGAAAGCGAGATAGGCGTAGACAGGCAAGGCATCAGGCTCACGAACGAGTAGGTGAGATAATTGTACGCACAAACGTCAGGTCCAGCACTCGAGGTACCTCGAGGACGAGGAGAGGAGCAGGATGGCCGAATGTAAGACGCAGTCGCGGTTAATGGTAGCTTATAATACCGAATAGAACATTGGACAAGTAGAACGTTTAAACCATGGAGGCTATACAAGGAGATCGAACTCATACGGGAAAATTGACAAAAAGTGTCCTCAAAATCGTCAATCTAAGCAGTTTGTTTTTTAACCGCGGCGTCGCGCATTGTACCTAAGATACCATTTTAAAACTGTCACGACAATAACCTTACTTTTTATAGTTTACCAATTTGACAGTAGGCAAATAGTAAACATTACTCGTGAATTATAAAAACTAGAAAATTAAAATTGTTAAAAATTGATAATGTTGTTGAAATTTATTGCAATAGTGGTTGGTAGTGCAGATTATTTAAAAGGAAGACGTGAATTGAATTTAATTTAAGTAAACCAGAGTTTTTTCAGTTACCAAAAATAATAAGAAATATTCAAAGATAAAAATAAAGTAGGAAAGGAAATATTTATTATGATGGACTTAAATTATATACCTTACTTGTGAGAAGTCTAGAAAAAGCACAATTGCACACAAAATACTTTACTTTTGCTGATGACATTATTATGTTCTATACAAGTACAATTTAAGAGAACTGGAAGAAAAAAGGTGAACAAAGATTTGAAGAAAAACCAGAGATGGTTGATAAGGAATAAGATGTAATACTAATTTGAAAATATTACTGGCATGTTATACAAAAAAATAGGAATTCAGTTGATGTTCAGATAAAAATAGGAAATGAAAATATAAATAAGGTGAGAACATACATTGAAGCAAATATATACATCAAATAGAATAAAATTTATGTTTGCCAATTATTGGTGCACTTTACCAATGAAGGGATTACTAAAACCATAAGACATTGAAACTAATCGGTAGGTTCTTACCCATCTTCAGCTACCTAATTCCAGTGTGGCACTCTTGTAGTATATCATTCATAGATAAAACACAGAGGATTCAAAATAGTGTAGTGAATGTTTTGTGCAAGTTCAGTTACAGAACGTCCACAGTTATATATTTTGTGTACATACTTATGTATTTTACTAATTGTGTCTTTCCACTGTGTTTGCTTCATTAGGAAATAAACTTTTGTAAATTGCAATTTATGTATTTTTAAAATAAAGTACGTAAAAAAATTATTTTCATGTATGATACGGAATTATTTAAATATATTTCATATTGAAAATCTGTGCATGAACTAATGTCATTAGTAAGTTGTACCTATTGATTGAAAATATATTGTATTTTTCATTGTTATTGAACAGATTGAAGATTATGCATTGAGTTTTGAGACTTTGGGCTTCATCCTACACATGTTAAACCATTTCAGTATTCTTTTATAAGTTTTTGTAGCTTATATACTGTTATTTTGAGATTATTATGACTGATCAAAGCGATGTCATCTGCAATATGTATGCAAATTTAAATGTTCTGTTGCTAAATCATAGTTGTAACAAGATAGATAGATTGTAGAGCAAATAGGACAGTGAGGAACACTGGAGAAGTCCTTAAATGTTTTGAATAAAACTGTAATTCACTTTTACTTGTGGTGTTCTATCACTAAGGTAGTTTTCAAGATTAAAAGCAAGTATTTAGAACACATCATTTCATATAGTTTATAGAATATACCACAGTTCCAAATACCATCAAACGCTACAGTAATGCCTAGAAAAATAGCAGCTCTATGTTTTCATCATAGACTAGAGGTTTGTATATTTGATGTCAGATTCGATAGTGTGCATAGTTGAGCATCTGGTATCAAGATATACATGTATTTTCTGATATCCTTCAGTTAAATTTTTTTGCAAGAGTACCCGTAATCCTATAAAGCCTATTGGTAAATTGAGCAAAAAATATGAAGTATTCTAATTACCTTATTTTAACTTCAACAGTTCACTTATTACTCATAATACCTAAGTTGAATAAGTATAACAGGCAATAGGATAGGTAGGTATCAAGTTTTTTTTTTTTTTTTTTTTTTTTTTTTTTTTTTTTTTTTTTTTTCGGGCCGAGATGGGAAACTCATGTTCGAATGGGTCCAGGACCCAAACAGTGTTGGACTCATCCCCAAGGAGATGCCTACCAACCAAACCCACCTCAAACTCGCCGTTACCTCCGCCTCGGAATCACTACCCTAGCATACTTCGAGACAGGCGGCGGTCCCTCGCACACTCTCCGCTCACACTGTCATCTTCTCCCTCCTATCACTCCTGCCTCTCATGCCATATCGAGTCCTTCTCTCCCCCTTACCATGCTCTCTACTACTCCACTCACCTCCATCCATTCCTCCTCCCCCCTCAACATTATCTCCACCATGTTTTCCCAGTACACCGCCTCCCCTAGTTTCCTCTCCAACTTCTTCAGCACTTCCTCGTTCCTCCAGCATCTAAACACATGCCCCACATCATCCTCCACTTCACACCTCTCGCACACACCAGTCTCTCGTTTCCCAATCTTGTGGAGGTACCCTACTCTCGACCCATGTCCAGTGAGCACTTGTGTCAAGAAGTAGTTCACCTCCCCGAATTTCCGGTCCATCCAATCTCTCCTATTCCCAATCGCTCCTTTTAGCGCGCCCTCATACTCCTCCCATCTTCTCTCCATTTCCTCCTCCATCCATTCCCGTACCTCTTCTTTGGTCGCACCCCTCCAGCGTTTGCTCCTAGCTCTAGCCAATACGTCCAATGGGTAGGACCTTGCCAGCACCGCTGCTGCCAGTCCACCCACTGTCCTGTACCCCTGCACCACCCTCAGCAGTATCCCTCTCTGCACCCGCAGAAGTGGCCTAACCCTCGCATTCACCCCCGCTCTTTCACCCCACACCTCCGCACCGTACAGCATACTCTGCTCTACCGTCCTACCAATTACCCTCCTCTTCCACTCTCCCGGCCCTTTCACATTACACATCAATCTCCCCAGCCATGCTGCCCTCACTTTACCCTTCTCTGCCGCCTTTACCATATGGGTTTTGAAGGATAATTGGCTATCCAACCACACCCCTAGGTATTTCACAGACTCCTCCATGCGAATTATCCTTCCCTTAACCATCACCCCCACTTCCCTTGCCCTGCTCCGTCCCTTCACTAGCAACCCCACCGTCTTCTCTTCCGCCACTTCCAGTCGGCACCGCTCTATCTTCTCCACAATCTTCCTGCACATTCTCTCCGCCTTTCTTTCTATCTCCGCCTCTCCCTTTGCCGTACATACCAGACACACATCATCCGCATACACCGTAATCTCACATCCCTCTCCACATACTATCCCACAAACCTCATCAAACACACACTTCCAGAGCGTCGGTCCAAGAACCGAGCCCTGAGGCACTCCAGCCTCCATCTCATATCTCCTCCCTCTGGAGTCTACAATCACACGCCCCGTCAGGTAGTCCTCCACCAGGTTAACCAACCCCTGCTCCACTCCAAGCCTCAGCAACGCGGTCAACACTGCCCGTTTGCTGACACTGTTGAACGCGTTCCCGACGTCGAAGAACACGAGTAGGGCCAATTTCTTCTTCCTCCAGCTGCCCTCCCTAGCTCTTTCCACCAAACCCATCACCTTGCTCAGTGCCGAGATGCAAGATTTCCCCTTCGTGAACCCATGCTGGTTTACCCTAAAACCCCCATTCCTACCAACTTCCTTCTCAATCCTATTCCTTATTATCCCCTCCATCAATTTACCCATACCACACAGCAGGCTGATAGGCCTATAGTCCCCCGCCCGCTTCCCCTCTCTACCCGCCTTCTTCATCAGTATCACCCTGGCTACCTTCCATCCTTCCGGGAACTCCTCCTCCCTCAGCACCCTGTTGAATAGTTCCCAGAAGTACTCCCTATTGTCATCCAACAGCCTCTTCACCATATCACCCCTCAGGCCATCTATCCCTGGGGCTTTTCTCACTTTAATATTTCTCCCCCGATCTTCTACCTCCCACTTCTCTACCGTCCTTATCCCCCTCATTTTCACTACCCCCCTTGTATCTTGGATTTCCTGAATTCTGCCACCCACTCCTTCTTCTCCCCCTTTGAACAATTTCTCTATGATCTCCTTCTCCCAATCCTCCTCTAGAACCTCGTTTCTATTTCCACCCATCCTCTTCACCGCTATCTCAAAGGCTTTTCCCCATGGATTGTTTTCCAATTCCCCCAGTAACTCTTCCCACTTCCCTCTTTTTTCCCTCTCCACTCTACGCTCCAGTTCCTTCTTCTTCTCTTTATATCTCCCCCTTCCCTCTATCCTTCCTCTTCCTCTCAGCATCCGTCTTCGTTCTTGCTTACACTCCCTCCACAGCTCCTCTATTTCCTCATTCCACCAGTAATTGGCCCTCCGCTCACGCCTATTGCCCCTCTTTCCCTCTCTTTTGCAGCCCTGTATCACATTGTACAATTCATCTGCATCATGTCCAAGTCCCCTTCCTATCTCTTCTCTTACTTTCTTCCTCATTCTCTCTGCCTCGGCTTTCGTCCACTTCCATTCCCACTCTTCCACTAAATCCTTTCTCTCTTTCCTTATATCCGTCTCCACATACCTATGTAAGCTCAAGCTTTCCTCATCCTCCAGCACCCCCCAACTAAACACTCTTTCCCACAGCCATTCATCACATGCTGTTATATCAATGAATGATGAACCCCCGTCACCCCTCACGAAGGTGGGCAGTAGTCCATCATTCAGCACCACCAACCCGTTGGATGTTAACACTTCCTCAAGGATCTCCCCTCTCCTGTCCGTATTCTTCCCCCCCATATAGTATTCTTCGCATTGAAGTCCCCTGCCACCATTCTCCTTATGATCCTCCTTTTTCCTTTTGACACCCTCAGATCGTCCTCTAATCCTGTCATGCTCCTCTCATATTCTTCCAGGCTGACATTTGGGCTTATATACACACTATACACCACCATGTCTCCCATTCGCACTACCACCCATCCATTTCCCTTCCTCACTTCATCCGCCCTCAATCCATCCCCCACCACTCTTATTCCTGCTTCTCCTGTATCGTCCATAATCCATCCCTGCTTCCCCACATATCTAGCATTCACCTCGGATCCACACACTTCATCCACTTCCCTCCTAAAAATCACTTCATCCAATATATCATGCGCTATCCTGCATTTCCCTAAATTTATCTGCAACACTCTCCATACATCCCCTACATTCCTCCTTCCCGCGCAATGCTGTCCCCTTCCTCCTATTTGACCAGACTCGTCCCCTCTGAGGGGTCCAGAGGGTCCCTCCCATTTTTTCCTTCACCTTTTCCATCGTCTCCTTCTACTTCTTCCCTTCCCCCACTACATTCTATCTCCCCTGGCCTGTGTCCCCTTTCCCCACATACCCTACAAAGGAAAGCCTGCCGACAGTCTCTCGCCATGTGATCCTCGCTCTTACAAAGCCAACACTTACTCCTCTCCTTGACTACCTTCACCTTACACCCTGTTACTTTATGGCCCTTTATCCCACATCCAAAGCATCTGTCATCCTCTCTACCCTCTATAATATTTACCCTGTTCCACCCCAATCTAATCTCCTTTTTTTTCAAAAAGGCTACCGCTTTTTCCCATTCCGCCCTCACCACCGCCATTTTCATCCCGTTCCTCTCCCTTACCACTTTAATCACCGTTGTCCCTTTCACAATCAAATTCTCTATTTTCCCCCTCACCTTTTCATCTTCCATCCACGGTTCTATCCCTACCATTTTAATGATTTTTGTTCCCCTCCCCGCTTCGACCACCCTAGCTCCTGTTACCCTTCCTACCTCCCCCAGAATTCCCCTCACCTCAACCCCCTTCTTTGCCTCTATTACCACCTCCCTATTTCTTGAGACTCTGAGTCTATCCACCCACTCCCCTGTCATCTCCCTCAACCCCTTCTTAATCCTCTCGATCCCCTCCTGATCGACTTCCCCGATATCCTTCAGGATTATCGCCCCATTTCTACCCTCCTTTTCCTTCTCCCCATCTGTATAGATTGTTACCTCCGCCACCTCTCACTCACGCCACTATCTTCTTCAGCACCTCCACCTCTACCTGCTCAAGCCTGTGGAGTCCAATGCTGTTCCCGCTCCCCACTATCCCAAACAGTCGACTCATCAGCTCAAACACCTTTTTCTCATCCCTACAATCTCCCTCCATCCGACAGATCAACTCCTCCGTCTTCACCCTTACCCCATTCCTTTCCGTAGTGCGTACCTCCTTGACCCACTCCATTTCCTCTCCTTTTCCCCCTAGCATCGGGTACCTATCCCTAAACATCCTCTGTATTCCCTCCTCCATTCCACTGTCTTCCTTGGTCACCCATACCACCTTTACCTTTTCATCCCCTAATATTGGATTTCCCACCTTCACCTCTATTCCCTCCCCCTTTTTACCATCCCAGTTCCTATCTCTAACCTCCAGCCATCCTTCCCAGTCTCTTTGCCCCACCTCCCATCGTGTTTGCATTATCCCGTTGCTATCGTCCTCCCCCCTCAACCTCTCCAATTCCTTGACCCGCCCCTTTGCCGCTGCCTTCTCTTCCTCCAGCCTTTCCACCTTCTCCTCCAGTCGCCTTACCATATCCTTCAATCTCTCTACACTCTCCTTCTCTTCTACCTCCCAATCCTCCATTTCCTTCTTTCCTTTCTCCTTCAGTTTCCTCTTCTGTTCCTTGTCCTCCAGAGGCGATACCTCCTTTCTCTTTACTCCAGTATCACTCCTCCCTCTCATCTCCCCCGCCTTATCAGGCGTTCGTTTTACCTTCGTCGACTTACCAAAAATTCCATTTCCTTGCCTTTCTTCATCCATAACCTCCTGTTCTATTTTTCTTTCTTCTTTGTCCATATTCCATCCCACGAGTAGCTAGGGAATTGAATGTCCACCACCACAGAGCCCCGCTTGTGGTGGTAAGGCTGGTTACTCCGGGAGGTCACCAGGTATCCCGGAGGCACCGTTTCTGACTGACTTTCGCGCAGCCATTCATCCATTGCCACGGTAGCTAACAACGTAGATTACGGATTGTTTTATCGAGGTTTACTCCTCTAGGCTTTTTCTCACGGTTGCCTCCGGACGCAGTGGCTTCCGTTGCCTACACTACACCACAACATAGCTGCCTTCCCTATGTCGCTGGTTTTTTTATCGAGGTTTACTCCTCTAGATTCCTGGGAATCCAACCTATTAGTCGCCTTTTACGACAGGTGGGCTATCCCCTGGGGGTATTCTTCTGAGCCCGCCCCCAGACGGACCAGGTAGGTATCAAGTTAGAGACAAAATACTGATTGTATCTTTGAACAATGTTTAATGATCGAAGGATTGTACACTTTATATTTAGGTAAAAGAAGTTAAATAGTGTGTAGTAAATTACTTTCGTGCAACTCTCTGTATATTCAATAATAATTTCTTCTTGTAAAGGCTTGACCAGTTCAGAAGCAATTATCTTTTCGTTAATTTCATGGAAAATAACCTAAAATATTAGATATTAATTCCATAATTGTTTTATTACTTCTTATTAATATGACCAAATTTGTGTGTT
Organism: Lochmaea crataegi; assembly: GCA_947563755.1. Lineage (NCBI taxonomy): Eukaryota > Metazoa > Arthropoda > Insecta > Coleoptera > Chrysomelidae > Lochmaea > Lochmaea crataegi. Next base: position 7,089,128 of record OX387423.1, on the reverse strand, counting down.
ATTAGAGCATATGACTACTGGCTATTTATCTATACATACCTACTTTCTATGTTTTCAAACTGTATTTCTTCTAGTTGCAATTCTCAATTATTCGAAGGCCATTTAATATAGTACATTTGATGTGGCACATTTCCTCCAAGCATTTCAAGTTAATTTTCCTTTTTTTTCCTCCGTTTTTTCATATTTTTGAGTAGCTAAGATTTTTTTACTATTTAGGAAGCCAGATTCTGAAAAACTTTATACATATTGTAAACATATCTCTCTATTCATCTTCAATTTATTTTTTATAATTTTTTTATAACTTGTGAACTTGGTTCTAGAATATACTTACTTGCACGTAGAGATGAGTCTTCTTTATTCTTCAAATTTCTCTTTTAATGACATACTCATTCTAACTGTGCTGGACCTTTAAGAGTGTTCTAAAATACCATACTGAAGAGAAGACATGATAGTAGATATTCATATTTTTTATCACGTAAAAACATAAATAAATTCAGCAGCGCAGAATGGAACTGATTATTTTACCACCAAACGATTACAATTTTCGATATTTTTGAAAACGAGGACAAAATACGGATTTCTTATTCACAATATTTTCCATTTCTGTGACCTAACCTCACTTACCTTAAACGTGAACAGCGAACTGTCAAAGAAGCTAGCAGCCAATGAAACATCATGAACTCGAGTTTTATGATTGGCTGCCGTCAGATTTTTTGGTATCGCAGCTTATGTGGTGCCCTCTAGAATGACCAGAAATTGGAATACATGGAGTTCGATCTCCTTGTATAGCCTCCATGGTTTAAACCTTAGATTAGGAAAGCATATGGATACCGCACTTCGCTTTATTTTGCGCTTGCGGTCTGTTACACACTTTTAGTGGACGCCATTTTATATGTGGCAAACAAAGCGAAAACAGCGTGTGTTCCCTTCGTGAATTTTTAATCAACATTAAGGGTTGGGAACCAACTAAAAATGATAGGCTTTGCTCAAAACACTTTGAGGGACGTTGGTTTTATAAAACTGATGCAAGTTCAAGAGTACGCTTGCTCTATGAAGCTATCCCAAAAATGTTTCCCCAGCTGCCCACATATCTGCAACCCAGGAAGGTATGTACCTACATAAATAATAATAATAAAACATCTAGTTAGTAATTCTAAGGAAAAAATAATTTAAAATTTTTTGTGAATTGAAAATATTTATATAAAAATATTGAGACAAAAAAGAGAGCACCAATAGAATATATATGCAAAGTACAGAACCCGGTCCTTCTACTTCCTCAACACAGTCATTAAACCAAACTGCTGATTCTCCTAGTAAAAAAACTGAAAAGGAAGCTATTTCAAGAAACTGTTAAAAGCCAAGAGAAGACTAGAAAAATCAGAGTATTGAACCAATCCTTAAAAAGGCTAAAAAAAAGGTAGTTTCCCTCAAACAATTAATATCCAGTTTAAAAAATAAGAATTTGATAGAGAATGAAAAGGCTATTTTATTAGAAAATATGAGTAGTGTAAATAACCAATTGTTACAAAGAACGATATCTAAAAATAAGAAATACCCACCTGAATTACGTAAATTTGCATTAACTTTAAATTTTTTCTCTCCAAAAGCTTGTAACATGTCTATCGACCTGTTTCGATTTTACAGAATAAATCCTTTTAATTAGCGCTCGTCGTCACTAGCCACATCCAATTATAGTTCTGTGATCCCAAACTCTTCTACCCCGAACGTAAGACAATTGACGTTTGCCAACGGACGCTTCCATTTTTTGCACACCGCCACGTTAAACACCCCTTTTTGTTAACGACCACCGAAGGAGACACATCTTTCGCTATCTTTCATATCTCAAGTATCTATCTTATGAATTTTGCTGTGGTAAGTCCAAAATCATAATCTATAATTAATAAGCTTCTTCTAAAGTACTGTCTGATATAATTTTCGTATGCATTCTTTATTTTTTTACAGAGATAGACGAAATTAAACTCAACACGTGGTCATAAACTGTTCTTTTATACTAATATGGTAGTTTTAAGTCAAATATTTTTTTATAATTCACTGTTTTACTTTTATACAAACATTTTCAAGCTTTTTCAGTTGCGAAATAACTCTTAATTATAAAATAACACTTTTATAAACCGCTAACCTATAAAATATTCTTTCGCAACGCCAGTGCCGGTTTCATATATTTCCTAAGCACGATATTTTTTCATATAACTAAATAAATAACTTTTTGCTATTATTAGTTTCTTTCGGATCATTAGTATATTTTTTTAATTCAGTCGATAATTGCTATTTTTACTGTTTTAACATGGGACATATAATGTTGGAAAGCTTTCAGTAAATTAAATCAATTTTTTTGACTTTCAAATAACTGCCTTCCTTTTCTTTAACCTGAAAAGCTGACCAACATAATGTGCCATTACATTCAAGTTCCTACATATCCCTGATCCACTTGTACTTCTAGGTAAGCACAGCCCCTAGGCGAGAATATAAGCCAAGAATATAACCCTAGGCTAGGATAAAACCGAGAATATAACCCTAGGCTAGGATATAACTCAAGAATGTAACCCTAGGCTAGTATATAACTCAAGAATACAACCCTAGGCTAGTATATAACTCAAGAATACAACCCTAGGCTAGGATATAACCCAAGAATTTAACGCCGAGAATATAACCCTAGGCTAGAATATAACGCCGAGGATATAAACCGAAGAATTTAACCGGAGAATATAGCCCCAAGGATACAGCCCTAGCTCAAACTACCGCCCTAGAACAGAACTGATCAGTTCGGATCAAGACCTGACTTCTTCTCCAGGAAACCACTTCATCTAAGCTAAGTACCTATAAAAGTACAAATTCCTCTATTAAATTCCGTTGTTCATTTCCTGTGGCAGAATAAATTGTAAATTTGTTTTTAATTCTTTTTTTATTAGAAATCCTCAACTATAAAAGTTGAGGGAGATACCGCCTGGGGTCACTTTTCTTTATTAACGTTTATCTAAATTCTACAAGGCGTTTCTACCTTTTCCGCCTTAGTTTTCTTCGTATTTTTATCGTTAAAAAGGTAGTGGCGCCCTCAATTTTTACAACCCTTCTGTTATCCTTGTGCAGCATAAACTTGGGGTCGAATCACCCTTGAGAGGAGTCTCTAGCCGGAACCCTTCGAGCTGGTGCCCTGTGAGGTACAGCACATACCGTTACAAATTGGCGCCTTTACCGTTACAAATTGGCGCCCAGCTAAAAGCATACTTTTACCGTTACAAGCTTACGAGTACATCAGGACTGTATTTGATACGTGTTTGCCCCATCGAAGCACTATTGGGAAATGGTTGTAAACTATCAATGCAGCTCCAGGTTTCACAACTGAATCATTCAATACTCTAAATAAACATAGAAAATCCAAATAAACCGTTACTTTGTTCTCTTCTCATTGACGAGATGTCAATTCGGCAGCACTTGGATTGGGATGGTAAAAGTTTCCATGGGTATGTCAATTTTGGGGTTGATTTGGATGATGATTCAAATGAATTAGCCAAAGAAGCTTTTGTTGTAATGATAGTTGTAATTAATGGGACATGGAAGCTTCCACTTGGCTATTTTTTGTCTAATGGTTTGAATGGCGAACAGAAATGTTCTATAGTCAAACAGTGCATTGCACTGGTGGAAAATACAGGTGCAAGTGTAGTAGCCCTTACATGTGATGGTGCTCCATCAAACATAAGTATGGTTAATTTACTTGGGTGTTCATTTAAACTTTCAAGTATGCAAACTAAAATTAATATATCTAAAAAAGATAATATGTACTTCTTTCTTGATCCTTGTCATATGACTAAATTAGTACGTAATGCTTTTGGGGAAAAGAAGATATTTAGAGATGGGGATGGCAACTTGATTGAGTGGAGATACATAGATTCTCTATTAAAATTGCAAGAAAGAGAAAATTTACACCTTGGTAATAAATTGCGAGAAGCGCATGTGAACTTTTATAAGCAAAAAATGAAAGTTCGGCTGGCTGTGCAGCTTCTTAGCGAGTCTGTTGCAGATTCATTAGAATATTGCGAGAATATTCTGCAACTAGAACAATTCAAAGGTTGTGCGGGAACTGTTCATTTTTTAAAAATGTTTAACAATATATTTGATTTATTAAATAGCAGATCTCTAGTACCCCCAGGATTTAAAAAAGCAGTATGCCCAAGGAGTATACAAAAAACTTATGATTTTGTTAATTGTGCTATTGATTATATATCAAAATTAACTTTATTTGATGGACAATTAATAATTGAATCCAACAGGAAAACTGGCTTTCTTGGTATTATTGTATGTCTAAAAAGTGCATTAGGTTTATGCGATGATTTGGTGGAAAAACAAAATTTATTAATTTATTTGCCTTTATACAAAATAAGTCAAGATCATCTTGAATTATTCTTTTCATCTGTAAGATCAAGAGGTGGTTGGAACAATAACCCTACAGCTCGTCAATTTATGGGGGCTTATAAACAATTATTGGTACGAGGTGAAGTTAGAGAGGGTGGTGTGGGAAATTGTATTCCATTGGATCAAATTCCAGTATTAGTCACATCAATTTGAATTTGTAAAACCAGAAGATTGTATAAATGCTACAACACCTGGTGTTAACGGGTTAATTTCTGACCAAGAAGTTGATATAATACATACCATTGCTCATCTCAAATTGTTACATATATCGCTGGCTTTGTATCACAAAGTTTACAAAAAATTATAAAATCTAAAAGTTGCAATGTAGCATTAATAGGAAATCGTGCAACTTTTTTAAATTCATTACTTTTGCAGAAGACCCATGGCGATCTTACATATCCGTCTGATGACGTAATTAAAATTTGTAACAAGGCCGAGCGATACCTACGTATGTTTAAAAATGATTTACATAAAAAAAATGTTGTTCTAATGTTATCCAATAGAATCATATCAGAATCTCTTAGTTATAATTTATTTCTAGATTTGAAAAACCATGTTCTGGAAAGTCCAGTGAATCACATTTATTTTTTAATAAAATCTATTTGTACAAAATATATTAATGTTCGTGTAGGTACGTTATTATATGACAAAAATACTATCCCAAAAGTCAAATCCTATTCGAAGTCAATTGACCAAGCTTATTTTATTCAAAGGACAGTAAATAATAGCAAATATTTATTTAATTTGATTTTTATTTTTGTAAAATATTTAGTTAGTATGTTATGTATAAATATGAATTTTTTGTTAGCCTAATTATTATACTTATTAAACACATCTATGAGTAATATTGCTTAATTTTATTACTGGCGGATAGCGACACCGATTCTACTTTGGCTCTGAGCTTTCCGCATGCGCAAATTCGTGTCAAACATAACATAACCTAATAACGTCATCAATTTGATGGCGTAAATGAGAAGCGGATATTTCCCACTTTGCATTCCACGATTGGTCGTCTCAAGGTTACATGAATTTGAAGCTTGTGTTATATTGGTTAAAACTTAAAACAGATATTTGATTAATTTATCGAGAAGGGCAAGGAAAATCATATATAAGCCATTTTTTCATCACTGTATAGCTTCTTCAATGATTTTCCTTGCCCTTCTCGATAACTTAATCAAAGATCTGTTAACACAAGCGTCAAATTTGCGCATGCGGAAAGCTCAGAGCCAAAGTAGAATCGGTGTCGCTATCCGCCAGTATTTTATTGACTTCCTTTTATACAAAACCATTATGTGTCTCTAACAAACATTCATTCATTTCTCAAAACTTTAAATACAATTATTATAACATTGGAAAAAATGTATAACAAACATTATGTTACGCCACTGGGTTATGCGTCCACTCTCTTTCCTTGTCTAAGGTTTGAACAATACTGTTCTTTCGGCACTATTACAATTCGTGTTGGAAGAAGAACTTTGGGATGAATAAGTTCGGAAAGTTCAATTTGCCATAAACAATGTACCTAATAAATCGACTGGAAAAACACCAAGTCAGTTAATGTTTGGTTATACTCCACGTCATGGTTCCGATGCACTTTTAAGAGATGAAGTACAACAAATACCTATTTTACTCGAAAATCTAATAGCAGCAAGGGAAGCTGCTTCCAACAAAATTAAACTGGCACAAACAAAACAGAAACAAAAATTTGACAAGAAAAGAAAGAGACCACGTATTTATAAAGGAGGAGAACTAGTCGCAATAATAAAACAAACACCTTCAACAGGAACAAGCAAAAAGCTAGCACCGCTTCATAGTGGGCCCATGTTAGTGAAGAAGATATTACCAAACGATAGATATATTGTTCAGGACATGTCTGGTTCACGCAGAACTCTACGAAAATACAGTTGCCGTTGATCGGATGCGTCCATGGTCTATCCCTGGTGGTATTTCAGACGAAACGGATAGCGATAGCGGAGAAGATGGAGTACCGTTGTCTTCGGATTCTTCCGACGAATTCATTTTTTTTAAGAACAAACCTTCTTTCATAAAAATTAAATAGGTACCCGATTCTGAAGAGAAATATAAATCATTTGATAGGCTCAACAAAAAAAGGGTCCACTCTTGGTATTCTGTGTTATTTAAAATTGGTTACCTGGGTGATTTGAATAATAATTGTGACTTTTGTGGTTGTGCTTGCTTACAAATTAGGTGAGTTTACTCACGGGCAAACCAAATTTATCTTTGAACATGCATTTTATTTAATTATTCCTCAATAGATATGTCACTGAGTTTTTATTGAACAATAAAATTACTGATTACAATACTTACACCTTTTTATTTGTCGTTCAGATATTAGACACTGTCGTTCGTTTCAAGATGCTGTCGTTCAGGGTCGCATTATTCCTGTCGTTCGGAACATTGATGAAATCAAACAATTTAATTTGTTTAAATCTTCATTTTTATTTTGAACTAGCGTTCAAATTAAAATTAGTGACGCGTTTCGCTACACAGTAGCTTTTTCAAACAAAAAATTTGTCAATTTTAACAAACCAAACTTTGAATTATCAGTCGTGAAATCTATTCAACAAAAATCAAAGTCAAATAGTCTTATTTTTACTAAAGCAGATAAAGGAAATACAGTAATAGCATTACATAAAAATGATTATATATTAAAAACTAACAATTTTATACAGACAGGCAATATTGAGATTCTTAAAAAAGACCCAACTAGTAAATTTCAGAAAGAAATAAAATTAGCAGTAGATAACGCGAAATCAATAATTAGCGACAAAGAAAAATATAAATTAATTTTACCCAATCCACAACACCCCGAACTTTATTCATTAATGAAACTCCATAAAGAGGGGTACCCTATTAGACCGGTCGTTTCTTTTTTCACAGCACCTTCATTTAAAGTTTCAAAGATTCTCATAGATATAATTTCTAAATATTGTTCTTTCAAACCTCGATTTTCTATTAAAAACTCAACGGAATTAATTAATAATATTCAAGATATAAAATTACCTCACAATTCTTAAATCATATCGTTCGATGTAACAAATCTATTCCCTAGTATACCTCCTAAAGAAACTTTAACTCTTGTTGATAACTTGCTCACGTATAATAATGTTAACCCTATAATTCATTCTGATATAATAAATTTATTAAAAGTGTGCTTAGATCAAAATTATTTTTATTTCAATGGAGAGAGTTATAGCAGTAAAGATGGTTTGATTATGGGCAACCCACTCAGTCCCCTATTAGCAGAAATTTTCATGGATAACATGGAAAAAATAATTCATAAACACCCGCTTAGTAAAAAATTTATGTACTGGCACCGATATGTAGATGACATTTTAGCGAGCTTCACTGGCACTACTAGACAACTAGACAGCTTCATTACTTATTTAACTTATTTAACTTAATTACTATATTAACTCAATTCATAGCAATATAAAATTCACCGTAGAACATGAAGAAAATAAGTCTATAAACTTTTTAGACCTTACAATTTCAAATATGAACAATAAACATGATTTTTCTATATTTCGCAAACCATCACATACAGACATTACAATTCATAATAGTTCGGTCCACCCATTCAGTCATAAATTAGCAGCTTTCAATAGTATGATACACAGACTTTTAACAGTCTCATTAAACACTAATAATTTCAACAAAGAACTAAATATCATTAAACAAATAGCAGTTAATAACAATTACGATCCAAACTTAATTGACAATATCATAAATAAAAAGATAAAGAAACGCACTTTAGAACAAGTATATCCTTCAGATAAAAATGAAAATAATCAATTTAAAGGCTTTTTTTTTCGGGCCGAGATGGGAAACTCATGTTCGAATGGGTCCAGGACCCAAACAGTGTTGGACTCATCCCCAATGAGATGCCTACCAACCAAACCCACCTTAAACTCGCCGTTAGCCCCGCCTCGGAATCACTACCCTAGCATACTTCGAGACGGGCGGCGGTCCCTCGCACACTCTCCGCTCACATCGTCGTCTTCTCCCTAACTTCCACTCCTACCTCTCATGCCATATCGAGTCGTTCTCTCCCCCTGACCATGCTCTCTACTACGCCACTTACCTCCATCCATTCCTCCTCCCCCCTCAACATTATCTCCACCATATTCTCCCAATACACCGCCTCCCCTAGTTTCCTCTCCAACTTCTTCAGCACTTCCTCGTTCCTCCAGCATCTGAACACATGCCTCACATCATCCTCCACTCCACACCTCTCGCACACTCCAGTCTCTCTTTTTCCAATCTTGTGGAGGTACCCTACTCACGACCCATGTCCAGTGAACACCTGTGTCAAGAAGTAGTTCACCTCCCCGAATTTCCGATCCATCCAATCTCTCCTATTCCCAATCGCTCCTTTTAGCGCGCCCTCATACTCCTCCCACCTTCTCTCCATTTCCTCCTCCATCCATTCTTGTACTTCCTCTCTGTTCGCACCCCTCCAGCGTTTATTCCTTGCTCTAGCCATCACGTCCAATGGGTAGGTCCTTGCCAGCACCGCTGCTGCCAGTCCACCCACTGTCCTGTACCCCTGCACTACCCTTAGCAATATACCTCTCTGCACCCGCAGGAGTGGCCTAACCCTCGCATTCACTCCCGCTCTTTCACCCCACACCTCCGCACCGTACAGCATACTCTGCTCTACCGTCCTACCAATGATCCTCCTCTTCCACTCTCCCGGCCCCTTCACATTACTCATCAATCTCCCCAGCCATGCTGCCCTCACTTTCCCCTTCTCTGCCGCCTTCAACATGTGTGTTCGGAAGGATAACTGACTATCCAACCACACCCCTAGGTATTTCACACACTCCTCCATGCGAATTCTCCTTCTTCCCTTCACCATCACCCCCACTTCCCTTGTCTTGCTCCGTCCCTTCACTAGCAACCCCACCGTCTTATCTTCCGCCACTTCTAGTCCGCACCGCTCTATCTTCTCCACAATCTTCCTACACATTCTCTCCGCCTTTCTTTCTATCTCCGCCTCTCCTTTTGCCGTACATACCAGACACACATCGTCCGCATACACCGTAATCTCACATCCCTCTTCACATACTATCCCACAAACCTCATCAAACACACATTTCCATAGCGTCGGTCCAAGAACCGAGCCCTGGGGCACTCCAGCCTCCGTATCATACCTCCTCCCTCTAGTGTCTACTATCACACGTCCCGTCAGGTAGTCTTCCACTAGGTTAACCAAACCCTCCCCCACTCTTAGCCTCAGCAACGCGCTCAACACTGCCCGTTTGCTGACACTGTTGAACGCGTTTCCGACGTCGAAGAACACGAGTAGGGCCAATTTCTTGTTCCTCCAGCTGCCCTCCCTAGCCCTTTCAACCAAGCCCATCACCCTGCCCAGCGCCGAGATGCATGATTTTCCCTTCGCAAACCCGTGCTGGTTTTCCCTAAAACCCCCATTCCTACCAACTTCCTCCTCAATCCTATCCTTTATTATCCCCTCCATCAATTTACCCATACCACACAGCAGACTGATGGGCCTGTAGTCCCCCGCCCTCTTCCCCTCTCTACCCGCCTTCTTAAGTAATATCACCCTAGCCACCTTCCATCCTTCTGGAAACTCTTCCTCCCTTAGCACCCTGTTGAAAAGCTCGCAGAAGTACTCCCCATTGTCATCCAACATCCTCTTCAACATATCACCCCTCAGGCCATCTATCCCCGGGGCTTTCCTTACTTTAATGTTCCTTCCCCCCTCTTGTACTTCCCACTTCTCCACCGGCCTTATCCCCCTCATTTTTCCTACCCCCCTAGTATCCTGGACTTCTCGAATCCTGCCTCCAACTCCTTCTCCCCCTGTGAACAATCTGCCTATAACCTCCTTCTCCCAATCTTCCTCTAGCACCTCGCTCCTATTTCCACCCATCCTCTTCACCGCTATCTCATATGCCTTTCCCCATGGATTGTTTTCCAGGTCCCCCAGTAACTCTTCACACTTCCCTCTTTTTTCCCTCTCCACCCCTCGCTCCAGTTCCTTCTTCTTCTCTTTGTATCCCCCTTTTCCCTCTATCCTACCTCTTGCCCTCAGCACCCGTCTTCGTTCTTTCTTACACTCCCTCCACAGCTCCTCTATTTCCTCATTCCACCAGTAATTAGCCCTTCGCTCACGCCTATTGCCCCCTTTCCCCTCTCTTTTACAGCCCTGTATCACATCGTACAATTCATCTACATCAAGTCCAAGTCCCCTTTCTATCTCCTCTCTTACTTTCTTCCTCATACTCTCTGCCTCGGCCTTCGTCCACCTCCATCCCCACTCTCCCGATAAATCCCTTCTCCCCTTCCTTATATCCGTCTCCACATACCTATGTAAGCTCAAGCTTTCCTCATCCTCCAGCACCTTCCAACTACTCACTTTTTCCCCCAGCCATTCATCACATGCTGTTATATCAATGAATGACGAACCCCCGTCACCCCTCACGAAGGTGGGCAGTAGTCCGTCATTCAGCACCGCCAGCCCGTTGGATGTCAACACTTCCTCCAGGATCTCCCCTCTCCTATCCGTTTTCTTCCCCCCCCCCCCATGCAGTATTTTTAGCATTGAAGTCCCCTGTCACCATTCTCCTAATTATCCTCCTTTTCCCTTTTGACACCATCAGATCGTCCTCCAATCCTGTGATGCTCCTCTCATATTCTTCCAGGCTGACATTTGGGCTTATATACACACTGTACACCACCATGTCTCCCATTCGCACTACCACCCATCCGTTTCCTTTCCTCACTTCATCCGCCCTCAGTCCATCTCCCACCACTCTTATTCCTGCCTCTCCTGTATCATCCATAATCCATCCTTGTTTTCCCACATATCTAGCATTCACCTCAGATCCACACACCACATCCACTTCCCTCCTAAAAATCACTTGATCCAATATATCATGCGCTATCCTGCATTTCCCTAAATTTATCTGCAGCACCCTCCATCCATCCCCTACATTCCTTCTTCCCGCGCCCTGCCCTTCCCTTCCTCCCATTGGTCCAGACTCGTCACCTCTGAGGGGTCCAGAGGGTCCCTCCCATTTTTTCTTTCCTGTTTTCCATCGTCTTCACCTACTCCCTTCTTTCCTCCACTACATTCTATCTCCCCTGGCCTGTGTCCCCTTTCCCCACATACCCTACAAAGGAAATCCTGCCGACAGTCTCTCGCCATGTGATGCTCGCTCTTACATAGCCAGCACTTACTCCTCTCCTTGACTACCTTCACCTTACACCCTGCTACTTTATGGCCTTTTATTCCACATCCAAAGCATTTGTCATCCTCTCTACCCTCTACAATACTTACCCTGTTCCACCCCAATCGAATCTCCTTCTTTCTCAATAAGGCTACCGCTTTTTCCCATTCCGCCCTCACCACCGCCATTTTCATCCCGTTCCTCTCCATGACCACTTTAATCACCGTTGTCCCTTTCCCAATCAAATTCTCTATTTTCCCCCTCACCTTTTCATCTTCCATCCACGGTTCTATCCCTACCATTTTTATGGTTTTTGTTCCCCTCCCCGCTTCCACCACCCTAGCTCCTGTCACCCTTTCCACTTCCCCCAGAATTCCCCTTACTTCAACCCCCTTCTTTGCCTCTATAACCACCTCCTTATTTTTGAGACTCTGAGTCTATCCACCCACTCCCCTTTCATCTCCCTCAACCCCTTCTTAATCCTCTCGATCCCCTCCTGATCGACTTCCCCGATATCCTTCAGGATTATCGCCCCATTCCTACCCTCCTTTTCCTTTTCCCCATCTGTATAGATTGTTACCTCCGCCACCTCTCACCCACGCCACCATCTTCTTCAGCACCTCCACCTCTACCTGCTCAAGCCTGTGGAGTCCAATGCTGTCCCCGCTCCCCACTTCCCCAAACAGTCGACTCATCAGCTCAAACACCTTTTTCTCGTCCCTACAATCTCCCTCCATCCGACAGATCAACTCCTCCGTCTTCACACTTACCCCATTCCTTTCCGAAGTGCGTACCTCCTTGACCCACTCCATTTCCTTTCCTTTCCCTCCTAGCATCGGGTACCTATCCCTAAACATCCTCTGTATTCCCTTCTCCATTCCACTGTCTTCCTCGGTCACCCATACCACCTTAACCTTTTCATTCCCTAATATTGGATTTCCCACCTTCACCTCTATTCCCTCCCCCTTTTTACCATCCCAGTCCCTATCTCTAACCTGCTTCCATCCTTCCCAGTCTCTTTGCCCCACCTCCCATCGTGTTTGCATTATCTCCTTTCTATCGTCCTCCCTCCTCAACCTCTCCAATTCCTTGACCCGCCCCTCTGCCGCTGCCTTCTCTTCCTCCAGCCTTTCCACCTTCTCCTCCAGTCGCCTTACCATATCCTTCAATCTCTTTACACTCTCTTTACAAAGGACTATGCTTCCATCTTATGGAAAATAAAAGACCACTCAAATGCGGATATTTTGATACCAACTTATTCGTCTTGAAAAATAGAACATTTGATAACATTGCGCCAATGTTGTAATTTAATTAATAAACCCACAAAATCAGTTCATTTGTCAGAAATTTTCGATTCGATTACAAAATCTAACCATTCAATAGGACTCCACAGAGTCGGACTTGTGAATATAGTTGTACATACGATGAATACCAGTTTCGTTGAAACAAAATAATAGGAATATATTTTTCAGTTGTATAAAGATATGATAGATTGCAATCAAATTATGTAAAAAAGGTACATCTCTCAATTGACAATCTAACATCTTTACATAAGTTTGTCATTTTGTAATAGCAGTTTATTATAACGTTTTCTATATTATAATAGTAAAATTATAATAGGTACATTTAATAACACTGACCGACACGTATTTCGTAAACAATTCCGGTACAAACGAATTCCCGTCAGGGTTCTTAATGACTATAAAATACACAAGAGTTCCCGTCCGACACTTGCAGATATCTTAATCCCGCACTCGAATTGCCGTCCAGTTTATTCAATCCGCTTACAGGTAAACTAAATAGTTTTGAAAATTCCAGTAAATCGTAATACCTATTCGTAATCCTGAATTCTAATGAAAAAGTTGAATAACCTATTGGGGTGGCTAGGGGGTCTGTCAGTACTAATTGCTATGAATATATTTTTCTATTATATTAAGTTGTCATTTTCGAAACTGCAGTTTATTAATATACATATTTCCGAACGTTTGTTGTACGCTATAGTGATACACAAAATGCTTGAAGTAATGCTAAGTGAAAAGGGTAAACCCTGGTTATGTTATGTGTTAGGTTAGCTTCTTTACGTGTATGTATTTATGACTCAGTTCAGTAGTATTACGCAATAAAATTGTAGAATTAAAATTCCATATTTTATTCCAATAATGATATCATATAAAATAATATCGTTTAATAGTGCCAAACATAAGACATTTATAACTATTTCTTATTTCATACATCTGAAAACGGACCTCCCTTAAAACTTTTACTGTTCACTTATTACAATATGCAATAAATACATAGCTAGATATCAGATGATTCAGAGAATTCACCGTAATTACCATAAACACCTTTTAGACAGGTCATCCTGATGGTCACCCTGATGGGAACTCGAGTGACGGCTTAACGTATCCTAATTATGGAACAGGTAGACTGGTTGACTGTAGTTGACGCTGCTGATCGAACTATACCTAATCATGAAGAAATATAATGATGAAAATTAGATTTCAGTTAACAGTGCTTTTTATGTCACGCAATTTAAAATTTAATAAAGCAAAAAGGCGACTTTAGCTACCAAAAAAATATAAAAACCGGCTTAGGCCAATAAGATTTTTTTTTCAGCTACACTTCGCGGATAGAAGGTAATGAGGTCCTCAGGCACTGCCTGTGGGGGGAAGGTGGAGCGCGTAAAAGGGGATACTCTAAGAATTATACATCATCTTTTAGTATCACCCTATACGTCGGGTTCATTACCTACACACATTTCACAAGCATTTTTGTATTAACAGTTAATAGACATCTAACATCTTCCATATAAAAAATCTTTTCCGCATCCCTATCCTATTTTTTTTAAATAGTTATCGATGCCAACAAATACACTACAAAATACTACAAAGAAAAAACAAAATATAAAAATTAACTGATAAAATTAGGTCAGTTCAACCCTGTCTGGTTTTATTTATTCATTTCTTATCACCGCTGATATCCTTACTTCGTGGAATCTGTAATACATGTCTATTTACGTATTTTCTCTCTGTCTTGCTCATACAATCTCCGTAAGCGATTTTAAAAATAATATCATTAATTGTGAGTTAATTATAAAAGTCACAACATTGGCGCAATGTTATCAAATATTCTATTTTTCAAGACGAATAAGTTGGTATCAAAATATCCGCATTTGAGTGGTCTTTTATTTTCCATAAGCTGGAAGCATAGTCCTTTAAAGGCTTAACATAATTTGGAACACCATCCTTAAAAATCAAATCATTTTTAGAATCTTTAAATATGAATATTTGCTTTAAGACCGACTACAATCTATCTAAATTCATTAAAAATAACAAATCTAAATCCTCAAAATTAAACTCAGGTGTTTATAAATTAAAATGTGGTAACGACAACTGTGACAAAATTTATATTGGTAGAACTTTTAGGAACTTTAAAACTAGAATTTCAGAACACAAACGCAGCTATGACAACAACAAATTAGATTCCAACTATTCAAATCATGTATTAACAAACCAACACACTTTCTACTCAAATTTTGAAATTTTGCATGTAGAACCCAAATCCTTTAAATTAAATCTTTTAGAAGCCGTCGAGATTAACAAAAACAAATATTCAGGTAATCTGCTTAACGACCAAATAGATATCAATCAGTCTCCCTTATTAAACCTTTTTTACCTAGAAGATGTGATGGTTGTGGATAAATTTTCCAGGTGCTCTTTTTCAATACCTTTGTAACATTCTTAGAATTCCGTATTTAGACACTTTTTGTACTTATCCCTATTTAAATATATTATAATACTTTTGTCAATATCTTAGAATTCCGTATTAAGGCACTATATAAATTAAAAGTTTTTCATTGTATCTTCACTAGTTTGAAAAAGCTACTGTGTAGCGAAACGCGTCACTAATTTTAATTTGAACGAATTTGGTTGTTATACAAATCAATAATTTCAATTTCTTTCAATTTTTGATAATACACTGACAGCTTGACGATGTTGATAAAATAACAATGCTTATGACGCTATAGTAACCGGTCAAAGCTGTCCATAATTTCATGCGAAAAGTATCGAATTAAATTAATAAAATTCCAAGAATAAATTCTGCGAGGAGAAAAAATTTTATAGGGGTCAAATATAATGTACATCAAATTAAACCATACATCCCTAGCACTGTCCACCAAAAAACTTAATGGAACCCAAATTATTATACTTCGAAAAAATGAGAACAGCACCACTAAAATAGCTATGTTGCGTATTGTTTTACCATTGCTACGTTTTAAAATCCATATGTCTATCTATTTTACTAAATGTACACCAAATTTATAACGTTGTACATAATAAATTTTCGCGCCATCCATTTATATTTAGTCTTTCTCGAAACAAGTTGTGCGTCAAAGAATAATTTTATGTTACTCCAAAAATGAAGTAGGTATGCATCTTTC
Source organism: Lochmaea crataegi (assembly GCA_947563755.1). Taxonomy (NCBI): domain Eukaryota; kingdom Metazoa; phylum Arthropoda; class Insecta; order Coleoptera; family Chrysomelidae; genus Lochmaea; species Lochmaea crataegi. The sequence continues at coordinate 7,073,036 of OX387423.1, read as the reverse complement.
CTTGTCGCTTCCAGACACACCATTGTATTGTCATATGATAAACTAAAATGGCCGATGAAAGTTTACCATGGCCGAATAGTGTTCCAGACGAAGTTCCGCTATTCCGTTCTTGTTCGGAGTCGGATAGAGAAGCTGACACGCTACAGCCTAAAAAACGGCGCAAGCAAGGTAGGATTTGGTGTTTTGAGAGACAATTCTTAAATGTTAAAAGTGAAGGATTTTGTGGATCGGATTCGTCTAATAAACACAGTTTTACTTATTTAATATATATAATGTTACATGAGAAGACGATGGAGTACAATTCGAGTTACCTGTATTAACCATCATGCTTGACTACTACTTTAATACCTGTGTCTCCTAACCTTTTCACAGACAATAAATTCTTTCTTAAGTTTGGCAGAAACAATACATTTTTAACTGTGCATTGAATCTGTTTATTGTTAACTTTCGAATATACTTTAATGTTCCCTGTACCTGTTGCCTCAATATAATTTTAATTTTTTGCTATAGCTATCTTAATTGGATTTTCCAAATATGCAAAATCAGAGAAATATTCTTTTTTGTTGACCACATGATCAGTACGCCCATCTGGCAACAAGACTATGAAATGTATTTTTGTAGGGCTCACAGATAATGGGTATAGGCTATGGAGTATAGATAGGCATAAAATCATTGTTTCAAGAGATGTCAAGAAGATGAGAACACATTTTATTATAAGAAAAGGGTAGATGAATTGGAAAATGAAGACAAAGAATTTCAAAGTGAAGATGATGATATAGTAAGTCCTCAAGATGAAACAATCCATCCATGTTATGGGCCCAGTAATAATTATGTCATCAACATAAATTATTAAATAAACCCTTTCCTCCTGTGATAATAGAATATAAAGACAATAGTCATTTTCAGACCGTGTGAAACCAATTTCTAACAAATAATCATTTATTTCATTATTCGAGAATGGTTTAGTAAAATTCTTTGAAGCCAATCGGGGCTTAATAGGTGTAGGTTGCAGAAGTAATCTATATGAGATGAAATTTGAATTAATTAAACCTAAATGTTTAAATATAGAAATAATTAGTAATAATAGTTTAATGATTTGGCACAATAGATTTGCACACATTAATTTTGATAGTTTGAGAAATTTGATAAAAAATGATATGGTTTTAGGAATCAATAAGAATGAAAGCACATCTGAATTGGATTTTTGTGAAGGTTGTGTAGCAGGGAAAATGTCCAGGTTGCCTTTTAGCACTAAGTTTAAAAGTACACGATTTTTAGAAATAATACACACTGATGTATGTGGGCCAATTAACCCAGTAACATTTGATGGCTATAAATATTTTGTAACGTTTATTGAAGATGTTCTGATAACCAGAACAATGTGTGAACGCACCCTTGTGTGTCCCAAGACCGGAACGTGCCCTTATTTTGGAGATAAAAAAAAACATAGTGTGTAGTGAGTTTTTGACAATATATATGTCAGATGACTTTTTTCGCCATTTTAATCATTTTTATTTGCGAGTTATTAATTAAAATATAATTAATAAAGAAAAGTATCAAACTATACAGTCCACATTGAATTTACGTACCCTTCGTGTCCAAACAAGAATTGGTCCCTTCGACCCGGATTTTGAATCTTGAGACTTTTGGAGATACTAGCTACTTATTGTGGAAATTGAGACAAAGAGTGCAAGGAAAAAGTGAAGAGAAAATACTTAAAACAAGGTAGGAGCTAACCGATTTTGTCGCATGTCGCAACGTTTTCTGCTTTAAAATCTTCGAGGAAATATTCAAATATTTCATAATATTAAAGGTTACTTATGGAGGTCTTATTAACTACTACTAACAGGGCGTCTGTCATTTTGAAGTTTTATCCAGATCTGTTGGAATTCGAATGACTCGTAAATTGATCCCGAGCCCTTCTTCGTGGTAGTGACATTATTAAAAAAAAATAAACAATTTCTTTCCGTTTGTTAAAATACAAAAGTAGAAATAATTTGAAGTTGACCATTGAACATTGATTTATAATTTGAGTTTTCATTCAGTACTCGCTTTGTAGTACTTACCTAACTTTTGTAAAGGTTGTAAATGCTTGTTCAAACTCTCACATATTTCATCATTTACACGGTACCTTTTGGAAAAATTGGTGCACAATAACAATTCAAAATTTAATATTGTTATAAAAAATCTTATATTTTATTATTGCAAGCTTAAGCTACAATATTGTATTGACTTTCTTTGTATATAATATTTCATCATGGATGATTTTATTAGAAAACGGGCCACAGCAAAGGGCTGTATGACTAGAATTGAAAACTGGTTTACTCAAAATGCAGATAGTACTATTATACAGGAGCTAGAAATTATCATCATCTTCACTTCAAAAAGCATTTGCAAAAATTTGTGAATATCAAGATGAAATTGAATGTTTAACACAAACTGATGATAATGAAGAGCGAGATACATCAGAAAATAAATATTATGGCCTGAGGTCTAAATTACAAGCTAAGATTGATCAATTAAAAATACTGGGAAATGTTTCTTCCCCTTCACAATCTCCTAATATTACTTCTAGTGTTTCTCGTTTAACTAAGCCTCAGTTAAATATTCCTATGTTTTTTGGTGATATTACTACTTGGCGCGGTTTTTATCAGCTTTTTAAGAACTTTATTGAAGATGATGCTAGTTTAACCAATATTGAAAAACTAATCTACCTTAAAACTTATCTTAAAGGCGGACCCTTAAACTTAATTTGTAATTTACAATTGATCAGTGATAACTTCGATCTGCCCTATACACAAAAACATCCAGTTCTACTTCCTTCGAACAATTTGGTCGTATCATTGATGCTAAAGGCAGAGCACCTTAGATTGGGTCATGGTGGGGCACAGTTAGTGATGTCAAATTTTCGATTAAGGTTTTGGCCTCTTGGAGGTCTGTTAGAGATAAAACGGATTATTCGCAATTGTGCAACTTGTTATCGTTTTAAAGGCCGATCAAGTCAACAGATCATGTCGGATCTTCCTAGAGATCGAGTAACTCCATCCAGGCCCTTTACAAAGGTCGGAGTTGACTTTGGTGATCCTTTTTTTGTGAAATCTTCAATTTTAAGAAGAGCAACTTTAATAAAGGCATACATTTCTGTCTTTGTGTGCATGGTTACAAAGGCAGTACACATTGAACTCGTTTCCAGTTTATCTACTGAAGCCTTTATACTAACTTTAAAAAGATTTATATCCCGTCGCGGAAATCCATTGGTTATCTATAGCGATAATGCAACAAATTTTTTGGGTTCAAGCAACCAATTAAAGGAACTGCACGATTTTTTCAATGAAAAATCAACTTCAAACGAATTGAGACATTTTTAATAACTAAGGGAATTTCTTGGAGTTTTATTCCTCCCAGAAGCCCTCATTTCGGCGGATTATGGGAGGCATCCATAAAAAGTACAAAATATCATCTATATAGAATTGTTGGCAATTCACATTTTACCTTTGAGGAGTTATCTACTATTTTGTCACAAATAGAAGCGATTTTGAATTCCCGTCCTTTACAGCCGATTTCTTCTGATTCCAACGATTTGACTTGCCTGACTCCTGGACATTTTTTAATAGGTGAAAGTCTAACAGCATTTTCCGAAAGGGACTTCACCGAAATCCCTGAAAATCGACTCTCTAGTTTCAAACGATGCACTCAGGTCCATCAGTTATTCTGGAAACGATGGTCCAAAGAGTATTTAAACTTGTTGCAAGCCAAACAAAAATGGTTTAAACCTTTTAAAATCCTAAAGGTAAATGACATGGTTTTATTAAAAGATGAAACTCGTCCATTAGAATGGCCTCTGGCACGGGTTATCAAAGTTATTCCTGGTCAAGACAATAGGGTTAGAGTCGATAAGATAAGGACAAGGCAAGGAGTGTTTACTCGATCGATAACAAATGTATGCCCACTGCCTTATTGTAACGATCAAGATTGATTGGAAACTGTAATTTTGTATTTTTGTAATAATTGTTAACTTTAGAACTATTTAATTTGTATACCTATCTGTTGATTTTTTGTGTTAGTTAAAAGTAGGACTTTCAACCGGGGGGCAGGATGTTCTGATAACCAGAACAATGTGTGAACGCACCCTTGTGTGTCCCAAGACCGGAACGTGCCCTTATTTTTCAGATAAAAAAAAACATAGTGAGTAGTGAGTTTTTGACAATATATATGTCAGAAGAGTTGTTTCGCCATTTTAATCATTTTATTTGCGAGTTATTAATTAAAATATAATTAATAAAGTAAAGTATCAAACTATACAGTCCACATTGAATTTACATACCCTTCGTGTCCAAACAGAAGACTTTTCCAACTTCACCATAACATATTTAATAAAAGCCAAAGATGAGGTATTCATTAAATTCAGGGAATATGTAAACATGGTAAATTCAAAATTTAATTCAAAAATTTCAAAATTGCGCTGTGACAATGGAGGGGAGTATATTTCATCTCAATTTAAAGACTTTTGTAAAGAGCAGTATAAGATTAGACTATACTACACCGTACAGTCCACAATTAAATAGTAAAGCGGAACGTATGAATCGCACTTTGGTAGAACGGAGCAGGGCCATAGTTAATCAGGCAAACATGCCAAAACAATTTTGGGGTGAAGCTATCAGGGTAACAGAAGTCCTACTAGTAGTCTTACTGAAAAAGTCAATGTCAGATAGGGCAAGTTGTGTGAAGTGGTCAATAAGCAGCATAAAAAAATTAAAATGTCAGGATTTGGAGGCAACTTTGGAGCTACTGAAGAAGATCCAGCTGCAGAATTTTTAGCACGCGAACAAAATGAGCTAGCAGGGCTTGAAGATGAATTAAAACCGGCTGCAATTATTGCCCCAGTTTTAAATGGAGATGACCCAACCAATTCGGCAAGCAGTTTGGAAATGGTAGAAAACAATGATCAAGATGGTCTAGCTAGAGGAACCAAAATTCAATGATTTTCAAGCTGATTTTGATCCTGTGAGAGAATATAGAGAAAGTGGAGTATCTCCAACACCGATTAGGCAAGAAGACAGGGTTGAACCGGAAACAATAAGAATTTGGAGAGAAGAACAAAATTCTCCAAAAAGTGCCGAGGAATTTATTACAAATGAAAAATTGTGGTCCTTTCACAAATGCTATGCTACGGAAGAAGGTGTAAAGCGATATTATCGCTGTAATAAAGCCAAAGGTCGAGGAATTCAATGTTCAGCTGGACTTTATTTATTGCTTGATTCATCCAGTGACGACATAATATTATTTCGAACTGACAAAGGTCACGACCATCAAAATTTGAAGTCCCAATCGAAATGTGGGTTGAGCAATGAGACGAAAAAAGAAATAGGCAAATGGTTCGAATTACGTTTGAAATCCAAATCTATTATGAGCAATTTGAGCAAAATACAAGGATTGAATCTAGCGTCTATGAAATAATTGAACAATTATCTTACAATTTTACGTAAAAATAAGTACCTATGGATCTGCAGTAATCATCTTAGGAAAACTAGAATCCTGGTTAATTATCAACTCAGCAATACCTTTCGATGATCATCAAGTTTTTGTTGTTGCATACGAAGTTTCTAAAGATGACTCAAATCCAAGCTTCAGATTTTTGTTATCAACTAAACATTTAATTGTTCTATCTCGTCAACGTAACGTTATTCATGCTGACGCCACCTATAAACTTGTTTGGCAGGGATTTCCAGTAGTCATAGTTGGAACCACTGATAGAGATAAACATTTTCACTCCTTTGGTCTTGCTGTTACAACCACGGAATAAACAAATGATTTTCTGTTTTTATTTCAAACGTTAAAGAATACAGTCCTCCCTCTGTATTCTTGAAATTTAACTTGTACAGTTTTGGTATCTGACGCAGCCAAAAGAATCCAAAATGCGTTTCTGCAAGTATTCGGTGAGGATACAATTATGCGAAAGTGTTGGGCGCATGCAAAAAAAAATATTCAAGTATGAGTTGAGCAATATTTGCAAAAGAAGTGCCAGAAGGACATATTAAACGATATTGATTCTTTGCAATGTGCTTCAACAATGGAAATTTTTGACAGGGCCTGCGTAAAATTTCTAGATAAATGGAAAGACGAAAATAATTTTGTACTTCATTTCAAAGACGAATGGCTCACTAAAAATCGTTGTTGGTATTTGGGCGCCGCACCGGGGACACCTGCCACAAATAATGCATTGGAGTCTTTTAACAGAATAATAAAAGACAAAGGTACACTTTCAATGAATGGCGTGATTTGGCATTGTTAATATTGTTATTATTTTTAGGTACACTTCGTGAGCGCCATCCACTTGCTCGCTTTTTGATCACTGCTTCAGAAATGGTGAAGGATTGATCTAATGAGTACAATATAAACAGCGAAAGAGAGTTTAGCCACTTGCCAACGATATCTTTGAAGATGTGGACAAAAGCTTATCAGTGGACCAAACTATCTAAAAAATATCGATAAAGCATACTAGTGAAATGAGGCGATGTTAGAGAATTCCAGTTGGAGGTGCACTGGAATGTGAAACTTTTGAAGATATGAAGGAAACGTTTGACGACTACAAAAAACAACATTCCAGCGAGTGGGAAGTTCAGTTACCACAGAACGAGACTGACTGGCTGAATGGCACATGCGATTGTCCAGATTACCTTAGAAATTACATTTGCAAACATTTAGTAAGGATAGCAATTCGCCTGAAACTTGTTGAAGCTCCTACTGAATGAAGCAAGGAATATACCCATTGGAGAAAAGCGAAAAAGAGGACAGCCAACTAAAGCTGAGAAAGCTTTGATAGTGCAATAAGTGTATATTTCATTGTCATTTTTGTTTTGTGAATGTTATGTTTGATTTTATGTTAAAGAAATATTGTTTTATTCCCAAGAATTCGTAGAATTAATACGTTTAATTTTCATTTTTGTTTTGTGAATTTTGTGTTTGATTTTTATATATACCTAAGTATATTGATTTATTTCCAAGGATTCTTCAGACTTATTCCTATGACCCCATTTATATGCAAATCTAATAAAATCTGATTTTTCTTATAAGTGATATTTACGCTAGCAAAAATTTTTGAAATTGAATGTGGTGTAAAATATTGTGTAGCTTCACTGAACAAATAGTGTTTTTAACTGCTAAATAATATAAGACATTAACGAAAATTAAATATTTGGGTATCATGTTAGAATTAAATACGGAATAAAATTTGGGGAACATTTAGCATTTTTAGCCAACAAAAGTTATTTTTGGGAACAATTTATATAAGAGACTAGCATTATGTCAATATTTGGTTGTCACTCAAGATTATGTATTTTCTTAATTTTGGTGAACATTCAGTATTTTTAGGAAACTAAAGTATTTTTATGTACGAAAAGTTTGAGTAAATTTGGTAAACTGTTAAATACAACCCAATTTTATATACTTCACGGGATATAAGTATGTCTCGAGCTTTATGGCTAGCCCACGCTGTCGCTCGGGCGCAAAATCATTCTCGACTAGTAAATGTTACTTACATCCCTTATAGTATAAATAACTATTCAGTACTCGCCGCAAATTCTCCTTTATCGACTGAAAGCAGGTGCCGCGAAGTGGTTACTGCAAGCGCCAAACGTGATGGCGAGCGATCGCGCAGGTATACACTCTCCCAACTAAATTACTATTGGATTACGATAAGCCCTTTGCCGGTCAGTGTCGTATCTATAATTAGTTTTAATTAGGGTAGCAAATGGAACATGATTTCTTTGAAATTTCTTTTCATATTTTATTCAATATTATAGGTGGTAGTACAGATCATTAAAATGTTATATAATGATACACTTATTAAAAAATAAACTTTAATCTGACAATATCTGAATACAAATTTTCTTCATCTTCACTGCTGCTTGTGCTTGTGCTGCTATCATCATTTAAATTTATAATCACTGGACTTACCTCTGTTGGAACATATGTGAATGTTTCATTATCCCAATATTTCCGCTCTATATCTACTACATGTCGGTAACGCTTTTGCCATTCATCGGAAGTGATTTGATCAAACTCGTGCTCCGCCAGTTTCCTCACATCTTCCAACTTGAAAGTTACATTCTTTTGGGACACATTGTTTTTGACAGTAGCCCAAATAAGTTCAATGGGATTCAAATCCGGATGGAATGGTGGAAGTCGTTATGTCCGTGTTCAAGCATAACCTCATGGAGGCTATACAAGGAGATCGAACTCCATGTATTCCAATTTCTGGTCATTATAGAGGGCACCACATAAGTTGCGATACCAAAAAATCTGTCGGCAGCCAATCATAAAACTCGAGTTCATGATGTTTTATTGGTTGCTAGCTTCTTTGACAGTTCGCTGTTCACGTGTGAGGTAAGTGAGGTTAGGTCACAGAAATGGAAAATATTGTGAATAAGAAATCCGTATTTTGTCCTCGTTTTCAAAAATATCGAAAATTGTAATCGTTTGGTGGTAAAATAATCAGTTCCACTCTGTGCTGCTGAATTTATTTATGTTTTTACGTGATAAAAAATATGAATATCTACTATCATGTCTTCTCTTCAGTATGGAATTTTAGAACACTCTTAAAGGTCCAGCACAGTTGGAATGAGTATGTCTTTAAAAGAGAAATTTGAAGAATAAAAAAGACACTCTATGTGCAAGTAAGTATATTCTAGAACCAAGTTCACAAGTTGGATTGCCCAATTATAAAAAATAAATTGGAGATGAATAAAGAGATAAGTTTACAATATGTATAAAGTTTTTCAGAATCTGGCTTCCTAAATAGTAAAAAAATATTAGCTACACAAAAATATGAAAAAACGGAGGAAAAAAAAGGAAAAATCACTTGAAATGCTTGGAAGAAATGTGCCACTTCAAATGTACTATATTAAATGGCCTTCGAATAATTGAGAATTGCAACTAGAAGAAATACAGTTTGAAAACATAGAAAGTATGTATAGATAAATAGCCAGTAGTCATAAGCTCTAATAACACACACATTTAGTCCTATCAATAAGAAGTAATAAAACAATTACAGAATTAATATCTAATATTTCAGATTATTTTCTATGAAATGAACGAAAAGATGATTTCTTCCGAACTGGACAAGCCTTTACAAGAATAAATTATGAAAATATTGAATATACAGAGAGTTGCATGAGAAGTAATTTACTACACACTATGTAACTTCTTTTACCTAAATATAAAGTGTACAATCCTTCGATCATTAAACATTGTTCAGATACAATCAGTATTTTGTCTCTAACTTGATACCTACCTATCCTATTGCCTGTTATACTTATCCAGCATAGGTATTATGAGTAACAAGTGAACTGTTGAAGTTAAAATAAGGTAATTAGAATACCTCATATTTACTGCTCAATTTACCAATAGGCTTTATAGGATTACGAGTACTCTTGCAAAAAAATTTAACTGAAGGATATCAGAAAATACATCTATATCTTGATACCAGATGCTCAACTATGCACACTATCGAACCTGACATCAAATATATGAGTACAAACCTCTAATTTATGATGAAAACATAGTGCTGCTATTTTTCTAGGCATTACTGAAGCGTTTGATGGTGTTTGGAACTGTGGTATATTCTACAAATATATGAAATGATGTATTCTAAATACTTGCTTTTAATCTTGAAAACTACCTTAGTGATAAAACACCACAAGTAAAAGTGAATTACAGTTTTATTCAAAACATTTAATGACTTCTCCAGTATTCCTCACTGTCCTATTTGCTCTACAATCTATCTATCTTGTTACAACTATGATTTAGCAACAGAACATTTAAATTTGCATACATATTGCAGTATATTGATGACATCGCTTTGATCAGTCATAATAATCTTAAATAACAGTAAATAAGCTACAAAAACTTATAACAGAATACTGAAATGGTTTAACATGTGTAGGATGAAGCCCAAAGTCTTAAAACTCAATGCATAATCTTCAATCTGTTCAATAACAATGAAAAATACAATATATTTTCAATCAATAGGTACAACTTACTAATGACATTAGTTCATGCACAGATTTTCAATATAAAATATATTTAAATAACTTCGTATCATACATGAAAATAATTTTTTTAAGTACTTTATTTTAAAAATACAAAAATTGCAATTTACAAAAGTTTATTTCCTAATGAAGCAAACACAGTGGAAAGTCACAATTAGTAAAATACATAAGTACGTACACAAAATATATATAACTGTGGACGTTCTGTAACTGAACTTGCACAAAACATTCTCTACACTATTTTGAATCCTCTGTGTTTTTTCTATGAATGTTATACTACAAGTGTGCCACACTGGAATTAGTTAGCTGAAGATTGGTAAGAAATAAGTGTCGCCGATTAGTTTCAATGTCTTATGGTTTTAGTAATCCCTACATTGGTAAAGTGCACCAATAATTGGCAAACATAAATTTTATTCTATTTGATGTATATACTTCCTTCAAATGTATGTTCTCACCTTATTTATATTTTCATTTCCTATTTTTATCTGAATATCAACTGAATTCATATTTTTTTGTATAAAGAACATGCCAGTAATATTTTCAAATAAGTATTACAGCTTATTCCTTATCAACCATCTCTGGTTTTTCTTCAAATCTTTGTTCACCTTTTTTCTTCCAGTTCTCTTAAATTGTACTTGTATAGAACATAACAATGTCATCAGCAAAAGTAAAGTATTTTGTGTGCAATTATGCTTTTTCTAGACTTCTCACAAGTAAGGTATATAATTTAAGTCTATCATAATAAATATTTCCTTTCCTACTTTATTTTTATCTTTGAATATTTCTTATTATTTTTGGTAACTGAAAAAACTCTGGTTTACTTAAATTAAATTCAATCACGTCTTCCTTTTAAATAATCTGCACTACCAACCACTATTGCAATAAATTTCAACAACATTATCAATTTTTAACAATTTTAATTTTCTAGCTTTTATAATTCACAAGTAATGTTTACTATTTGCCTACTGTCAAATTGGTAAAATATAAAAAGTAAGGTTATTGTCGTGACAGTTTTAATATGGTATCTTAGGTACAATGCGCGACGCCGCGGTGAAAAAACAAACTGCTTAGATCGACGATTTTGAGGACAAGTTTTGTCAATTTTCTCGTATGAGTTCGATCTCCTTGTATAGCCTCCATGCATAACCTCATCAAATTTGTATCTAATATGATCCTTTTTATTTCTCTTGATCGACTCGTATAATTCGGGTTTGAGCATGTCAGGGGTGAACAAAATGTTTTTTTCGTGCAGCCACTTCACCATGTCAGCCTTCCTAGAATTTGTGTTGGGGGCTGGATTAATTTGAATATTATGGTATGGCGCATTAACGGTCACGACTATCGAATTCACAGGTAAATTTGGGATCAACTTTTCTTGTAACCATTTACCATAATTTTCAGAATTCATTTCTGAATGACAATCCCCTGATTTTGTGCCTGATTTAAATATAAGCCGACAATTAGGTATAAAGCCCATGTCACCTCCTGCATGGACAATAATGAATCTTGGTCCCTTCGAAATATTTTTAAATAACCCTTTGGTTGATTCATCCGTCCAGTTCTTAGAAGATGTATGTCCACTATGAAGGTATGTTTCATCAAGAAACACAATTGGTCGCTGTTGGCTACGAAAATAATTGATTTTTTGTAAATACTTGATCCTCAATGCTCTGATGTCCATTTTCTCTATTAAATTTTTTTTATTATTTTCAGTCCTTCTCCATTTGAAACCTATTTTCTTTAAAATTCTACGAAGAGATGTTCCGGAAGCCACAATTCCCAAAACGTCAATAATTTTGTGTTGTAACTTTTTTACCGTAATATGACACCCTTCCGTCTTATGAAAGTCGTAAATAATCCGTCTAATATTGGAATACTCATACTGGGGAAATATCAGTTATTGGTGCTCTTCTAGGCCGCTTCTTTCTTGGGTTGGAAAATTTTACTTGCACGTTATTTACAGAAATTAATTGCTCCCCTTCTTTAACCACTCTTTCAATGGTTCTTATCGAAATACCTAATACAAAATAGAGATTTGTGTTGAAATAGTTATTTTTGGAATTTATTTAATGTTACCTGTAGCGAGAGATGTTTTACTATTCACATTTGATAACGTATCCGAATCACATTTGACACTTTGAAAATAATTTCACGTGCTTGACTCTTGATAACTGGTTTTTTGTTAGGCGATGACATTTTTTTCAGAAACAACACAAAAATTATTCAGACAATGCCAAACGCCAACAGAATTGGAGGACAACTAATGATACGCCTCTGTACAGAGCATTTATATGTCTTGCAAGAGCTGTAGTGGGAGGTAACATTGAAAATGAGTTTGTGCGCATGGGGGCGGGCTCGCCATCACGTTTGGCGCTTGCAGTATTTGAGTTTTGGAAAAATTAAAAAGTCAGCCAGTGCATTATCGGAGAATCGTGAGGCAAGGATCCGGTTCGATAAGATTATTTTTGTGTTTTTAGTGCGTTATCTTGGTGCAAAATCCATGTGCTTTCTGTCCACAAATCTGATCCTTTTCGACAAAGAGCTCCCTCAAATCCCGCATAACGCTCAGATAATATTCTTTATTTCCCATGTCACCTTGTAGCAAGAATTCCGCTACACTTTCATTAAATGGAGTGATGAAATTGAAAGCCTTCACGATTGCACACAGTTCTCCTATGTATTCGATGTGATCTAGTACAATTAATTGTAACCAGATAGCGGTACCTGAACAGTAGACAAGTTTTTGCATTTTTCTTCAAACATGTAAATGGAAAGACGCAAATATTTTCAATAGATACTGAAATTCCATAAAAACAGATGAGAACCGCATCTCAATATTTTCTTTTTAATGTTGTTCGGTAAGTACCTCTTAAGATACAGCCGCTAACCTCTCTTAATCAAACACCCAGTACGTGAAACAATTAACTATGTATATTTGATTCAAACGCTTTACAACAAAGTTTTGAAAAATATTTTTCAAAAACAGTGACCGTTCAACCAAGAAGCAACATTTACTTCCCGGGCTGTATGCACCGACAGACATTGAATTACACTTCTTGGTCAAACGGGGTCGGTATGATCTACAAGATTTAACCAAGCATTATGGTTTGTGATTAGAAGAGACAACATAACTTGTAGACCGGTGTATTTGCGCCTCATCAGTACAAGGTATATGATGGTATATGATTACAAACCAGAATGGTTGGTTGAATGTCTGTCTGTATTTATTCTTCGATATCTATTGGTAACACGCTTTACTAAATACGACCATTTTACAGGAAACTATTATCACAGTTTTATTGAAACCTTTTGGATGTGCTGGATATAAAAAATTCGTACGGAAAAACCGAGTTTACCAAGAAAAATTTTTGTTGACAATGCACCTACTCACAAAAAGTGATTTAGGTACCATGGCTAAATTCAAGGAACTAAAGTACGAATTGCTTGAGCATCCAAAGTATTCACCGGATTTGGCTCCCAATGACTGCCTACTATCTTTACAGGAGCCTGAAACAATACTTTCGTAGAAAGGATTTATTGAGAAGTAACCGTAGCAAACGTTGACGTTTTTTTTTCTAATATAATCATAGGATATTTGACAAAAAAACATTTGAAATAATCTTCCAATATCTAAATGGCAATTAGGTACAAATTAAAAATTGTCCATAACGATTTCCCTTTTAATTACTTTCTTTAACTTTGTAATTACGATTCGTACGTAAACTACAAAATAATTCCAACAGACATTCAACAGTCCAGCATTCGGTTTAATTACAACCGATGAACCATTTCTCGTCCTTATTCCTGCTTCGACCTCTCTTTCCTAATCCTTATCACTCTGAAAACAGGAATTCTGAAATAGCCTTGGTGTCGACCGCTTTTGATCCAAACAAACTAACGATGAACGAGGGATACTTTTTCTGTGAAGATCAAGGAGATTCATTAACAGAATTAGAATGAAAACTGATTTAATGACAATAAAGGTCAGATTACGGTTAAAATGGACATTTCAATTTGCAAAAATTCCCATGAAGCTGAATATTGATGGAGATCTTCGAAACGTTATTATGGAAAAAATAATTAAAGTCCCCATCGAGCTGATAAGTGCTAAAAGAAATATTCAGGGTGAAAAATATCAGTTTTTCAAACGGTTTCAGTTAGCTTGACCTGTTTCTTGATGGGTCGAATTTAGTATCAGATGGACTGTACCCCTACAAAACCCAGGACCAGATGGTAAATTCCCCAAGCTCCTAAAAGAGGGATTAGACATCATAAAAGGTACTTCGAAGCAGCCATGCTCTAGGAAATATACCAATTGCATGGAGAGAGTCAAAGGTGGTGTTTATTCCTAAACCAGGAAAAGAAATGTACACCCAGGCCAAATCCTACCGACCGATCAGTCTGACATCATTCATAGAAAAAGTTTTACAAATGTATTTGTAAGAAGGGGTGCTTAAGAGCATCCCTCTACATAGACTACAATGGGCTTAGCAAGCAGGAAAATCAGGAGAAGCTGCCTTGCATAATTTGTTCTCAGGTCTCGAAAGGAGTCTGAATAATAAGGAGGCATTGCAGCATTTCTAGAAGGTGCTTTTGACAATACATCGATGTCATCAATAAACAGATCCCTTGAAAAATTAGGGATTACCAGCACCACGTGCAAATGGATAGGATCCATGCTCGAGCATAGGAGAATATCAGCACATATGCATGATAAAACATACATCGTTAGGACAACTAGAGGATGTCCTCAAGTTTGAAGTACTTTCACCACTTTTATGGAACCTAATTTTGGATGACTTGATCTGCAGGTTAAATGTTCAAGGCATATGGACACACGGCTCTGCGGACGACAAAGTGATTGTCACCAATGGGAAATTCCCAGAGGTAGATATGAATGTCCTACAAGAATCACTACGAATTGTGGAGGAATGGTGCCTTGAGTTGATCCCTAAAAAAACCAAACTAGTTGCTTTTACGGCTAGAGTTCTCCCGCAGGATAGATCACTGATGTTCGGAGAAGAGCTAGAAATATTCAAAGAAGTTAAATATCTGGGAGTGACCCTTGATTCCAAACTGAATTGGAAGGCACACCTGGAAAAAATTACTACCAGATCGTCTAGGCTTTTCTGGCAATGCAGAAGACTTATGGGCAAAACCTGGGAAATACGACCTGAGGTGTTTCACTGGCTTTTCACAACTGTGATAAGGCCAACGATCACCTATGGAACAATAGTCTGGTGGAGGAGGACAGAGGTGTCCTTTGCAGTTAATATATTAACTGCAATCCATGACAAGCCCTTCTTGGTATTACAGTGGCAATGAACAGCACATAGACGGAATCAATAGAAGCCCTTATTGGACTTCCTCCTTTGGAAACTTTTTGTAAGGGCGGAGGCAATGATGGCAATTCTTAGGCTGGAATAGGGAGACTTATGGTCCCCGAAAAATGTTCGAGAAGGACACACTGATACAACTGGGACAATACTAGATGAACCCATATTTCACATGAGTGTTGATTAGATAGAATATATTCACTGAGCGATTGAACATCATCATCCCATCGAGGGAACAGGTGATGCACCCAGGTAATTATGGAGAAATTATCTGGTTCACCGATGGTTCCAAAACAAACCATGGGGCTGGGGCATAGCTTGTATTGGTGAAAACATCAGGATCTGCTCAAAGCTATCAGTAATTCAACAACTAGGTCTGGACTGGTAAAAAACTGCAAAGAATCCCTTAACAGGCTGGCAAGAAACAACAAAGTGTGTCTAATATGGGTGCCGGCACAAGAGGGGATTGCAGGTAATGAAATGGAGGACCAGTTAGCTAAAGAAGACTCTGAAGGAGACTTCATACGTCCGGAACCGTTTTGTGGAATAAAAAAAGATTTCATAAGAGGGGAAATCGGGCTAGATAGGGAACACCAGCTCAATTGGAGGTTGACACAAGGGCACCTCCATACAAAGAGTTCACTGAACAAGATAGACAAGGAACTCTCAACCAGTCTATTTAAACTGGGTAAGAAACATTTAAAGATAGTTACCGACCTGGTGAATGGACACTGCACCTCGAGGAAACCTCTGCAAAAAATGGGAAAAGTTAGTGAACCTATGTGTAGAAAATGTGAACTTGATGATGAAACACCTACTCACATACTCTGCTTCTGCGAGAACTTACAAGAACTCAGACGGAAGCATTTTGGAGAGGAATTAATACAACCATTGCAACTACTGAAAATCCCTCCAGTCAAACTAGTGGCCTTTATAGAAGACACGAAGCTTCTGGAATGGAAGTAGATAACATGGAAAATGGTACAAAGATTCAGTTCAAGTAACTGGGATGTTGAGCACAACCCAAACGAATGGATGAATGAAATATTAAAACAGAAATCGAAGCATCTAATCAAAACAAATAACCTTGTCAACTTAGAATCGGAATTCAAGCATGACTTTTCCACCCAAGTCAAAGTTTCGTATAGTGTAGAGGACTGTGTGGCTAAAAATGTTATTTCGTTAGCATTTTCCCCTCAAGACTTGGGCACATCTTCTTGTAATTAATGCCCTGGTCTTCTATTGGATCTCTTGACGGGTCGGCTGTTATAATGTTCATTACTCTTGGGAACAAAATGGTAACCAAAAAAATATGAAACAAAAACTGAAACACAACTAAAAAGGAGGCTTGAAAAGAGGAAGAAAAGTATAGAGCAACGTTCAAAAAAAAGTAATGCAAGGCAGCACTGTAGACCACGCATTTGTGTATTTGGGTTAGACATTTTTTGACGAAGGACAAGTTTTTGGAAGGATCATGTATTGAGGAGTTAAAATGCAGCAAACTGACAGGAAAGAAACCTTGTAATAAAGAGGCACTAAAAGAACTAAATAGAATGAGATATATTAAGTAAGTAAATAAAAATTAAGAACTCGAAAATGAAATAGATAAAAAAAATGTTTTCAAGTTGAACGGTTGTATTGAAAATATTGTAACATGTCTATCGACCTGTTTCGATTTTACAGAATAAATCCTTTTAATTAGCGCTTGTCGTCACTAGCCACATCCAATTATAGTTCTGTGACCCCAAACTCTTCTACCCCGAACGTAAGACAATTGACGCCTGCCAACGGACAACGCCTCGTTAAACAGCCTTTTCGTTATCGTCTGCCTAAAGAGGCACATCGTCTTTCGCTATCTTTCATATCCCAAGTACCTATCTTATGAATTTTGCTGTGGTAAGTCCAAAATCATAATCTATAATTAATAAGCTTCTTCTAAAGTACTGTCTGATATAATTTTCGTATGCATTCTTTATTTTTTTACAGAGATAGACGAAATTAAATTCAACACGTGGTCATAAACTGTTCTTTTATACTAATATGGTAGTTTTAAGCCAAATATTTTTTTTATAATTCACTGTTTTACTTTTATACAAACATTTTCAAGCTTTTTCAGTTGCGAAATAACTCTTAATTATAAAATAACATTGTTATAAATTACCGGTAACCTATAAAATATTCTTTCGTAACGCCAGTGCCGGTCTCATATATTTCCTAAGCACGATATTTTTTCATATAACTAAATAAATAACTTTTTGCTATCATAAGTTTCTTTCGGATCATTAGTATATTTTTTTTATTTAGCCGATAATTGCTATTTTTACTGTTTTAACATGGGACATATAATGTTGGAAAGCTTTCAGTAAATTAAATCAATTTTTTGACTTTCAAATAACTGCCTTCCTTTTGTTTAACCTGAAAAGCTGACCAACATAATGTGCCATTACATTCAAGTTCCTACATATCCCTGATCCACTTGTACTTCTAGGTAAGCACAGCCCCTAGGCGAGAATATAAGCCAAGAATATAACCCTAGGAGGATATAGCCGAATATAAACCGGAGAATATAACCCCAAGAATATAGCCAAGGATACCGCCCTAGCTCAAACTACCGCCCTAGAACAGAACTCATCAGTTCGGATCAAGACCTGACTTCTTCTCCAGGAAACCACTTCATCTAAGCTAAGTACCTATAAAAGTACAAATTCCTTTAGTAAATTCCGTTGTTCATTTCCTGTGGCAGAATAAACTGTAAATTTGTTTTTAATTCTTTTTTTTATTAAAATCCTCAACTATAAAAGTTGAGGGAGATATCGCCCGGGGTAATTTTTAGTGACTTTTTTTTAATTATTAACTTTTATCTAAATTCTACAAGGCGTTTCTACCTTTTCCGCCTTAGTTTTCTTAGTATTTTTATCGCTAAAAAGGTAGTGGCGCCCTCAATTTTTACAACCCTTCTGTTATCCCTGTGTGACATAAACTTGGGGTCGAATCACCCTTGAGAGGAGTCTCTAGCCGGAGCCCTTCGAGCTGGTGCCCTGTGAGGTACTACTTTTACCGTTACAATATTGATGTGGATAATGTACAAAAAAAAATAATTCGATAGGTCTTAGGTACCAGCGTTGAAAGATAAATACAAATCACTCACCGGTACCAGTCAACACATCACTCTCCTCATCAACCTAGGGCATTATTCAGACAAAAAAATAAAATCGTGTAAGAGATAAAATATATATATATATTGTTATGGGATTTGAGGAATCGTAATACGATTGCATCAAATTAAATGTATGATCACATTTAGAATAAAAATTTAAATTATTTTATATTAACAAAAGTTAATAATTATTTTGAACAATTTTGATACATCCTATATACATTTTTTATATAAGGACGGATGTCAACATTTTATATATAAAGGCTGATTCATAATAATAATTTTTTGAAGTATATGTCAATAGGGTGCACAATCAGAAAATAATGTTTGTATGTCACTATTGTAAATCATGAATTATAAATAATAAAATTTATAAAGCTTTGAAACAGTGGTAATAATACTCTGATTTTGCTCAATTTATGAATTTTAGATAATAATATTGTAAATAAATATTTTATAGAAAAATGTCAAAGTAAAAATTTAAGTACTGACACCAAATATTAAATGACAGGGGTTGGTAAGATGATTAAGGGCGCGCTAAAAGGAGCGATTGGGAGCAGGAGACATTGGAGGGACCGGAAATTCGGGGAGGTGAACACAGTTGACTCAGTTGGTCACTGGACATGGGTCGAGAGTTGGGTACCTCCACACGATTTGGAAAAGAAAGACTGGAGTGTGCGAGAGGTGTGAAGTGGATGATGATGTCGGGCATTTGTTTAGATACTAGAAGAACGAGGAAGTGCTGAAGAATTGGAGAGGATACCCCTAGGTAGGCGGTGTATTGGAAGAACATGGTGGAGATAATGTTGAGGGGGGGAGGAATGGATGGAGGTGAGTGGCGTAGTGGAGAGCATGATTAAGGGGAGAGAAAGACTCGATATGGCATGAGTGGTAGGAGTGATAGGTAGGGAGAAGGTTACTGGAAGGACTCGAAGTGGCATGATTAGAATATAATGAGATATCCTGTATGTGGAGAGGGTAATAAAATATATTTGAGGAATTGGGAATACAATTTCGCGAATCGCTAATAGGCATAGAAGTCACTATTGGGCATATCCACCGTTTCACAAGATGATACTTTTTTATAAAAACATAAAAATTTAGTTGCTTAAATGTTCACAAAATATGTTCAATTTGTCGGAAATCTACTTCTAAACAATTTCAAGTTAGTTATTTGAATATTTGAAGATCCGAACGTTGTCGCAACGGATTGGTAAAAAATTATGAAAAAAATAAAAAATGTAATACCCGTTTCCTTGGGCTTGTGATCCTTATCAAGGGCTCTAAAACTCCACGCAATGATCAACACCACCCTCGAACACTCGGAACATCCCTAGAGCTACCCCTAAGACACGATTTTCATTGTCTAAATGCTAAAAAAATAGTAAATAAGCTCCGACCACGCTGATTTATTTTTAAACTTATTCTAGAGACAACCCGAAGACGAAAAAAAATCAACACCACCCTCGGACACTCGGAACACCCCTAGAGCTACCCCTAAGACGCGATTTTCATTGTCTAAATGCTAAAAAAATACTAAATGTGCTCCGACCACGGCGATTTTTTCTAAGATTGCTCTAGAGTCGTCCTGGAACGTATAAAAAAATCAATAACACCCTCGGACACCCGGCACACCCCTAGAGCAACCCCTAAGTAGCGATTTTTAATGTTTAAATACTAAATAAATCGGCGTGGTCGGAGCACATTTAGTATTTTTTTAGGATGTAAACATTGAAAATCACGACTTAGGGGTTGCTCTAGGGGTGTTCCGGGTGTCCGAGGGTGGTGTTGATCATTGCGTGGAGTTTTAGAGCCCTTGTAAATGATCACAAGCCCAAGTAAACGGGTATTACATTTTTTATTTTTTTTCATAATTTTCTACCAATTCCTTGCGACAACGTTTGGATCTTCAGGTTCAGGAAACATTTTGGTTTATTTTCGAAAATTCTAAATATCCCGAAAGCTTGATTCTTAAATTCCGAAAGAGCATGGTTATTAATTAAAAAAAAAAGAAACTTGAACAAAATTTCATGTAAATTCAACAATTTTTAACAAGAAAAAATGGAAAACCGAAAAATTCAGTTATCGAAAACCCGTAGTTAAAAAAGTGTATAAAATCAATTACATCCACATCTAAAAAATTATTATTCACTGTATTCAACAACTCACCAGCCAAGCCGCACGTCTAGTGCAATGCTCACACTGTGTTATCAATGTAAACATTGCCAATTTCAAAATAAACACATATCCCTGTCCCGAATTCAATTTCAGTGTATTTGCTTTGGGAATGCGATCCCTATTCTGGAAAAATCAGGGAAACGTTGTGAAGTAAACTAAATCGTGCTGAATATGTTACAGTAAATAATGGAAAGTGAAGTTGAATTTGATTTGTTTTATAGTTACACCGATGCAAAAATATACACTATACTCTATTTGAAAAAGGCATAGAACAAGAAACCCTTCTAAAATGACCATTCCAAGGGCGTATCTGCTTGTGATTCTAAAAATATCAATAATTGTTAATTTTATATTTAAGCAATATCCTAAAATCATGAGAAGTTCTTTACACGAAAAATGGTTCTGACTCAATAATAGCTTATTTGGGTTTCGCCATTATTTCTGAAATTGGTAGAGATAAATTGTGGAAAATTCTGCACCTAAGACTATCACGAAGATATGAATGCTGATGTTTTTGAGGACTATTTATCACAAATGATAACTTTAATTTCGCCCAGCTCGGTAATTGTTTTGAACAACGCTCCTTATAATTCAAGGAGATATGAGAAATTGCCTACCACCGCTTGGAGAAAAACGGAAATCATTCAGTGGCTTTTAGATGAAAAGATTACATTTAAAGAGGATATGTTAAAATAAGAACTGCTGATGGCAATTGTAAGATGTACTATTGACGAAGTGGCAAAAAACGGAATATTATAATATTTCGACTTCCTCCTTACCATTGCGAGCTAAGAAATAAGATTTTATTGGTTTTCTATATAAGAAAAGCAACAGTTATTTTAAAGAGGAGGTTGGTTGGAAATTTTTGAGGAAGTCAGATATCTTTGAAAAAGCGAAAGAAAATCAAAATTAATAAGCGAAGGAGCATATATGTCATCCAAATATATATAATTTTTTCTACAGTCGCGCGTAAAATGACTAATTACTATATTCAAATGAAATCGTAAAGTCGACAAATGCCGAGGATTGTAACTTTACGCTCTAGCGCAAAAAAGGAATCTTTTTCGCTCGCTTATTCAATCAAACCACGCCCTCCGAATTAACCCAATTGGTGAATAATCAACAATTTATCAGATTAAAAATTAAATAAAATTATGTATATGAAAATTGTCAAAAAATTTGAAATATGGCCAATAATTGTCAAAAATTGTCAATTATTGTCAAAAATAGTCAATTATTGTCAAAAATTGTCCATTATTGTCAATTATTGTCAATTATTGTCAATTATTGTCAATTATTGTCAATTATTGTCAATTATTGTCAATTATTGTCAAAAACTGTTAAAATAGACATTTTTTGCCAAAAATGGTCAATAATTGTCAAAAATTGTCAAGAATTGTCAAAAATGGTCAATAATTGTCAAAAATGGACAATTATTGTTAAAAATTGTCAAAATTTTGAAAAATAGTTGATAATTGTCAAAAATTGTTAAAGTTTTTGAAAAATTGTCAAAAATGGCCAATAATTCTCAAAAACTATCAAAAATGGACAATTATTGTTAAAAATTGTCAAAATTTTGAAAAATAGTTGATAATTGTTAAAATTTTTGAAAAATTGTCTAAAATTTTGAAATATGGTCAAAAATGGTAAATAATTGTCAATAATGGTCAAAAATTTGGGAAAATGGTCCATAATTGTCAACAATTGTCAATAATTATCAAAAATGGTCAATAATTTTGAAAAATGGTCTAAAATTTTGAAAAATTGTCAAAAATGGTCACAAACTATCAAAAATGGTTAAAAATTGTCAATTATTGTCAAAAACTGTCAAAAATGGTTAAAAATTGTCATTATTTTGAAAAATGGTCAAAATTTATCAAAAACTTGGAAAAACGGTCACTAATTTGAAAAACAGTCAAAATGGTCAAAAATTGTCAAAAATGGTGAATAATTGTTAAAATTTTGAAAAATGGTCAATAACTGTCAAAATTTTGAGAAATGGTCAATAATCGTCAAAAGTTGTCAAAATTTTTGAAAAATAGCCAATACATAATACGAGCCGTTTCCGAGAATCGATTTAAACACGTTATTTATAAAATCGATTAATATTCCTATAAAAATAGATAACTAAAAATCGATCATAAGAAAATAATAATCGATTTATATAAAAATCGATTATTTTTTAACATCCCTAGTCAGTAGATCTTTTTAAGGTTAATCATGATGAATAGCGAAAATCACGATTATTCTAGCACTCCTATTATAACCTAAGATAATATAAAAAACTGTCATAATTATTAAAAGGGCGACTGTAGAAAAAATTATGTGTGTTTTTCGAGCGTAAAGTAAAATTGCCGCTTTCGAAAGATCGCCACGCGGCAACATTCTTTCTCAAGCGGCAATCTGTTAATTTACGCTCTAAATACACAAATAACTATGTTAATTACGATTGCTTTGTTTCCTAATGTTCCAAGTATTAGCATTTTTACTTTTTGGTAGGTATACCTTATAATTTAACGATTCCGGTTTTTAACCCGTAACAGATGATCATGAATTGGAAAGTTTCGAGCTACCGGAACACGAAAGAAGAAGAAAATTAAGACTCGTGTTCTTATTATTAAAGTTTTTATAAAATATCCCGAAATCTGAATTTCAACTTGATAAATGTATGATTTTATTCTAAATAAAAATATGAAGAAAATTAATTTTCCTAATTTCTTTTAACCGAAAATCTTATTAGTGTTGATTAGAGTATAATTGTTAGAACTTTATTTACTTTTCAAGTACTTTTTTCAAAAAGTGGCAACACCACGGAAACAATATATATTTCATTCTCCCCCCTACGAAAATTGACTTTTTTATTTTAAATACGCAAGCGAAAGAGAAAGTAAAACATGCTAGGTTATCGGTTGCTAAGTATGAAAAACTTTCGTGCCCTGGACAACGAACAAATAAAATGTCAAATATTTATTTAGATTGGAAATTAAATGTAAAATTACAATTGTTGTATGTTCCTGAAAGATTTAACGGCAAATGTTGATTGAAATCTTGTTTGAAAGCAACGTCACTGGAAATTTTGACTTGCTTGTCGATTTAAATACCAATAATACATCTTCAGTTATTGTGGACACATCTTTCGTTGTACACCATTTGATGAAATTTTCATAGGCTTGATTGTAACGGTCTTTAGGTTTTTCGGAAACAAACTTCTGCACGCAATAATTGCTGCTTCTTCAATGGAATTCATTTTTAACTAGATTCTAGCCAAATATTAAACTTAAAAGATGTAGACGTTATGGAAGAATAATTATTTGACAACTGTCAAAATATTAGTTTTTGTTGACACGAATGTTACCAAAGTAACGTTAACTCACGCCTTCTACCCATTTTATTACAGTCTACAGAGAATTTTTTGCAACTTTAAATTGTGTGTTTTAATAATAAAATCGGGGGAAGAATGAAAAGTTTAATACATTACACGCTGCAAAAGCCCTTTCAGATGCTCGGAAGTATTCAAATAACCTCGGCTACGCTTCGCTTCGCCTCGGCTATTTGAATACACCTCGCACCTAAAAGTAAGCTTTCGCAGCTTGTAATGTAAATAACTATTTGTGTGTCGAGCCAAAAAATAAGTGACACTGACAAGTAAAATTTCATGAGATTGTCAAGTAAAGCTTTTTTATTTTATATTACACCATGTAAAATATATTATGTTCATCAAGTAAATACAGTCCACAGTTTCAAATTTATTATTCAGTAACCAGCAAACAAGTAATTCATAAACATTTTTGGTCCATCTCACCGGATTCAAGTGTTAAAAGCAAAATTAATTTTACAATATTCAAGTCAGCATGTGGTAAGATTATCGATCCAGTATACAGCGTGATCCAGTATACAGCAGCGTAACGAATTGAGTCAAGTCCAGTAGCCCCAGTTCATGTCAATGCAGAAAAGTTCCGGTCTAGCGGTAACTACTAAGCAGGGTGACTAGCTAGTACAATATAGGACAGAGAATTCCTTTCTATTCCTTTCAGTTAACACGTTTAATTTGCATTTTTATATATTTAAACTGAATAACCAGGTGAATAATTCGTAAACAAATTGAGCAGTGATCTTCAGTTTGTATTTATCGAGATTGAAGTTCAAAATAGTAAAGCGTAGTTTCAATTCATAACCTAAATTTGTTTAGTTTTGTGTAAAATCAAGATTCAAGATGCCAGATTCAGAAAATGAACAGGTAACAAGCGAATTAAAAATTCTTAAGCGTAACAGAGGTACAATTAAGCAAAAATTGACATTGTTAGAAAAATATATCGAAACTATTAAAACCTCTTCAAGTGATGATTTACCTAATATCAACGATGTAGAGTTGCGATTTGATAATCATTCAAGTTTATTAAATGAGTTTGAAAAGGTTCAAACCATTTTAGAATGAAAATGTAGCGATGACGATTTAGAAAGTCATTTTTTAGAAAGAGAGGATTTTGAGAATAGATTTTATAAATCCCAATCATATTTAAAAACATTATTGAGTCGAATACGGGCTCCGGTTGCACATTCAAGTCATGAGTTACATTTGGGTTCACAGCCGAACGTTTCGACTACTAATATTGACCCTCTTCAGAACAAGTGGCTGCCTAAAATAAAGTTACCGACATTTTCAGGACAATTTCAACAATGGATTAACTTTAAAAATAATTTCAATTCCACTATCGCTAATAACAAATCGTTAAATAATAATCAAAATTTTCAGTATTTAAAAGCCTCGTTAGAAGGTACGCGGCTAACTTTATTGAGGGCATAGATAGCACTGAACAACCTTTTAAAAAGTCTTGGGAGTTGTTGTGTGAGCGTTTCGACAAGAAACAGTTTTTGTTGGATAGTCATTTTAAACATTTGTTAAATGTACAAGGTATTCATAAGGAGACTTATCCAAATTTTCGGAAAATGTTAGACGAGGTATCCAAACACTTAACTTCTTTAGATGGAATAGGACTCAACAAAGACTTGTTGTACGATTCTCTCATTATTCATGTTCTGTCAACCAAGTTAGATAAAAATACATTGCGAGATTGGAAAGAATGCAAGTTTAATGATGATTTGCCATCATTACCAGAGTTTGTAGAGTTCTTGAAAAAGAAAGCTGATGTTTTAGAATGTCTAGATGACGCACAATTGTTAAAAGCTAGTATTTCAAGTTTTCACAGTAAACCGAGTTCATACAACAATTATAAATCAAGTACTCAAGTAAATCTTGCTACAAACTATACTTGTAATTTTTGTAAGAAAAATCATTCTATCTGTAAATGTCCAGATTTCCTGGCATTATCTACCGAGCAAAAAATTCAAAAAGTAAAACAGTTACGGTTATGTGAGAATTGTTTATTATCAGGACATAATAAAACCCATTGCAAAATTGGTCCATGTCCTCTTTGTAAACTTCATAAGCACAATAAATTACTTCATCGAGAAATAGTACAAGCTACAAGTTCAACTGGTAATATAAATGATCAAATGGGTTCACTAAACCTATTAGCAAGAAAAGAGGAAAACTTAAAATCCAACGTTAGTATCAACCTTTTAAACGGTAAAAATCAAGTTTTGTTATCAACCATAAGTTGTTATGTACAAGACAACGACAAACAATTTCATTCTTGCAGAGCTCTCTTAGATTGCGGAGCGCAGATGAGTTTGATCAGCACCTCCTTTTGTGAAAAATTAAAAATTTCATTTGTTAATACTAATTGTTCAATTATAGGTATCACTCAAAGTCAGTCAAATATTAATAAAAAGTGTACAATTGAAGTTTCGTCGCGATGTTCGGATTATAAATCAAGTATATCATGCTTTGTTGTTCCAATCATTACAAATAGAATTCCTACGTATTCTTTCAACATTAATAGTATGCGTTTACCTCATAATATAGACTTAGCAGACCCTGAATTCAACCATTCTAACGACATTGATCTATTGCTAGGGGCTAACATTTTTTGGGACCTTTTGTTAGAAGGAAAAATCCAATTAGGGAAAAACCTTCCTTCATTAGTAAATACAAAGTTTGGTTGGATAATAACTGGGACGATGCCTGTTAGTCAATCCGATAAGCGTATTTGCAATTTTGCGAAAATTCAGGTGCCTGAGGATGAACAACTTAAAAAATTTTGGGAAATAGAGGAAGTGCAAGGTAAAAATGAATTCATTTCCCAGGAAGACACTATATGTGAATCTCTTTTCAATAAAGATACTCATCGTGCGGATAATGGTCAATTTATTGTAAAATTTCCACTTAAACATTCTACTGAATTATTAGGTGATACAAGTGTGTCTGCTGTAAAGCGGTTCAAGTCTTTGGAAAACAAATTCTTCGATTCCAATTTTAAAAAATTGTACTGTGATTTCATACACGAATATCAGAATCTCGGTCATATGAGTAAAGTTTCAGACAACCTCGAGGCAGAATTTGGTTACTTTCTACCACATCACGGTGTGCTTAAAGAAACAAGCATCACTACAAAACTTCGTACAGTTTTCGATGGTAGCTGCAAAAGCACAACAGGATGGTCGCTTAACGACATTCAATATGTAGGGCCCAAGATACAAAACGATATTTTCGACATTTTAGTAAGATTCCGCACATATACTTTTGTTGCGTCAGCAGACATTTCGAAAATGTATCGACAAATACTTATGCATCCCGAGCATAGACCTTTGCAAAAGATTATATGGCGAGAAAACCCAAACGAAGATTTTGGTATTTACCACTTAAATACAGTTACTTATGGTACACGATCAGCGCCATATTTAGCAATTAATTGTATTCGGACGTTAGCAACTCAACACATACACGAATGCCCAGAAGCCTCTCAGACAATTTTGTCAGACATGTACGTGGACGATTTGTTAACTGGCTCTAACGATTTGGAAGAGCTGCAAGTACGGTGTAAGGCAATTTTTAATATATTGAAGTCTGCACATTTCATTTTACGCAAATGGACTTCCAATCATAAGCAAGTGGTTGCCGCCTTTGCAAAATGTGATATTTCCAATTCTATTCTAAATATTGGAGATCAAGATTCTAGTAAAACGTTAGGGGTTCAATGGGATAATAATTCAGATACATTGAAATACACGATTAAACAATTTTCTTGCCAAACTTCTTATACTAAACGATCCATTTTATCCACGATTGCTCACATTTATGACCCTTTGGGACTTTTAAGTCCATCTATTATTTTAGCCAAAATACTTATCAAGAAACTTTGGTCTCTTCACATTTCTTGGGATTCTCCAGTCCCCCCAGACATTCTCAAGAACTGGTTGCAATTTCAAAATAGCCTTGACAGTTTCAATCAACTATCCATTTCCCGCAATGTATCCTCAGAAAAATTTGTAGATATTCATTGCTTCTGTGATGCATCACAAGATGCATATGCGACATGTATCTATCTTCGTAGTACAGATAGTGCTGGTAATTATACTATTAACTTACTTTGTTCAAAGTCTAGAGTATCACCCTTAAAGGCTATAACTATTCCTAAATTAGAACTATGTGCTTGTCTTTTAGGTGCGCAATTAACCAGGCATGTAGTCAGTGCTCTTAAAGCTGATATTCCTATCTATTTATGGTCTGATTCACAAGTTGCTTTGAGTTGGATCTACACTGAACCCTGTGATTTACAAGTTTTCGTGGCGAACCGTGTGTCAAAGATTCAAGCACTTTCAACCGTCGCTGACTGGAAGTATGTAAATAGTTTAAGTAATCCGGCTGATGTAGCTTCAAGAGGTATGTTACCGGATAAGTTAATTCTTAATGGCATATGGTGGAAAGGCCCTGATTTTCTACAATTGCCCTCTTCCGAGTGGCCAAGTGAAAATTTTATTATTAGAAAATCAGAGTTACTTGAGTTAAAAAATAAACCCTCAGTTTTACACGTAGTTTCAACATTTGCATCAGATTTAATTACCAGGTTTTCTACTTTAATCAAATTACAACGAGTTACAGCTTGGTGTTTACGTTTTTATAACAATTTGAAAGGTGAATCGAACAGGTAAACTGGCGTTTTAACCGTTACAGAACTAGAAAATTCTTTAAAAATATTAGTTCAACAAGTTCAAGCAGAGTCGTTTTGCGAAGAATTGAAAGCTCTTAAAGGAAGCAAGACACTTTCTAACAAACACAAACTTTCATCATTAGCGCCTTTTCTAGATGGTCAGGGAATTATAAGAGTGGGAGGAAGATTGAAACACACATATTTACCATTCAGTACCAAACACCCAATTTTATTGTCGTCCTCACATCATTTTACAAAATTAATTTTCGAACATAAACATAAACAATTATTACACCCAGGTCCTCAGTTGCTATTGGCATCCGTTAGACAATTTTATTGGCCTATAGGAGGGCGTATTTTAGCTAAACGAACAGTGAAAAATTGTCTCACATGCGTTAAATTTAACCCAGTTCCATTTTCAGCCCCAATGTCTAATTTGCCAAATGAAAGAATTGCGCCGCAGCTTCCATTTCAAGTAATGGGGATTGACTATGCTGCTCCTTTCTCAATTCTTAACAAAAAGGGGAGAGGATCAAGGCTAATAAAATGTTATTTAGCTGTATTTGTTTGTTTTTGCACAAAAGCAATCCACCTTGAAGTTGTTTCCGACCTCACCACAGACAACTTTTTGGCAAGTTTTAAAAGGTTCGTTTCACGAAGGGGTGTTCCGTCTGTTATCTATTCCGACAACGGAAGTTCGTTTGTCGGAGCAAGTAATAAATTAAAGGAGTTCGGACAATTTATGTCCAGCAATTGTAATTCTATTAATAACGAGTTAATAAATCAGTTTAACATTAAATGGGTTTTTATCCCCCATATACCCCAAATCATGGAGGTTTATGGGAAGCAGCGGTAAAAATGGCAAAACATCTCTTGAAAAGAGTTTTGATCAATAAAAATGTCACATTTGAGGAATTTAATACTCTCGTCATACAAATTGAAGGGATTCTCAATTCGCGACCTTTATTTGATGCGTCCAATGATCCAAATGATCCATCGCCAATAACTCCCTCCCATTTCCTGATTGGACGTAATATCACATCTCTACCTGATCCCTACCTAATCAGTCTACCTGCAAATCGCCTATCACGACTCCAGCATATTCAACAGTTATATCAACAATTTTGGCGGCAGTTTTCGAAGCAGTACATTTCACAGTTGCATCAGTTGTATAAATGGAAAGATGCGCCATGTGAAATAAAACCTGACACACTCGTACTTATCAAAAATGATGCACAACCACCTTGTAGGTGGCCTATTGGCAGAATAATCCGACTATTTCCAGGCAGAGACGGAGTATCGAGGATAGCCGAAGTTAACACCTCCAAAGGAACAGTTGTGCGGTCTGTTAGACACTTATGTCCGTTACCATTACAAAAAGACACTTATAATTAAATGTAATGGGTAGTGCTACACTCGTTTTTTTTTAGAATATTATCTAATTTAATGAGTTTATTTTGAAGGTGCCCTTCAAAGTGGGGGCTATGTTGGAACTTTATTTACTTATCAAGTACTTTTTTCAAAAAGTGGCAACGCCACGGAAACAATATATATTTGTGTGTCGAGCCAAAAAATAAGTGACAGTGACAAGTAAAATTTCATGAGATTATCAAGTAAAGCTTTTTTATTTTATATTACACCATGTAAAATATATTATGTTCATCAAGTAAATACAGTCCACAGTTTGAAATTTATTATTCAGTAACCAGCAAACAAGTAATTCATAAACAATAATTAAAGTAATTCACTCAACGATTTTTCGATTATACGAATAGGTAATTGTTGTTGAACAAAAATATATAAGATCATTGACAATTTATTAAATAAAATATAATAATAATAAAAAAGTGACGGGACGCCCGGCAGATATATAACATAAAATAATAATAATAATTATTATTATTCCAAGATTTTTGATGCAATTAAATCAATGAAAATTGTATTTTATTCAATTAAAACTACTTTGAGTGGGACAATCAGTATAGCAAACTTTTAATTATATGAAGATATCGAATGTTCAATTTCTCTCCGGATGGGGCAATCCGTATAGCAAACTTTTAATTATTTAAAAATATCAAATGTTCAATTTTTCTTTGGATGGGACAATCAGTATAGCAAAATGTTTTTAATTTTAAAATATCGATTGTTCGACTTCGCTTTCGATGGTACAATCAGTATAGCAAATTCTTGATAATTTAAAAATATCGTTTGTTCGACTTCGTTTTCGATGGGACAATCAGTATAGTAAATTTTTAATAATTTGAATATATCGAATTTTCAGTATCTCTTTGGATGGGACAATCAGTATATCAAATTGTTAATAATTTGAAAATATTGATGACAGCTTTGGTTGAGAAAATCAGTATAGCAGACTTGATAATTTGAAAATATCGAATGTTGAACTTCTCTTTGGATGGGACAATCGGTATAAAATTTTTTTTAATTTCTTGAAAATATTGACTGACTTCGCTTTGGTTGAGACAATCAGTATAGCAATAGGCTTGTGACATACAATACGTACATTCCAGCATTTCGAGATTTCATTAGCTGTTGTTGGTTGCCCTGCCAGCGGCAACACTGCAGCAGAGACACATTTTATTAAAGGCAAGTGCAAAACGAAGGCGTGGTCGCGCACGCGGTTCCTGAATTCACAACCACCTGTAAACCACAGCTCCAACCGTTATTTCAACTGTTTCTTCTCGGATTTTAAGACAGGTAGTATGGACGGGTCAAGTTGGTATGGATTTCTCGGCGTTTCCCAACTCGTGCCCGTTATTACCTGGCCCCGAAAATCACTGACCAACTCGTGCCCGTTCAAAAACCAGGTAGAAAATTAATACACCAACTCGTGCCCGGGTGCATCGGAACTGCGGTTTTTAATTCTTATTTATTATAATTAAATATTCAAGACCTACATATACAGTTGTCATTTATTTGAAATAACGCAACCATTTTCCAATATCACTTGATTTCGTAATTCGGTCCGCTGTCGAATCTAACTGGGGTTGGGGTTAGGTTTTGTTAGGTTGGTCAAATTAAACAAATAGTAGGTACATGGGACCCAATTCCGAAATCGCACTCCGAATTTTTCGTAATTCGGTCCGCCGTCGAATCTAACTGGGGTTGGGGTTAGGTTTTGTTAGGTTGGTCAAAGTTCTCATCTTGTAAAGTGCGTGTATTGATATTGTTTAAAACTTCAAACACCTCTTCGGCATTTGATGGAAGTTTTGGAAACTTTTTACGTTTTTCATAATAAATTGTGTACTTCAGGAAAACCCAATTTAACAATAATACCTGTTCCTATAGATGGGATGGTAATTTGAACAGGTAA
This sequence comes from Lochmaea crataegi, assembly GCA_947563755.1. Classification (NCBI taxonomy): domain Eukaryota; kingdom Metazoa; phylum Arthropoda; class Insecta; order Coleoptera; family Chrysomelidae; genus Lochmaea; species Lochmaea crataegi. The sequence goes on along the minus strand of OX387423.1, from coordinate 7,040,934 downwards.
ATTTTTCAATCGAGCACGAGTTAGGTATACAGATTATTGAGACCTTTACTCTTGTACCTTTTAAGGGATTAGTGGGCACGAGTTGGGATGCGCCCGGATTTCTTGTTTATTATAAATAGAGAATGGTTTTTAATAAATTTGGATTTATAATATGAAAATATTGGCCTTACAGGATGTTTCAAAAGAAGGATATATCGAACACTGAAAAAGAAGTGGGGTTTGCAGCAACTATAGTCGTAGAAATACTCCAGGTCGTTATTTATTTCCCAATTCTTTACATATAAAATGTATAAAACAAAAAGTTACTAGATTTGTGTTGTGAACGCACCGTTGGATCGCTTGCTAGTTTTAGATATAAATGTCTGATTGACAGTTGTTAAAAATTTTGTAACGTTATGCTGAAAATAAAAGTTGTAAAGTAATATGCATTTAATTAGAAATACACAACATTAATTTGGCGACGAGTGAAACGTATCCACGTGTACTTTTAGTGAAAAAGGTGAGCGGTCGTCGGACCGCCGACAGATGCTTGCAAAACCATCAATAAAAATACGCGCAATAGAATGCGATGTTGGGAATTACATTAGGACCAGTACGTTCTACTAAGTTTTATTTTGTAGCCGTCAGACGGCGGTAGTAGGTAATCCTATAGCAAACAGCAACTGACCTTTCTATATGCGTGGGCGTACATGCTCCCTGGCTAGGAATGGAGAACTATCGATAGTACCGACTATCGATATTTATCGATAGTGCTATTTTTACTATCGATTATTATCGACAATTTTCGATAGTTTTACAATCGGCAACATCATTGTACGATTTTTGTCAAAACGTTAAAAATATACTTAAATACATATATTTATTTCAAAACAACGTATCAACTTTGTCTAAAATTCTCAGATATTTTGAAAAACTGTCAAAAATTTTGAAAAACTGTCAAAAATGGTCAATAATTGTTAAAATTTTGAAAAATGGTCAATAATTGTCAAACATGGTCAAAATTTTGAAAAATGGTCTAAAATTGTCAAAAAAGGTCAATAATTGTCAAAATTTTGAAAAAAATGGTCATTAATTGTCAAAACTGGTCAATAATTGTCAAAAATGGTCAATAATTGTCAAAATTTTGAAAAATGGTCAATAATTGTCCAAAATTTTGAAAAATGGTCAGTAATTGTCACAAAATTTAAAAAATAGTCAATAATTTTCAAAAATTGTCCAAAAAGGTAATTGTCAAAACTTTGAAAAATTGGACAATAATTTTCAAAAATGGTCAATCATTGTAAAAATTTTGAAAAATGGTCAATAAGTTTCAAAAATTCTCAAAAAAGGTCAATAATTGTTTAAAATGGTCAAAAAATGGTCAATAATTGTCAAAAATGGTCAATAACTGTCAAAAACTGTCAAAAATAGTAAATAATTGTACAAAATGGTCAATAACTGTCAAAAATGGTCAATAATTGTCAAAATTTTGAAAAATGGTAAATAATTGTCAAAAATGGTCAATAATTGTTAAATATTTTGAAAAATGATCAAAAATGGTCAATAAATTGTCAAAAGTTGAAAAAAAAATGGCGGATTTTTAGTACTTTTGAGAGCAATTTTTTTCTTTTAAAATGTTACATAAGCAAAATGAGGGGCTTTCTAATAAGAAAAAAAAAGCGTTACTAAATTCCGAGGGTTGCGAACCTTACGGAATCCGTCTTAGATTCTGTCAGTTTAAAATAACGATTGTAATCATACGCAATACACTCTCTTTCTCTCTCGTCTATCTCTCCCTCTCTTACTTCTCTCTCGCTCTCCCATCTCTCTCTCTCTCCCACCTCTCTCTTTCTTTCCTATCTCTCTCTCACTGTCCCATTTTTTGGTCGCATTTCTACTCCATATCAGCTTTCAAAATATATTTATATTCTTCACCTAAACATCTCAACTATCGATATAGTACCGAAAACTCGATTTTTTTCGATAGTCAAAAATATCGATAGTTATCGATAATCCATCGATAGTTCTCCATTCCTATCCCGGGCATTCAAGTATACGGCGCGTTTTGACAGTGCTACATTGGCATCTGTACTATAGAATAGAACTGTATACAACACGTGCGCTTGTGCTGAAGGATCAGCTGTTTATATGCAGTTTTGCAAGTGTACGTTACATGATAATATAGTTTGAATTGAAACAATAAAAATATTGTATTTACATTGTAAACCATTTGCGGATTCACAAACATGTTGAGAAACGCCACGGCGGGTAATGGAAACGATGGATTGGCAATGATGCAAACCAATCGAAGGCAAGTAGTAGTATAATAATATACAGATATAGTAAATTTTATACCCATTTAGAATAAGACCATCCTTATTTATTATTAATAAATCGGTTGAAACAAAAAATTACCAACAAAAATGAACGTCGTAACTAATTTATTAGATGTCACGTTTTTGAAGTTACGTCAAATTTTGATTTCATGTTAATGTCATAACGCAAAATAAGATATAAAAATGCGATATTCTGATGAATCCAAAAAACTTATGCTTAATGTAGTAAACTATTTTCAAAACGATTTAGGATCTCGATTTAAGGCAATTCAAAAAGCGTCCGAAGCACTAAAAGTTCCAGAAAGCACATTATATAATCTTGAAAAACCAAACAGAGCTACAGATTTCGAATTTAGAAGAAATATGTCTGCAAGCGTTTCCCGGAGCAAAACCCGAATTACAAAAAATACCCTGCATTGTTTGAGGGAAGTAATTTATAAAATGTATGCGCGAAAGGATAAAATCACAGTAGAAACTATTTTACGGCAATTTATCGAAGAGTCTCCAGAAACTAAGATTCCCAAAGGTTCCTTATATTTGGGAATTAAAAAAATGGGTTTTCATTTCAAAAAACAGGATGGAAGAAAACATTTATTGGAAATGCCTGCAGTCAGACTAAAAAGAATATTATTTTTGAACAAATACCATGCTGCTAAAAGCGAAAAGCTCTTTACACCTGTTTTTCTGGATGAGACATGGGTTTTTAGTAAAAGCGGGGACAGAAGAATGTGGCAAGATGGTACTAAACACAGTGATTTAAAAATAACTGGAAGTGGGACACGATATGTAATTGTTCATGCCGGTAATAAAAAAGGTTTTGTGGCAAATGCATCGCTTATTTTTAAATGCAATAAAAAAACAGGCGATTACCATGATAACATGAACACCGAAAATTTTGAAAATTGGTTTAAACAGCAACTAATTGTAAACTTGGAAGAACCATCGTTAATTATAATGGATAACGCAACGTATCACAGTCGCCTGGATGAAGAAATCCCAAGAAAAAGTTGGAGTAAAACACGCATGTTAGAATGGCTCAAAAAAAGAATATTCCTTTTCCAGATCACATTTTAAAGGATGCTGTTTGGAATATAATTGAAAAGCAAGTTTTGCCAGAAAAAAATTATCATTTAGACAAATACGCTGCCGAGCATGGTCATTGTGTTCTCAGGCTACCACCCTATCATTGCCATTTTAATGCCATCGAAATGGTATGGTCAGAAACTAAAAGGCATTATGACCAAGCTATTACGAAAACTGCAAGGTCACCTACTGAAGTCTTAAAAGTATGGAATGACGTTGTAAAAAATGTACCGGAGCAATACTGGCAGAATTACATAAATCATACAGAGAAAATTATTTCTGAAGCATGGGAAGTAGAAAACAAACTGGACCTACTAAACATCGAACCTATGGTGATCTCTGTATCCAATGAATCCGATGGTGAACTATCACTTTCCGAAAGTTATTCTGATTTAGAAACTAATTAAACTTTGCCTTGAAGATCACGTTGTCTTTTTTTTAAATCTAGAATTTGTACTTAATCGAACTCTGAATTGCCATATTTTTTAAGAAAACTATGTATCTAGTTAATAAAACAATGTTTTTAAAATTAGTGCGCTTCTTTTATATTCTTTTATTATGTCAACATCTTTAAAATTTTATGAATTTCATAAATTTAATTTGTATTATTACAAACCGCCAATGCAATAAGAAATATGTCAAGCATTTGACATGACAAAGGTCATAACCTAATTTTTTTCATGCGGGTTCAGATGGTTCAAGAAGCCGCATACGTTAAGTTACTAAAACGGCTGGTACCTCTAAATAGGTATTAATTTTACTATACATTCAAATAAAAACGGAACATAGGGGTTTAGTGTATTCGCCGATCTAAATAGTCCACCAATAAAACATTTCTATAAGTTCACTTCAATGAATATTAAGTATTGATCTGGACAGCTGGATTCAGAATCACTGTAAAAAAGCCCGCCCTTTCTCCTTCCAAATGTATGTGCGAGGTGTGTCCGAAAGTCCGAAGTGCGAACCAGGTGCGAACTGCGATTTAGTATTGAATAATTATTTGATGGGGGTAGTAAACGCTACATATGGAAACAATATGCTTACGTATTATGTTGTTAAAATCGAAAATTAATTGTTAAATTCTCTTTAACAATTAATGTTTCGAGTTAAGATAATATGTTTTGATTTCTTTTGGCCATAACGGCTTGCAAAATAAAAATAAATTCGTAAATAAAACAAAATAGGATTCTTTAAATTGAAACAAAGTTATGGGCTTGGACACTCTCACCGATCGACTGACTGTCTTACGCTAATTAAGGACCGCCCACAGTTGAGAATAGGGAGTGGTGGGAATTGTACGATATGTTATAGGTGTCCAAATAAACGATTGTAATAATCGTGTTTTCAATCTGTTGAAGCTGGATGTTGGTCGACTAGTTCAAAAGCAGTTCTGATACAATGCTTAAAATCCCTATGTTCCGTTTTTGTTTGAATGTATCTGTATATTTCGATCAGTTATAGCATATATTGGGTTTATGATAGTCTTGCTAAGCATGCTGCTTAATCTGCATTCCATTATATACGTAGATATTTCTCTCTTCTTCTCTGTTCTTTTGTTTATGCCGGTGTTAATACTTCGTCGACTGCATGCAACGTATACACTATAGCGCAGCGTTGGTTATATAGTATCGCGCGTTATATAGTTGTAAGTTGCGTAAAGTCAACGTGTTTAATCGGTTTCAAGTGTCGTGTACACTCAACCTTAAAAACAATATCCCGCATCTTAAATCCAAATTTCAAATTTGAAATCATGGTCAGTAACCTAATTGGCAGTATAGAACATTTTGATCCAAGAGTGGGGGATATAGTAAGTTACTTGGAAAGACTGGAACAACTATTTGTATGTAACGTCATGAAAGAACAGATCAAAGTATCCATGCTATTAACACTTATTGGGGGAGATGCATACTTAACGCTCAAGGCCATCTTAACTCCAGATTTACCTAGCTCTAAGAGTTATGATGTTTTAAAAACAAAGTTAGTTGAACATTTTAGTCCAAAAAGGTTACAAATTTCAGAAAGATATAAATTTTGGAACACAATTCAAGAGCCAGGAGAGGACATCAAAGCTTGCGTCAAAAAGCTCAAAAGTCTGTCAGTGCAGTGTAGGTTTGGTGCATTTTTGCAAGAATTCTGGAGAGACAAGTTTGTCTGTGGTATCGGGTCACAAGCAATTAAAAGAAAGTTACTATCAATGGATAATTTAACATTTGACATTGCGGTACATGAAGCTCTGTCCATGGAATTGGCTGAGGGTCAAGTAAGTTCTATGAATATGGAGAGTACGGTCAGTACAATGTCAGAAGATCTTGAAAAAATTTCCTCTAAGGGGCAAAAAAGTGTCAGTGGTAAGAAGAAGGAGAGCCAGATATTACAAAAAGGGAAGCTCTGTCATCGGTGTGGTGTCCGAAAGCATGACCCAGAAAAGTGTCCAGCCAAGAACTGGGAATGTTTTAAATGCAAAGTGTGATCTTTGTCAAATTAAGTAACCAGCATAATACCAGAAAGATCATGACTTTGGAAGATGTTACGAAATTATTATAACTTTATTATTGTTAATATTGCAAGTGCCTATTTAATGTGTATTTATTTTTGTGGCATTTTGTGCAAATGGTTTACTCCTTGTTATGTTCTTTACCTCTATCAGTTGAAATAAAAACTTTTGTTTCGAGTTTTGTACGAAAAGGTGTGAGGATTTGTGTCACTCCAATACCTTACATTTTGTGTATTCACATTTCCATTGAGGCAAAAAGTACTTTCGTCACTAAAACAAATTGTTTTTGTGTAATGTGGGTTTTGACTAATTTTATTTGTCATACATTCACAGAATTCGAGTCTTCTGTCGGGGTCGTCATCCGAAAGGTGGTGCACCATTTTTAACTTGTATGGATGAAATTTATTTTTAGCCAACACTCTCTGTACTGTACTTTTACTTACTTCACAAATAGACGCAACTTTAGTTGAAGAGGAAGTAGGGTTTACTACCATTTCAGCAACTATATAAATTTTTTTATCATCACTAAATGTTGGTCGACCAGATCGTTTGGCATCTTGAACACTACCTGTTGCTTCAAACTTGTGAAGAAGCTCCCTCAAATAAGTTCTCGAGATAGGGCGATCTGGGTATCTCTCATTAAATAAACGTTCCGCTTCATGGAGATTCTTTCTAGATTCACCAATTATTAAGATAGCTGCTACTTTGTCGGCTTGAGTACGTACCATTTTGCCTATGTAAACTCTTAAACGTCTCGTTAAACAATAATAAAATTAAATATTTAAGCTATTTCGAAAATCTTTGCAAAGCAACAAATACTATTAAATTAAAAACGTCAATTTTTTTGACAACTAACCAGAGGAAATAATAATTTTGGTATTTATTTAATTTATCCGTCAAAATTAGTTTGAACCCAAACAAAATTAATATGGCTATGTAGCCAATGTCAATGCCTTTCAAACGAGATATCACTTGCCATAAGGTCCTATTTAAAAGTATTGGCCAGAGTGGCACTGTGACGTCATCTATTACTATTACGTCACCTGTTACCATTCGTTGAGAAGTTTACAACACTTTATTTTCACCCTCCAAATTTTATTGATGTAAGTGTAGCCGTTCAAAAGATACGAGGGGGGGAGGGGACTTTTGAATAGCACTGTATATTTAATTTCGTTATTTTAATACGGGAGCGTATTTTGTTGATACTTGTGGATAAATGAATTTAAAAATAGGATGTTGTAATGCTAAAGTTCATATAATAGCCTTCTTGGTGTGCGTCATTGATTGTTAATGTCTTTCTAACACATTACGTTGGAAGAAATGGAAAAAAAGGCGAGTCTGTGATTAATCCTAATCAAAATATCACAATAATGAACCGTTTAAACGTAGTACAAACGTTAACCCCAATCTTTGATTGGTTGATGTTTAGATTACGCGCAAACGCGACCTATCAATCGGGCGAAATTACATCGTTCAAAATACGATGCAGACGTTCCTTTCGTAGCGGCAATGTGTCTTACGTCTTTTTCTAATGTCCCACTGACAGTTCTCGTCAGGTCTGTACTTTGTTGTTTACGGTGAATTATTATTTATGAAAAGTGAATATTAATCTTATTGAACACGCTGTATAATTCTTTTGCAGGACTATATTCACTAATATTAAATTATTTTAATATGTAAAGTGAATATACAATTTGTTTTATTTTGCAGTGTTTTGATATCCCAAGTATTATTAATTTCATAGCCTTTTCGAATTTGGCTGAATACGATCCTGATGATTTTATTTATCAAATTAAAGGTTAGCTATATTTCAAAATAACAAATTAAATATCGATATACCCAATACGTCAAAAACGATGACGCACACCAAAAAGGCTATTATATGAACTATATATCTTTATTGCCATCTTTGCATGACATAAATGAACTTATTTTGGTTAATTCGTTAGATATACTCTTAGTATGTGAAACTTGGTTGGGTGATTGTATAAGTGATGAATTATTAAATATTGACCATTTTAATATATACCGGGCGGACCGAAATTCTAGAGGTAAAGGTTTATGCGTATGGGTTAAAAATTCACTCCGTTTGAATGTTATTCAATCAAGGCAGGTTTTTACTTGGGAACAGTTATGGATTAAAGTCACCACACGAAAAAGAACATTTGCAATTGGAGTTGTTTATAAACCCATGATCAGAATACAAATAGTTTTCTGGACGAATTTTATAACGATTATATTTACGTTAAACAATATAAAAATGATTCTCAAAATATATATAGAATTTTTTCCTGTTAAATAATGAAACTCTCCAAAAGAAATTGGTCATGTATAGAACTCAATAAATAATACTAATTGAACCTGAAAAATGACAACGATCTCACCAACACTCCTTTTGGGGGCTATGTAGTCTGGTATCCACAGTGATCCTCATATGAAATATGTTCAGCTGATCTCCGTTATCCAGCCTAGATTTTATTCCAAGATACACGGCTAACTGGCCAAGCTAATCCGACAGATAGTACCTAAATATGAAAATTATTTAAATATATTAAACTGCTTACTATTGAAGGTGCTGATTCCCTCAGTGAAATAATTACCAATTTCCAGGAAGGAGAGAAATTAAAGAATTTATTTCATTTGTATTTTCAATCACTAGCTTTTTATTTTCTCATGGCTCAATTCCACGAAAATTAATATAGATGAACGATAAAATATCGAGAATACATGTTTTCCTTTTTAAATTTGAGAAAATGAAATTCTTACTTATGAAAGTAAATAAAGGTTTACAGTACGAGATTCGTAGGGTACTTGCAGCAATTGCCTTAAGCTTACACTAAGAAACAAATGAATATTCCGATTTACTTCTAATAATATTTACAATTTACATTAGCATGGATAATTGATACATCATAATTATTAACAAAGTTGAAAATGTAATAATTGTTTGCAAAAGAAATTGAAATATACACAGATGATTACACTTACAGCGCTCAGTGCCGTAGCCCTTTAATATCAACTTAATATTCAGACTAACTAAGAAAGAAATTATATTTTAGTAACGAAATAAATGATAATCAGTTTAGCAGAATTTTGTGAGGCACAAATAAATAAATAAAACTACTTATCTTCAATAATAGTTTGAAATAAAAAAATTAGTCCCTCTGTTACACTGTCAACCAGGCTACAGTTCATAGGCTTCAGAAAAAGGAGGTGTATACCATTACAAGACTATCCAAGCTAACATCCATGACCTCCAAAATTCAAGAAAATTGATTTCCTCTCAACTCAACCAACATTATATACAGGAATTAACATCAGTTTCCAACACCAGATGGGTTACCAAAAGAACTTCCCTCTGGATTTGCTAAATGGCGTGTCTTCTTTCAATATATGCAATTAATATCCAAAATTCAGTTACAGAGCTTTTGCTCAAGAAAAATCTCCTCTTTAAGGAATTTCTCAGTTCTTCGTGCGACGGAATAAAGCCCACATTAATATGGATGACTAGTTTTCAACATAGAAAAGTCAGATTTTTACCGAAGCGCACTCTTGCAACGTTATCGTAAGAAAATTCAGACAAAAGTGAAGTGCCTACGTCACCTTCCCACTGATGACACCGAAAAGAAGAGAGGAACCGACAATTTGCCAACTTACAAGCTAAAATAACTACATCCTAAAATATTTGCTACTTACCACATATTATGTACAGATATTCTAAATGAATCAATATAACAACAATTCCAACCAGATTTCACCTAACAACATAAAAGAGTCATACTAGAAAACGTTTAGACAAAATAAGTCGAATAAATTAATATCGGTTAATAACCGATCTGACCAGAGTACCTATTTTGATTTTTATCGTTTACACCTGTTGGCAATCCGCATTTCAGTAGCATCGATTGATAGACATACCAAACTAGTTTTAAATTGACAGTATGGTAGAAGATGGAGTGTAAACATTACTGGATAAAATGAATTAGTAAGTTTAAACAAATCCGAAGCTAAATGATGAATTCATAACAATATCATCAGTATTGGTAAGTAATAATAATAATTATAATTATCTTCAAAATTAATATAAGTTCCTTCATACTCAAACTAAATATCATCATCTGTTTTATCTTCATGAATTGAATTTGTTTTGTTTACAAATGTATACTGGATTATTTTATTATTTTTAGGACAACTTAAGGAGATTGTATCATTGGATGATAATAAATATAGAATTTAGATGTCGATTGAAGAATTTTTATGAATATACATCATCCGATTTATTATACAGGGCGAATCAAAGGTAGAGACGTTACCTACCGTAAGTTATTCAGTATATAATTATTATGAGGTTTGTTTCACCGATTTTATTTGTCTCTTGTAGCAATTGAAACATACAACGACCTTACTTCTGCTGGATTTCGTTTGGGTCTAACCAAAAAAACAATAAGTTCTGAAAGTTATTATGCAAGTTGAATGAGCATGATTATGTGTCCAATTATTCAGATGTGATAGTTAATAAAAATTTGATGCAAGATATGTTTGAGTTCAATTGAGATAGGACCAGTTGCAGACCAAATTGTGTGTATGGGTGAAAAAATTTAATTGAATACTAGAAACATTGAGCTTATCACAAATAATTGATGTTCCTACAAGAGTTACGGCTACTTCAGCGACATTATTAGATTATGTCATTGTTCAATCTGATAGAGAAGTGGAAAAAGGTGTAATTCATATTCATAGTAACATATCAGATCATTTCATTGTTTATTGTAAATTTAAAACAGTTAGTAATAAGCCGATGCCAAAAATATGCACGTATAGAAGTTTTAAATATTTTGATCAAGATGTTTTTCAAACAGATCTTCTAAATACCTCATTTTTTCCAATATACGATCAAGAAACCGTTGACGCAAAATTGTCATATTTTATCAACTGTTTAAATAATTTGTTCGATAGACATATCCCTTTAATCCATTAACGGCCAAGGCATTAAAAATGATTAAATCTTGAAATGTTTTTATTGAAAGAGACATAAAAAGCATCAATTAAGACTAATTTAGCATAAGCAAAAAAATCAAATTATTTTTAACAAAAAAAAAACATAGGTGCGTATACGCACCTTTGGCCGAAAGTAGCATTTATATCCTCATCTTTAGACCAGTACATATCAGTCTGTGGAAGAGTGTGATATCCTAATAAAACAAGAATACCAATAAAGTTTTTCAGAAGTACTTCGTTGATTTGAAAATCGTGGCGATTATTTTGGGACGCATAAACATTAGTAAACGTAATAACAGCATCAATTACTTGCTCATAAAAAACAGCGAAAAAATTTCATAAGGTGTCTTGCCGCCATGCTGTGCTTTTATGTCTTCAATACATCGATTGGAACTTTGTGGAGGGGTACTCTTTGAGGATCTACTCTGGCGCGTTTGGCTCGTTCGCTAAGAGGTAGATCATCATTAGAATCATCGCTTTCTATATTATGTTTTATATTTGGCTGTATTTCATAGGTGCCTGCAATATCTATTGCACCATCCCCCATCCCGACTGTATTTTCGTCAATGTCTTCCTCGTCGGTATTTTATCTGTTTCCGGCGGCACATATACAAGATCACTCAGCATTTTCACAGTCTGAGTTCACTTCTAATAGAGCAATAATTTCTGCAGTAGTTAGTGCCTCTTTTGCGTGCCCACTTCGAAAATCGACTGTAATAATAAAAATTGAACTAGTACTTCTAATAACCTAGGATGAAAATAGTAAACCTCACCTCATTATATGCTAAAGAAAAATAAAATCACTATAAATAAACTTTTCAATCCAATGAATCTCGGTTACCGCTGTTACCGCTGTTACCGCTTTTAGCCAAAGGTGCGTAAACGCATCCATCATATTTCTACAAATTCAGCAAGGTTATTTTGAAAACATGAGTAAATATAAATATTTAGTAAATATCTTGAATGTTTTTCATCTATGTGTAGCCCAAACAAATTTCAGTTATGGTAAAATTGCTATCCAAAAAAAATTTTTTAAAGAGAGGTACATAAATAACTAAAATTAAGCATATTCAGAAATTTACTATATTCAGATAAATTAATATTCTGAGTTTATTTCTAATATATAAACTCTTAGTTTACATTACTATAAATTTAGTTTTGCCAGATACTGCCTCGTTTTCCAAGTAAAAAATGTTTTTAAAAAAGTTGCGTTTACGCAACTTTGGCCATTAATGGGTTCTAGAATCACTAAAGCAAAAGCACCATGGATGACAGATGTTATTAAGATAATGATAAAAGAGAGGGACAAAGCTTTAGTTAAATTTAAGGCAACGAAATTACAGAGACATTTAAATTTCTATAGACAAATGCGGAATTTAACTAACCAAGCTATTTGCAGAGAAAAAGGCATATTTCATATTTCAGTTTAACAGTACGTCAACAAAAGAAATGTGGAGCACACTTAGAACACATAAATCAATTTCTGATAAAAATAATAAAATACCAGAAACTTAATGCAAGCCTGAAGAACTAAATAATTTTTGTATTAATTCAATTCCTGATATAAAACCGTCAAAGAATTTTACAATAATAACAAGGTAAATAACGCGAATTTTCAATTTAAAGAAATAAATGATTGTTTTGTGTACACAGTTTTATCACAAAATAAAACAAACGCAGTGGGGTGTGATGGTATAAATATAAACCTTATTAGACTTTGTTGTCCCCACATAGTGCCTTATATAACTCACATAATAAACTTTTGCTTGACAAGTAATGTGTTTCCATCAGTGTGGAGGAGTGCTGTGGTGACAGTGTTACCAAATATACAAAACCTAACGGAAATGAAGGACCTTAGGGGTATAAGTATATTACCTACTATGTCATAAATTTTTAATGTTAAACATTCTTAAATTTATAGGGTTCACTCCAAATGCGCTGGAATTATTAGGTAACTATTTAAAAGATAGACAGCAAAAAGTATCGATAAATGATTGTAGTTCAAGTTTCTTAAATCTCAGATCTGGTGTGCCACAGGGATCAATACTAGGGCCTTTACTATTTTCAATATATACGTCTCATTTATTATCTACTATTCAGTCATGTCAAACTCATCTATATGCTGACGATACTCAGCTTTATTTCAGTTTTCCAGCAGAGTTAACAAGAAATGCTTGTAACCTGATTAACACAGACTTAAATAAATTTGTTACTGCTGCAGAGGAACATTGTTTGTGCATAAACTCAAAGAAATCGAAGGTCTTAATATTTGGGCCAAAACATCATAGGAAAAATGTATACCAGTCTGTAAATATCAACATTCGGGAAGAATATTTGGCAATTGTGAGAGAAGCGAGAAATCTTGGTGTCTTGATGGATGCAGATTTGAGGTTTGAGAATCATATAATTAAATTAATACAACGCGCATATTATACCTTAAAAATCATTTATGGACACCTTTTACCGTTTCATATAAAGAAATGTCTATGTGAATCACTTATCTTATCAATTTTTAATTTCGCTGACTCAGTGTATGGCCCACATTTAACTATCCAGTCTAAAAATAGGATTCAAAAGGTTCAAAATTCGTGTCTTAGGTTAATTTATAGGATTCGCAGGCGCCAGAGAACTTCGCACAAACTCCAATCAATTGGATGGTTAAATATTGTAACGTTTATTCTAATTTATATTTACAATTAATTTATATTTACAGATTTATATGTAATTCAGTCCTTATTTAATAATTTATGTAATACATAAACACACTAATTATAATTTATATGAGAGTCACTTAATAAACACTTTATCGATGCGCGATTACTTTCCTTCGGTATCAACACTGACTGATTGACTAATTGCCTGCAGCGAAGCTGGTGGCCTATTTATACTCGCACGCCGTAATTCTCGAAATTTCTCGCGGGTGCACTGGATATTTTCGACGTTCTGGCGGATCTCGCCGGGTGCGGTGGGTATTCTCGATGTTTCTCGAAAATTGGGCGGAGGAACCATAGTCGTCTCATATGGGGATTTCACTGGGGGCACTAAGTGAGCATATTAATGCAGTAGCTCGCGTAACATTGCCCCCTCCTTAAGAGACAGTTCCTCCTGGAACTAACTAGGAAACTGGAACGAGATGACTGTATCGGCAACTGGTCCCCTTGTTGCATTTTCCAGTTGTATGGAAGTAACATGCGACCGTCTTCTCTGTTGGCTGTGTCTCCCGAGCATGGCCGCAAACCAGTACCTGCACTTCGGTGTCTCGGAAGATTACTTCTACCATGTTACGGATTATTCGCCAATCTAAATGCCTACATTCAATATTGGGCATGGCTAGCCTATGCACGTTCAATTCAAGCACATGCTCCCTCAGGCTTCGTAATGCTTCCCAGACATCCTCGTACGTTGGTCTTTCGTCGAAGGTGTTCCTCGTCACTAGGTGGAAATTGTAGCGGGAGCCATTTTGCAGCTTCAAAGCTTTACCTGGTACTGGTAACTGGTTTGCCAAAAGTCGTGCACCACTCTTCTTTATAAACAGGGATGCCAGTCCGCGCGCATCGGTTACGCTGGCAGGGATGTTTATTGCCAGTGAGTATTCCTCCGGAACGGTAAGAAGGTCTTGTCGTCTCTCAGTGGTGACGCCGAATCTTGCTTTTCCGGTACCACCATAAGCACCCATGAACTCTACAAAAGCAGGATCGGCTACTTCCTGAAGCTGGTTTACTTCCTCATCGTGGTCACCCTCGAATGGCGCTAATCGGTTACGGTGTACCACCTTTGGCTTTCCATTTGGGATCTTGCTGATACGATAGATGACATCGTTGATTCTTTTCTTTACGAGGTACGGGCCGTCCCAAGCTTTCTGCAACTTTGGAGAAAAACCCTTTTGTCTTCTTGGGTTATGCAGCCAGACTTTGTCTCCTTCGTGGAAACCTCCTTCCGTAGCTTGCGTATCGTACCTTTTCTTCATCCTATCGCTAGCGATCTGAAGATTCGATCGAACCAGCTCGTGTACGTCGTCCATTCTTTTTCTCAGCTGGGTCACGTAATCTTCACCAGCTATGTCTTCTCCGGGTCGGCATCCAAATTCGAGGTCGCAGGGTAATCTCATTTCGCGTCCGAACAGAACTCTTGCTGGTGTTTGGCCGGTAGACTCATTGATGGCGGATCTGTAGGCCATCGCGAATAGCGAGAGATATTGGTCCCAATCTCGCTGATGGTTAGATACTACTTTAGACAGGTATCTTCCAAGAGTTCTGTTCATTCGCTCTACCATCCCGTCCGACTGTGGGTG
Organism: Lochmaea crataegi; assembly: GCA_947563755.1. Lineage (NCBI taxonomy): Eukaryota > Metazoa > Arthropoda > Insecta > Coleoptera > Chrysomelidae > Lochmaea > Lochmaea crataegi. Next base: position 7,025,753 of record OX387423.1, on the reverse strand, counting down.
CAAAGCCGTAGTTCTCGTTTTCTTCATGCCGAGCTTTTCACAAACTTCCTGGAACAGCTGGCTTTCGAAGTTTCTGCCCTGGTCGCTGTGTATTTCCAGGGGCACTCCATATCGGCAAATGAACTCATTCACAAGCACGTTGGCAACCGTTGGGGCTTCTTGGTTTGGAATGGCATACGCTTCTACCCATTTTGTGAAGTAGTGCATCACCACCAAAATGTACCTGCTGCCATTTGCTGTCGGTGGAAACGGTCCGGCAATGTCCAGGGCAATGCGTTCAAAAGGGCTTCCGACATTGTACTGCTTCATAGGAGCCTTTCTTCTCCCGTGCGGTCCATTGGTCGTAGCACAGGTAGTGCACTTCTTACACCAGTCCTTCACATCTTCGGAACTGTGCATCCAATAAAACCGTTCTCGCACTTTCTGGAGGGTCTTCTTCATACCTAGATGTCCTCCTGACGGACTGTCGTGTAATTTCCGCAGTACTGCTGCTATCCTTGTTCTTGGAATCACCAACTGTCTTCTACTTTCGGAACCCTCATCGTTCTCGATTACTCGCTGTAGCAAACCGTTTTCCAAAACCAGCGAGTCCCACTGGGCCCAATACGATTTCATCGTTGGCGAGTACCTTGAAATCTCTTGCCAAGTAGGTCAACAGTTCTCCTTTTTCCAATGTCGGATTTTCTTCAAGTCGGGATCGTTCTCTTGTTCCTCTTCCAACTTTTCTGGTGTCCATTCGTCGGTGGTCACCGTGGTTCTTCGAATCGCAGCTTCCTTGGCTTCTGTTTTGCTGCAGTGAGAGCACTCTGCAGGGCATGGTCTTTGGAAGGTCTTCGGGTCGAAGCTGCCCTCTGAAGGTCGACCTTTCCTAGTTTTTCCTGCTGGGCATCTTTGTTTGTAGCAGCTCTCGGTCGCTTGCACGAACTGCGTACATGTCCCATTTCTCCACAATTCCAGCATCTCACAGCTTTCAGTTTTCCATTTGAGATGCTTTTCATCATGTTGACAATCTGGTCAAGCTTGTTCTCAACTTCTTCGTCTGCTACAGCCCTCACCTTGCCGTATACTCCGGAGGCCTGTGTAGCTGCTTCGTACTCCAAGGCTGCAGAGAGTACGTCGACCAGTGTCTTATGCCGAGCCAAGCGTAGAGTTCTCTGCATTTCATGGTCACGAACTCCGTCGATGAATGTCTGTACCACTAAACATTCCATGACATTCTCCGGTGCCGATGGGTAGGCAAACCGCACCAACCTCGCAATGTCTGCTTCGAATTCTTGCAGAGTTTCGTCGCGTTTTTGTTTGCGGTTTTTCAGCTGCGACTGGTACAGATGCTCCAGGTGTTCCAGGCCATATCTCATATTCAATCGCTTTTTGAGTTGTTCAAAATCTTCGGCCTCTTCCACTGGAATGGTCTGGAGGATATCCATAGCGTCTCCTCTAAGGGCAAGAGTTAAATTTAACGCTTTTTCCTTCTCACTCCAGTTGTTTGCTTTTGATGCCGCCTCGAATTGCTTAAGATAGTTCGGCCATGACGTTTTACCATCGAATGTTGGCAGTTTCACTCGGCTGTTAATATCGTTTTCCATTTTCGGTTTCAACTCTACTTTTTCTGCCAGTTCGTCGTTATTCGGGGCTTGCCTAGTTGTAATATCCGGTTTATTGCTAGTCTTCCTTTCGATTTCTTTGATTTTTTGTTTCATTTCTTGCTCCATACTTTTAATCTTTTCTTCCACGGCAGAAATATCAGTCTTCATGGATGTCATTTCATTTTTCATGTCCGTCATTTTATTTTCTATGTCCGCCGAAAGTTTACTTTCCATGGATGAAATTTTATTTTCCACGTCCGACAATTTGTTTTCCATGTCCGCCGAGAGTTTACTTTCCATGGCTGAAATTTCGTTTTTTATATCCGTCGAAATTTTATTTTCCATGGATGAAATTTCGTTTTTTATATCCGACATTTTGTTTTCCATGGATGAAATTATAGAGGCGGACGCTTCGTCGGTGAATTCGAACGTTTCCGGGTCCAATCCATTGTTAATCATAGCTTTTTTTAGTCGTTCCACTAACACTGACTTGACCCCACTTGTGTCCAGTTCGTAATCCTCCAACTCTCTTCGAAGATCTGAAACTTTTAATTCACAAAGTTTCTTCGCCATCTTCCTGTATATTTATTTATTTTTTTAACCCCACACCTGACACCAATGTAACGTTTATTCTAATTTATATTTACAATTAATTTATATTTACAGATTTATATGTAATTCAGTCCTTATTTAATAATTTATGTAATACACTAAACACACTAATTATAATTTATATGAGAGTCACTTAATAAACACTTTATCGATGCGCGATTACTTTCCTTCGGTATCAACACTGACTGATTGACTAATTGCCTGCAGCGAAGCTGGTGGCCTATTTATACTCGCACGCCGTAATTCTCGAAATTTCTCGCGGGTGCACTGGATATTTTCGACGTTCTGGCGGATCTCGCCGGGTGCGGTGGGTATTCTCGATGTTTCTCGAAAATTGGGCGGAGGAACCATAGTCGTCTCATATGGGGATTTCACTGGGGGCACTAAGTGAGCATATTAATGCAGTAGCTCGCGTAACAATATGAATAACAGAAGAATACATCATGCGTTATGTCTATTTTATAAAATTATAAGAACAAAAGAGCCGTCGTATCTCCACCGTAAAATTAAATACCGAACTGATGTACATAATCTTAATATTAGATTACGGTGCCAAGATTTAAAACTGAAGTCTACAGACGGTCGTTTAGATATCAAATTTATCACTTGTACAACTGTAATGGATACGTCACCAATGGATACGTTGGTAGACTAGGGGTGTGGAAAGGCCTCTGAATCGGTGGTGTTGCGGGTCACTAGGAGGATCATCTCAAGGGAATGAAACAACTACTTCTAGCACTGGGATGTGTTTGATTTATTTACTATAATACATTACACTACTTACTAAAGTTAATGATATACATAAGTACCTAGCCGTATAGCATACTAATATTTAATGGTTAAAGATTACTGATCTCTGACCATTCGACTATATAGAATGTTCTTCATGAGTTATTCTAAATCAACTTCTCCTATAATAAATATTGAATGCATATTTATATAACTAGTCAAGTTCAAATAAAACAAATAAACATATTACTGTTTTGCCTTACTTCACGCTTGAACTTGACTTTCTATTGAATAACCTTCTTAATTTATATTTATATAATAATGAAATGTTCGAACGTTTTGTTGAAACAAGATCAAGGGACTTTAATTCTTATTTTAAATATTTATTATTATATTATGATATTGGGCCAAAAGGAAACACACAACCCCTTACCTAACGATTTTAAAACATTAAGTATTGGCAAGTTTAATTTCAATTGTAAAAATGATTTGTTTATTGGTCAATGATAATGACGTTGGCTCGTGAGTAAGTAGTATTTTTGTTTTCTTTATAACATTGTAAATAAGATAACTATTATAAATTTAAATTATATAATTCACAGTGATTTTAGGGTTAAGTGGAAGAGCATTGCTTGCATGTACTCTATGTACTTGCAAGAAATGAACTTCACCCTTTATTTCTCTATTATTTGTCTGTACCTATATACTGTATTATTATTACTATTGTTTTTGTTTTGAGAAATAATAAAGACATTATTATTATTATTAAAGGTCACACAAGTCGTATATGCAGGAGTGCGAAAGTTAACAAAGTTAACCAACTCGATGAATTAGAAAATAAATCTACCAGTGGCGATGATTTGGTTCTAGGGTTCTTAGCAACCATAAATGACTGTCAGGAAGAAAAACCCGCTCAGCTAACATTAAAGGTAGAAAGTAAAAAAATTAAATTTGACATAGACAGTGGAGCCTGTAGAACTGTCATGCATATAAAAGATTTTGAAAAATACCTACCAGATTTGAAGTTGTACAGTGTTCAGTATTAATTAAAGGTTTTAACAGGTTCAGGTGTTGAAATTTTGGGAGAAACTGATGTTTTTGTACAAGTCGAAGACAAAATAATAAACTTACCATTAGTATTCTTAGATAGTAGTCATACATTTGTACCCATGCTTGGTCGAAATTGGCTAAACGTGATAAACCCAGAATGGAAACATAATTTGTCATTGATAAAAAAAGTTAGTAACTGCATGGATAGTCAGGAAGTTGCAGTACAGGGTTGTCAGTTTAGATCTTTGCCTAGGTCATGTCAATCTGTCCCTGAGTCTTGTCAGTCGAGTCAATATAGTAAGTCAAAATTGTCAAATTTATGTCAGAAATTTACTACTAAATCAAAAGATATGTCAGAAGTCAGCTTAAAAATTGAGAAATTGGTGTTGTCTTTAAAAAAAGATTTTCAAAATGTTTTTAATTATGTGACACAGTCTTGCATCAAGAAGTTGAACTGAATCTGAAGGAAGGAGCAAAACCTGTATTTCATAGAGCTCATGATATGCCTTTTGCATTGAAAAGTAAAGTTGAATCAGAAATTTAAAAAATGTGTGATTCTGGCATATTAATAAAAGTAAAATTTAGTATTTGGGCAAGTCCAATAGTAGTTGTACCTAAGAAGAATAGTTCTGATATCAGAATTTGTGCTGACTTCAAAAAAACTGTAAATCCAGCTCTAGATGCAGACCATTGTGTTTTGCCACTTCCTGAAGACATCTATGCTTGTCTAAATGGAAATCAATATGTTTCTGTCATTGACTTAAATGGTGCATATAGTTCATATAATAGCCTTATTGGTGTGCATCATCGTTTGTGACGTATATCTGGGTTTTGGGCATGTCGATATTTTATTTGTTATTTTGACATATAGCTCCTTTAATATGATAAATAAAATCATCAGGATCGTATTCAGTCTAATTCGAAAAGGCTATGAAATTAATAATACTTGGGATATCAAAACACTGCAAAATAATTTAATACTAGTAAAAATAGTCCTGCATTTGTTTAAATAAAATGCTAACAATAAGATCAATATTCACTTTTCATAAATAATAATTTACCGTAAACAACAAAGTACAGACCTGTCGAGAACTGTCAGTGGGACATTAGAAAAATACGTAAGACACATAGCCGCTACAAAAGGAACGTCTGCATCGTATTTTCAACGATGTAATTTCGCCCGATTGATAGGTAGCGTTTGCGCGTAATCTAAACATCAACCAATTAAATGTTTGTAAGTCAAAGATTAGGGTTAACGTTTGTAATACGTTTAAACGGTTCATTATTGTGATATTTTGATTAGGATTATTCACAGACCTGCCTTTTTTTCCATTTCTTCCAACGTAATGTGTTAGATGGACATTAACAATCAATGACGCTCGCCAAGAAGGCTATTATATGAACTTTACCAACAGCTTGAAGTAAGTGAAAAGTCTAAGGAACTATTAGTCATCAATACACACTAGGGACTCTTCGCTTATAACAGATTAACTTTTGGTATTAGTTCCGCCCCGGGAATTTTCCAAACTGTTATGGATAATATTCTAGTAGGATTGAAAAACACGAAATGTTACTTGGATGATATTTTGTGTTACGGAAAAACATTAAATGAATGTTATCAAAATGTGGTTGAAGTCTTTAAAAGACTTGATCAATACAATGTCAAAGTCAATCACAAAAAATGCAGATTCTTCAATAATAGTGTAGAATTTTTAGGACACTATATTGATTCTTCAGGTATTCATCCCACTGAAGAGAAAATTCGAGCAATAAAATCTGCCCCGTCTCCAACAAACCTTACTAAATTAAAATATTTTCTTGGTATATTAAATTATTACATAATAGTATATTCTGTAACAAGGATAGAATGAAAATTCGATGCGAGTGGAAAGTTCCGAGCGCGAGCCGAAGGCGAGCGTGAGCATCACGAATTTTCATTCTAACCGAGTAGCAGTCTATACTTTCAACCCGATCAAAGATTTTAAATGGAAATAAACAAAAGATAATTTATATTACAGAACTCAATCACAATAATTATATTAGGCAAATACTCAATGTGACCGCAATAATTTTGACACTTACTCAAGTTTTGTCACTACGATGACAATTAACTGCGTCAAGGCTAATATTATTATTGCTAACCTAATCACAAGAGAGAGAATGTAAATACATTTAAATTGCATGGGGGAAGAGGTGTTGCAGAATATTTCTTCAATCTCAAGAGAGAGAATTCCAGCATTCTGTAATCAAATTTGATTTCAAAATTGGCACATTCTGTGATGATCGTGGAGAAAATTCATTCCAATGCTGTCTTCAAAATTAAGCCTTTGTATGATACTTGCAAATCTAATGTAGATTTTTCTAAGGAATGGACTGAAGAATGTGAAGATATCTTTAAGCTTAGTAATGATTTATTGACATCTGATAATGTGTTGACCCACTATAATCCAAGTTTACCTATTTTTGTGACATGTGATTCCAGCAATTATGGAGTTGGAGCTGTATTAAGTCATATTATTGACGGTATTGAGAAACCCGTATAATTTGCCTCTAGTACTCTTTCTCCTACTGAACAAAGATACAGAAATTTGGAACGCGAAGCTTTAGCTTTAATATTTGCAGTTAATAAATTTCATAAATATCTTTTTCTACAGTTGCGCGTAAAATGACTAATTACTATATTCAAATGAAATCGTAAAGTCGACAAATGCCGAGGATTGTTACTTTACGCTCTAGCGCTGTTGTAAATTACGAAGGATTACCTTTAAAATAAGGCTTTATTCTACAGAGAACAACTAACAGAAAATTATTGACAACTTTGTAACATAACTGACAATGTCATGAATCCTATCAAAATGGTAATATCATGACAAGCGCAAAAAAGAAATCTTTTTCGCTCGCTTATTTAATCAAACCACGCCCTCCGAATTAACTCAATTGATGAATATTTAACAATTTATCAGATTAAAAATAAAATTATATGAAAATTGTCAAAAATTTTGAATTATGGTCAAAAATGGTCAATTATTGTCAAAAACTGTTAACAATTGACAATTTTTGTCAAAAATGGTCAATAATTGTCAAAAATGGTCACAAATTTTAAGAAATTGTAAAAAATGGTTAATTGTTAAAAATTTTAAATATTTTTTGAAACATGGTCAATTGTCAAAAATTTGAAAAAAATTTTGAAAAATGGTCAAAAATTGTTAAAAATGGTCGATAATTGTCAAAAACTATCAAAAATGCTCAAAAACTGTCAAAAATGGACAATTATTATCAAAATTGGTCAATAACTGTCAAAAATTCTGAAAAATGGTCGATAGTTGTCAAAAACTATCAAAAATTGTCAATAATTTTTAAGAATGGTCGAAAATTTTCAAAAATTGTTAAAATTTCTGAAAAATTGTCAAAAATGGACAATTATTGTTAAAAATTGTCAAAATTTTGGAAAATAGTTGATAATTGTCAAAAATTATTAAAGTTTTTGAAATATGGTCAATAATTGTCAAGAATGGTCAAAAATTTGGAAAAATGGTCTAGAATTTGGAAAAAGGTCTAAAATTTTGAAAAATTGACAAAAATTGTCAAAAATGGTCAAAAACAATCAAAAATGGTTAAAAATTGTCAATTATTTTTATTAACTGTCAAATATGGACAATTATTGGCAAAATTGGTCAATAATTGTCAAAAATTGTTAAAATTTTTAAAATGGTCGATAATTGTCAAAAACTATCAAAAATGGTCAAAAACTATCAAAAATGGTCAAAACTGTCAAAAATGGACAATTATTGTTAAAAATTATCAAAATTTTGAAAAATAGTTGATAATTGTCAAAAATTGTTAAAGTTTTTGAAAAATTGTCAAAAATGGTCAAATACTTGGAAAAATGGTCCATAATTGTCAACAATTGTCAATAATTATCATAAATGGTCAATAATTTTGAAAAATGGTCCATAATTGTCAACAATTGTCAATAATTATCATAAAAGGTCAATAATTTTGAAAAATGGTCAAAAACTATCAAAAATGGTTAAAAATTGCCAAAAACTGTCAAAAAGGGATAATTATTGTTAAAAATTGTCAAAATTTTGAAAAATAGTTGATAATTGTCAAAAATTGTTGAGGTTTTTGAAAAATTGTCAAAAATGGTCAATAATTGTCAAAAATGGTCAAATATTTGGAAAAATGGTCCATAATTGTCAATAATTATCAAAAATGGCCAATAATTTTGAAAAATCGTCTAAAATTTTGAAAAATTGTCAAAAATGGTCAAAAACTATCAAAAATTGTCAAAAACTTTCAAAAATGGACAATTATTGTTAAAAATTGTCAAAATTTTGGAAAATAGTTGATAATTGTCGAAAATTGTTCAAGTTTTTGAAAAATTGTCAAAAATGGTCAATAATTGTCAAAAATGATCAAATATTTGGAAAAATGATCCATAATTGTCAATAATGATCAAAAATGGTCAATAATTTTGAAAAATGGTCTAAAATTTTGAAAAATTGTCAAAAATTGTCAAAAACTATCAAAAATGGTTAAAAATTGTCAATTATTGTTGAAAACTGTTAAAAATTGACAATTATTGTCAAAAACTGTCAAAAATGGTTAAAAATTGTCATCATTTTGAAAAATGGTTAAAAATTATCAAAAATTTGGAAAAACGGTCATTAATTTTGAAAAACAGTCAAAATGGTTAATCATTGTCAAAAATGGTGAATAATTGTCAAAAATGGTCAATAATTGTCAAAAATGGTCAATAATTGTTAAAATTTTGAAAAATGGTCAATAATTGTCAAAATTTTCAGAAATGTTCAATAATCGTCAAAAGTTGTCAACATTTTGAAAAATAGTCAATAAATAATACGAGCCGTTTCCGAAAATCTATTTAAACACGTAAAATCGATTTACTAAAAATCGATTAATATTGCTATAAAAATCTATAACTAAAAATCGATTATAAGAAAATAATAATCGATTTATATAAAAATCGATTATTTTTTAACATCCCTAGTCAGTAGATCTTTTTAAGGTTAATCATGATGAATAGCGCAAATGACGATTATTCTAGTACTCCTATTATAACCTAAGATAATATAAAAAACTGTTTTAATTATTGAAAGGGCGACTGTAGAAAAAATTATGTGTGTTTTCCGAGTGTAAAGTAAAATTGCCGCTTTCGAAAAATCGCCGCGCTCCGCTCCGCGTCGCGCGGCAACATTCTTTCTCAAGCGGCAATCTGTTACTTCACGCTCTAAATACACAAATAACTATTATGGGCGCATCATCAACCACTTCAATTTATTTCTGCAAAAAATAAAAATATTCCAACAACTGCTGCTTCTAGAATCATTCGTTGGGCGATAATGTTGTCAGGATACAGATATGACAAAATTTACAAAAAAGGGAATTCTATGTCTAATGCTGATGGCTTGTCACGTTTACTCTTAAACCAACAAACTGAAATCTGTGATTATATTTTTTCATTTAATTTGATTAATAAAATACCATTGAATGCAGATGATATAAAAAAGCTACTAACAAAGATTTATTACTTTTGAAAGTCAAAGACCTTATTTTGTCAGGTTGGCCTAGTGGTGTAGATGATGACAACCTGAAAACACAGGAATGAATTATCAGTTGAAAAGATTTGTATTATGTTAGGAAATAGGGTTGTAATTCCACAGTCATTAAGAATTGAAATTTTGAATATTTTTCATGATTCATGAACAACATTCTGGTATTGTAAGGAACAAAATGTTAATTAGATCATATTGTTGGTGGCCAAATTTTAATAATGATATTCAGAAATTTATTGTATCATGTGATATGTGTCAAGAAAATCAAAATTTTACCAGAAGTAATAAGCATGTGCCTTGGTCACCTCATAATTTTTATAGAATTTTCATTGATTTTCTAAAGTTGTTTAACCATACATTTTTGCTTATTTATGACCAAAAATCGAAATGGTTGGAAGTCGAATTGCCTCAGAAACCATTGCAAAATTGAAGGAAACCTTTTCAATTTTTGGTCTTCCTGTAGAACCTTTTAATTCAGTTGAATTTGTTTCTTTTTGTCAATCAAACTGGATAACTCCAATTAAATCACCTCCAGGTCATCCACCTAGCGCTAAATGGCTTTGCTGAAAGAGCTGTTCAAATTGTAAAAAAAGATTTGAAAAAGGCTCTATTTTCTGTGAAACGGAAATATATAACGGAGCAACAAATTTTGCTTATAGAAATACCCCTTCCACATCAACAAATATGACACCATCTGAAAGTGTTCTGAAATTAAAACCAAGAACTAGATTTGACTTAATCAAACCTTTAGGGCATAGTAAATATGTTAAGGGTAGTTCTCAAAATACTTTAAGAACAAAGAAATTATTTAAATTAAATGAGTCAGTTTATGTAAAAAACAAACTCACTAAGCTCTGGCAAAAAGGTAAGATTATAAAAATCTTAAGTTATTGTACTTATTTAGTACAAGTTGGAACACTTTGTCTGTAAATGTAGTACCTTCTATAAGTAATAATCTCGCTAATGATATTGATCCAGTGCAAAGCGTGTTTGATAATAATCACAATATCTCGCTAACTTCAACAGTAGATTTTTCAAATAGTGATTTACCTTCAACCTCAGTGTCTCAAAGTGTTAATTTTGAATCCAATCACAAATCCAAAGTTGCTTTTCCTAAATTGGGAACAAGTAATGATACTCCAAAAAGGTCTAGGTTTGGGAGAGTTATAAAACCAACTCATAAACTAGATCTTTAAATAATGACAGGGGAAATGTTGTGAACGCACCCTTGGATCGCGTGCTAGTTTTAAGATATAAATGTCTGATTGACAGTTGTTGATATTTTTGTAACGTTATGTTGAAAATACAAGTTGTATAGTAATATTACGCACTTAATTAGAAATACACAACAATTTGGACACGTCGTAAATAAACATTAAAACTTGAAATGTCAGAATAATTTTGAACTGTCTTAAACATTCTATCCGAATATATGTTGATATAGTTTACAAATTTGTATCATTTGCCGCAAACAAAGAAAAAAAACACATTACTCAAAAAAATTGTCTGCCGGTCACAAAACAACCAAAGATTACAAAATTGTAATCTTAGACATAACTATGGTTAAAAGAATTACCGACAGAGGAAAGATATTCATATGGAACGGCAACGCTAATTTCGAAAAATACATCCATCTCTTAAAAAGTTTAAATGAATCAGTGACCGAACTAACTGCAGAGGCTTTGAGATATCACCAAAAACTGTATGGAGAACACAAAAAACCCTTAATGAGGCCGAATTCAAAATTACTCTCTCTGAGTAAGTTATTGAAATAAAAACTAGATGTACCGGGTGTCTGATTAAGAGAGGTAACCCGCTGTATCTCATAAACTATTTATCGCAGTTTTCTACTCCGTTATAGTACCACAAAATTCAAACATTCGTAATCATTACATCATTTTATAGCAAGCGCCAAACGTGATGGCGAGCCCTCCCGCATGCGCACAAACTCATTTTCAATGTTACCTCCCACTAAAGCTCTTGCAAGACATATAAATGCTCTGTACAGGGGCGTATCATTAGTTGTCCTCCAATTCTGTTGGCGTTTGGCATTGTCTGAATAATTTTTGTGTTGTTTCTGAAAAAATGTCATCGCCTAACAAAAAACCAGTTATCAAGAGACAGGCACGTGAAATAATTTTTAAAGTGTTCAATTATTTTCAAAGTGTCAAATGTGAGTCGGATACGTTATCAAATGTGAATAATAAAACATCTCTCGCTACAGGTAACATTAAATAAATTTCAAAAATAACTATTTCAACACAAATCTCTATTTTGTATTAGGTATTTCGAGAAGAAGGGGAGCAATTAATTTCTGCAAATAACGTGCAAGTAAAATTTTCCAACCCAAGAAAGAAGCGGCCTAGAAGAGCACCAATAACTGATATTTCCCCAGTATGAGTATTCCAATATAAGACGAATTATTTAAGACTTTCATAAGACGGAAGGGTGTCGTATTACGGTAAAAAAGTTACAACACAAAATTAATGACGTTTTGGGAATTGTGGCTTCCGGAACATCTCTTCGTAGAATTTTAAATAAAATAGGTTTCAAATGGAGGACTGAAAATAATAGAAAAATTTTAATAGAGAAAATGGACATCAGACATTGAGGATCAAGTATTTACAAAAAATCAATTATTTTCGTAGCCAAAAGCCATATTTTCGTTGTACGTAAGTTTGTTTACTTACTTCTCTCTCTATCTTGTAAAATAACTGGTAGGGGTAAGTGAGAAAGCTGACTCAATAAGTCTGTTATAAGTTTTATTTCGCTTTATGGATTTTGACTATCTTAAGATCATTTGAAAGGGAATTCAATGTCTAATAAAATGTACCGGTGTGAAATTGGCAACCAAAAGTTAGCAATCGAATTGACGGAAATACCCGAAGGACCAGTGGCGTACCGTGATAAGAAATAACAGAAAAATTTGTCAGATCTTCAGAGAAATAGTGAAAAGCCTTGTGAATAATTCAAAAAAATTGAAAGGACATCGAGATGGCCAGAAACTACCCCAAAAACTTAAAAAAGTATAGAAAGCAAGACGGAAACGGAGTATCACCTTGTGAATAGTTTCAAAAAATCAAAAATAAATCACTCCAACATATACTAAAAGGGTTGTGCTTCTAGTATATGTTGGAGTGATTAATTTTCGATTTTTTGAGACTGTTCACAAGGTGATACTCCGTTTCCGTCAAGCTTTCTATACTTTTTTAAATTTTTTGGGGTAGTTTTTGACCATTTTGATACCTTTAGACCCTTTCGAAGGGGTTGTGCTTCTAGTTTCTGTTGAAGTGATTTATTTTTGATTTTTTGAAACTACTCACAAGGTGATACTCCGTTTCCGTCATGGCGAGCGTTACTTAAGATTCTTAAGAGATGAATTGCCTATATTATTAGAAGATGTTCCTTTATCAGTACGGCATATGTGGATACAACAAGATGGCTGCCCAGCCCACTTCACAAATGAAGTGATGCATTTTTTAAACCAACAATATTATGAGTATAGGTGGATGGGAAGAGGTAGCATATTTCTGTGGCCGCCAAGATCTCCCGACCTTACTGAGTTAGATTTTTAACTATGGGGTCAAATTAAAGATTCAGTATTTTAGACAAGAGAGCAGATCTTATCCAACGAATACAAAACGAAAAGTATTTCATGCAGTATCTTTAGGTTACTTCACTAGGTCAATGTAAGTAGTTTATTTTTGCTGATTTTGTTACGTAATTAATTGTTGGTTATTGTTACAATGATACTGAGTTTGTCAAAATCCTATTATGATGTATACCTATTTTTTTGTCGTATCTTCACTTAGAAAATAGATATTAAGATGCGGTTTTTACCATTTTTTTTTTAAATTCCAGCAGTTCTTCGTATGCGAGTTTGAAATACAGATTTTTTCTCTAAGCTTCACGATAAATAAATTCTGAGATACAGCGGGTTACCCCTCTTAATCAGACACCCGGTACACTTCTTATTCCACAAGTGGTGCAAAAAAGTACGGCGAAAGAGCAGTTTCGAGAACACATGTCTGATGTACGATATAGCAAAAGAGCCATTATTAACTGGATACATAAAATTGGTTTTAAGTTTAAACAAACGAATAACATTTCCTGCGGTAATCCAATAGGTTACAGTTTCTTATGAAATATTCCGAAGAAAAAGGTAACAAAGTCATCTGTTGTGTCATTTAAATCCCCTGCATTACCCATTGTTCACGTCTATACGTATCTCTATACCTAAGAGAAATATTATTGCAAAATAATATATCCCTACCTAACCTCTTAGTTTAGTTTTCGATAACAACACAAAAACACTGGACTCTATAACTGTTACACAGTGTACAAAACAGAAACTCCGCGTGTTTGGTTCTGATTGTGCTGAATCGACTGATAATGATATAACAGCGGTTTCCCGTGTTGCACTCGCATATGCACAGACAAGTTTACTCTTGCAAAAAGTACCCAGGAAAATGTAATCGTTTAATAAATGCGGGTACCGGGTACTTTTCTCGAAATACTACGGACACGAGTACCGAGTACTTTATTGAAAATGTACTGGGTACTGAGTACCCAAAATGTACTTAGAGTACAATATTCGAGTACTTCTACTCGAGTACTGCCCAGCTCTGTGACTATCCGCTCCGTATACAATATTGCCAATGGATTTCAAGAAAAATGGCAAATAATCCCAATTTTCCTACCACTGTTTTGTTTACAGATGAAGCCAACTTCCCAAGACATGGTATTATGAATTTTCATAATAACCTCACATGGGCTAATGTAAGTCCACTAGCCACAGTTGTAGCACGGTTCCACCACTCAATTTTAGTCGATGTTTGCATTGGTGTTATCGACGATTATTCGTCAGGACCATTTTTCCTTCCTCGACGATTGAACATATCCTCATTTTGTGTCAGTTATTGATGTACCCCTCATAATTAGAAGACGTATGTGGTGCATGCATGACGGTGCTTCTCCACATTTTGCAGTAGGTAATCGTACGTTGTTAGGACGAGGATATCCACACCATGACCCTCAAGGTCACTTGAACACAATCCTCCGGATTTTTGTGTGGGGATATTTAAAAGCAGTAGCTTACACAACCCCGATCTTAAATTTGCAAGATCTTCAAAATCGCATCACACGAGGCTGTAATGTTTTTCGCAATACTCCTGGAAAAATTTCGGCAATCAATGAGATGGCGAGCGGATGCTTGTATTTCGGCTAGAAGTGCACATTTTGAACATTTGCTCCGAAATGTACTACTTTTATTTTTATGTTTATAACAATGTTATTGCTCCTAATAAAAATTATAAAAACATTGAGAATCCTGTATCTTATTAACGATAAAACTTATCACACATACTTATAGGAACTTTTCGAATCAAAATTAACGACGACCCACCCACAACAATATTTCAGAAATACCCTGTATACCTAATTGTATTGATGTTTGCTATTGTTGTTTCTATTTGTGGGTTATTGTTGGGTAGTTAATGTATGAATGGTCAAGCGTATATGCTCATGTCTTCAAATGCTATGTAAGTTATTGATTGATTAGTTCGGCACCACCAGTCAGAGGCTTCGAGACCTCGGCACCTCAGCCTTTAGGCTTTTTGTGTCCTTGGTTGTACCGTTTATGTGAAGAGACCAGTACCCTTTCTACTAGGTCCTTCTTGAAGAAATCCTCCCTTGGGTACTCTAGTCAGAGGAGTCTATATCTCCAATGAGACAGTGCTTCACAATCGAAGATAATGTGTGTGGACGTTTCCTCCTCTTCCATGCACAACCGACAGTTAGATTCCTCCCTATATATGCCAATTGTATGCATGTGCTTCCTTAGGATACAGTGACCGGTGAGGGTGAGGGTACAGTTTTTGATATTCCAAATACTGGTTCAGGACCAGTGAATGCAGTTTCAGACTGCCTTTTCATTGCCTACAATACCCTTGTGTCCCGGGACCCACCTAAGAGTTACTCTATTATGGTTTGTCAGAGTTGAGAGTTTTTGTAGGCAGACCCAGACCAGGCTAGATCTAATCTGGGGACTAAAGATTTCAGTGCTGCCTGACTATCTGAGAGTATAAGGATCATTTGGCCACTTTCGATGTTCATTTGCAAATACGTGTCGATAGCGTAGATTTCTGCATGTAAGTTAACTGGAACTTCTTTCTTTAATATCTGTTGATTCATGTTGTGTTTGCGTTTCTTATGGATGTTGCTGTATATTTTCTTCCGGTTGTTCGTCTTGTGCTTGTTTTTAGATATTTGTTTGAACAGTATTGTTTAGATCTATTGCTTATTCTCTTCTTCTGGTTGCGTGTGATTTTGTTCTAGTGTTTGTTGTACTTGTTGTTTAATATTTTCCAGTTCTGGCTAAGCTGTTAAGTTCAGTTTTGGGTATCTGTTATTGTATCTACTTTGGTTACTTTTATAGCTATAAATCATCATTAACAAAAAACAAAATTATTAAGAGATTTGGAATTTCAATGAAATAGAATATTAGAGAAATTTACTTTCGTACTTTCTAATTGCAGTTGTAAGTATACCCAGTTAAATATTTGCCTATACCCATGTCCATGTCTGAATTAATTAACATGGCAAAATAATAGGAAATTAAATTTACAAATCGAGTTATTCAGGTATTTCCAGACTTTACGAACTAACTACATAGACGTCATAGTTCCAAGTATTTAATCTATCAAAGATAAATATTTTCCTACTGTGTGTTAAAATATTAACTTTTCAAACAATTCCATATAGAACAAAACATATGTACCTATACAAAATCGTGAAAAATTAGCCGTCTGGAAAACTGGAAAGTATGTGGAATAGGTAGAAAGTGTGGATTTCTCCGGGCACCAGCGTTCCTGTAGCTGACTCCAGATCGATGTGGCTTTAATTCAGGCGAATATAGAAAACCGGGAAAGCGAGAGAATACGGAAAACCACGTTCAAGATGTTCCCCTTTAAGATGTACATACAACCACATATAGACATTGAGATTTTTATAATTACAGTTTTTGATAATGTAGTGGCATATTAAAGACAATAAACCTTGTAACGAAGTTACATTTCCGGTTATTTTTCTTAAAAAATAATTTCTGAAAAAACCTGAAACCTGGGTATAAACCTGAAAAAATGTTCAGCTAGGCAACGCTGTAAAACATTTGAGTTTATTTCAATTTCCGTCTACTTTTGTTAAAAGAGAACCTTTTGTAAAGTGTATCATTAATTTTGGGAAACAAAAAAACTAGATATTCTGGGTGACGATAATTGATTTCAAATCAGCGTAGGAGCTTGGCATTTTGGAATTATATTCGCGCAGACTATCAAAAGTAGGGATAGGACATAGGTAAAAGGCATTTTAAAAAATCTAAAGAGACTCTTGAAAACCGACAGTGATAGTGTTCAGTCGTATTTTTGAAAACAATTCTTGATGCCTCTCCGTTCAAACAAACAAAAACCCGTCGTTTGTTATATTTTGTGAAGGTGAGCATTTTGTATAAGTTTAAAACTCAATTGGTTTTGTTTGAAAAATAAATATAGTTTTCTGCTGATATACCGTTATCAGCCTCAAATGATTATAATTCTTATTTCCAATTTAATTTTGTAAGCTTAAGTTTGAATAAAGTTTTCAAACTTGTCTTTTGCTAACTTTTAAAATTATTTTGATCAGTGGTCTTCTCCGAAATAACTCTGTTATTTGCAATTGGTATTTTTTTTATTGCGAAACATTATTACACCCTTTCCCCAGCATTCCCGTAAATCCTTGTTGTTCTCAGTTACTCTCAAACATTCGTAGACGTTCTGGTGTGGTTGAGTATACCTATTAACACCTTTGGAGAGTATCAGGTGATCGCTGACGATCAGGTTTGTCTGATATTTCCCGAAGAATTCCCGTTCCTGTCCTCATCTCGTTGAGTAAAATACCGTTTCCGATAATACTATAGATTCATTTCCTTACTCAAACCCTTGTTGTTCTAAGTTACTCTCAAACATTCGTAGACGTTCTGGTGTGTTTGAGTGTACCTAGTTACACCTCTGGAGATTATCAGGTGATCTCTGATGATCAGGTTTGTCTGATATTCTCCTAGGAATCCCGTTAAATCATTTTCCACTTGAAAGTTAATATAGTACGTTTAAGAGCAAATTCTAGAATAGAAAACCGAACCCGGGGCAAGGACCACTGATTTACACCTTTTTACTAATTACCCGGCTTAGTTAGTTATTTATTTTATTTTGGATTGCTTTGATTGCCAGGTTATATGCTTCAGCTTTAGTTTTTTTGCATTAGCTCGCTTAGTAAATGCTACCGGTTAGACCCGCTTGCTAGCCAAAATTAATGAACACTGCAGGAACCTTTATTTTCTCTGTATTGCTTTAAAAACTATTACGTTAGATTACATTTATATATATATATATATATATATATATTTTATTTATCTCGCATAATTTCATTTAGTAAAGCACGACTGTAATTATACTTTTATAAATATGTTCCTTTAAATTGTTTATTGTGACTCAATAAACTATAATAACATTTGGCGACTGTTATTTATTTATTCTTTTATCGGTTTCCTGCACTTCAGTAGAATTGTAGACTTAGCCATAAGTAGTTGCATGATCCTGAAGAAATACCATACCTAGGTAGAGAGAATATTTTAAATTGTATATTTCTCTTTTCGCATTTTGTTGTTAAACTGTCTCACTTCTAACAGTTCCAACCAATACAAACTCGCTTAGGGCCCGTTTAAAGGTAGGTTGAAACTTATTTTTCTTTGAACTTCAACACGACCACTGGAATTTTTCCGTAACCTCCATCTGAGGTTATCCGGGTCAAGGGGCCGTGGAGTAAACCACGTAAAAAATCTGGCGCCCGAGCACAAGCATTGAGGGTGTCAGGTGTGACGTGCCGCGAGCAACAACGCACGGAGGAGGAAAACTCGTTACAACCTTATAATAATAATATAATAATAATAATTCAAAATAATTAAATTCAAAAAAATAGATACATTGATACATAGAAAATAGTTAGCCTAAATTGAATACAGTTTAGGTCGCAGAAGTAGTTTTTATTACTACTTGTATTGTGACCGTAAAAGATGAACAAATCGGATTTTTGTCAAATGTCAAATGGTACCATATTAACTGTTAGACACCTGAATATTTCTGAAATGGATACTTTTAATTATGATAGAGTTTGATTTACTATATTGCTAAAGAATCGTCTGTCTATTTCCATAATCCATTTTTTAATTCGCTTTTTGAATAAATTGTAACTCTTTGAACTTTTTATATCAACAGAAAACAGCACGTAAATTCTTGGTGCTAAATAATGAGCGTTTCGTCGCCCTTCATATCCCCTAGTTTTGTAAGAATGTTAATGATGTACAAATTTTATTTCACTTTGAAATATAAACCGATGTTCAGTGACCCCAAGTTAGGTAAGCCAGTTATGTAAGATGAAAAAGTTAAGTAATTGGTTTTACTGGAGTTGAGAGTTAGTTTATTAAATTGTAACCATCTAGCAATATTAGGAAAATCAGTTTCTATTTTATTTTGCCATGTGGTAAAATACTGCTGTGTCATCTGCAAATCTGATGATCTCACCCTGAATATTCAAGTAAAGCATACATTAATAATAAAATTTAGATTATTCTTACACGACTTTAGAACTAAATTAGTAAAAAGCATTTTAAACTTCTCTGAAGAGGTCAAATACCTTGGTATTACCCTCGACAGGAAGCTATCATGGAACTCTCACCTACAGAGCAAAAGGAGCATATGTGGCTTATGAGCCATGTCGAAGGACAGTGGGGCGCACATGGGATCTCTCACCCCGTGTGGTCACCTGGATCTACACTGCAATCATGAGACCTATGCTAACGTACGAAGCCATTACATGGGGACCGAAGGTTCTACAAGCAACGGCCATCCAAAAATTATATCAAATACAGCGAATGGCTTGTTTAAACATCACAGGAGCCATGAGAACAACACCAACCGCGGCAATGGAATTAATTACTGGTCTGACCCCTCTGGACTTGTACGTCAAAGAGGTTGCGTTAATGGCCATGTTACGATTGCGTACAGCTGGTATAAGCCCCGAAGTAGGAGTGGGTCAATTGAGGCTAAGCCTATGGCGAGCGCCGCTTACTGCGCTACCTCTGCTGCAGGCGGCCAATGATGCAATTGAACCCTAGTTTGTGTTTAATAAACCCTTCAAAATACAAATAAAAAAGAACACAGAGTCAGATGCTGCAAATGCAATTCGCTCAAAAACCAAAGAAGGCTCAGGATGTGGAGTTTACTCCGGATCACTTAGCCTAAGAATTAAGTGGGGAATGGGAAAAAATAACCAGAGTGGTTCAAACAGAACTGGCTGGTATCTCAATTGCCACAAAAGAACTAACCAGAAAAGGAATTTCTGGCAAAAACATAACAATCTGCACTGACAGCAGGCAAGCCCTATTAGCCTTGAACAGATAACGTGTTACATCAGGGCTAGTATTAGAGTGCCACCAAGATTTAGCTAACGCCTCGGTATATAACAATATTATCCTGAGTTGGGTTAAAGGGCACGACAGGAATAAAGGTAATCGCATTGCCGATTCTTTAGCCAGAGAAGCGGCTGGACTAAAAATTTTAGGACCCAGTGACACCTACGGCCTGACGACTTCGACAATTGCGGAACTAGCCAAGCGTTACACCCATGCTCAATCCCTAAAGAGATGGGATGGAATCAAAGGATGCAGTCTTGCCAGGATCACCCTGGGAAGCTTAATGGGATTTCTGACTGGCCACTGTCAACTAAGGAAACACCTCCATACTATAGGGCTAGTGGACACACCTTTAAGCAGAATGTGTGAACAAGAAGATGAAACTGTCAGGCATGTCTTATGCGAGTGCTCGATATAAAGGATATGTCTCCTAGTGACCTGTCCACCTTCCGGGAAAGGACAGGATGGACGATGACCTAGGAGGAAAACTCCTCGGGAGGATGTACAATGGGTCACATGTGGCCTAAGTGCTGTGAGCCTAAACTCACCCTCCCCACTCTACAGATACAGAAGCATAATAATAAATACATTTAACATAATTTTAACATTAGAATGATACTAAATCCTTGGTAATAAGTTTGGGTATGTTTTACACCGTGCTTAAGTTAACCTAACTTTTCTGGTCAAATGTTAGTAAAATTAATTGTCTTTTTGTGATTGTAATAGAAACATTTTTATACAGGTTGTACTTGATTACATACAAAAATTCAAGTCAGACACTTTTTCCATTCCTTACAAACAAATTAGAAAATTATTCTGAAGATGAAGATTTGCTAGAAAATCCAAGACAGAATGAGAAAAGAAGTCTTTTACTGGCCGCTTTTCGTCAGCAGTATATACAGAGATATCTTAGAAACCACAAAAGATATTTTTTTTCATAAAGTTAACTACAAAAATTCAAGTAATAATTTTTAATTATTTTCGTGAAAATTAACGATATTAAAGAAAGTCTAGAGTTGTGACATATTTACCATACATTTTCATGTTCAATGGATCAATATAAAAATTGTATTATTTTAGCATTTTTCTAAATTTATATTTTTTGTTTTGCTTTTGTTGTTTGTCGACAAATTTTTATGAACTAAATTTTTATTGCCCATTGACAAAAATGTAAGTTTTAAAACACTAGTAGAAATAAGCTTTTATATTGACCCTCTGAATATGAAAATGTTATCAATCGTATAATGAGTTACATACACACGAACAGAAGTATTATATAATATAAAGATTAACGAAAAGTGTTTATTTTGGAACATTCAGTATATTTCAATATAATAATTCTGTCAAATTTATTTTCCACTATACTCGATAGTCGAAATTCTGTAAAGTGAGTCAGAGCTATCTAATCAACACTTTGGTTAAAGCGCAGTTGCCATATGTATTCTAGAGAGAAATGCTGTATTTTATAAATACACTTCAAATCCATTGTGTCAATATTTCAGGTACAAAAAATGCAATGTAATTAAGTCAATACCAATTTAATATATTTATTTCAAATTTCAAGCAGACTAATAATAATTAGTTTACTTGAAATGTGAAATAAAGTGTTTATGTATATTTCTTGAACGCAAAGTTTGTTGTGAAAAACTCGCCGATTTGACAATGTTGGAGAGTCGCTTCAATGTTCCGGCTTTGAGAACGAGATAGATAGATCGAGCTACGCGAATGAGACAGTGATAGTAAACAGTTATGTGAGGTGTTTATTCTCTTCATGAACGTAACATCAGTATTTGTGTTGTGGTTTTGTGTGATAAATCGGTTATTATTGGTATTTATTGTAATATTTATATCGGTATATTTAGTGACAATAATGGCGGAGTGTAGCGGTGTTGGCGATAAAAAACGGCGTCGTAACAATTTAATTCGGGAAGAAAAAGTCCTCATATTAAATGTGTACGAAGGACTGCGTGCCATGGACAAACAGTTGGGTGTTAGTGACGCTGTGATTAAGTGCAGTTATTTAACTAAAGTTTCTGAGAGTACTATATACAATATTCTAAAGAAATCGCGGGACGGATCTTTGACAAGAGAACGAGGTGAAAACTGTAAACCGGAAAGTAGGGGAAGAAAGAAAATTGTTTTGGACGACCAAACACGGAATGCTATACGTAGGGAAATACATTCTTTTTATTTTAGGAATGAAATCCCCTCGGTAGCTAAATTGAGCAAGGTAATAGAAGCTGATGATACTTTACCAAACATCAGTGATAAAGTTTTGAGACGAACTTTAAAATTAATGAATTTTCGTTACCAAACAAGAAGTAGAAACAGTGCCTTAATTGAACGAAATGACATTGTGGAATGGAGGAGAAATTATTTAAAACAGATACGACAGTTTCGTAACGAAGGACGGCACATATATTATCTTGACGAAACATGGTTAAATGAAGGCCACACTGTGTCAAAAGTGTGGCAAGACATGAATATACGAAGCAATCGACAAGCCTTTATGGAGGGTTTCTCTTCCGGTTTAAAAGCTCCCTCTGGGAAAGGACGTCGACTGATTATCACTCACATTGGCAGCGAGGAAGGATTTGTAGAAGGTGGATTACTAAGTTTTCAGTCCAAAAAAACTGTCGATTACCATGAAGAGATGGATGGTAACCGGTTTGAAACATGGTTTAGATCAATTTTAACAAAGGTAACTCCTAGTTCAGTGATAGTTATGGATAATGCTTCATACCACTCTCGTCGACTGGAGCAAATACCTACTTCAGCTAGCCGCAAGAGGGTTATAATTGATTGGTTAGAGAGTAAAAGCATTCCGCACAACGAGGCAATGCTAAAAGTTGAATTATTATCTCTCGTACGGAAACATAAAAGCAGTTATATTAAGTACGTTGTCGATGAAATGGCGAAAGATTTCAACGTCTCAGTTGTTAGACTTCCTCCCTACCACTGTGAGTTAAACCCCATCGAGCTGGTTTGGGCCCAAGTGAAAAATTATGTTGCGAGAAAAAACAGTACATTCAAAATGGCTGACGTTGAGAAACTGTTTGACGAGGCGCTGCATACCGTTACTGCTGAGAGTTGGCGTAAATGTATTCAACACGTATTAAAAGAAGAAATAAAGTTTTGGGATTTAGACATACGTGTAGAAGTAATGACGGAACCACTCATTATCGATATAGGAGGAGAAAGCGATGATTCTGAGGAGTCGTCAGGGAGTGATACCGCTTCCAGTTAGTCAGACATTTTACAAGTGACCTCGCAACATACCTATACTTATCGGTAATTTATTTTGGTCTTGACAAACAACTTTCTTTTACGTAATGATAATGCCGGTTAGCAAATAACGAAAATGTTACCTCAATTTTAGTTTTAGTAGTAGTAAGTTGGAATTGTCTTTTAAACATTTTTTTATTTTGTTTTAACTTACTTATGAACAACTTGTGATAAGTTATTATTTCAAATGTTAAAAATTGAAATTCCAGATATTTCAGTATTCGCACCCTTAAACTATGATACGCTCATGGAGTTCACTTAAAATCGGTAGATAACCGATGACGTCACTTTACAGAATTTCGACTATCGACTATAGAGCACAATATTTGTTGTGTATATTTTTTCACTGACCCGCATATCGCTCACGTATACATAAAAGGAGAAGCACGTTCACGGTAAAGGTAGAACGTTTTTATTGTGTACCCAATTCGGGAAAGCATAGGGTTACGGAACTGGAAGATATGAGTTTCGGGGTGTAATCACGAACAAACTATCTGGAAAATTGGGGCAAATTGGGGATGAATATTGCTTTTGTTAATTAATTGCCTCTAATAATTGTTCGCTTCTCGTATAAGGGGAATATCTACATTCATTATTACGTTAGTTAAACCGAATATAAAAAGTTTGAACAATGCTATTTTAAAGGAAATTTTATAATATAATAAACGATGATTGAGTATACCGGCGACTACCGTAATGATATGATCTGCGAAGCCATTGAAAAATGGTTCAAAACCAAATTTATACCCAACCTAGATGAACCTATACTCTGTCCATCCAAGCAACGGAGTGTTCCAAAACAGTATCATGCATAGTGCACGTGATTTCTCCGACTCTGTACCGATGTACCAAAGACAATGAATTCTGTCCGCCGATTACAGTTAAATCTGATTGGCCAATAGATGCAAAGGCGCATGGTGATCATACTTCAATCACGCATCTATCGTTGTTTGGGTTGTTCTGTTTGTTCGATGGATATACTTTAGTTTAATTATCATTTATATCGCCAGTTACCATTCATTATTGGAATTGTTTAATAATATAGAGATAGTTAATCAAGCTTACGGGAAATAAATTTAAATAAAACGGAATACATCGATAGATCGCGAGTGTGTTTGCAGTTCCACCATGTGTGATCGTCGCCATATTTTATCCAATTTTATTTTAATCATATCAAAGCGAGCAAACACTTGCCAAAGTTACAATTTTCAATTTATACAATTTATCCACAAAATGGTCCATTTTGAAATTCATGGTCAGAATTTGCAATAATTCGTTATCACTTATGAATAGGTGATTATTGGATAATTAGTGTAAGACAATTTTTTTTTCTCACCCTGTTATTCTTAAAATAGTTTTCGTTTCAAGTAAAATAAATTAAATCATGGGTACACCCTAATATTTCAGAAATGCATTTCTCGACAATTGTCTGAAATAGATAAGTAAAATATCATAATGTCACGTAGCCTTCGAGGCCACGAAAGGGGAAAGAAAGGTTTTAAGAACGATTTGGGTTTTAGTTGCTAGAAGATAACTAAAGTGTTCACTTGAGCCAGATAAATTTAAATATATAAAATATAGTGTGTATTGTGGTGCATGTCAGGAGTTAAATAGGTGAGTCTATCTCACAGAGTAATTCAGTTTTGCCTGTTATTTGATATTTGATTTTAAGAAGAGTTTGTGCCACTTACAGTAGTTATAATATTGTTTGTGGAGAGTTTGTGCCACTTGCAGTTTAACTCACATACCTATACTGTATTGTGGAGAGTTTGCGCCACTTGCGGTTTGTCTATTCCTGATACAGGGTGACTTCTCATGTCACCTATATCTCCTTCCACCCCCCTGTATTGTGGAGAGCTTGAGCCACTTGCAGTGTAACCTTATTTAGCTGTACTGTGGAGAGTTTGTGCCACTTGCAGTTTAACTCACATACCTATACTGTACTGTGGAGAGTTTGCGCCACTTGCGGTTTGTCCATTCCTGATACAGGGTGACTTCTTACGTCACCTATATCTCCTTCCACCCCCCTGTATTGTGGAGAGCTTGAGCCACTTGCAGTGTAACCTTATTTTGCTGTACTGTGGAGAGTTTGTGCCACTTGCAGTGTATTATTATTTTGCTGTACTGTGGAGAGTTTGTGCCACTTGCAGTGTTTTATTATTTTGCTGTACTGTGGAGAGTTTGTGCCACTTGCAGTGTTTTATTATTTTGCTGTACTGTGGAGAGTTTGTGCCACTTGCAGTGTTTTATTATTTTGCTGTACTGTGGAGAGTTTGTGCCACTTGCAGTGTTTTATTATTTTGCTGTACTGTGGAGAGTTTGTGCCACTTACAGTAGTTATAATATTGTTTGTGGAGAGTTTGTGCCACATATTCCTTATATGCATTGGGGAGAGTTTGCGCCCCTTGCACCTTTCCTAATAACCCTAAATACTTACTATTAGGCATTTATTTTTGATCAAGTGAAGTTTTAACTTTACTTTAGTACTGATATGCATAATCACAGTTCAAACACATAAGATGCACCTTGTATATTATTAATACTTTCATTAATTTTGGGGATTTCAACTATACTAATCGTTAGTTAAATAATTAATCATTATTTATGTTTTTCTATCTAATTCCAGGTACGTCATCTCGGTTGTTCAACCTACTTGGACCATGTCCACATGGACTGTTCAATTAAATCCAGGCATCACGTCCAGTGTCTTGTAAATAGTTATTTTCAACATTTAGATTTGTTTTATTATCTATATTATAAAAAATATATAATGTAAGTACACAGTAAGTAATTAAAAGTTAAATTCTAATTAAATATATCAATCTTTACAAATCACTCATTCTCCTCAAGTCAAGTTTTTCCCTCCTTACATTAGTAGGTATCTACGAAATAAACTTCACAGATTTAAAATTTTGAATGGCACGCGAGTTTTGTTTTATATAAGACAATAGCAATTTTCGTATATCATTAGACTTACCATAATTAACTTTTTTAGTTGTTTAATTTTTATTGAATTAAAATAGTGTACGTATTTGCTACACAAAATTCTTCTAGTTTGATAGTTTATAAAAAATACCTAAAAAATGTAAGTGACAAAAACCTTTGAATTGTTATGAAGGCAGGTATTTTTACTATACTTAAAAATAAGATGCCTCGAAATAAATGTTGTTATTACAATTGTGGAATAGGGTTTCACACGAGACGAGAGTATAAAAAATCTCGTCTCGATCTCGTCAATTCCGAAGAAATTGAGTCTCGTTCAAGTCTCGGTCTCGTCTCGTTACCGGTTGTCTCGTCTCGTCTCGCTTAATTTTAAATATTGATTATAAAATCCATAAATACTTTTTTAAAACTATATTTATAACGCTATTATACTGGGTATCCATCTTTATTTTCCCTCATTTTAACTGCCCATAACTTCTAAACGGTTTGAGATAGAAACATGCGGTTTTCACTAAAATGTTATATTTTAGCACAAGTTTTCTTTAAAAAAGTTAATTTTTTTTATTCGTTTTGCCTTTGCAATTAACTTTTAAAATGAGAGATGCTTACTTAGTACTTTTAATCATAGTAAGCTTTGGAAGTTTTATGTAAATGTCAAATTTATCAACTTAGCGAATTGTCAGACATTGTTATTGTCTGTTTTTATGTGAAAATTGTGTTTTCAGACGTAGAAAAAGCAAATGTTGTACTTAACTCTGCTGAAACAAAATCGGATTTTAACTCAAACACGTTTTTTCAGATATTTTAATAAACAACCATCCAGTTCAAAAACAATTAGAATTTGGTTCCGCACTTATAAAGAAACTGGATCATTATCTCGAAAAGAGTACCTACTAGTTATCAATTATTTAGATGACACCATAGCTTTATATGACTTTGTTAGGAGATATCCAAAATCGTCGTTAAGAAAAGTTGCTTCCCATTTCGACATTAGTAAGTCTAAAGTTCATAACATTTTGAAAGCAATAAAATTAAAACCTTATAAAATTCAAATTCATCAGAAATTTAATGAGAGGGACTTCAAAAAGCGTGTTTTTATGTGTGAAACGTTAATGGATCTCAGGAGGAATGTACCAAACGTCAATCTAATAATGTCTGATGAAGCCTCATTTCATTTGACTGGAGCAGTTAATAAACATAATTGCAGAATTTGGTCTGAAGTACATCCGCTCGAGTTTGAACAATATGAAAGAGATTCACCTAAGGTAAATGTGTGGTGTGCTGTCAACAACAATAAAATCTATGGACCATTTTTTTTTCGCTGAAAAAAAATCAATGGAAATACTTATACTTATACTTATTTTTCTATAATTTTCAGTCCTTCTCCATTTGAAACCTATTTTCTTTCAAATTCTACGAAGAGATATTCCGGAAGCCACAATTCCCAAAACGTCATTAATTTTCTGTTGTAGCTTTTTTACCGTAATACGACACCCTTCCGTCTTATGAAAGTCGTAAATAATCCGTCTAATATTGGAATACTCATACTCGGGAATATCAGTTATTGGTGCTCTACTACGCCGCTTCTTTCTTGGGGTGGAATATTTTACTTTCACGTATTTGCAGAAATTAATTGCTTCCCTTCTTTAACCACTCTTTCAATGGTTCTTATCAAAATACCTAATACAAAAATATTTTTACATATAGTACATACATTTTTTAATTTTACACACTCTTGATTTTATCTTTTAAATTACACGATGACCCAGAATTTAAACATAGTAACGCTTGCATCACATCATCTTTCATTGATGTACGTGATTTTGTCATAATCATACCTGCTGTAGAAAATTTTACGGAATTTCAAGAATATTGACAAAGTATTACAAAATGTTTACATGGAAATAAAGTACAAAAAATGCCTAAATACGAAATTCTACGAATATTAACAAAATCATTGAACAATTTTACCTGGATATTTGTTTTTATTTATCTCAAGAGATTCTAAAATATTTAATTTAAAGGCTTATCATATTATTGAATCCTTAACCATTGGGCCGAATTTGTTTGAATGACAGCAACGATGTAATTCTTCCCGGCCCAGTCCGGGAAATACGTACTTTCCGGACTAGGCCGGAAAAGTGCTACTTTCTCACAGAAAAAGCGTCCGGGAAATAGGTACTTTCCGGACGGTTGCCGAAAAATATTTTTTACATAGTAACAGTGTTTATTTTATGCATTCTTTAATAAATTAAACAATGGTTTAAGTAAACATACTGTTGCCGTTTTCAAGTTTAATAGAATTATGGTTATAATTGGTATACATAAAATAATAATCTAATGAATTCTAAAATAAATTTTTTCAACCATTTTTCAAAAAGTTGGCTTATAAGATAAAAAACTTGGACATAACTCACTCTTCCAATAACTTGGAATCTTCAACAAATGAATTTTTCAATATTTCAACAAACGGAACTATAATATGGACCTTCCACTAATTAAAGAGCAAAAACAGAAAAAGAACGGGATTACACTGTCCATAATAAAATCCGTAAATAAAAAAAACTACATGTACAAGAAAATCAGCTAAAACTGGAACACGTAGAAAATGAAATTTTTTTTTCAAAAATTCATCAAGATAACAAAAAATAAACATTATTAAAATAAAATTGAGCTTAACAAAAATAACAGCAAATGTATGTGAGATACAATAAATGACATTATAAATTCAGAATTCGAAATATTGAGTTTTTAGTTAATATCGGAAAAGACAGCCAGTAAAATGAAGAAAAATTCGAAATTTCAAGGTTTAAAATCGGTAAATCCTCACTCGATTTTTTTATCTCCGACTAATCATCTTCTGAATGTATTTTATTTTTCATCGTGAATAAAATCAATATTATTGTGCTTTGAATCAGATATTTCGCATTCCATATTCAACAATATTTTTACTAACATCAATCTCCATTTCTGAAATTAATTTGTTTTTTCCATTTGATATTTTTGGCAACATCATTTCTAATGTAACTGTTTATTTTTCTCGTGCCACCGTATTCGGATTCAAGATGGCAATTTTCAAGATCTACGAGATTCGTTTAGTTTCCGCTAGATACCGTCACCTTCTTAAACCATTACACTGTTAGTGGGGAGAGGAGGGACGTCAAATAATAATTCTACAGCGTTTGACTAACTATCTCTATATTATTAAACAATGCTATTGGTGAGACCAATTCCATTGTATAGTTGGTCTGAAGCAAAATTGCTAGATTGGGCCGAGTCTAAAAATATAATTATCCAAGGGAGACTTATGAAGTACCAAATATAAGAAATTCTAAAAACGGAGTTGCCAAAAAGAGAGTATTATTTGGACTGTTATGCATAATCAATGGGTCAAAAAGTTTTACGTTTAACGCCAGTTCAGCCGCATTGAAATGGTTGGGTCAGAAATGATCAAAACTGATAAATTTCCACATGATGCAATTCGGACTTGGGTTGAAACACTTGAAAAAATCACTAAAACTAATTAACATTACATGTACCATTCATTCATATACTTGGGTTGTGCTCATCAGCCCAGGCACCATTTCCCATGTTATTTACTTCCATTCCAGAAGCTTCTATAAAGGCCACTAGTTTGACTGGAGGGATTTTCAGTAGTTGTAATGGTTGTATTGATTCCTCTACAAAGTGCTTCCGTTTAAGTTCTTGTAAGTTCTGGCAGAAGCAGAGTAAGTGAGTAGGTGTTTCATCATCTAGTTCACATTTTCTGCACATAGGCTCACTAACTTTGCTCATTTTGTACAGATGTTTCTTCAAGGTGTAGTGTCCAGTGACCAGGTCGGTAACTGTCTTCAAATGTCTCTTACCCAGTTTCAGTAGCCTGATTGAGAGTTCTTTGTCTACCTTGTTCAGTAAACTCTTTGTATGAAGGTGCCCTTGTGTCACCCTCCATTTGAATTGGTGTTCCCTATCTAGCCAGTTTCCGATTTCCCCTCTCATGCAATCTCTTGTGACTCCACAAAACGGTTCCGGACCTATGAAGTCTCCTTTAGAGCCTTCTTTAACTAACTGGTCCGCCATTTCATTACCTGCAATCCCCTCAAGTGTCGGCACCCTTATTAAAGACACTTTGTTGTCTCTTGCCAGCCTGTTGAAGGATTCTTTGCAGTTTCTCACCAGTCTAGACCTAGTTGTTGGATTACTGATAGCCTTAAGCAGAGCCTGGCTGTCAGTGAATATTTTAATTTTTTGTCCGGTATATCTTCTTCTGATGTTTTCATCAACACAGGCAATAGCGGCAATCGTCTCTGCTTGAAACACAGTCGTATATCGAACAATCTCTTTCTAGGTCCTTTTATACCAGTCCCAGTGCCATTGTTTTTTTGGAGCCATCGGTCGACCAGATGATTACTCCAGAATTACCTGGGTGCATCAACTGTTCCCTAGATGGGATGATGATATTCACTCGCTCAGTGAATATATTCTCTGGTATCATGCTATCAAAACTCATGTGAAATATGGGTTCGTCTAGTAATGTCCCAATTGTATCAGTGTGTCCTTCTCGAACATTGTTCGGGGACCATAAGTCTCCCGATTTCAGCCTAAGAATTGCCAACATTGCCTCCGCCCTTATAAAAAGTTCTAGAGGAGGAAGTCCAATAAGGGCTTCCATTGATGGCTGTCCATTCCCCTGGTAATACCAAGAAGGTCTTTGGGTTGCAGTTAATATATTAACTGCAGAGGATACTTCTGTCTTCCTCCACCAGACTATTGTTCCTTAGGTGATCGTTGGCCTTACATGTACCATTGCGACAAACTAATTTTAAGATACTGGGAAATTGAAAAATTTGTAAACGCTTCCGATATCGATCCTCTCATCATAACCGACGGTGACAGTTCATCAGAAGGAGATTTTTCAGATGATGAAGACAACTGCTATTATCTGTTGGATCTTTCTTTTTTATACATGTAATTTTTTGTGGCAGAGATTTTGTACATCCAATAACTTCATGTATGAATGTCAGCCCTATGGTAGCTAACTTTTACATGGAAAAGTTTGAAAAGAAAGCAAAAAAAACCGAAGCATTGGTTAAGATATGTAGACGTTAGTGTCGCAGTTTGGAGCCACGGACAAGAAGAACTTTGCATCCAAAATTTCAGTTTACTATGAAGATCGAAGAAAATAAATTTCTTTTTTGGATGAATTGGTGATACGAGAAGATGGAAAGCTGAGCCATAAAGTATATAGAAAGAAGACGCATACTGATCGATACCTACAAAATTGATCAAACCATCATCCAAAACAGAAGCGCACGGTTATCAACACTTGAGTGAACAGGGTACTACGAATATGTGAACCAAGATATATTGATGAGGAGATAAAACACCTACCAAGCAAATGGATATAACAAAAAAGAGCTACAAAACAAAAAAAGAACAAAATTAATATGGATGAAGAACAAACCGAAGGAACAGTTTACTTACCATTCGTTAGAGTTGTTCAAGATCAGCGAAGGACCTCAAAGATCCTTTGATATCAGCAGGAGTTTATAGGATTCCATGTACTTGCGAAAAGATGTATATTGAGACAAAGAGAAGCGTTAGTATAAGGGTAACCGAACACAAACGAAGTTGCCGTCTAGGACAAACAGGTAAATCTGCAGTCGCATAACATGGTTTTTCGGAGGGAGATCACAATATTTATCTTGTTTGAAAAAACAGAATTTTTAGCAACGTCAAGTCATTATTCATTAAGAATACAGAAGCTATAAAAGGACTTTAACAGGAAGGAAGAAACTACATACTTACCAAAGATCTGGCACGCAACATTAAAACCGCACACAACAACCGCCAAAACTGCGCGCGAAAACAAACATAAACAACGTATCGGAATCAATGAAGACTTCAGTTTCAGTTGATTCGTCGAGAAGAATATAATAATTTACGTAGAGCTATTGGAATTGAGGCTTTTTGTGATGAAATTCAATCAGGTTTTATCCTTGGGTATCTGGAATATTTTTCCCCTCCCTATATTGTAAACAACGCAGTTTTTTTTATTCGGTTATTTAACGTCGGTCTATTTCTGCGCAACTTAGGCTAATCACCGACGCCGGGAGCACTCTATCCCTAACCGGAAATTTTTGCCGAATCCACTAGTGTTTCAACCAGTGGTAGGAATCTTTATCGAGCCCAACATCCATGGACTCGGGACCTCGGTTTTACGTCTCATCCAAAAGACGGCATATCTCCATTATACCTCGTGCTCATTGGTATAATGCCTGCGAGCTGTGATGTGCTACTGACCCTAGTAATCTAAAGTGATTCGCTGCAGGCTGTACGGGCTCTGCGACGGTGTTTCCCCAGTGGTCACCCATCCAAGTACTAACCTCGCTCGACCTTGCTTGGTTGTCATTATCGCATCAGAAGCGTTCCACTACAAAGCTGGGCCGATGCCCTAAACAGCGCAGTTTGACACTGTTTTGAAGGACGTAAATAACAATTACCAAAAAGGCATCGATTGCCCTTTCCGACGGGTTGTGGGTGAACTTACCACCCTTGGGTGGTAATAATTTATGCCATACAAAATATGTATTCTATTTAATTATACAGTGCACGTCTAAAGTCTCCTCTCTATCTAATCATGAACCATGGCACTTAAATCAATAATTGTTTGGGAGCCTGAAATAGGGTACAAATGCAACGTTTTTGATAGTATTTCGTGACGTCATCATTCAAAATGGCGGACGGCCGCCATTTTGTAAGATAATTTTAAATGGGATCATATGCAAGTAATACCTCATTTGAATGCTCGTTCCAAGTCCTGCTCAACGACACCATCACGATCAAACTATTTCTACTTATTTATAAATTTCAACGCAAAAACGCCAAATTGTGAAAATTGTTACATGGTATTACTTTAAATAGGTTCTTTATGAAGAACAGTATTTGATCATTCAAAGACATAAATTTGACAACCACTGACAGTTTAAAACCGTCGTTTTGTAACTATATTTACAATATGATCAGCCGTTTTTCCCCGACTATAGTTTACATTATATCAGAAGTTGTTCCTAAAATACTTGGACTTTCAATGTCAACTCCTTATAAGCCTGTTTTGTGCAATCACGAATATGCGCACACAAACTCTACGACACGTCCCCAACGATAGTCTAGTTTTGGGTAGAAGTTTTTCCAACTGAGTGGTCCATATATGTTTCTTATTTAGGTTAATCCTCAAATACTTTACTTCCGCGGCAAAAGGAATAATCACGATTATAGGAAAGTGGAGGAAGAATATCTAATTTCATTCCCCTCGTGACGGGAACTATCACATTTTTGTCGAGGTTGACAGATATCTGTTCCTTTTGGAACCAACTGCAAACATGTATGTATGTGAATTGGGGTGACATACACTGAGACCTAAAAGATCTATTGTGCCCCCTTACTTCTACTTAGTTCCTGAGGAAAGTCTCAGAGACTATTATCTCATTTAGTCCTTTTCCCTGAGGAATTTTAGGATATCTGCAGGCGTTAACTTAGGTAAATGTCCCTCGTCTATCCAGTAGTCTCCTAGGTGTTGTGCAATTCGCAAGTATGTGGATGGAGGTTTCTTCTTCCATGCCACAGAATCTACATTCTTCTTCCTCCACTATTTTGACCTTTTTGAGGTGCCCATTCAGGCGACAATGTCCCGTAAGGATCCCTGTTAAAACTCTTAGTGTAGTTTTACTTTGACTTATGCATTCATTTGATCTCAACAGGTTGTAGTCTCCCAGAAGAATCTTTGATTGTCTAAGTCCTACTAGATCTTTCCAATGGTCAGATTTTCTCTTTTCGTCGGCTTTGCCTATTTCTTCCAATATTACATTGGAGCTGATACCGCAAAAGAGTTCTGGCCCCCAAAAGGGTGTTTCAGTCACCCTCTTTCCTAGTTCATCTGCTATTTCATTTCCTTCTATACCAGTGTGTCCTGGAATCCACAGTAAGGTATATTGTTCTCGCCTAGTTCATTTAGTTTCCCTAGGCATTCCCACACCATTTTGGAACTGATAACACAAGAGCTTAGTGCTTCAATGGCTGCTTGACTATCCGACATTATGATAATCCTTTATCAATATTGAACTGGGAACACTTTCTTATGGCGTGAATTTCCGCTTGAAAGATAGTCGGGGTTTTTTCCCAAGCTTTCAGAGTGATTGGTTCCTGGCCCGTACACTTCTATCCCAGTTCCTTCTATTGCTTTTGAGCCGTTTGTGTACCATTGAATGACATTATTTCCAAGTCTGGTAATGGTATTTGGATCCCATTCCTTCTTGTTGCTTAACTGTAAACATAGAACAACATCGTTTGAAGAATATCATATGCTGCCCTTCCTATCGTGGTCCTTGTATAGTTGTATTATCCTGATTGAACATTCTTTACTATCTAGGTTTCTTGGAAAGCGATCCAAGTAGTTGTGGAGGTAGATAATTTTAAGTAAGATAAGTTTAAAACCACAGTTTTCACTAACTATATAATTCTCTGCATTACCATTCAGAAAAAAATTCCTACAACTTGAAAAAATCACTACCAAGCGTTAGATTCAATCTATTTCACTAATGTTGTAAATTGAAGATCTTTTAAAAAATTGTTTAACTGTATTATCGTGTATCTCTACACATAAAGCTGATATGCTTAATCTGAAAAAAATTTTGGAACCAGCATATTCATATTCTTATGGTGTTGACCTGTGTTATTTTTCTTTCTGTATACGAAAAGTAAAAAAAATTAAAAGAATTATTATTACTATGGTTTATAAAAATAGTTTCTTCTTCTTCTTATCAAGCCCTTTCCTGCCGAAGGTTGGCGATCAAAATGGCAATTGTAGCTCTGTAAACGTCAGCACGAAGGATTTCTGCAGACGAGCGGTCGAACCAGAACCTTAAATATTTTAGCCATGAGTTCTGGCGTCTTCCTACTGATCTTTTCCCCTGAACTTTGCCCTCTATTATGAGGCGTAATACTTTGTATTTATCACCTCTCATCTTATGACCCAGATATTGCATTTTTCTTTCCTTGATGGTGTTCAGTAGTTCTTTTTGTTTGTGCATGCGTTGAAGTACTTCATCGTTGGTGATCCTTTGTACCCATGAAATTCGCAGCATCCGTCTATACATATACATTTCGAAGGCTTCTATCCTCCTTTCAATCTGTGAATTTAGTGTCCAGCTTTCACATCCATAGAGTAGGACAGAGAAGACGTAGCATCTGATCCTTCGAGTTCTGAGTTCCAAACTAAGGTCCATCCGCTTGCTCATTCCTTGAAAGTATTTCCCTTTTCGGGTCGCACTGGCTATTGATATTAGCTCCCAGATATTTTATCGATGTCACTTTTTCGATTGTTTGTCCCTTAACCATAGTATATAAACAAGGAATAGTAGGTTCACTCTAAGCTCCTCCCAGCTCGATCTCTATCTCACTCGTTCTCCGTCTCCGTCTTTTCTGGTATCCTGAAGCTCCCAATCGAGCGATAGACAGATACCGTGTGTCTTTTGTAGTTTGAAGGTACGAGCAGAGTTATTAGTATACCGGTTGGACTGTCTTTGAAGTGAATTATTTAATTATTATTACGGTATATTTTTTATTAAAAAGAAAATGCCACGAGTGTGTTGTGTGGACAGTTGTAGGAGTAGAGATGGGGTAAAAATATCTTCCCTCAGATTTCCCAAGGATGAAACTAGGTAAAGTTTACAATATTATTTAGCAAAGGATATTAGTCATTTTGTTATAAAAAGCAGTGTAGTAGATGTTTTGTGTTTCAAAATAAAATATTACCAAAAAATCTTTTTATATGTCAACGTTGGAAACAGGCCTTAGGTTTTGTTGATTGTCACAGGTATGCCAATTTAGAGGCTGAACAATGCAACAAAAAATTAAGACTTTGCGATAGACACTTTTCCCAAGAAAATTTTATGCGCAGTAATAGCAGGACAAATCTGCAATATGATGCAGTTCCGTCCTTGAAGTTGCTAAAAAATAGTAAGTTCCCAAAATTTTTTGTACCTAAACAATACTTTTGATAATTGGATTTTGTTTTGTATATTTATAGTAGGTATTTCAAACAATTTGCAAATTTTTTAGCTGACGGTAAAATTTTAAAAGAAGTCGCAGTTCAAACCGATTTTAACACAATGCTGCCCAATGAAGGTATGTATCTGATATAATAAACATATTATGTAGGTTAGGTATTTTATTGCAAAGGTATTTGTTTTTTAGGCGATATGAAAAATCAAGATGTTTATGTTCAAACAGAAGGCGAATTTTTTTCAGAAAATTTTAAAAGTGGAAACGATGTTTCTACTCAAGCTTCTGTGGTTACCAGAGGTATTTATGTTGTTTTTTAATTAAAATTTTTTTTATTTTTATGTCTATTATAATTTCGTGGTTAATACTTACTCATTTAAAAGTGGTGGTGAAACTTTCATAATTTATAGAATTTTTTATTTGTTTTAGATAAATATTTACAGACGTCAATAACGCTTACGGTCAATACTCCTCGAAAAAAAGTGTTGAGAGAGGAGATAAAGTGTTTGAAAAAATCTACTGTGGCTGCTCAATGTTCAAGATAGTTGGAAACTGGAATATCGTTTGAAGATATTTCCAAATATTTGGAAAATAATTACTCAGAAGAGGCCTGCAAACTTCTGAAGTCTCAGATAAGTTTATTAAATAAATCACCTAAAGGTTGTAGGTACACAGACGATTTTAAGAAGTTTGCTTTGAGCGTTTACTTTTTAGGACCTAAAGCATACAAAAAATGTTCTACTTTGTACCGGTTACCTTCCAAAAGCACGCTAAACCGCTTTACCCGTCGTTGGGCAGTAAACTCAGGCTTTAACGAATTTATTTTTCGCCTTATTGATCTTAGGTCTCGACTATTACGTGATAAAGAAAAAGATTGCATTATTTGCCTCGATGAGATGTCATTGAAAACTCATTTATTTTTTGATTTGTCAAAGGATAAAATAGTAGGCTTCCAAGAATCACTTTCATCAGAAAACGAATCCGAACCAGCAACGAGTGCATTAGTTGTTATGGCACGGGGTGTATCAAGCAGCTGGAAACAACCGCTTGCCTACTTCTTTTACAAATCAACGGCGCCTTCGAACGAAATAAAAGACATTTTGTTTAAAACAGTTAGAAAATTACGTGATATCGGTCTAAATGTGCTAAGTGTAGTGTCTGATCAGGGTTCTAACTTCCAAAAATTAGTTAAATTGAGTACAGGCAATGTTTTTTTACGTAGATAATATCAAGCTTGTTTACTTTTTTGATGTGCCACACTTACTTAAATCTACTAGGAACAATTTTTTTCTTACTGGTTTGAGTTACCAGAAGGAACTACCAATAAGGTGTATTTGGATACATTTTACAATTATGAAAAAAAAAGGAATTTAGACTCTGTCCAAAATTAACTGTCGAGCATATGTTTCCAAATAATTTTCAGAAAATGAAAGTAAAATATGCTTCTCAGATTTTTAGTCATTCTGTTGCCGTTGCCCTTAACACTATGTTGATTTTAAAGTTTTGCCTGCAGATGCCAAGATAGCTGCTAAATTCATTAAAACAATGAATGATGTTTTTGATTTATTAAATTCGTTCCATTTGAATAATTTCAATGCATTTATGGGTACCCAACAACAGTTTCAGCTATTGGAAGAATTTGAAACTTTACTGAAAAATTTGCGTGTGCTTATAACTGTGAAGGGAAAAATTTTACTAATAAAATGAAATTTATATTTGGTTGTCAACTTACAATACAATCAGTTAAATCCCTTTGGGGTATATTAAAATCAAAGGGCTACACATTTTTACTGACAAGGAATTTGAACCAAGACTGTCTTGAAAACTTTTTTGGGCTTGTAAGAAACTGTTGTGGTAATTCAAGAAACCCCACGCCTATACAGTTTTCTAGAGCATTTGAAAAATTGTTTACTCTGAAGTACTTTGACCATGTTGACGGCGCCAACTGCATTAATGACATTAATGAATTGTTGTTGAATATTACTCCGGACTTGGCAGAAAACTGTAAAGATCTTATTTTACCGTCAATAGAACCATCAAATCCTTTAAAAGTTTTTACAACGGATTACAGGAATCTAAACAGTACAGATGGCAACGCGTTAGTTTACGTTACTGGTTATTTATTAAAAAAATGTATGCAGCAACATTCCTGCGACATATGTATTGCTTTAAATGAACAAAATACGTTAACAAAAGAATCAACTATTTTTTCTCAGACAAAAGCCTATGTAAACAATACATATTTTCCATTTGGTGGGCTCAATGTACCTAGTCTGAATTTTGTTGAGTATGTTACCCAACTTGAAAATATATCTGTAGCTAACTTCGATAAGTTAGCATGTAATAATTGTATCGGAGCGACATTGAGAGATCTTTTTAAAAACGTATCATTTACGCATCCTTGTGAAAATTTTCCTTTAAGTTATTTCTTATCCCTGTATACAAGAGTGCGTTCATATTATACAATTAAATTCGAAAATCGCGACATAATAATTAAAAAATCCTATAAACCTAATACTAAATTACAAATATTGCAAAATTTGTAATTATTAGGTACTTTTTGTTTTGCTTCATTTTATAAGTTTGGTTTAGGATTTCATTTTTTTACTAAATACAATTATTCAACGTTGTTTTTATATGCAAAACCAATTCTAAAGTATGTAGAATCTGGTATAATTTTTAATGACTTTAAATAGTTGTTTATGTTTTCTATTTTTATATTATAAGATATATTATATTTGTACATTTTTGACAAATTATTTTATTTATATAATGTATTAAAAGCTATTCTTATGAATGATTCTAGTTTATTTCTTATAATTAAATACATAGCGAAACAACTTCGTTTTTTGAAATAAGTTGTCTAGCCTAGCGTACATTTTTATCAGCCCCCGTGCCAAACACTCCATTTATAAATCAACAAGCTATGAAGATAGTAATTCGCGCGACCCCTGTATATACGACACACGTGTGCTTTTACGATCGTTTTTCGGCAAGTCTTTAGCAGCGCTACATGAAACAGCCGACGAGGAGTGAACCTACTATTCTTTTGTTTATATACTATGCCAATACTTTGGTCTTGGAGACATTAAGATGCAATCCAAACATCTATCTATAGTGAACTACGGAATCTATGATGCTTTGTAGTTCTTGTACATCGTTGACTATTATAACCGTATCATCGACGTACCTGATATTGTTCATTGGGGTTCCATTGACCTAGATTCCGCCCTGGACTCCATCCAGTGCTTCTCTAAACCCTAAATATAGTTTCTGAGTACAGATTGAACAGGAGTGGAGACAAGACGCAACCCTGTCGAACGCCCCGTCTGATAGTTTCCAGCTTTAGAAATCAAATTAAACGATTATAATAGAATTAAAAATTGCATGAAAAAAATAGATAGGATAAAACTTGTATTTTGTTTAGATAGTCAATTATCCTTCAGAACACACATGTTAAAGCCGGCACAGAAGGGGGAATGAAGGGCAGCATATCTGGGGTGATTGATGTGTAATGTGAAAGGGCCGGGAGAGTGGAAGAGGAGAGTAATTGGTAGGACGGTAGAGCATAGTATGTTGTACGGTACGGTGGTATGGGGTGAAAGAGCGGGGGTGAATGCGAGGTTTACGCCACTGCTGCGGGTGCAGAGAGGGATTCTTGAGTGTGGTGATGGGGTACAGAACAGTGGGTGGACTGGCAACAGCGCTGCTGTCAAGGTCCTACCCATTGGACGCGATTGCTGAAGCCAAGAACAAACACTGGAGGGGTGCGACCAGAGAGGAAGTACAAGAATGGATGTAGGAGTAGGAGAGATTCGATGGACTGGAAATTCGAGGAGGTGAACTACTTCTTGACACAGGTATTCACTGGACATGGGTCGAGAGTAGTACCTGCACAGGGTTGGGAAGAGAGAGACTGGAGTGTGCGAGAGGTGTGGAGGATGATGTGGGGCATGTGTTTAGATGCTGGATGAACGAGGAAGTGCTGAAGGAGTTGGAGAGGAAACTAGGGGAGGCGATGTATTGGGAGAACATGGTGGAGATAATGTTGAGGGGGAGGAGGAGTGGATGGAGGTGAGTGACGTAGTGGAGAGCATGATTTGAGGGAGAAAAGGACTCGATATGGCATGAGAAGTAGGAATGATAGAAGAGAGAAGAGGACGGTGTGAGCGGAGAGTGTGTGAGGGACCGCCGCCTCTCTCGAAGTATGCTAGGGTAGTGATTCCGAGGCGGAGGTAACGGCGAGTTTGAGGTGGGATTGATAGATAGGTATCCCCTTGGGAATGAGTCCAACACTGTTTGGGTCCTGGACAGAACCCATTCGAACATGAGTTTCCTATCTTGACCCAAAAAAATTTGAATATAACACAATGTCTTTATGTCGTGTCATCGATGTCATGGAATCAAGAGATGTTAAATATTTTGTAACATTTTTAGGAAGATTTTCATTCTCGTGCGTTGCCGTGTCATTTCGACACCATCAGGAACGGTTGACATGCGTTTGACAGGTTATTTGTGGTTATGCTTTGTGAATTCCTAATGGAAAAGTTTAGTATTGAGAAATTTTTGAGTTATTGTGAACAACATCCGTATCTGCAGTTACACTTGTACAATGTCGCGACATAAAAGTTACGAGTATAAATACGCATGAGAAATTCTTTCCTCCCGCCGTTATGGAGGGCGAGCGTGTACTTCTTGCAGGGAGTAAATGTTAAACTTTCGTCTCTGCTATTAGGGACGAAAGTACGTATTTTCCTCTGAGGTATGAAGAAAAAGAACATTTATTTGATGAGGCTGAAGATTTCCTTGTATTTGTTGTAAATACAGGTTTATCTGATGAATATATTTCAGATAATAGTGAAAATGATGCTTGAAGTGGAATTGAATTATTCAGCGAGTCTGATAGCAATCAAGGCGATGGGATAATCCAATTCAATGAATCAATGTATTATTATATATGTAAATTTCGCTCATTATGAAGAAAAGTAGCAAATAACTATTGTGTGTATCCAAGGTGAGAAGTGTATATCCCAATTAATTTTGGGAATCTGTGTGTATTCACCTTGTAAGGTAAGAAGTATACCTCCCGATTAATTTTTTATAATCACCTTGAAAAAAGAATAATGGTCGCGTTCATCACAACGTAGCGCTACCGAAGCGATCATCAATTTCCTGCTGAACGCGTATTTTGTTAAGGGGCTGTCCATAAATCACGTAGCCAATTTTGGGGGGGGGGGGGAGGGGTGCAATCTAAGACTACGCTGGGTCACGTTGGGGGGGGGGTCGTAGACCTCGGTACGTAGCTTTTTTAATTTTAAATTTAATAAGTTTTTCAAATACCGCGGGCGTATTAACTGAGGTAAAGAAGTCACACAAGTTTACTTTCATTATATTTATTAGTACAGCATCTTTTAGCAAATAAAAACGAAATTTTTTCAATAGGAAGGACCTGCACTGAGTGTGGAATGTACTATGCTTCAAAAAAACAGAAAAATGTACATGTCAAGACGATACATGGTAGAATAATTAATGAGAAGCTGAAAGTAAAAAAAGTACTTAAAAAACGAGACAGTGAACTTTTGTGCGAGCTTGATGCGATGGAGCCTATTCTAGAATGGTTTGAGGAAGAAGACCTCGATTTAAATTTTGTAAATATTCCAGTAGAGAGCGATGAGAATGCAGAATCGAGCTTGCCTGTAATTGATAACTTACATGATTGGCTTGTTTCACCATTTGTACTGAACGATATCTTCGAGAAATAAAGATAATATTGAAAGTCTACAATTATTTTTTTTAATGTAATATAGTAAATTTGATTTTGAAGTGCTACGTAGTTTCTTAGGGGGGGGGGTTGACCGAAAGTTACGGTAAGCTACATGGGGGGGGGTAAAAATTGTCAAAAATGGAGCTACGTGATTTATGGACAGCCCCTAACTGATAAGATTGAGCGCTGTGGTATCAGTCGCCATTTTTTCAATAAGAATTAAAATACGCTACACGCTACCGATTGATGATGCATTAACTGTCAATTTATGACATATGTTAAAAACTACTATTAGACCTACATCTACAGCGTCTTCTTCAGCAATTACAATAGCTGCTTGAATAGGATCCATTTTTTAAGAAACAGAAACTTATTAACACACCAGGCTAATTTTTCGTTGACAATGATCACGGATTACTAAGCTCACAAAACACTGGTAATAACTATTAGACTAAATTAAAATAAAAAATGAATAAATAATTGTCGTATATATCAAATAAAATTGAGTTGTTGTAGTTGTATTAATTGACATTTGTTGACATATATGTCGATGGTTTTATTAGGACGTTCAGCAGAATTACGAACTGATGGATCACTTTAAAAATCGCTTCCTGATAAACTTTGTTGGGATGAACGCGACCATTGTCCGCAAAATATCTATTTTCTACTTTTCTTTATTTTTGAATTCTTGTTTTCCTAAGTAATGCTGAAAGTGTCAACCTTTCCATCTGTTCTCCATTGAACAGTTTTTTGCTGGCTAACTGACATTCCCTACTATGCTATTTTATTTTGTTTTCTGGTAAACTAAATAAAAAATTTCACTAGTAATACCACTAGAGGTCAAATTATTTCCGGAAATTTTTTCGAGCTCATGAATATTTTGAAAATTATCCCGAGTCGAAGACGAGTAAGAAAATTCCATACCAAATTGTGTTTGAAAATCAAATAATTAAAATTTATTTTTCGATTTCCAACAACGTCAATTTTTGACGTTTGAGGTTTAGTCGACTTTATTTAGTTACCATGGCAACTAAGTGAAACCCTAACCTAAAAATTATTTCAGTTTTGAAGCTGTCAAGCGGCACGACGTAAAAAAGACCTTTAAATTGTTGATTTCTACTCGTTGTAGTTGCACGAAAATACCATCTCAAGACACAACACAGTATGTTCTTTAATTTTACATAAGTTTTGACTAACTATAGTGGTATGAAATTGCTTTTTTGCAAATATAAACCAGAGTGTCAAAAAAATATTCTGACATTATAAACGTCAAAAAAAATGGGTACCCACCATGAAAAAAATTCCGATAAAATTCATCCGTTGCCATGGTGATCTGTTAAAATAACCCGTTTTGATTGGTTAAAAATTACAGGTGTGGAATTTTCGGGGGTAATATCCCTAGTGCATTTAATTTTTCCGGAAAAATTCGGAAAAACGAGTTTCTAAGTAATTTGTTTTAACAAATAGCATGAGCGAGAGTGGTTTTAAAAATCCGAGTCGAAGACGAGGATTTTTCCACTTTCGCGAATTTTGCACACACACACCGTATATCACCTTGTTTGGTGAGTCTAGAGATGGTCGTTTTTACAATAACGATTTTGACATCCGATGCCAGTACATGTTGCTGGCATCTCATTATCGATATTGTAAAAATGACCATAAATTACGTAGATTATCCAGTTTGAGCGTGTGTTTGAGACTCTAGGTATGCCGACTATGCCGTCTGTTCGTAAGCTGACGTCACAAGGCATTTTTGTGGGCGGGGCGAAATATAAAATTAAAGATGAATTTTTTTACTTATAAATTAACGAATGTTTCTAATCTATAACAATTCATCATTTGAAGTAAAGTGTACCTCAAAGTATATCGTCTTGGTTTTTACCTCATTAAACGATTTATTTTCTCACCCTCATTGTTATTAGAAAACAGGTGTTAAATGCGTATCTAACTGTGATAAGGAACCGGACTTCCAGGTATTTTATGACAGAGCACCAGAGGCGGACTCCAGGTAAAAATAATAATATAGGTATTTACTAGCAATTTCTTTTCGAAGCATTTGTTTTATTGTAAATAAAATTCCAATACAAGTCTAATTCTGTTTTATTGTCAGAGTCCTCATTTAAATTAATCACAATGGGCTGTATATTAAAACTTTGCATAGACAAATAGGAGTGTTCAACGTTTACAATAAGATGTACTGAACAGTCGCCAGCTGTAAAAAGCGCCAAACAGAGCAAGAACTAAAACTGAAATTCAGGAGTATTAAATTTGTTAGAAAATGATATTTATTTTGAATTTAATAACAAGAAACAACCACTACTGGAAGTGTTAAATACATTTACTATTAAAAAAGCAATATGTATGTGACAACTTAGCAGAACAAACGGGACATACTGTATTACGACTTTCTCCGTACCATTGTGTACTCAAGCCCATTGAGCATATGTGGCACCAAATAAAAGCAAAACATAATAGTCCAGTCATTGGGGATTTTTACCTGGAAATAAGTCCGGAAGTTTTGCAAAAAATGCACAATCCGAGACATGCCGCCGGCGCCGCCATCTTGTCAAGATGGCGCCCAAAATAGTTTTTTCCATTAATCGCCAAAACTGTGAGTTTTTCGAAAAAATATGTTGAGAGCAAAATTGAATAGGAAGAAATTTCCTACACGAAATGTTCTTAGCATATTTTTGCTAATTACCAGGGTTTCCGAAAGGTGTCATTAACCATGGAGCAATACCAAATCCCGCATCGCCTAGGAGAACAGCATGAACTCCATTTCTCCTGATAACCGGTAGGATTGCAGAATTGGTCCAAATACGGGCATCATGAACTTAGCCTGGCCAAGC
Organism: Lochmaea crataegi; assembly: GCA_947563755.1. Lineage (NCBI taxonomy): Eukaryota > Metazoa > Arthropoda > Insecta > Coleoptera > Chrysomelidae > Lochmaea > Lochmaea crataegi. The sequence goes on along the minus strand of OX387423.1, from coordinate 6,980,793 downwards.
AACATCCACACTTGTAAACATTTCTGACTTGTTGCAAGTCGCAAGTACATTGAGACTAGGGAATCCTTTTCTGTTGATATACTCATCTCCATGGACAGCTGGTTTTAAAATGGGAATATGAGTGCCATTATTGCTTCTATTGCACACGGAAAATTGTAAGATTCTTGCCTCGATGCTTCTTCTGTTTCAAATTCTTCGTCGGTAGAAGGAAAATGAAACCAATAATCTGCTTTTTGCATTATTCTTGGAATAACTGTTGATATTACATTTGACACTGATGGTGGGCGAACTCCGATATCTGTAGCAACACCATTCTAAAAACCAGGAAAACCATACCTTAAAATTTTTGTAAACGTTGCAGTGACGTCAGAGCTCTCTTCGCTGGTCTGAGTCAGGGTATGGGCACTCTGAGCGCGCGATGGTACTGCCACCTGGAGAGCCAGAGCACTTCTAAAATTGCGGATTTAATGAGAACTGTAACGCCGTTAGTAGTGTCTCTGGTAGTAATTCCAGATTCTTCCACATATGTCACCACTAATAACTTAACCTAATAACAACCACGTTTACGACGATTAGTTTTATTTCTGGGTTAGTTCAGTTTTAAAAAATTGTTTTTCTTTAATATATATATTTTTTTTGTTCAGGTCGACAGGGTGTGTTTAGTTTATTGTTTAGTGTGGACTTTACAGACAATGTATAGTGAAGGACTGTAATGTGGGGTGTACCCGGTAAGCTTTATATTTTTATAAAATAAAACATGTTTCATTAACTAAAAAGTGACAAAATATTGAAGTAGTTATTCTTTTATACAGCCTTATACTTCCCAGCCTCGAAGAACGTTCAGTTTGGCTGGAAAGAAGTGGAAACCAATCTTTGGAGGCGACAATATTGGAGAATATGCCCTCGTCATTTTGGCCAGGCCTGCTTTTTAAAAGTAGAAGTAATCGAAGGCAAACTATTGAAAAGGTTTTCTTTGCCATGCCTGCTTTTTCCTGGTATGTAATTCTTTTTGTACATATATTTATTGAATGTTATTAAATGTGATTATGTTTTTTAGATTACAATCCAAAGGGGATTCCGATTTTTTGTTCCCCACTATGGTGCCCTCACAGGAAACAACTCCCGAGAAAATTAAAGATATTTATTTTCTAGAGTTTGAAAAAAATGTACTTATATATATTAGATTCTGTAGAAATGATGGAAATGCCCTCCACATCAGCAACTTATTCGCCAGTTGGGAAGGTGTAAACACCAACAAAAACTTATATACGGAAATTAATTAATGGTGAGTTTTATGCAACTCATTAGCTATAATTTTGGCAATCGTACAGTGTACCTAAGAAAAAATAAACACCTAATTTTTATGTTATAGCTATTCTATCCACGAGCAAGGGGTTTGAGGAGGAAGGATTGAAGAGCATTAAGCCATTATCAGATAATGGTATGTATAAAATAAAATAAAATATCATCTGTCTGTTCCTTTTGTTATATTATTTGGTTTATTTAACTCCTAATTTTTATGTTATAGCTATTCAATCCACGAGTAAGGAGTTAGAGGTAGATGAATTGGAGAGTATCAAGCAATTATCAAATGATGGTATGTATAAAATAGTATATCTTCTGTATGTTCCTTTTGTTATATTATTTGGTTTGTTTAATTCCCATCAAAAACTAACTAAATTACATATTTTAAAGTATTATATTAGTAAATGAATAAATTGTCTACAGGTACTGAAAGGAACAAAAAAAGGATTTCCCGAAGAAAGGTCCAAGCATTTTTCGAAGGTAATCAGTTTCGAGAAACAAATATGTAAATGCTTACAATCATATGTATTGTGTGTTTCAGCTAATTAAAAATATCCAAATGTAGCTACCTAATAAATTATATAGAAGTAATGATAGTCATGATCTTGTAAACTAAGTTTTTTAAATGGTGTGCACATTTTAGTTAACAGTGTTATTAGCAAACTGTAGAAATGTGATTCATGTTTTTTTAATATAAGTTATTTTTTGATTTGTATGAAAAAATGTTATTCTTTATAAATATTTTTGATATACATTTGTCAGTTTTCTCATATTACTATCTTTATTTGCAGAAGCCGGTGCAGCAAAGATTTTCATAAGACAGTGACCCTCATAAAAAATCTTAAAGGGGTTTTGAAAGGTAATGACATGAGAGTGATTAACAGAGATGGTCCATTTCAATTGGCCCATAATAAATATCTTAAACGCCGTAAGAGACCGGAAAAGAGATCATTATGAGTTATTTTGAAATAGATCAGCTTGATGATTGGTCTTTTATCAACATCATACAAAACACATGTTGGTGTTTCTAGTTTAATTTTCCTTTTTAGCCCATTTTGTAATTATCTTCTCATATTTGTGTATTACTAAAAGTTATTTGTTTGAAAACATTTCTACCATCTCCTCGCTTTTTATTTTAGTATTTATTTTAATGATTATTGATTTTTATTAAATGTTTGTGTGTTTTTAACTTCACTATATTATAATTAATTATTTTTGCATTCCAGAATATGCTTCTTTTTCTATTTTTCAATATTAAGGGTGGGAGGGTCACTGTTTCACTATTTGTTCTACTTTGCGTCGTTGATCACTGTTAATAATTGTTAACTTATTAAGACTTCTTACTTTAAAAAATCGTTTTACCTTACATCGCATGTTGAGATTTTTCAAAGTTATTTACTCAGTTTATTGCTTAGTTGTTAAACTCCTAACATTTATTGTTCTACCTGTTTGTCATTTAAAGATTTTAAAAAACCTTTTATTTATTGTGTACTTTTTTATATTGAATAAAATATATAAACTTGATGATTATTGCTTTATTTTTTCCACTTCAGGCATTATATGGTCCATTTTTTGATATTTCATTTAATTTAACTTGACTATTTGATTGTTATTATTGTAATATCAATCAAATGTTGAGTTGATTTAAATGAAATATCAAAAAATGGACCATAAATGCCATTTTGCAATACAAGTAAAATTACAGTAATTTTGAATATGCCGCCAAAAACTGTAAAATTACAGGAATCTTCTTTTTCTGGTGTTAGCGAAGATCACAACCATGTCAAAGGTGCTAGAGCTACTGCTCAGGCTCTCAAGGTGGCGCCACCCGTACAATTAATTCGCCACATGAAGCGCCACGGGTCAGATGCATATCTATAGGTAGGTGATCTGTGGTCTGAGTGTCTCAAGAAATGCTCATTCATCCATTCAATGTTTTCCCTTTGAAATCTCTACAACACCTTCCAGTCGCGCTCGGCTACTTCTCTGCGCACTGTATACACCTTACGGTCGCGTAAATTGTTTAAAAACTCCGCCATGGTACCGATTACTTTGGCAGTGAGTTTGCTACTGACTAGACTCAAACAAAATGTATGAAGTGCTCCAGCGGTTGAGCAAATACTTTTATTTATTAATACACAAGGGAGCATATTCTCAAAATTGAAAGTCAACCGAGTTTGAGCAAAAGCTTCGTTTTAATTATTAATACCGATTGGAGCATACACTCCAAATATTTTGAGTTGGAGCTTATGCTTCAGTTTATTAATACCATTGTGTATAATAGTCTTACTCTGTTTTTGATGTTTTTTTTTTAATTAAAACTTATCAATAATAATTATTGATTTTTTGGAAATTCTACTAGTCTACTGTCAGTTTCACACAATATATTTAAAAATAGCGAGCTCTATTGCACTTTTCTGAACTTGATGGCTTGGCAGACTGAAAAGTATGCGGCTAAAAATAGGAATGGTGTCCTGAATCCCCATTTTCAATTATTAAATTCCTGTTTGAATTTTATGATTATTTCGAACAGACAAAAATGTAACCCAAAAAAAATATGTTTCATTTAACGGTCAACAAACAATTAGCGCTATAAATTAACGAAAATCTACAGGGTGTCACAAAATAAATGTAGTTTGCTAAGTAACACTATATCCTTGGCATCCATATTCGTAGTATAGTTCAAGAAAGAGATGTTAGAAATTCTTTAAAATATGATTTACGATCCACGTCGACCGTATTGAGGCTGGCTGAATGACTCACTCTGTCTCTACTGGAAATATTATCCCTTTCAACAATATTAATTTAGTTATCGAATGTTCTTTTTATCATTTAATACGCAACACTTGGATATTTCACAACTTCACTTCCCAACTATTACGTGAAACATCTACTTAGTCCACATCTCTCTTAAATTATTTTAGTATGTCTGCTCTAACCGCAATCAGAAACTGTCGAAACCTGTCAGAGAATAGTCGACCATTGCAATCAGTGATAGGAATTAGGCGAAAGTTAACTCGTTGTTTGCTATGACCAGTTATTCTCAGATCGTTTCTGACAATTTCTGATTGTGATTGGAACAGACCTAGCAGGTTTGTTCGTATATAGAGCGATCACAAACGGTTGGAAACTGGACGACGACGCGCAGTGAATAAAAACTGTTCTCTGACATAGTCGTACAGTTTCCAACCATTTATGATCCCTCTACGAACAAGTCTGTAGTTCTTTCGCCATCAGAAGAGAGTAATAAAACCTAATTATGTATGCAAACTACAGCGGCGGTGGCCCAATGGGGTCTAAAATAAATATTTTTAGACTGTCATTATAAATGTAATTCTATAAATGTACGCCCATGGTTTACTGGTTTCCGATAATTTGAATACTCTCTCCTGATGGCGAAACAACTATAGTATGTGCCGCATAACATCGTTCAAATGGATCTGAATGGTACAATTTTCTATTTCCGGATTAATAAGGCTAAATTTGAGCTATGGTCTGGGCTATGTTGACTTGAGCTCCGTTTAAACATTGAAAGCCGTGAGTTAGTGAATAAGCGATAAGTTAACTACAAATTATCGTAGTATTTATTTTTTTCTAAAATGTAAGTACGAAGTGCCTCGCCAGCTGTATATAAACATAGCAAAAGAGCGATTTTGCGACAAATTATAGTAATATTAGGTTTTTTTCGAAAGTACATAGTGACGACGTGGTTCTGCCAGATTTATATAAAAGTAGCAGAACCCTTTTATTTTGAACCTTGAGCGAAAAATTTTTGATTATGGTCAGAAAAACGCAATAAATTAGCGACAAATTATGGTAGCATTCGTTTTTTCGAAAAGTTGATAGGTGAAGAATGGTTCTGCTAGCTTAATATAAACCTAACGAAACTATGGATTTTTTCAAACAATGACGAAACATTTTCAAGAGAGGTAGTAAATTATCGATAACTTATGGCACAATGAAAAGTTCGTATTTCCGAAATGGTTCTACTAAGTTGATGGGGGTAGAAAGCACAGAGGATGAGGTTCCAAGGACTCGAAACTTCGACTGGATGTACTGTGATAATCCATCGAATACCTTGTCAAAAAGGTTTACCGCTAAAGCAAATTCATGCAAGCATCGAAAACAAAATTGGATTATTTTAACAAGAATAAAACCAAAAAACCACCATGATCCTAAATTGAAACAAGAACGAATTCAGTGGAATGAAGCTGGTTATTCAGCTCTGAAATGGATGAAGACCACAGGATCAGAAAGCAGTTATTTGGGATGCAAAAGGGATCCTGCCAAAAGAAAGATAAGCAATTAACTCCGAATATTATTGTTTCCTTTTGAATCAACTGCATATGAAAACTCGTAAATAAGGACCAGGTTTAACAAAGAAAAAAGTCTGATTTCTCTAAGATAACACACCTGCTCACAAAAATGTTTTGCCCATGGTAAAATTCAAGATGATAAATTGAGTACAAATTGTTTGAGCATTCAACGTAATGAGCAAATTTGGCACTTAGCGACTACTGTCTTTTCAGAAACCTGAAACAATTACTTCATTGAAAGCGATTTACGTCGAATAAGGAAACCATAGCAGATATTCTGGAATCTCAATGCAGGGATGGAATAGAAATTATCAGAGGAGTGTTGCACCAAGTGGAATGGATGTTTGATTTTATGGAAATAATTTTCCTATCTCGAATCTTCATAAGTCTTATGTAAACATCATATCACTTCTTTCGTTAATTTCAAACTGAATGTAGATTCCCTATTTTAATACATGGTGTCCAGAAACTCTCCTGCCAAACGCAAACTACAGATACTAGATGTGATTTTATGTCCATCTAACCTAATTTACCTTCATCCAAAAGTTCCTCCTAAGGAAGCTAGCGCCATTTGAAAATAACACTGTCAGTCAATTTTTTAAGCATATCTCAAAGAATCGATACATACAAACTTCTTGGCACACTGCTGTGATAAATTGTTTTCTACAAACCCGCGTCTTTTATTAGCATCACCAGCGTAAACGTGAGAGAGGCAACAGGTAAATTTTTTGTGTATCAGTTTTTTGACAAATTTAACCTTAAATTCGAAGACTATAAACAATTTTAATTTTTTGACCAACTGTATTATATTCTGAAAAGAAGATTAACAACAAGAATTTTAAAGTATGTTTCACATGACGACCAATTGCTGCAAGATATAAATTCAATCGTTTCTGTAAGGTTTGTCTAACTCTTGAAAAAGCTAATGCTTTTAAGTACCTAGCCCCAAAAACGAAAATCGCATGGATTGAAATCGGGCGATCTTGCAGGCCAATTGACCTTCCCTCCTCGTCCAATTAATGGATTTACTTGACTAAAGAAAGCAGGACAACCATAAATTTTAAGTTGAAAATTCCGTTTAAACTAAACGTAGCTTAACCGCAAAAGAAAATCTTTGAGAAAGAATTGGGATTTTTCTCCAGTAACCAGTTTGCAAAAACTACGCGAGTAGGAAAATCATCATCTCGCATCGCATGAGCTTTTTGGAAGTGATAGGGATAGAGGTTTGCTTTAAGAATAATATTCCATATGGATCATGTAGAAATTGCAGGATACATTGCCGCATTTTCTAGTACTAAACTCCACATTCTGATCTTTTTCGTCCAAAATATCATTTTCGTACATCTCTGTAACATCCGGGTGCCTACCAGTGTGGCCGTATAAGTTTCTCGAAAGGCTATAGATTTGCAAAATATCAGTAAATTATAACCCCGATCTATCTCCAAAATACACCCGATTTTTATAGAGGAACTTACCACTTTTGCAAACGGCAGCTGTTCGTCGGTAGAGCAGGTGAGTAGGGTTGGATACCCTCAAATTAATATAGGATTGTAACTGAACAAGACTACAACAAAATTAAAGGACGCCACCTTTTCTTGGTTTAAAGTCGCAGAAAAGGAGACGACTTACCAGCAAAGTTACTCGAAGTAGGTACACAGTTTGGTAATTAAGACTTACACAACTCAATATTACTCAGAAATCGTTAGATAGCTTGTATTACAATAGTAATTAAGTATAGGTTAGTAAATATAAATATATATAAAAATTTAAGTAAGATACATGTGAAAAAATGGGACAATTACATTAACATTTAGGTTTTTACTCTGATGGTGATTAACCACTTCTGCCAGCAAGGGCTGGATACTAGTGAAACAAATTAAGCCTCGTCTATAGTGAAGCCATAGACAAGGGATGTGAAAACTAATTGCACTAAATTAAACTCCTAAGTGAGTTTCCGAAGTGCAGAGATGCTTACACTACACAGAATTTGTGAGTAACAGGCCTTAAACCAAATATCTGAAATTTAATACGAAATTTTCCGAAGAAGCATTGACATGTGTTAAACAATCAACCACAATATCACATAAATTAGCTCATCGAGCTAGCAACATTTATATATTTTAAATGAGACGTTGAGATCTCCTGAAAAGTTCAATACAATTGAAAATAGCCAATTTAAAAAACTATGAATATAGCAAAAATTCACCAAAGTGTAGTATTTAAAATTTAATAAAAAATATAACACCCAACACGGGTTTACCAAATGTACATTCTCAATATATTCAGCTGAACAAATTGTTACAAATAGTGTACATACCAAATATTGAAGTGTTGTCGGTTGTCTTACATAGTCCAACAAACTAAGAGGCCCGGAAAGGTACTGGTTGTGTTCTGAAGTTTTTTTTCTGTCGAAAAAAACTGGTTGACACTGGAACTGTATGCCCTGCTTGTTAGAATGGGACGGTTGTCACGTAGGACTGGGATGAATATTTAACACTAATAATGCTACCATAAATCTTATACTTCACGTATATATGTTACGGGCCATGTCCGCAATCGGGCCGGGACGTCATGGCCCGGGCTATGTTGACACAGCCCGGGCCCTGACGTCCTGGCCCGACCTTCTTGGACTATGTCGTCTTGGCCCGGGCCATGACAGCGTAGACCGGGCCGTGACAGCAGCGCCCGGGTATTGTCAAGACGGCCCAATACTATCCGGGCTATGTTGTCAAATAGTTTTTTTTGCAAAATTCAATAAACGTATAAGTACATTACAAGATGAGAACTTTGACCAACCTAACAAAACCTAACCCCAACCCCAGTTAGATTCGACGGCGGACCGAATTACGAAAAATTCGGAGTGCGATTTCGGAATTGGGTCCCATGTACCTACTATTTGTTTAATTTGACCAACCTAACAAAACCTAACCCCAACCCCAGTTAGATTCGACGGCGGACCGAATTACGAAAAATTCGGAGTGCGATTTCGGAATTGGGTCCCATGTACCTACTATTTGTTTAATTTGACCAACCTAACAAAACCTAACCCCAACCCCAGTTAGATTCGACGGCGGACCGAATTACGAAAAATTCGGAGTGCGATTTCGGAATTGGGTCCCATGTACCTACTATTTGTTTAATTTTACCAACCTAACAAAACCTAACCCCAACCCCAGTTAGATTCGACGGCGGACCGAATTACGAAAAATTCGGAGTGCGATTTCGGAATTGGGTCCCATGTACCTACTATTTGTTTAATTTGACCAACCTAACAAAACCTAACCCCAACCCCAGTTCGGTCCGCCGTCGAATCTAACTGGGGTTGGGGTTAGGTTTTGTTAGGTTGGTCAAAGTTCTCATCTTGTAATGTACTTATACGTTTATTGAATTTTGCAAAAAAAACTATTTGACAACATAGCCCGGATAGTATTGGGCCGTCTTGACAATACCCGGGCGCTGCTGTCACGGCCCGGTCTACGCTGTCATGGCCCGGGCCAAGACGACATAGTCCAAGAAGGTCGGGCCAGGACGTCAGGGCCCGGGCTGTGTCAACATAGCCCGGGCCATGACGTCCCGGCCCGATTGCGGACATGGCCCGTGACATATACATAGTGGTTTCAACTACCAAAAAAGTTATTTGCCAATATCGGCCCAATGGAGTTTACTAGTATGCTGGGGTCTTCAGCCTACCCAGTTTTCCCTATAATTAGAAACAAACACTCGTGTTAGTTCAGACTGGCTTGAATCGAACAAGTTTTCTCAAAAAGTCTTAGAATTTTCTTACCTATAATTAGGGATCCTAGTGCCTAGTGTTATCACCGCCAAGAGTAAAATGGCCGTTTCTGTCTTTCTAACAGCGACTCGGTAATTCTTAAGACAAAACTCTCAAAAAAGAATTTGGGAAAAGATTTCCTTATCAATTATTTAACAATTTCACCTCTGGTAGGTAGGTGGCACGGTTAGTACTACTTAAATATTTTAATTAATTCGGAATACAGCTCGATATGAGGATTCAAACAAAATCAGTAAAATATTAATGCTACACCAGCTTCAGTACTTTTAGGTACTACTCAGCCAGTTTCTCTTAGGCATTGGTGGAGAGCCGTAAATGTTCATTGATTGGGATGTCGTCGGTTGGGAAATCGTTCGACTGCAGAAACTTAAATGCATATCAGCCTATTCTTCATTGGAATAATTAGCTGTTTTGATGAAAAATTAGAATTATTAAACCTTTTTTACGCAGCAACAATAACACTCCAACTTCAAAGCAATTTGACTTAAGTCAGTTCTTGTTAATTGTCAAAGCTAACTGGATACTGTAAATATCGTTTATTAATCAAATAATTATATTAAATGCCAAAAATAGAAAAAAATTTATTTTTCCCTTAAACGGTACATAATGGTGAAATAAAACAGGAGCACATTTTTTTGGGGAAATAGCTTACAGTTTTTGAGTTTAATGTGAAATTTGTCAAAACATTTATAATAATAATAAATTCCTTTATTGGCCAAACATACCGTGCATACAAATACAAAAAATAATTTGCTCTTCCACTCTACCTATACCTATACCTATACCTATACCTATACCTATACCTATACCTATACCTATACCTATACCTATACCTATACCTATACCTATACCTATACCTATACCTATACCTATACCTATACCTATACCTATACCTATACTTATACCTATACCTATACCTATACCTATACCTATACCTATACCTATACCTATACCTATACCTATACCTATACCTATACCTATACCTATACCTATACCTATACATATACCTATACCTATACCTATACCTATACCTATACCTATACCTATACCTATACCTATACCTATACCTATACCTATACCTATACCTATACCTATACCTATACCTATACCTATACCTATACCTATACCTATACCTATACCTATACCTATACCTATACCTATACCTATACCTATACCTATACCTATACCTATACCTATACCTATACCTATACCTATACCTATACCTATACCTATACCTATACCTATACCTATACCTATACCTATACCTATACCTATACCTATACCTATACCTGTATCTATACCTATACCTGTATCTATACCTATACCTTCACACTATACATATACATATATATTTTCACACTATACATATACATATATATTTTCACACTATACCTACGCATACAACTCAAAAATGAAGACAAATGACAAATTACAGAAAAAAAGTGAGTAATGAGAAATCCAAGGAGGTAATTACAAATCCAATATGATTTAATATTAACATTTTGTGTAGAAACCAGAAATTACAAATTTTATGACAAAGAAACCTAGCTGTTCGATTATTGATAGCTTTAAGCAGAGCCTGGCTGTCAGTGAATATTTTAATTTTTTGTCCGGTATATCCACTTTTGATGTTTTCATCAATACAGGCTATAGCGGCAATCGTCTCTGCTTGAAACACAGTCGTGTATCGACCAAGGCTAAAGAACATTCTCTTTCTAGGTCCTTTTATACCAGCCTCAGTGCCATGGTTTGTTTTGGAGCCATCAGTGGACCAGATGATTTATCCAGAATTACTCCTGTTCCCTAGATGGGATGATGATGTTCACTCGCTCAGTGAATATATTCTCAGGTGTCATGCTATCAAAAGTCATGTGAAATATGGGTTCATCTGGTGTTTTCCCTTTTGTGTTGTCCCAGTGTGTCCTTCTCGAACAATTTTAGGGGACCATCTCCCGATTTCAGCCTAAGAATTGCCATCATTGCCTCCGCCTTCACAAAAAGTTCCAAGGAAGGAAGTCCAATAAGGGCTTCCATAGATGCCGTCCCCGTGCTGTTCATTGCCCCGGTAATACCAAAAAGGGCTTGTCTTTGGATTGCAGTTAATATATTAACTGCAGAGGACACTTCTGTCCTCCTCCACCAGATTATTGTTCCATAGGAGATCGTTGGCCTTATCACAGTTGTGTAAAGCCAGTGTACCACCTCAGGTCGTATTCCCCAGGTTTTGCCCATAACTTTTCTGCATTGCTAGAAAAGCCTAGTCGCCCTGGTAGTAATTTTTTTCAGGTATGTCTTCCAATTCAGTTTGGAATCAAGGGTCACTCCCAGATATTTAACTTCTCTGGATATTTCTAGTTCTTCTCCGAACATCAGTACTCTACCCTGCGGGAGAACTCTTCTATCCGAAAGAGCAGCTAGTTCGGGTTTTTTTTTATTAACTGAAAGGTCTTCGTTAAGGCACCATTCCTCCACAATTCGTAGTGCTTCTTTTGACTTAACAGCGTCATCTTCAAAATGCGCTAGATTAGAAGGAACTTTGGGATAAACGTTAATTACATTAATTTAGTATCTGTAGTTTACGTTTGGCACGAGAGTTTCTGGACACCCTGTCAAAGATTACATTTGTAATATTTGACCCTGTATAATTGGTTTGGTATGAGTTTATTATTAATTTGGTGAACATTTTAAAAATAATCATTTTCGCTATGAATCGACGACTGCTCACTTAGAAATTACCCTGCGAACTATTTTTTAAATTTCGAACTCTCGATGATATTTTTTCGCCTACGATTCTTGTAGAAAGCGTATCTTTACCGATTCAGCTGGCAATATTTTTTTTGTAATGGACACTAGATGTGAGGTTGATGACCGGCCTTTGTGTTGTTTATACTTTCTCCAGTTGTTACACTTAACTATTTCATTCATTTTTTCTTATTTGAGCCAATTTTAAATGAACAATAACAATAATTTAAACAATAACTTTTTGTTCATTTTGTTTATTTATTAATTAACGGACAAAGCCCAATTTCAGTATAAAATGGTAAAAAGAGTACTTTATGATAAATACATTAATATTAAGAAATACACAGATATCACAAAATCGCAAATAATTAAAAATTCACAAATAATTAATCAGCACAAACAGACTAAAATGTAAATGCTATACAGGGTGATCATATTAAATGGTACCAGAATAGCATTTCTGGAAACCATGAAAATTACGAGATAGGAGATAGGTTAAATGAGATTAAAGTTGCATTTTTAAGGGACCAATGAAATGGTACCAAAACATGTTTGAAATGTGTGTTATTTTCGGAGTTATACGAGGGAAACAAATAAGTCATTTTTTTTATATTGGCTGCAACGCGTTTATTTTTGAAAACTCACGTAAGCTACATCGTTGTATTCCACCTTTAAAATGCCTTAAAACATGAGAGAAATAGTACAGGTCCGTATTTAAAAAGAAAAACCTAAATTGAAATTGGAGCATTGTATTACTCATGACTTTTATAGGTCCATAAAGGTAGCGGTGAGAAATCAGCGAAATCGAAAAAAAAACCGTCTGAATTTGTTGCTAATTAGTTGCCAAAAAAACGATTTTCTGCTCAAACCGATCTCGAAAAATCGATGACAATGCTAGCTTTATATCAAGCTAGCGGGGACAAGACGAAAATATGTGACTACCGTAAAAATAAAGACGACAAAATTTGTTGCTAATTTGTTGCTGCAAGGTGTCACTAAATAATATAACGAAAAAAAGTTATTATGGTTTTTTATAAAAATTGTTTGACAGTGACCCTGCTATCTTTATTCGCAGTTTTTCGTGGGTTAACACGAGTATAGAATTTGTTGCTACCTACAGGTATACTCTAATAGACGGAAATTATCAGCAACAAAATATAAACAACAGATCGGATCGGTTTATAGATCGGTATGAATGTACAGAGTACCCGTTATCTTTATTCGCGGTTTTTTTTAGGAAGATACGAGTATAGAATTTGTTGCTACCTGCAGGTATACTCTAATAGACGGAAATTATCAGCAACAAAATATAAACAATAGATCGGATCGGTATGAATGTACAGAGTACCCGTTATCTTTATTCGCGGGTTTTTTTAGGAAGATACGAGTATAGAATTTGTTGCTACCTGCAGGTATACTGTATTAGACGTAAATTATCAGCAACAAAATATAAACAAAAGATTGGATCGGTTTATAGATCGGTATGAATGTACAGAGTACCCGTTATCTTTATTCGCGGGTTTTTTTTAGGAAGATACGAGTATAGAATTTGTTGCTACCTGCAGGTATATTCTAATAGACGTAAATTATCAGCAACAAAATATAAACAAAAGATCGGATCGGTTTATAGATCGGTATGAATGTACAGAGTACCCGTTATCTTTATTCGCGTTTTTTTGTAAGAAGATAGGGGTATAGAATTTGTTAATACCTGCAGGTATACTCTAATAGACGTAAATTATCAGCAACAAAATATAAACAAAAGATCGGATCGGTTTATAGATCGGTATGAATGTACAGAGTACCCGCTATCTTTAATCGCGGTTTTTTTGTAGGAAGATACGAGTGTAGAATTTGTTGCCACCTGCAGGTATACTCTAATAGACGTAAATTATCAGCAACAAAATATAAACAAAAGATCGGATCTGTTAATAGATCGATTTTGATGTAGACAGTACACACTATTTTCACTCGCGTAATTGGTCTGCCACAAAATGCAAACGATTGATCGGATCGGTTTAACGGTGGGTATAGATTAGTTGTGTCTCATATTTACAACGTTAGCCTGATTTTCAGAAAATGATAGTAAAATATGCTTCTCAGATTTTTAGTCATTCTGTTGCAGTTGCTCTTAATGCATACATTGATTTCGTTGAGTTTTGCCTGTAGATGCCAAGGTAACTGCTATAAACCGATCCGATCTTTTGTTTATATTTTGTTGCTAACAATTTACGTCTATTAGAGTATACCTGCAGGTAGCAACAAATTCTATACCCGTATCTTCTTACAAAAAAACCGCCAATAAAGATAACGAGTACTCTGTACATTCATACCGTTCTATAAACCGATCTAATCTTTTGTTTAAATTTTGTTGCTGATAATTTACGTCTATTAGAGTATACCTGCAGGTAGCAACAAATTCTATACTCGTGTTAACCCACGAAAAACTGCGAATAAAGATAGCGGGGTCACTGTCAAACTAAATTTTTTATAAAAAACCATAATAACTTTTTTTCGTTATATTATTTAGTGACACCTTGCAGCAACAAATTTTGTCGTATTTATTTTTACGATAGTCGCATATTTTTGTCTTGTCCCCGCTAGCTTGATATCATCGATTTTTTTGAAATCGGTTTGAGCAACAAAATTGTTTTTTTTTGCAACGAATTAGCAACAAATTCAGACGGTTTTTTTTCGATTTCGCTGATTTTTCACCGCTACCTTCATGGACCTGACTTTTATTAAAGATGGAAGTCATAAATGGTCAACTATGTTATATCCTTGTATTTGGCTTTCGAAACACAGCACAAAATTTAGATAAAAAATCCGTATTTGAGAAAAAAAGTTGATGATAGTTTGTCCTATGAAAGGAAACAAAGAAAGAGTATAAGTAGGGCGAGCTAGCAAACTTATTTGTCTTAAAAAAATGGACTTGCTTGAAACTCGGGAATGAAGTAGGTATATCATGAAGTCATAAGTCCTTTCTTAAATGTCTATGTTGTAACAGGTAGAGGAGATGGTCCCAATATGGGCCAGGCACTTAATATGGGCCCCTTGTCCATGTCGAAACTAAGTGTCGTCATCTGCCAGATCAGGCTTAAGTTTACATTTACATATTGTCAATACCTATTTTACCGTCTCCCGGATCCATTTTACAGGTTTCTTTTAAACCATAGTGATTGATGTGTTTTGATCGTTCCAATAACTTTTTGATCTAAGTTTAAATCGCGGGCAACATGGGCCCCTCAAGTGTGTTAAATATGGGCCTGGGCCCATATTCGGACCAAGGTATTATACGAACTTTTTGCAGGTAGTAATCATGTACTCGCTAGGAAGAGATCGAAAATTTGTAAATAAATTTGTGAAAAAAATGGAATACTTAACATATGGAATATATTATGTCAATATTCTCAAAATGGAAGCACAGTTTTATGGTTTGACATAAAAAGACCTATGCAGGATGGCTTACACAATGGAAATTAGAAATAATATACCCTTTAAAAATGGAATTGCCAGTCGCAGTTAGTTAGATGCTTTTTTCAACCGGGATAAGGAGCAATTGTCTATGCGTAGACCAGCTGGCACTTCATTCGCACGTGCGCTAGGATTTAGCAAGGAACATGTCACCGATTTTTTTAACCACCTTGAGGCGCTGTATGAAAAACACAACTTTGGACCACACAGAGTATTTAACGTGGACGAAACTGGCCTTTCTGTTGTTCCAAGTAGATTGGCCAAAATTATTGCAAGGAAAGGAAATCTCTAGGTGGCCTCGATAACATCGGCTGAGCGGGGTTCGTTAGAAACTGTAGTTGCAGCAATTAGTGCAGGAGGACAATTTGTTGCTCCAATGCTCGTATTTCCGAGAAAAAACAGAAACGACCAGCTTATGCGTGGTGCACTGCCTGGATCTATCTATGCAGATCACCCCAGTGGCTGGATTCAGCAAAATCTATCGACCATGTGGTTCAACCACCTCATTCAGTCTGTTAAGTTTCCAGTGCTGCTTGTATTGGATGGAAATTACAGTCATACAAGAAATTTGGATGTAATCAATATAGCAAGGGAAAACCATGTTTACATCATATCCCTTCCTCCACACTCGACTTATTAACTTCAGCCTCTTGACAAGACTTTTATGGGGCCACTTAAATCCTACTACAGTGAAGAAATTAGGGCTTAGTTAAGAATAAATAACAGAGCAGTAACACAATTTGATCTGGATGAATTGCTTGGCAATGCTCTGTTGAAGTGCCAGACAACGGAGTTAGCTGTAAATGGCTTCAGAGTGACGGGAATCTGTCCACTAAATAAACATGTCTTTATTGCCGAAATAATTGAATCCGAAAAATCATGTAGTTCAGGCTCAGAAACTCAGCTGCAAGAACCACAATCTCGTTCAACCATTACTGATGTTGATGGTTCAAAAGATCTAGATCCCCAACCAGGGTGTTCAAAAACCATAGTCAGTCCATTCGATAGTTCATCTGTTCCACTGGTTAAGAAGCGAGTAACTACAAGGAGACGAAAGCCTTCCAAATCACAAGTTATAACTTCATCCCCTCATAAAACAGAACTAGAAATATCAATCGAAAAATTAAACAAAACAAAATATGGAAAGGGAAAGGGAAAGGGAAAGGGAAAGGGAAAGAGGAAATTAGTTGTAGTAGAATCCAGCGAGACGAAAGAAGGCCACAAAAAGAACAAGAGAAGAATCAACCTTGGAAAAGGATGGAGAACAGGAATTTGCACCTGCAGATGATTATCTCGACATGGACCAAATTGGACAGGTTGTCCCAGAAAACAACGACGCAACATGTTTATTTTGTGATGGGCGCCTTTCTCAAGACACTAGGGAAGAACTTTGGGTGCAGTGTCTTATGGGCACATGAACAGTGCTCCGGGACACAAAAATAAGTTCTATCAAAATCGTCTTCCATCAGCTCCTGAGTAGGTATCATTTTATGGGGATGCATTTTATTTTCTTTTAATATGTTTACTATCGATGCATGGCTAACATTGGATGTAGTGGATGCCTGTCTGCTCGACGTATGTAGGTTTTCCTCAAACTCAAGCATCACATCTAATTTGATTTCATGACTCCTTGAATTGGCAGCTGGTTTTTGTATCTGCCTTACATGACCAAACTCGCGAAACTGCTTCTCTATTTTACTAATTGTTCCTTGGGATATAGGCGGTAAATCTGAAAGTGTCTCATGAATTAGGCGAGTTACTTCCTACTGTGTTCGGGATTTACTTCCGTAACCAATCATTTCTAAAGCTATTATTTCATGCATTTCCGTTAATCTAGCCATTTTTCATAATTGAAGTTAACGAATTTCAAACTAAAATTATAAAACTGACAAGTTATGGATAATTACGAAACAATTTGCTAAGGCGTTTTAAACCAACTAACGTTGCCACGGAAACTCTTTTGATGGATACCATCTGAAAAGCACATTGCTATGGTTTTTGCTCACTTCCTTATTATCAAGACCTAAGTGGGAAATCAGTTTTGGGTGTATTGTAATAAGTTTTGAGTATATTATAGCCAATTTCGGTAACTACATGATGTTATTTTCATTCTATCTTAATTGTTGCAATAAACTTGAAAACGATAATATTTTTGAATAGAGAATGAAGAGACCTTCCAAACGATATATCACAAGCCTATACTTCCCATTTAAAAAATTGGGGGTTGTACCTGTCATTAGAAGGGGGCTGAAGATAGGGATCGCATTTTCACGTTGAAGAATGTCAATTTAAATTTGAGGTATTTCGGGATTTTTTTTATAAATATGTACAGTAACCGAAATAATGCCCAGTTCAATATTGATAAAGAACATAGAAGGCAAAGGATTATCATAATGTCTGATAGTCAAGCAGCCATTCAAGCACTGAGCTCTTGTGTAATCAGTTCCAAAATAGTGTGGGAATGCCTAGTCAAACTCAATGAACTAGGCGAGAACAATATAGTCACTTGGATTCCTGGTCAATCTGGAATAGAAGGAAATGAAATAGCAGATGAACTAGAAAAGAGGGGGAGTGAAACACCCTTTTGGGGGCCGGAACCCTTTTGCGGTATCAGCCCCAATGTAATATTGGAAGAAATAGGCAAAGCCGAAAAAAAGAGAAGATCTGATCATTGGAAAGATCTAGTAGACCATCAAAGATTATTCTGGGTGACTACAACCTGTTGACATCAAATGAATGCATAAGTCAAAGTAAAACTGCACAAAGATTTTTGACAGGGATCCTAGCGGGACATTGTCGTCTGAATGGGCACCTGAAAAAGCTCAAAATAGTGGAGGAAGAAGAATGTAGATTCTGTGGCATGGAAGAAGAAACCTCCATCCACATAATTGCGAATTGTACAGCAATTCAGAATCATAGGGCACAATACCTGGGAGAGTACTGGATAAAACAGGGACATTTACCTAAGTTAAAGCCAGTAGATACCCTAAAATTTCTTCGGGAATCAGGACTGCTAGTCTCTGAGACTTTCCTCAGGAACTAAGTAGAAGTGTGGGGTCTCAGTGAATGTCACCCCAATATACATACATACATACAACCGAAATAATGAATTTATTCCGTTTGGCTTCTACACACTGTACATTTAACTCTTTCAATACGTTGAATGAAACTGAAACGATGAAAATAAGGTGACCGAAGACAACAAGCATGTTCCAAATACGATTTAAATAATATACTATAGGGAGTTTTGAAGATACCTAATACTGACAAAATCTTGATCTTTTCACAAATCCCAATATTTGGGAAGATTTAAAAATAGCAGTAGATATTTGGAGATTGAAAGATAGTGGTCGATAAAGAATCACATCAAGATCTCGAATACAGAGTGGGCCACAGAAAACAGTCCACCCCGATATTTGGCAGTATGCCTTAGACTTTAAGGAACTTAGGAAACACATCGATTTTTGTTCTAAGGGGCACACATTTTTACGATGCAGGCATCTGTCATTTGTCAACCCCTTTCCTTCCACTTCACTAACCCCTTATTTTTAAATAGGGAACATATCATGTGCGGCACATCATTAGAAAGGCATTTAGATGGAGTATTCAGACATAATGATAGTCCACGATTTTTTTCGATATTTACACCATATTTGCAAAAAAAAAGTCTTTGTACTAGTTGTACTTTAACTTAATTAAGACTACTTTTTGCAAAGATGGTATTAATATCGAAAAATATCGTGAACGATCATTATGTCTGATTACTCTATCTAAATGCCTTTCTAATAATGTGCCGCACATGGTAAATTCCCTATTTAAAAATAAGGGATTGGTGAAGTGGAAGGGAGGGGGTTGACAAATGACAGATGCCTGTATCGTAAAAATGTGTCCCCCTTAGAACAGAAATCGACGTGTTTCCTAATGTCCTTAAAATCTAAGGAATACTGCCAAATATCGGGGTGGACTGTTTTCTGTGGCCCACTTGTTAGAAGAGTACTTATTAATAGCTACTAACGCTGTGACTATGAATAAGGCTGGAAGTGATGACACGAACTGTTTAGACCTCTAAACTGTTTTCTGTTATTTACCTAATTTAATTATTTGTATACCCGCCTATGTGCAATTTTATTTTGACCACCCTGCGAGCAACTGTACACGCATGCTCGCTGGACGCGAGTTTGGTGCCCATTTTCCGCGGTACCGGCTCACCTTCTCACCCTCAGTTTTAATTGAGACTCCATGCAACAAGCATGCATACTATTTAGGCTACAATTGGTAGTAACATCATAAAACCAATATTAATTTGTACTCTATTCATAAAGTCAAATTTCTGTTTCTTTTTTTACCATTTAAATACTGTGTTGAATAAATATTCTATTTTTTTGTGACTGTGTGGAACATTATTTATCATCCAAAACACCAGCGATCTATCGAAGGAAAAGGCATTAAGTACAGGACAGTGAAAAGGCTCACATCCCGCACACGAACTAAACAATATTATAAAAAAACTTAAGTTTTTTGCACCACTTAATTTAAAACAACATTACAAAATATAGTTCCCGAGGCACTTAATCGATAACACACAATAATAGATACATTTATTCTAAATTAAAGTTCTTCTTCGATACTGTTACAAATATCTTCAGATCCGGAGGAATAATTATTCGAAGCAGTGTAAGCGTCTCGTGGTGATTGGTAACTGTACTGGTCGCTAGCGAATAAATTTGATTTTCTCAAAATTTCCGGTTTGAAATTTCTATTGTAATTATAAATACCGTATAGCATCTTTAAAAAGTTACAAATTGTAGTCAGGAATCCTAAAATGCTGGTCAAATAATGCAAGAGCCATAGAATCGGATGAATCGGTAAAAACGGAAATTTATTCAGGTTTTACATCACTTATGAATATTTAATTTCATTGATTTAGATTTGACATTTATATATTTTTTGACAGTTTTGAGATACTTCAAGCTTTGTTAAGTATGCAATATTATAAGTAAATTTTATACCCATTTAGAATAAGACCATCCTTATTTATTATTAATAAATCGGTTGAAACAAAAAATTACCAACAAAAATGAACGTCGTAACTAATTTATTAGATGTCACGTTTTTGAAGTTACGTCAAATTTTGATTTCATGTTAATGTCAGATGGTTCAAGAAGCCGCATACGTTAAGTTACTAAAACGGCTGGTACCTCTAAATAGAGATTAATTTTACTTTACATACATATGTTTAATATAGAAAGTAACAATCAGCAGACAAGATTATTGGCTTGGAGAAAGAATTCCAGTCATCAGCAAATAACAAATACTCACTAGTTTTAAAATAGTTTGATATATAATTTAAATTGATGAATATATTAAACAACAATGGACCCGAATGTTACTCTTGGGGGACCCCAGAAGTAACTTGAATCTCACTGAATTTAAAATTACATAGGTTAGATAATTTACTAGCAGCCCATTGTAGCAGAGGACCATAGGTTAAGTTAATCTTTGCTGTAAAAACAGGGTCCGGTAAGGTTTGCGACCCTCGGAATTTTGCAACGATTTTTTTTTTATTAGAAAGCCCTATTGCTATAGAACATTTTAAAAGAAAAAAATTCTTGGATCATGCACTTTTGAAAGAGAAAATTGCAATTGAAAGTACTAAAAATCCGCCATTTTTTCTTAAATTTTGACAATTTTTAACAATTATGTCTAGATATCAGATGGTCACAAATTTTAGATAGAAAGGTAGATGGACAATGTTGCCAGTTCTCATTTCCGTAACTCGTTACGGCTTGGAAATTCTTTATACAAGGTTTTTTACTAAAAAATATGTGGAAGATTCAGAATTTATAGAGAAAAATCCAAAAAACAATATTTTTTCACCATGACCACTATTTGGACAAATATTTTATTTGAAAAATAGTTAAATACTTTATATTCAAGTTTTTTCAAAATTCATGTGAAATGTAATATGTAATTTTTTCGAGAAGGGGAAGCTAATAAATATGTATGTACCTATATAGATTAAGCTTTTGATTATGGCTATAGTCGATAGTCGAAATTCTGTAAAGTGACGTCATCGGTTATCTACCGATTTAAAGTGAACTCCATGAGCGTATCATAGTTTAAGGGTGCGAATACTGAAATATCTGGAATTTCAATTTTTAACATTTGAAATAATAACTTATCACAAGTTGTTCATAAGTAAGTTAAAACAAAATAAAAAAATGTTTAAAAGTCAATTCCAACTTACTACTACTAAAACTAAAATTGAGGTAACATTTTCGTTATTTGCTAACCGGCATTATCATTACGTAAAAGAAAGTTGTTTGTCAAGACCAAAATAAATTACCGATAAGTATAGGTATGTTGCGAGGTCACTTGTAAAATGTCTGACTAACTGGAAGCGGTATCACTCCCTGACGACTCCTCAGAATCATCGCTTTCTCCTCCTATATCGATAATGAGTGGTTCCGTCATTACTTCTACACGTATGTCTAAATCCCAAAACTTTATTTCTTCTTTTAATACGTGTTGAATACATTTACGCCAACTCTCAGCAGTAACGGTATGCAGCGCCTCGTCAAACAGTTTCTCAACGTCAGCCATTTTGAATGTACTGTTTTTTCTCGCAACATAATTTTTCACTTGGGCCCAAACCAGCTCGATGGGGTTTAACTCACAGTGGTAGGGAGGAAGTCTAACAACTGAGACGTTGAAATCTTTCGCCATTTCATCGACAACGTACTTAATATAACTGCTTTTATGTTTCCGTACGAGAGATAATAATTCAACTTTTAGCATTGCCTCGTTGTGCGGAATGCTTTTACTCTCTAACCAATCAATTATAACCCTCTTGCGGCTAGCTGAAGTAGGTATTTGCTCCAGTCGACGAGAGTGGTATGAAGCATTATCCATAACTATCACTGAACCAGGAGTTACCTTTGTTAAAATTGATCTAAACCATGTTTCAAACCGGTTACCATCCATCTCTTCATGGTAATCGACAGTTTTTTTGGACTGAAAACTTAGTAATCCACCTTCTACAAATCCTTCCTCGCTGCCAATGTGAGTGATAATCAGTCGACGTCCTTTCCCAGAGGGAGCTTTTAAACCGGAAGAGAAACCCTCCATAAAGGCTTGTCGATTGCTTCGTATATTCATGTCTTGCCACACTTTTGACACAGTGTGGCCTTCATTTAACCATGTTTCGTCAAGATAATATATGTGCCGTCCTTCGTTACGAAACTGTCGTATCTGTTTTAAATAATTTCTCCTCCATTCCACAATGTCATTTCGTTCAATTAAGGCACTGTTTCTACTTCTTGTTTGGTAACGAAAATTCATTAATTTTAAAGTTCGTCTCAAAACTTTATCACTGATGTTTGGTAAAGTATCATCAGCTTCTATTACCTTGCTCAATTTAGCTACCGAGGGGATTTCATTCCTAAAATAAAAAGAATGTATTTCCCTACGTATAGCATTCCGTGTTTGGTCGTCCAAAACAATTTTCTTTCTTCCCCTACTTTCCGGTTTACAGTTTTCACCTCGTTCTCTTGTCAAAGATCCGTCCCGCGATTTCTTTAGAATATTGTATATAGTACTCTCAGAAACTTTAGTTAAATAACTGCACTTAATCACAGCGTCACTAACACCCAACTGTTTGTCCATGGCACGCAGTCCTTCGTACACATTTAATATGAGGACTTTTTCTTCCCGAATTAAATTGTTACGACGCCGTTTTTTATCGCCAACACCGCTACACTCCGCCATTATTGTCACTAAATATACCGATATAAATATTACAATAAATACCAATAATAACCGATTTATCACACAAAACCACAACACAAATACTGATGTTACGTTCATGAAGAGAATAAACACCTCACATAACTGTTTACTATCACTGTCTCATTCGCGTAGCTCGATCTATCTATCTCGTTCTCAAAGCCGGAACATTGAAGCGACTCTCCAACATTGTCAAATCGGCGAGTTTTTCACAACAAACTTTGCGTTCAAGAAATATACATAAACACTTTATTTCACATTTCAAGTAAACTAATTATTATTAGTCTGCTTGAAATTTGAAATAAATATATTAAATTGGTATTGACTTAATTACATTGCATCTTTTGTACCTGAAATATTGACACAATGGATTTGAAGTGTATTTATAAAATACAGCATTTCTCTCTAGAATACATATGGCAACTGCGCTTTAACCAAAGTGTTGATTAGATAGCTCTGACTCACTTTACAGAATTTCGACTATCGAGTATAATGTAATCTTAATGATAGTAGAAAGTGTGACGTGTTGAGACCTAATCTAACCAAACCTAACCTAACCAAACCTACCTAAACCTAACCAAACCAAACCTAACCTAACCTAACCTAACCAAACCTAACCTAACCAAACCTAACCTAACCTAACCAAACCAAACCTAACCAAACCAAACCTAACCTAACCTACATAATTGAATATTGTATAAATTAATTTAATATATTATTCACTATATTGCTATATTGCTATAAAACTGTATTAGGTACAGCAGTAAGTTTGTTATAAACTCTTACATTTAATGTAAGAAATAAAGCAAATCTAAGATAAACATTATATTCTAAGGATGCTTAATATTTCAATTTTTATGATTATAAATGCAATTCCACATGAAGTTTTCTAAAAAGGGGAAGGGAATAAATATGTATGTAAATAGATAGACATAAATATCGGCGACCGGCGAGTTGCATCCCACAAAGTAAAATTTTACCTGAACGAAAAAAGGTGACCGTCGAATAGCATCCGTAATCCAAAAAGGTCTGTTCATTAATAATCGCCTATCATGGTCAAAAGCAGGTCAAATTTTACAGCAATGAATTTGAATCGTAAATATTTTTATAAAAATTGGAACATATATCTGTATGAGATTTGAAAAATGTCATCATATTTTTTTATCTAGTGACTACTAACTGGTCAATAGACGTCAGTCGACCAAATTTCGACAACATTTTGACGTGACCTAATCGACGACTTTTTGTCGGCATTTATTTACGTCATACTGTCGACTTTATTTGGTGATGTCGGTTTATCATGTATGTACATTTCAATTAATTTATTTTTGACAGAAAAATGTGAAAAACACCTTGTTAACGATATTTCAATACCAAATTAAATACTATAGTAAGTATACTGGTACATTATATTTCTAGCTCGATTTATTTTCATTTTTTACAATAAACATCTAACAGCACACCAGAAATTAATAAAACCGTTAACCTTCATTCCTAAAAAATAAATAAAAATAAAACCAATAAATAGCTAGGTCCTTTTGAAAACTGCGCTCTTTTCTACCAATCAATAAGCCTACATTCAAGAGAATCACAAAGTTGCCAGATGATTACAAATTTCTTTCATTATGAGGAGCGATTTTTTTTTTATTTATTTTACATCGTGTTTATTGGCACTATAAAAAGAATTTGATGTGTTTTCTATCAGGTTAATTTTCACCATTTAAAGAAAAATAAGTTATTGCGTGTCAACCATCTTATAATTTCCATATTTCTAATGTAATAAATTTTGCTGGTAATTTTGTGATAATTATCGGCAACATTGCAAATCAGTCGGTTGACTGAAAGTAAACCGCCACCATCTAGGGATGGCAATATCGAATAAAAATGACGATATATCGAAACATCGATATATCGCAACCATGGTATCGATATATGCGATATATCGAAACAAAAATATCGATATTGCAAAATATCGATGTTTTTAATTATTTTTTGTTGTTTATGCTTATCTTATATAATTATTATTCTTGAATAGTATAGTAACTGTTTTTAAGGTGTAAAAAAAAATTCATTTTTATTTATTTTCAACATAAAACAAGGAAACAAACTAGAAAATTCAACATAAAAGAAGAAAACAAACATTACAAAATTTAACATAAAATAAAAAAACAAAACAGAAAGTTCTAATATCATATCAGATAAATATTTGGAAAAAATGTAGTTTAGTGAACCAACGCGGATTTTTATGAAATATTTTTTTTAACTTAATTCGAGGTCGCTGAACACGAAAATGAAAAAAGAAATCGGCGCTCTCTTACCAAAAACGAGTTATGAATTTTTTAAGATGAGGTCAGATCAGCACTGCACTGGTTTTAATGTCATATTATAACTGCTTTAAAATGATGCATTATAACTTGTACACAATATTAAATACACTATAATTACTTTTTAAGATATTCCTCTCACACAGACATTTAAAAAACACTGATATTGATATCCATTTCTTGTAAATTCTTTTTTTAATTCCACAATTATTATATATTTTGACATTTTCATGTAACATGACTGACATATAAGTTTTGGTCTGTTTTCTGTTTCTTCTTAGTCGTACAACTTGTACCTAATAGCATGTTCAGCCATTAGAGATATTTAGCCACTTGAATTAGTTGCTGAATATTTTCGATTTCATGATCGTGACCATATCGTGACATAGAAGATATAAACAAGATGAACATCATGAACATACACCTATTTTTCCGATAGCTAGCGCCGTATTACAGCTGGAACATTTTTTTTTTCAAATTTTGAGAGATGTTGATTTTAGAAAGATGGTTAGTTTTGAGATGTTTGGTTGATATTTATCATTTATTTGAAGGATAATGAACCATTCAATTTGATCATTGAGGATGCTGAACAATTTTTTTTTGAATTGCACTCATCAATTAATTCTTTAAAAAAATTACCTCCTCAGTTGTTCGGCCTCTATAAACACTGCTGTCAACGAAAATAGTTGCTGCAGGTGTAATTCCAAATCAAATTTTGAACATACTCCTAATATTATAAGACTTTGGTTATCAGAAGCTGTTTTCCCTTTTTAGAAAATTTGAAAATTCTACTAATATCGCTTCCCGACCAACTAACACAGATCAAAGTGAAATCGCAATCGGTTCCTATCAGCTTGATACATTTATTAGATTGGATTTCCGTTTGAAATAATGAGGTAGATTGATTATCGCGAGCGAAGCGAGCGCGCCGGATCGACTTTTCGCAATTCGCGCGCGCGAATAAGGTTTACAAAGCTTTTTTGATAGTAAACATTATATTAGCAAACATTTCAAGTATTTTATTTCAAAAAGCATTTCGTTTATTTCAAAGTAATAACCTCGAGTATAAAGGAAAAAAATATATATAATAGCATTGCATTTGTTAGTACCTATTGAAAAAATAACCTATATTATTTTGAACTAAAATTCGAGATAAAAGAAAAAGACTATGTGGTTCAGCAGTAAGTTTGTTTAAATCTCTTTTATTTAATGTAAGGTATAAAACAAATCTAAGATAAACATTACATATTCTAAGAATGTTTATTATTTCAATATTCATGATTATAAATGCAAATCATTTTATATTTTTATATATTCATGTAATCTATTACAATGCAAAATTAATTCAACTAAAAGAAAATAAACACCATTTGACAACGCCGCTAAAGGTATCACCTGATTATACAAATATTATGATTTGTGAACCTAAGGTATATAGACATAAGATTTTAGTGTAGGTCACAGCACAGGGGGAGTGTGCTTTATAACCTATAAGTGTCAAGTGAAAATAATTATGCTTAAAAATATTTCTGAAAATTGGCGAAATTTAAGTATTTTCTTCCGGTTTTTTTTGTGAAACAGACTCACATTTAGTTAAAGATAATAACCTTTACAGTTTAAAGTGAAAATATTCACCGTAAAATAGCATTAAATAGTGTTGAAAATGTACCATTTTTTGAACTAAATTCGTGATTTTTAAAGTAATTTCTGAATGATCCAACGAAATTTTTGTTCTAATATACTTTATTTAAGGTAAGCTATCAAACAAATTTAAAATTAACATAAAATTCCGAGGGTCGCGAAGTCGACCAGAACCTAAAAACAAATGTCCAGAATCAGTAAAACAATGCTGCTAGCAAACCTTTCTCATCTTGAATAATATTTTTCAACAGAAAAAATGATTAAAAAATGGTCTAATCTATCTCTTTTCAGTTAGGCCACAATAGACCTTTTAGGTATGTTGAAAGTCATTTGTCCCTGGAAGCTCTTATAATGTGCAAGGAGAATGGTGTCTCAGTTTTGACTTTACCTCCCCATTCATCCAACAAAATGCAACCCGTAGATGTGCGGTTTTCGGGCCGTTTAAAACTTATTATAATGCAGCTCTTGCCTCTTGGATAATGCAAAACCCTGGCAAAACTGCGTCAATTTATAATACAGCTTCCTTCGAGAACATAGCTCATCAGAAAAGCATGACACCTTCCAACATAATTGCAGGTTTAAGAAAAATGGGATACATCCTTTTGATCGAGATGTTTTTACCGACTTCTTATGCAATTGTGGGACTGATCGACCGTCTCCTACCGTTGTGGATGATCAACCACCTGAGACCAATAGTTATGCTATGCCTAGTGATTCGCTCAACGGTTTCCTCCTTCAAGTAGAAGAAGGAGCAGCTTTCCTAGAAGAATGGAGCTGCTTCCCTAGAAGAAGGAGCAGTTTCTTTAGAAGAAGGAGCAGCTGCAAACCATACAGTCATCGGTGTCCTCGATCCTGGATCTGGTCCAAGTCATGCTTTCCTATCTCCTGAAGATTTTCGTGGTTATCCAAAAGCAGGAGAACGAAGAACTGATCGAAAGCAGAGGAAAAAAGGGAAGAGTATGATAGCCACGAGCACTCCAGAAATGAAAGCCATTGCAGAGAAGAAGAAGCCGATTCAAACTCCCAGAATATTGTCAGTCAAAAGAAAGTTGTTCGTAAATCAACCGAAACCGAAGAAGAAAAAATCTAGTGAACAAGCTCCAATTCATTCATCATCGGAGGACGACGAAGAAGACGATGGAGACGTTGAATATGCAGACACGGACGATGACATAGATATAGATGAGGAGATTTTTACTGTTGAGCCCGACCATTTCGCAGAATTGATCCGTCTTCCTGTTTTAGAAGACTATGTTTTGATCGAGTTCGAGCTTAGAAACCAATCCAAATTCTATGTTGGTCAAATTACCAATGAGAAAGACGATGAGGGGGACTATGTGGTTAAATTCCTACACTTTTGTCGAACCTCTTGTGGATGACATAGCCACGGTTGATGACAAAGACATAAAGATGTTACTGGAAAATCCTTCTGTGGTTCAGGGTACTGAAAGACTAAAAGGATTCATCTCATTCAAGGTTGATTTTGGCAGTTTTAACGTTGGCTAATCGTAAAAGGATTTCGTGTTTGTGCCTTCTTAAAATCAATATTGAACTTATTTCACATTCCAGATACCTCTCGTTTTTAATGCCTTTCCTTACCATTTTTAATTAAAAAAATGAAGTTTTTTTGCAAATTTTGGCATTTTTTCAGCTGTTTCAAGGTACCTCAGTCCCGTTATCATTGTATACCCCAGGCATGGAGCACAATGACACAAAATTAGTTTTTTGGAAAATGGCCGCTTACAGTCACATATATTTCATATTAACGGTCGATGCATTTCTCTCATAGTTTAGATCCTTAGGTAACAGGAAAAAATTAAAATGTTGAAAAAAAATTCAGGTGGGGTACTATGGTCAAAACCAACTTTTGCGTTCCATTGTACCCCACCCTCCCCTAATAGAAAACTTGATAACATTTTTACGCCAAAAATACGCACCAAAATGAATGTATAAATCAACCGCATCGGGATCAATAGAGAGCTGACTTTCAGTTGATACGTCGAGATACGTTTGGAAGAGAAATCCCGAGATCTCGGCATAACAGCCCGGAAAACATCAAACACTTTGATTCCGACCGTGAAAGTTTACATTTTTACAATATAGAATAATATAGAAAAACTAAGTAAATTGACCTTTTCCAAGTACGTCATCGTGATGAATTTCTGTCACCGGACAACCTTCACACTAAATTTTAATATAACCTCAAACCGAATAATACAACACGATAAAACCATAATAATTGCTTTTTTGCACTTTTAAATTATTATAGTATCCAACTAATACTCACTAGTACATAGATTTATCAAAACCAATTAATTTTGCTATTTCCATCCATCTTTCTGAAGGTTGTCCGTGATCAGCTGACAACATGGCGCGGGATGACGTCACTTGGAAACGCTCTATTAAAAAAACAACTAATAGCTTCCATCAACATCAAAACATCTCTCCACTCCACTCTCCACGGTATGAATGGATATTTTCCATTAAATAGTTGAATTACATACATTTACGAAATATCCTCAATACAATAATACAATAGCATTTTTTCAAGATATGTTTTTTGTAAAAAAGTTAGAATTCTTAAAAAATAATGACATTTTAAAATTTTTGTACCGAAATTGACAGTTACTTAAGCACATCGTAAAGGTCAGCCACTAGATTATTATTACAATTTAGTTCAAATATTCATACTAGTCCATTGAAATGTCACATTTTTTGAGCTTAGCATGCGAAAGTCAGAGCACAGAATTTTATTTTTTGGATGTCAAGAGAAGGTAAGTGTCACAACCCTTGTCTCGTGGCTATCATCTTGAAAAAGGGGCGCGAAGGGTTTTTACATTATACAGGCTAACTATTCGTTGCACATGAAATTTTTGTATACATTTTTTGTTGCAAATTAAATTCTATACAACTTTGGTCTAAAACCAAAAACAACAAACTAATTAACGAAAATAGATAAAAAATTGCCAACAAAATTTCTTTAAGTTATAACTTTTTTCTGGTCATTTCACAAAAAAAATTACATCAGAGCATTTTGATAGAGGGGTTTTCAAGAAATAATTACCATTACATACGTTTTTCAAATTTTATTATATTTTCACAAGAAGGAAAGGCATTAAAAAAAGAGGTATCTGGAATGTGAAATAAGTTCAATATTGATTTTAAGCAGGCACAAACACGAAATCCTTTTACGTTTAGTCAATGTTCAAACTGTCAAAATCAACCTTGAATGAGATGAATCCTTTTTGTCTTTTAGTACCCTGAACCAAAGAAGGATTTTCCAGTAACATCTTTATGTCTTTGTCATCAACCGTGGCTATGTCATCCAGACAAATGTGTTGCGTTTTCGGTATCGTAGAAATTTAACCTCATAGTCCTCCTCATCGTCTTTCATCTTGGTGATTTGACCAGCAGAGAATTTGGATTGGCTTCTAAGCTCGAACTCGATCAAAAAATAGTCTTCTAAAACAGGAAGACGGTTCAATTCTGCGAAATGGTCGGGCTCAACAGCCAAAATCTCCTTATCTATATCCATGTCGTCGTCCGTGTCTGCATATTCAACGTCTCGATCGTCTTCTTCGTCGTCCTCTGATGATGAATGAATTGGAGCTTGTTCACTAGATTTTTTCTTTTTCGGTTTCGGTTGATTTACGAACACCTTCCTTTTGACTGACAATATTCTGGAAGTTTGGATCGGCTTCTTCTTCTCTGCAATGGCTTTCATTTCGGGAGTGCTCGTGGCTGTCATACTCTCTCCTTTTTTCCTCTGCTTTCGATCAGTTTTTCGTTCTCCTGCTTTTGGATAACCACGAAAATCTTTAGGAGATAGGAAAGCATGACTTGGACCAGCTCCTGGATCGAGGACACCAATGACTGTATGGTTTGCAGCTGCTCCTCCTTCTAAAGAAACTGCTCCTTCTTCTAGGGAAGCAGCTCCATTCTTCTAGGAAAGCTGCTCCTTCTTCTACTTGAAGGAGGGAACCGTTGAGCGAATCACTAGGCATAGCATAACTATTGGTCTCAGGTGGTTGATCATCCACAACGGTAGGAGGCGGTCGATCAGTCACATAATTGTATAGAGAAGTCTTCTTCGATAAAAACATCTCGATCAAATGGATGTATCCCATTTTTCTTTAACCTGCAATTATGTTGGAAGGTGTCATGCTTTTCTGATGAGCTATGTTCACGAAGGTAGCTGTTTTATAAATTGCCGCAATTTTGCCAGGGTTTTGCATCATCCAAGAGTCAAGAGCTGCATTATAATAAGTTTCAAACGTCCCGAAAACCGCAACATCTAGGGGTTGCATTTTGTTGGATGAATGGGGAGGTAATGTCAAAACTGAGACACCATTCTCCTTGCACATTATAAGAGCTTCCAGGGACAAATGACTTTCTACATTGTCATAGATTAATAGGGTTCTCTCTAGAACTGCAAGTGTGGCGAATGAAATGCTTAATAACTTCCACAAAAAGTTCTGATGTCATCCAACCGCTAGGGGTGGCTAAGCCCAGTGTGCCTGGAGGTGCTCCTTGAATCATGTGGTCTTTGACATGAACACATGAAATAATTATGACTGGCGGAATAGTGTTGCCAGACGCAGAAATTATGGACACTGTGGTGACGATAGAGCCTTTTTCTCCACTTGTAACTTTTCGCCTTTTTCAGCCACAATTCGTTGGTGTTTTTGTACAGTTGATGTGGCTGTTTCATCCAAATTGAACACTCTTGTCCCATCTCCAAGCTCTGGGTGCTGTTGATACAGTATTTCCAAGTAATTGAAGAACACATCTACATTATTTGCTTTGGTGAACGAAGTAGCACGAGACAAGCTGCAAGGCTCAGGGGTTCTTTGGCTGAGTTTGGGGTGCATTTTCAGAAAACCATAAAACCTATCAATGCATGCAATTTTCTTCATCCCCATGATATAGTGCATGGTATTTTGTTCATCACTGCCATTTCGTATGCAACTCGTTTGCAATTTTTAATTGATAGGCCATAAAACATCTTAGAGCACATAATGAGGTAGTTTTTCACTTTCTCCTGCTCTAGAGTGAAGACCATCCTAACTGAGTAGTTAGGTACATATTTCATATTTTCTTCCCCACCCTCACCATATTCTTTTCTTTTCTTCACACTGACATAACTAGAGGGGTTATCAAGAAATAATTACCATTACATACTTACGTTTTTCAAATTTTATCATATTTTCACATGAAATATTTTAATTATGCTCCTATCTCCATTTTTTTGTAAAGACCAGAAAAAAAGTTATAATGACCAAAAGAAAATTTAATCCATATTGTTTATCTATTTTCGTTAATACCATTGTTATTTTTGGTTCTACGACTAAAACTTGCACAACCAAACTTGTGGAGAATTTAATTTGCAACAAAAAATGTATCTACAAATTTTTTGAGCGGCGAATAGTTTGCCCGATATAGCGTAAAAACCATAAAATTGCGTGCTCTGACTTTCGCAACCTAAAAGGTAACTTTTCCATAGACTACATATACGGTTCCACTTAAAATTGACCATACAATAAGGCATTTTTCCGAAACGATAGTAAATTACACTTCTAAAGTAAACGGGGTTGGTATATCTGTTAAGATAGAACCAACCATTCTGGTTTGCGATTAGAAGGAATAACATCACTTGTCGACCGGTTTCGTCGTATTGCGCCTCATCAGGACAAGGTAGATGCTATTATGCATAATCCTGGATTATGCTCTCAGAGCTTTTGTACGAATAGCATCTACCTTGTGCTGATGAGGCGCAAAAACGCCGAAACCGGTCTACAAGTGATATTATTCCTTCTAATCGCAAACCAGAATGGTTGGTTCTATCTTAACAGATATACCAACCCCGTTTACTTTAGAAGTGTAATTCAATGTCTGTCGGGGCATATAGCCTGAGAAGTAGTTCTGGCTTCTTAGTGGACGGTCTGCTTTGTGTAAATTAATTTTTCTAGTTTTGTAAAGCGTTTAATAGTATTGAACTATTATTTTTGACGTCTATAGATCACGCTTTACTAATATGGCAATTCTGCCCTCCTAAGCCTAACCCCCGTACTTGAAAATTTGTAGAAATGGCGGAATATTGATTCATAGTTTCTATTTTTTTGTAGCTCTAACGAACCTTTGCGTTATCAATATTAGCTGCTCATATTAAACAACAGAGGCACTAAAATCCTTATGTATACTCTAAAAAACTTTATTTTATTGTTTTCATGCTATACAAACCCATACGAGTAGTTTTTTACTTCTATTTGGCTAATTTCCTACGCAAAATCCTCGTATTTAGCAAATACGTGTATTTGATCTCGGTCATTGTCAAATTTACTAGGGTATTTCATCGTATTTGGCAAATACTGGTATTTAACCTAAGAAATCTAGCTATTAATGGAATGAAATATAGTAATACATGATTTTTTAAGTTACTTCAATTAAAAAAACAAGAACAAAATGTGAAATTATGAAATATTTGAAATACTTTAAATAACTAATAGTAACTGAAAAACACATTGTTACGGTTAGATACTAAATAAGTACCCTGAAAAACACTTTTTAGACAATAACCTTCTCTGGAAGGTCCTTCCAAATTTATTTTTCGATTATCTGGCATGATGGACCCTAAAGCTTTGAACAAATTGTCCACTTTTTCTCGTTCAAACCCATCGGGTGCTGTTTTTATGGAGGGTGTCGGCATTTCACCAAAGTAATATTTTTAACCTCTCTATGGTGGAGAAAAAAATGCATTGAAGGCACTGATAATATCTTCTTGATGTCGCCGACTGACGGCCTCATGCCACAAAACGGCAAACGGAACAAAGTGTTTAATTTTTCCTAAGGGTACAACACTTGTAGACTACCAGGCGATGAGCAAATATTGCTTTTTTGAACATTTCCATTCTGGGTAACATTATTACTTTTTGAAGGTCAACAGACACGTAAAAATGTTCTTGTTCTTCATTGCAGTTTTCTTTGTTCAATGTGTATCTTCTACGAGATTCTATTGCCTTCTCAATACGACCTTTCCAGTGGATTATCCAATCATTCGTCTTTTTGTACCCCAATGTTGTGAGGGAAAAATTTTACAAACACGTCTTTTCGCACCATTAGCGTGTTTCAAAAAATATGTGAAAGTTTTGTTTTTCTTCGAGCCTTCTACTTTGCGCCTTGGTATTTTATTTTTATTTGAATTCATAACAAACGTTCGTTTTTCTTTCCAGTTTAATTTTCAAAATTCTTGATTTGTTTTTGTTCTGTCCTCCTCAGAGAAAAAACTGTGAGAGTTAAATTTACAATTTAGGCAAGCTGGTCTAGGTGTATGTAGCGCAATCTTCTTCTTCTGTTTTCACCTTTCTTTGTGTGGGTTTGAACCAGATCATTTGGATCTAAAAATATATAATTACAATAAAAAATTATTGTTGAATATATAATAGAAAGCATACACTTACTTATTAATAGTCACCTACCTATTATTTCCTCAGGTGCTTCAACTTCACATTCTTTATTGTTATTTCCATTTTGTTGATCATCATTATTATTCCAGTTATTTAAGTTGATACCATAAGTCTCATTCTCTTCCATTTCTTCAGCTGCGCTAACTTCCATTCGTTTGTTTTCTTTCTCATCATGATGATTATAATTATTTCTATCGTCCTCCATAATCTCAATCTCATTATTGTCCGTTTCCCTATTTGAGCTATCTTAAATATTGATATTTTTTTGATTAGAGACAATAATATCTTGATCGTTTACAGATTGTTGGTAAACTTCATTATTCGATATATCTTGCAATTGGTAATCACCCTGTATGGACGGTATTCTTCTGCGCCTAAAATTAATAGTTGAGTCCATTACAAATATTTATTAGCTTAGATCTAGCTTTAAACATAGCAGAGTAACATAAAAAAAGACCCAAAAAACAAATATTCACGATATTTCAATACACAGTTTCATATACGATCGTTACAAAATATTTAGTTATTTATTACTCACAATTTATTTTTTACTTACTATTAGTAACTTAGTAACATATGTATCCAAATATGAATCATTATTATTACCATAACATAAATCCAAGAAAAACTCATCCTCCCAAAAAACTGGAAGCCATGTTGAGGTGGTGGCCAGGGCAACTAATGTTTTTCCTCTACTCCCGGTGCCCCACGAACTCATTTTATTGTTCACGAAAATAAAAAATGATTGCAATATATTCAGAAGACCACCGTGTCTGACGACAAATGAGGTTACCGGTAAACTGAAAATAAAAACATAGGGCGGGATGATAGCAATAGACACGATTTAATAGGTCTAATTTTTAGGGCGCATCCCAACTCGTGCCCACTAATCCCTTAAAAGGTACAAGAGTAAAGGTCTCAATAATCTGTATACCTAACTCGTGCTCGATTGAAAAATTTACCTGTTCAAATTACCATCCCATCTATAGGAACAGGTATTATTGTTAAATTGGGTTTTCCTGAAGTACACAATTTATTATGAAAAACGTAAAAAGTTTCCAAAACTTCCATCAAATGCCGAAGAGGTGTTTGAAGTTTTAAACAATATCAATACACGCACTTTACAAGATGAGAACTTTGACCAACCTAACAAAACCTAACCCCAACCCCAGTTAGATTCGACGGCGGACCGAATTACGAAAAATTCGGAGTGCGATTTCGGAATTGGGTCCCATGTACCTACTATTTGTTTAATTTTACCAACCTAACAAAACCTAACCCCAACCCCAGTTAGATTCGACAGCGGACCGAATTACGAAATCAAGTGATATTGGAAAATGGTTGCGTTATTTCAAATAAATGACAACTGTATATGTAGGTCTTGAATATTTAATTATAATAAATAAGAATTAAAAACCGCAGTTCCGATGCACCCGGGCACGAGTTGGTGTATTAATTTTCTACCTGGTTTTTGAACGGGCACGAGTTGGTCAGTGATTTTCGGGGCCAAGTAATAACGGGCACGAGTTGGGAAACGCCGAATTTTTACGCATAAAGCTCGTATTTGGAAGCTGCTATGCAAAATACCCGTATCTGATAAGAAATACGGGTAAAACGCTTAGTAAACTAAAAATACTTGGTTTAGCTTTAGTATTTCTAAAGTTATTTTCAAATACGGTTTTAATATTTTCGATTTTATATATTTCTGGTCCAGATACGGTGATTCACCATAGGAAACATTGAAATTTACCATATTTTAATATGTTAAAGCAAAAAATCTCATTTTTCAATTTTTTTTTCAAATACGGGGGGTTAGGCTTAGGAGGGCAGAATTATTTACAGGTAACTGTAATTAAGTAAATTTTTCCGAAAGATTTGATTTTATTATTAATAAATTTAATATTATTCTCAAAAGTCAACAAATCAATTTAATTCAATTCAAGCCATTACACAAACAGCCCTGTATTGTTGCTGGGAGTATGATCTATTGTTGCTATTGTTTTAGAATAGAATAATCGATTCATCAATTCAAACAAAGTGTGTGACCAGGATTTATCCAACTTTAAAAGCACGTAACTCGAAAAAGAGATCCGATATATAATACGAAGTGGTTACATTATTTTGATTTATCTTTATCCGCTGCTGACTGCAGTATATGTTTACCCTGTATATTAATATATCTTGTTGTAATGGAAATTTACTTATTTTTATCGTGTTTTTTTCTATCTGTTCCCTAAAATCGGAACTTTCCCGACACTGAAACTTTACAGACGTACACATAGACTGTATACATACAACATTCAGAGATGGTTCGATCGAAATTAAGGCCACATGCAAGGCAGGTTCGGTCGACGACCTCTCCTGTTTGCAATGGCTCTTCTCCGTTTTTTCTTTCTCGATGTTGATGTTAACATTAACACAACGGGCAATAAAGCAGTAAATAAATTGTTCAATAATCATCATCAGGAAAATATCTAGTTTTATTCTCATCTTGAAATTAAAAAAAAAACACTTTTGAGGTAGAAATTTCAAAATTAAAAACACAAAATTGCTGATATTAATATCGTATCAAAAAGATCAAATAATATTGGTTCAATTTGCGTTGATCTTTTGAAAGAAGAAAATAGTCGTTGCGAAAGAGTATAAGCATTTTTTATACTTCTACAGAATTTTTATTTTTCTCTTCAAAAAATTGATAGTATCAGTAACTTTTTTTGAATTTTGGTCCGTAACTCGGAATCATTCGTGCAAAAATGTTTTTGCTTTGATTTCCACGTTAAGTTTCAAAATAAAGCATATTTTGGGATGTCATTTTGAGTTTCCAACTCCATATCTCAAGAAAACCTTATACTATGGATATGAGCTATATATATATATATATATATATATTATTTTATTTTCTTTAACCATTATTATAATAATCGCTTGATTTGTATTTATTGGGTATGGTTAATGTGAATATAATGAAAAATTAAACGATCTTTGACGTTTCGCTTTCGTTTGAAAGCTTTTTCAAAATGTTTATTTTATATGTCAAAATGAAGTAAAAAATATACAAATTGTTATTTTAGAATTTAGTTATGATACAAGTACTTACTTCAGAACTAAATCTACGATATTTGAACAATAGGTGAAAAAAAGTGTAGTTATTGGTAATTAATTTGTTATTTTATTAAATTATGATAAATTTGACTCAAATTTTTGATATCTTGTTTATCGTTCACAGAATTTTTTTCTTTTTTTATATGTATCATTTCTTTAATTGTAAGTTTCTGATAATTAGAGTCTTGTGTTAGTATTTTTGTTTTTTTGAAATCAAATTCATGTTTTTCTGTTGTTTCGTGTTTATGTAGAGCTGTAGAAGCATTTTTTGTATATTTGTGGCCGTTGAGACGATTTTCTAAATATTGAGTTGTCAAACCTATATATTTTTTTGGACAGTTTAAACATGGTATAGAATATATAACATTAGATTTTTTATTGGTTTTAGTTGGACTTTTAAGTTTAGTAAATAATGATGACAAAGTATTTTGAGCTTTATGACAAATGTTAATGTTATGTTTAGACAATATGAATTTTAGTTTTTCTGATAGTTCGTTTGTATAAGGCATTGCTATGTATATGTTTTGATTTAATTCAGTTTTTGTGTTGTTATTTTGAGTGTTATTGTAGAATTTGTAGGTGCGTTGTTTGAAAATTTTTTCTATATTGTTTATTGGGTAGTTGTTATTTTTTAAGGTGTCTTTCACAATTTTACAACCAGATAAAAGTAACAAAACCGTCGTAATGAATACTGACGAATATGACAAAAAAATGAGCATAATGATAAATGACAAAAAAGTTTATAAACCAATAAGATCTGACCAAACAAAATCATTTCAAGATAAAAACAATAAATTCATTAAAAAAATACTAAATAACAACTCTATTAATAAAATTGAAGCTAAAAAACTACAAATTATCAACGCTTTACCTCCAAAAATATACGGACTACCAAAGCTTCACAAACCAAATATACCTTTACGACCAATAGTATCGTACATTCAATCTCCCTTCTATAATTTATCAAAATATCTATCCAATTGTCTATCAAATATAATTGGAAATAATAATTATTATATAAAAGATTCATTCGCCTTCAAACAATTTATAGATAAAACAAACATACCTAATGATTATAAAATTATATCACTAGATGTTATTTCAATGTACACTAATATTCCAAATGAATTGATAGTAGATATTTTGAAATTAAAATGGAACTCACTAAAAGAACACACCACTCTATCATACAATGAATTCAAAGAAGCAATTTTATTAATTCAAAAAAATAATTATTTTCAATACCAAAATAAATTTTTCCAACAATTAGACGGTTGCACAATGGGCTCTCCTATATCCTCAACTTTAGCTCAATTGATAATGGAACATCTTGAAGAGAACGTACTAATGAATTTAAATTTTAATGTATTATTTTATAAACGCTATGTTGACGATTGTATAACTGCAATTCCATCAGACAAGATCAATGCTATTTTAACTGCATTTAATAATTTCCATCCAAAACTCCAATTTACTCTTGAAACTGAAGAAAATAATACAATAAATTTTTTAGACTTAACATTAATCAGATCTAACAACAACAAAATAAAAACTAAACTATATAAAAAAAAACATGGTCCGGCAGATATCTAAATTACAATTCTAATCATCCTAATGCTCAAAAAAACAGTGTAATTATTGGATTAACCGATAGAGCTATTAAACTGACTTCTCCAGAATACCGTCCTGAAATCTTTAGACACGTGAAAGACACCTTAAAAAATAACAACTACCCAATAAACAATATAGAAAAAATTTTCAAACAACGCACCTACAAATTCTACAATAACACTCAAAATAACAACACAAAAACTGAATTAAATCAAAACATATACATAGCAATGCCTTATACAAACGAACTATCAGAAAAACTAAAATTCATATTGTCTAAACATAACATTAACATTTGTCATAAAGCTCAAAATACTTTGTCATCATTATTTACTAAACTTAAAAGTCCAACTAAAACCAATAAAAAATCTAATGTTATATATTCTATACCATGTTTAAACTGTCCAAAAAAATATATAGGTTTGACAACTCAATATTTAGAAAATCGTCTCAACGGCCACAAATATACAAAAAATGCTTCTACAGCTCTACATAAACACGAAACAACAGAAAAACATGAATTTGATTTCAAAAAAACAAAAATACTAACACAAGACTCTAATTATCAGAAACTTACAATTAAAGAAATGATACATATAAAAAAAGAAAAAAATTCTGTGAACGATAAACAAGATATCAAAAATTTGAGTCAAATTTATCATAATTTAATAAAATAACAAATTAATTACCAATAACTACACTTTTTTCACCTATTGTTCAAATATCGTAGATTTAGTTCTGAAGTAAGTACTTGTATCATAACTAAATTCTAAAATAACAATTTGTATATTTTTTACTTCATTTTGACATATAAAATAAACATTTTGAAATAGCTTTCAAACGAAAGCGAAACGTCAAAGATCGTTTAATTTTTCATTATATTCACATTAACCATACCCAATAAATACAAATCAAGCGATTATTATATATATATATATATATATATATATATTGTTACGAGGTCACCAACTCAAAGCCGGTCCTGTCCCTCGACTGTAAATTTTGGTGGCTGCGCTCCTTTCGAGAACATTCGCTTTGTTTGTGCATAGGACGAGCGCGGAAGGTACTGGAATTTTCTAGAGTTGAGAAGGACTATATAAACGCGGGTTTTTGAGTGCGTGAACGGACAGTAAAAAGTTAGTTCACAGACAGTTTACAGAAGCTCTCAGTAATCGGAGAGTCAATTAAATAGTGAAGATAAATAGTGTAATATTCAAGTGGTCAAAATAAATTAGAACTGTTATACCGAGTGTAAATAAATTAGTAGATATTAAGTATAGTGTGTATATAAATTAAGTTGATTACAGTGTGTGTTTCTTTAAATAAATATATAGTAATTAGCCATAGTGTGTATAATTTTATCCCACAAGTAAAAACTATTTAAATAAATAACAAAAACATTACAATATGGTGAACTAAGACTTACAGTTGTAATTGAAATGGATGAAATTTTCATGAAATTTTTTCAACCTATTTTCGAAAAATTAGCAGAAATGTATTAGACCATATTTAAGTCTTTGACCACTAAAGTCATGATAACTTCATATTTTGTGAGCTCAATAGTTTTATTTGTTATTTGATAGCTTGTTTTGTAAAAAGGCCCAAAAAAATCTTATTTGCTTTTATTATATATACAGGGTAGCGAAAAGGTCCGGCACCAAGTCATTTTCTTTGAAAAGAATAAACATATAATTATCAAATTTTAGGGTCATGAACGGTATTGTATTCTTTGTTTTTTAGAGGAACTGTCAAAGTTATGTGACGTCAGAACTCATGTACCGCCGCCATCTTGAATTTTTTTAAATGGCAACATAGGTCGAGTGATATATCACAGAAGAGCTTATTTCTTCCTCTTTCCAAAAATAGCGAATAAGTACAACACCACGAAGAAAATATACTGTAAAATTGCAGTTCTATTATTTTACTTGTATTTTGTACTATTGTTGGTACGCCACTGGTAAATGGTTAATGTGAAACAAAACAGTATATCAAAAACTGTCAAAAAAAACCTTAAAGTGTCAAAGTATTTTTAGCAAAGTGAGTTAGTGTTTGTATAAGGCATCTACAGTGTTTAAATTGTTTTTGTTAGCAGTAAATTAAGAATGGCGTATTTATCAGAAAAAGAACGAATCCAGATACTAATGTTAATTTATGGTGATAAAAAACGTACTTATGAAGAAGTAAGTCATTTGTTCAATGATTTAAATGGTCAACGTGCCCCTATAAGTAGATCTACACTATCTACAGTTTCCAGAGTAATGAGTAGTTTTAATGAAACCGGTAGCGTACAGGATTGACCAAGGTCTGGCAGACCAAAAACTGCCACAACCGAAGATAAGACTTTAGATGTCCTGTTGGATATTCAACAAAATCCCCGTACATCTACATATGAATTGGCAAGAAATCATGATATTAACAGTAAGTCGGTTCAAACAAGTTTACATAAAAATAAGTTTCATCCATATATAATGCAGAACCACCAAGAATTTGCTGAAGATGATTTCGATAGATTAGAGTTTTGTGAAAAGGTTCTAGAGAAAATTGGTAATCAAAACAATTTCTTAGATTCCCTCATATTTAGTGATGAAGCTACATTCTGTCTAAATGGCACTGTTAACCGACATAATTGTCGGTACTGGTCATATTCTAATCCGCATTGCATGGATGAGACCCATACACAATACCCACAAAAAGTTAATGTATGGGCCGGTTCAGTGAAAAACTGTTTGATTGGTCTATTTTTACCTGCGCACTATCACAGAAATGTTAGACAATATTTGAATACCACTTTCCCTCAGATATGGATTGGTCCAAGGGATGAAATTGAGTGGCCGGCAAGATCTCCCGACTTGACTCCACTTGATTTTTTCTTATGGGGCTACTTGAAGGATCGCGTTTATGTTAACAAACCTACAACCTATTCGAAGCTTCCAAGATAGGTTGTACTATTGCCAAGAAACAGTTCGTCGTCATTTTGAGCACTTGCTATAAGGAAAGTTGATTATTTGTTATTACCTTAGTTAGAATTGTTGTAATTTAGTATGTGTTCAAAAATTACCTGTTTTAAGTCTTTGACATTTGTTTCTTGTTTTTTAAGTCATGTTGTACTTATTCACTATTTTTGGAAAGAGCAAGAAATAAGCTTTTCTGTGATAAATCATTCGACCTACGTTGCCATTTAAAAAAATTCAAGATGGCGACGGTACATTGAGTTCTGACGTCACATAACTTTGACAATTCCTCTGAAAAACGAAGAATACAATACCGTTCGTAACCCTAAAATTTGATAATTATATGTTTATTCTTTTCAAATAAAATGACTTTCTCGCTACTCTGTATATATACTACATGAAACTTCCTAAGCCGTCACTTTGACTTTTTAAGATCAATTAACTCCTCAATGTCGAGTGATCTTCAAAATAAACTAAGTTATTTAAAAAACAACAAAAAATCGGAATGCATTACTTAACATTTTTTATTGCAAAGCGGAAAGCAAAGTATTGCACGAGGATCGTTTTCCTCAGGCATCAGGAAACCACCGCCTGTGGAATCTTGTTTTAATTGAATGGGAGGTTTACTTGGTTTTTTTCAAAAAAATTTTTTCGATTTAATTTTACTTGTTCTGTTTATATCGTTTTACACATAAACTTTGATTTTTAGTAAAATGCTGCTTTTGATAGAAAACCACTTTCCTGGATGTTTGATTCTGGATAACAATCGACCCCCTCTTTGAGGGCGCTAGGCGTCCCAAAAAGAACGATTGGGAGGTCACCAAGGAAGTTATCACAGATGGGCAATCAAATTATTTCAGCCCTTCAAATCTCCTGGTGAGGATGGTATATTTCCAGCTCGGCTGCAAAACGGTCTGGAATTACTTTTATCTATCCCCATTAGACACATACAGAGCTAGTCTGGCGTGGAATTAAATACCACCCAGTTAGATGGCGGCTAGGATAGTATACATACCAAAAATGGGCCGCACAGACCCTTACCCTAATCCGGTTAGACCAATTAGCCTAACATATTTTCTACTCAAAAGACTTGAAAGAGTACTGGATGGTTATATCAGACGGGTCGTCCCATATAATTTCCACCTGAATATCCAACAATCAAAATATTTAGCGTTACACAACCTTGTTGAGAAAATCAGCCAATTGCTTAACAACAAGGAGATTGTGGCGGCCATATTTATTGACACCGAAGGAGCATTTGACATTGTCCTACCGACCTTCATTGGTTCAGCTTTGACTGAAAAGGGCATAAAACCAACCATTACTGGCTGGATATATGCCATGTTGACAAATAGAACAGCCAGTACATCTCTTCAGGATCAGGCAATTAGCTTTAAAGTTTCCCGGTACTACCCACAAGGCGGGGTACTATGCCCCCTTCTTTGGTCACTCTTGATGGAAGTTTTGCTTAGTGCTCTTGAAACAAGAGGGGTAGAACTGGAAGCGTAAGCAGACGACCTTGTCATCATGGCAAGGACCAAGTAAGGAAGGGTAGCATATAATATTTTCTAAAAGACGTTAGACAATGTAAACAGTTGGTGCCAATAGATGTCTGTGTACGCCGGCAAATCTTTAATAATTCTCTTCACTAGGAAAAGAAAATTGGAAGAAATTTCTCCACTTTCCTATAATGTTAAAGTTATTTCATCTGCATCGTAAATAAAATATTTGAAGATTATCCTAGATAAAGGAAGAGGCAAGGAAGGGTGCCGCAGATAATTTTATCGGACAAAAACCAGCAATTGGCATCTGATTGAGTTTTGCCAAACAAAAACTTGCGACATCTAGAAGAGTTTTAGATTTCTGGCATAAATTACAGGGATTGGTTTATTCAGTCAAAGGCTTCTATACATCCTTCGTTGAATGTCTCCAAACTATTGCTGGACTATAGCAGGCATGATCTA
The DNA here is from genome assembly GCA_947563755.1 of Lochmaea crataegi. Classification (NCBI taxonomy): domain Eukaryota; kingdom Metazoa; phylum Arthropoda; class Insecta; order Coleoptera; family Chrysomelidae; genus Lochmaea; species Lochmaea crataegi. The sequence continues at coordinate 6,936,322 of OX387423.1, read as the reverse complement.
CGTTGTCTAACAGGCCTTTTAACAGGTGACTATCGTCTGAGTCATCATATGATAAGACTGTCGGAAGATCCGACGTGGAGTCTTTGCCTGAAAGATGATGAAACGGGCAAGATCTTTCTCTCTCTCTCTCTTTCCCATTCCAGCTCAAAGTCTAGTCTAAAATTTTCCATATAGTTCATAGTTTCCCAGAGATGCAACGGTGAAAAGGTAAGTAAAATTCTTCATTGTTTACTCAACTATGCATACCTAGTGCCACCGACAATTCCCAATATATGCAAAAATAACAAATCTATGAATTGTGGAGGCTTGAATTACCAACTGCCTCCAGGACAGTTGGGGTACTCGCACCGGTAACTAGAGATGCATCAAGTCAAACTAGTTTGATTTTACTCAACAAACTTGACTTGAAAATCAAACTTTTTAGGTAAAAAAGTTTGACTTGACTTGATTTCTGTATCTTTAGGTTTGACTTGAAATCAAACTTCTTCAAACAGTTTGAAGTTTGAATATCATATTGCCCAACGTGACTCTGATACTAGTTATAACGAAAGTACAATATCTGAAAATACTGCAACAATTGCAAAGGTTAAGATAATTTTTAAAAAAATTAAAAACTCCGAAATGTTAAGATTAAACTTCCCAAAATTTTGCGACTCATTAAATTTACACATGACCATTCCCAAACTGGAGGTAAAAACTAGATGGAACTCTACATTGGAAATGCTGTCCTGGGCGTTACAATTCAAAAGTTCGATTCATATTCTTTGTGACAATACCGATACTCTTAAATTTTCGAATACATGTTACAGAATGGAATGTTATTGAAAGAACATGTGAGTATTTTCAAAGTTTCAAGGAAAAGGAGAAGGAGAGAAATATTATACCCTTCCTGTGGTGGTTATTGGGATCAATATGATACTCGATGAGCATGAACTAGATAATAAAGGAAATAGAGACGAACTTGATGCAAAAATAATTCTTGCCCTTCAGGCAGCTCGCGATAAAATTGTTAAGCATTACAGTAGGACTAACTGGATGTATTGTATCGTTTTGATTTTGGATCCTCGTCATAAAATTGAAACGTTTTCTTTAACGACATGGGGACAATCTTTAAAAGATGAAGCCATCAAGAAATTTGAAGAAATTTATAAAGAAAATTATTATTCACCTTACACTGTCAAAGAGTCACCCCAAACCCAAACTGAATGTACAGTAAGTGTGTTCGAAAAAAAGTCTGATGAAGTTACCGATTTTGATTTAGACTTGTTTGGACTTTTCCAATCATCTCCAAAAATAAATAGAAACGAAAATTCATGGAGATACGAAATCGACAAATACGCAGCTGAATCACGAGCTGACAGTACCGAGGACATAATAAAGTGGTGGAAACGCCACGAAACTGTATTTCCAACTTTATCAAAAATGGCGAGAGACTTTCTTGCCACCCCAGCAACATCAGCCTGCATAGAACGCTATTTTTCGAGAGCTTCTTTGGCAGTAACAAAAAAACGAAACCGATTAAATGACCAGTCTATTAGAACATTAATTAATGTGTTTAAATTCGTGACTTCAACAAGAATCCATAACAAATATCACACAAGGATCGCAGGAATAGGTCACTATCTATATATATCTATATATATATTTATTGTTGCTTTCAATTAATTTGTAAGAACTTCACTTTTCACGAAGAATTTTGAGGTGACAAGTTGGAGTTCATTAAAAAAAATGTTTAAAATAATGTATTTTCTTTTTGTTTCAAATAAATGTATTTGTTGTACCTACTTTCTATATTTAACATAAATATTTCACCCATTTAAGGTATATCTACTAAATAAGTTATTTTTCAAACTCTTTCAAACTAGTTTTACAAACAGTTTGAATTTTCAAACCTGTAACCATTGCCCAGTTTGATTTGACTTGAATTATTTGTCAGAGAGATTGACTTGAGTTTGACTTAATTTAAAGTCAAACTTGTGCAACTCTACCGGTGACTCTTGAGCCGGAGAAGGGGTGGTCCGGTGAACTATAGGATCATAAGGGCGCCAGATAAATTGCAGCAAATACCCAATGCACAATGGACTAGTCACCAATTCATCAAAAGACTAGTCGACAAGTAATGCCTTTCCACTACAAATCCACTCTATATTGTTTACCATATAAATAAGAAAATGCTAACTTAATCTGAATTATTTTAATAAAAAAAATATTAGATATAAACTTATTCATTCAGTATCTGCGTAAAATGATAACACTTATCCTAGCAGTACTATAAATAGAAAAAAAAAACAATAAGTATGGAAAAAGTATCATAACCTAACAAACTAAATCTTGGTATTTTATTGGTTAAATACGACACCTAAGGTTGGCAGATTAACTACAAAAATTCGTATGAAACCGATAGGCGACGACGCATGAGCTCAGGCGCGGCTATTGTAATTAAGGATGAGAAAACTAGATTGTATCCATCGAACAAACAGAGCGACCCAAACAACGATAGATGCGTGATCACCATGCGCCTTTGCATCTATTGGCTAAAATAAATATGCCTCCATGCGCTGGCCAATCGGATTTAACTGCAATCGGCCGGCGGAATTCATTATCCATACAGAGTTGGAGAGATCACGTGCACTATGCATGCTACTGTTTTGGAACACTCCGTTGCTTGGATGGACAGAGTATAGATTGTAAATACGCAACCTTAGTAAACGTTTACAGTGTTGTAAAGCTGGCTAATAGCTATATCCAAATAAATATTACATGGTATAAATAAATAAGTTATCATTCCGATCGACAGTAATGACCGTTTAACCAAGGCGTCACTACTCTAATGTATTTTATCTATGCCGTAAACATACGTAATAAAAAAAATAAAAATAAAACAGAATAGATCGCTAAACATTAGTATGTAAAAAAAACACAAAAAAAATTAATCTAAACTTGCGTGTATCCACTTGCGGAGATATCCAGTAAAGTCTGTAATTCATAACAGAGGGACATCCTGTAGATACTCCAGTGCATTTAAATAACTCTGCAATGGACCAAACTGCCAACGTCGACTAATGTAGAATCTGCATAACCAACCAAGACTGAGACTTGATGTGGCATTAGTACTAGCTGAACTTATATTGAAGAATATAGATTGAAAAGAAAAAAAACCTAAAAGGAAATGTTTCAGTTAGCCCTACGCGATATTTCTATTCTCAAGATAAATGTATTTATAGTCAGTTGAATTGAGTGATAGATCAGGAATAAATCATAGCAATAACGATTACTTAAAAAAACTATTTCATAAAATAACTCAGTCAAAATCCACTTTTCAATTTAATTCCTTTCAATGCATGTAACTAAAAATGTAGATATTATTAAACTAATAAACCGGTTAAAATAAAATGTTACTATAATGTTTTATGAAGCAAGACAATTATTTCTTGGAATTCAGATTAATTTTGACAACTTGCAACAACGCAATCCAAAACTATATTTAAGTATTAACATGTTTTTAATATACAGAAACACGATATCACGAAGTCAATTTATAGACTAAAAAAATAAACTATATCCAACATACCCTTTCTGGTCAGAGATCCTAGAGGTTTTTATTGTCCAATCAGCTGAGTAAGTAATTTAAGACCTAATATCCAGTTGGAATATGAACCAAATTGACTCCCTATAGCTGCAATTTCACCAGCGGCGAGTAAAATCCTCCAAAGAGATGTTCTTGGGAAACCCACTACCAATGTACACGACCAATTGTGGATTTACCCTGAACTACTATGTGGAACTTTTGAAATTATCCCAACTAAGGATGGACACAAAATTCCAAAAGAATTCAAAAGTTCCTTACGCACCTGGTGATTATTCTAATTTCAAAATGGCCGAGCCTCGAGGTACTCCTTCTCGGTAAACTATTCTTAAGACCCTTCCAGAAAGGCTATAGGCCAGTACACTATGCCAAATGAAAAATTGTGGAAACGGAAATGATAAAAATCATTATTACAATACAATAAAATTAGTACACCACGTGGAAAATACTTCTATTATAGTTTTATTTCTTCCCTAATTATAATGGCAAGTGAATAGATATTATTAAGTACTTTAAATAAGCAATATTAAAATATTTTGTGTCAACCTAATTTGGCAACACCTATCAATCCATGAGCGGTTTGAAATATCGGCAAAATAAATACCATTTTGATGCGTACTGTTATCAAAAACCATTGTGTAGACCAGTAGTTGGTATCTTTTCAATTACTAATTAAAATTAAATAATTTAACGTTAAAATTGAACGTTACACTAGATTTCTGAATTATGATTTCAGTTGGACAACCAAAAAAACAAAAAAAACATTTCAAAGCACCGACAAGCGGTCCAACTGAAATAGTATAAACGATACTGTCTGTAAACTTTGTCACGGTACATATCGACCTTGATATTAAACTTCTTTAATTATAGTGTTTGTCCAATAAACAATTATTTCGTTATTTAGATTATATATAAATAGATACCGCGAATTATGTCAATAAACTGTTAGTTGCGACAATACCGAATTACTTTAATAGGAAGTTGTCACTTGAAACTCCTTGAAATTTATATGCTGCAGATGTTAGAAGATACGGGAATCTTGAACTTTTTATCCGATCCACAATTCTTTACATGTCCAAAATTAATTTTAAAATAAAAAAGTCTTCCTGGTGAAAATGAGGAATTCAACCAAAGATCAAACCATCGAGAGTCCTATTTAAAAAATTAATTAAGTCATATTTTTTTTTTTTTTTTTCGAACATGATTTTACTTTTAATTTAATCCTTATTGGATTTTCCAGAGAAAATTTGAAAATTTGAAGAATTCTCAAAAATTTCTCAAAGACAAGCTTTTTGATCTACCCTGGTATAGGAATATTTTTTCCTCTTCAGGGTTTAACATTTAATTTAATTTTAATTGCAAGTGAATTTAAGGTCGCGGTAGGGACAGCTGTGGCTGTCACCCAAAGGATGGCCATTTGGTTAATTTCCGCAATGTATCGCAGTTCCGATCATTGCGGAAATTAAAATGCAGGGAAAATGCCACAGAAAAATTAAGTCATAGGTACTACTGTCTGTAACCTTAGAATCAAAGTGATATGACGGCGGCATTAATATACAGAGAGTGGAAAGTCTAACTGGAACAAATTATGTAACTTGATAAATAAAGGTTTATCGCAAATTTCCTGAAACACGTCAATTTATAATTTCAATGGGGGCATATTACAAAGAGATTTGTTTATCTTTTTAATTATCTGGGGGGTTGCAGACACCCCCAACTTTTTTTTTAAATGGAAGGGTAGGTTGATTAATTTTTTATTTGAAAGCTTTTTCAATTGCAAATACAATTCCATTTTTTTTGTTACTTTTTATAAGCAATGTGTCGGAAAAAAATGAAATAAGGAAATATTTACTGAAATTACTTGAATGTATAGGTACATTTTTTCTTACTTGATAAGCCCAATAAAAAACCTGCTCGATAGTTTTTAGGTCAATTTGAACTGAATGTGATTGATTTGTTAGTACTTGTTTGCGTTTCAACGTGTAAATTAAAAACGAAAAATAAGAAAATGCTTTTCGGATTCTACCTTAAATTTTAATGTCACTTTGTGTAGAATACCCTATAGCTAAAGTTTCTACTTATCGAGATATTAATTTTTTTAATAAAAAATTGACAGGTGCAGACCTTCCTATTGAAAAATCTGTGTGAACATCCCAATACCAAATAAAAAACATCTTGTCGGGTTGATTAGTAGGACGATCAAGGTAATTGGTGACGGTGTGTCCGAACTGCGTACCGTTTAATCCCACTGACCGAATTGCGTACCAAATTTTAATCTACCTATCTTAGGATTATCGGAGCGTCCGCACTGGGTACCATTTAATCACTTATCCCAGCGATGTATCTTAGCGGGGGGTTCAACTTCACCATCGCCGGAATCCGGGAACACCGCCACAAACAGCACAGGGAAGGTAATATTTCATTTAAAGAGCGTTTTGAAAATGTGAGCCTTTATTATAAAAAAACAATAATTTCACAAGTCATAATTGTAAAAAAATTTTATAATACTACCATACTACCAAATTTATTGCTAACGCATTTTACAAAAGTATATCTAGATATTTCATTATTTTTGTTCTGCACAATTTTTGAATTAATAAACTCTTGTTTATTTAAAACATCCTTAGGAATTAGGTTATGTTAGGTTAGGTTTTTCTCGAGAAAACTGAATTTAGCGTATACACCTTCACATTGCACTTTTTGTTTGTACACAACCACACTGTTTCACCAAACTTTTTCAGTTCGCGATGCTTTCGAAACTTAAAACGTTCGTCGATTATTAATGAATTTCCTCGCTCACTTAACATTTGTTTGAACTCCAGATTACCTGAATATTTGTTTTTGTTAATCTCGAGGGCTTCTAAAAGATTTAATTTAAAATTTCAAAATTTGAGTCGAAAGTGTGTTGGTTAGTTAATAGATGATTTGAGTAGTTGGAATCTACTTTGTTGTTGTCATAGCTACGTTTGTGTTCTGAAATTCTAGTTTTAAAGTTCCTAAAAGTTCTCCCTATATAAATCTTGTCACAGTTGTCGTTACCACATTTTAATTTATAAACACCTGATTTGTTTAATTTTGAGGATTTAGATTTGTTATTTTTAATGAATTTAGATAAATTCTAATCGGTTTTAAAGCAAATATTCATGTTTAAAGATTCTAAAAATGATTTGATTTTTAAGGATGGTGTTCCAAAGTATGTTAAGCATTCAAATTGATTATTTTTATTTTTATCTGAAGGATATACTTGTTCTAAAGTGCGCTTCTTTATCTTTTTATTTATGATATTGTCAATTAAGTTTGGATCGTAATTATTATTAACTGCTATTTGTTTTATGATATTTAGTTCTCTATTGAAATTATTAGTGTTTAATGGGACTGTTAAAAGTCTGTGTATCATACTATTGAAAGCTGCTAATTTATGACTGAATGGGTGGACCGAACTATTATGAATTGTAATGTCTGTATGTGATGGTTTGCGAAATATAGAAAAATCATGTTTATTGTTTATATTTGAAATTGTAAGGTCTAAAAAGTTTATAGACTTATTTTCTTCAAGTTCAACGGTGAATTTGATATTGCTATGAATTGAGTGAATATAAGTAATGAAGCTGCCTAATTGTCTAGTTGTGCCAGTGAAGCTCGCTAAAATGTCATCTACGTATCGGTGCCAGTACATAAATTTTTTACTAAGGGGGTGTTTATGAATTATTTTTTCTATGTTATCCATGAAAATTTCTGCTAATAGGGGACTGAGGGGATTGCCCATAATCAAACCATCTTTACTGCTATAAATCTCTCTATTGAAATGAAAATAATTTTGATTTAAGCACACTTTTAATACATTTATTATATCTGAATGAATTATAGGGTTAACATTATTGTACGTGAGCAAGTTATCAACAAGAGTGAAAGTTTCTTTAGGAGGTATACTAGGGAATAGATTTGTTACATCAAACGATATGAATTTAGAATTGTGAGGTAGTTTTAGATCTTGAATATTATTAATTAATTCCGTTGGGTTTTTAATTGAAAATCGAGGTTTGAAAAAACAATATTTAGAAATTATTTCTATGAGAATCTTTGAAACTTTAAAAGAAGGTGCTGTGAAAAAAGAAACAATTACGATCCAAACTTAAATGATAATATCATGAATAAAAAGATAAAGAAGCGCACTTTAGAACAAGTATATCCTTCAGATAAAAATAATCAATTTAAAAGCTTAACATACTTTGGAACACCATCCTTAAAAATAAAATCATTTTTAGAATCTTTAAACATGAATAATTGCTTTAAAACCGGTTAGAATTTATCTAAATTCATTAAAAATAACAAATATAAATCCTCAAAATTAAACAAATCAGGTGTTTATAAATTAAAATGTGGTATCGACAACTGTGACAAGATTTATATCGGTAGAACTTTTAGGAACTTTTAAACTAGAATTTCAGAACACAAACGCAGCTATGACAACAACAAATTAGATTCCAACTATACAAATCATCTATTAACAAAACCAACACACTTTCGACTCAAATTTTGAAATTTTGCATGTAGTACCCAAATCCTTTAAATTAAATCTTTTAGAAGCCCTTGAGATTAACAAAAACAAATATTCAGGTAATCTGCTTAACGACCAAATAGACATTAATCATTCTCCCTTATTAAACCTTTTTATCTAGAAGATGTGATGGTTGTGGTAAAATTTTCTAGGTAAATTTTCCATTACCTTTGTAATATTCGTAGAATTCCGTATTTAGGCACTTTTTGTACTTTATTTCCATTTAAATATACTATAATACTTTTGTCAATATCTTAGAATTCCGTATTAGGGCACTATATAAATTAAAGTTTTCATTGTATCTTCACTAGTTTGAAAAAGCTACTGTGTAGCGAAACGCGTCACTAATTTTAAATTGAGTTCAAAATAGAATGGAGATTTAAACAAATTAAATTGTTTTATTTCGTCAAGGAATTAATTTTTAGAAAATTAAATGACAGAAAAATTAAAAAGAATCAAATAAAATAAACTGAAAGTATGAATAATGAGATGGGATTGATGCAGAACAGAAAATGGTAAAATCACATTTGGACTTCTGAATCTTCGACAGAATAAAAAATGATTGATAAAGAGCTTCATAGTATGAAGATTTAAAATTGTAACAAGAGGAAGAAATTAACGAAGGAAGTAACTTTTCATTTATTGAAATTGAGAAAAGTTTTAAAATTATTGAAATCCGGAACAAAAATTAAATTACGATATTCCAGAGATCCACATTAACAGAAATTTAATAATATTTTGAACTTAAAACCAAATAACAAAACGATTGGAATAATAATAACAATAATAATTTTTCATTTTAAATTAGAGTAGATATCTCCCATACAAATATTATGTAATGTTATTTTCATTGCAATTATATAACTCAGTTCAAAAAAAATCTTCTGGACAATTTTATTAGAATAAAAGGAGCATTTTGAACCACAGCCTGAGAGGAGTTTTGGATGGGGCATTTTACATAAAAAATATTAAAACTAATAATATTGATTAAATTAAAACAAATATAATACATTATCAGATAATTGAGATTAATTATTCTAATATTTAATTCAGTATAATATATACAGGGTGTCCAGAAACAGATGTGATTGTCCATCTAAAGAATTTACCTTTATCCAGAAGTTCCTAATAATGGAACTGGCGCCCTTTGAAGATGACGCTGTTAAGTCAGTTTTCACGCATATCTCAAAATAACTGCTACCACCGAATAATAATGAACGTAATCGATGAGGTTATTAATGAACGAATTTATTTGTGTAAAGTGGTTAATGAAGGGTTTTTATGGAAAAGACATGTAGATCAGATTAGAAAGAATGTAACAATGGAAAGTGAACAAACGGTTGAATCACCAATGAATTTTGATGCTAAAGAACATGTTATAAAGGAACAAGTGAGTGAGGGTTTACAAGTAAAATCAGAAATCGAAGAAACTGTGATAGTGGGGTAAAATGTGGAAAGGGAAGAGACAGAAAATGTTGTTGATAGTGATGGTTCACAAAATTGTAAGAATAGTGTAGAGGTAAATGAAAGAAACATTGTACATGACTCGGTTGTTAATTGTAGGCCTAAGGGAATCATAAAAGTACCCCTTCGCTTAAATTTATGAGAGGAGGTATGAGAAACATACTTATCATGTGTACGGGAACGTACCATGTTTTTGAGTTGGTAGCAATACGGCTGTCTATGTCACATGGACAGCAAGCACACTTCACTCCGGCCTTCTACTTGTAATTGTTATACATGTATGTTTGTTATATATTTAAAGTATTAAAGTGCATCTAAAGTAATCGCTAACTACACTGCGCAACTTATTTAATGCACAACCAAAAAGTTACCTCAAATAAATATCAAACTGTACGCCGACGACTGAGGGAGGCAAATTTAAGTCCCATTATTGCTGCTCGAGGACCCGCATTAACAGTAGATCATCGAAGAGCCAGATTGAATTTTGCCAATGAGCACGTTAATTGGTTGGAAGCAGATTGGGAACGTATTCTTTGGACTGATGAGTCAAGGTTCAGTTTGTATAACTGTGACAGACGTATTCGCGTCTACCGAAGATCCGATGAGAGATGCAGTCAATGCAATTTTTTTGAACATGTTTGGGATTTTATCGGTCGACGGTTACGAAGTGAGGGACGACAACCTCAAAATTTACAAGAATTGGAAGAACGTCCAGTCGAATTATGGAATGGCCTAGATCAGAACCTAATCAGAACCTTGGTTTTAAGTATGAACCAAAGATGTCGGGAGGTCATTCGTGGAAGGGGTGGAAACACCAGATACTAATTCTCTATTTATTTTTGTTTTGTTTCCTGTTATTCGTTGTTTCATTGATTAAAGCAATCCATTTATCTAGGTATGTTTTTGGAGTTTTTATGTCCTTTTAAGACCTTTTTCTCTTCTAAAACACCTTTAATCTCTCAATAAATTATCAGATATCAAGCAAAACAGAACGCAAAATGAGGCATTCAACCAGTATAACGAGTAATAAATAATGAGCACTTGACAAAAAAAGCTAATGGGTTTTAAACCCCCATTAACCTAGCAGAACCATTTCGGAAATTTGAATTTTTTATTATGCCATAATTTGTCGCTAATTTATTACCATATAATTACAAATTTGTCGCTCGCCGTTTAAAAAACCCATGGTTTTGCTAGGTTGATATTAAGCTAGCAGAACCACTTTTTATCTATCAACTCGTAGAAAAAACTGATATTACCATAATTTGTCGCTAATTTATTACCATAATTAAAAATTTGTCGCTCGTCGTTTTAAAAAAAAACCCCATGGTTCTGCTAGGTTCATGTTAAGCTAGCAGAACCACTTTTTATCTATCAACTTTGGAAAAAAACTGATTTTACCATAATTTGTCACTAATTTATCGCTCTTTTATTACCATAATCAAAAATTTGTCGCTCGTCGTTTAAAAAAAACCCATGGTTCTGCTACGTTGATATTAAGCTAGCAGAACCACTTTTTATCTATCAATTCTTAGAAAAAACTGATATTACCATAATTTGTCGCTAATTTATTACCATAATTAAAAATTTGTCGCTCGTCGTTTTTAAAAAAAAAAACCATGGTTCTGCTAGGTTCATGTTAAGCTAGCAGAACCACTTTTTATCTATCAACTTTTTAAAAAAACTGATTTTACCATAATTTGTCACTAATTTATCGCTCTTTTATTACCAAAATCAAAAATTTGTCGCTCGTCGTTTAAAAAAAACCCATGGTTCTGCTAGGTTGATATTAAGCCAGCAGAACCACTTTTTATCTATCAACTCTTAGAAAAAACTGATATTACCATAATTTGTCGCTAATTTATTACCATAATTAAAAATTTGTCGCTCGTCGTTTTTAAAAAAAAACCCATGGTTCTGCTAGGTTCATGTTAAGCTAGCAGAACCACTTTTTATCTATCAACTTTAGAGAAAAAACTGATTTTACCATAATTTGTCACTAATTTATCGCTCTTTTATTACCATAATCAAAAATTTGTCGCTCGTCGTTTAAAAAAAACCCATGGTTCTGCTAGGTTGATATTAAGCTAGCAGAACCACTTTTTATCTATCAACTCTTAGAAAAAACTGATATTACCATAATTTGTCGCTAATTTATTACCATGATTAAAAATTTGTCGCTCGTCGTTTTTAAAAAAAAAACCATGGTTCTGCTAGGTTCATGTTAAGCTAGCAGAACCACTTTTTATCTATCAACTTTTTAAAAAAACTGATTTTACCATAATTTGTCACTAATTTATCGCTCTTTTATTACCAAAATCAAAAATTTGTCGCTCGTCGTTTAAAAAAAATCCATGGTTCTGCTAGGTTGATATTAAGCCAGCAGAACCACTTTTTATCTATCAACTCTTAGAAAAAACTGATATTACCATAATTTGTCGCTAACTTATTACCATAATTAAAAATTTGTCGCTAACTTATTACCATAATTAAAAATTTGTCGCTTGTCGTTATTAAAAAAAACCCATGGTTCTACTAGGTTGATGTTAAGCTAGCAGAACCACTTTTTATCTATCAACTTTTAAAAAAAAACTGATATTACCATAACTTGTCGCTAATTTATCGCTCTTTTATTACCCTAATTAAAATTTTTTCGCTCGTCGCTTTTTCAAAAAAATCCAAGAATTTGCTAAGCTTATACTAGTTTACAACTGCCGATGCACTTCATATTAATCTTTTGGGCAAAAATACTAATACTACCATAACTTGTCGCTAATTAAAAATTTGTCGCTCGTTGTTTTTTTTAATCCATAACTTTATTCATAAATCTGGCGAATCACTTTGTTCTAACAACAAATACTACTATAATTCATAGCTAATTTAATTTGTTAGATTTAGAGTAATAAAGGGTACAAAGTGGATTTTTTAACACCTGACGATATCCCGCTCGTCGATCACGTCAAATATTCATGACTTATTAATCACTAAAATATGTAAATTCAATATATTTTTTTGAACATGTTTCTCACGTTTAGTTATAATAAAAACAAATATAAATAAAAAATATTTAATGAAAATTTAAAATAACATAAAATTTCTGACATAAACATAACGAAAACAATGAAAACTTGTTTAATTTTCTAGCCCGCAGGAACGCATGCGCATTTCAAGATCAGTTTGCCTTCTAATTTATCGAGAAGGGCAAGGAAAATCATTGAAAAAGCTATACAGTGTTGAAAAAATGATTTTCCTTGCCCTTCTCGATAAATTAACCAATGATCTGTTTTTACAAAGGGATAGAGTTGCACAAGTTTGACTTGAATGTTTGAGATTGACTTGAGTTTGACTTGAAATTAAGTCAAACTCAAGTCAATCTCTCTGACAAATAATTCAAGTCAAATCAAACTGGGCAATGGTTACAGGTTTGAAAATTCAAACTGTTTGTCAAACTAGTTTGAAAGAGTTTGAAAAATAATTTATTTAGTAGATATACCTTAAATGGGTGAAATATTTATGTTAAATATAGAAAGTAGGTACAACAAATACATTTATTTGAAACAAAAAGAAAATACATTATTTTAAACATTTTTTTTAATGAACTCCAACTTGTCACCTCAAAATTCTTCGTGAAAAGTGAAGTTCTTACAAATTAATTGAAAGCAACAATAAATATATATATATATATATATATATATATATATATATATATATATATATATATATATATATATATATACAGGGTGTTTCATAGTTAAACCACCATAGGTTAACTGCAAGTAGAGGACACTTTGGTGGTTCCAAATAGCCTTGGTTAATTGGTCTAACATAATTGTTAACAGAGATACAGGGTGTTTTATTCATTTAGTCCAATGCTTTTAAAGGTCATATTTTTAGAACCACCCTATATATTTCTTCCATTTTTGGTAAGGATATATTGCATTGATAACACAATAAGATAGTGTAATAAAAATAATTATAATCCAGGTCTGGTTTGAGAAAAATTTGCAAAATTCGATAATCTCCAAAACAACACCCTGTATATCAGAATTTTTAAAATCCAATAGATTATTCGAAGAGAACAGAAAAAATAGAGCGGCACCAAAATATTTTTCGAAGTGCACATCCCGTTTTACTGCTTAACTTTTAATGTCAAAGTTATTTAAATGTATCATTGACATTTTCGTACGTAATAACTTTACAACCACCCTATAGATTTCTTTCATTTTTTGGTAGGTGTAAGTTACATAAGCATCAGAATCTTGTCATCTAACAAAAACAGTTATAATCCAGGTTCGGGTTAAGAAAAAAAATATTTTATCAAGATTTTTATAAATCAATAGTTTATTCCAAAAGGACAGAAAAAATTGAGTTACACGGAAATGTTTTTCGAAGTGGACACTTACTAAAATATTCAAGTCAAAATCATTAACAATTATCAAGTAGGTCTTATATTCTAAAGGAACAGAAAAATTATCAAATAGGCGTAAACTGTTGAAGTACGGAAAACTTTGGCAGTTCGTTTTGTTATTGGTAGTTAATCGTTTGTTGTTAGTAAATGTCGCACGAAATAATTTAGATCATTTTGAATAATAATTAATTATGCCTCATAAATTTACAAATGTAGAATATGCAGACATACTATTTGTGTATGGCTTTTGTAACGGAAATAGTAGAGAAGCAGTAAGGGAATATGAAAGACGCTTTCCTAATCGTCGCACTCCTCATTACCAGACATTTTCGAGAGTATTTGATTACAGTCGGCAACATGGTAGATTTCCTACAGCGACAACCAATGATTATGGTGAAAGACAACACTTGAATGTTGAAGATGATTTACTAGGTAAAGTAAAGATATTAAATTTTATTTAATAGATATTAAGAGTCGATTAAAAATTTCCCTTTTGTTCATTACATTAATATGTTATACTAAATTAGTCTCCTCCAGTGCCATAATTTCATTTTGTTCCAGATATGGTTGACAACAACCCAACAATCAGTACAAGAAGGATTGGCCACGCATTAAATGTACCCCATACTACCGCTTGGAGGAGATTAAAAAATTTAGCTTTTACCCTTATCATGTTCAACAGGTTCAAAGACTAGAACCACGTGATTTGGAACCGCGATTAGACTTTAGTCGGTGGATACTTAGAAGGAGAAGAATAGTTAGCAGGTGCCTATTCACTGATGAGGCCACATTTACAAGGGATGGGGTTTACAATCTACGAAATTCCCATGTTTGGGATTATGAAAATCCTTTTGCTACAAGACAAACACATTCGCAGTATAGGTTTTCGGTTAACGTTTGGTGTGGAGTTTTAGATAATCACCTTATTGGACCATATGTCCTACCCCGTACATTAACAGGGGACGACTATTTTGCTTTTTTGCAAAATATGTTACCAGTGCTATTAGAAAATGAGGAAATTGGAGGAATGTATTTCCAGCACGATGGTGCATCGCCTCACTTTAGGGTAATTGTGCGAACTTTTCTAGACGAGAATTTTAGAAACATGTGGATAGGGAAAGGCGGGCCCAATAATTGGCCTTGCCGGTCGCCGGATTTTAACCCAGTGGACTATCATATTTGGGGATATCTGAATGCCAAAGTATACTCTACTGAGATAAACACCTTAGAAGATCTTATTCAAAGAATTGATGATGCTTGCGAGGAAATCAGGGCAAATGCATTAATGATAAGACAAGCAACACAAAACATCTTAAAAAGAGTTCGTAAATGCATAGAACAAAATGGTGGACATTTCGAACAATTATTAAAATAATTTGACATTCCGTGTAACTCAATTTTTTCTGTTCTTTTGGAATAAACTATTGATTTATAAAAATCTTGATAAATTATTTTTTTTTCTTAACCCGAACCTGGATTATAACTGTTTTTGTTACATGATAAGATTTTGATGCTTATGTAACTTAGACCTACCAAAAATGAAATAAATCTATTCGGTGGTTCTAAAGTTATTACGTACGAAAATGTCAATGATACATTTAAATAACTTTGACATTAAAAGTTAAGCAGTAAAACGGGATGTGCACTTCGAAAAATATTTTGGTGCCGCTCTATTTTTTCTGTTCTCTTCGAATAATCTATTGGATTTTAAAAATTCTGATATACAGGGTGTTGTTTTGGAGATTATCGAATTTTGCAAATTTTTCTCCAACCAGACCTGGATTATAATTATTTTTATTACACTATCTTATTGTGTTATCAATGCAATATATCCTTACCAAAAATGAAAGAAATATATAGGGTGGTTCTAAAGTTATGGCCTTCAAAAGCATTGGACTAAATGAATAAAATACCCTGTATCTCTGTTAATAATTATGTTAGACCAATTAACCAAGGCTATTTGGAACCACCAAAGTGTCCCCTACTTGCAGTTAACCTATGGTGGTTTAACTATGAAACACCCTGTATATATAAATATATATATATAGATAGTGACCTCTTCCTGCGATCCTTGTGTGATATTTGTTATGGATTCTTGTTGAAGCCACGAATTTAAACACATTAATTAATGTTCTAATAGACTGGTCATTTAATCGGTTTCGTTTTTTTGTTACTGCCAAAGAAGCTCTCCAAAAATAGCGTTCTATGCAGGCTGATGTTCCTGGGGTGGCAAGAAAGTCTCTCGCCATTTTTGATAAAGTTGGAAATACAGTTTCGTGACGTTTCCACCACTTTATTATGTCCTCGGTACTGTCAGCTCGTGATTCAGCTGCGTATTTGTCGATTTCGTATCTCCATGAATTTTCGTTTTTATTTATTTTTGGAGATGATTGAAAAAGTCCAAACAAGTCTAAATCAAAATCGGTAACTTCATCAGACTTTTTTTCGAACACACTTACTGTACATTCAGTTTGGGTTTGGGGTGACTCTTTGACAGTGTAAGGTGAATAATAATTTTCTTTATAAATTTCTTCAAATTTCTTGATGGCTTCATCTTTTAAAGATTGTCTCCATGTCGTTAAAGAAAACGTTTCAATTTTATGACGAGGATCCAAAATCAAAACGATACAATACATCCAGATAGTCCTACTGTAATGCTTAAAAATCTTATCGCGAGCTGCCTGAAGGGCAAGAATTATTTTTGCATCAAGTTCGTCTCTATTTTCTTTATTATCTAGTTCATGCTCATCGAGTATCATATTGATGCCAATAACCACCACAGGAAGGGTAGAATATTTCTCTCCTTCTCCTTCTCCTTGAAACTTTGAAAATACTCACATGTTCTTTCAATAACATTCCATTCTGTAGCATGTATTCGAAAATTTAAGAGTATCGGTATTGTCACAAAGAATATTAATCGAACGTTTGAATTATAACGCCCAGGATAGCATTTCCAATCCCCAGTTTGGGAATGGTCATGTGTAAATTTAATGAGTCGCAAAATTTTGCGAAGTTTAATCTTAACATTTCGGAGTTCTTAATTTTTTTACAAATTATCTTAACCTTTGCAATTGTTGCAGTATTTTCAGATATTGCACTTTCGTTATCACTAGTATCAGAGTCACGTCGCGCAATATGATATTCAAACTTCAAACTGTTTGAAGAAGTTTGATTTCAAGTCAAACCTAAAAATACAGAAATCAAGTCAAGTCAAACTTTTTTGCCTAAAAAGTTTGATTTTCAAGTCAAGTCAAGTTTGTTGAGTAAAATCAAACTAGTTTGACTTGTTGCATCTCTACAAAGGGAAATTATTAAAAATTAGAAACAAAAACAAGTATTAGTTCCTTATTATTCTAACCTAGAATCTAACAAATTAAATTAGCTATCAATTATTTATAGTAGTATTTGTTAGTACAAAGTGATTCGCCAGATTTATGAATAAACTTATGGATTAAAAAAAACAACGAGCGACCAATTTTTAATTTTGATGATAAATTAGCAACAAGTTATGGTAGTATCCGTATTTTCGCTCAAAAGGTTTATATGAAGTGCATCGGCAGATGTAGACTCGTATAATCTTAGCAAATTCTTGGATTTTTTGAAAAAGCGACAAGCGAAAAATTTTTAATTATGGTAATAAAAGAGCGATAAATTACCGACAAATTATGGTAATATCAGTTTTTTCTAAGAGTTGATAGATAAAAAGTGGTTCTGTTAGCTTATTATCAACCTAAAGTGGTTCTGCTAGCTTAATATCAACCTAGCAGAACCATGGGTTTTTTTTAAAAACGACGAGCGACAAATCTTTAATTATGGTAATAAAAGAGCGATAAATTAGCGGCAAATTATGGTAATATCAGTTTTTTCTAATGGTTGATAGATAAAAAGTGGTTCTGCTAGCTTAATATCAACCTAGCAGAACCATGGGTTTTTTTTAAAACGAAGAGCGACAAATTTTTAATTATGGTAATAAAAGAGCGATAAATTAGCGACAAATTATGGGATAATCAAAAATTCAAATTTCCGAAATGGTTCTGCTAGGTTAATGGGGGTTAAATTTAATAAAAATCCCGTCAACTTAAAAATTGGATTTTTTATGAATTAACAGAGATAAACAAAAGAATAAACAAAGAAAATGTAGAAGAAACATGAGGCTTTAAATTAGCTATAATTGTAATAACTTACAATAGCTTGTATAGCCCACAGGACGTTTTGATATTTTGGAAAAAAACAACATTTTTATAGCACCTGGTATAATATCAAAATTATTCGTTTTACCAAAATAACTAAGACAGTGATATTCCTAAGAGAAAACCTACACTTTGAAAAAAAAATCAACAAAAACGAACATAAAATGTCGAAAATACATAACATCAAATTTGAGGTAACTTTTTGGTTGTGCATTAAATAAGTTGCGCAGTGTATTTGTTATTTACCATCCTTGGCAAACACCTCAAATTTTTTCATTATTATTCGGTGCTGCTACCTATAAACTTTAGACTTGATACATTGTATAAGCCTGCAACGATAAATTGTTTACCAACAAACCCATGTTTATTGCTATCACAAGCGTAATGTGCTCTTGTTTGAATTCGCTATTATGCACCGTTTTTGAGAAAAATCAGTTTTAATTTTTTGACCAGCTTCTATATGACGTTACTATTTTAAATGAAACAACCACTATTTGAAAAATTTATGAAAATTCTAAAAATTATTGATAATTATTTCGATATTTGCATATCATCGTTACATTTTAAGTGATGTCTTACTAAAGTTAATTATATGCATAAAAAAAAGAAGAAGATATGATATTACAAATATCAAAGCTTAGGTATTATTAGTCATACAGGGATATCCTGGATATCTTTTTCCCCGTTTAAGATCACTATAACTGTGCAATGATATAGGAAACCAAGGAAAACTATATCTGCTGATCAAATACAACAAATACAACAATTTTGTTTAAACCAGAAAACAATGCAAGTAAAAAATTGTTAAATGTAAAAACAAAAATACCCCCATTATAAAAGTCTGGGATATATAAACTTAAATGTCCAGAATGTAATGCTGTCTATATTGGTCAAACAATCCGAAATTTTAAAAATAGACACAATGAACACTTACGAGCATACAGATTAAAACAACCTAATAAATCACATTAGGCAAAACATCTTGACACCAAACATTCATCAACACCAAACACAGAACTAGTACTGCATATTTGTGATAAGAAACAAGAGCTAGATTTCCTTGAAGAATTGGAAATTTGAAGACACTTAAGAGACCCACAATATGAAGTTGTCAATGAACAGATAAATCTGGGGAGCTCTCCACTATTGAATTGTCTTCTTAAGTAGCAATTATAAAGATCAGCAGATATACCTAGTAAGTAAGGGCCCAAACAGTAAATTCAATTCTATATGACGACCATTTGTTGCAAAATATAAATTAAATCTATTCTGTAAGGCTTATTTAAGTCTTGAAAAAACTCTGGGATCATTTTGAATTGTATTACATGTGTAATGAAAAAAAATTACAGTAAGTGTTCAACATTATTAAGTAGTTTGTTTTAAAGAAGATCTAAATACCTGTGTCCAGTCAATGTACCCTAGTAAAAGTATGGCCCAATCAAATGACCATTGAATAACCCACACCATACATTTATACCCCAAAATATTTGAGAACGAGTTGAACGAACCCAGTGAGGATTTTCGTTCGACCAATAATGGGCGTTGTGTGTATTAACTACACCATTGTTGTGAAAGCGGCTTGCATTACTCCAAAATATTTGATTTAATAGTAAGGGATTGTCGGCAATCATAACATCGACTAGAGATATGAATTCTAATCTTCTGTCGAAATCAGTAGGCCTCATTCCTTCAACTAAATGTAGTGTAAATGGGTGATATTTGTGTTGCTTCAAAATCCTCTGTATCGTGCTCTTGCTTATCCCAGATCTTCAGCAATGTTTCTAACAGAAGTATGAGGATTGATTCCAACATACACAAGTACCTTAATTACATTATCATCAGTTCTCACTGACTTCTCTCATGGTGCACGGTTTTTGTTTGGGAACGAACAGCTGTGCCTCTTCCGTTCCAATTTAGGAAACACCATGTGTGATACCTGAGGACGTTGAGGAAAACGTTCTTGGTATAAACGGGCCGCTCGTCGAGCATTTTTCCTGCATTCGCCATAAACCAATAGCATATCAATGTACTCGTCTGGACTGAATGTAAATGGCATTGTGCTTATAACAAGATTAATAATTTGTGGATAGTATAAAAATTTAATTCGTCGATTAACTACAACACCCTAGGTACTATTCGCAAATGATAGTTGATCTACACTTATTATTATTAACTGTAATTAAATTTTTGACATAAAAAGCATTAGTTTTTTTGAACAAAAGAATAATCTACTTCTACCTCGTAAAGTTTTTAAAAACAGTGGGGGAAGTAATAAGGAAAATTAGGTAAAGCAAAATATCATAAAGTGTCAATTTTTTTGGTGCTAATAATAAAAAACCAACAAGTATGTTACATCGTTGTATTCCAAATAGAGTGACAAGCAATTTTCAACGAAAATATACAGGTGGTACCATTTGAAAATAGAAAGTGAGGAGTGGCTGCCAAAAGACTGTTAAGTGAAGTAAAGTTTCTGATACGTCATTAGGAGGGAATTTTGATGCTATTCTCTGTTTTTACAGTATTGGATTATCTTTCAAATGAAGCGAGATATTGCCTGTAATCGATTACTTGGGACACGGTGTATATGTGTATATTATCAAAATCCCAATTACCATTATATATGGTGTAGGGTACAACCTCCGGACAATGAACATAGTAGAAGAGTAAACAGACGTATTATCTGATGCCAGCATAAACAATATCAAAGTTATTTTTTTTGTTGGATTCCACAGATGTTGCCATGTCGTATTATTTGAATGTAATAATCATATCATCCAATGACTTAGATTTTTTTGTGTTTCCTCGATAGATATGTCTTTTAATACTTATTATATAATTGATGAGATAAATGTATAAAAAGCAGTGATGTAAAATGACGGTCATTTTAAACATTGTGACAAATGACCGTCACGTGACCGTCATATGACCGTCATTTTGGTCATTTTCATAATCTTTGACAATTCATTAATTTTTGAAATATACCTAAATGCAGAAAGACGTGAAATGCAGATATGTGAATCATTATCTTGAAATGAAAAAAAGGATATAGGATATAAGAAATAAACAATTTATTATTAACATAAATAAAAATGAACACCAATATCACACTAAAAATTTTAAAGGTACTATGGACTATGGTACTAAAGTACTAAATGTATGAATTATACAACAATAACTGTTGTATAAGATATACTTAGGTAACTTAAGTAATAAGAATATCTATAAATAATATAATTAATATAAACATATTATTAACATTTAGAATAATCTGAATAATCAATAATATAACGGAAACAAAAATAAAGCTATCAATATTAAACAAAAACCAAAAACGAATGTACTCTTACTTCTAACTAGAAAACAAGAAATAAAAAAACAAAAACACATTCTCATATCACATTAACAAAGATAAATAAGGTAAAGGAATAAGGAAACGAGGCAATTGAGAGGTACCTACATAATAAAATAAAAATATTCTAGATTCAGATTCAGTCTAATTCTATCAGTCTACTTCTGTTTCGGAAAGGTCTTTTTTTAATCTGAAATATCTTCTCGAAATTTCTTTCCAAATCTTGAATTTCCTCTTCGTCTTCTTCAGTTTCGGTTTCTGTTTCCTATCCTAATTCATCTCTTCTGATGAATTCTGTTGGCATCTGTTCCAAACCCTGTTCAAGAGGATTGGGCTGAAGGTCATCGTCATCATCTATTTCAACAGGAGCTTGTAACGAATGTGTTGATGTCAAAGCTGCAGCACATGTGCATGTAACTTCTGATCTAGCCAAATTTATATGTTTTTTGACATTAAGCAAATTTAAGTTGTGCACTAAATGATCGCTCAGTAGAAGCAGACGTTGCAGGCAGACCAACTAAAGCTTCCGCAATATGTCTTAAAGAGAGATCTGTGCAAATACCTTTCCAGAAATCAAGATTTAACATACTTTTATTATTTTAAGATATTTTAAGATAAGGTTATGTGCAAAATGACCTGGCGGTCATTTTCCAATGTGACATGACCGTGACCGACGTCATGACCACCAAAATGACGCGGTCATATGACCGACTCACATCACTGATAAAAAGCGATTTATTTAATCTTCGACAATATACTAAATTTCATTACTTAATACATGAGTGAATGTTTGTAAACAGCATGTCAATTTGAACGTTTATTAGTCCAGTTAATGAAGGATGAAAAGTAGACAAAGTGTACAAAAATCCTGTCGGTCCATGAATTTTCCGTGAAGGGTAGGGTTTGACTAGTAATTGAACATCCAGAAATTTGACATTCCTCATCACCATTTTAGGGGCGTATTCCCGGCCCCAAAGTTCTACAAATTGGTTTTCCGCCAATATCTCCTAAAATATGGCATTTAGAGAAAAAATGAAGAGTATAATTTTGGGAACTTTGTGGCCCCAAAATGGCGAATAGGTGTGTGACATTTCTGGATGTTCAATTACTAGTCAAACCGTACCCTTCACGGAAAATTCATGGACCGGCAGGTACAATCGCTTCTGGGACCCATTATTTACTGAACTATATGTAATTCTGCATTTTTCAGTAAATATGACAAACCCGCTTGTGTTGAATGGTTATATTTTTTGACATATGTTTGTTTTGATTTTTCCTAAATATCTTATGGTTGTTATATTCAACTGTGTTAGATATTGTGAAGAAATTTTAATGCAGATCAATTAAGGATACTTTATTTATTAGTTAAATAATATTAACAAGACGGTGAATCGTTGTGTACTATGCAAAAAATAAAGTATAAGTCATGTTTACAATACATCTTTTCACAGGTGTTGAATACAATATATAACACTGTAAGTTTTGTACTTGCATTGTATAAATTTAAGTGTGGCTACGTTGCCTAAAACTGTCATTTGTCACTGGTCGTTTTTGACCTTGGGCAGCTAGCGCCCAGTCACTTCAAGACCAGTTGCATAGCGAGAAGTAAAGTAATTGTTAAATATTTTTATAGTTCCAAGTTTATGGTTTTGTACCTAAAACTGAAGCTCTACCTTAGTGGTATCTTCACCAATCTTTGTAATAAGTGTAAATATTGTATAAATTGTAATATAGTAAATAGTTGAAGTGATGTCGCGTGCTTTTCTTCATCCTTCCTTCTTCATGTTCAATCCAAAAGACTGAACAACAGGTACCTAAGCAGCAAGTTCTGAACAGTTCTACAGTTTTACAGTTCTGAAATTACCAGCGTCGTATCATTTGATATATAAATACTCTTTATTCATTCCAATAAGAATACAAATTTATCTTATTAATATAAAATAAACAATGTTTATAATTCAATATCGACGGCAACTAAAATTCATTCCTCGAGTAATAATAAATCCAAGATGAATATTTTTAATAAATTTTAATCCTCACACAGCACGGCACTGTTGTTGGAATATGTGACCTTTGCTGTTTGTATTGTTATCCTTGTTTTGAAACGAGAGAATCCATTTAGATATTGGCTTCAAAAAAGTGTATTGTCAGTATCGGGTTATTCATCAATGATTAACACACATTAATTTTTTTTTCATTGTCGAAAAATGCAAAATTTAAATTCGTATTCCGTTAGTCTTTCATAATTATGAAATTAAAATATTTAAAATAACAGAACTAAAAATGTGTCCACCTCTAGTTTATTTTTTTCTTAACATTTGTCATTTGAATATACAAATTTACAACCTTATAAAAAATATGTACTTACAAAAGTGGTATTTTAATTGATATTGTTAGAAAAATAATTGAAAGTTTTCTACAGGGTGATTCATTATTGCGATAAAGTCCAATATCTTGTAAATTATCAATGATATTTAAATAAAATTTTAACTGATTGTAGCATGTCTGAAGGCACATATTTTAAAATTGTTTAAAAAGTGAAATACATTTAAAACCATTTAAAAAAATGTTCTTTCAATCTGGCACGGCGTTTTGGAACACGCTGTACAATTGCGACTAATTTTAAAATAGTTGCCTAGGCTGGCTAAAATCGGTTCAAATTTTTTTTAAATATCTATGGGGTGTACAAGATATTGGACTTTATCGCACTAATTAATCAATTTGTATAATTATAGAGAAAAAATATGTTTGTAAAGTTTCCTATACTGATCGTCACATTTAAACAGTTTTTTGTATAAAATATCGTGCCAAAATATAATGGTTGAAATTGTAGAAAAATATCTTTTTTCTACAGTCGCGCGTAAAATAACTAATTACTTTATTCAAATAAAATCGTAAAGTCGACAAATGCCGAGGATTGTTACTTTACGCTAGAGCAGGAAAAGGAAAAGGATCTTTTTCGCTCGCTTATTTCATCAACTCTGGTGGGATTAGCCATGACGACGAAAAACCAGATAATACTATACTATCTACTTTATCAACCATTTTAACCGGCTTTATTAATTTCTCACAACATTATAATAATTTTTATAATAATTTAAAAGAAATTAAAAGTCATTGTTATTGTTGATTTCTCGGGGGTCGCCTCTACCTAGAGCGACGGCGAATCAAATGTCGACAGGAGAGGGAGGTATAAGCGCTCTGCAGATTCTGACAAGTCTGAACAATTCAGTAGATCTTTTTAACGCCATAAAGAGAAAGCATTCAAATACTCAACTTGAAATAGGTACTTAAATAGAAAATGAACCAGAAAAACGCAAAAAGGTTAGCTATTACACGTTTTTTATATCATTTGTGAATTTCATTTTCAATCTTCAGTAATGGAAGAAATTTCTTCTGAATCAAAAATTGCAATAAATAATTGTAAAAATTGTACTTTCATATTTAACATTAATAAATAATATGACAACTAAAATGTCAGAGTACTATCTTAAATCATAGTCCACTCCTATTATAACCTAAGATAATATGAAAAACTGTTTTAATTATTACAAGGGCGACAGTAGAAAAAATTATGTGTGTTTTTCGAGAGTGAAGTAAAATTGCCGCTTTCAAAAGATCACCAGAGCAACATTCTTTCTCAAGCGGCAATCTGTTACTTTACGCTCTAAATACACAAATAACTATTGTATAGTTTCCTGTACTGTTCGACACATTTAAACTGTTTTTTGTATAAAACATCGTGCCAAAAAATAAGTTTTTTTTTGCCAGGCTGCCATTTGGCCTCATCTAGCCACGAAAATTTATTATTATATTATATTTTATCAATATACTAATCACCCTATCTTTCATGCACCCATCCCTAAAAACTACCAAAATTCTGGAGAAAATTAAAGAAGAAAAACTATTCCTATTCCATGTATAGACAAAAATGCTTTGCGACATAATTGAACCTCTTTAAAAAGGTTTTCCTTATGTAAGTATCTAGCTCTGTACGAATAAGAAGCTTCACGCAAACTAGCATCAGCTTCGTGTTTGCGAAGACGGCGGTTTTGGATTTCCTGAACGATAATTAACCCACAAAGATAAGTGTTCTCTTCATAAACAGACGACATTAGGTTGAAAACCTTAATTATTTTAACTCTACTTTTTTGCAGGGACAATTTCAAAACATTTCAGCTTACTGCAATAGCAATCAGGGCCTAATGTGTGGCTATGTAAATTTAGCTTTTTACTCACATCTGCCATACGACCAAACTTCTTTCGCTTTCTCGTATTACTTACTTACAACATTACGCTCTTCTAATACTTCCCCATGATCATCACTTCCACTTCCCATCTTAAAATAGCTTTTAAACACTCAAACTTCTCACAAAACAATAATACACTGAATGAAGTAAAAAACATACAAAGCGCTAGTGTAGTTGGCTTCACAGCTGACCTAGCCCCTTCTTTACCTGTAGCGCTCTGACTTAGCCCCTTCTACTCCAGTACATGTTTTTTTCTTTTAATTATTTAACATGACTAGGCACGTTTTTAGCCTGTACAATTTTAACAGGAGAAACTAACCAAACCAAACAATGGAATATCGTTACTAACTCAATTCGAGATTCTTCTTGACTTTGCCCCTTTTTCCCCTGTACCCTCGCCTGTACCCTTCAAGTAGGATAAACAGGGACACTCTCTTCACGCTAAGGTGCCCGGCATAGCGACTTTGTTTATTTAGACATACAAAAAAGTGGTTGAATGGTTGAAATTGTAGAAAAATATCTTTTTTTGAACGTTTCTCTGAATTTTTTTTTTAAAATTAATCAAAAAGTCGTGGTTCCCTATAGTTCACCGGACCCCAATTTCCTTTCGTCCTCGTATATTTTGAATGGTTAAATTTAAAAAAAAACGGAAAATCTATACAAATCAATCAATTCAATTTCATCTTTCAATTTCCATTTCACTTTCAACTTCAACTTCACTCTTCTGACTTGAATTCTTATTTTGGGATTCGACTGGTTCTCACATCGTTGACGACCTCTCGATCATCATAGGACAACTGTTACCCCGATCTACACGTGCGAGGACTATACTTTTGGTATTCAACCCCTACACGCCCTAACCTTTAGCAAGTGGTTATTCCAGGTAACATAGATTTAAGTAAATCCCTAGGACTTCTCTCCGACCACTTCGTATTCTACCAAGAATAAATTTATCAGGTTTCTAATAGTACCTTCATATCTTTTTATATATTTACCTTCAGTAATCATTGTATATACGATATAGTAAATCTAAGTAAATCATAAATACTGTGAGTCCTAGGTATGCATACTTTGGGTGATTTTCCATAAATTCTTATATATTATAACTATATTCATCTAAACGTTTCTCAAATTTGCACGTGGTTATAATTTTAGACATAAGTCAACGTTCAAATGTGATATTTGAAGTTTAAGTATATGGGTGGTTCTCATCATAGATAACCCACGTGTTCCCTGCCTTCCCTTCGTATTTTTGTAAGAGCCCCTTTTTGTGAGTACCTTAATAGACATACGTGTAATCTGTATGGCCTACCACCTGTTAGGTAAATCAATAGAATCTATTAATCACATATCTACATAACGAGATAGTTTTATTTGTCCCCTTAAGAACCCCTTCCTTAACCCTGAGATATTCAAAAGGGTGTTTATTATCTTTTATTTATACCATTTCACTGTTTAACCAAAGATTACAAAATAAATATAAGATAGTTCACTTGAAGGCGGTCTGATTCTTCTTAGTGTTTTAAACGATCGCCGCACTCATAAATCATATTTACGGCTCCCTTTTGTTGTAAATAACGACCCCGCTAGGTACCAGGGAATTAGAAGAGTATATTTTATTCCAAGCTATACAGGGGTAACTTGAGAAATATATATTTAAATAGGATGATTTATTAAAGGTTTTTTTTATATAATGTTTTTAAATTTTAATTATTTCGAAAAAAGTTCAGGATATGAATTTGAAAAGGAAAGTTAGGTATAAGTAAAAAAATATATTAAAATTTTTAAAATGAATCAATTGACAGATTTTATTCAACACTCAACATTCAACAGTAATTTTGTGATGCTTATTGATGATCTAGCGGTTATTTATACAGAATATCACAAATTAAATTATACATACTTATTGGCCACCAGAATAATAGGACCACTAAAACAATTTTGATCTTTAAATTGGACACTCCGTATTTTTTAGATTCACAAAACAGTAAAAACATATTATGCAGCTGCAGGATATATTTATTAATAAATTAGATATGTGAATTTTCAAATTTCTATGAATACCCAGTATCTATAAGTACTAAATAACTAATTTATTATTATCAAATATCTTTGTTACAATAGTTTAAAAAAGTTGAATTCCGTATTTGATACCCACCTCTCAACGTCTTTGGGACAACGATAAAAGGATATTTCTGGTTTTCCCACCTTGCTGGAACAACCAATCACAGCACAACACACAGGCATTTTAAAACCACAATTATAATATTATTAATGTTACTTTTGGAAGACAGGAGTTAAAATAATGCGAACAAGAAATTTTACGTCCGGAACGTTTCCCAAAAAAGTAAATGAAATACTTCTACAAAGTTTCTAGAGATTGTAGGCACATTTCTGGCCCTTAATTGCTTCTCTATATTTTTATCATTGTTTACATTATAAGTACTTAAAATCAAGACTGCATTCAGAATTCATGGGAAAGTGATAAACTACCATTTATTATGTATACAACTAAGACTATTGCTATTGAAGAGGAAAATATGAATATTATTTTTTCCTTATTGCAATAATTAATTAATAAATTTAAAATATCTATAAAACATAAACACGAACAACGAATTCTAAAATACCAGCGCTCGATAGGCGACAACCCGTATAATATGCAAAATTAAATGCAAGTAAGGATTTAGCGACATACTGTAGCATGGCGCCAACCGCTAAGTCACCAGACAGTAACCAGCGGTATGAATCCTTTGATCGATAGAATTCGTACGAGTGAACAATCTTATATATATTTTGTAATCTTTGGTTTAACATCCTTTATAACAGGTGTTATAAATTTGACAAATGTCAACAAATATATAGAAGAACGTCGCCCAAATCAGAAACAAGTACTTCCCAGTTTAGGAGTTAGACGCTCCGATAGGTATCAAATTTTACTTACTTATTAAAATTATTAAATGTTTTGTATGATTTTGACTCGCATTGTATTACGCTTCCAATAATAATTAACCCGAAGTTTGAAAAATGTCCATATCAGCAGGGCCGGATCTACGTATGGGCTTAATGGGCTTCAGCCCAGGGCCCCCGAGTTCCAGTGGCCCCGAATAATAAAATAATGAACCAGTAAAGAAAATACAAATCAAAAATAAAAAACCCGAGATAACATATCAAATTTATTTTCAATATTCCAGAGCAATTTACTTTCGTTCTTCCGCCCTACTTCATTTAAATTATGTTTGTTAAGAATTTATGGCTTTAATTTTTTTTGTCAAAGATAAAGAAAGTACCTGTTTATTTTATCTTCTTTGATATAAGTTTATAATGTATTTTCTTTTGAAATAAAAAAACCTTTCGTATGTTTAATTTTCCCGCATAATCCTTTTTTTAGGAAAATGGCAAATATTTCAATT
Organism: Lochmaea crataegi; assembly: GCA_947563755.1. Taxonomy (NCBI): domain Eukaryota; kingdom Metazoa; phylum Arthropoda; class Insecta; order Coleoptera; family Chrysomelidae; genus Lochmaea; species Lochmaea crataegi. The sequence goes on along the minus strand of OX387423.1, from coordinate 6,907,104 downwards.
ATTTCGTGGGTCCCCCGGATATCGTTAGCCCAGGGCCCCCAAAGATCGCGGTCCGCCCCTGCATATCAGAAATTCAAAGAAAAACGTTAAATTATAAACAGGTAAAATAATTTAAGTATAATAATTTTTCTATGGGCATCTTCACAAAAAATATGCAACAGAGATAAATTGTATTTATAGGATTAAATCTCTTATAACACACATCATAATATTATTCTTAATCTGTATTTAAAAATAGTTTTCTTATATAGAACGCGGTTTATTTTGATTCAACTATTTTTATTGATAACGTATTTTTAGAAAAACAATTTACATAAACCTCTAATACTCATTTCTATTTTTGGTTAATTATAATAAAATGGTAATTAGTTCATGTTCATTAGGGTTAATATTAAAGCATGACATACATGTGTACGCAACGACAATAACCTAACAACTTTGATTTCATATTATATATTATGTTATGTAATAGTAAACAAATGCGGTGTTTACATTTGAAAATTCAAAATACCCCGTAGTTGCGACATACACACGGGATACGTCGGTAAATTAGGTATATTGAATTATTGTAATTTCTCACCTGAAGATCAGTATTTTTGATATCCCTATGAGTAGAAGCACGTATAACACCACTTCTCCACCCCCACTCACTGATTTTTCCCGATTTTAACTTACAAACTCCACTCACTGACAGAAATCTTTTACCAACCAACTCCTCACGACACTTGTATGCCATTTTCACTAATTGTAACTCAATAAATTAACAGCACTACACCTAATGTTCTATTTTTTTTACAAAAAATACGTTCGACATTTGGAAAACACGGACTTTACGAAACTCGCAGCTCACACGTCGATGTAAAGATTTTCCATTCTATCCTAGTCTACCGTGGATTCAAGACTTCGCGCTTGTTACCGACGGTTTCGGATGTCGTCGACTTGAGGCTCGGTGTTGCCGGCGATCCACATTTGACGGAAGATTTGGCTAAATATATAGGAAAAATCGGGGAAAACCCTTATTATTAATTGCACTAGTAGCTACAAGTTGCAGTAACATTAAACAACATATTAAATCATACATAAAATAATCATACATGAAACAATAGTCAATATATTTAGTGCATGTTATTGAAGAAAATTTTGCGATTGAGTGGTTTTGCGGATTTTGAGGGCCAGAACCTTTTTGTGTATAGTTTATCCAGTGCCGTTTCTAGGCGGAGGCGCCCGCCAAGTGCGCAGCTCTAGGGGGCGCAAAATCGGCAATGAAAAATGTTTTTTTCTACAATCGCGCGTAAAATGACTAATTACTATATTCAAATGAAATCGTAAAGTCGACAAATGCCGAGGATTGTTACTTTACGCTCTAGCGCAAAAAAGGAATCTTTTTCGCTCGCTCATTTAATCAAACCACGCCCTCCGAATTAACTCAATTGGTGAATATTTATGGAACCGCCCTTCTGACTTCTGACCTGTCTTCCTATTGGCAAGCACGTGCGTGTGTTCTTCCCTCTCACTTCGACTATTGACTGATATTCTGATTCGAATTCTGACAAGTCTGAACAAGTCAGTACAAGTAGTAGGCATGAGATTAATGGAAAAGAATCGATTGAATAAAAATCGATTTTTCTTTATTCAGAACTAATCGATTTGTCAAAAATCGATTTTAATAAAAAATAAATCGATTTCTGCGGAAAAATCGATTTTTTTGTATTATTTTAAAAAGTACATGCTTTTCATATTCCGATAATAAATCTAAGAGATTCATTCATTAACAATTTATCAGAATCTAATAAAATTATATGAAAATTGTCAAAAATGGTCAATAATTGTCAAAAATTGTCAATAATTGTTAAAATTTTGAAAAATGGTCGATAATTGTCAAAAATTTTCAAAATTTTTTTCAAAAATTGTCAAAAATGGTCAATAATTGTCAAAAATGGTCGATAATTGTCAAAAACTTTAAAAAAAATTTTGAAAAATGTTCAAAAATTTTCAAAAATTGTCAAAAATGGTCAATTGTCAAAAGTTGTAAAAAAAATTTGAAAAATGGTCAAAAATTTTCGAAAGCTGTCAAAAATGGTCAATAATTGTCTAAAACTATCAAAAATGGTCAAAAACTGTCAAAAATGGACAATTATTGTCAAAATTGGTCAATAATTTTCAAAAATTGTTAGAATTTTGAAAAATGGTCGATAATTGTCAAAAACTATCAAAAATGGTTGATAATTTTGAAAAATGGTCAATTATTATCACAAATGGTCAATAATTTTGAAAAATGGTCTAAAATTTTGAAAAATTGTCAAAAACTATCAAAAATGGTTAAAAATTGCCAATTATTGTTAAAAACTGTCAAAAATGGTTAAAAATCGTCATCATTTTGAAAAATGGTCAAAAATTATCAAAAATTTGGAAAAATGGTCAATAATTGTTAAAATTTTGAAAAATGGTCAATAATTGTCAAAATTTTGAAAAATAGTCAATAAATAATACGAGCCGTTTCCGAAAATCGATTTAAACACGTAATTTATAAAATCGATTATTATTACTATAAAAATCGATAACTAAAAATCGATTATAAGTAAATAATAATCGATTTATATAAAAATCGATTATTTTTTAACATCCCTAGTCAGTAGATCTTTTTAAGGTTAATCATGATGAATAGCGAAAATGACGATTATTCTAGCACTCCTATTATAACCTAAGATAATATAAAAAACTGTTTTAATTATTAAAAGGGCGACTGTAGAAAAAATAATGTGTGTTTTTCGAACGTAAAGTAAAATTGCCGCGCTCCGCTCTTCTCATTCTACTTTACGCTCTAAATACACAAATAACTATTTTTAGATAAGTGTCAGTTTTCGTTAGAGGGTATTCCATAATCAGCAAACCTCCCGGTGTGGGGGGCGCATAAGTTAAGTCCCGTCGTCATGCCTATTTACGGATCTCAGTTTATCTAGTCTTATTGTATTATCAAATCCCAATGACCATCGTAAATGGTGTAGGGTAGACTTTTACACTTTCACATCACATTGCACTATGCTTAAGATTTATAATAATATATTTTTTTTCGGGCCGAGATGGGAAACTCATGTTCGAATGGGTCCAGGACCCAAACAGTGTTGGACTCATCCTCAAGGAGATGCCTACCAACCAAACCCACCTCAAACTCGCCGTTACCCCCGCCTTGGAATCACCTCCCTAGCATACTTCGAGACGGGTGGCGGTCCCTCGCACACTCTCCGCTCACACCGTCGTCTTCTCCCTAACTTCCACTCCTACCACTGATGCCACATCGAGTCCCTCTACTCCCCCTAACCATGCTCTCTACTACGCCACTTACCTCCATCCATTCTTCCTCCCCCCTCAACATTATCTCCACCATGTTCACCCAATACACCGCCTCCCCTAGACTCCTCTCCAACTTCTTCAACACTTCCTCGTTCCTCTAGCATCTAAACACATGCCCCACATCATCCTCCACTTCACACCTCTCGCACACTCCAGTCTCTCTTTTTCCAATCTTGTGGAGGTACCCTACTCTCGACCCATGTCCAGTGAACACCTGTGTCAAGAAGTAGTTAACCTCCCCGAATTTCCGGTTCATCCAATCTCTCCTATTCCCAATCGCTCCTTTTAGCGCGCCTTCATACTTCTCCCACCTTCTCTCCATTTCCTCCTCCATCCATTTCTGTACTTACTCTCTGGTCGCACCACTCCAGCGTTTATTCCTGGCTTTAGCCATCACGTCCAATGGGTAGGTCCTTGCCAGTACCGCTGCTGCCAGTCCACCCACTGCCCTGTCCTGTCCTGTCCTTGGTAACCATTAACAAGAAAAAGAAAAAAAAAGGTGAGCGGTCGTCGGACCGCCGACAGAAGCTTGCTTCTTATGCACAATAGAATGACCATTTTTCGTGAATTTTTCACCATTTTTCGAAAATTTTGACCATTTTTGACAGTCTTTGACGGATTTTGACAATTATTGACCGTCTTTGACAATTATTGACCATTTTTGACAATTTTTCAAAAATTTTAACATATTTGGCAATTATTGAACAATTTTGACAGTTTTGACAATTATTGATCATTTTTGACAATTTTTCAAAAATGTTGACCATTTTAGACCATTTTTCCAAATTTTAACAATTATTGACCATTTTGAGCATTTTTGACAGGTTCTGACAATTATTGACCATTTTTGGCAATTTTTCAAAAATTTGACAAGTTTTAATAATTATTGACCATTTTTTCAAAATTTTGACAATTTTTGACCATTTTTGACAATTTTCCGAAAAATTGGACCATTTTTCAAAAATTTTGACAATTATTGACGATTTTTCCAAATTTCTGAAAATATTTGGCAATTATTAACTATTTTTTCAAAATTTTGACAGTTTTTGACATTTTTTGACGATTTTTCCAAATTCTTGACAATTTTTGACCATATTCAAAAATTTTTGACAATTTTTCAAAAATTTTAACAATTATTGACTATTTTTGACATGTTTTCAAAAATTTTGACATATTTGGCAATTATTGACCATTTTTTCAAAATTTTGACAATTTTTGACCATTTTTCAAAATTTTAAGAATTATTGATTCTTTTGGACCATTTTTGACAATTTTTGACAATTATTGTCCGTCTTTGACAATTATTGACCATTTTTGACAATTTTTCAAAAATTTTAAACATTTTTCAGAAATTTTGACAATTATTGACCATTTTTGACAGTTTTTGACAATTTTTGAAAATATTTGGCAATTATTAACCATTTTTTCAAAATTTGGACAATTTTTGACAATTATTCACACCTATAGGTGTGCGAGCTCAGTGCGGCAAGAGAGATTGCGCACAGTCGCTTGAATGAGTTATCGCGTGACGAACGCTTTTTCGTAACATCACACGTTTCACGAGTTCACTAGCCTTCTCAAAAGTCCTATGTCGTGCAATAAGAAGCAAGCTTCAAAAACGGATAAGTCACAAAAGGCAAAAATCGAAAAACTAACAAAATCACTGATGAAAACAGTAAAACAAATAAATAAGAGGAACTCAACAGCAGATGCAAATGAACTAGCACGCAAGGAAAAGCCACCACCACAGTCAATAGCGAGGATACTCACCCTGGTACAAGCACGGAAATAAATGAACAGTTCCCAGCAATAAAAAGGCCGACAAAGACATATGCGGAACTTGCACAAAAGCCAAGGCAAACAAACCAGGAAGAAACAGAAAGGAAAATATGGACAACGCCTGAACACAAAATAAAATTTGAGACATTGATGAAAGCCTGAGAAGGAGATCAGAATAGAACAGTGGAGGAGCTGAAAAAAGTCATAACATCTCAGGACATGGAGGGAGCATACATAAGAAGGACCCAAACGGCGATCATTCTTGGAACAGAATCAAAGGAAAAACAAGAGGAGCTACAGAGCAAGACAAGAGCTAACCAGAATTTGGAAATCAATGATGCGACAAGACAAACTGAGCCCACAATAACCAAAACAGGGGTACAAAAAGGGAAAACTATCAACGAAGTAATAGAGGCAATAGACAAACAAAATGACAATCTGAGGGACATGTACGAAGAGCAAATAAAACAATTACTGATAGGAACAACAAGACCATGCAGGAACTATTGGAAAGAGAATATGTCAATACAGGGACCGAAAGAATTAATAAAATACATACTAAAACAGGGATATATTTACTTAGACTTGACCAGACTCTACGTAGAAGAATACGCTTCGGTAGCACAGTGCTTTAGGTGCTGCAGTTTCGGGCACGTAGGGAAGTACTGCAAGGAATCGGAACCAACATGCTATAGATGTGGCAATAGACATGACGGGAAAGAATGTGAGACGGACCGACTGAACTGTGCAAACTGCGAGAAGTTGAGGATAGTGCCAAGGGGTCACAACGCCAGGGATTATGCAAGCCCAATTTAAAAAAAAAGCTGGAGGAAGCTAAAAGACAAATAGCTTATTGACAGACAACAATACACATAACGCAAACAAGGGAGACATGAAAATGTAACCACAATGTAACCTAGACAAGGGAAAGGGAGCAACGGAACAATTACTGAAAAAAATGGTGGACGAAGACATAGACTTAGGCATTATACAGGAACCATATTGGGGAGCATCGGACAACCAAACACTAAAGGTAGTGAGAAATCATACAGGGGGAAAAACGCGATGATAATCAAGAAAACACTGACAAAACAGACGACAATAATAAGTGACATGACAGACGAAAACACAATTACATTGGTAATAAAGACAGGGAATATAGGCCTAACAGTAACAAATTCATACGACGAACCTGGGGGAAAATAACACAAAGGACTCGACAAGCACAAGGTCAGAATTCAAAAAACAAAAGGTCAATACCTGCTATGCGGAGACTTCAACGCCAAAAGCACTAGTTGGGGGGGGGGGGGGCAGATGACGATGACGAAAGGGGGGAAGACATTGTACAGTGGGCAACGAAATATGGATTTATTATTAACAACACCCACGATAGCCTACCGACTTTCAGCAGCAACAGAGGCAAGAGTTGGGTGGACTTGATGTTAACCAAATATATAAATATAATCAATTGGACGGTATCGGATGAGGAAACGTTGAGTGATCACCAATATATAACTTTCAGTATCCCTACTACGAAACAACCGGCAAAAAACACATATACGCCACACTGACAACAGAAAACTCAGAAAAAATGACAAACATCTTTAGACTTGCGAACTAGGAACACAAAGACAAGATATTAGATGAACACACACTATACAACACAATTAAACAAACAATGGATAAGTGCTTATCGAAGAAAAACCAAAGGCGAAGGAGGACGAATATCTGGTGGACAGAAGAACTAAACAAAGAGAGACAAAAGACGAACAAAACAAGAAGAAAGTTTCAAGAGACAACAGACATAGTAGACAGGGAAGAGAGACGGATAGAATACATAGAACAAAGGAGAATATATAAAAACAAAATAAAGGAAATGAAGAAACAATCAATAAGGAACTTTTTCACACACAACGACGAAAATAATCCGTAGGACGCAGTTTATAAACTATTAAGAACAAAAATGAAGGATGACAGGGTAATACGTACTATGAAAAAAGAGGACGGAACGTACACTACGGACAGACTGGATACGATAAGATATCTTGATAACAAATATTTCATAAAAGACGATTCGAATGAAGATAATCCAGCCCAAAGGATAACAAGATTACAATTGCAAGAGGACATAACAATCTCGAGACCAAAATGGTTCACGGAAGATAAAATCGCGCTGACGTTAAAAGCAATGAAACCTAAAGAAGTATTGTAAAACTTGTAGGATTTATAGTAAAAAGACGAAAGTTAAGGCAAAAAACTGTGTGACATATATTATGCAATAATGACACTGACAACTTGACAACTAAACTTCTGACAACTTATTAAACTGGATCAAAGCTAATAAAATTATTTCAAATTAATTGCAACACCCTCTCTATTTCAAATAAGTCCCTGACTTTTGATACAATTCAAAGTCTTTGTAAAAGAGTCAGCTACTATAGACTGTGTAGGAACGTATTTCAGCCGCAAAAGTCTCAAACTAATTTTCTTCTTCAAAAGATGATGACGAACGTCAATATGTTTGGTTCGCGCCTGATATGCTCCATTCATCACTGGTGGTGGTGGTGTTGAGCTCCCTGGTTGTCAACATTCAGGAGGACTGGATCCGAGCTTAATGACAGTTCTTGGTTCAATCCTCGTAGCCATAGAGCTTCTTGAGCCGCTGCTGACTTAGCCATATACTCGGCTTCCGTAGTCGACAGAGCAACTGTGGGCTGCTTCTTACTGTTTCATGAAATCGGGGAACTGTTCTTAAAGAAGATGTAGCTAGTAACGGAGCGCCTGTCATCTTGATCACTCGCCCAATCTGCGTCACAGTAACCAACGACATTAGCTTCAGGAATCTTCTTTCCATTTAACTCGAGCTTCCAATCCAGGGTTCCTTGCAAGTATCTGAAGATGCGCTTTACGGCTGCCCAATGTGTAGGTCCAGGATTGTGATTGAACCGACTTACACAACTCACAGATATCAAATCTGTGAAGCAAACAGCAAATTTTCAACTGGTTCCTGAAAAGGTACGGATTATTTCGGATTTCTTCTGGATCAGTCGGATATTGATCTTTGGATAATCTCTTCCCCGAAGTCAAAGGCGTGTCAACGGGTTTTGACTTATCCATATTGAACTTCTTCGAAATCTGTTCAATGTAGGCTTGCTGATCTATCCAAATTTTCTTGTTCGGTCTGTCTCTGGTGATTCTAAACCCTAAAACTGATTTGGCTTTTCCAGTATCTTTCATTTTGAAGTTCTTCGTCAGGTCCTGTTTAAAATCATCTCTTGCACGTTTGTTGTTTGACAGAAGAATCATATCGTCTACATAAATTTCCAAAATCAAAATTTCACTGCCGGTTATTCGGATATAAATGCAGGAATCGGTTTGAGATTGCTTTAGACCAGTTTCCTTCAAAAGAGTATCAAGCTTCTGGTTCCAAACTCGACTAGCTTGCTTAAGTCCATAAAGAAACTTCTTCAGGCGACAAACTTTATTATTCTTTTGTGCAAAAAATTCAGGCTGTACCATGTAAATTTCTTCGTTCAAATCTCCTTGTAGAAAAGCGGTGACAGCATCAAGTTGACAAATATCAAGATCATGTTCTGCAGCAAGGGCAAGTAAGTATCGGATTGAACTGTAGCGGACGACCGGAGAGTAAGTTTCTTCAAAATCTATACCCTTTCGTTGAGCGCAACTCATTATTATTAAACGAGCTTTGTACTCTGCAGTGTTGTCATCTTTTCTTTCTGTTTTGAACACCCATTTACAATCAAGCGGTCTTCTTCCTGGAGGCAAATCTACAAGTTCCCAAGTACCAGTCTCCATCTGAGCCTAATATTCATTTTCCAGGGCTTGAATCCAAAAATCCTTTTCGGGCCGACTAAGGGCTTGCTGCATGGTACAGGGATCTTCAGTAGTTTCCACAGTTGTTGAGTAAGTAACATAATCGTTCAATTTGGCTGGTAATTTTCTTTCTCGTTGAGGTCTTAGAATCGGAGCTTCTTCTTCTTCTGATGGAACTTCTGGTGGTACGGTAACAGCTTCGGATTTATCGAATGACGAAAGTTCACTGCTATCTCCAGGTTTTTCATTTTCTTCACTGAAACTTTCAGGAAAATAGTAAAAATCGGTTTCTTCTTTTCTTCGAAATTCTTTCAAAAATGATACACCTCTCTCATTTTCGATAAATTGTACATCTCGGGATACAAACACTCTGTTTTTCGCAAAATCATACAGTCGGTAGGCTTTTGATTCCAAACTATAGCCTAAGAACATACAGGGCGTTGCTTTTCTGTCAACTTTTCTTCTCTTCTCATCTGGTATGTGTGCATATCCTTTGCAACCAAAAATTCTTGGTTTAAGGTTGGCTTCTTTCCACTCCACATTTCTTCTGGGTTTTTTTCGACACATCTGCTGGGTAAACGGTTAAGGATGTATACTGACGTGTATACAGCTTCGGCCCAAAATCTATTAGGTAATCCGGAGTCGATTAACAAACATCGAGCTTTTTCCATAACATTTCGGTTGAGGCGTTCTGATTTACCGTTTTGTTCGGAGCAGTACGGGACGGAAGTCTGATGCTGGATACCTGCAGACTTGAATACATTGGAAATTTCGGCTCCACAGTATTCTCCCCCGTTGTCGGTTCTGAAGGATTTAATTTTCTGACCAGTTTCGGTTTCAACCAAATTTTTGAAAATTTTAAAATGTTCCAAAACTTGACTTTTAGATGTCAAAAAATAAACGAACGTTTTGTGGCTGTAATCATCAAGGCAAGTTAGTACATATCGTGAACCAGAAAACGAACTTTCTTGCATCGGGCCACACAAATCGGAATGCACCAGCTCTAGCACTCTTGATGAAGGTGAACTACTGTCTTTAAAAGGTAAACGGTGACTTTTTCCCAATAAACAACCTCACAGGCAAAATCTTTGTTTGAACGGTCAGGAAAATCAATACCATAGACAAGTCCATTTTTCAGCTTACTGAGACTAGCTAAGTTCACATGAGCCAAGCGTTTATGCCACAAATCAAATTTATTTTCCGTAGATACACCGAGCATTGCTGTGCCATTTTTAGCGGAAGGCACTGTATCTAAGATGAATAAGTTATTCCCTTGACTAGCAGTAGCAATCAGTTCTTTACAAGCGTTCAAAATCTTGGCACCATGGGAATTAAAAATTACAGAATTCCCTTTATTATCAATCTGGCTAACTGACAGTAAATTGACCTTAAGCTGAGGTACAAAATAAACGTTATTTACAGTTACGTCTTCTTGGTTTTTGTTCACGGACAAGGAAAGACTTACGTCACCAATCGAATCTGTACTCATCTCTTCGTTATTCGCTGTGGTGATGGTCAACTTAGAGATCTTCTTCTCTCATTGTAGAACGTTTGGGATGCCTGTCATGTGTGCGGAACAAGCTGAATCCAAAAACCACGGTTTATTGTCCTGCGCTTGTACTGAGAACGCGGAAAACATAGCGGATTTACTGCTGTCTTTTTTCTTGTCGCAGTTATTAGCAAAATATCCATATTTGTTGCACCGATAACAACGAACACCTTTATTTTTTACTTAATTGCAGTTACCTGTAAATAATTGTCATATAAGTAAAGCGTGATCTATAGACGTCAAAAAATAATAGTTCAATACTATTAAACGCTTTACAAAATTAGAAAAATTAATTTCCAAAGAGCAGACCGTCCAGAGATTCTGGACGAATAGTATCTACCTTGTGCTGATGAGGCGCAAAAACGCCGAAACCGGTCCACAAGTGATGTTATTCCTTCTAATCGCAAACCAGAATGGTTGGTTCTATCTTAACAGATATACCAACCCCGTTTACATTAGAAGTGTAATTCAATGTCTGTCGGGGCATATAGCCCTAGAAGTAGTTGTTGCTTCTTAGTGGACGGTCTGCTCTTTGGAAATTAATTTTTCTAATTTTGTAAAGCGTTTAATAGTATTGAACTATTATTTTTTTACCTTTATTTTTATTTGCACTGTTAGTGTCCAGGTTTTTGTAGTCCTTTCGGTCCTTATTTTTGTTAAAACAGGAGTTGAAGCTTTTACCCGAGCCACTAGCACCGTACATCGCGATATTTGACTGTCCTGAATCGCCTTTAATCACGGAAATGTCCTATAGCAGCTTCATCTTGATCGAATCAGCGGTCACTGGGGTACCTGAGCTTTCTATTCCCATAATCATCGGTTTGTAGCTTTCTGGAAGGCCTGCCATTCATCGCTCACTTTCAGACCAATGTTTGATAGCTTATGAGCAGTGGTAATAATCGTGTTAACGTAATCTTCTACTGAATCATTGTTCTCTAACGAAGTTGTGATTAAGATACGCAAAAGTCCGACACGTCTGGTTAAACCACTGTCCTGGAAAGCAAGGTTCTCCCATGCTTCCTTTGCAGTTTTGGTGGACTGAACATGAACGTAGTTCAACGGATCAACCAAAAGAATAATTTTGGACCGTGCCTTACGTCTTTCTTTGCATCTACTGCAGTACCTGTTACCGACTCCCATAACTCTTCATGCTCCAGGTATGTTTGAACTGCGAACTTCCAAGTATCGTAGTTTTCTCTTCCTCGAAGCTTTTCTATCGGCGGCAGCTGATATCCTGACATCGTGCAGTGAAGAAAAAATTACAGTTCGTTCAAACCGGTACCTCTGGCACTACTCAAAAATACCCAAAATGATTCTCAGAGACTTCAGAAGCGTCTGGAACGTCTGGACCCCATAACCTATTGTAAAACTTTTAGGATTTATAGTAAAAAGACGAAAAATAAGGCAAAAAACTGTGTGACATATATTATGCAATAATGACACTGACAACTTGACAACTAAACTTCTGACAACTTATTAAACTGGATCAAAGCTAATAAAATTATTTCAAATTGATTGCAACAAAAAGCTCCCGCGAAGGACAATATACCCAAAGAGAAATTGGAAATAGTACACTCGGTAGCTCCACAGGTATTGACTAAACTGTATAATAACTGCTTGGATAAAGGGTTATTTCCGGAAGTATGGAAACAAGCAAATATGGTCTGGCTACCAAAAAAAGACGGGGGGAAGCGTCCAATATGTCTGCTACCATCTCCAGGGAAAGTACTGGACAAGATGTCGGCCAGAAGACTGTTATACCATTTGGAAACAGAAATGGGACTGAATAATGGGTACGATAGACGCCGTCAAAAACATAATGGACAGAATTCAGGTCAACAAACAGCAAAAGAGGCATTCGCTATTGGTAACATTAGATTTGACGAATGCCTTTAACTCAGCGTGGCCTCCGGCTATCATACAGATATTAAAAGACAAGGGGATAGCAGGGGAGATAATAAGGTTTTGTGCAAATTTTCTGGAAGAAAGATCTATAAAAACGGAGGAAGTAAAAGAAGTAACACGACGAGGATGCCCACAGGGTTCCAGCCTAGGACCAACACTCTGGCTTGTTATCATGGAAGACTGCTTTTAGATAGTAAGTAGTCATATGAAGGAGAACAACGATTATGAGTCAATACAAGTATTCGCGAACGATCAGGTCATACTGCTGACAGGGACATCATTAAGGGAAATCGAGCAGAAATGGGCACGAGTGTGGGAAGGCTGCAAGGAATGGGAGATCAAACACAAGTTGAAGTACAACTATAGCAAAACCGAGGCAATGTTCATAACGTACAAAAAGACGAGACCACCTAGGATACAGATGGACGGACGTACGATCCAATACCAGGGGAAATTAGAATACCTGGGAATTACAATTGACAGCGGTCTACTATGAATTGAACATCTAAAAAAAAGTAAGGCAAAAAACAGCAGACATAGCAAACAAATTATTTGCTATGGCCGGAGGACATGGGGAAGAAAACCCAGCTTGGTGAGGCAAATATTTGAGGCGGCAATAAAATCTATGGTTTTATATGGAGTGGAAGTATTGGGGGAGAGACACAAAGATACCAGAATCCTAATGCAAATAAGAGCAATAGAAAGACCTTTCCTACTAGCAATCTCCAAAGCGCACAAGACGGCTCCTACTTTGGCTCTGACCGTTATCTCGGGTTGCCTTCCGCTGGAGGCAGAGTCGGAAGGTAGATACAAGACATTTGCCAAACAGGCAGGGAACTTTAGAAGAAATAGGATACGCACAACCGACAAAATACACCCAGCGGATAGAAGCGGATTAAAGACTAGAGAAGTAGACAGAGACGTAAATATATTAACCGACGCTAGTATTAAGGACGGGCAGGGTACGATAGGGATATCGATTCAGATAGGAATGCAATGGGAAATAGTAAAAAGAAACGTCGGGCAGCAGATTAACATACATCAGTTGGAACTTTTTGCGACGAGGCAAGGTATAGTACACTTTAAAAATATGGCTGAAAACGTACGGAACGTCAGTGTTAAAATTCACACAGACTCACATAACATAAAATTATTACAGCAAGCGGATCCTAATAATATAGAATCTGCTCTAATACAAAAACTGATAAGGGACCTAAGGACTGACAGAGACTTCCAACTGTACATACAAAACACAAAAAGGACACATATAGGTATAAGGAAAGTAGACAAAGCGGCAGAAGAAGCACGAATACTGGAAGGCACAAAGCAAATACTGACAACCAAGAGGGAAATCAATAAAGAAAGGCACAAACTATGTATGACAATCTGGCAAGACAAATGACACAAAGGAAAAACAGGAAGAGCCACCCAAGAAATGATTAGGACGGTAAGGGAGGGAAACATAAATGAGACGTGGAAGGCAGTACAATTATTAACCGGGCAAGGCAACTATAGGCAATATTACAATAGATTTAATCTAAGAAATATCTCAGAGCTATGTGAAGAAGACCAGGTAGCGGATACAAGAAACCACGACTTGCTGAATTGTACAATTGGACAGAGAACGGAAGCAAGAGACATTTACAAAAAAAAACTCATAAAGATAAGAGAAATATTTCCACCAACAGACATGGATACGAAAAAGGCATGCAACTTACATATTTCAACGAATTTGCGGAAAAAATAATACTAGAGGACGAGGGAGTATAGACAAAGGCATTTTTGGAATTACCATGTCTGCTACTAATGGGTGGTTCAAGACAGATAAAATTGGGGTAATAGATGCAGATAGTGTTGTGTTACGCAACCTCTTGTCTAAAACCAACAAAAGAATTAGGACCATATCAATTAATTGTAACAAAAACTGCAACACTTAATTACACACTGTTAAATTAGGATTATTATGTTATATTATTATTATTTATTTTTTCTGGATGTGGGCAAAAACCCTCTTCTTTTGTTTTGTGTTACTTTTTACTGCTTTCTGCTACTTTTTCATTTTGTACATAACAAGGGCTGCACTAACATTTAGGCAACTTTTGTTTGTATTATTTCGTGTATATAACTATTTTGTGTATAAGGCCGCCTCTCCCTTTGCCGTACATTCCAGACACACATCGTCCGTACACACCGTAAGCACACATCGCTCATCACATACTATCCCACAAACCTCATTAAACACACACTTCCATAGCGTCGGTCCAAGAACCGGGGCGCTCCAGCCTCCGTCTCATACCTCCCCCGTCTAGTGTCTACTAGGTTAACTAAGGTTAACCAAATCCTCCCCCACTCCAAGCCTAAGCAACGCGCTCAACACTGCCCGTTTGCTGACTCTGTTGAAAGCGTTTCCGACGTCGAAGAACATGAGTAGGGCCAATTTATTGTTCCTCCAGCTGCCCTCCCTAGCCCTTTCCACCAAGCCCATTACCCTGCCCAGCGCCAAGATACATGATTTTGCCTTCGCAAACCCGTGCTGGTTTAACCTAGAACCCCCATTCCTACAAACTTCATCTTCAATCCTATCCTTTATTATCCCCTCCATCAATTTACCCATACCACACAGCAGGCTGTTGGGCCTGTAGTCCCCCGCCCTTTTCCCCTCTCTACCCACCTTTTTCAGCAGTATCACCCTGGCCACCTTCCATCCTTCGGGAAACTCTTCCTCCCTTAGCACCCTGTTGAATAGCTCGCAGAAGTACTCCCCATTGTCATCCAACAGCCTCTTCATCATATCACCCCTCTGGCCATCTATCCCTGGGGCTTTCCTTACTTTAATGTTCCTCCCCCCTCCTCTACTTCCCACTTCTCTACCGGCCTTATCCCCCTCATTTTCCCTACCCCCCTAATATCCTGGACTTCTCGTATCCTGCCTCCAACTCCTCCTTCTCCCCCTATAAACAATTTGCCTATAATCTCCTCCTCCCAATCTTCACCGCTATCTCATATGCCTTTCCCCATTGATTGTTTTCCAGTTCCCCCAGTAACTCTTCCCACTTCCCTCTTTTTTCCCTCTACACCCTACGCTCCAGTTCCTTCTTCTTCTATTTGTTTCCACCTTTCCCTCTTCCACCCCAATATAATCTCCTTTTTCCCCATTAAGGATACCGCTTTTTCCCATTCCGCCCTCACCACCGCCAGTTTTATCCCGTTCTTCTCCCTTGCCACTTTAATCACCGTTGTCCCTTTCCCAATCAAATTATCTATTTTCCCCCTCACCTTTTCATCTTCCATCCACGGTTTTATCCCTACCATTTTTATGGATTTTGTTCCCCTCCCCGATTGTCACCCTTTCCACCTCCCCCACCACCCTCACCTCAACCCACTTTCTTTGCTTTCTCTTGAGACTCTGAGTCTAACCACCCACTCCCGTTTTATCTCCCTCAACCCCTTCTTAATCATCTCGATCCCCTCCTGATCGACTTCCCCGATATCCTTCAGGATTATCGTCCCATTCCTACATTCCTCCTTTTCCCCATCTGTATAGATTGTTACCTCCGCCAGAGCGTTACCTTCAAGAGCGTCGGTCCAAGAGCCGAGCCCTGGGGCACTCCACCCTCCGTCTCATACCTCCTCCCTCTAGAGTCTAATTTCACACGACCCGTCAGGTAGTCCTCCACTAGGTTAACCAACCCTTGCCCCACTCCAAGCCCCAGCAACGCGCTCAAAACTGCCCGTTTGCTGACACTGTTGAACGCGTTCCCGACGTCGAAGAACACGAGCAGGGACAATTTCTTATTCCTCCAGCTGCCCTCCCTAGCCCTCTCCACCAAGCCCAGCGCCGAGATACATGATTTTCCCTTCGCCAACCCGTGCTGGTTTACCCTAAAACCCCTATTCCTACCAACCTCCTCCTCAATCCTATCCTTACCCATACTACACAGCAGGCTGATGGGCCTGTAGTCCCACGCCCGCTCCCCTCCTCTACCCGCCTTCTTCAGCGTTAATACCCTTGCCACCTTCAATCCTTCCGGAAACTCTTCCTCCCTTAGCACCCTGTTGAATAGCTCCCAGAAGTTCCCCCCATTGTGATCCAAGCCTCTTCATCATATCACCCCTCAGGCCTGAGGATTTCCTTACCTTAATATTCCTCTCCCCCTCCTCTACTTCCCACTTCTCTACCGGTCTTATCTCACTCATTTTCCATACCCCCCCTAGCATCCTGGACTTCTCTAATCCTGTCCCTGCTCCTCCTTTCCCCTGTGAACAATTTCCCTATAATCTCATTCTCCCAATCATCCCCTAGCACCTCGTTCCTATTTCCACCCATCCTCTTCACCGCTATCTCATACGCCTTTCCTCATGGATTGTTTCCCAATTCCCCCAGTAACTCTTCCAATTTCCTATTTTTTTCCCTCTCCATCCTACGCTCCAGTACCTTCTTCTTCTCTGTGTATCCCTCTTTTCCCTCTATCCTTCCTCTTCTCCTCAGCATCCGTCTTCGTTCTTTCTTACACTCCATCCACATTTTCTCTATTTCCTCATTCCGCCATGCCTATTGCCCCTATTTCCCTCTATTTTACAGCCCTGTATCACATTGTACAATTCATCTACATCATGTCCAAGTCCCCTTTCCATCTCCTCTCATACTTTTTTCCTCAGACTTTCTGCCTCGGCCTTCGTCCACCTTCATCTCCACTCTCCCGATAATTACTTTCTCCCTTTCTTTATAACCGTCTCCACATACCTATGTAAGCTCAAGCTTTCCTCATCCTCCAGCACCCTCCAACTACTCACTCTTTTTCCCAGCCATTCATCACATGCTGTTATATCAATGAATGACGAACCCCTCGTCACCCCTCACGAAGGTGGTCCTTCCAGGACCTTCCCTCTCATGTCCGTTTTCTTCCTCAAGATATAAACTCTTTTAATTTTCAACCGATTAAAATGATTTTTTTGGTACATTGTAGGAAATTCATTGAAATTATCAAATATAAAAATAAATGTGATCATTTATTATACCGGGTGGAATGAAACAATATATCGTTAATTTCAAACACCCTGTGGGGGAATGTGAAGGATACAAATTCTTTCTTTGTAAATGATTAGAAAGACTAATTAATTCTCGATATTTTGTTTTTTGATTCACTCCAATATCTTCCTCTTTACAAAAGAAACAAATTTTTAAAGAAAACTACAATTTTTGCGACGTTACACCCACTAAATCTTTCCCCAGGTCTCCTCCATACTTTGACTCGTCCATCAGCTGAAGAATACGTTTTTTCCAGTCATCAACAGTCCAATGCTCATGATCCCTTGCAAACATCAACCTCCGTCGTTTGTGTTCTCTTGTGAGCAAAGAACGACGGGCTGGTTTTTATCCTTCTTCTTACCGTTTTAGATGACATTCTAACATTTCTTACCATTTCAAGTTGACTGCTCAATTCTCTGCCTGTCATTTTCCGGTTTCTTAAAACCTGTTGTCGAATAAAACGTTCATCGCGGTGGCTGGTAAGCTTTTTCCTGTCCTGACCACTGATTCGATGGTTGAAGTACTGACTCCTAACATATTGGCCACATAACGCATACTTCTTGAATCAAAGTTGTAGCTCTTAGAAATTCGTCGTTCGTTAAATTATGTGCCCCATTCATGATGATACCTATACCTTACAAACTGCCATATTTGCTTATCAATAAAAAAACTGGAAAAAACACTCTCAGACCACACCTTTCTTGCTTTAATATTAACACAATAAAAGAAATATTTATTTCTTTCATTTGTCAAAATTGACGCCAGCCACCAAATATGTTGGAATTGATAGAAAAGAATATCGAGAATTAATCTTTCTAATCAATTGCAAAGAAAAAACTTGTAGCCTTCAGTTTACCCTACAGGGTGTTTAGAACTTATGGTACATAAATATTGTTTCATTCCACCTGGTATAATAAATTTTCAAATTTATTTTCACAAAAATTTGAAATGCTTGTGATAATTTTAAAGAATTTCCTACAATATGCCAATTGGTTGAAAATTAAAAGAGCTATCCTAAATTAAAAATTATCAAAATGTTAAGTGTTGCGTGTTGCTTTGACGATTAAGCTACCATTACAATCAGATACAAAAGCCCATTGCTTTTTAACTCCTGCCATTGTTTTTGCCTTTGTCCATGCTTTTCCTTTTACTTGTAGTATGCTTACCATACCTCGATTGGTCCATTGGTCCTCCCTTTTTTGTTGGCCATACCTTTTTAACGGATCTTGTATCATCAATTCTTTGTAAATGTCTCCACCAGCTCGATTGTATCTTCTCAATAAATCTAAGTATTGACTCTATATCAAGGTCTTCTCTTCTGTAATTTTTGTAGATGTTTCTAATTATGCCTATTATTTTGTATTTAACTCTCCTTTCTTCTAGTGTTTTCCATAACTTCTCCATTAGGACTTTATCAAAATCCTTTTCCTTATCTATAAATCCCATATATACCTCTTTTTTTGTTGTGGGAACTTTTCAATTATCTTTCATCATAAATATGTGGTCTTGGATGCTTCGGCATTTTCTAAATCCACTTTGTGACTCTTCAACGTCTACTACTGTCTACTACTATCAATTATTTCTTTCCATTTCTCAGTTTGTCTCCTTTGTCATTTTTTATCCAAGTTATTTCTTTTGTTTTTTTCTTTCTTAATGACTTTAATGTTTTTTTGAAAAAGCTTTTGATTTATCTACTATTGCTTTCCATTTTTTCGCCAAATTCTTTCCACTAGATTCTCTTAGCTCCTTCTACCATCTCTTTAACATTATTTTCCTTTTCCCCTTGTACAGTTCATAATTTTCCGTTGGTCTGTTTTTTATATACATTTTCCATGCTTCTTTCTTTGATTTTACTTTTCTTTTAATTTCGTCCGTCTCCCAAGCTGTTTGTTTTTTATCAGTTTTCTTGCTAAAACCACATATTTCTTTAGCGGTCTCCAAAACTGTTTCTTTTTAAATAATCCCACATTTCTTCTAAATTACCAATTTACATTACATCAGAATTATTTAAGAACTTATCTGATAATGCTATTTTGTATCTCTCTGCTATTTCTTTATTCTGAGGTTTGTATAATCTGACTAATTCAGATTCTATTATTTTTTGTCTATTATGGTTTGTACTCTCTACTCGCTCTTTATTTTTTTGGCAACTAAATAGTGGTCATTTCCTATTTCTGGTCCTCTTCTAACCTTGGTATTCAATACTTCCTTTCTACTGCTCTTTTCTACTAATGCATAATCTATTATTGACCTTTCAATTCTGCTTTCCATCACACGTGCATATTTATGTAATAAGCAAAAATCAAGCACCTTTTCTTTTTTATTATTCCTGATTGATTCACCATTTTCCCTATTACTGCTTTATGAATGTCAACTTCTTTCCCACCCTGCTATCCAAATCACCAAGTATAATAATTTTTCCTCTTTTATTTTCTGTAGCCATAGTTAGATCTTCCCAAAAAGTATCTTTATTACTTGCTGTATCATCTTCATCTAATCCTTGTAAGAAACCGAAAAAAAAATCCGGAAGACTCTAGAAAATAGACGCTTGGCATTCGCCAAAATTTATAGTTGAGTTAGAGGGGCGGTTTTGAGTTAGTGACTTCGTAACATTGCCCCCTCCTTAATAGAAAGTTCCTCCTGGAACTCCTGTGTAGCCGGGACTGGATGTTTAAATCGGCAATTGAGACCATTTCTACATTTTTCAGTCGTATGGAAATAACAGGGTACTGTCTTCACAGAATACTGATAACGGGGGAATAGCTGCAGATTAATAGGTGGACACCGGTATCTTCGAAGATCACTTCCAGCATATTCCTGATGACTCGCCAATCGAGTGAATAATCTTCCGGGAGCATGTACAAATCTTGTCGTTGCTCTGTAGTCATTCCAAATCTAGCTTTACCGGTACCTCCATATGCGCCCATAAATTATTTGAAGTCAGGATGTCAGGATCTTCCCGGATATGGTTCACTCCTTCCTCTTTGTCATGGTCTCCTTCGAATAGCGCTAGTCTATTTTGGTGGACTACTTTCGGTTTTCCATTAGGGATCCTACTTATACGATAGATGACGTCATTGATCCTCTTCTTGATTAAGTACGGATCCTCCCAGGATTTTTGTAATTTTGGAGAAAAGCCTTTTCTCCTCGTCGGCTTGTGTAACCATACTATGTCCCCTTTTTTAAAACTGCCGCCTGTGGCCTTTTTTTTTCTTCAGCACTTCCTCGTTCCTCCGGCATCTAAACACATGCCCCACATCATCCCTCCACTTCACACCTCTCGCACACTCCAGTCTCTCTTTTTCCAATCTTGTGGAGGTACCCTACTCTCGACCCATGTCCAGTGAGCACCTGTGTCAAGATGTAGTTCACCTCCCCGAATTTCCGGTTCATCCAATCTCTTCTATTCCCAATCGCCCCTTTTAGCGCCCCCTCATACTCCTTCCACCTTCTCTCCATTTCCTCCTCCATCCATTCCTGTACTTCTTCTCTGGTCGCACCCCTCCAGCGTTTCTGGCTCTAGCCATCACGTCCAATGGGTGGGTCCTTGCCAGCACCGCTGCTGCCAGTCCGCCCACTGTCCTGTACCCCTGCACCACCCTCAGCAATATCCCTCTCTGCACCCGCAGGAGTGGCATAACCCTCGCATTCACTCCCGCTCTTTCACCCCACACCTCCGCACCGTACAGCATACTCTGCTCTACCGTCCTACCAATTATCCTCCCCTTCCACTCTCCCGGCCCCTTCACATTACACATCAATCTCCCCAGCCATGCTGCCATCACTTTCCCCTTCTCAGTCGCCTTTAACATGTGTGTACTGGAGGATGGACTATCCAACCACACCCCTAGGTTTTTCACAGACTCCTCCATACGAATTCTCCTTCCCTTCACCATCACCCCCACTTCCCTCGTCTTGCTCCGTCCCTTAACTAGCAACCCCACCGTACTATCTTCCGCCACTTCTAGTCCGCACCGCTCTATCTTGTCCACAATCTTCCTACACATTCTCTCCGCCTTCCTTTCTATCTCCGCCTCTCCCTTTGCCGTACATATCAGACACACATTGTCCGCCCACACCGTGATCTCACATCCCTCTTCACATACTATCCCACAAACCTCATCAAACACATACTTCCATAGCGTCGGTCCAAGAACCGAGCCCTGGGGCACTCCAGCCTCCGTCTCATACCTCCCCCGTCTAGTGTCTACTAGGTTAACTAAGGTTAACCAAACCCTCCCCCACTCCAAGCCTCAGCAACGCGCTCAACACTGCATGTTTGCTGACTCTGTTGAAAGCGTTTCCGACGTCGAAGAACATGAGTAGGGCCAATTTATTGTTCCTCCAGCTGCCCTCCCTAGCCCTTTCCACCAAGCCCATTACCCTGCCCAGCGCCGAGATACATGATTTTGCCTTCGCAAACCCGTGCTGGTTTAACCTAAAACCCCCATTCCTACAAATTTCATCTACAATCCTATCCTTTATTATCCCCTCCATCAATTTACCCATACCACACAGAAGGCTGTTAGGCCTGTAGTCCCCCGCCCTTTTCTCCTCTCTACCCACCTTCTTCAGCAGTATCACCCTGGCCACCTTCCATCCTTCTGGAAACTCTTCCTCCCTTAGCACCCTGTTGAATAGCTCGCAGAAGTACTCCCCATTGTCATCCAACAGCCTCTTCATCATATCACCCCTCTGGCCATCTATCCCTGGGGCTTTCCTTACTTTAATGTTCCTCCCCCCTCCTCTACTTCCCACTTCTCTACCGGCCTTATCCCCCTCATTTTCCCTACCCCCCTAATATCCTGGACTTCTCGTATCCTGCCTCCAACTCCTCCTTCTCCCCCTATAAACAATTTGCCTATAATCTCCTCCCAATCTTCACCGCTATCTCATATGCCTTTCCCCATTGATTGTTTTCCAGTTCCCCCAGTAACTCTTCCCACTTCCCTCTTTTTCCCTCTACACCCTACGCTCCAGTTCCTTCTTCTTCTATTTGTTTCCACCTTTCCCTCTTCCACCCCAATATAATCTCCTTTTTCCCCAATAAGGATACCGCTTTTTCCCATTCCGCCCTCACCACCGCCAGTTTTATCCCGTTCTTCTCCCTTGCCACTTTAATCACCGTTGTCCCTTTCCCAATCAAATTATCTATTTTCCCCCTCTTTTTTTCCTCTACACCCTACGCTCCAGTTCCTTCTTGTTCTATTTGTATCCACCTTTCCCTCTTCCACCCCAATATAATCTCCTTTTTTCCCAATAAGGCTACCGATTTTTCCCATTCAGCCCTCACCACCGCCAGTTTTATCCCGTTCCTCTCCCTTGCCACTTTAATCACCCTTGTCCCTTTCCCAATCAAATTATCTATTTTCCCCCTCACCTTTTCATCTTCCATCCACGGTTTTATCCCCACCATTTTTATGGTTTTTGTTCCCCTCCCCGCTTGTCACCCTTTCCACCTCATCCACCACCCTCACCTAAACCCCTTCTTAATCATCTCGATCCCCTCCTGATCGACTTCCCCGATATCCTTCAGGATTATCGCCCCATTCCTACATTCCTCCTTTTCCTTATCTGTATAGATTGTTACCTCCGCCACCTCTCCGTCACCTCTCATCCACGCAACCATCTTCTTCAGCACCTCACCTCTACCTGCTCAAGCCTGTGGAGTTCAATGCTGTCCCCGCTCCCCACTTCCCCAAACAGTCGGCTCATCAGCTCGAACACCTTTTTCTCATCCCTACAATCTTCCTCCATCCGACAGATCAGCTCCTCCGTCTTCACCCTTACCCCATTCCTTTCCGTAGTGCATACCTCCTTGACCCACTCCATTTCCACTCCTTTTCCTCCTAGCATTGGGTACCTATCCCTAAACATCACCTGTATCCCCTTCTGTCTTCCTTGGTCACCCATACCACCTTTCCTTTCTCATCTCCTATTATTGGATTTCCCACCTTTACCTCTATTCCCTCCCCTTTTTACCATCCCAGTCCCTATCTCTAACCTCCTTCCATCCTTCCCAGACTCTTTGCCCCACCTCCCATAGTGTTTGCATTATCTCCTTCGTATCGTCCTCCCTCCTCAACCTCTCCAATTCCTTGACTCGCCCCTTTTCCACTGCCTTCTGCTCCTCCAGCCTTTCGACCCTCTCCTCCAGCCACCTCACCATATCCTTCAATCTCTCTACACTCTCCCTCTCTTCTTCCTTCCTATTCTCCACTTCCTTCCTTCCTTTCTCCTTCAGTTACCTCTTCTGTTCCTTGTCTTCCAGAGGCGATACCTCCTTTCTCTTCACTCCAGTATAACTCCTCCCGCTCGTCTCCCCCGCCTTATCAGGCGTTCGTTTTACTTTGCTCGAGCTTCCAAAAATGCTTGCCTTCCTTCATCCATCACCTCCTGTTCTATTTCTGTTTCTCTTTTATCCATATTCCATCCCACGAGTAGCTAGGGAATCGAATGTCCACCACCACAAAGCCCTGCTTGTGGTGGTGAGGCTGGTTACTCCGGGAGGTCACCACGTATCCCGGAGGCACCGTTTCTGACTTACTTTCGCGCAGCCATTCATCCATTGCCACGGTAGCTAACAACGTAGATTGCGGATTGTTTTATCGAGGCTTACTCCTCTAGACTTTTTGTCACGGTTGCCTCCGGACGCAGTGGCTTCCGTTGCCTACACTACACCACAACATAGCCTGCCTACCCCTATGTTGCTGGTTTTTTATCGAGGTTTACTCCTTTATTCTTTTTGATCCGCGAGCAATTATTCGGGCTCCTCATATATTGCTTATCCCGAGGGTTGGTTGATCATGAGGCCCTTACAGCTCGAAAAGCACGAGTCCCTTGAATGACCACGCCCACTGGAGTCACCCTATGAGCCATTGGGAGGCGCCGTGTTGGGTGGAAAACACCACTTCCGAAAACTTGTATGAGAATCTAGGGGTGAATCACTTCTAGCCTCCCTCATCCAATACTCCGAAGCACGGTGCCGCCTGTGGCCTGCGTGTTTTTTCATTCTGTCGCTGGCAACTTGAAGATTCGTTCGGACTAATTCGTGCACATCGTCCATTCTTTTTCTCAACTGGATTACGTAATGTTTTCCTGCTAGATCTTCTCCAGGTCGACAACCAAATTCCAGGTCACAAGGAATCCCCATTTCGCGTCCAAATGGGATTTTCACAGGTGTTTATAACCTGTGGACTCATTGATGGCAGATCGATAAGTCAATGCAAATAGGGAAATATACTGGTCTCAATCTCTCTGGTGGCTGGAAACTACTTTGGACAGGTATTTACCACCATGTTCTGTCGTCGGAAATGGTCCAGCAATGTCTAAAGCAATCCTTTCGAATGGGCTTCCAACATTATACTGTTTCATGGGTGCCATTCTCTTGCGATGTGGTCCATTACTCGTAGCACAAGTCGTACACTTCTTACACCAGTCCTTCACATCGTCGTAGCTGTTCATCCAATAAAACCTCTCACGTACTCGCTGAACTGTTTTCTTCACTCCCAGATGACCTCCTGATGGACTGTCGTGTAACTTCCAGGACAAGGGAGTCACACTAAGCCCAATATGCATTGAGTGTCAGTAAAAATCTTGACACTTCTTGCCAGGTAGGTCGCCGATTTTCTTCCTTCCATTGTCGGATCATCTTCAGATGAGGATCATTCTCCTGATCTTCTCTGATCCTGGTGGGTGACCATTCTTCGTTGACTACTGTAGTTTTTGAAACTGCAGCTTCCTTAGATTCTGCCTCATTGCAGTGGAAATAGCCTGCTGGGCACGGCCATCCAGACAGGGAGTCGGCATTTCGGTGGCTCACACCATCCCGATGTTCGATGTTGAAATCGTACTCCTTGAGTCGTTCAATCCATCTAGCTATCTGGCCCTCAGGATTCTTGGACTGCATCAACCACTTGAGTGCTGCATGATCAGTCCGTATTAAGAAATTCCTTCCATAGAGTACTGGTAAAACTGTTCCACGGACTTCACTACTGCCAAAAGTTCTCTTCTCGTGACGCAGTAGTTTCGTTCTGGTTTGGATAGGACTTTATTGAAATATTCCAGCACTCTTTCCTGCCCTCCTTCGATCTGTGAGAGCACTCCTCCAGTTTCTACGCTGCTTGCATCAGTGTCAACAATGAAGTCTCCCACTGGTAACAGATATCCTAGTATCGGCGCCGTGGTTAAACGTCTCTTCGGGGTTTCAAAAGCAGATTGACATTCTTCATCCCAATGTAAAGTTCTTGTTTCTTCTGTGAGTCGAGTTAGTGAGTTGGCAATGTCTCCAAACTTCGTTATGACCCTTCGATAGTATGTTCAAAGTCCAAGAAAACTTCTAACTTGATGTCTGTCGGTTGGTTGTGGCCATTGCTTGATGGAAGCAATCTTCTCTGGATCCACCGCCACTCCTTCATTGCTCACAATATGATCCAGATAGTTGATTCGGTTTCGGAATCACTGACATTTCTTCGAGTTTACATGAGCTGGGAAGCTTGGAGTCGTTTGAATACGTCCTCCAAATTCTTTAGGTGTTCCTCAAATGTCTACCAAATAGACCAGGCATGTTTCCCAAGATAACCCTCTCAAGACATTCTCCATAATCCATAATCCATAACCTGGATCCGGTGGTAAAATCAGTTTTCTCTTTGTCTCCTGGTTCCATTTTTATTTGCTAATAACCGGACTTCAGGTCTAAGGTGGAAAACAGTTTGCTGCCAGCCAAGGTGTTGGCGTATCGTCGATTCAAGGCAGGGGCTAGCAGTCTTTCTTTGTCATGTTGTTTAGCTGGCGATAGTCCACGCAGAATCTGGTAGTTTCATCCTTTTTCTTGACGAGCACTACTGGAGATACCCATGGGCTAGTGGATGGTTCTATTACTTTCTCTTCCTCCATCTCTTGAATTATTTTTTCAGCTTCCTCTCTCTTCGCTCGTGGTAGTCTTCGAGCTGATTGTCTAATTGACTTGGCATCGCCAGTATCGATTTTGTGTTTGACGGCTGATGTCCTACCAGTCTTCCCTCCTTTTGGCACGAATAGGATTGGCCAGCTATTGACAAGATCTGTTCGAATCTGTCATTAGAATTGTCATTTGTCGCCGAACGATAGACGTCACTGGTACGCAGGATCCAATTCTGGTTTCCTTCTTTATGGTAATTGGGTAATCGTTCACGTTTATGACACGTACTTGGATCTCCTTCGCTGACGTAACCAATCCTTTTCCAATTAGTACTCCTCTACCAATCTCCGTCGAGGTTCCATGGCTCTATCATAACCGGTGTACCTTCCTCCATGATTCCCTGTAGCCACGCTACTATCAGGGTTTCGCTTCATGCAGGTAGAACGGTATCTTCCTGTACAGCTGTCAACACCGTGCTGCCTTCATATGGATGGAGGAATACTTCTTCGGAACCTACTTTAATGGTTCTGTTTCTGAAGTCTAGCTGGAAAACATGTAGATTCATTACGTCCATTCCCAGAATCACATCTTCTTCGATGTCAGCTACGATTACCGTCTGCGTGAACTTTTCTGCACCAATTCCCATTTGGATTTGAGTCTCTCCGTGAACAATTGGCACTCTCACCTGTTGCGGTCTGGAGATGCAGCCTCGTTGCCAGAAGCTTCTTCTTGGATTTTATTGTCTCCGGTATCTGAGAGAGGCTATCAGTATAAGAGGGTCTTTGGAACGATCCTGGGTCGGTGCTGCACCCTCGTAGCCGACCCGTTCTAGTTTCCCTGGGACTGAGATTCTTGGTTTGCTGGAGTCCTAGGGCGCTAGCACGAACATGCCCTAGCTCACCACAATTCCAGCATCTAATATTCTTCGGCTTTTAGTCTACCATGCTTTTTATCAAGTTGACGATCTAGTCAAGTCTATCTTCGACACCTTCTTCTTGAATGGTCCTAACTTTGTTATATCCCGAAGCCTTCGTGACTGCTTCATATTCAAGAGCAGCAGTTAATGCATCGACCAATGTTTTGGGATCGGCTAAACGATGCGCCCTCTGCATATCAGAGACACGTAAGCCATCAATAAAGTCCTGGATGCCCAGACATTCCATCATGTTTTCCGGTGATGATGGATCAGCAAATCGAACTAGTCGGGCGATATCAATTTCATACTCTTGAAGAGTTTCATCATGTTTCTGCCTTCGGTTCTTCAGCTGGGATTGGTACAAGTGTTCTAGATGTTTGTGACCATATCGCATGTCCCACCTCTCCTTCAGCTGCTCGAAGTCATCCGTTCCTTCAAGGGGTATCGTCTGAAGCACATCTAAGGCATCTCCCTGAAGCGCGATGGTTAAGTTCATTGCCTTCTCCTGATCGGGCCAATTATTCGCTCTAGCGGCTGCTTCAAACTGTTTAACATAGTTGGTCCATGATGTCTTTCCGTCTATCGTTGGGGCCTTGTTTCGGGCAAAACTGGCAATATCTTCTATCTTCTATTTTGGGGTGTGTTACTCGCTTGCAGGATTTTACTTGTTCAATCTATTTTTCTTATTCTTGCGTGTCTTGTGTGAAAGCATACTGCAAAAATAAAAGTTACTACAAAAATAGTGGTTACAGTAGCAAGAGCTATAATAGTTGCCCTACTACTACGTGTAAGTAAAAAGAAAAGGATAGAAGCCAATACCTCCTAAATAAAAGGAGAATTTAACAAATTATATAATCGGGGAAATAGGGCTAGTCCTATTACATTATTCGATTATTCTTTGACGGAGTTCAGCAAGTGTCTTCAAATGGCTCACATACGATTTGGATTTAAGGTAACCTGATAGGTAAAAATCTAGAGGTGTCAGATCTGGTGATCTGGGTGGCAATTCAATGAATCCACGACGCCCAATCTATCTTCTCAGATACAAATTATTCAAGAAATTTCGAACTCGACCAGCTCTATCTTGCTGAAAAACAATATCAAAGATTACAAAATATATATAAGATAGTTCACTTGAAGGCGGTCTGATTCTTCTTAGTGTTTTAAACGATCGCCGCACTCATAAATCATATTTACGGCTCCCTTTTGTTGTAAATAACGACACCGCTAAGTACCAGGGAATTAGGAGAGTATATTTTATTCCAAGCTATACAGGGGTAACTTGAGAAATATATA
This sequence comes from Lochmaea crataegi, assembly GCA_947563755.1. Classification (NCBI taxonomy): domain Eukaryota; kingdom Metazoa; phylum Arthropoda; class Insecta; order Coleoptera; family Chrysomelidae; genus Lochmaea; species Lochmaea crataegi. The sequence continues at coordinate 6,878,546 of OX387423.1, read as the reverse complement.
TTCAAATAGGATGATTTATCAAAGGTTTTTTTATATAATGTTTTTAAATGTTAATTATTTCGAAAAAAGTTCAGGATATGAATTTGAAAAGGAAAGTTTAGGTATAAGTAAAAAATACATTAAAATTTTTAAAATGAATCAATTGACAGATTTTATTCAACATTTTAGTAATTTTGTGATGCTTATTGATGATCTAGTGGTTATTTATACAGAATATCACAAATTAAATTATACAAACTTATTGGCCACCAGAATAATAGGACCACTAAAACAATTTTGATCTTTAAATTAGACACTCCGTATTTTTTAGATTCACAAGGTTAAAACAGTAAAAACATATTATGCAGCTGCAGGATATATTTATTAATAAATTAGATATGTGAATTTTCAAATTTCTATGAATACCCAATAAGTACTAAATAACTAACTAATTTATTATTATCAAATATCTTTGTTACAATATAGTTTTAAAAAGTTGAATTCCGTATTTGATAATAACTAATTTAATACCCACCTCTCAACGTCTTTGGGACAACGATAAAAGGATATTTCTGGTTTTCCCACCTTGCTGGAACAACCGATCACAGCACAACACACAGGCATTTTAAAACCACAATTATAATATTATTAATGTTACTTTTGGAAGACAGAAGTTAAAATAATGCGAATAAGAAATTTTACTTCCGGAACGTTTCCCGAAAAAGTAAATGAATACCTCTACAAAGTTTCTAGAGATTGTAGGCACATTTCTGGCCCTTAATTGCTTCTCTATATTTTTATCATTGTTTACATTATAAGTACTTAAAATCAAGACTGCATTCCGAATTCGTGGGAAAGTGATAAACTACCATTTATTATGTATACAACTAAGACTATTAACAAATATCACAAAATATTTATTTTATAAGTTTTGCTATTGAAGAGGAAAATATGAATATTATTTTTTCCTTATTGCAATAATTAATTAATAAATTTAAAATATCTATAAAACATAAACACGAACAACGAATTCTAAAATACCAGCGCTCGATAGGCGACATACTGCAGCATGGCGCCAACCGATAAGTCACCAGACAGTAACCAGCGGTATGAATCCTTTGATCGATAGAATTCGTACGAGTGAACAATCTTATATATATTTTGTAATCTTTGACAATATCTTGAGTGAATTCGCCTGGATTGTTTCCAACTACATTATTAACTGCAGGGACTATTTGTGTCTCTAAAAGGTTAAGATATGTTTCCCCCGTTAAATTTTCGTTGATAAAGAAAGGGCCTCTGAAATATGATCCCCTAGTATACCTGCCCAAACATTTAATTTATTCGGAAATTGAGTTTGGGACTCTCGAAACAATCGAGGGTTTTCGTCAGACCAATATCTGACGTTTTGTCGATGTACATGACATTTAATGAGAATGCAGCTTCATCGGAAAAACAAATATGTCTTAAGTAATTTGTATCTGGTGAAATAAGTGGCAGGATCGCCATGTGATGTAGGGATGTTGTTATGGAAAGGCCTCTTTAATTGGTGGACTTCCAGGTCACTAGGAGGATCATCTGACTTCAATAAAACTACGACTTCTGGCACTGGGATACGTTCTGTTTATTACCATACTTTAATATTATACACTACAACTAATTAAGATTACTAAATCTATTATAAGTAACTATCATTATAGCATACTTACAGTATAACTGAATATAACAGAATGACTACAACTAAATTAGAATGAATCAAAATATGAATTGCATTTGAATTGTATCTGCATATGTTATTTATATTGTAGTTCAAGTTCAGGATGATATTTACTATTTAATGTTATGTGTTTATTTACGTGATGAACTTGACTTTCGATACCTGTCAGCCTCGTTGGTTTTATTTATGCATTCTTTAACGTTCAATGATTTATTGAAAATAGTTTCAAAGGAATTTATTTCCTATTTTATTTTATGCCAAAATGCATCACAAATGTTATTATCTATAGTTTCACAATATTGCAGTCGTCAATCTGGATCATTATCTATCAATTCGTGCACAATTTTCACTTTTCGCTTTTTTGAAATGCTTGAAATGGTCCTGTGAGTTACTTCGCATTCGCTAGCAGCATTTCTGCTTGAACTGGATGGATTTACTACAAATTGAGACAAAATATCTACTGGTTTTTCCTCAGGAGTCTTTTCCTTCCCGTTTGTTGGTTTCGACAAAACCAGTTTCAAAAATTTTTGTGAAAAGTAGTCTATAGTAATGTCGATCAGTTGGACGATCGATCTGGAAAATTTTCATTAAATATTCTCACAGCTTCATGGTAGTTACGGACCGCCTCACATTTTTCTGCCAAACCACGAGGTTGTATAATTTTGATTGTTGTGGATAGTAAAAATTTATAGGTTACTACAAAAAGTCACCAAATTGCATGTGTTAATTTCACTGTGTTCTTGTCAATATTGTGCTAGGTCACCAACTCAAAGCCCCTGTTCGAGAAAATTCCAGACAAATCGTTCAGCTCACGCATAGACGAGCGCGGAAACTACTAGAATTTTCGAGAGTTGATCAAGATTATATATACGCAGGTTTTTGAGTGAGTTGACAATAAGTGAAACGGACAGTAAAGAGTTAGTTCACAGAAGTTCTTAGTAATCGGATTAGTAAATTTATTCGTTGTTGCTTTTGAAAACCGTCCTGTGCCTTCACAGTCTACAGTTGATCGAATAATTCAAAAATTTCGTAATTGTGGATGTTTACAAAACTGCAACAGTAATCTCGGTTAACCACCTATAAGGAAAATGAGTGAAAAACGAATAAATATCAACGAATAAATAATAAACATTTGAAAATTTTCAACGCGATCAGAATTCGAACCCTATGCCTACAATTCTTCATTTCACGCAGTCAGACCTCCAAACCATTCGGCTACGGAAACATACATAATAATTTATCAAGCTGTTGCATATAGAGCGTATGATTATGTCAAAACTAAGAAACTGACGTTTTAAATAATTTATAGATGATTGCAAGAGCTTTAATGATTATACTGAATTGAAATTGAAATTACTAGAAAATATAATATCGAAAGCGAATAAGACACTGAAATGAATGTTACCCCGCCAAAAATAAGAGAAGCAGAATAAATAGTATCCTTAAATTTAGTGCCTGAAAAGTTGAAAAAATTATACCTATATGAGAGCCTATAATCCCTTCAAAAATTGAAGAAAAGAAAAAAAATTCATTCATAAACAGGGAATGAATAGTGGTGGACAAAATACAGTATTCTACTCGCATATAATGGCTAATATTCACTTAGGAGTTTATTATACACGCACCTTCGTGAATCACAGCCATCATTACATGCTTTTTGAATAATATACTATATACACTTTTAAACGGTCTTCGCTTAATTATTAAATCAAATCAATAAAAAATAACAAATTTATGGAGGTCCTGATATTGGAACCCCTTCCGATCTTTCTTGTAACAACCACCTAGTCATAGAATCATCAAGTTTTCGAAAAGTAGTCCCTTCTAGAGATTTCCCGTCAGAAATAGTTTTTGCACTGTCAGCTATAGTTACAAAGCTCTGTAATTCTGCTTTTCTCTTCACAAGATCACGAACCGTTTGTTTTCCAATGTTATATGCTTTAGTCAATGCCAATGTTATTTTTGAATTGTTTTAAAACTCCCAATTTTTATTCTATAGTTAAAACGTTGCGGTTGCAATTTCCATTAGCACCGGTACGCTGTATTTTGTGCGTTTGTTTACATGCAGTCGGCAGTTGGGGAAAATGATAAGTGAACACATAAATGGAAGATTTTCCGAGACAAACTTGAGGATTCCCCAAGACGAATGTCAGATATATTCTGGTCCTCTGAATCTGGGTTACATTTTTCAGCCCGACTCTTTTTAGATAGCCAATCAGACAACCTTCCATGTAATTTCTTTTGCCGGTGGCTTATCATTTCCTAGTACAGTCTCACTGGCATAGAATGTGCTCTTCAATTTCCTCCTTTAGGTGACATAATCTGCACATGGCTTCGTCTGTCAACTCCATTAGCTTTGCGTGCCTGTTAAGCTTACAGTACCCTGTTAACATACCTACTACGGCTTTAACAGCTATCTTTGCTTATTAGGTCTGCCATAAATGTTGGCGAATGCCCCTAATAAATTGTTACGCCTGTCACTGTCCTGGTGAGATTATCCACCATTCTCGAGGTTTTTCTGCCACCCACTTTGTTGTGGCCATATTTATTGTCGATTTTGCGCCGCAGAAGGGTTCAGGTCTAATGAATGGCATTGATGAGCCATTCATTCATTCGTTTGGGTTGTGCTCAAACTTGAACTGAATCTTCGTACCATTTCCCCTATTATCTACTTCTATTCCAGAAGCTTCGTGTCTTCTATAAAGGCCTATAGTTTGACTGGAGGGATTTTCAGAAGTTGTAGTTATTCATTCCTTTCCAAAGTGCTTCCGTCTAACTACTTGTAAGTTCTCGCAGAAGCAGAGAATGTGAGTGGGTGTTTCATCATCAAATTCACATTTTCTGCACATTGGTTCACTAACTTTGCCCATTTTATGCAGATGTTTCCTCAGGGTGCAGTGTCCAGTCACCAGGTCGGTAACTGTTTTCAAATGTCTCTTACCCAGTTTCAACAGCCTAATTCCTTGTCTACCTTGTTCAGTAAACTCTTTGGATGGAGGTGTCTTTGTGTCAACTGTAACGTTAATTTCGTTCATTGTACTTTTCTCTATTAAATTAATCATAAATTATCGTATGGGCGGCGAATAGCCAGTCCTTTCTCATACTAAACACCGAGAAATGTTTCAAGGCTGAATATATTTGCTGTGGACGAGAGTCGAAATCAACGTTTCTATACGGGCTGATCGAGTTCTGTCGTAAAAATAGTCACTGCTATTTTGATATTCCCACTTCGACCTAGTATCTCTTCTTCTACCACTTATTAATTAAATATGAATTAAGAATTCACTATTGAAATGTAAATTCCTTTCCTGGTCAAGGCGTCTGAGCTTGACATGAACATGAGACGTAAGTCTGTTATCTTTCATATGATTTCCTGTATTTAAAGAATGGCGGAGAGGGTTCATTCTTCTTTCCTGTGAACATGTGCCATTGAAGCCTTTCTATCTTATCGTATCTTATCTTTAAGAAGTATATTCATTTGAATGGTAAGTTATTTCGCTTAAATGTATAACTATAACTATCCTTTCTTAATAGTTTCTACTTTCCTATCTTTATTATGTAGCAATGTCATTCCAGTGCCAGGAATATATATCGATATGATTTTGTGTTTTTTTTTGTCTTTAATATTTCTTTAATATTATCTTTGAATATATTTCAAACCTTTTTTAAAATATATACATATTTAAAATATGTATATATTTACCGGTGTAGAATCGGTTATTCGATTTTATGTTTTTTTATTTGCTTTCTTTGAGTATTTCTTTTATCTAAAAATACAGGATGTCAAATAATTTTCTTTAACAATGTAATATCAAATTAATAATTTTATTTAACATTGTAAGATCATACTTCAGACATCCTGGATTTTGTTAAATTGGGTGAATTTGTTCCTGATACTAGTATTGTTCTTAGCACTTTACCTGGGACAAAACTTTACCTGGACCCAAACTTTACCTGGGACACTTTACCTGGGACAAACTTTACCTGGGACACTTTACCTGGGACATTTTACCTGGGACATTTTACCTGAGACACTACCTGTAACTTTACCTGTGCCAGGACTTTTACCTAGAATACTCTACCTGGGAATATTATCTGGGACAAGATATGTAACTTCAAAAGGACACCAAGGACACCATCTCCTCACCATCACTCCAGGAAAGTGATATATATTTCATCGCTTCTTCAACGACGTCAATAAAAACTAGTCAATTTTTTTTACTTTTTTTAATTGTTTGTACCAAAAGTCAATATACGACCTGTAAATTTAATAACGTTGTTCATAAAGTTTCTTTTCCCTTCCAATCTTACAGGATTTGTCGTTATAATGCGGATGTGAATAACAAATAAGCTAGTATTATTCAGGGTGGCGCCCACTTAACCTTTCTTAACTTTCATAATTTACCTTTATCTAATTTCAGTACCTTAAATAAATTTCAAGTAGGATTACCCGAGAACCGGTAAGACTACTCTCTGAATTTGTACTAGTTTGGTCTCAGAATCTACACCTGAGGTGCTCTTTAAACTGAGTAGCCGTTACACAACCTCCATTTGAGTCGGTGTTCTTCATCTAGCTATTTCCCAATTTCCCCTCTTATGCAATCCTTTGTGATTTCACAAAACGGTTCCGGACCTATGAAGTCTCTTTTTTTTGGGCCGAGATGGGAAACGCATGTTCGAATGGGTCCAGGACCCAAACAGTGTTGGACTCAGCCCCAAGGGGATGCCTACCAACCAAACCCACCTCAAACTCACCGTTTGAATTACTACCTTAGCATACTTCGAGACGGGCGGCGGTCCCTCGAACACTCTCCGCTCACACCGTCGTCTTCTCCCTAACTTTCACTCCTACCTCTCATGCCATATCGAGTCGTTCTCTCCCCTCAAACCATGCTCTCTACTACGCCACTTACCTCCATCCATTCCTCCTCCCCCTCAACATTATCTCCACCATGTTCTCCCAATACACCGCCTCCCCTAGTCCTCTCCAACTTCTTCAGCACTTCCTCGTTCCTCCAGCATCTAAACACATGCCCCACATCATCCTCCACTTCACACCTCTCGCACACTCCATTCTCTCTTTTTCCAATCTTGTGGAGGTACCCTACTCTCGATCCATGTCCAGTGAACACCTGTGTCAAGAAGTAGTTCACCTCCCCGAATTTCCGGTCCATCAAATCTCTCCTATTCCCAATAGCTCCATCCCACCTTCTCTCCATTGCCTCCTCCATCCATTCCTGTACTTCCTCTCTGGTCGCACCCTACCAGCGTTTATTTCTCGCTCTAGCCATCACGTCCAATGGGTAGGTCCTTGCCAGCACCGTTGCTGCCAGTCCACCCAATATCCTTTACCCCTCAGCAATATCCCTCACTGCACCCGCAGGAGTGGCCTAACCCTCGCATTCACTCCCGCTATTTCACCCCACACCTCCGCACCGTATAGCATACTCTGCTCTACCGCCCTACCAATTATCCTCCTCTTCCACTCTCTCGGCCCCTCCACATTACACATCAATCTCCCTAGCCATGCTGGCCTCACTTTCCCCTTCTCTGCCGCCTTTAACATGAGTGTTCTGAAGGAAAATTGACTATCCAACCACACCCCTAGGTATTTCACAGACTCCTCCATACGAATTATCTTTCCCTTCACCATCACCCCCACTTCTCTCGTCTTGCTCCGTCACTTCACTAGCAACCCCACCGTCTTATCTTCCGCCACTTCCAGTCCGCACCGCTCTAGTTTCTCCATAATTCACACATTCTCTCCGCCTTTCTTTCTATCTCCGCATCTCCCTTTGCCGTACATACCAGACACATATCGTCCGCATACACCGTGATCTCACATCACTCTTCACATACTATACCACAAACCTTATCAAACACACACTTCCATAGCGTCGGTCCAAGAACCGAGCCCTGGGGCACTCCAGCATCCGTCTCATATATCCTCCCTCTAGTGTCTACTATCACACGTCCCGTCAGGTAGTCCTCCACCAGGTTAACCAAACCCTCCCCCACTCCAAGCCCCAGCAACGCTGTCAACACTGCCCGTTTGCTGACACTGTTGAACGCGTTCCCGACGTCGAAGAACACGAGTAGAGCCAATTTCTTGAACCTCCAGCTGCCCTCCCTAGCTCTTTCCACCAAGCCCATCACCCTGCCCAGTGCCGAGATGCAAGATTTCCCATTCGTAAGCCCGTGCTGGTTTACCCTTAAACCCCCATTCCTACCAACTTCCTCCTCAATCCTATCATTTATTATCCCCTCCATCAATTTACTCATACAACACAGCAGGCTGATGGGCCTGTAGTTCCCCGCCCGCTTCACCTCTCTGCCTTCTTCAACAGTATCACCCTGGCCATCTTCAGTCCTTGTGGAAACTCTTCCTCCCTTAGCACCCTGTTGAATAGCTCGCAGAAGTACTCCCTATTGTCATCCAACAGCCTCTTCTGTTCTATTTCTTCTCGTCCTCTATTCATATTCCATCCCACGAGTAGCTAGGGAATTGAATGTCCACCACCACAGAGCCCCGCTTGTGGTGGTAAGGCTGGTTACTCCGGGAGGTCACCAGGTATCCCGGAGGTACCATTTCTGACTGACTTTCGCGCAGCCATTCATCCATTGCCACGTTTTACTCCTCTAGGCTTTTTCTCACGGTTGCCTCCGGACGCAGTGGCTTCCGTTGCCTACACTACACTACAACATAGCTGCCTACCTCTATGTTGCTGGTGTTTTATCGAGGTTTACTCCTCTATTCCTTTTGATCCGCGAGTAATTATTCGGGTTCCCGAACATTGTTCGGAAGACATAACTTATTATTAAAGCTATATCTTGTTGCCGTTGCGTCAATGGGTTGCCCCATTAAGTCATCCATTATCAGCTCCTCGATAAGCTTTGTATAGTCAGCACTGTAGTCTATGTTGTCTTTGTATCCATCTTTGTATTTGTCTTCCGATCATTTTTTTGTGGTCCCAAGGATTGGTTCTGGTTCAACATATTATATTATTGCTGAACCTTTTCTCGCGAGTTCGTCAGCTTGTCCATTTACAGAATCATCGTTATTTACCTGCACCCACAATAATCTTACTTTAGTGCAGTTTGTTAATTCATTTAGTTCTTTCTGGAATTCCTCCTCCTGGCTAGATGTTATCATGCGACTATTTAAAGAAGAAAGGGTTGCCTGACTGTCAGTTAATATGTTTATCCTATGAGTGCCAGTACTGTATTTGTGCATTCTGACCCATTCTTGGATAGCATGGTATGCTTTTCTGGTAGTGTTCCTCATTTTAGTATACATTCCTGCTCCTGACCCTTCCCTAGTCTTTGACTCGTCTGTGTGTGTGTCTCTGTATCTTCCCATCGATTCGGAAGAACCACTACCGGGGACTAACATGGAGAACCTGATGGAATACTCAAGGAGACATAATCTGGATGTCATTGTAGGGGCTGATACCAACGCACACCATAGCAGTTGGGGCAGCAAAGACAACAACACCAGAGGTAAGAAACTATTTGACTATCTATGTACTACTGAACTTGATATTGCGAATGTGGGTAATACGCCTACATTTAGAACATCAAGGGGGGAATCATTGATAGATGTTACTCTTTGCACTTTACGTGTCAGGGAAATGATTCGCAAGTGGCATGTATCGGATGAACCATCTTTATCTGATCATGCCCAAATATACTATGAAATTAACGTAGAAAAATCGGTTATTAGAACATACAGGGATCCTAAGAGCACTGACTGGGTATCTTATAAAGAGGACCTGCTTTCTAAAATCCGTTCACACCTAGGCAGACCAAAAACTGCAGAGGACTTAGAGGGAGCAGCCGTATGGCTGCAACAGTGTACACTGACCTCTTATCATAACAACTGTCCGATAAAGGAGAGTCGCTCTTCTAGACAAGCCATCTGGTGTAATAAAGAGCTGACATCGCTAAGGAGAGAAACAAGACGCTTTTTCAACAAAGCGAAGAAAACGGGTAACTGGGAAGCGTATAAAGCTAAACTAGGTACATACAATACAAAAATAAAAGAATCCAAGGAGAAGTCCTGGAGATCATTCTGTGAGGACATGCAAGGTGTCCCTGACAGCGTCAGAATCAACAGGATCCTCAAAAGGGATACTTCTAACATACTTGGTTCTATTCAGTTACCGAGCGGAAAGTTTTCAAATACTGAGGAAGAGGCTCTAGAGCATCTCCTCAGTGTGCACTTTCCAGGTTCGGTAAATATAGAGTCAAGCTATGACAATAGGCCGGTTGCCAAAACAAAGGCAACCACAGAGGACTGGGAACTCACGAATAAGATATTCAGACCCCATCTTATTAGATGGGCTGTAAACTCATTTGACCCCTACAAAACTCCAGGACCAGATGGCATATTCCCCAAGCTTCTGCAAGAGGGACTAGACATCATAATGGGTCCTTTAGTTCTGATACTTCGAAGCAGCCATGCTCTAGGGTATATACCAATTGCATGGAGAGAGTCTAAGGTGGTGTTTATTCCTAAACCAGGAAAAGAAACGTACACCCAGGCTAAATCCTACCGACCAATCAGTCTGACATCATTCATGGTGAAAAATATGGAAAAAGTATTACATATGTATTTACAAGAAGGAGCGCTTAAGAGCATCCCTCTACATAGACTACAATGGGCTTATCAAGCAGGGAAATCAGGTGAAGCTGCCCTGCATAATTTGGTCTCAGGTCTCGAAAGGAGCCTGAATCATAAGGCAGCATTTCTAGACATCGAAGGTGCTTTTGACAACACATCGATGTCATCAATTAACAGATCCCTTAAAAACAGAGGGATTAACAGTACCACATGCAAATGGATAGGATCCATGCTTGAGCATAGGAGGATAACAGCACATATGCATCATAAAACATACACCGTTAGGACAACTAAAGGATGTCCTCAAGGTGGAGTACTTTCACCACTTTTGTGGAACCTAGTTGTGGATGACTTGATCTGTAGGTTGAATGATCAAGGCATATGGACGCAGGGTTTTGCGGACGACATAGTGATTGTCACCAATGGGAAATTCCCGGAGGTGGTTATGAATGTCCTACAGGAAGCACTGCGAATTGTGGAGGAATGGTGCCTTACAGAGGACCTTTCAGTTTATCCAAAAAAAACCAAACTAGTTGCTTTCACGAATAGAAGAGTTCTCCCGCAGGGTAGAGTACTGTTGTTCGGAGAAGAACTAGAAATATCCAAAGAAGTCAAATATCTGGGAGTGACCCTTGATTCCAAACTGAATTGGAAGGCACACCTGGTAAAAATTACTACCAGGGCGACTAGGCTTTTGTGGCAATGCAGAAGAGTTATGGGCAAAACCTGGGGAATTCGACCTGAGGTGGTTCACTGGCTCTACACAACTGTGATAAGGCCAACGATCACCTATGGAACAATAGTCTGGTGGAGGAGGACAGAAGTGACCTCTGCAGTTAATATGTTAACTGCAATCCAAAGACAAGCTCTTCTTGGTATTACCGGGGCAATGAACAGCACGGGGACGGCATCAATGGAAGCCCTTATTGGGCTTCCTCCTCTAGAACTTTTTATAAGGGCGGAGGCAATGATGGCAATTCTTAGGCTGAAATCGGGAGACTTATGGTCCCCGAACAATGTCCGAGAAGGACACTCTGATACAACTGGGACATTACTAGACGAACCCATATTTCACATGAGTTTTGATAGCATGACACCAGAGAATATATTCACTGAGCGAGTGAATATCATCATCCCATCTAGGGAACAGGTGATGCACCGAGGTAATTCTGGAGAAATCATCTGGTTCACCGATGGCTCCAAAACAAACCATGGCACTGGGGCTGGTATAAAAGGACCTAGAAAGAGAATGTTCTTCAGCCTTGGTCGATATACGACCGTGTTTCAAGCAGAGACGATTGCCGCTATAGCCTGTATTGATGAAAACATCAGAAGAGGATATACCGGACAAAAAATTGAAATACTCACTGACAGCCAGACTCTGCTTAAGGCTATCAGTAATCCAACAACTAAGTCTAGATTGGTGAAAAACTGCAAAGAATCCCTCAACAGGCTGGCAAGAGACAACAAAGTGTCTCTAATATGGGCGCCGGCAGATGAGGGGATTGCAGGTAATGAAATGGCGGACCAGTTAGCTAAAGAAGGCTCTAAAGGAGACTTCATAGGTCCGGAACCGTTTTGTGGAATCACAAAAGATTGCATAAGAGGGGAAATCGGGAACTGGCTAGATAGGGAACACCAATTCAAATGGAGGGTGACACAAGGGCACCTTCATACCAAGAGTTTACTGAACAAGGTAGACAAGGAACTCTCAACCAGGCTACTGAAACTGGGCAAGAGACATTTGAAGACAGTTACCGACCTGGTGACTGGACACTGCACCTTGAGGAAACATCTGTACAATATGGGCAAAGTTAGTGAACCTATGTGCAGAAAATGTGAACTTGATGATGAAACACCTACCCACATACTCTGCTTCTGAGAGGACTTACAAGAACTTAGACGGAAGCACTTTGGAGAGAAATTTATACAACCATCACAACTACTGAAAATCCCTCTAGTCAAACTAGTGGCCTTTATAGAAGACACGAAGCTTCTGGAATGGAAGTAGATAACATGGGAAATGGTACAAAGATTCAGTTCAAGTGCCTGGGCTGATGAGCACAACCCAAATATATGAATGAATGAATGAACAAATACGTTGGAAGCATGCACTGAGATATGTCAGATCCGTAGGAAAATTAACAAAATAGCAACCTGGGTTACATCATGGAAACATGAAACATAATTTTTGAATTAAAAAAATAACAAGGCAGTGGGCTTCACACGAGAGCGAGATTTTTCTCGTCTCGTCTCGTTCTCGTCTCGAAAAAGCGAGACGAGACGAGACTAGGGCTTCACAAGAGAGCGAGATTTTTCTCGTCTCGTCTCGTTCCCGTCTCGAAAAAGCGACACGAAACGAGACATTTTTGAAAATATTATGGGCTATACCACATACAGCACAACCCAAGAGTCTCGTTAAATTTTTTTTAATGAGTTTTCATTGGAAAAATTAGAAACGGTCTACATAGAGAACAATACATTTTACAATATATAAAATCTGGTGACCATCTGTCTGTAAAATATTTTTTCTACGCCCATGTCCGTAAACGTCAAAAATCGCACTGTCAACATTGCTTGTAAGTGACATTTAACAATAACATGCACGTAATGAGATCTCATAACACACACGTGTATCTACGTACTGCTTTATTTGGTCTATTTACATAAATTTTGTCAATTTGAAAACATAAAAGCTTTTAGCATTAGTGAAATACATTTTAGATTAAAAGAGTAATGTCCCTAAATGTCGGCAACACATTATACAATTTCTCAAAAAATAAGTCGCGTTTTTTTAGCATGCTATGGAAATAAACGTCATGTCATTTATGCTGTCAATTTTTGTAACAAAATATAGTGTCTTCTACAGTGGCGGAAGGCTATGTGAATCACTCTCATAAAAATATAAATGACAACGCTTTACGAATATCGGAAGCGATTACCAATTATCAATCTTCATCTTCTGATGTACCGTGCAGTTCTACAGTTATAGATAACCGTTCATCACCGTTAAGTAATAAGGCACCAACGACTTACAATAATTGTTATAAACAACTATTATAATAAATTTTAAATAATTGCGATTTTCTTTATTTAATAGAAGAAAATTGATGGGCGTAGAAAAAGTATAGTACGTTACACAAATGTAATCCCATTACCCACTCGTGAAATTTACGCACTCGCCGATGCGTGGCTTCGTGCGTAATGGGTTACTTACAGCTCTTGTTACGTAATATACTATTTTCTATGCCCATATCCGTAAACGTCAAAAATCGCACTGTCGACATTCCCTGTAAGTGACATTTAACAATAACATGCACGTAATGAGATCTCATAACACACACGTGCGTTTGGATAAGAAAACTTAAATTTCTTTGTTTAATCAAAGTGCAATCAAATTTTCATCTACGTACTGCTTTATTTGGTCTATTTACATAAATTTTGTCAATTTGAAAACATAAAAGCTTTTAGCATTAGTGAAATACATTTTAGATTAAAAGAGTAATGCCCCTAAATGTCGGCAACACATTATACAATTACTCAAAAAATAAGTCGCGTTTTTTTAGCATGCTATGGAAATAAACGTCATGTCATTCATGCTGTCAATTTTTGTAACCAAATATAGTATCTTCTACAGTGGCGGGAGGCTATGTGAATGTCTCTCATAAAAATATAAATGACAACGCTTTACGAATATCGGAAGCGATACAGTACAGTTATAGATAACCGATTATCACCGTCAAGTAATAAGGCACCAACGACTTACAGTCATTGTTCAATTGTTATAAACAACTATTATAATAAAGTTTAAATAATTGCGATTTCCTTTATTTCATAGAAGAAAATAGATGGGCGTAGAAAAAGTATAGTACGTTACCCGAGTTGTAATCCCATTACGCACTCGTGAAATTTACGCACTCGCCGCTTCGCGGGTTCGTGCGTAAACTTTTTCACTTCGTGCGTAATGGGTTACTTACAACTCTTGTTACGTAATATACTATTATTATAAATTTAAAGTTGTGAGTCTTTCTTTTTTTCTATGTGGAATAATATGATAAAACAGGTCGGTATTACCAAAATTAAATCGACACGTCCTGTATCGCCTCAAATACAATAGGGTCGTAAAATTCAGCAGAATGGTTAAGGTTTCACTAATATGATAAGCCTTCAAATTAAATCTTTTAGAAGCTCTTGAGGTAAATAAAAAAAAGTTCTGGTGATCTTCTCAACGAACAAATATATATCAACCATTCCCCCATTAAACTTATTTACCTAGAAGATAGGTCAGTAGTAATTGTTATGAATGAATGAATTTCCAGGTACACTTGTTCAATAATTTTGTTGATATTCATTTCCTCATTCATTTCCTTATTTAGGCATTTTTTGTACTTTATTTCCATGTAAACATTTAGTAATACCTTGTCAATATTCTAAAAATGCCGTAAATTCCGATTATTTTCTACAGCAGGAATGATTATGACAAAATCACGTACATCATTGATAGATGATGTGATGCAAGCGTTACTATGTTTAAATTCTTGGTCATCAAAAATTATTTATGGATTTTATTATCAATATTTAAAATTAAGCGAGACAGGACGAGACAACCGGTAACGAGACGAGACCGAGACTTGAACGAGACGAGACAACCGGTAACGAGACGAGACCGAGACTTCAACGAGACTCAATTTCTTCGGAATTTACGAGATCGAGACGAGATTTTTGATACTCTCGCCCACTCTCGTCTCGTATGAAGCCCTAGCAGTGGGTTGTGATGACTTGAAGGCGGAAACTATAAAACAAATATCAGTCTATATTCTAGAAACCTTGACTTATTTATTGAATAGATGTGTGGAGGAAGGTGTTTACCCTGCTAAGTTTGAAAAATCACTCATTACATCATTGTTTAAAAAAGGGGATATATCCATCATCACCAACTATCGTCCGATCTCTCTAGTTACCCATCTATCGAAAGTATTCGAAAAGATCATTAAAAAAAGGGATGTTGATTTTCTCAATAAGTACAAACTAATTTCAGAATATCAATTTGGATTCAGAGAGAAAATTTCAACTCAAGATGCTGTTCTGTCATTAAGTTCAAAAATTACCCAAGCTTTGAATGAGGGAAGACCGTCCTTGTGTGTGTTCATAGACCTGTCCAAAGCGTTCGACACTGTCAGTCATAGCCTTCTTCTTCAGTTTCTGGAAGATATTAGAATGCGAGGTGATATTTTGAAGCTATTTGAAAATTACTTAACAGGAAGATGACAGACGGTGAGAATGGATGGAGCACTGAGCAGTGAGAGGGTGATGGACTGTGGAGTACCACGGGGTTCCGTGCTGGGACCAACATTATTTAATATACATATATAAACGGACTTTTCTCATTGAGTAACAAAGGAAATATAATTGGATTTGCAGATGATACAGCCATCTTCTATAAAGCAGATGTCTGGAACTCATTGAAAGCTACGGTTGAAAGGGAGTTTTCTACGATAAAATGTTGGCTGGATAAAAAACTATTAACGGTTAACATAGATAAGACACATTACATACCTTTTTGTTGTAACTTAGCTGGAATGCCTCCATTCGATCACTTGGTAGTCAGGAATGGAGCACCCTTCCACATCCTTCCCGAAAAAAATTAAATATTTAGGAATAATAATTGACATGCATTTGAAGTGGGATTTAAATATCAAGTTTACTGTCGACAAATTGAGAACCATTTTATATAAATTCAGGAAACTCAAGGAAATCCTACCACTGAAGCACTTGAAAACTTTATATTATTCCTTAGTAGAAAGTCATATTCGTTACGAAATGGCGGTGTGGGGGGGAACTTTGAATACTCACATACATTCTATCGAGGTTATGCAAAGGCGCTTCCTTAAATTGATATTTTCCAAAAACATCAGATGCTCTTCTGATATTCTGTACACTGAAACTCAAATTCTAGACGTAAGAGAGTATTTTCTATGCACAAGCATACAAATAAGCATACAACATTGCTTCCCTTCCATCAATACAACACTCGCCAAAAAGATCATTACGTTACTCCCCTGATGGTTAGAGTCGCTGCTCAGAGATCATACTCTTACTTTGCTCCCAACTGTATAATATCATTCCTGAAACAATAAAATCAATAAAAAACATTAACCACTTTAAAAAAGAACTGAAAAAGCACATACTTCAAATTAAAAGAACTGATTTTCTGCGAATGTTCCATTAGATATATTATGGGAACTCAAAATAATACAAACAATTACGTACCTTTGCTATACCGTTGACTTGATGTCTCGAGATTTCTTGTGTCGAGTTGTTTTTTTTTATATTTTGTATGTTTGATATCGGAACGGGTACATTTGCATTTATCGTTGTTTCCTCGTGTAACAAAAATATCTTTTACTTTTTAGCATTTCGTGAAATATACATATGTGTGTATGTGTATCTATGTATGTAAGTGTGTATTTTTGTATGTATATGTGTCTATTTGTATGAGAATGTGTTTTGTATTTTATATTTAGATAGGTCCATTAGTCGCCTTGCTGACTTAGCGAGGCAGAACACAGTGTGTAGAATGGATTCCGGCCCACTCTGGTTTTGAAGGCAATGAAGGGGCGGATGCGCTGGCTGTGGAAGGGGCGGCTACCCCTTTTAACGGCCCTGGCCCGACCTTGGGCCTTACAAAACAAACAATCCGTATGGAGACGAGGAACTGGTTAAGAAATCAGCACCTCGCTCACTGGAAGGCTCTACAGGGTCTCAGGCAGTCCAAGCTCCTATTGAGGGGATGGACTGATGGACATGCTAGAGCTGCTCTAGAACTACCAAGGAGTAGGTTAAAGAAGATAGCAGGACTCCTAACAGGGCACTGCTGTCTGAGGAAACACCTCTGTAACCTAGGTTTGGAGGAAAGTCCCCTATGTAGGGGTTGCGTCGGACCATGTTCTCCTCGTATGTTCACATTGGGCTGTGCTACGCAGGCGAATCTGCGGAGTCCCTGTTATGGCCCCCGGGGACATAAGCAGGATTGGATTGGATTGGAAGAGGATTGGGTCCTTCATCGAGGGACTTGGCTTCATGGATGCATAAATAGGAATGGAATGGCCCAATGAGCCCGCCAGTGGCCTCAGTGCCGGAACCTTGGCTTGAGTTTTCCTTGGCCAAGGTTCGCCTGACTAAATTAGTAGTAGTAGGTCCATTAGTGATTTAAATTTTTAAATTTTTAATATTCATTTGTTATAGTTACATTGTTTAATTTAATTGCTTGCCGAAACAAGTGTTTTACACTTATCGAATATTAATTTATTTACAGCTGAACTTTATATTTTTTTTACTTTGTATTTGTACCATGCTGATGTGAATAAATATTATTATTATTATTATTTCAACATTGTGCCTATTCAGTCTAATAAGTAATCCTAACCGTTTTTTTTTCTCTTCGTTAACAAATCTACACGACATGTTATTTAACAAATAATAGAACGTATAATATTACTATCGATTCCGATCAAGTTATATACAATAGAAATTTTCCAGTATGAGAAAGTGGGGTAATCGTGCGCGAGGGGTAATCGTGCGTACTGGCGTTATTCATATTTCTGAGAGTATGCACCAATCACTTTCTACTGTAATACCTTGACCGCTGTTCCTAGAGTACCCACCTGCAGATGCTTAGTTATCCGAGTAAATGTTAAGAGAGTGGCACGTGTTTATAGAAAAAAATACATACATTTGTAAAATTTGTCTATTAAAAAATAAGGCGGTAAGTCCACATTTTTTATTTGATTGTATCAACCAGATAATCAAGTTTTCGGTTAAATTTTGTGTATATTCTCTGTTATTTTATTAAGTAGAGTTTGTTCTGGAAATTTGTTTATTATTTAAATCCCAAAGGGGTGATGGTACGCATCGATGCTCACGATTGCCCCACATATGAAGTATATGTGAAATCATATTTTTTTAATTTTTATTCACAGTGGCCGCGAAATTATATAAGAAAATCAGAAATTGGTTCATATAGCTCCTAAGACATAGCCAATGCATTAAGAAGCAATCTGTATCTGTAGAGTGGGGAGGGTGAGTTTTGGACCACAGCACTTAGGCCACATGTGACCCATTGTACATCCTCCCGAGGAGTTGTCCTCCTAGGTCATCGTCCATCATGTTCTTTTCGTGAAGGTGGAGAGATCACTAGGATACATCTCCTTTATATCGGCAGGTGTAGACCAAGACTCACCGAACACACACTCTCTTATTGACGATAACTCCGGGCACTCACATAAGACATGCCTGACAGTTTCATCTTCTTGTTCACACATTCTGCATAGAGGTGTGTCCACTAGCCCCATAGAATGGAAGGGTTTCCTTAGTTGACAGTGGCCAGTCAGAAATCCTACTGTTAAGTGTAGGTTTTTCCTGGTCATCGCCAAATATTTCTTCGGCGCCAGCTTCCCAGGTTCGCCCAAGGTAATCCTGGCAAGACTGCATCCTTTGATTCCATCCCATCTCTTTAGGGATTGAGCATGGGTGTAACGCTTGGCTAGTTCCGCAAATGTCGAAGTCGTCAGGCCGTAGGTGTCACTGGGTTCTAAAATTTTTAGTCCAGCCGTTTCCCTGGCTAAAGAATCGGCAATGCGATTACCTTTACTCCTGTCGTGCCCTTTAACCCAACTCAGGATAATATTGTTATCTACCGAGGCGTTAGCTAAATCTTAATGGCAATTTAATCTAATACTAGCCCTGATGTAACACGTTGTCTATTCAAGGCTAATAGGGCTTGTCTGCTGTCAGTGCAGATTGTTATGTTTTAGCCAGAAATTACTTTTCTGGTTAGTTCTTTTGTGGAAATTGAGGTACCAGCCAGTTCTGTTTGAACCACGCTGGTATTTTTTCCCATTCCCCACTAAATTCTTAGGCTAAGTGATCTGGAGTAAACTCCACATTCTGAGCCTTCTTTGGTTTTTGAGCCGTCTGTATACATGCGTATTGCATTTCCAGCATATGACTCTGTGTTCTGTTTTATTTGTATTTTGTAGGGTTTATTAAACACAAACTTGGGCTGTAAGCGCTTCTGGGCCATGGGCTCAGCCTCAATTGACCCACTCCTACTTCGGGGTTCACACCAGCCGTGTGCAATCGTAACATGGCCGTTTTGCAACCTCTTTGATGTACAAGTCCAGAGGGGTCAGACCAGTAATTAGAGAAATCATATTGTTTCTTTAAGACAAACTTTATTAACATTGCTTACAATTCACAATTGATCGTCGCTGCATAGCAAGAATACCACGCGCATGTGCTTGGGATCTACCGACTCACTCTCCTACTTTCTACCTTTGTGTATCTTTCTTTCTCTCTTTAACGTTTAACGCGACCTTGTTGGAAGTCGCATTAGAAGTATCCCTTGAAAAGAGTACTTACACTGCCATCTGTCATTGAATGCCGAAGGTTTTGGTCATATGAAGAAAAATCTGTTATCGAATACCGAAGGACTCACTCGCTTTCTCTCTCCTACTTTCAACCTTTGTGTATCTTTTTTTCTCGCTTTAACGCAACCATGTTGCAAGTCTCATTAGAAGTATAAATTCAAAAATTATAGAGGCAAGGCGAGAATATAATATACCTGAATCCACATTAATAAAGCGAATAGGTAACTTTACTTTCATCTTCACATAAATTGTAAATAACAGAGCATGGTATGAAATTGTGACAGACTCGGCAACGCTGTTAAAATTGTGTAGATGGTTAAACGATCGTGCACGTTCGACCTCGCTGGAGAAGCGATCGTAAATTAGTTTTCGACCTTTCTCGGAGATGGCGCTAGATGCCTGAATTCCGCTAGAGTCACCTGTGAGAATATACAAACAGCTGATAAATATTAGGCTTAATTCACACGTGCTATGGATTTTCGTAAAAAACTGTATTCCGAATGCAGAAAACTGTTTGCGGGTATTTTCAAATGAGTTCATTACAAATCGTCCGTTTTTATACAGTGCGACTGAAAAGTAGTGAATAACTTTATTATAAATACCAACAATTTTAATAAAAATTTGGACATATTTTTTTGATTAAAACTCACTCCATTTTGACGCAACACGTACATCAACAGAGTGGAACATCTTCAGGATAATGTCGCCGACATTTTTTCTTATTACAAGACTAAAAGATAAAGCTCAATATACCTTCAGGTTTGTTGAAAAATTGGTGTTATAAAATGAAAATAATGTTATAAGTACATCATTTTTTAAATTGTAACATGTCTATCGACCTGTTTCGATTTTACAGAATAAATCCTTTTAATTAGCGCTCGTCGTCACTAGCCACATCCAATTATAGTTCTGTGATCCTAAACTCTTCAACCCTGACCACCATGGGGAGGGGAAGAAAACGGATAGAAGAGGGGAGATCCTGGAGGAAGTGTTGACATCCAACGGGCTGGCGGTGCTGAATGACGGACTACTGCCCACCTTCGTGAGGGGTGACGGGGGTTCGTCATTCATTGATATAACAGCATGTGATGAATGGCTGGGGGGAAAAGTGAGTAGTTGGAAGGTGCTGGAGGATGAGGAAAGCTTGAGCTTACATAGGTATGTGGAGACGGATATAAGGAAGGGGAGAAGGGATTTATCGGGAGAGTGGGGATGGAGGTGGACGAAGGCCGAGGCAGAGAGTATGAGGAAGAAAGTAAGAGAGGAGATAGAAAGGGGACTTGGACATGATGCAGATGAATTGTACAATGTGATACAGGGCTGCAAAAGAGAGGGAAAGAGGGGCAATAGGCGTGAGCGGAGGGCCAATTACTGGTGGAATGAGGAAATAGAGGAGCTGTGGAGGGAGTGTAAGAAAGAACGAAGACGGATGCTGAGAGGAAGAGGAAGGATAGAGGGAAGAGGGAAATATAAAGAGAAGAAGAAGGAACTGGAGCGTAGAGTGGAGAGGGAAAAAAGAGGGAAGTGGGAAGAGTTACTGGGGGAATTGGAAAACAATCCATGGGGAAAGGAGTATGAGATAGCGGTGAAGAGGATGGGTGGAAATAGGAACGAGGTTCTAGAGGAGGATTGGGAGAGGGAGATTATAGAGAAATTGTTCAAAGGGGGAGAAGGAGGAGTGGGTGGCAGAATTCAGGAAATCCAAGATACAAGGGGGGTAGTGAAAATGAGGGGGATAAGGCCGGTAGAGAAGTGGGAGGTAGAAGATTGGGGGAGAAACATTAAAGTGAGAAAAGCCCCAGGGATAGATGGCCTGAGGGGTGATATGGTAAAGAGGCTGTTGGATGACAATAGGGAGTACTTCTGGGAACTATTCAACAGGGTGCTGAGGGAGGAGGAGTTCCCAGAAGGATGGAAGGTAGCCAGGGTGATACTGATGAAGATAATAAAGGATAGGATTGAGGAGGAAGTTGGTAGGAATGGGGGTTTTAGGGATAACCAGCACGGGTTTGCGAAGGGAAAATCATGCATCTCGGCGCTGGGCAGGGTAATGGGCTTGGTGGAAAGGGCTAGGGAGGGCAGCTGGAGGAACAAGAAATTGGCCCTACTCGTGTTCTTCGACGTCGGAAACGCATTCAACAGTGTCAGCAAACGGGCAGTTTTGAGCGCATTGCTGAAGCTTGGAGTGGGGGAGGGTTTGGTTAACCTAGTGAAGGACTATCTGACGGGACGTGTGATAGTAGACACTAGAGGGAGGAGGTATGAGACGGAGGCAGGAGTGCCCCAGGGCTCGGTTCTTGGACCGACGCTATGGAAGTGTGTGTTTGATGAGGTTTGTGGTATAGTATGTGAAGAGGGATGTGAGATCACGGTGTATGCGGACGATGTGGGTCTGGTATGTACGGCAAAGGGAGAGGCGGAGATAGAAAGGAAGGCGGACAGAATGTGTAGGAAGATTGTGGAGAACATAGAGCGGTGCGGACTAGAAGTGGCGGAAGATAAGACGGTGGGGTTGCTAGTGAAGGGACGGAGCAATACGAGGGAAGTGGGGGTGATGGTGAAGGGAAGGAGAATTCGTATGGGGGAGTCTGTGAAATACTTAGGGGTGTGGTTGGATAGTCAATTATCCTTCCGAACACACATGTTGAAGGCGGCAGAGAATGGGAAAGTGAGGGCAGCATGGCTGGTGGTGCAGGGGTACAGGACAGTGGGTGGACTGGCAGCAGCGGTGCTAGCAAGGACCTACCCATTGGACGTGATGGCTATAGCCAGAAATAAACGCTGGAGGGGTGCGACCAGAGAGGAAGTACAGGAATGGATGGAGGAGGAAATGGAGAGGTGGGAGGAGTATGAGGGCGCGCTAAAAGGAGCGATTGGGAATAGGAGAGATTGGATGGATCGGAAATTCGGGGAGGTGAACTACTTCTTAACACAGGTGTTCACTGGACATGGGTCGAGAGTAGGGTACCTCCACGAGATTGGAAAAAGAGAGACTGGAGTGTGCGACAGGTGTGGAGTGGAGGATGATGTGGGGCATGTGTTTAGATGCTGGAGGAACGAGAAGGTGCTGAAAAAGTTGGAGAGGAAACTAGGGGAGGCGGTGTATTGGGAGAACATGGTGGAGATAACGTTGAGGGGGGAGGAGGAATGGATGGAGGTAAGTGGCGTAGTAGAGAGCATGGTCAGGGGGAGAGAACGACTCGATATGGCATGAGAAGTGGGAATGAAGGTTAGGGAGAAGACGACGGTGTGAGCGGAGAGTGTGCGAGGGACCGCCGCCCGTCTCGAAGTATGCTAGGGTAGTGATTCCGAGGCGGGGGTAACGGCGAGTTTGAGGTGGGTTTGGTTGGTAGGCATCCCCTTGGGGATGAGTCCAACACTGTTTGGGTCCTGGACCCATTCGAACATGAGTTTCCCATCTCGGCCCGAAAAAAAAAACCCTGACCACCATAAGACAATTGACGTCTGCCAACGGACGCTTCCATTTCTTCCAACGCCACGTGAAACACCCCTTTCCGTTATCAAACGTCTACGGGGAAAAATCATCTTTCGCTATCTTTCATCTCTTAAGTACCTATCTTATGAATTTTGCTGTGGTAAGTTCAAAATCATAATTTATCATTAATAAGCTTCTTCTAAAGTACTGTCTGATATAATTTTCGTATGCATTCTTCATTTTTTTACAGAGATAGACGAAATTAAATTCAACAAGTGTTCATAAACTGTTCTTTTATACTAATATGGTAGTTTTAAACCAAATATTCTTTTATAATTCACTGTTTAACTTTTATACAAACATTTTCAAGCTTTTTCATTTGCGAAATAACTCTTTTAATTATAAAATAACATTTTTATAATCTGTTAACCTATAAAATATTCTTTCGTAACGCCAGTGCCGGTTTCATATATTTCCTAAGCACGATATTTTTTCATATAACTAAATAAATAACTTTTTGCTATGATTAGTTTCTTTCGGATCATTAGTATATTTTTTTAATTCAGCCGATAATTGCTATTTTTACTGTTTTAACATGGGACATATAATGTTGGAAAGCTTTCAGTAAATTAAATCAATTTTTTTGACTTTCAAATAACTGCCTTCCTTTTCTTTAACCTGAAAAGATGACCAACATAATGTGCCATTACATTCAAGTTCTTAGAAATCCCTGATCCACCTGTACTTCTAGGTAAGCACAGCCCCAAGAATATTACCCGGGGTAATTTTTAGTAACTTTCATTATTAACTTGCATTTAAATTTCACAAGGCGTTTCTACCTTTTCCGCCTTAGTTTTTTGTACTTTATATCGACAAAAAGGTAGTGGCGCCCTCAATTTTTACAACACTTCTGTTATCCTTGTGCAGCATAAACTTGGGGTCGAATCACCCTTGAGAGGAGTCTCTAGCCGGAGCCCTTCGAGCTGGTGCCCTGTGAGGTTAAAGCCATTTACCGTTACAAAATATCTTAATTTTTTAGTATAATCTCCAAAAAGTACACTCAGGGTTGTTATGGCTTCTTCATTCGATCAAAAAGACGAAAGAATTGTTCATGCATTGTCTATGTAGGTACAGTCAAAGATTGCCAAAAAAATTTCTAATCTTTGGTACGGTGTCCAAGGCTGCTACTATTTCAGAAAATAACTTTCATTCTTATTCCGGCATTTTTGAGCGGTTCAGGTGAGTATCTACATGAGGAAATTAAATTTTCTTCTGTATAAACTGCAATGAGTGAAAATTGTCTGTGGTAAAAACTAACATTATGACGTCACACGCACTCGGGTTTGTTTGGGAGCTGTCGGCGTGTCTTCGTTACTGAATTCAAAAAGTAATTTTCATTTTGATATAACGAAAAAATCAAAATAAAAAATAGTTTTGTTATAAAACTTATATATGATCTTTCCATTTATCACAAAATTTTTTTTCAAAAACCCAATTAACTATCTGTTATGCATAAACAAGAATATATTTTTAGTTGAACACCCTGATAGGTATATTAAAAAAACATCTAAAAACACTGATTGTATTCGGAAACACATCTAGAAATAATTTTAATTCTTAAATATGAAGATTGCCTGTTGGTTTACAAACGAATGACGTAAAAAATGTTTCCAGCGCTACTCAATCAAGTAATAACATAACATTTGCGTTTATCAAGCACAATAACATCCAATTTTTCCTTGTTATTCAATAGTTTATATGGTTATAAATATTAGATATGACTGTTATCCGAATCAGGTATAACTACTTACTTCTCGGGCTGTTTTGCTTCGACAGATTAATAATATAATTTTGACATTCTATGCGTAACCTATCATTGGGTTTGACATTGAGTAATTGCTAAGAAAAAAGATCAACCACACACTATGATTATCTAATAAACTTCCCTCTTAACCTAATTGTTGAGTGAGAAATAGCAATAGACATTCCACATTGACGTCACTGACAGGTCGATCATATTATGCTGGGAGGGCACATATTCTATTTATTAGGGCTTTAAAACGGGGCCACCTTAGGTGGACTTACAGGTGGACACTTTTTCAACTTGTCACCCATACAAGATGGTTACCATAGAATTTTTTTAAATGATTGCACATTTCTATGTCTGTTTTCAGGACAAGATGCATTAAGCTTTGTTTTTTCATCAATACTAACATCATCTGTCTTATTTTCAATTATGTCTTTGTAACTACTAACAATATTTAGTAGCAGCTGCTTCTCTGATGTGACGATGAAAATTGGCGTACGAAATTTTCTCTTGATGTATAATTGAAGACAAATTCGTATTTTCAGTATGAATGGCTATGTAATTCAGACATTACCATAAGTTGCTTTCCATTTTCTTAATTTTGCAGGCACGCAGGAACGCATGCGCATTTCATTTAACTTTGCCTCCTTCTAATTTATCTAGAAGGGCAAGCAAAATCATTGAAGAAGCTATACTGAAAGGGAAGGGCGAATGGAATAGTTATTTTTCCTTCCCCTTCTTCAAAAGTTAACCAATGATCTGTCTTAACCAAGAAAAATTATTAAACAAAAACAAGTATCAGTTTCCAATTATTAGTATGTTAAGTGGTATTGAAAAAATGATTGAGAAGGTCGTTTCTCAACAGATTGTTAATTTTTTAGAACAAAATAAACTTATTATTAAAATGCAATCGGGTTTCAGGAGCAGACATAACTGTGAATCAGCTATTATATTCAATGTGTTGTATGATTGGAAATATGAATTTGATAAAAACTGCCCAATTTTGGCAGTTTTTATTGATCTTCAAAGAGCATTTGAGACAGTTGATCAAAACCGAAAATAAAAAAATTTAAAAGTTTGGGGATAGTGGGGCAAGCGTTGATGGAGTGGTGTGGTGATTATCTAAGAAACAGAAAACTAAAGTTAAAAGTAAATAATTTCCTATCAGAGGAAATTAACTATACTAGAGGAGCATATTACGTCCTCTGTTATTCTTAGTTTACATTAATGATATTGTTGATTTCAAGGGCCAAAGTGTCATGCATCTGTTTGCTGATGATGCCCTTATATACTTTTCTTGCAAGGATTCAGATAATTTATTAAGAGCCAATGCACTCTGATTTACCCGCGTAAGATTGGAAAGCTTCGAAATTTGGAGGAGGACAGACTCTGATTAAAATCCAAGCGTTAAACAAGGTGAGAGTCAGTCAGTACACTCTGTGCAAAATAAGTTTAAAGCGAATATTTATGTAAAGTAATTATCCAACTGTAATATTCCATTTATTGTCGAAATTACCTTTAACTAAACTTGTTTGAATTACTGTAAAATACAATGTAGAACGCAGCATGAACTATTCAGTAGACCACATCAATAGAGATATCGAACGTCGCTCATACGTCTTGTTTGCTAAGATGGACAACTTATTTCAGAAAGGTTAGGCGAGTAGGCGATAAGTTTTGCATTTTCAGAAATAATGTTAAATGGATATTTTGCTATTTTGCGAGAGACACTAGTTCGTTGCAGTAGTACGGAGGCTAAGTGACTATTTTATTATTAAATTGCGTACGATATATTGATATTATATGAAAAAATAGTAGCCATTATTGTTATAACGTGTTCAAATTGAAAATCATAATAATATTGATTTAAGTGCACACTTCTCATTTATTGACTTGTAATTTAAGAGTCAATTATGACTAAATAAAATAGGCTATAAAAGTAGAAAATATGATTGAGTAATAATAATAGTTTTTTTACTCATTAACACAAATACAAAAAAAGCATATACAAATTTTAAAGATCCAAATCAATAGATAAGCATAATAATAAAAGTTTACTAGAATATAAAAAAAATGATACAATGATACTCGATAAGCCAACAAACGCTTTTTTCGAAAAAATGTAAAATATATACATATACATATATACATATAAATTTGAAATATCCTTATTTAGCTAGGTATTAAAATATTTGTAGACAATTATACATAGGCAATTTTCAATATATTCTTTGAAAAATACTTTTATACGTGATTTTTTTATATCATTGGGTATAATGTGCACAGTAGAAATACGATCTTTGAGTAGGTTACTGGTTTTAGCATTAGTGGTCGTAATTTTGCCTTTGACGTGTATTAGAGAGGTGGTTTTATACTGAATTCGGAGGTTAATTAACATAAAATGTAATGCTACAACATAAGAGTACAGTTGTCTCAATCCAATATACAGGGTGTAACAAAAAGGTAGGTCATAAATTAAACCACTTATTCTGGAGCTGAAAATAACTCGATTGAACCTAACTTGCCTTAGTACATAATATGTGCATGAAAAAATTACAGCCCTTTGAAGTTAGCAAAGACAAATTGATCTTTTCAAAAATGTCGACAGCTGTTTGACATATTTTAATGAAAATTTAACAGTTTCTTTCTTATAAATTGAGCATCTTCCAAAACAAAAATGACGTAATTAAAATTTTATGTGAGTTGAGATCGATCCCCTAAACCCCACCCCCTCCCCAAACTTTGTTTACTTCATATCAAGTTTGTCAATTCCATTTAAATTACGGAACAATTAATTACACCCAAATATTTGATTTTTGCTCCATGTAGATAGATAGTATCAATACCATCAATTATTTTTGGTTCATTGAAATACCTCGAAAAGTACCTAGCTTAACTACAGAACGATCCAGCTGAATAATATTTTGAAACAATTAAAAATAAAATAGATAATATAGGAAACTCAACTTTTTGTTGGTTTATGTGAAATTAAATCATACGTACCTACCTATTAAGTAGGGCGTTTTATCATTTCTGGCATGTAGAAGGTATTAAAAAATTCCTTCAGTTGAATTTTCATTTTTTTCTCCTAGAAATTATCTCTTTCGGTTTTACTGAATATGAACATTTATTGGACTCCAAACCAAAAAATAACAAAATTCTCGTTGAGTTATGTGGAGTTGCCCTTGGATTTGATAATAGTAGTTATGATTTTGTTTTAATGTGATTTCACAATTTTCATCTACTTGGAGGTACTTTATTTTTTTGTTGGCAATTCCCTCTTCAACGCTTATGTGTTGCAGAACTGAGGGACATTTTATTTCTATTATAGAATCATTACCTATAGTTCCATCAGGACTAACACCCAGGAAGAACTCATCATCATGTCCAACGAACAATCCACAATTCTCAACTTTTAAATTTGTTATTTTTTGGAATGTTTCAATAGCTACTGGTTCCTGATCCAATCCGTATTTGGTGTTTTTATTTCCTGTGAAGGGGTCGTTAAACAATCTTTTGCCCAATGCACACGGGTTCGCCGTTCTCCTTTTACAAATTTGACCGAAGGTAGAAGCAGTTAACCTGCACATCCTCTCCTCCAGCCACTTATGATTAGTACTTTGTCCTCTAGTAGTACGCTCTATATTCTTTATTTCTTCTGAATTCTTTTTCAGGGAAATTTCTATTTTAATCTTTCTACTTTCCGCTTCTTCTACAGTTAAAACCTCTTCTACAGCTCCATAGTCTTCATCTGGTCCAGATGTTTTCGATTTTTTATTAATTCGTTTATTTTTTTTTTCATAATATATCAGTTCTCTTTTTCTCTTTAAACCCTTCCTTTTGACAAAATTGTCAACAATATTGTTGGCTTCCAAACCTGCACCTTTTAGGATTTCCACAATGTAGTTTTCTCTACAATTATAAGAAATGGCCGCTGCTTCACACCTCATTTGATAGGATTTCTGACCCGAAAAATGTATCTAAAATATAACAGTACTTGACAAAAATAATGTAGTATATAAAAAAGGCAAGAAAATGTTAGCCTTCCCTATAGAAGTGAGATATAATTCGAATTTATAGTTAACAAAACGACGGATAAAGTTACAATGCTCAAAAATATTCCAAGGTGGCTTTGCGTTATAAAAAAAAACAGATGCCAAATTAATCACTTACCCTTTTCCCTCCTACAAACATATTCACAATTGCATTGAATTGCTCTGCGGGATTATTGTTTTTATTGAGTAGAAAGGAAGAACTACAAGATATAACTCTTTGGAGTGAGCAACTAATGTCTTGAAACATTCCACAATCTTGCATAATGGGAAGAAAATTGTCAGTGTCCTTTTTTTACAAAAATAATCTTCACAATTCTTGTGTTCACCGAAAATGTGTTTTGGAGTGTTCACTACATATTTCTTAAATCCTTCTATTTTAGCTAAAAAGGACGTTTCCTGTTTGCTCCTGAATTCAGCCGATTTTTTAATTGCTATTCTGAATTTCAAAATATTGTTTTCCAATTTTCTCCTGAGGAAGACTGGTACACTTTTCAGAAGGGAATTACTTCTCACCGATTTGGATATTTCCTTCAATTTGTTGCACATATTACGCAATAAATGGTTTACACATTCCACTTTCTCTACTAACACAGTTCCGTATGGCTTCACTTGAAATAATTTTTTAGTAATGCTGCTGTCGCCATCACCTATTAATTTAGAATATTTCACACCATGCATTGCTAAGCTATTTTTAAATCCTTCCACTATCATAGCCGATTCTATAGAGGTTGAAGATCCAGCCCAATTTTTGGCGCAAAAGTGATCTTTTGTAATTCCCTTCGTTTCATTTCGTGCACAAATTAAACAAAATTTATTTTTCACGCCCAGAAATAATACTTTTTTGGTTGCCTCACCAATAATAACAGCTACTCCGGTTAAAGCATTGTAGTTCGTCTTGTAAGATCTTTTTGACCAAGCTCCATCCGCTATAACTGTTACTGAAGGAATGCCATTTACATCAACATTGCCTTTCTCAATTGCAAGTTTCTTCTCTTCTCCACCTGCTAATTTTAATTGATTTATCAAAGGTTTATTAACATCTTCTTGAAGTATCCTTTGTGTGGTTAAAAATAACTTTGATGTCATCGGCGGCAATCCCATTATTGTGAGCAATTCAGATATTTGTGAATCCCCAGTACCGATCGAAATACTTCCTAAAAACAATTTACAAAATAATATTTCCTCAATATCGAATAGCTGTAGTGTTACGAACCTAAAACTGTAGACTTGTTCATATCTGATATTTCTGGTTCTGAGGTTCTTACTGAACTCACTTCACTGCAAAGGTTACACCTAATTTTTAGCATTGACTGTAAACCATGCCTATTTTCACCAATAATATCACAGTTTTGTATTTTGCAGTCAAAAAAGGGTTTATGGCTATTTTTTTTCATTTGTCCCCAAAAATAGTCCACGATCCTACGACCTATTAAATCTACAAGAATTGCATTTATGTCTGATGCAAATTCACTATTTAAATTTAAATCCTCTATTTCTGTGGGAGCTTCGTTATTGCTAATAACCGAGGGATGTTGCATTTTCCATCTTTTCAACGCGTTACTACAATATTGGAGAATAATTATATAGCAGGAACAATTGAAAGAACTTACTCTTTTTTTGCGGATTTTAAAGTACGATGTTTTTGTCTCACCATGTAGAAAATTTTATATCTAAAAGGAAATTACGGTCTGTAAGTATATTTAAGAGCTGGAGTAATATGCTAATTACCCATCTTCCAAGTATACAGATTAAATATTAAGTATATTCATTTACATGATAAACACAACAACCATTAGACTATTGTCGTTTACATGTAGGTTACGGTTTCCAAATAAATAAATATTTGATTCCTTTTATTTATTTATTTTTGTAGCCATTGTTTAAACTGTATTCCAAAGAATAACAAACTTTTCATAAAATATCACTATCTATGTATAAAACTATTTTGTTACTTACCTAAATATGACACTAATATGTTAATCCCAAAAGTCTAACTAACGTTCAAATTAAAGTTATTGACGCGTTTCGCCACACAGTAGCTTTTTCAAACTAGTGAAGATACAATGAAAAACTTTCAATTTATATAGTGCCTTAATACGAAAGTCTAAGATATTGACAAAAGTATCATAATATTTAAATGGGGATAAGTACAAAAAGTGTCTAAATACGGAATTCTAAGAATGTTACAAAAGTATTGAAAAAGAGTACCTGGGAAATTTATCCACAACAATCACAACTTCTAGGTAAAAAGGTTTAATAAGGGAGAATGATTGATATCTATTTGGTTGTTAAGCAGATTACCAGAATATTTGTCTTTGTTAATCTCGAGGGCTTCTAAAAGATTTAATTTAAAGGATTTGGGTTCTACATGCAAAATTTCAAAATTTGAGTCGAAAGTGTGTTGGTTTGTTAATAGATGATTTGAATAGTTGGAATCTAATTTGTTGTTGTCATAGCTGCGTTTGTGTTCTGAAATTCTAGTTTTAAAGTTCCTAAAAGTTCTACCGATATAAATTTTGCCACAGTTGTCGTTACCACATTTTAATTTATAAACACCTGATTTTTTTAATTTTGAGGATTTAGTTTTGTTATTTTTAATGAATTTAGATAGGCACTTTTTGTACTTATCCCCATTTAAATATTATAATACCTTTGTCAATATCTTAGAATTCCGTATTAAGGCACTATATAAATTAAAAGTTTTTCATTGTATCTTCACAGTTTGAAAAAGCTACTGTTTAGCGAAACGCGTCACTAATTTTAATTTGAACGTTAGTTCAAAATAAAAAATGAAGATTTAAACAAATTAAATTGTTTTATTTCATCATTAATATCCACAAACTTTAAACAATAATCCTCCACACTATTCCAATATTATCCGATACACTCACACTATTATTCGAAAACAGGCATTGAGTAATACCACAGTAGATATTGTTTTCGTTTAACAAAATACCGATTTAGTATCTAGAAGACGCTCGAGCTAGTTCTCCTCTTACGTACTGTACGGCATGTATTATACAAGCTTGTTGATTTACATCTGGTCCACTATTTCGTGCAATATAGTAATGATTCAGAACGTTAGTAATGATAACTCCAGTTACTCTGTTCAAACGGTCAGTGATTTGCAACAGACTGTACTCCGTAAGATGTCGCTTCAGACCGTACCATTAAAATTCAAATTTTTACGCACCTTCAATCACATTTTTCTCATTAATTAATCAACGTAATGATTTCAAATTTTGACAGTATATTACTAGTGTGTAGCTTCGGAGACGATGCATATTTATAACTGCACTGATAAAATATTAACAAAATTTATTTCAAATTTCACAGCACGGAAATTTATTTTTCAAAAAATAATATGCATCGTCTCTTCACTGTAATGGTTCATATAAACCCTGAAATTTTGAACGTATTATCTCCACTAATAAGGGAGAAAAATGTGTTTGAAGGAAAAATCACTTATTTTTCAAATTTAAAGCAAATCTTAAAATAATTTCTATTTCTGTTTATTCAATTTTATGTATTGAGTAAATACCTATCAAGTTTCAATCAATAAATAAAAATACACATTCTACAGGGTCTTTTAGTACATTTTAGCTTTTTTGGCGAAAGCGCACACAGCGCATTGCCTCTTAAGAGTTGTTAATGAAACACTACAAAATATTTACAAATGGTGTTGCAATAATTTATTAAAAATCAATACAAATAAAACAAAATGTATGCTGATAAGTAATAACTATATCTATAAGCAGTTTGTCGATAAAGGATATATAACATCACAATTGGTGGAGGTGGAAATTCTGTACAGTTAGTAGAAAAATTCAAATACTTATAGGTAGTAATTGACAAACAGATGAAATTCACAGATCACGCCAACGCTGTTATTAAAACTACTGCGTTTAAGTTAAATTTCCTATTTAGAAGTTCATTTGGCCTATCACAGTGGACTAGATGTATCATATATAATACTATCATTCTACCTCACTTTAATTATTGTCCTACGATACTCTTTTTACTAAATCAAAATGAGTTGAACCGACTGCAGAAATTGCAGAATAGAGAAATGCGAATAATACTATCTTGTTCAAAATTTACTTCCATTAATTTAATGCTTGAAACTTTGAGGTGGATGCCAATCAGAAATCTCTTACTACGAAATGTATTAATTTTTATTCATAAAATCAAACATGGATTACTTCCAATTTACCTACAGGAGAAGCTTGATTATCACTTGGAATAGAAATAACAAATAACTTTTATATTGAAACTGTTGTTAAAAGCTCAACACAGAATTCACTATTTTATACCTAAAGGTCTAGATAATTATAACTCTCTTCCAGAAAGAATTGAATATTTAATTTCTGTAATAGCATTTAAAATCCAAGTCACAGATTATTTAATGAAGGATTATTTTTCCAGGAACAATAACAATCTATAGAATTAGTTAGTTTTAATTGAAAGTGTAGTTAAGGTATTCTGCATATTTTAACTTGTATGTTTTTAAATTGTATATTTTTTGTAATATAACCAAATGAGCTAAATAAAGGAATTAATAATAATAATTATTCTAACCAAAAAATAAAAAATGACAAGACAAGGCAAACTGATCATGGCATGCGCATGCGTGCCTGCAAAATTAAACGGTCCGGAAGTAAATACCTGCTGCAGTAGAAACAGTTAAGAGTGATAAATCGCTGATGATACTTGACGCACCACCGTTGCACTGAAGTTTATTGTTTTCTTCGTATTTATAGATTAATTCATGGCGGCTATACTAGGAGCTCGAACTCCATGTATTCCAATTTCTGGTCATGATAGAGTGCGCCACTTAAAATCTTGCACCGAAACATCTGACGGCAGAACAATAACAGCCAATCATAAAACTCGAGTTCATGACTAGCTTCTTTGACAGTTCGCGGTTTGCGTATGTGGTAAGTGAGGTTAGGTCATAGAAATGGAAAATATTGTGAATAGGAAATCCGTTTGTTTGTCCTCGTTTTCAAAAATATCGAAAATTGTGAATATCGAAAATTGTGATCGTTTGGTGGTAAAATAATTAGCTGAATGTATTTATATTTTTACTAAGGTATATAATTTTAGTCTACCAGAACCAAATATTCTTTCCTACTCCATTTATCTTGGTACTTTAAAAAATCGTGGCTCACGTCTTCGTCTTATATCACCAGCACTACCACTAATGCAATTTTTAACAACGCCCATTATAAATTTTTATTATAACAATTTCAATTTTCTAGTTTTTAAAGTAATGTTTACTATTTACCTACTGTCAAATATAAAAAGTAGGGTCATTGTCGTGACAGTTTTAAAATGGTGCACGATCTACAATGCGCGAGGCCACGGTGAAAAAACAATCTGCTTAGATAGACGATTTTGAGGACAGGTTTTGTCAATTTTCCCGTATGAGTTCGGTCTCCTTGGCTAGTCTCCATGGATTAATTGTTCACATTTGACGCGGGCGAAAGCTGTCACTCAATACAAAGCCAAATTGTGAAAAGTCCCTAATGAGTTACTAGATTTTCTCAGTGTTACCATTATGGAGGGTAAAAGGAAGGAACACCATCTGAATGTATTAAAAAGTGTCCATCAAAAGAAAGCAAATTAAGGTGGCGCCATAGTAGCAAGTGGAAAGATTTTAAAAACAGCGCCATTAATTATTAGAGTAAGATACAAAATTAAAAAAGGAAATACTACGTAAATAGTTGAGATTTTAAATACTGCATATTTCTCAACTACACAAGTCACGAAAAATACTAAATTTTTCAACCCATCACACTTCACTCGGTTTATAACCCTAAATTCACATCAATTCCATTAGCTACACGAGCGCCATTTCGGTGAATCTTTTTCAACTTGTCCCCCATACAAGATGGTGCTCCTTCCTTCTACCCTCCATAGTTACCATGTATACATTGCGTTATGCGTTTCTTTACTAAGTAATGCTTAAACTGCAGCAATGCCACGAGAGAGGCAATAGAGGAGTTCAGTTTAAGGTCAGGGTGACCAACAAAAAGTGGTTTTTATGACAAGAATGACAGTTAATGTCTACCATTCAAAAAATAAGATTTTTGCAGGTTTTTTATCATTACGAACATCTTTATTGCTTTATTAAAACTATGGAGGGTAGAAGAGAAGAGAAGTTGAAAAAGTGTCCACCTGTAAACAGCAAATTATAATTCGAAGATTCACCGAAATGGCGCTCGTGTAGCTAATGGAAATGATGTGAATTTAGGGTTATAAACCAAGTGAAGTGTGCTGGGTTGAAAAATTTAGTATTTTTCGCGACTTGTGTAGTTGAGAAATATGCAGTATTTAAAATCTCAATTATTTACGTAGTATTTCCTTTTTTAAGTTTGTATCTTACTCTAATAATTCATGGCGCTGTTTTTAAAATCCTTCCACTTGCTACTATGGCGCCATCTTAATTTGATTCCTTTCGATGGACACTTTTTAATACATTCAGATGGTGCTCCTTCCTTCTACCCTCCATAATTAAAACAATGAATACACCCCTGAAGCGTAACTCTTAAAATTGAAAATGACATCTTAGCTGAATTCTCAACGCATCGGTGGCCAATACTTCTAGGAACTTTTGACAAGTCACCATTTCATTTCTATCATTATGTCACTATAGCCCGTTCAGTACAAAAACCGTTGCACGTCATCATAGTGTCGAAAAAGAGACGTTCGTTTATATCATGTCATTCGATTGCTGCTGTCAATCCTCTGTCAATCACTATGTTAAGCCTCTCTAAACTCAATAAATATTGAAATTTGTAGGTCGCATTGTATTAAAGAATATAAATATATGTTTAAAGAAAGGTTTCGTAATTAATTTCATATCAAATACAGCTCGTAGGTTAATTAAATATTAAAGTCAAACTAACGTCAGTCTTAATAAAAACTTTTTATGTTGGCAAAAATGCGCGCTGTTGCCGCGATTAAAATGGTTTATTTCAGGTTCAGTTGACGTCTTGACATTTTTGGGGTTATGTTGTGACAAAAACTCCAAAGAACTGTGAGTAATTTTTCACAAGCAGTAATGAGTTATCAAAGTTAAAGTCACATCCAAAAAAACGTATAAATGAAACTTAATAATACTGCAATAGTTGATGCATTTACTCCTGATACTATTTACAGCGTTTATGAAGCAAGTATGTATAAGTTCAATATTATACCCAATCAACTGTATTTATTATATTCTGTTACATTATTCTTAATACTTGGCAATTATACATGGACATTTTTTTATAGATAATCATGTCACTTTAGGAATGTTACTGCAGTAATTGGAGGAAGAACAATAATTATTAAATGTAGAATTAAATGAGTAGTTTACTAAAATATGATACATCCACAAAGAGGACTTATGGAACTTTCAACAAAAATAAACCACTGTATACATTTGTTTTTAGTAATGAATCCTGAATTTTCCAAAATGGTGATGTAGGCTGTTCATGTCAAAAGGTATATAAATATATAATATAATATAATATATATAAAATTTTAGAATGCAAAATTGTTTTTATTCTAGATATTTTGTATTACATGCTGAGAATGAAAATGGTTATATTGATGGAGCAGAAAGAAGATAGAACAGTATAGTCACAAAGTATTACCTATCATCTTTTTAAAAATCCTATTGAGTTAATACTGGCTAGTGCCAAGCAAGCCGATAGATGCATTCCAGAAGTTGCGGGTTGGAATTGGTTTGTCCGTGAACCTCTCAAATTTGAAAGATTTCTATTTGACAATTATTGTTCCACCTTATTTAAAAAAATAGTATTACAAACTTTTCGGTGTAGTAACTAATTTATAAATTTGCAATGTTTCTTTTTAATAAAACAATTCCATAAAAATTGGGGTGGCATTATTCATTATTTTATTTTAATCATGATATTCAAAATAAGTAATTCAGGCAGCATTTTCTAAAGGTAAATGTGTATATCACAAAGTTTTATAAAAGCTACAAAGAATTAATTTAATAGTTTTTATTGAATTGATCATCATCATCATTTGATCAATCATTTATTAGCAATACTTTCAGTTGCGGTAGATGCTGGAGAGCTAAAACAAAATGGTAGATATAAATTTGGATTGATTAGAAGATGATGGAGTTATAAATAATTCACCAATATTCTGATAATTATAATATGTATTGATTTCAGTGCTACGATTTAGTCAATCATTTGCATATACCTTCACTCGGAGAATAGAATGGATTTGCTCTCCTTTTCTGAGCTGTGGTGGTGCTTGCTGCACAATTTTCTTTTGCTATGATCAATGATCATATATCTCAGGATGATTTTCCTTGTTGAGAATGACCTACACACTAAAGCTTCACATCCCGGCTTTTCTAAAAAAAATTTAAGATTTTTTTCTACAAAATATAAAATAAAATTGCCTACCTTTAAAAAGGAGGTAGATCCAGGTTATCAGAACTTTTTTATTTATAATTTGTCTGTAAACCTTACATCAATATTTCATATTTTAGTGACAACATTTTAGAAGCCAACATGTACTTAGGTAATTGTAACCTAAAAATTATATTAGATAATATTTTTTCCTTGATACTATATATACATGCATTTTAAATACTAGAATAGTTCCATAACTTCTAACTAATTAAGTGTGTGGTATAAACATACAAATAAAAGTGTTAACTATTCCATACATACCTTTTTAGTGCTAAAAATAATTCCATAGTTTTTAAAATAAGAATTTCTTAGTGCTGTACGGTTAACATACAAATTAAAATTTTATATGTAACATCTCTGTATGTAACTGAAATAAGTCGAAGTTTCTTTGCACGCAATAACCATCAATAACTAAACCTAACCTAGAATATTTGATAAACTTCATTTGACATATACTAGATTCTCATATTATTTCAAGGGCTTGGCAACATAGTACAGTTATGACAGATGTGACGTGCAACGGTTTTAATACTGAACGGGCTATAGTTATGTCAGATGTTGTTGTTATTTGTTTTTGTTGATATTCGTTTAATCGTTTATGTTTATTTTCCATACTTTTGTAGTAGTTCTAGTTAGTTGTATCACTTTATTCTTCTGATTGGATTTTCCACTGACATCTGACATAACTAGTGACATAATGACAGAAGAGAATTGATTTGCCGAAAGTTTCTAGAATTACTGTCCACCGATGCATTGAGAATTCAGCTAAAACGTCATTTTAAATTTTAAGATTTACGCTTCGGGGGTGTATTCATTGTTTTAATAAAGCAATATAGATGTTCGTAATGATGAAAAACCTGAAAAAATCTTATGTTTTGAATGGTAGACATTAACTGTAATTCTTGTCATAAAAACCACTTTTTGTTGGTCAAACTGACCTTAAACTGAACTCCTCTATTAAGTGCTTCTTAAAGTATTCTTAAAGATAAGGAGAACTTACGAAAGGCGTACTTAAATTATAAACGGTGCAAACGGCCATAACTAACCTTCGATAAAATGTCGAGAACACTCACGCAAAGTTTAAAATATAATATTTTGTTGAAAATAAAACAAGAAAAACAGCCAATTCACGAAAAAGGTAATAAGGATTTAACCAATTGTAATGTTCATAAATATACTAGATCTGTGTTCTATATTACGAGAGGAGTAGACCCAGACAAAGAGAAGAAGAGCACAACCTAACAGAGAAGAACGCGCGCAATAGTTTTGTACGATATTCAGAGAACAGAATAAAATTGGAAAAACAAAATCTTGATTAATAATCTTTATTGAGCAAACATAAACATTACACTAATGACTAATGAATATTTTTGTGTAAATAAAAACACAACTGACAATTATTGTCGTTGTCAGTTGTATCAAAAGAATAGTGTAAAACGGGCGGCAATCTGACCAATCAGTAGGCAGCAGAAATGCCAACTTAAATTCAAATCGCTCCTATAAAAGCTCCAGAATTCAGAAGTCATCGACAGTCGCGGACGTCAGGAGTCTGCGCAATGCTATTTAATAGACCTTTTTAAGTGGCCGCCTAAATTGTTAACCGTGGTTAATTTCAAACAATTTTTAACTTAGCGTTAATTAACGCTAAAAACTGGTTAATAACATAGGTGTTTATTAACATTACCCATCACTGCATTCACACCACTCAATGAAGTTGAACTTCCATTAATGGCACTCCCAATAAATGTTTGAAACATTCTTCTTATTTGCTAATGCTCTCTTCAACGTAAACAGTTACCACAGCTCTTAAAGTAGATGACATAGTAAAATTAATTATCCCAATTGACTTGCGTCTAGGCTGACCATTTAATTTTGTAGCACGCATGCGCATTTCATGATTAGTTTGCTTCCTAATTTATCGAGAAGGGCAAGGAAAATCATTAAAAAGCTATACAGAAGGGAAAGGGTGAATGGAATGGTTATTTATCCTTCCCCTTCTTCAAAAATTAACCAATGATCTGTTTTAACCAAGAAAAATTATGAAACTTATTAGAAACAAAAACAAGTATTTGTTCCTGATTATTCTAACCCAAAAATTCAAAAGGACAAGACGAGGCAAACTGGTCATGAAATGCGCATGCGTGCATGCGTGCTACAAAATTAAACGGTCAGGCTAGACGAATATTTTAAGATAAATTCTTCTCCCCAAGGAGCTGTGAGACCTGGTCGTTGGTGGGGGAGCCGAGTAGCTGTGTTTCTCCCTGGATCTATCAGGATCTTCAGTGTAGAGAGTGGACTGTTGAACCGATGATTTCGTTGATAGCCGGTCGGTTGCCGGAGTCAGCGGGGTTTTCGGAGCAATAGTTTGCTCGTAGAAACCTGCTACGCAGTTGCAGCAAAAATATTAAGATGGCGGTTCTCCCTAGGGCGTACCCTGAGACCACTCTCAGTGCGGACGACCAAACCCTGCTGGAGAACGCAATAATAGAAGAAATGTATGCTGGACATTTCAGACCAGGAGTCGTTATAATCGAATGTGAAACACCACAGACTGCAGAATGCCAGTGAGAAAACATCCCAAAAATGCATACCGCTACGATCTTTCTCCCAAGAAGCAAAGGTGTAGAGGTTGGAAAAATTATTCGCTTAATAAAAGCTCAGAATGAAGGTTTGGTAACAGACCTGTGGAAGGTCCTCAACCCTAAAGAAGAGGGCAAAGGCCTAGTCTTGAGGGCACGAATAGACAATCTATCCTGTCAAAAAATCAAGAACAACGGGTTCACCATTCATTACCGGATTGGGAAAATCCCCGAACATGGCCTCAGAAAAGAAGAGGAAAGAAGCCCTGAGAAGGTTTCTAACTCCTCCAAGGCCAGCGACGACTCGAGTAGTGTAGAAAGCCTACACATCTCTAAACTCCTTGGGAGGAGTCGCCGCTGTCCGAGGAGGGAATGGAGTTTGGGTCGGAGGATGGGGACAGCACTCTTACAAACTCTTACCAACAGGATTTTTTTTTTCGGGCCGAGATGGGAAACTCATGTTCGAATGGGTCCAGGTCCCAAACAGTGTTGGACTCATCCCCAAGGAGATGCCTACCAACCAAACCCACCTCAAACTCGCTCACTTCTTTTCCCCCTAGCATCGGGTACCTATCCCTAAACATCCTCTGTATTCCCTTCTCCATTCCACTGTCTTCCTTGGTCACCCATACCACCTTTACCTTTTCATCCCCTAATATTGGATTTCCCACCTTCACCTCTATTCCGTCCCCCTTTTTACCATCCCAGTCCCTATCTCTAACCTCCAGCCATCCTTCCCAGTCTCTTTGCCCCACCTCCCATCGTGTTTGCATTATCCCGTTGCTATCGTCCTCCCCCCTCAACCTCTCCAATTCCTTGACCCGCCCCTCTGCCGCTGCCTTCTCTTCCTCCAGCCTTTCCACCTTCTCCTCCAGTCGCCTTACCATATCCTTCAATCACTCTACACTCTCCCTCTCTTCTTCCTTCCAATTCTCCATTTCCTTCTTTCCTTTCTCCTTCAGTTTACTCTTCTGTTCCTTGTCCTCCAGAGGCGATACCTCCTTTCTCTTTACTCCAGTATCACTCCACCCTCTCGTCTCCCCCGCTCTTTCAGGCGTTCGTTTTACCTTCGTCGACTTACCAAAAATTCCATTTCCTTGCCTTTCTTCATCCATAACCTGATCTATTTTTCTTTCTTCTTTGTCCATATTCCATCCCACGAGTAGCTAGGGAATTGAATGTCCACCACCACAGAGCCCCGCTTGTGGTGGTAAGGCTGGTTACTCCGGGAGGTCACCAGGTATCCCGGAGCCACCGTTTCTGACTGACTTTCGCGCAGCCATTCATTCATTGCCACGGTAGCTAACAACGTAGATTACGGATTGTTTTATCGAGGTTTACTCCTCTAGGCTTTTTCTCACGGTTGCCTCCGGACGCAGTGGCTTCCGTTGCCTACACTACACTACAACATAGCTGCCTTCCTTGTTGCTGGTTTTTTTTATCGAAGTTTACTCCTCTAGATCCCTGGGAATCTAACCTATTAGTCGCCTTTTACGACAGGTGGGCTATCCCCTGGGGGTATTCTTCTGAGCCCGCCCCCAACAGGATGGCGGGGATTAACTCAGCTCAGGTTAATGCTCACCATGCCAAAGGAGCTTCGGCGGTGATCACAAGATTGTTCACTAAGGACCAATGGGGGATGTGCTTGATCCAAGAACCTTGGGTCAATAATAACCAGGTAAGAGGATTAGCATTTAAAGATGCTAAAATAGTATACCACTCAGGTAGTGATATACCAAGAACATGTATTGTAATAAGGAACAATATTAACTATTTTTGTCTTTCAGAATACATGACTCGAGACCTCTTCGAACACAAGAAGGAGGGCAAGGAGATAGTAATAGCAACATGCTACTTTGCGGGAGATGGGATAGCACCCCCCCCCCAGGGCACAAAGGCTGGTGGAGTACTGTGAAGAGAATAAGAAACTACCTCTACTCTTATCATGTGATGCCAATGCACACAATACTATTTGGGGCAGTAGCAATACCAATCAGAGAGGTGAGCAACTTTTAGAATATATCCTTAATAAAAACCATAATATTCACAATATAAGGAATACCCCCACATTTGTAACAAGGGTAAGGCAAGAAGTTTTAGATGTCACACTGGCAACACAGGATCTAAAACATATAGTAAAAGATTGGAGAGTTTCGGGCGAACCATCTCTCTCCGATCATAGCATCATAACATTCAAGTCAAAGTAAAACTGCACTAAGAGTTTTAACAGGCATCCTAACGGGACATTTTCGCCTGAATGGGCACCTGAAAAAGCTCAAAATAGTGGAGAAAGAAGAATGTAGATTCTGTTGCATGGAAGAAGAAACCTCCATCCATACATAGGTACTTGCGGATTGCACAGCAAATCAGAATACTAGGACACAACACTTTGGAGATTACTGGATAGAAGAGGGACATTTGCCTAAGTTAAAGCCTGAGGATATCCTAAAATTTCTCCGGGAAATAGGACTAAAGGAGCTACCAGTCTCTGAGACTTTCCTCAGGAACTAAGTAGAAGCAAGGAGGCACAATAGATCTTTTAGGTCTCAGTGAATGTCATCCCAATTTACATACATAAGATAAGATAAATATGGGGCTTAAGTGCTTCTAAGAGCCTCTCGACTACGACCTTTGCAGATCTATGCCATCCTGTTATTCTAGAGTTCCTGGTCTAGACCCGTTCTTATTACTAGATGGATGGCAAACATCAGGTCCTCCATATATTGGGAGGGCTGTGGTTTTTCCTCCCCTATCGTTGAAAACCTCATCCTAGTCAGGCCTACGCAGCTAGTAGCACGGTATGTGTACTGGGGTTTCCTCATCTTCTTGGCAAAACCTACTTAAGGTTGTTTCTGCCAATCCGATGTTGTTAATGTGTTTGTTAAGTCTACAATGTCCTGTAAGGAGCATCCTATTCTGGCTCAGTAGATACTCCGTGAATTTTGGCGAGGGTTCTTTGATGAACTCTTTGGCCTGCCTCATTTTTGGCGCCTTGTTCCACCATATTCGAGACTGATTTTTTAACCAGGTGCTGCTGCTGCTGCTTTACATTGGTACATACATACATAAGATAAATTCTTAGATCCAATGTAAAAATATGTACTCGTCATCCTTGATTGATCAAATTCTTGACCACTCTGTACATGAGTAAATTCATCAAATTACACAACCGTGTAAATTGATCTGTCGAAAATGTATAAAAGTATGGCAACGTCGCGCTGGTCCAAGATGTCCAAGATGTGAGTATATTATCTGTGGATGTCTGTGACTGCTATCGCGATGACAAAGTTTGCTGTGTCGTTGTATTTTTGTTTATTTTGACATTCTAATGTGCATAAATAAAAAATAAGTTAGGTGAATTTCTTTTACAAAATGATATCCTCAATTTTGTCAAGACTAGTCATGTAAGTAACCAGTCAATTTTATTTAAATATAGTTACTTTATAATCCCATTGATGTTGAACTTTATAAAAATAAGTACCTTCTTTTTACTGCCAGGTTTATTAAACTAGCTGCTACGTTTCAAGTTTCAATAGTTTTTCCTACATTTTATATTATGTTGAAATGTTTTTAATTGTTATCTTGAATTTTGTATACATAAATAATCCAGTGATGAACAACGATTTTAAGGTTATGTCTACTACGAACAATATAAAAACTATAAAATATGATCGATAGCAATTGAACATTGACTTAAGTAATTTTAGATACATTAAAATCATGTGCTATTTTAAATAAATAGTCAAACCTCTTTAAATAAATAGTCAAGTCTGTTGTTGATTGCTTTGTTTATACTGAATTTGCTGTTGATTCAATATAAACAAAGAACTTGTAGGTATATGAATCTATATTAGCAGTTTATTTTCCTATAAAAGCCAAAGATATCTGACTCATTTTTATTTTGTATACCTACCTAAACTGGATGATCTTGAACGAGATTTTATTTTACAAAAAAGGATTCCAATTTCTCCTTGAAGTTCATGAATGCCTTGAAGATGAAATTTGGCATACCTATATAATGCGTAGGAAGGTTTATTTTTGTTTTAAATAAGGAGGAAAACATTAATACAAAATACGAATGTGAGCAAGACATTGATTTAAGTAGTTTCTCTATTATTCTGTTCCTATAAATTTAATTCATGGCCATATTACCCCTTGTAATTAGGTGATACTTCAGCTAATGTTTCTTGTTGGAGGAAATGAACATTTGCAGTAAGATAGGGATC
Organism: Lochmaea crataegi; assembly: GCA_947563755.1. Classification (NCBI taxonomy): domain Eukaryota; kingdom Metazoa; phylum Arthropoda; class Insecta; order Coleoptera; family Chrysomelidae; genus Lochmaea; species Lochmaea crataegi. Next base: position 6,834,255 of record OX387423.1, on the reverse strand, counting down.
TAAACACTCAAATAATTTTTATAACTTATCTAAACTTTAATACAGGGTGATCATTTGAATTCCGACATATTTAATACCCATAACTAGAAAACCACTAAAACCAATTGAGGTATCATGAAGCGGTTTTGACATAATGGCTTAGAAAATAAAATAATTGTTTCTCTTTGTTACCAATTTGATGTCATTTTGCCTTGACCATAGATTAACAACAGTAAAAAATAAATAGATGGCCCACTCTCCTGAAAAGTTAATCACAGTCCTTTTAATTATTCAACCTATCGCTCCTGTGTTGCTGCTAGAAGTAGCGGACTTTTTAAATTAAGTATATTACTGAAATTATTATTTTTGCTATTTTTTATCTTCAACTGATAGAAATAGTGCATACTAATATATTTTCATGCATCTTTTTAGTGTGCTGGATAATATATTAGTTTACTCGTTTACACTATTTTTATCAATCGAAAACGCTATTAATGAGGAATTTTATGAAAAGTGGAATTAATATTCCAAAATAAAAGACTGTTTAAATACATTACTTTTATTTATAAAAGAATGAATACATACCAACAAACCAATTCTATGTAGTTGTATGTGATGATTTATTGCAATAAACATTTTACATACTTTAAAAATTTACCTTTACATTTGCTGGGTGTCTTTAATGTAGTAAGTATTGTGCTGGAGGTAGTTGGAGTACTCTGATCCTGTAATAGCAGTAAGCACAATTTTTAGTTATATTTGTCAAAATAAAACTTTTTTAAAGCACCATCAGAAAAGTTTTCCTTAAAAAAAAATAATGATAATTTTATTGTTATGTAAAGAGGTAACATGAACAAGGAGAGCGACAAAAGCTATGAATAAGTACATTGTGAAACATAAAATACATACAAATTGTTAAAATATAATATTCAGACATCGAACAAACATGATGTTAAGGGAACTATGACAATATACTTCTCTTTAATTTCCCAAGAAAGTAGATGATCACATCAGCATAGAGCTGGTAGGGACTTTTACTGAGATCTCATTCATTTACTATGAATGATCTAATTTTCATTGCTCCACATATGAAACGATAAATTTGCATTAGCGTAGGTGGATCTATTGAGGATAATAGCGAGTCCAGATTATCCGAAAATCCTTGGACCTTAATAAGATTTTCTCTTAGGCTTTTATACAAGGGACAAACCAGCAATATGTGTTCAAGATTTTCAGGCATTAGGAAGTTACATATTGAGCAAATATTGGTAATTTCAATTTTATACGAATTGTTATTGACATATATGTACAAGTTTTCTGAATTTGTTGTCCTAAGTTGAGCTATAAGTCTCTTAATAGGGGAATTGTACAGGTTAACTAATTGTTTTCATTAGGTTCATTTTGTTGTAAAAGAAATTTATATGAAGCGTGATGAGTGCTAAGTATTATTCCATTTTGATCTTGTTCAAAAGTTTTATTTATGTAAGGAGATAATATAGTTCCTTTTGTATTTAGGTCAATATTATTTATATTAAGTTCTATGTCACAATACTTTACCATAGCCTTGCAGAGTTGGTCAGCCCAATTATATTTTGAATTTCCAACAGCAGATTGATGTAGTTTTAGTAATAGGGCACTACTATTAACATATTGATTGGATTGGGAGTTTTATTTTTAATTTGTTAAAGAAGTTCTAAGGCCTGCTTTATTATGAAGTACCCTATCCTATATGATGCCAGTTCGGACCTAATTATATATGCAGCTGTTGATCTTTGCAGAAACAATAAGTGTTTCCAAAAGTTATTTTGTATTTTTTCTGCTTCTTCTAGATGGCGGAGGCCCCAAGGCAAATACCGCTTGCATAAGCAAATGTAGGTATTGCGACGTTATTATACAATAGTTTTATTGACTCTAGTGATGAGATTTTAGAGCAGACTATATTTTTAATTAAAACACCTTGAGAGAATCGGGTTTTTTGTTCGCGTTGTTTAAAATTGTTCAAAAACAGCCCATTGAAAGTGAAGATGACCTCTAGATATTTATATGTATTTGAAAGACAGATAATGTTATTTTTGTATGTGAATTCCGGTTGATTCCCGATATTTGGGCTTTTGCGAAAAATAACTATTTTTGTTTTTGTCGGATTAACATCGAGTTTGTTGTTAGAACAGTAAGATTCAAGAATTTGCAGGTTCCGTCTTAGTTCTAGTTGCGATTCGGCAAACAATACCAGGTCATCGGCTTATAACAGCATGTGGATATTTTCACCATCGTCAAGCGAGACACCTTTAGCACCCTGTTCTTTAAAAAACAAATTGATGTCTGAGATAAAAAGAGGGAATAAGAGTGGGCTTAAGGTATCCCTTGTAGAACTCCTTTCGTAATTTTTATTCTTTCTGATACGTTACCTTGTTGTTCAATAAACAGAGAAGCTGAGCTGTACATTAGTTTAAGTATTCTAATAATTTTAGCACTTATCCCACTAGTGAATAGTTTGCCCCAAAGAAGTTCATAGTTCAGTGAATCAAAAGCCTTTTTGAAGTCTACAAACAGAGTAAACATTTTCTACCTGGCAAATGCAGATAGTTATTTGTGATTACTGATAAGACATAAATATTATCCTTACAGCTTGTATTTTTTCTGAATCCTGCTTGACATTCAGGTAGCAATTCATTGTTTTCTGTAAAATTCGTAAGTCTGTTGTTAATGAGCTGTGTGAATAGTTTTGACTTATGGCATAATAGTGAAAAGCTGCGGTACTTATTTGGGTCATCTGTTGGGCCTTTCTTATTAGACCAGGGTAGATAATTTTTGAAACCAAAAAAAAATAATAGTAGGATGAAACCCATTGGAAAAGGAGGAGATTGTTATAAAAATAAAAGGAAAAATAATTCACGGGCGATCTGAGGTCGGGAAGGGGAAGGGGGTGAGTTTTTAAGGGTAAAAAACGATTTATCTCGATTTCCGGCAAAACTACAAGTCCTATGGAAAAAAGGCAAATGGCAAAGTTGTAGGTAATAAAAGATCTACAACTATTGTATTCGCACTTTTTTCACATGACCTCAAAATTTATGTGAAAAATTCAAAAAGTTTTTGGTTTTTTATTTTTCTTTTACAAAAAAAATTTTTTTTCACGAAATTTGGTGAAGGCTTACCTTTTTATGTCCCAAATACACTGTAATTTGTTTGATTTGAAATATTTATTTTTTCACCTTATTTTGACTTAATATCGAAAAAGCACCCTAATTTTCAATCGAAAATTCTCCCGTCAAAATATCAGCTTTTTTCAAAAAGTTGGTGTGCTTTCTGATCTTTGAAATATTTTCTTTCCGATGGTGTAAAAAATATACATTACTATGGTAAATCTTCTCAGAAAATGTATGTACAATTTTGAGCTATGTCTTAAAATTACTTGAAAAACGTAAGATTCCATGTTACATTAATAAACATAAAAATTGTAAATCCATAAAATAGAAAGATTGCAAAAAACATAGTTGTTCTAAATATTAAAGATAGGATTGTAGGGGGATTTTATCTAAAAAATGTAACTGCTGCAATTTTTTTCATTAAAAAAATTTGATTTATTAAATTCTCATTACATTTATGCCATAGAAAATCTCATAACATATAAATATACATGTACTATTGATTTAGATACTTTATACTGATTACATAATTTATAATATTAAAAACATTAATCTGTTTATTTATCAATACATTATCTTCAATTCTAATCACTTATCTGTTAGTTTTTGTCTCTTTGATGGTATTTCTTCATCGTTAGATTCAACAAACCTTCCCGATTCTAGTAGATCTTCGAAATCGTCAAGACCATCACCGTCTTCGTCTCCAACATTATTTCCAGTCTGCATTGGTTCTTCATCCACAATTTCATCTGAATAATTAACTTCCTCGTAGGTTTTTTCCACATTGGCCCATTTTTCAGAACCATGACAATTTGAATATAAATTTGTGCATTTTAAACCATGTTTTCGGCAGCCACATCCAGTTTCACAGGAGTAAAAACAATTTCGAATTCGAGTATTTTTCGTTTCTTTGCATTTTCTGAGAAGATTTACCATAGTAATGTATATTTTTTTTACACCATCGGAAAGTAGATATTTCAAAGAACAGAAAGCACACCAACTTTTTGAAAAAAGCTGATATTTTGACGGGAGAATTTTCGATTGAAAATTAGGGTGCTTTTTCGATATTAAGTCAAAATAAGGTGAAAAAATATTAAATATTTCAAATCAAACAAATTACAGTGAATTTGGGACATAAAATTCGTGACCAAATTTCGTGAAAATTTTTTTTTTCACTACTAGTCTCTAAACCTAACTTTATTGACTTTTGTTGAGGTAGTAAAGTTGTTCATTATTAACCAAGGTAGAAACTTGATCATAACTAAATCTCAATCCATTTAATAGAATGTGAGGTTAACTTGTGCACAGCTGTCATGTCATGTGAAACGGGAGTCGACAAACTAATATTTAAAAAAATAAAATGCCAGTAGTGAAGTAGTGAAAAAAATGCTATATGAGCCACGGTAGAAAAGTGTATTAATGGACCTCGACAATAATAACTCACTTTTCTACCTTGGCGCATAATTACTATTTTGTAACTGATAAGAAAATCTTGGTTTTTTTGAATTTTTCACATAAATTTTGAGGTTATGTGAAAAAAGTGTGAATACAATAGTTGTAGATCTTTTTATTACCTACAACTTTGCCATTTGACTTTTTTCCATAGGACTTGTAGTTTTGCCGGAAATCATCGAGATAAACCGTTTTTTACCCTTAAAAACTCACCCCTTCCCGACCTCGGATCGCCCGTAAATTATTTTTCCTTCCATTTTCATAATAATCTCCTCCTTTTCCAATGGGTTTCATCCTACTATTATTTTTTTTCACTTTTTATTATTTTTAAAGGCTTCTACCCTGGTCTATATGGAAGTGGATCATTTTTGTATTAGTCCATGTAGAGGGTATCTTTTCTTGTGAAAGAATTGTATTAAAAAGGTTGTTTTAAATATATTACCCATTCTATTGGCAAGTTTTTGTAGAACTCATTTGGTATTTTATCTTCTCCTGGTGCTTTGTTGTTTTTTACTGTATTCAGAATCTGGTAAATTTCAGCATTGGAGAAATCCAAATCTAAATCAGGATGTAAGTTGTCTATATAGAGGGTTGTTAGATTTGTTATTGGTGTATAAAAATTTCTGTAATAATCAATCATTGTATTCATGTCAATATTTACACTAAGTTGTTTATCTTTGGTTAAGTTTCCAAAACTCCTTAGGGCTGTTACTGCTTTCCACTTTCTTTCTTATATTCCTCTGATACTCATATTTTTTATTCTTCATTATTTGTTTATATTCTTTTTTAGTAGTTTTGTAGTTTAGAACTGCCTTTTTTCGATTTTTGATTTAATTAGATTTTTTTTAGTTTTATTTACTCTTTTTAGTTTCCCAGCATATTTTGTCAAAAAATAAATAGGCCAAATCACTAAACTTTTATAATCTAGAACAAAGTTTTTGGCTTTGTCTATTTTTGACATATTCAATAACACACCGAAAACAATCACTGGTGATAAATTTAATTATAGTTTTGCAAATCTATATATTTGTATATATTTATATCTATATATTTATATTTTTTTTATAAACACTTGTGAAATTGGTCACTTTATACACTAGTAATGTAATATGTAATATATGTAGTAGTTTTTGGAATCTTATTGTACATTATCTTGTGGTTCAACAATCTCCTGGTTCTCCTCAGGTAATTCCTCCACACTTTTTGTTGGTGTTGGTATATATAAGTTTGGAACTGCATTTGCTATTAAGTTTGCTCTATTAATATGTGCAACAAACATCATTTCTTCGTAAAAGTGGATAGCATATATTCGATAATTTTTTCTCCTTGATATGGGGATGTCCTCTCTTTGAATTATTTGAATCCATTGCCTAAAAAGCTAAGAAAAAAAAAGAAGCTATAGTCAACATCACTCTAAACTTGCAGTCGTTAAATTACAAAATGTTCTAATATGTATCATTTTCATAATATGGGTTTTGTTTTTAATGTGTTATTAAACACAAAAAAAGATACAGAGTTGAAGTATGCTGCAGATGACCTGATTATTGTGCTCACTGAATATATTTTGAATCGATTATTTAACACATACTATCAATAATAGTATATCATGTGATAATAATGTAATAATCAAATTGGTACACAACTTATTAATCTTTATTCGGCCTAACCTACCTATATAGTGGGACAACAATTTTTAGTGGAAAAAAACATTAAATCAAACACAAATTCATTAACAAACCTACCTCGGGGGCTTTAGGAAGGAGATGCATTTTAATATCCTTACTTGTATTCTTACAAGTGGGAACAATACAGTACTGAACCATGATGTGAATGTTAATAAACACAATCACCAAAAAGCACAAAAATGTCTGTTTATACAAATTAATATAAAAATAACCGTATAATACACGATCGAAACCAATGGTTGACAATGGCGTATCTTCAAAATGAAATAGGGGTATATAAATGGCGGGCTTATTGAAATTGAAATCTGACAGTTCCTTAACAACGTAGCGCTATCAACAACAGGTGGAATAACTAAATAAACGAAGACAAAATTTATAGTGGGAGTGAAGTGAACATAGCATGGCCTTGATTCCAGGAAAAAATGCGGGTTTTTTTGGAGATCAGTAAGTTTGAAACTTTAAATGAAACACTGTGTATGTTTTTGTACCATCGGATTACCTGAACTTGTATGGTTCAATACCAATTTGAGTTATTCGTCAGGAGCAGTTTATCTTTAAAATATATATAATCAGGTCAATTTTTGATCAAGAATTTTTCGAAAAAATTCCTCTTCAAGTCCACGTGACGTCACGTCCTGATCAATCTGAAGTTAAACAAGCGTTCTATGCACAACACGTGGTTATAGTTATTTTGATCGTGTTTGAGTTAATTTAATTTTGAGTTGGTGCTTACTTCGACATTGTTTTAATGGCTTAGGTATTTTAAAAGCTTTATCTGACTGTTTATAATAAAAAGGTTCATTAAAACACTACAAAACAACAAAATTACAAATCTAACCAAATAATTGTTTATTGTTTTTCCTGAGGGCGACTGTCAACTGTCAGTTGGTGGACATGCCCTATAGTCCTGGTCACAAAAATTTCACGAGTTAGGTACCTGGGTACTTTGGAAAGAGAGAAAGTTGAAAACCTTTTACTTGTTGATAAATTTCAAGATGCTCCGTCATTTTCTACACCGTCAAAATGACATATTTCTAAAATAAATAACAAAAACCACCCCTTGGAGATTAACTAAATGATTTTGCTTTCGACTGGAATTTTTATTTTCTTATTAGGATATTTAACTTTAAATTTTAAATTGCGCCATGATTTTTTTTTGTGAAAATTACATGTATCCAAAATAAATGACTGAATCTATTCCTTTGACCATATCTAAATGATTTTTCTTCCTGCTGAATATTTTGTGAATCCTCAAGATACTTGTGTTGTTGTTTTTAGCTACTTCAATATTTTCTACGTATTTATATAATATTAACGACGCCACTGATTGTTCGGCAAAGAAGCTACCAGCTTTGAGTTACCAACTTCACACCGATAATAATAATTCCATGTCTATAAGGAAAATGGCCAATGCGTTAAAAATGTCATATATGGCAAGGTACATAAATTATTGAGAATTTTTAAAATGAAGGCATATAAAATTCAGGATTTCCAGAAAATTACTCCAGCAGTTTACAACAAACGTCTGTTTATGAGCAAAACCATTTTGGATTTATTTAGAACAAATCCTAATGTCAAATTTTTTCCTGGGAAAATAGCAACAAATTGGCAACAACGTGCATATTTGTTTAAATTTTCTGACCATTTGGTCAAAACCGACTCACGATACCTCAACGGGTTTCCTAGTTATGGGATTGTTAGTAAATAGAAATTTCTAATTTAATGATTGACTGTCAATGTTTCAAATAAACCTTCAATAATGCATTATTGTTTACGATAGTTTCAAATGAGATAAACATGCGCAATAAATGACGATACACACATATTACATTCGGTTGATGAAACCCACTTCAGAGTCTAAAAATATACAAATTTCGGTAGTCCCAAACCAATACAGCTGACTAGCTAAAATTACTTGTGCATTGTCTACATATTTTCATTTAAGTGTTAAGTATTTTTATTGAGATGTCTCAACAGGAAAAACCTCACATACGCTTCACTATTCTCTGGAATGGACAAGTTATTGTCATTTATGTGTAAAGGTTTGTCAATTTTAATTAATTTTTGTTAACGTTAGTTTTATAGACGTTCATAACCTCAATATTGACGAGTTTTGTCGAGATTACATCCACGTAATTGTACAACTAACTTAAGTATTTGATCGACCACTCTTTTTATTCACCGTTTTTACCACTACCTTGTTTGATCTGTCTAGTTCCTGTGGTATGTTTGAATTAGAGATAAGCAAATTATATCGTAACTCGAGTCGTAACTGGACTAGCTTACACTATCTAAACTACCATACTTTATTTCCTATTGCATAGGAGCACAAGAAAGGGTCGATAGCCATAAAGCGGCAGTAAATCATTGGCGTTACATTTTTCGGTAAAGACCTGAATGGTTTCATTAGTCGGGTTTATTTAATAGTGCAAAAGTTGGGCAAGCATCATATTATTAGTAAGTAATTATTACAGTATTAAAAGCCGATTTTACAGAGACCATTCAATTGGGCCAAAATACCTGCTATTATTATATTATAATTAATAAAATTTTGAAAGTAATAAAATAAAATAAAAATGTACCAGAAATGCGAAGGAAAAAGTTGTGGAAAATTTTATACGAACTAAATTTTTCTTGGCAAAAGCAAAATAGAAAATGTATTTTAAAAGATACAGAAGAAATAATCCGTTGGAGAAGTAAATATTTAAGGCAAATTAAAGAGTCCCGAAGGGTAGCGAGAAACATTTTTTATATAGACAAAACCTGGGTTAACGAAGGACACACCGTGAGCAAATATTGGCAGGACAAAAATATCGAAAGCTCTCGCCAGGCCAAATATATAAATTTATCCTAATACAAAATTATTTAACAGAATAAAAAAAGCTGTGAGACCCATCACTACTCGGCAAGACCCTTAAACTGACTACACGACACTGGCCACCGGCTTATCATATTAATGAATCCTTAACCATTGTGCCGAATTTTACAACCTTATTGAATTTGAGGCGATACAGGACGTGTCGATTTAATTTTGGTAAAACCAACCTGTTTTTTCATTTTATTCCAGATAGAAAAAAGAAAGACTCACCCTATATTTATAGTATTTTTGAATAAATAATGTGGCACTTTGCTCCTACGGAAAAAGAAATATAGTATAACAATAATTTTGATGAATGTTTGTATATAGGCTGACATGACGAGCTCACACTATCTATATATTGGAGACTAGCCACACGATTTCTATAAAAATTGGCATAGATGGAGAACAAGTTATGGCGAATTTATGGAAAATATTTTGACATACATGTCACTTCCGGTTATACCGAAAGTGAACGACAACTTTGTTATTTTAAATGTAACACTATGTATATTATTACCTTTTCGGATTCTACATTACACTTTAATGTCACTTTGTGTAGAATACCCTATATTTAAAATTTATACTCATCGAGATATTAATTTTTTTAATAAAAAATTGACAGGTGCAGACCTTCATATTGAAAATTCTGTGTGAACATCCCCAATACCAAATAAAACACATCTTATCGGGTTGATTAGTAGGACGATCAAGGTAATTGATGACATGTCGAAAACTTCTTTTTTGTATACAGGGTTCGTAAAAAGTGATGAAAAGTTCAACTTTACAAATGGCAAATATCTCAATTTTTTTAAATAAAACCACCATATTTTTATTATTTTACTTAATTCTAAGGCCGAAAATAAGGGCAGTTTTAATTAGGTCGTGTTTTTAATGTAATTCGACCTTGAACCTCCAAGCATTTAGTAAGCCTTTTTACCACCTTCGTTTGTTGCACGCCTAATCATTGCTGCAGGGAGAGAATTGAATGCATTTTGAACTCTACGTTAACAATCTTATTTTATTGTTAGGGGATAGGAATACACCTCGTTTTTTATGTAGCCCCATATAAAAAAATCTAAACGTTTTATATCTGGTGAACGAGGAGGCTACCGAAAAGGATCATTGTTAGCTATCCACCTATCTTCAAACGTCTGATCTAAAAATTGTTTTTAAATCTCTTAATATATTAACATATCTTTGAAAAATTTAAGATTATATTACCACAATTTCTGACCGTTTAAGTTTCCATCATAAAAGTGAAAAGCTACAACCTGGTTGTCTCTGATCGCACAAAAGACATTTAACTCCCATCGCTTTTGAAAACCACGTACACTTGTTAATTGTTGATTTTCTTCGCTCCAGTAATGCGAATTGTGCCTATTAAACATTCCGTTCTTCGTAAATTTTTATTCATCGCACCATATAATATTCTTCAAATATCCATTATAGGGATGAAACTTATGTGTTTTTTTTAAATTCGTTGTATGGATACCATTGGTACACCTGAATCTCTCGCACCACAACATAATGACGCTTCGGGATAAGCAGCGTAGTATCCAGGGTTGTTTCGTTTTAAACATTTTGTTGCAATCAACTGTTTTAAACATTTGCCTAGGTTTAAAACAGTGTTTGTTTAAAACAGCTTCAAACATGTTTAAAACACTTAAATTGAACAAGCAGGTTTTTTTCATGCGGGAGCAACTCCGGACAAGCTGGAAATAATTTTAATTTATTTGATTTGGTGTTAAATAGCACGTATTAAATTTGCACCCCCCAGAAAGCCCGGATTTGGACGCCATCTTGAAAAAAGGGCTTAGAAAAATGTGTTTTCTTTATTATTTGTCAACAACTTGATTCCTATAAATTTTAGAGCAAAATATGTGGCTACCAAAATTAAAGCAAATTAAATTGTCTATAAAAAAAGTTCCATGTGTTTTTCCGTGCAACTTCTGTTTCGAAGTTATATAGTCATCAAAAGCTGGATATATTATAGACATTTATTAATTTCTTTATTCTAGGCATATTTAAAAACAAAGAAATCTTGCCATCTATCACTGATATTTTATAGTTGCATCTAGCATGGAAGGTTCTGATCTAAATAATGTCATAGTAAGGTTCGGAGACTTCCATTTGTTGATGTCTTTCATGGGTGCCATAGGCTACATAATGAACGGGAGTGGACTTAAAGAACTTTTCGAGACTGCGTATGCAAGCGCCTCTCTCGATAAAATGTTAAATGGGCATGCCTATGCGAGAGCACTAAGGGCCCATACGCTATCCCACCTGGCTTAAGCAAAAATTCTTTTGAGTAAGACAGATATGAATACCGACGAACACGCATTTTTGGAACTCCATCTACTAAATCCCGACAGCATTGGTGAAACTGAAGAGGACTTACTGAAGGACTTATTACGCAAGTTTATGGACAGCTTAAATAAACTTAGAGGTAACAGCCTGAATGCTCAGTTATGGGTTCAATATTTTGAAATGGTTGCTTTAATAAAGCAATTTGTTGAAGCCGAGCGTTCTGGAAAATGGGAATTACATTTAGAAAGTATTCAAAAAATGATACCATTTTTTCATGCAAGCGGTCATTTCTTGTACGCAAAATCAGCTCACCTCTACCTTCAAGACATGCTTGATTTGCAGGAAAAGTTAAATCCCGATGAATATTCCGCCTTCGTTGAAAAAGTTTATTTCACAGTTAGGCGCTCGGACAAGTTTTGGGCAGGAATTTGGACCGACATGACAATTGAGCAAACTTTGATGCGATCTATGAAAAGCAATGGAGGACTCACTCATGGACAGCGACCCGACCCTGTCAAAATGGATTATCTCAATGCCCATTCTATGGGTGTGTTTCGGAAGCAATTGAAAATTATTGTAATATTTTTTTACATACCACAGAGCAGCACATAGATAGCAGAACTACGCGAGTATCAAGAGACAACGCAGATACGGAAAAGTTCAAAGAATGGTTCTCTGAGCATCCACCTTTTCCACCCACCAATGACTTAGGTCTATCAGAACCGGAGCTACTGGAGATGAGGAAGTTAATTGCCAAAATGCATATGAAATTGGCATATCTGCTATGACAGATCTTTGTGACAGCAACTTTGGCAGTATCAAGTTTAAACGTAAGAATAGAGTATCGGCCATTGGAGCTACGAACTCAGGAGTAAAACTAGGAAATAGAACGATTCCAATTAACCCCACTTTCACAGTTAAAAAGTTACTTCCAATACGAACTAGCGGGTCCGGTAAGGTTTGCGACCCTCGGAATTTTGCAACGATTTTTTTCTTATTAGAAAGCCCTATTTCTATAGAACATTTTAAAAGAAAAAAATTCTTGAATCATGTACTTTTGAAAGAGAAAATCGCAATTGAAAGTACTAAAAATCCGCCATTTTTTTTAAATGTTGATAATTTTTGACAATTATGTCTAGATATCAGATGGTGGATTGAACAATGTTGCCAGTTCTCATTTCCGTAACTCGTTACGGCTTGGAAATACTTTACACAAGGTTTTTTACTAAAAAATTTGTGGAAGATTTAGAATTTATAGAGAAAAATCCAAAAAACAATATTTTTTCACCATGACCACTATTTGGACAAATACCTTATTTGAAAAATAGTTTAAATCTCTTAAGCTTTTGATTATGGCTAATGTAATCTTAACGATAGTAGAAAGTATGACGTGTTGAGACCTAACCTAACCTAACCTAACCTAACCAAACCTAACCAAACCTAACCAAACCTAACCAAACCAAACCTAACCAAACCTAATCAAATCTAACCAAACCTAACCTACATAATTGAATAATGTATAAATTAAATTAATATATTATTCACTATATTGCTATAAAACTGTATTAGGTACAGCAGTAAGTTTGTTATAAACTCTTACATTTAATGTAAGAAATAAAGCAAATCTAAGATGAACATTATATTCTAAGGATGCTTAATATTTCAATTTTTATGATTATAAATGCAAATCATTTTATATTTTTATATATTCCTGTATTCTATTACAATGCAAAATTCATTCAACTAAAAGAAAATAAACACCATTTGACAACGCCGCTTAGCTATCACCTGATCACACAACATTCATGATTTGTGATCGTGAGGTATCTTAGACATGAGATTTGAGTGTGTTGGTTTATAACCTATAAGTGTCGAGTGAAAATAATATACTTGAAAATATTTCTGAAAATTGGCAAAATTAAAGTATTTTCTTCGGTTTTTTTTGTGAAACAGACTTAAGTACATTTAGTTAAAGATAATAACCTTTATAGTTTAAAATGAAAATATTCATCGTAAATAGCATTAAATAGTGTTGAAAAAGTATCATTTTTTGAACTAAATTCGTGATTTTTAAAGTAATTTCTGAATGATCCAACGAAATTTTTGTTCTAATCTACTTTATTTGAGGGTAGCTATCAAACAAATTTAAAATTAACATAAAATTCCGAGGGTCGCGAAGTCTACCAGAACCCGAACTAGCTCCTTATCCACGTTCACTCTTCGACGAGATAGGGATGCGCAAAACCCAAAAATCTGCCCTATACCATGTCTTTGTGCCCATTGAAAGCCAACTAGACTCTGAAAATACCCTTCATGTGATAGACGGGGGATTTCTGCTCCACAAAATTGTCTGGCATCAACGAGAATCATATTGTGCTATTTTGGATAAACACTTTGAGTATGTAAAAAGACATTACTCAGCAAATACAGTAATAGTTTTTGATGGATGCTGCAGCACAAAGCACTAAGACTGCTGAGCGGCTTCGCCGATTAAAGGTTGGTTCATCTGCGGAAATTCATTTTGATGAAGAAATGACAGCAACTGTGTCTCAGGGAAAATTCTTGTCAAATGAGAGGAATAAATCTCGAATAATCTCAATGATGTGTAATCGTTTGACGAACGAAGGTTTCAGAGTCAAGCAGGCTGATGAAGATGCCGACACATTAATTGTCAACACTGCAATTGAAGAATTAAATCACCATAAAACGGTAATTATAATCGGCGAAGACACCGATTTACTGGTAATTCTTACCGCCTTAAACGGGTCTCGCTCTAATATTTATTTTCTAACGCCATGCAAGGGAAAGTCGCAAAGTAGAATGTATAAACCCCATAATATGAATCTGGATGCTTCAATAATTATGGACAACATTTTATTTCTACATGCATTAAGTGGAGGCGATACTACATCCGCATTATATAGGCAAGGAAAAATGAAATTCGTTAAAATTTTACAGAAAGAAGAAGAATTACAGAAAGCTGTAAAAATATTTAAAGATCCAAACGTATCCCCAGAGGATATAGAGAAAGTTGGGGAACAATTTCTTCTTCATCTGTATGCTGTATGGATTCAAAAATTGCGACTCATTAAATAAATACAGATACCAGTGTTTCTTACAATCTATTACCAAAAGCTTACCAAACCTAGTATCGTTACCGCCAACCAAAGACGCAGCTCGCTTGCACTCCTTCCGCACTTACAATCAGGTACAGCTATGGTATGGAAATGGAAAATCAGCTTTAGATTGGAGATGGGAAAAGTCAAAGAATGGGGCTAATTTACAAGACGCAGCTCCCCAAGAATTACTGAAACTTATTTCTTGTAAATGCGCTAAAGGTTGTAATGTAGCTTGTAGCAGCCGCAAAGCAGGTTTGTATGGCTCAGAAATGTGTGCATTTTGCCGGGGCAAATCTTGTTCAAATACTTTGGAAGTGGTCAAATTAGACGACGGAAGACTACGAGGAGAATTTACCTATCCATATAGAAAGAGATTCAGACCAATCAATAGAATACTCTGCACATTATGAACCAGATCCGGAATATGAGACAGATGATGAAGAGATTCAAGATGATATAAAGGGTTATATTGAAGAACAAGTAACATCAAAAAGGCGAAAAACTTTGATGAGCCTTCAACCTCAAAAGAAACTTAAACTTAGCTAAGCATAGTAGATTAGGCCTATTGGGGAGACCACTTTAAAAAGAGCGTGCCGGGTACTTAACCTCTAGGTGGTGTGGAAAGAAGTACAAGTATATGACATGATTTTTTTACCAAATAGAAATGTATATCACCAAAAATCAATTGAATACATTTAAGAGTGCCTACAAGAAGAAAATTATCAAGTGCTCATAGAATATCCAGGTTTCGAGAGTGAAAGAGCGGGGGTGAATGCGAGGGTTAGGCCACTTCTGCGGGTGCAGAGAGGGATACTGCTGAGGGTGGTGCAGGGGTACAGGACAGTGGGTGGACTGGCAGCAGCGGTGCTGGCAAGGTCCTACCCATTGGACGTGTTGGCTAGAGCTAGGAGCAAACGCTGGAGGGGTGCGACCAAAGAAGAGGTACGGGAATGGATGGAGGAGGAAATGGAGAGAAGGTGGGAGGAGTATGAGGGCGCGCTAAAAGGAGCGATTGGGAATAGGAGAGATTGGATGGACCGGAAATTCGGGGAGGTGAACTACTTCTTGACACAAGTGCTCACTGGACATGGGTCGAGAGTAGGGTACCTCCACAAGATTGGGAAACGAGAGACTGGTGTGTGCGAGAGATGTGAAGTGGAGGATGATGTGGGGCATATGTTTAGATGCTGGAGGAACGAGGAAGTGCTGAAGAAGTTGGAGAGGAAACTAGGGGAGGCGGTGTACTGGGAAAACATGGTGGAGATAATGTTGAGGGGGGAGGAGGAATGGATGGAGGTGAGTGGAGTAGTAGAGAGCATGGTAAGGGGGAGAGAAGGACTCGATATGGCATGAGAGGCAGGAGTGATAGGAGGGAGAAGATGACAGTGTGAGCGGAGAGTGTGCGAGGGACCGCCGCCTGTCTCGAAGTATGCTAGGGTAGTGATTCCGAGGCGGGGGTAACGGCGAGTTTGAGGTGGGTTTGGTTGGTAGGCATCTCCTTGGGGATGAGTCCAACACTGTTTGGGTCCTGGACCCATTCGAACATGAGTTTCCCATCTCGGCCCGAAAAAAAAAAAAAGGTTTCGAGAGTTCAAACTTCAAAAGAGGTAGTCGTACCAAAAAATATACTAAACGTTTTCAATAGAGTATCTACTGTTCTTTAATTTTGATAACTACATATTTCGCTCTAAAACTGATACTAATCAAGATTTTTACTAATATTAGGAAAAAATTAAATTTTTGGCTCATTTTTTCAGCATAGCGCCTAAATCCGGGCCATTTTGAGGGTGCAAAATTAATAGCTATATTGTTGGTCGAAAAAAAAACAGATTAAAATTTATTCCAGCTTGTCCGGATTTGCTCCCGCTATTAATGCACTATCGACTGGCCTATTATTAATATAATGAATAAAAATAGGAAAAATTCTCAAATTCTTTATACAAACTTTTTAACTTTAACATACATATTATTTATTTATTTATTAATAATAGGAATTAGGAAAACTTAAAACATTTTGCATACAAGCGTTAACAAATTTCTCACACTCTCAGTCTCATAATCATCAATCTGATCTGATCAGTCACCAGTAACGTCATCACTGATGGAATTAAGCTCTTTAAAAATTGAAACCAACTTAGCCGCTTTGACATTGCCTGGCCTATAACGTAGTTTTGAATGGACTAAACCGTATGATGAGAAGAGTCTTTCTATGTTAGCTGACGATGCAATAGCTGTTGAGCAAGTTCCAATGCTGTCGTAATTATATTTTTGATAGAACGCCACCATGACAATGGTTTTACTTTTACATTCTCAATTAGATGTTTAGAAAACATATACCTATGGTTTAACACACTTTGCCTGGTAATTAAT
Source organism: Lochmaea crataegi (assembly GCA_947563755.1). NCBI lineage: Eukaryota > Metazoa > Arthropoda > Insecta > Coleoptera > Chrysomelidae > Lochmaea > Lochmaea crataegi. The sequence continues at coordinate 6,817,337 of OX387423.1, read as the reverse complement.
AACAATTGGCAATGCTTCTGGATGATAGGTTTCTACATATTCAATGCCAGTTTCTATTTGCTCTTGTCTAAGTTTATTTTCTCTAAAGTGATGATCAAGCAAATTTGCCAAAAAATGAGCTGGGGTCAAAGCCATTTCCATACGCTCCTTGTCTTTATTCGTATCTTTTACCGAAAATTCTCCATTTGCTTGTTCATTCTCGAATGCTTCCAAAAGTTCTAACCATATCTCTGTAGCCCCTCCTATAGTGCAAGTGTTTCTTTGGACTTTGTTCAAAGCAACTGCGATATACTTTAACTTTTCAAAATAGTCTTGGGCATTTGTATTTGAATTGGTGTCGTTTACAAGCTTTATTATATCTTTATCAATACTTATTCTGTTGTTTGAGAAAGCGTTGAATAATATTGGCCAAACATTTCAAATTAATATTATGTTTAAAAAAAAAGTTTTTTCTAAGTTTTATTTGTTTAAAACCTAAAATTTAAAAACAAAAAAAATATATTCTATAAATAGTCAATAACTACTATTAATCTTTATGTGTGCTATTAGGAAACAAAAAGAAACAATTTCTGTCCTTCACTAAACAAAACCTAATAATACATTTCGAACATGACCAGCGTGTCTCTCCTGATTTACAATACCTACATAAGTACCATAAGTCGGAAAATGATCGACTTTATCACACCGTACTTCCTCAGAAGGACTCGGTAGAACGGGTTTCTTATATTTTTTTTAGATTCTTCGTTTTGCACCGCAAACGTTTTCCTACCTTTTCCTCTGATATGCATTGTCGAAAGTATTTTAGAGAATATTCTTTTGAACTGTCCTCTAAAATACATTCCTCCCTTCGATAGAGAAGCCACGCGTTATTTATACCCAACATATTTATATCCAACATTTGTGCAAATATGGAGAGATGCCAGTGACGAGTTTTCAGGGGTGTTCTGTAAAGGCTCACCAGCATGTCCATGAGATCTACTCCTCCCATGTGAGTATTGTAGTGTTTTATAAGGGATGGACAAGGTATATCAATTTTTGCACGATGGCTTTTATCAAATCTTTTAATTGTTTCGACAGGTGTGCCAGATAAATTATGTACTAGCTAGGATAACAGGTTTGTTGTCAAAACATTTAACAACATTAATTTTATTAGCGTTGTCACTTCTGGAACAAAACGCCCCTCTTCCTTTTTTCTTTAGATACTTATCGTCTTCCAAAACGCAATTTTTCAATCGATCTTTTCTCATAGTTCCTAGAGCTAAAATTCCATAGTCTTGTTGGAGAAGGTAAAACAATTCAAAACTTGGAAAAGAAATTATCGACGTAGATAACGGACATAGCAGGGGATTTTATTGATTGCGTTAGGGCAAGCACAACTTTAGCCCCTACCAGTCCGAGGGATTCTTCTTTCTCCGTAAAAGTGTGTTGCTTTAAAGTATCATCGCCTCCATAATCGATAAAATCGTACACGAATCCAGAAATACCGGCTCTGACAAATATTTTGAATCCCCATTTTTTTGGTTTGGACTTTATGTATTGTCGTCTTGAGCCGGCTTTTTTCCCTTTATAAGGAACTATCATTTCGTCGATACTCTGTCGTCGTTCTTCCTATATAGTAGAACAATTTCTTCTCATGATGTCCAAAACAGGGCGAATTCGATAGTACTGGTCGTTATTTATGTGATCGTTGTTTGCGAAATTAATATATCTGCGAATATGCTGATATCTCTTGAGAGGCATTATTTCTCCTATTTTATTATATCTTAAGTTTGTAATCTAATAATCCGATTAGGATGACATATCAACTATACCCATTAAAATGTGTATGGCTACGAAGTCCCTTATATCATTCTTACTAACGTTAATCGACTTTCCTGTTTGCTGAACGGAGTAAAGGTTGGTATTCTCGACAATCAATTCAAATAAATCGTCCGAAAAAAATAAATATTTCAAAATATTCAAATGGCGACTTCAGTGTATCCACAAGCCCAAAGTTATTTTCGGGGATGTTTACAGGATATTCAAATTCTTCATGGGACCAGTTGTATTCTACTAAATTCTTTCGTTTCAGCAGCTTTCTTTGTCGCTTCTTTGTAGATTGCACGTCAATATTATCGTGATCCTTCTTATCACTTGGTCCAGATAATAGATGTTGTGATCTTGCTTTTAGAGGACTCAAAACAGATTTTGGTGTACTACAACAGATTGATGCGTGGATGTTTGAGGTTGGGAAAATTCAGTTTCTGGCGCTGAATCTGTTTCAGACAGGTGATCAAAAATATATTGTACTTCAGGAGGAAAACTATCGACTTCAGAGCTTTCATTTTCATCGTCACTTTGAATTTTGTATATGTTAGTATCATTTACATTTTCTTCATCACTAGAATCATCCATGTCGGATGAAGGTGGTGGAAGCAATGCAAACATTTTTTCGGATCGTGATGACATCATATTTGTATTTAACTGAAACAACGAAAATAGTCTACTTACTTTACTTAGTAACTGAATTTTAGGATATAAAACAAATGTAATTCAAATCAATGAATATCTTTGGCAAAGAAGAATATAGGATTCACAACAAAAAGGTCTATGTTTAGTTGGCAAAGTAGATTCTAGGATACACAACAAATAATCTCCACTCCTCTTTATTTGGCAAAGTAGTCTATAACATCTTTTAGAAGTCTCGATTTTGTAACTATAGGGTATTTACAACTGAATATTTATATTTGCACGATTAAAACACAAGATTTCCCGTGTTCTGCCAAAGGAAAACACTCATATTTACAATAATAATAAATAATACTCACCAGCTGTTTTACAAACGGCATTCACTCGGCGGTTGCATCCCAAAAAGTAAAATATTACCTGAACGAAAAAAGGTGACCGTCGAATAGCATCCGTAATCCAAAAAGTTCTGTTCATTAATAATCGCCTATCATGCTCAAAAGCAGGCCAAATTTTACAAGAATATTGCCGATATATTATTTGAATCGTAAATATTATTGTAAAAATATTAATCTGTATGAGATTTGAAAAATGTCATAATATTTTCTTAGTTTAAACTCTTTTTTGGTAGTGGGGAATCTTCAACAAGACTAGCGGCTGGTTTACCCAGCCAGTGTGGATTTCCAACCCCCAGGACTACAACAGATATACCTTCCGCGGAAGATGTATCCACGGTCGCCCCGGACGAGCCAGTAAACCCCACTCCCTTCCCCCGAGCTCTGGGACCACCCTTTCGGGCATTACTTCATCGCTCGAGTGGGTCTCATTTATTTCTCCCTTCCATCTGTATACATTTTATTACCTATATATAAGCCCCCCTTGTTTTCCTAATCTTGATGTTATTCAATTCCCCCCTCCACTCTTTCTCTGTCCTGTGAAATCCTTTCTTCTATCTCCTTTTTACCCATGATTGTTCTAATGTAACTTCTCACTATCTCCCATGTTTCCGCTGACTCCAGCATACATCCTACCATGTTTTCCATCCCCAGTACCACTCCCAACTCCCTCTCTACCTCCCCCCTCTCCTTATGCCACCTCGTGCACAAGAATAGGGTATGCTGGAGATCATCCCTATCCCCACAGTATATACAAGCCTCCCCCTATTATACATTCCTTGCCCCCCCTTTCCCACTAAATTAACCTTAAGCATTTTGAGTGTTTCCCCTCCTGCCACCCCTCTGTCCTTGTTTCATCAGGTTATTAAATACCGGGCAGTTACCTAACCTTACCTGACCCTACACAACCAAACCTAACCCAACCTAACCTAACCTTTTTTTTTAAGTGGGGGAATCTTCAAGAAGACTTCTGGGAAGGAGAACCAGATTGTGTGGTGTTAATATATTATTCACTATATTGCTATAAAACTGTATTAGACGCAGTTTCGGAAATAAAATTTAGTATCAATTACGATATCAGAATAAACATGACAATAATGCCCGCTTTTATTCAATTATCTACCAGTTTTAGACACAATATTAAATTTGTTGACGGGATGCAACTCAGCGGTGAGACGGATGCAAGTCAGCGGTCAAAAGTTTTGCCTGCTCAAATGGGATGCAACTTACCGGACCCGTACTCGGCCACCATATTATAAACAAGGATAAAATCCTAGAAGATTCACTCACAGATGGTAGTACTATAAGTTTTCGGGTATTAGGGGATGGATAGACAACACAATTAGCGCACAGTCGTCGGTCAACAAATTACATATATGGACAAATTTATTATTTGAAAATTACGTATCCTATAAGATACAAAATCAAATTAAGGGTTGCTTAATATTTTTTTCACTGTGTGACGGCTGGGTCGGGGTCGATCTAGATATCTTGTAGCAAATAAAACACATTTTCTAGTAACAACTCTGTCACATTCACCATGTATTAAAAGTAAATTCCACGAGCCATATCTATCACTGTACGATGCGATTGACTTCCAATAATGACAATTAATACTATTTAATTATGACTGGTAAATACACAGCCTGCTAAAATAAAAGGATAAATAACACGGCAGACGCCTACGCAATAAGAAGGCTGAAATAATTAATATTTTTAAATACATGTTAATATCTCAAAAACTATTAAGATTGGGTATAGGGAAGTGAACATAAACTGCCCTTAGAATTAAGTAAAAGAATAAAAATATGGTTGTTTCATTTAAAAAAATGAAGATACTTAACATTTTTGAACATGAACTTTTCATAATTTTTTTACGAACCCTGTATACAAAAAAGAAGTTTTCTGTATAACCGGGAGTGACATGTATGTCAAAAGATTTTCCATAAATTCGCCATAAGTTGTTCTCCATCTATGCCAATTTAATAGAAATCTTGTGAGTAGTCTCCAATATATAGAAAGTGTAAGCTCGCCGTGAAAAAACCTGTATATATTGAAAACTACATACACAATTTTTATGAAAATTGCTATATATGGGTCACAAGTTATGTGGTGTGTTCATAGAAAATATTTCGACAGACATGAACCTCCATAGCGGAAGTGACCAGCAACTTTGTTATTTTGAATAGAATACCCTGTATATTATTACTTTTCGGATCCTATATCGAATTTTAATGTCACATTCTGTAGAATATCCTTGCCTAAATGTAGGTATACTTCTCGAGATATTAATTTTTTCAATGAAAAATTGACAGATGCATGCAGACTTTTTTATTAAAAATTCCAGGTGAACAGACCCAATACCATTGTATAAAATGCCAATACTAAAAAGATTGCTTGTCGGATGAATTAGTATGAAGGTCAAGATAATTGTTGACATGTCAAAAACTGCTTTATTGTATACAGGGTTCGTAAAAAAGTTATGATTAGTTCAACTTCATAAATGTCCATGTTCTTCTTTTATTCAAATCCAATGTCAAAAATAAGGGGAGTTTATGTTCACTTTCCCATACCCAAACTTCAGCCTTTTTGAGATATTAACATGCATTTAAAAATTTTAATCATTTCTGCCTTATTGTTGCCTATTATAAGAGGGTCTTGGTGTTTATTAGATTATTTCAGTAGACAGTATAAGATAATTAAATGCCAGTTGTCATTATTGTGACAAACAAATAAACAAACAAACGAGCCCTTTCTGTCACTTTGTAATAGTACCAATTACCATAAAAGATAGTACCATTTAAAATTTTTTTTAGATATTTGACATTTGTGAAGTTGAAGTTTTCATCACCTTTTTACGAACTCTGTATATAATAAAGCAGTTTTTGGCATTTCACCAACGAGGTCACCAATTATTTCGACCTTCCTACTAATTAACCCGAGAAGCAATTTTTTTTTTGTATTGGGACTGTTTCTCCTAGAATTTTTAATAAAAAAGTCTGTCAATTTTTCATTGACTATTTCACTAGAGTAAATTGATAACTGACAAAATTTGAAGGTTTTGAACTGGCAATTTTTTGTCTTGTCGCGGCAATTTTTTGACGTTTAATATATCAAATCTATGTGTATAAAATTCTATCACTCTGTGATAAAATTCAATATAAAATCTTTGTTAGTGGTTTCTAAGGAAACTAAGTTGTTTATTTATTTATTTAACTGTCTAAAAATTATTAAAACTGTTTCAAAAATTTAAATAAGTATCATTAACATGAATAATACAAGATTTGGAAATAATTCAATACATGAAATAGAGAGTACAATTAAGCAAAGTATACCGCGAAATACAATGAAGACAAAAAAGTCTGCGTGGGAACAGTTTAGAATGTTTCTGGACGCACGTAATTATACGTTAGAAAAGGATACTTCTGAACAAGTTATAGCAAAAATTCTTGAAGATTATGATGCAAAACAATCCCCAAAATAATGCTACAACGTACAATTATAATAATTGTACTTTTTACATAAATAAGTAATTTTTTTTTCATAATGTTATTATTTTTTTGGCTTTGTATAATTGAAGTTTGCAATAAATAAAACGTTTAAACATATGATTTTTTAGTTTTTCTCTCGTGAAATAGTCATGTCGAATACCACTCAATTAAAAATTTTGTAAGGTAAAATTTTTCTCTTGTCGTATTCAAGTTTGTTGCTTTTAGGTAATTTTGCTCATGACATTTAATCCAAAACCACTCGCCTAAAACCACTCGCCTAACGGCTCGTGGTTTTGTTAAAAATGTCATTCGCAAAATTGCCAAGCAACAAACTTTCATGACAATCAAAAAATTTTGCCGACAAAATTTTCACTCTCGTGGTATTATATATGAAAAAATTAATATCTCGAAAAGTACCTATCCATTTTTGGTATGGGGTATTCTACACAAAGTGACATTAAAATTTAATGTAGAATCGCATCCAGTTGTCGATTGTCCGATTTTAAAATTTTAAAACGGTTTTGAAAAGTGTAGATGTGGAGCCACAAAACGTATATTTTCGATTTGTAATATAATTATGCAAAATTGGTCAAAAACGCCCAAAAACACCGCCGAAAATGACTGGTTATATCTATCATATACTTAGTATGCCTCTTTTCGAATCCTGCTGCCTTTCTACACCGTTACTTTCCGGCGCTCGGTCATTTTCGGCCGTATTCCCTAGCGTTTTTGACCTACTTCTGGCCTATTAAGTATCTCGCTTTGATACCATTTTCTTTGTTTTTTTATAAGCTACATTTTTTTCATCATACTTTTTTTTATAAAACGCGTAGTTTTTGAGTTATTCGTAAATAACTTAAAAATAATTGATTATTCGACAAAACTTCATAAGTAGAGTACGAATCAACTAAGAAAAACACGCAGGGTTATACCCGAAAAAGACCGCCGTGACATTCTCCTCTCTTATTATGTCGATACATCCATGGTGGAAACGTCAATCGGCGCTGTCTTTAATTGACGTATCTAATTATCTACAAAATGTTAAGTCAACTGGTTTAGTTTCAATTCGTAGGTGAAAAGCTTCAATGACTGTACTATTATTGTAAATATCTAAATCAAAATCAATTTGTGCCATGGTTTAGCGATGAACGACAATTTAGTTGTTTAAAAGACGCAACAAGTATGAAGATATCAGAAATTGTCATTAAATAAATTATATAATTTACAGTTGATCGCTTAGGTTAAGTGAAGGTTATATTCGGTGTATAGTCTAGTTCACATGTACGATTTTCCTAAAAATTTTTGTATATTCACCGAAAATTACGATCAAGGTGTCATTCGATTCGGATTGTTATGTAGATAGTTTAAGGAAAGGTTCCGAAAGGGGCCGAAAAAAATTGCAAAAGTTATAAACAATATAGTAAAAAAAAGTGGGGGTTTAGTTTTTTTTGTATATCTCGAAAACTATTGAAGATTTTCGAAATTGAAAAAAAGATCTAAAAAGATCATTGAATTTACTAAAAAAAGTCGCGACTCCCGGAACTGTATCTCCAATATTTATAATTTTTACAGAGCCCTGAAACCGGGTAGTCTGACTTTCACGCGCGGTCCGTCACTCGGACACAGTAACTTGAAAAATTATTTAAACATATTAAATATGAATATTAAGGAATAATAAAATTCAAGTACTATTGGGATACATAAATAAACAATAATCCGCGGTTACAAAATTTTTATCCCAATTTTTCCATTATTTATCCATTTGTTAATTAACAATTTTTTCTACATTAAATGTTAACAGAAAAACCGCGATAATTATTAAACTAAAACATTAAGATTTTTTTTTACTTTGTGGAGTTACTCTTAATAAGCTAATAAATAGATCACCGTTGGAAAAATTCAAAAATTTAGATTTTCCACTTTTTTATTAACTATTGAAAATACGAAAAAAATAAAAAATTACAAAAAAGTAATTAATACATTTTTTTAAATTTATATCTTGAATGTTTAGATTTTTAAATGTTAAAAGATACATAAAAATATTTATTTTTTATCACCATTGTTTAAAAAATTGTTATAAACAAATGCATTGTTTATGAGCTAATCAAAAATTTATTTTGCGTAATCTATTGGTTGATACAATTTATGATTTTTAGAGAAAAAACGGTTTCTTAAAAAAATTTATTTGCTGCTAAAAAATGCTTTTGTTAATTAACAAGCTATTTTTGCAACTGAATATTAAAATTAAGAAACCATTTTTTCTCTAAACATCATAAATTCTATTGTTCTTTCGGATTATATAAAAAAAAATTCTTGATGAATTTTTTATTTGTTTATTTAATAAACAATTTGTTATAAACAAATTATTTTTTCCGTATATTTTTTTAAATACTTAATTTTCTATGAAAACAGCCATGTGATGTTTTTTACGAAAAAATTTTTTTTTCTATTTTTTAAATAACTTAATATTTTTGTGCCTTGAAAAATTTTTTTTTCATCATTTCTTTTGCTTTTATAATTGAAATAACTTTGGAAATATGGCAGATGCAGTAACAATACTTCAAGTCTTTTTCATTAACCATCAATTAATTAAAACGGTCAAAAAGATTACAAAGAAGTAAATAATTATTTAAAAAATTGTAAGCAATAAAATTAAATTTAAAAAATTTTAAAACAAAACTGATAACGTGGCAGTTTTCATAACAAAATTAAGTATTTAAAAAAATATACGGAAAAAATAATTTGTTTATAACAAATTGTTTATTAAATAAACAAATAAAAAATTAATCAAGAATTTTTTTTTAAATAATCCGAAAGAACAATAGAATTTATGATTTTTAGAGAAAAAATGGTTTCTCAATTTTAATATTTAGTCGCAAAAATAGATTGTTAATTAACAAAAGCATTTTTTAGCAGCAAATAAATTTTTTTAAGAAACCGTTTTTTCTCTAAAAATCATAAATTGTATCAACCAATAGATTACGCAAAAAAATTTTTGATTAGCTCATAAACAATGCATTTGTTTATAACAATTTTTTAAACAATGGTGATAAAATTTAAGAATAAAAGTTTATGAATCCCTCATTGTACAATTAACAGTAATAGATCCGTAGTCGGTAAAATTTAGACACTAAAACATAAATTAAATATATTTTATTTTATGAAAAAATCACTGAATTTTTAAAAACAAATTCAACTTTTATTTATTAATTGGTATACGCTTTGACTTATTTCATCTTATTGGCAGAGGTTAACGAGAAATGTTTCAAATAAAAAAGTTGTAGTTTAATAATGGCCATATTTTGAAACCATTTTGTACTATTGTAATGGATGAAAGGCATGGCAGGGTCGCCATGTAATGGATGCGTCTCCAATGGATACGTTGGTAGACTAAAGGTGTGGAAAGGCCTCTGAATCGGTGGTGTTGCGGGTCGCTTGGAGGATCATCTCCAGGGAATGAAACAACTACTTCTAGCACTGGGATATGTTTGATTTATTTACTATAATACATTACACTATTTACTATTGCTGATGATATATATAAGTACCTAGCCGTATAGTAGTATATTTATACTTAATGGTTAAAGATTACTGATCTCTGACCATTCGACTTTATATAATGTTCTTCATGACTTACTCTAAATCAACTTCTCCTATAATAAATATTGAATGCATATTTATATAACCAGTCAAGTTCAAATAAAACAAATAAACATATTATTGTTTTGACTTACTTCACGCTTGAACTTGACTTTCTATTAAATAACCTCCTTAATTTATATTTATATAATAATGAAATGTTCGAACGTTTTGTTGAAATAAGATCAAGGGAATTTAATTCTTATTTCAAATATTTATTATTATATTATTATATTGGGCCAAAAGGCATCACACTATACAGGGTATCTGCATATATACCGTTCTTCGGATTATATCCTTTTGCAATTGGTCAACAAATATGGTTTTATTAGCGACACTAAATTAAAAAATTAGTCTTAAATATTATTTCACCAGCCAAACATTTCAGTTGTAAAATAATCATACTATTAGGCATTATCTTTTCTCTTTTCAAAGGAACAAGTACGATACTGTGCTATTGTTATCGGATTAACGACTACCCGGTGTGGGTTTTGGTCTTAAATCAATCATGTTGGCATTAGTCAAAAAGAAATATCTTGGAACGAAGTATACCTACCTATGACAAATAAATATTCTTAAAGATTGAGAAAAAAGAGTAGGTACTTACACCTTGTACAGTCGACGGAAAAGTTTTGTAAGACGTGTATTAAAATGGCGATTATCAATCTCGATTCTTAAAAGCCCTTATTAATACACTTGTCGGTTAAATAACTAAATTGTTGGTAGCTTAACAATGATCTTATTTATGGAAATTAAATTCTATTTCAATGCTATATGCTGTATATACAGGGTGTCAATTTTAAAACTTACAATGGGCTGTACCTCGTGCACGAAAAGAGATTTCAAAAAAATTTCAAAACCGTTTCTAGGGTAGAGAGGGGGAACTAAAATGTCATGAGAGAGAACTTACCCCCACCAACCCCATATGCCCTACCTACCCCACCTACAAAAATTTAAATGGCAACCCCTTACTTGTGATACGTCGTTAGAGAGCCCGTAGAAAATGCTTTGCAACGGTCTAAGTCATAATTATACAGGGTGTAACAATAAAGCAGAAACATTTATTTGACAACAAAATGAAAAAGTGTTAAATGTCGAACTACAAAAATGTTAATTAATTTAGTAAATGTTCAAAATGGTTTCCATTGTTTTGTAAACAATAGTACAACCTATTTTCAATTTCCCATACGAACGTTGGCAAATGTTGCTTTAATAATATCACGACATGCTTGACTAATTCTTCGTCGTAAATCGTCGATTGAGGTTGGTTTAGTTTTATAAACAACCGACTTAAGGTGACCCCACAGAAAAAAATCAGGTGGCGGTAAGTCTGGTGACCTAGGTGGCCACTCAATGGGACCTCTCCTTCCAATCCATCTATTTGGATAATTATTGTCTAACGAGTCTCTAACTGCTACTGCGTAATGGGGAGGTGCTCCGTCTTGCTGGAAGTGCAACAAATTTTCATCTAGAGCTGGATGGTGAGTGTGGAAAAACCAAAAGGAAAAATCATTGTGTGGTTTTACGAAACCACGATGCAAGTGAAACTGAGTTTAGTTCGGCTTGTGAAGATGACTGGAGGTCTAAATAAAATTAAATATATTGAATGGACCGGATATAAATTTAAATACTTCCTCAAATATTAAATAAATTCAAGCCCACAAAATTAAAATCAAAAATAAACAACAATATGCACCAGCGTATTAATAGGAACCATATTGAAAGTTATTCATTCATATACAAAATTATTTTTTAAAATGTGCTTACTTACGGCTCCGGTTGCATTAAAAATCCCTTAAAGACCTACGCTACTGACCCAAACCCAATATTTATAACCACTCAACCAATAGTCTTTTACTGTCCACCAAAATTAGGAGTTCATAAAACTTCAATTAGCGTGTATACAGGGACGTTCAAAAATAAAAATAAACAATTTTTGACGACTTACATCTCAGACACCGGTGTTTCAAGGAATACTCTTTACCATGTGGTAACCAAAAGTCCAATAAATAAATCGCTAATAATTTTTTTTCGAAAAATCGACGTTTTGAAGCCTTCTAAAAATGTACGCTACTATATCAAATGTTGATAAGTAAAAATAGTCCCTTTGCCGACCCTTTTAAACCACCAAAATTTGAAGTTCATCAAATGTCAATTAAAAGCTATAACTGGGTGAGGCGATCTTAAGTGGGTTACACTGTATGTATTACACAGGAGTGGAGAGCCTCTTCCTCCTCCCCTGGAATATTATAGTAAACTACATCCTGCGGGAGGAAAAGTGGCACTTTCCTCCCTAGTAATTGAAATAGCAATTTTTTTTAAATTTGACAGGTAAAGACAGATAACATCAGTATTAATAATTCTCATAAGCATTTTTCACGACATTCTTGTATTCGTAGTGTGTTGGAAAGATCGTTCTTCGCACTGGCAGTATTCGGCGTGTCGATCTTCGTGTCGTACATCGACATGCGCCAAGAAATGTTTGTTGAGTTGTCCTCATACCATATATGTTTATAAACCGTTTCCAATTATTATGTCTGATCAAGATGAACGAAGTATGAATGCTAACAAGTACAAAATTGGACATCACGTTATTGTCAAATATGATAATACCTTTTATCCAGAAAATATTCCAGAATGAAAACGTTTCACACATCAGAACCGGAGTGCAAGCAGGGAATACCATGTCTAAATCCCCTAAATCTCCCAAATCTCCACTTGCATTTACTGCAAAGAGGTCAGAGAGATTGGTGAGAAGAGCAAAAAACCAGGTTGAAATGTCAAACGTAGAGTACGTAACCAAAAATGAATCCCCTTTAAAAATTTTATCGTAAGCCCATCGTAAATAGAATACTTTACAAATACATTAACCCTCTTTATAAATTCTATCGTACGCCCATGCTACCTAGAAGTAATTTTTTACAAAATTAATCCCTTTTAAAAAAAATGTTGTACACCTATGATAAAAAGAAATTTTTACAATTAAAAGTATTGTGTGTTGCATAAAAGAGTGACGAATCCATGTTTTTTCTTCACGCAAAAAAGTGCTCAACGCGCTTAAGCCTTGGGGATTATGTTTTTAGACGCCACTTAATGAAAAGAAAATAGGTTCCCTATTCCTATGATTTTCTGATTAAAATTTTCATGTTTTGCTCGGTATCGATAACACAGTTTAAAATATACTACACATAATAGTACACTATTTATAAGCTTTTGTTGTTAAGTATTTCAAAAACAAAGGAATAAACAAATTAGAGTTGACATTGTTTAAAAGTAAAAGTACTGTATAAACGTAGTTTTTTAACTTCCTGGTTTTAAACAAACCATGAAACGGCGTGCATACTTACAATACATACAAACCTACTTTACGAGCACGACTTGGCACCGGGCATTTCCTTTGGCGGTTTATACAGGGTGATGCATTATGAGTAGCAAAAACTTTGATATTTACACAAAACTTTTTAAGTTTTGAAACAAAATATATACTTCAACGAAAACTAGGAATAAGACAGAAACAGGAGATAATTTAATTTCTTCAAGAATAATTAAATGTACGGGGTGATTCAATAAGGGTAACGAGGAACCATATCTTGGAAACCGTATGTCATAGAGTTTGGGGAAAAATCTTCTATGAGAAAATCGGCACTCAAAAATGTTTTTTAGTCCACAGTTTTTCGCTAGGTGGCGCAATCTATCACTTAAAAAATATAATTGGATATTTTACAAAATATTCCTCATTTTAGGTTAGTTAAAAATACCAACTTTAGAAACAACTTTCTTATTCTACAACTTTTGTTTAAAGTCATTTTTCTGTATCACCTTTTATGAAGTGGTGGGGGAAGGGTTCTTTCGTTGACATGAAAAAGACTGTAACTTCATATGCCTGAACCGATTTTCAAAAATATAGACTCCATGCATAGAGCATTTAAGGTAGATTCCAGAAAAAAATAACAACACTTTTAATTTTTCAATCGGCCACTAGAGGGCGTTATGTAACATCTAGCTCTATTTATAATTTTTTCTGAGAAATTTCAAATGAAATGGTATGGCCTGGTGACCTTGCTGGCCACACATGAGGATATGAAAGATAGGATTCGGGAAGCAGTTCGAAGTATTTCCCTGGATTTGTGCATAGCAAATGATGTCAAGCATTTTGAGTATTTAAAATAATTAGGTAGTAGGTGCGTTTTGTAAGTTTCTATTATGAGTAGCTTCATTAGTTTTGTTTAATTACTTTTACTATATTTTTCTGATACGTTTTTACCTGTTATTTTATTTTCAAAACAATTGTATAGCAACATAATTTCTCTTACAAATTACTGGGTGAGCCAACAATCATCAACACTCACCAAAAAATGCCAATATCTTTGAAATGACAAAAGATATCAGTTCGCGGTTTTGACAGGTTAATAAGTCATCTTATTTGCCTTTTTGTCAGCTCTAACCATTTATAGCATTTCATTTGGAATTTCTCGGAAAAAAATCATAAATAGAGCTAGAGGTTGAATACCTCCCTCTAGTTGCCAATTGAAAAATTAAAAGTGTTGTTGTTATTTGTTTCTGGAATCTACCTTTAATGTTCTAAGTATGCATGGAGTCTATATTTTTGAAAATCGTTTGAGGCGTATGGAAGTTACAGTCTTTTTCATGTCATCAAAAGAAGACCTTCCCCACCACTTCAGAATAGGTGATACAGAAAAATGACCGTAACAAAGGTTGTAGAATGAGGATAGTATAGTTTGGCAAACCTAATTGAAGCTGTGAAAGGAATGCGGTCGAAAACATTCTATATTGCCACGTTAGACTATGAAAAAGCTAAAGTGCTAAGTATGTAGTGATAATAATTAAGAAATGGAATGTCAATAATTATTAAACGTTAGTTATTTAATGTGCTTGTCTATTAACATTATTTTTTCAATTTCTGAATATTAAAAGATGAACACTTTTCCAAATATGTTATGGGCCGGCAACGTCGTGCGAAAATCAAAATTAACACGTCCTCCGGACTAACTCAATTGGTGAATATTTATCGAACGGCTGTTGCTAAGTAACCATCTGACTTCCGATTGGCAAGCGCGTGCATGTGTTCTTCCCTCCCACTTCGACAATTGTCTGATATTGATTATCCAGTGGCGTTTATATTGTCAGTATTTACCTTCGTATTTTCAGTTTTACTTGGTATCTTATTATTTCGTATCCATTTTGAATTCAAATACGATTCTTAACATTATTTGTTTTTTGAAAAATACCTTACCTTTAAAGCAAAGCATAAATCAATTTCTATATATAATTATTATATAATAATAATTATTGTTTTTAATTCTTTTATAAAATAGGTACCGTACGCCATTGGTACGTTTATGACAAATATTGGCCATGTTTCCTCGCCCCTTACCGATGCCGCGTAGCTTCAGATAGACTTGCCAAACTATAGTTTCTAAACTTGCTATCTTTTACCAACCTAAATTCAGGAATAGTTTGTGAGTGATAGATTGCGCCATCTAGCGAAAAACTATGGACTCAAAAACATTTTTATAATTTTTTTAGGACCGATTTTCTCATAAGAATTTTCCCCCCAAACTCTGGGACATACGCTTTCCGAGATATGGTACCCCGTTACCCTAATTGAATCACCCGGTACAAAAATAATTTTACCTTTCTCTAGAAAACTGGTATTTCTTAGACCAAAAAAATATTCTAAATGTTGAGGTGTTGAAGAAAAGTAATGCTTATGTCAGTCATTCGTACTACTAAAATATGAAGTTTGTTATCGACTTATAGTAGTGATGCCCACGATATTTTGGTTTGCGAGAGTATCGTCTCGTTTTGTTTTCGAGACGATACTTTAAATTTCTCTTGCGGGACAAGACAAGACTTTTAAAAGGCTCGTCTCGAATCTCACTCGAGAGTCCCGCAATAGTCTCGAAGTATCGCGTATAAAAATGCCAAATATTAATTAATTATTCTAATTATCGCGAATGTTGACATACATTTCTTAAATCCCCATAATAGCGAATGTGTTCACACTAACATTGCCTCGGAGAAACGAAAAAAAATATTTTTTTTATATACATATTTGTTTAAAAATTGCATGTCCGCATAATGTGTGTATCTATGATCGATTTTCGTTTTTTTTTTTCTATTTATCTTGTTAGATTATTAGGTTTTTGTTCATTAAAATAAAAATTAGAACTGTATTTCATTTGTGTATTTCACTTAGACAGGAAACACGAGAATTTTGCGAGACTCGCGCGAGACATGAGACGAGACTTTTATTGCGAGACGAGTCATTCCACTTTTCTTGCGAGACAAGACGGGATTTTTCAAACTCTCGTCTCGTGGGCATCACTAACTTATAGATATTATGCAATGTCTCTATCTACTATAATTTTCACAATTGAATAACTATTACTAAGGTGACATTTAACAATGACGTTCTACTTAAATTAAATATGTACAAAAAATGTATCGTATTGTAAAAATATACCCAGCGCACATTTTTATAACCTTGAACTAACTGTATCTATTGTCTATTAAGCTTCAAGCGGTCGCGTGGTGTCAAATCGACCGCTCTCCGTATATTTTCGTTCCTTAAGCTTGAAACACACCAGCTGTAACATTTTGTTGCGAAACGTCATGCGCAAGATTCTGTTGCGCCACAAAAAAATATTAAAACCGAAAATGCAACAATTTGTGGCAACAAAACAATGTAAACGACGAAGTTACAAGGGTTTTTGAGTGAACAAGCACAAGTATCTGATCGGCTAATATTTACGGACAATTTATATAACAGTGGATGTCAGTGTCAGTGATAAACGTGTGTGAAATGTTGCTCAGGTCTTCGGCATCGCCTTTTGTTGCGATACATTGCACAACGTTGCGAGACAATGTTTCAATTGCGCGCCAGCTCTATTTTAGGAAATGTGGAGCTTGCAATTGCAATGTTGCGCTTAAGCTTAAGGGTGGGTTTATCAATGCCTGGTTAAATCTGTCAGCTATCTCTAGCCGCCAGCCAAAGTCTCGGTTACATTAGAAAGTGTTTATCAATGCACCACATGACCGTCAGGTAGCTAAGTGGAAGCTAAGTGTAATTGAGCATTTGGCAACCTTGTTCGTGATATAAACGTGGGTGTAATGTTGTCAGAGTGTAAATTTCTCATTTTAATTTGGTGTAAGGAGGATGACCTGTTGTTATAATTCACTGAAACAAGAATATAGAGGTGATGGTTTTTATTTTTGTATGTTATCGCAAGCTTACTCTGGCAACACCGTAGGAGATGTCACTTGTCAGTGTCAAAATTGTGGTGGTAGGTGGTCTATTTTTTTTATTTGGTCTGTGTTGTGTTGTTTGTTGTTTGCTTTTGAAAATGTTCACAAAACAAAAAAGATTTCCCAATTTCACGGAGTCAGAGCGACAATTACTGATAAAAGTAGCCGTTCATCAAAAAGCATTATAGAATGCAAAAAGACGGATACTGTGACCTGGCGAGAAAAACTAGAATGCTGGGATAAGATCGCGAACAAGTTCAATGCCTGCTCTACCACACATGTAAGCTATAAAATCATTCAATTTTAAATGAAACATACAGTATATATTTTAATACAATTATAGTTTGGCAAGTCTATCTGAAGCTACGGGGCATCCGTAAGGGGGGAGGAAACATGGCCGATATCTGTCATAAACGTACCAATAGCGTACGGTACCTATTTTATAAAAGTATTAAAAATAATAAATATATATAGAAAATGATTTATGCTTTGCTTTAAAGGTAAGGTATTTTTCAAAACACGGTACCTATTTGTTAAAAATCGTACTTGAATTCAATATGGATACGAAATAATAAGATACCAAGTAAAACTGAAAGTACGAAGGAAAATATTGACATTATAAACGCCACTGGATAATCAATGTCAATCAATTGTCGAAGTGAGAGGGAAGAACACACGCACGCGCTTGCCAATAGGAAGTCAGGTGGTTACTCAGCAACGGCGGTTCCATAAATATTCACCAATTGAGTTAGTCCAGAGGATGTGGTAATTATGATTTTCGCACGACGTTGCCGGCTTGAAGGAAACCCATAACATATTTGGAAAAGTGTTCATCTTTTAATATTCAGAAATTGAAAAAATAATGTTAATAACGTTTAATCATTATTGACATATTGTTAATAATAAAAAGTCCATTTTATAATTAGTATTTTCGACCGCATTCCTTTCACAGCTTCAGTTATGTTTTCCAAACTATACCTCTTCCAGTTTCAGACAAAATGTAATAAACATGAAACAATTATGACATTCATGACACAGTTGACAGTAAGAATCACGGAACACCACTTTCTCGTATTTAACTGTATGTTCTATGGTTAACTTCAACTTGGCAGCTAGGATAGCCGATAGTTTGACTGACAGCTAATACAAAACTGGCAGTTGATAAACACGTTGGCCAACAGCTAAGATTTAGCAGAAGGCTTCAATATTCAACCGAGCATTGATAAGCCCTAAGTCGCATTCACTTATAACGGACATCAGGCGTGGACGTTGCACGGATGTGGCGACGATTTGACGTGTGCAATGCTGACAGAAAGAGCGAAATAGTGACGAGAAAAGTCAGTCCGTAGAGTTTTTGGTTACCCACTGATCTGGAAAATTAATTTTTCAAGTAGTTATGAAGATATGATGGGTGTGGTAAACTTGGTTAATGTGTAACTCACCCTCTAAACCAAGCTGCTTAGCATGTTTTTGTCGGGTCTGGTCCTAGGAACTCCTATTACACTAATCCGAACGAGTATAATTATATAAGCATGGACATTTTTCAATATCCTCTAAAAATAGTATATTAAATAAATACCGTCTCAAAAAGTGACATGCAACGGACATGTATCTTCCTGTAAGTCTCGTGATACTGCACGAAGGCGTGGTAAGGGGTAAATAAACAGGTGTCAAAAAATAATAGTTCAATACTATTAAACGCTTTACAAAATTAGAAAAATAAATTTCCAAAGAGCAGACCGTCCACTAAGAAGCAACAACTACTTCTCGGGCTATATGCCCCGACAGACATTGAATTACACTTCTAAAGTAAACGGGGTTGGTATATCTGTTAAGATAGAACCAACCATTCTGGTTTGCGATTAGAATGAATAACATCACCTGTGGACCGGTTTCGGCGTTTTGCGCCTCATCAGCACAAGGTAGATGCCATTCGTATTGAACTATTATTTTTTTACGTCTATAGATCACGCTTTACTAATATGACAATTATCTACAGGTAACTGTAATTAAGTAAGGTAGTTCCATCAAGAAAAGTATAAATTTGGGTTGTGTCCCGAAAACGGTACCCCGAAATTTTTTTGAGTACGCCATTGAATTCTACGTTAAAATATATACAGTGTGTACATAAAGTAACGTAACTTGCTAATATTTCGATTTCCATTAGGTTTACAAAAAAAATTTGGATTAAAGGTTTTTTCAAATAATCCAGACCATCTGCATAAGTCGATTAGAAGTATACAGGGTGCACCGTTGCTCTAAAATAACTTACTAACATATTTTTTTAAATAGAACACCATGTATATATTTTCAGTTATTCATAATTTATTAAATTATAAATACAACCGTCAAGACCGCATAATTCTACCTTTAATAATTCCAAAGTTACATTGTTTTTAATCTAAAATTATAAAAAAATTGTTTATGTCATAAAAAACTAATAGGTTTTTCTGTCATTAATTGTTTTTAAATGTCATGAATTATTTCCCATTGTCATTAGTGAAAGGTGTTTATTGTAATTAGTTGCTTTTAAAATTTAAGTATGATTACCGAACAGGAAAGAATATTGATTCTTATTATGAGAGGTTACGGTGATCGTAAAAGAACTTATGTTGAGGTAGCTCACTTATTTAATGATACGTATCCAAATCGCAACCAAATTACCAAAACTTCAGTTTGGAGGATTGTGAAACTTTTTGAAGAAGTGGGTTCAACTAAAAATCGCCCTAAAACTGGCCGACCAAAGACCGTAACTAATGATGAAAAATCCTTGGAGGTTTTGTAGAAAATCCTTTTACATCCATTCGGAAAACTGCATTGGAACATGATGTTAGTGTGGGATCCATCCGTCTGTAACATTATTAATAAGAATAAGTTTCATCCTTATAAAGTAACTCTTACAAGAATTATCTAAAGATGATTATGACCGCAGAATAGAATTTTGTGAAACTATATTGCAAAAGGTAGATGCAGTCCCTCATTTTACAAGTAAGATAGTATTTTCCGATGAAGCCACGTTTATGTTAAATGGTACAGTTAATCGCCACAATTGTAGATATTGGAGTGATACTAATCCTAGGTGGATGCGCGAATATAGAACACAAAGACCTTCAAAAGTTAATGTTTGGGCAGGTATTATCGGACCATTCTTTGTAGAAGGCAATTTGAACGGGCCAAAGTATTTAGATTTATTAAGAAATCAAATAGTTCCTGCAATAAGAAATGCAGTTGGTAAAAATTTTAATGACACTTGGTTTCAGCAGGTGCTGCTGTTCGAAATTATTTAAATGAAGTTTTCCAAGACAGGTGGATTGGAAGAAGGGGCACAATTAAGTGGCCAGCCAGATCTCCCGATTTATCGCCTTTAGACTATTTCTTCTGGGGATATCAGAAAAACATTGTGTAACAAGACAAAACCTGATAATCTGGATGAACTGAGAAATAGAATACTGTTAACAGCCCATCAAATAACAAATCAGCAATTGCGTAATACCATATCAGCTTTTTATAATCGACTGGATAGTGTCATATAGAAGAAGGAAGACAATTTGAACATCTCATTAAATAAGATTAGTTATTTGTCCCTGTTAATTATTTTGGTAATAAAAACGTTCCCGTAAATTATTTTTCTCAATAACTGTAGAACAAATGAGATTAGAATTATGCGGTCTTGACGGTTGTATTTGTAATTTAATAGATTATGAAAAACTGAAACATGGTGTATTATTTTAAAAAATATGTTAATACGGCATTTTAGAGCAACGGTGCACCCTATATACTTCTAATCGACTTATGCAGATGGTCTGGATTATTTGAAAAAACTTTTATTCAACATTTTTTTTTGTAAACCTAACGGAAATCGAAATATTAGCAAGTTACGTTACTTTATGTACACACTGTATAAGATAACTTTTGTAATAGCAGGGATACAGGAGGACATCCTCAAAAAGCACAGATCTTCGAAATCGCCCTGTATCTTCGAAAAGTAGCAATGCTTCGTGATAACCGCAAGGCTCTATTTTTTTTAATAGCTGAGGAACTCTGCAGTCTTAACCCAAAATGGATCACAGTCTACATTGGACCATTTAATTATAATGCAAGCAATACATATATAGTGATGCAAACGATGCCGACAAAAGCTTATGTCTGTTATTAAAACGTGCATAAAGCTCCACTTCACTCTGAAAGAAGAGCCGCAATGTGTATTTTACTTCTGCAACGCAGAGCCAGATTTAAATGTATTGCTCGCTCGTTTAACTTATAACCTACACATACAGTATAGTTTTGAATTAAACTTAATATAAATATAAGCATTTATTGCTAGGAAAGAATGGGTATGGAATATTCGTATATATTGAAAAATGTATCTAAACTCAGCTCTCTCATCCCCGAGACTTTCGACCAATCAACCTCTAGAAACCTAAAAACGGTATTTGCCGGAATATACTGCATTCCTCCTTATGCACCACTCAGTATCACTCACAAGTTCGTTGGTAAGGCTTTATCAGTGAACACCAACATGAAATAAAGCTTCCTACAATGCGATTGTTTTTCTCATCACCCATATGTGACTAATAATCTCTCGCCACCATAATTATGATAGAACCTGTTTATTTCTTTGAGAGGAAAATAAGTAACAAAATTGGAGCCCACACAATATTTCCTGTTTTCATTCGACGTGGTTGCAGAAACATCCTTATTAAGGCAGGATCAGCCCTAGGGTATATATCCATAATTTTTCATATGAGAATTCGCCATCCAACGTATAACTTTGTAACATGTCTATAGACCTGTTTCGAATTTATAGAATAAATCCTTTTAATTACCGCTCGACGTCACACTAGCCACTTCCAATTATAGTTCTGTGATCTCAAATTCTCCTACTCCGAACGCTAAGACAATTGACGTCTGCCAACGGTGGCTTCCATTTTTTCAACGCCACGAGAGACAGTTTCCGATATCGACCCTCTTCGAGCAAAGACCTCCATTTTTTTAACGCTTTTATACCTTTCCTATCTAATTAATTTTGCTGTGGTAAGCATTGCCCCTAGACTAGGATACAAGCCCTGGGCTAGGATACAAGCATGAAGGTTAGAGAGGAGGAGTCTAAACGACAATGTGCGCTTTCAAGTAAAAATGGCACAGATTTATGTTCCATAATAGATAGTTTGAAATTCCTCACCAGAGGCGCAAGTGTTTCGCTCTGGGCTAAATTTGGCCATTTACTCTATTCAAATGCATGTAACTATAATGAGAATGTTTAGGAATTGCTCAAATTTTTGGGAAAATATTGAGATTTGTATCATTTACATTTACGATCATAAGCCTAGCTTTAAATAGGATTATTATCAACTTAATTATTTTTGTGAACACTGTGGCTTTCCCTATTATATTTTAATTATTAGTCAGCCAAGCGCTTTTCCTAGCGGGGGTGCAATGTTTAGCTCATTAGTTAAATTTAGTGATAAATAACGTTGCAAAAATAAATAATGAAATTGTTCAGGAATTAGCATCAACGGCAAGGAGGAATATTTTGAAAGTAAATTTACCTGTTTTATCTTTGAAACCTTGAAACGGAACTATAGCTGGGAAAGTAGAAATAAACACAATGAAGCTTTTAATTTTAAATTATAAGAATGTTTAAAAGCCTTAATGAAATAATAACAAACGAAATTTAAAAACTAGAAATGCAGCACAAACTGTAGTAGAAAAATTTTATTATTTTATAGTTATCTGCTTTGGAGCGATCTTCTATCAAAAATTAACGTTTTAAGGTGAATTTTTATTTTAGTATATTAGATGTTACGAAAAATTCACTACCAGAAATATTTTCTTTGATACAATAATGTAATTATTTATTAAAATGTTTATTAGCGGATCCGGAGTTTTTGAGAAAATCATGTTTGAATTTGGATTCTTATTTACAACAAGGGTATGGAGACTTCCTTCAATGAGACATTGATGAAAATTCATTATTTATTGAAATTTTATCGTTTAAAGCCATTGTCCATTCTACATATTAAAGTATATAATCACGAATGAGTTTACTTCTTGTTTTCCTAATTTAACCGTATCTATAAACTGTTTCCTTAGATTCCTTAACAAATGTCATAAAATGACGGGTTTCGGTGTCGATGTATGAGGTTACTTAAATCAATATTTTTAGTTTAAAATTTCATTCAAAGGTAAGAAATTAAAACAAATCATTGAATTATAGAATATAATTTTTTTATTAATTTGATTTAATCAATCATGGGCAAGCCCAATTAACATAAATACAATATAAAAAATGTTTCATTGTAGTTTCGCAGCCTTCCTCTTCTCTTTTGTTTTTCTTTTTACATCTTCGTTTCTCCTGTTATATTGTTTACATGAAAAATGCATGCGAGTAACAAGATAAAAACACTTAATCTTTTTTGTCACTACCTTGTCATGTTCTTTACAACCTACAAATGGAATTGTCGAATATACATTTTCAATGGTTTTGGTTACATTAAAAAGTGTTTCTGCATTAAGATCGCTAAAAGATAATGTTTTAAGAGTTGCCCTCTCTAATAGTGAAATCAATTCAATAATCCCTTGCTCTTCGCATCAATAAGCCTGTGCCTTTCTGGTACGCAACAGTCTGTAGGTAGCTGTAAAGTGGCCATGCACTCTTTGCAAACTGTAGACTTAAGTCCATATTTGATGGTAGTAAAACGTTGAGCCTTCCTTGCCACATAGCCAGAGATGTAGCTCAAAATGTAATCATACTTATCTTCTTGGCAGTAGTCATGTTCGAGAAGAACTAATGCATCGGAAAGACATGACAAATTCTTTCCTGTATCCAAAATGGTATCAAGTTGCCCCTCCCATTGAGATTTTCTTTCAGAGGCGTCTGAAATATCTTTTAAGGACAACAAGACATTCAACGTATCTCCACCTGATACATTACTGCCTTTTGGAGGTTTGCATAACGAGTATGTGGACACCAGACCATACATTTGCAAAAATAAGGTAGGATCAGGATGGTCATTGCACCCACAACAATTTCGCATGAGGCCAAAAAATCTCTGAAAATTTACTTAGTCAGTACCATTATTTATAAACTTTACTAACAAAACGTTACCTCCAACGCATCCTGATTTAATCTAGCTGTCATTATATATTCAAAACCACATTTTTCATTTAGAAACTGAGATATTTCCAATGTAGCTTTTAATGATATTTTTAATCCAAACAGGTAGAATGGGAAAGAAAATTGTATCCATTAATGGTAGCACTTCGTTCCCATAGATTTAAATAGCACAAAAAATCTTCAATTATCTCGAATATTATTTAATATTATTTTATAAAAAGCGAAGAAATATAAGTTTTTACCTGGTTCTGTTGATTCCCAGGTTTTACAGCGCCACGGGGGGTTCGGCAGTTCATCGCTTCAATAAGTTGCATTATTCTATCACTAAATACTTGCGTAGGTTTGTGATTCTTGAAGACCTGGTTGAATTTTTTCATACAACTGCATTGCACTTGTTGCACTGAACAACTATGTAAATGTAAAGGAAAGTGGATGAGTTTTTTTTACAAAACATAGGATTAGTAATTATTACCTGAAATGCAAGGGTCACATTCATTTTTTGGAAGTATTGTGGCTTCACATGATCTGTCGTCATTTTAAAATTTGCCTTCAGATTATAGGTTGAAGTATTTTCAATTTCAATAAGGTCATAAAAATGCTTCAATTTCATGACACCATCAGGAGTCTGAAACATAGTACTAATTTTTACACATGATTAAATATATAAGAAATAAATTGTTACCCAAGTTTCATCAAACTTTATGATAAAATTTCTTAGGTTTTTGATGAGGTGAGGAAAATCCGAAAAAAACCATAGACGTCGTGTGGGATCAAAAATATGTTCGCAACTAACATTTTCCTCTGAAACTCCAAACTTATCCCACATACTCCGATTCCAAGTTGCACCATCAGTAACAACTCCATCTACACAAAAACCAGATTTCTCAATCATAATGATTGCTTCCATGACAATTTGGTGTAGCACACTTCCAGAAGCGCATCCTTTACTAAGAAAGCATGCCAAAGATTGTACCCACTTTCCTTGAAAAGGTTGGTACATCAAAACTAGAGCATGATCTCCTTGTTTGTTGGCCTGATGATGCGGTGTATATTTTCCCAAATTTGTAAAACTCTGAACTTGTAATTTTTGGCGGTTAAATGAAACACCGGCAGAAAGTTGCATTTCATCCAACAGCAAAACCCCTAAAAACATAATGTTCAAAATAAAAGTCATTTTAAATTGTTATGCTAAGTTCTCACCTCTTCTTTGTTCGGGTTGCATGGCCACTGCTTTTATTTTCAAAACTTTAAAAATATTTGGTTGGAATCCATATGCACCCTTTACTTTTTGTATGTATCTGTTGAGCGTTTCCACACAAGGAACAGCAATGATTCCATGGGTTCGGAGATGCTCATATGTTTTTCGGCTTTTTATTCGCAATAGCAGACATTCGTAAACCCACTGAGTGGTGTAGCGTATGCTCCTTGGATTGTTCACTTTTGATGCAGCAAAACAAGCTCGTACAGCTTCTCTTTGAGTTTCTGGTAGAGCAGACAATGCTTCTTGAATAGCACTTTCATTCGTCTCGGAGCAACTTTTCATTAAATTTCGTATGTCAGTTTTCAATTTGTATATGTCACGGGCCATGTCCGCAATCGGGCCGGGACGTCATGGCCCGGGCTATGTTGACACAGCCCGGGCCCTGACGTCCTGGCCCGACCTTCTTGGACTATGTCGTCTTGGCCCGGGCCATGACAGCGTAGACCGGGCCGTGACAGCAGCGCCCGGGTATTGTCAAGACGGCCCAATACTATCCGGGCTATGTTGTCAAATAGTTTTTTTTGCAAAATTCAATAAACGTATAAGTACATTACAAGATGAGAACTTTGACCAACCTAACAAAACCTAACCCCAACCCCAGTTAGATTCGACGGCGGACCGAACTGGGGTTGGGGTTAGGTTTTGTTAGGTTGGTCAAATTAAACAAATAGTAGGTACATGGGACCCAATTCCGAAATCGCACTCCGAATTTTTCGTAATTCGGTCCGCCGTCGAATCTAACTGGGGTTGGGGTTAGGTTTTGTTAGGTTGGTCAAAGTTCTCATCTTGTAATGTACTTATACGTTTATTGAATTTTGCAAAAAAAACTATTTGACAACATAGCCCGGATAGTATTGGGCCGTCTTGACAATACCCGGGCGCTGCTGTCACGGCCCGGTCTACGCTGTCATGGCCCGGGCCAAGACGACATAGTCCAAGAAGGTCGGGCCAGGACGTCAGGGCCCGGGCTGTGTCAACATAGCCCGGGCCATGACGTCCCGGCCCGATTGCGGACATGGCCCGTGACATATATACCTATGAATTATAAAGTATAAGTATAAATTACACATAAGTTATATAAAAATGTTTATATAATACATACTTGAGGGACATAATATTATATTAGGTATTTACCGTAGATTTAAGTCTTGTGTTCCTTTCAGTCACATTTCTAAAACAACTTGTTCTTTTTTTTTGTTTGGATTTTTTCACTTCTTCTTGTATCCTCCTCCTTTCTAAAAATTTCTGATATTTTTTGCAAGCCACAAACACTTTTATTTCAGGCCCTTTGGAATGTATACCTCTTTTAATAATATATCCTAAACAGTCTTCTGATCTACAATACATACAAACTTTCATTATAATGATATAAATGGAAAACAGAACAAACGTTGGTAATTAACCCACCTTCTTTGATCAATAGTTCCTGGACATGGAGTAAGTTTGTTGACTATTTTTAATGTTTCCGAGATACATGAAACATCATCAACCTTATGTAAATCTTAGAACAACAACTTTTCTCTCACATAGAAATACCTATAAATAAGTTGTTTTATATCCTATGACTAAAATAATTGTTGTTTACACTTACATCTATAGTTAAATCTTCATGAAGTACCACTCGTTTTAAAAGTGAGGATATGTCATCTTTCCAACGAATAAAAACAAATTTACCATTTATCTCACTAGAAGACCAACACCCCGAGGGTAATAAAACTGTACTTAATATATCCTTTGTTAATTTTCGCGACTCCTGAAAAGTTGAAAGCAAATTTTCATAATTTAACACATCTTTAAGCTCCTCAAGTACTGGTCCATCCTGTTCGGTATTTACTACCAATGCTTTAGTTTTTATTTTCTTTGGTGGCAAAATACAGTCTCGTTTTGTGGGCAATTTGCGTTTTTTTGTTGGATTATCAAGATACTTTGGAAAAGATGGAAAAATAGAAGGTATTGCATCTTCCTTCATCTTGGGAGTACCTCTTTTCATTTGAAAAATAGTTCCATCTGAGAGCGTAGTTGTGTAAAAACTCTCAATATCACTATCTAAAAAATGTAATTCGCACACAGCATCTTTTGAGGTTAGGCGCTTGTCTGCCCGTCTAATAGCTTTTTCCCAATTTCTAACCATTTCGTCCTTCAACATAGAATGTTATAATATATTATTTTGGGTTGCTTGAACAGCAATTTTAATAATAATATTTAAAGTTGATGACTACAATTTCAAGATTACTTACCGTGCGTGGTCGGAATAAACTACACCATTTTTCTTGTTCCAAGCCTTTAAATTACCGTAACCAGTATTAAAACCAGGCACAAAACAATTTGTCGACATAATTTGACGATTAATCAATTCAATCAGAGATAATATACACAATTCAATATAAAAATTCTTGTTGTATAACAATGGCACTTGTAATCCCGAGCCAATAATGGAACACTGCGGACCTGGCGGCGAAATTGTGTACCAGCTACTTTGGTACATGAAAAGAGGCCAATTCGAAAGCAAGACGTTTTGTCTCCTCCCCTCTACCCTCCATGGATACAAGATATAAGACCTAGACCAGGATACCGCTGCTAGGATACCGTTCTAATCAAGACATCTTTATCTTCCTATCTTCTTCGAGATCTAGTCTCCATCTTCTCAAGATTTCCTAGAGGCAAGACCTACCTACATTCTTCAACCATCACCTTTTGCGGAAACAACACTTCATATGCTAAATACCTATAAAAGTACAAATTCTCCTCACATTTGTTCATTTCCTGTGGCAGAAGAATGAAATATAAATTTGTTTTAAATCCTATTTTTTATTTTTTTCTAAATCCTCAGGGAGATATCGCCCGGGGTGAAGTTTTAAAATTTTTTTTTAAGTAGGTAACTTTCTTATTATTTGATTTCTGGTTAAGTTTCATTTAAATTCTACAAGGCGTTTCTACCTTTTCCGCCTTAGTTTTTCTAAATTCATTAGTATTTTTTTATCGACGTCAAAAAGGTAGTGGCGCCCTCAATTTTTACAATCTTTCTGTTATCCTTGTGCGACATAAACTTGGGGTCGAATCACCCTTGAGAGGAGTATCTAGCCGGAGCCCTTCAAGCTAGAGCGATTACTGTTACAAATTGGCGCCTCTTGCCGATACAAATTGGCGCCCTGTAAGGTTACAAATTGGTTCCCTTTACAGTTACAAATTGGCGCCACATACCGTTACAACTTTTGGCAGCAAGCAACGAAATATATTTTCAACGCTCAACTACAGAACAAGCATTACACTGTATCAAGACAGTAAACTTCGTTGTACAACTAATTCCTATAATACTTGGCAGAGACGAGTTCAAACAAGATTTCATTTTTATCCAAAAATGTTTGGCACACAATTCTCGAAAAATCTTTTGAATGCAGATTAGACAAATTAATATATTTAAAGAGTTTGAAGGTGTTAGTAGTTAATAATTGTTTTTGTACATTAAAAGCCGCGAACAATAGTGAAGATGTCTCCTAACGCTTAAATGAATCACCCTGTACATATTCAAAACTAAAACGATAATTAAATCGTAGGCATACGTCTAAAATTAATCGCACAGGACATCGCGAGTACATGGTTGTGCGGTGTAGTGTTTTTAGTCCGTCAAAGAACTTTTCGAAAATAGATCAGTGCGTTGCACCCTGATTTGTATGTCGAACGCGTTCCTCGCGCGTGTATGTTTTTGTTAACGCCAGTGCTAACTGCTTCAGTTCTTGTATCGGAGTCGGTCATATTATTTTTTTTTGTGATTTTATTGTTGGTATTATTTTGTAGGTATTTTAGTACATTGCGCTATTAATAATAACTTTATTTATTTCGGTTTGTTGCTATAGGATTTTGTTTAGTTTGAGGTTCAAATATGAGAGTAGCAAATAATAAGAACAATGATTGTATTGAAATTTGTTTTTTTAATGTAATAGCTTTAATTACACCAATAGACTACACGCAGAAAAAAAAATTAGTGGGAAGATGAAGGTGTAGGTAAATAAATAAAAACGGGATTTTAAAATTTTTCAAATATTTTCTGATAGCTGAGTTTTCTTGTGGCATCTGTTATTTTTCAAAGACGGTTCATAGATAAATGAAATGAAAGTTCGAGTAACAAATAAAGTAGGTCATATTTAGAATAACTAGTTACATGAAAACTTTTGTATGCTTCATTTTTTAAAAATTGAATAGATGAGGCTTTTACTTGATGAAGATCCATATTAAATGATGAAATATAACAATTTAAACAAATTAAATTGAATAGATGAGGCTTTTACTTGATGAAGATCCATACTACTGATGAAATAAAACAAATTAATTTGTTTAAATCTTCATTATTTATTTTGAACTGACGTTCAAATTAAAAAAAAGCTACTGTGTAGCGAAACGCGTCACTAATTTTAATTTGAACGTCAGTTCAAAATAAATAATGAAGATTTAAACAACAAATTAAATTGTTTTATTTCATTATTTATTTTTTAAACATAAACATCCACAAAAACTCGAACTTTGACTATTTGGGTTAGAAACATCAAATTTTCTTCGGTAGGGAACGTGCAGGCAAAAAATACCTACGTCAAACTGTAAACTCAGTTCTGCTTTAATTGCGAACAACCATGCCCATGATGACGTCATGAGTACGTCGTGATGACGTCATCCAATGTTTTTTAAGGGGGAGGGGGTAGGGTTCTAAATGCGAAAAAAAGCATATTTTTGTGATTTTTTTGCGGCGACATGAGTAATATAATTTTATTAAATTTAATTACATATTATTGTACAACTTTTGAAGTATGTCAGAAAAAAATTTCACTAGTAATACCACTAGAGGTCAAATTATTTCCGTCGAAGACGAGGGATCTTTACTTATTGACTAATGCAATTTAATAATAATTATTAGATTTAATTGCAATGAGGATTGGAAAAAAAATGTACCATTTAAGTAGTTTGGACATGATAAAACTAGATGTTGGTTGTATTTCTTTTTGTGGGGTTATTTAAAATAGAGAGTATAAGTCATTCGGCTCAATAATATTGAAGAATTGAACGATAAAATTTATACTGAAGTTACAGCTGTTTGACGTAATAATGTTGGGCAATTCATTTAAACCTTTATCTTCTTTATCTAAATAACTAGGTGTTAGTTTTATTTTATTTTTAAATTTTTGAGACTTTGAAGATCTTATCTCAAAAACTATGACCTATTGGGTAATAGTGATACATATTGTCGTTTTTAGAATCTATCAGCGTATTTTAATTTGCTATAAAAAATAAAGGTTTCCATTTAAATGACGTCATTATAGCTATGTTGTACGTAATAAAAGCAAAACTGAATTTACAGTTTAATGTATCTCGGCATTTTTTGTCTAGACGTTCCCTAAGGAAGAAAATTTGAGGTTTCCAACCCAAATAGTCACACTGTATGTACAATGTATAGTAGTTAAATGTTAGGATAAACTTAAAATACTCGTCCATTGGAAAACCTCTATACAGGATGATCCATCAAAAATATATAAACAAAATGTACCATTAAGTCCAATTTGTAGCACTATCAATTTCCTATGCAATGATTTATATCAAGTCATATTATCCAAAATCATCGATCCTCTAGCAGAATAAACAGATTTGTATATTAAAAATGTTTTACAACTGTACCCGTCCAAAAAACAATAGAACTAATGAGATCAACATTAAAAACTGATCAGATACTTACAATAAATAGAACGACTGGCGGATAGCGACACCGATTCTACTTTGGCTCTGAGCTTTCCGCATGCGCAAATTTTACGCTTGTGTTAACAGATCTTTGATTAAGTTATCGAGAAGGGCAAGGAAAATCATTGAAGAAGCTATACAGTGTTGAAAAAATGGCTTATATATGATTTTCCTTGCCCTTCTCGATAAATTAATCAAATAGCTGTTTTAAGTTTTAACCAATATAACACAAGCTTCAAATTCATGTAACCTTGAGACGACCAATCGTGGAATGCAAAGTGGGAAATATCCGCTTCTCATTTACGCCATCAAATTGATGACGTCATTAGGTTATGTTATGTTTGACACGAATTTGCGCATGCGGAAAGCTCAGAGCCAAAGTAGAATCGGTGTCGCTATCCGCCAGTAATAGAACGTACCAAATTGAGCGTAACAATAATAATAGAATTATTAAAATAGTTATTTATGTACCAAGGACGAAAAACTGTCGAGTCTGCAAATTGATAGTCGGGGCGTAGCCGAGACAAGCAAGCAGGAGAGACAATAGACAGATATTCGCCCAGGTGCATATTACATTTTTTCGTCGATCTTTACAAAAAATTAATAATTCCCGAATGAAAAATTGACCATTTTTGAAGAAAAGTATTTTTCGTCCGCATAATCTTTTCGTCCCCTGTGCAAAATATAAGTTTCATATCACTATTCATTCTTGATGATATCCTAAAATTCCTCCGGGAAATAGGACTGAAGGAGCTACTAGTCTCTGAGACTTTCCTCAGGAACTAAGTAGAAGTAAGGGGCTCAATAGATCTTTCAGGTCTCAGTGAATGTCACCCCAATTTACATACATACATACATCCATTCTTGATTATTCTGAACACTAATATTAACAATATTTCTCAATTCAAAATCATTTTTATTAAAAATATAATTTACTGCAAATGGACCTTGAAATACTTGGCAATTATTTTTTGCAATCTTAAACTTTAAAACATTTTCATTGATTGTATGTTGCCGAATTTTTTTTAACCACTTATCGGTACCGACAAACGGTCCTTTCAACTTTTTTTGAGTTGTTCCATAGACTTATGTGAGTATTTATAAATTTGTGGGCTGTTCCAACAGACTCGTCACGTTTATTTTTCTATGGGAATATTTCCTGAAAATCCGACTTTCCCGAATTTTCCGGAAAAAGCAATTTTTTGCGAATTTTACACATTTTTTGGAATCGCCGAACCAAAAAAACTTCTATGCAAAAATTCAACAAAATTGAAAGTAAAAAATTTAGGAGTTTTGAAATTAAAAAATGTTTAATAAAATTACAACTTTAATAACTGAGTAGCCATTAGGGGTCGGTTTATTTTTTAAATTTTGTCGTATTCTTTCAACTGTCTCAAAATACTTATTTGGTCGATTCGATTCCATAGGAGTTCCATAGGCACATTTTTTTAAGGAATGTATGTCATGAAAATAAATTTTCCAACTTCAACCCTGTATAACTTTGTCAATTATGAAATCCAGAAAACTAAATATTGCTTACTAAAGCCAGTTCTACAATTAGGGTACGAATTTATTGCGCATCCCTAGGGCGGTACTTCTCACGGGCAATATGTAAATCCGTCTGCTGTACTTTTTGGTAAATTTGCCGTCTGGTTGAAAATTGTGGTTACCATTAGATGATCTAATCAAATTTGACCGATTGGTTAAGTCTTAAGGTTAGTCTTTACATGACATAATGTTGTGACTTTTTATGAAATGGCATTAGAAATTATGTCGCTTTTTCAGTTTTCATTGAATAAAATGTCGCGAGTTGATCTCATGTAAAGACTAGCCTTAAGACTTAACTAATCGGTCTAATTTGATTAGATCATCTAATCGTAACCACAATTTATACGAGTGACCCCTAGTTATTTATACAAATAGCGCGTGAAGGGGAAATAAGGAAAAAGGCTGTTCGCACGATTAGTTCACAATATTTTCTATTCAACCCAAATATCCACATAAAATTAATAAAATTTGTTCACATATTTTTTTTACAACCACTAAAAATTTAATTTTTAGTTCCCGGTTACGGGAAAAAAGTGTAAAGAAGTCGACTGTTTTTGAGGTCAAAGTTCCGGGCGATGTAATCAAAATAAGAAACAAATTTACTGATATCAATTTAGCGACGAAAAAAATTAATATTAGAATGTACCTATTTTGTTAACAAAATGTAAAAACAATTTCATTATACGTGTCGTTTGCATAAATTACGCTTGTGTTTTTTTTTGTAAGTTATAAATAATTATTAACATTTCATTACAAATACATTCAAATATTTCGTTTTTTCGCATCAAATTTATGGTAATAATTTTGAGCCTGTTGAGCCTATCAAAACCACAAAATCTCAGGTGTGTTTTATTTCCGAGGGCAGAAACTAATAAGAAAAGACGTAGACACATACCTAATAATTATTTGTTACTATATTGGAAAAAAAGTTGATTCAGTTAAAAATATTACATAAATAATGAAGCACTAGTTTCTTTAATAATATCTTATTGAATTATTGAAATTTTATGGTATGAATATTTTTTCACTATTAGTCAGAAAATATCTAGTTCTGATTGGATCTAGATATTAAAACTCACAGTTTCAATACAGGTTATATCAAAAATACAGGGTGATCAACTTATATTCCGGAGTCTTGATGGATACGAAAAAAAATTTATATAAAAATTATAGGTAGATAAAGTGAACCTTCACATTTCAAAATAATTTTCCAATATACAGGGTATTTCATACGGTTACAGCATATCAATTTAGTTCATTTTCCCCTTTCCGGCAATATAGGGTTTTACTAGCTTCTACTGGATACATTTAAAGATATAGCTACTCTTTTTTAAGAATCCTAATGAAATCGCCTTTATTATTTAATATCAACATCTAATGGTTAATCTTTTGAGACCAAAGGATTTTAATGCTAGTCTAGTTTTATCACGTTTTTGAGAGCTCTCATTTTGTATACAGGATGACCAACATCGCCTATTTTGAAAGGGACACCCTGTATTGCATAATATCATCTTCAAGGACTAATTACAAAATTATTCACCTCTTGTTTAACATTCCTTAGGTATTCCTAAATGTTACAGTAAGTGAGTTATTTCGATTTTTAACAATAAAAAATAAGTCCTGGAAAATTTGGTAGGTTTGTTGAGTTGATGATGTTTGGACTGTATAGATAACCCACTCATAGATAGGCATCTGACCCATGGCGCTCCCTATGGCGAATTAATTGTATGGGTAGCGCTAGTCCCCAAGGGGATGCCTACCAACCAAACCCACCTCAAACCGCACCCCTAGGTATTTCACAGACTCCCCCCTCCTCCACTTCCCACTTCTCTTCCGGCCTTATCCCCCTCATTTTGCATACCCCCTAGTATCCTGGACTTCTCGAATCCTGCCTCCAACTCCTCCTTCTCCTCCTGTGAACAATTTGCCTATAATCTCCTTCTCCCAATCTTCCTCTAGTACCTCGTTCCTCTTTCCACCCATCCTCTTCACTGCTATCTCATATGCTTTTCCCCATGGATAGTTTTCCAGTTCCTTCAGTAACTATTTCCACTTCCCTCTTTTTTCCGTCTTCTCTTTATATCCCCCTTTTCCCTCTAACCTTTCTCTTTCTCACAGCTCCTCTATTTCCTCATTCCACCAGTAATTAGCCCTGCGCTCCCGCCTATTGCCCCTGTTTCCCTCTATTCTACAGTCCTGTATCACATTGTACAATTCATTTACATCATGTCCAAGTCCCCTTTCTATATCCTCTCTTACTTTCTTCCTCATACTTTCTGCCTCGGCCTTCGGCCCACCTCCATCCCCACTCTCCCGATAATTCCTTTCTCCCTTTCCTTATTTCCGTCTCCACATACCTATGTAAGCTCAAGCTTTCCTCATCCTCCAGCACCCTCCAACTACTAACTCTTTCCCCCAGCTATACATCACATGCTGTTATATCCATGAATGACGAACCCCCGTCACCACTCACGAAGGTGGACAGTAGACCATCATTCAGCACCGCCAGCTCGTTGGATGTCAACACTTCCTCCAGGATCTCCCCTCTCCTGTCCGTTTTCTTCCCTCCCATACAGTATTCTTAGCATTGAAGTCCTCTGTCACGTTTCTCCTAATGATCCTCCTTTTCCCTTTTGAAAAGGTCCTCCAATCCTGTCATGCTCCTCTCATATTCTTCCAGGCTGACATTTGGGCTTATATACTCACTGTACACCACCATGTCTCCCATTCGCACTACCACCCATCCGTTTCCTTTCCTCACTTCATCCCCCTCAGTCCATCTCCCACCTCTCTTCTTCCTGCCTCTCCTGTATCATCCATAATCCATCCCTGCTTTCCCACATATCTAGCATTTACCTCAGATCCACACACCACAACCACTTCCCTCCTAAAAATCACTTCATCCAATATATCATGCGCTATCCTGCATCTCCCTAAATTTACCTGCAACACCCTCCATCCATCCCCTACATTCCTTCTTCCCGCGCACTGCTCTGCCCTTCCTCCTATTTGACCAGACTCGTCCCCTCTGAGGGTTCCAGAGAGTCTCTCCCATTTTTTCCTTCCTCTTTTCCATCGTCTTCATCTACTTCCTTCTTTCCCCTACTACATTATATCTTCCCTGGCTTGTGTCCCCTTTTCCCACATTCCGTACAAAGGAAGGCCTGCCAACAGTCTCTGGCCATGTGATACCTTGAGAACCTGTCGAGTAAGATCTCACAGCTTTGAGAAGGTTGTCATTTTTGCTAACAGTCGGAAAACAAGATTCCTGTAATTTCATGTTTTTTGGTATCAATTTCAATATTACTGCTATTTAAACTTGATTGCAAAATGGCATTTTTGTTCAGTTTTTTGACATTTCATTCAAAGTTACTTAAAATTCGATTGATATTATAGTAATGTAACAATCAACAATCAAATAGTCAAGTTAAATTAAATGAAATGTCAAAAAATGGAGCGTATGAAGTGGTAAAAATGAAACAGTAATCTAAGATGTCTGGTCTGTATCAAATGAAGGCTTAAGAATACTTTCATTAATTGGTTATAACTTTTGTGCTTGACAGAAAGTAGTATTGACAATTGTTAAGTTTTGATTCGGATTCTGGATAATGATTTTGTCCCACTTTACTCGTTCATCGACCCGTCTAAGTACCCAAATTAAACGCCAAATTTAATATTATAATTTTTTATTGAAGTCTTGAAGGTGGTTTCGATTTATATTTGGAGACCATGTGGGTTGTATCAGTTAGCTACAAATTAATTCTGGTTCTTGTCTTTTTTTTTGCAAACCAAGGTCAAAAATCTCTGTGTAAAACAATCCATTTTTAGGAACAGTAAAAACACAAGAGCTTTCTATTTATCGGATAAATTTCTTTTTGTAATTTTTCCATCAGTAATTTTGCTAAAAAAACTGACATTTGACTGCAGATTTACTGATGGAAAAATTTCGAGTTACAAAAAGAAATTTATCCTTAAAGAAAGAAAAGCTCGAGTGTTTTTTGGCAAGATAGATTAACAACCGAATGTATGAATGCACATCAACAATAATTATCTTTATTGATACAATTGTTATAAATTGTTTGGTTTGGTGTAGTGATATCAAAATGTTCTTCTCTGGTATTCATACATGTGGAATATTTATTTTGATCTTTCTTATTCGAGGCTCGTGGGGAACTAATAAATTTTCGTGATTTTCAGGGTCAATTTGGAAGTAGGGTTTGATTGAGTAATTTGGCACCACCGGTCAGAAAATTCGAGACCTCGGCACTTCAGCCTTTTTGTGCTCTTGGTTGTATCATTCATGTGAAGAGACCAGTAGCCTTTTCACTAGGTCATTCTTGGAGAAATCCTCTCTTGGGTACCCTAGTCCTAGGAGTCTATATCTCCAATAAGACAGTGCTTCACATTCGACAGATAGGTTCCTCCCTATATATGCCAATTGTGTGCATGTGCTTCCTTAGGGTACAGTGTCCAGAGAGTAACCCCGTCACTATCCTTATCTGGCCCTTGCCGAGATTTAATATTTCGTTAGTTATCGACTTCGATGGTTTTTTGACCAGGAGTTTGCTGTGTTCCTGCTTTGGCACGTGGATCTAGTACGTCAAATATTTAGTTTCAATTCACCGAGATGTTCAACCACGTGCAGCGGTTTTTGATATTCCAAATACTGGTTCAGGACCAGTGAATGCAGCTTCAGCCCTAGCAAAGTGTCTGCCGTTTTATTGCCTACAACACCCTTGTGCCCCGGGACCCACTTAAGTATTACTCTGTTATGGTTTGTCAGGGTTAAGAGTTTTTGTAAGCAGTTCCAGTCCAGTCTAGATCTGATCTGGGGACATGCTATTTTCAGTGCTGCCTGAATATCTAAGAGTATAAGGATCTTTTGGCCACTTTCGATGTTCATTTGCAAACACGTGTCGATAGTGCCTGCCTGGAATACGGATGCAAGAGCTTCCCCAACGAGGCGTATACATCGCACCTGGGTCTAGCACTGTGGACTCCAGCTCCTGTAAAAGTAGGGTTTAGTTGAAGACTAAAGACTTTAACTCCCCTAATTTCGGAGTTATATCTAAATTTACATTATATCCGCCCAGGTTAAGAGAATACATTAAGATGGATAATAATTTATGTCCTAACAGAAATCCAATAACAAAATCTGCTGTGAGTACATTAAGAAAAAAATATAAACGAAACTAATTAATTGTTTCAACCCTTACTACTGGCAACTGGGGAATCTTTATTATTAAATAAGTTATTGATTTTATTTAGTAAACAAAACTGTTATGAGTTACTTTCGGCGCACTTTCCATCGTTCCCTACAATTTTTGTAACTGCCATTTTTTTGATAACCTCTATTATAACGGAGTTATCGACCGTTGCCACACTATAACCCTCTCACCCTGTATACGAGGGTTGGCTTTAATATTTTGCATATAGAGCTAGAATAAAAACTGGAGATAAAAGTACGAGTAAAGGAGGCCAAGAAATTGGGGGGAAAATCATGTTGGCTGCAAATGGAAAATAGTAGTAAGAAAAAAGAACTAATGAAAAATAAAGCTAAATTGAGGAATATGACGGAAGAAAAGGTATATATCGTGGATGATCTATCCAAAACAGATAGAGAGATACAGAAAGAAATTAGAGGTGTAGGAAATGAGGGAAGAAGGTTAAAATGGGATTTAGAAAACTAAATGTAAACGGATAACAATTGAAATGGGATATTAGACCCGGAAAACTAGTGCAAATAGAAGATAAAGATAATATAAAAAACTAACTAATTAAAACGAAGGCACCAAAGGCAAGATGAACATGGACTATGAAATACAGAATAAGCAAATAAATTATAATAGAAAAGATAGAAAAGGGAAAAAAAGAACAAAAACAACAAGAAATACGAATGGGAACATTGAATGTAACGGGAACTTACGAAGAAGGAGCCTTAAAACACATAGTTCAGGTAATGAAGGAGTACAGAGTAGACATAATGGCAATCCAAGAAACAAAACAAAGTGGCAAAATAATAACAAAAATAGATGATCATACCTTCTTCAACAGTGGTATAGAAAATAGAATGCTGGGAGTCGGGTTTATAGTTAATGATAAATATAAACATAAAGTAATAGAGTTTATCCAGCGCATCTGTATAAAATAAAAATTTTAGACACAGACTTGTGTCAACACTGTCATATTAAAAGTGATTTAAATCATATTTTCTTCAACTGTTTTTACTCGCTAGAAACACAAAACCTTATTAAAGATCTTATAAATAGTGGGTATTTCCCACCTTTCAATATCTGTCATCTTTTATCCTTAAATAAAATGGAAGTATATGATTGTCTGATGAAATTCATACATAAATCAAAGGTACGTTTGTGAATGTGTGAACCAGATTTGTTACCTCTGTTTATCCAATTTGTTGTTTATTCCTATCTTTCCGTGGCCTTATTTTTGTTTGTGACATTAAAAAGTCTTGACGGGCCCCTAGACAAGAAGCGTGTGACCCTGTTATATCCCTGTTGTATCATTAGGTTCTTACGACTTTTCTTTTCTTCTAGTATGTAGGTGTGAGTGAGTTACTTTTTTTTCTTCCTTTTGTATATATTATTTCTTTTTTCATGATGCGACTGGCTGAATGACGTGAGTCCAAGCCAAAAAAAAAAAAAAAAAAAAAAAAAAAAAAAAAAGTAATAGAGTTTGATGGAATTTCAGATAGACTATCAGTCTAGTTCACATGTACGATTTTCCTCAAAATTTTTGTATATTCACCGAAAATTACGATCAAGTGGTGTCATTCGATTCGGATTGTTATGTAGATAGTTTAAGGAAAGGTTCCGAAAGGGGCCGAAAAAAATTGCAAAAGTTATAAACAATATAGTAAAAAAAAAGTGGGGGTTTAGTTTCTTTTGAATATCTCGAAAACTATTGAAGATTTTCGAAATTGAAAAAAAGATACAAAAAGATCATTGAATTTACTAAAAAAAAGTTGCGACTCCCGGAAGTGTATCTCCAATATTGATAATTTTTACAGAGCCCTGAAAATAGAGCCAAAACCGGGTAGTCTGACTTTCACGCGCGGTCCGTCACTCGGACACAGTAACTTAAAAAATTATTTAAACATATTAAATATAATAATAAAATTCAAGTACTATTGGGAACATAAATAAACAATAATCCGCAGTTAAAAAATTTTTATCCCAATTTTTTCATTATTTATCCATTTGTTAATTAACAATTTTTTCTACATTAAATTTTAACAGAAAAACCGCGATAATTATTAAACTAAAACCTTAAGATTTTTTTTTACTTTGTGGAGTTATTCTTAATAGGCTAATAAATAAATGACCGTTGGAAAAATTCAAAAATTTTGATTTTCCACTTTTTTATTAACTATTGAAAATACGTAAAAATTAAAAATTACAAAAAAATAATTAATAATTTTTTTTATATCTTGAATGTTTCGATTTTCAAATGTTAAAAGATACATAAAATTTTTTTTTATTTTTTATCACCATTGTTTAAAAAATTGTTATAAACAAATGCATTGTTTATGAGCTAATCAAAAATTTTTTTACGTAATCTATTGGTTGATACAATTTATGATTTTTAGAGAAAAAACGGTTTCTTAAAAAATTTATTTGTTGCTAAAAAATGCTTTTGTTAATTAACAATCTATTTTTGCGACTAAATATTAAAATTGAGAAACCATTTTTTCTCTAAAAATCATAAATTCTATTGTTCTTCCGGATTATACGTATATAAAAAAATTCTTGATTAATTTTTTATTTGTTTATTTAATAAACAATTTGTTATAAACAAATTATTTTTTCCGCATATTTTTTTTAAATACTTAATTTTGTTATGAAAACAGCCATGTGCTGTTTTTTACGAAAACATTTTTTTTTCTATTTTTTAAATAACTTAATATTTTTGTGCCTTGAAAATTCATTCATTCATTTCTTTTGCTTTTATAATTGAAATAACTTTGGAAATATGGCAGATACGGCAACAATACTTCAAGTCTTTTAAATTAACCATCAATTAATTAAAACGGTCAAAAAGATTACAAAGAAGTAAATAATTATTTAAAAAATTGTAAGCAATAAAATTAAATTTTAGAACAAAACTGATAACGTTTTTGACTCCTAACTTTATAAGATCCATTTTATTAAATTTCAATAAAGATTTCGTTATAATAGTAAATGTAGAAAATTATAGTTAAACCCTACATAATTTTGAATAATGATAGATAATATAGAGATAATAAGGTTTTAGAATAGAAAAGTATGAAAAAAAAAATTTTTTTCATTAAATAATAGTCAATAATTAAATAAAAAATAGAGCTAGAGCTTCAATTAAAAGCTTCAATTGTTACTTAATTGATGGTTAATAAAAAAGACTTGAAGTACTGTTGCCGTATCTGCCATATTTCCAAAGTTATTTCAATTATAAAAGCAAGAGAAATGATGAAAAAAAATTTTCAAGGCACAAAAATATTAAATTATTTAAAAAATAGAAAAAAAAATGTTTTCGTAAAAAACAGCACATGGCTGTTTTCATAACAAAATTAAGTATTTAAAAAAATATACGGAAAAAATAATTTGTTTATAACAAATTGTTTATTAAATAAACAAATAAAAAATTAATCAAGAATTTTTTTTTATATAATCCGAAAGAACAATAGAATTTATGATTTTTAGAGAAAAAATGGTTTCTTAATTT
Organism: Lochmaea crataegi; assembly: GCA_947563755.1. Lineage (NCBI taxonomy): Eukaryota > Metazoa > Arthropoda > Insecta > Coleoptera > Chrysomelidae > Lochmaea > Lochmaea crataegi. The sequence continues at coordinate 6,775,733 of OX387423.1, read as the reverse complement.
TAATATTTAGTCGCAAAAATAGATTGTGTAACAGGTGGACAATTAGATATCGTCCGGGTGTTGGGATTTAGGAAATTATTCCATAAATATCAACGATTTATTCACTAACAAAAACTTAGAAATACAAAATGGTTATAAAAATGTAAAATAACGGCAATTGACAATAAAAAGCGAGAATGAGAAAAGCCGGTAAATGAAAAAAGAGTTTCAACGTATTCACTCTTTAGAACTAATTAGCACACTACTGCAACGGACAGTTCAAAGGGTAGGTAACCCAAAAAGCGCAGTTGTCACGTTGGTTTAATAAGAAGGGGATCTTGTTACACAATTGTTAATTAACATAAGCATTTTAGCAACAAATAAATTTTTTTAAGAAACCATTTTTTCTCTAAAAATCATAAATTATATCAACCAATAGATTACGCAACAAAATTTTTGATTATCTCATAAACAATGCATTTGTTTATAACAATTTTTAAAATAATGTTGATAAAAAATAAAAAAAAATTTTATGTATCTTTTAACATTTGAAAATCGAAACATTCAAGATATAAAAAAAATATTTATTAATTACTTTTTTGTAATTTTTAATTTTTACGTATTTTCAATAGTTAATAAAAAAGTGGAAAATCAAAATTTTTGAATTTTTCCAACGGTGATCTATTTATTAGCCTATTAAGAATACCACCACAAAGTAAAAAAAATCTTAAGGTTTTAGTTTAATAATTATCGCGGTTTTTCTGTTAACATTTAATGTAGAAAAAATTGTTAATTAACAAATGGATAAATAATGAAAAAATTGGGATATTGACCTAGAGGAAGAAGAGGATGATATGATCGTTAAAATACCAACTGAACAAGAGATACAGGATAGCATAGACCAACTAAAAAATAATAAAAGTACCGGAGAAAATGACATACCAGTAAAAATATTAAAGAACTGTGGAATAATAGGAAGATGCAGAATAGCAGAGCTAATTTTAAAAATATGGAAGGAAGAAAATGTACCAAAGGATTGGAATACTGCCCAATTTATAAAAAAAAAGGAGATGAACAACAATGCAATAATTATAGAGGAATCGCCTGTCTTGACGTTACATATAAAATACTGGCAAATATACTTAATAATCGTTTAAAAATTTTGTCAGCAGACAACAGTCGGTGAATACCAAGGAGATCTCAAGTCAGGAAGATCCACAATAGACCAAATATATATAGATATACTTTTTTAAAAGAAACTAAGTGTTTCTAATTAATTCCACTATTTAATGAAAAAATTATGAAAACTCTAAGATATTGATAATTATTTCGTTATTGATATATCATCGTCAGAATGACAGAAGTTACATTTTATGTGATGTCTACTTGATGTTTAATATTTTAATTTTATTACATGTAATGGAATGAATTTCAAAAAATATATTATTTTGGTATAGGTATGTAGATGACATATTAGCTTGTTTTGTAGGTAGTGAACGACAATTAGATATTTTGTTCAATCATATTAATAATTTACATCCAAAAATTAAATTTACATTAGAAGTTGAAGAAAATAATGTAATCAATTTTCTTGATATTAAAATTCAAAGAGTCAATAATATACTTGATTTTTCAATTTACAGAAAACCAACACATACTGATGTGACTATACCATATAATTCCAATCATCCCATGTCACATAAATTAGCAGCATATAATTCAATTATACATAGAGCATTTTCAGTTCCTATGAACAAATATAATTTTGATAGAGAAATTAATATAATTAAACAAATAGCCACATCCAACGGTTATCCATTACATGTAATAAATTAATTAATTAATAAAAAAGAGGAAAAAGTGGCCTTACAATTAATATTTCCTGAAAAAACTAGGGAAATACAAAATTACAAAACCATCACATATGCTGGTAATATTTCTAATAATATTTCAAAGATAATATCTTCTTCAACAAATACAGCAATTTCTTTTAAAACAGAAAACAATGTGAGTAAAAAAAATGTTAAATGTAAAAACAAAAATACCCCCATTAAAAAAGTTTGGAATATATAAACTTAAATGTCCAGAATGTAATGCTGTCTATATTGGTCAAACAATTAGAAATTTTGAAATTAGATACAATGAACACTCACGAGCATACAGATTAAAACAGCCAGATAAATCACATTACGCAAAATATCTTCTTGACACAAAACATTCATTAACACCTAACACAGAACTAGAATTACTGCATATTTGTGATAAGAAACAAGAACTATTTTTCCTTGAAGAACTAGAAATTAGAAGACACTTAAGAGACCCTCAATATGAAGTTGTCAATGGACAGATAAATCTAGGGAGCTCTCCACTATTAAACACTCTTCTTAAGTAACAATTGTAAAGATCAGCAGATATAGTTTTCTTTGGTTTCCTATATCATTGCACAGTTATACTGATCTTAAATGGGAAAAAAGATATCCAGGATATCCCCATAGGACTAATAATACCTAAGCTTTAATATTTATAATATCATATCTTCTGCTTTTTTCTATTCAAGTCGATCAAAAGAAAGGTCACTCACTATTTGGTCTAGCGAAAATATTAAACATCAAGTAGGCATCACATAAAATGTAACTTCTGTCATTCTGACGATGATATATCAATACCTTAGAGTTTTCATAATTTTTTTATCAAATAGTGGTATTAATTAGAAACACTTAGTTTCATTTAAAAAAGTAATATGAGTAGATTCCACAAAGTAAGGGTCCAAACAGTAAATTCAATATATAGATATAGTTTTGATTCCCTGTAATTCTTCCTGACATAAGAGACTCGCTAAATTCGAGTCGTCTGTCAGTATCATCTTCTGTTAATTCATGCATAATTTAGATTTTGTATGGATGAAATTTATGGCATTTTGAAATATTTTTTACAGAAGTACGCGAAATATTACATGCCTCGGCCACGTGCTTCGATGGCTGTTGGGGATTAACAACCATTTCAGCTAAAACCTGGACTTTTACATCTCCCCCAATTTTTGGCCGCCCTGACCCTGGAGCGTCTTGTACCGAACCAGTTTTTTGAAATTTTGAAATTAACTTACGTAAAAATTTTCTGAATATTTGGCGTTCAGGATAACGTTCATTGAACATACGAACAGCAAAATGGTAATTTCTATTAGCTTCGCCAAAAATAATAACCGCTTCAAATTTGTCTTGTAAGGAACGAGCCATTGTAGACAATTTCGAGCTAAAATTTACTGTCAAACCTAAATGCAGGTATTAAAAAACATGACAGCAAACAAACAACAATAACACCTAGTATGTAGTAGAGAAGATTGTTATAAACTGATATTAAGTACTGGTTTTTATTTTGAAACTATTGAACCTCATGTTTTCAAATCTGGGGAATGTATTGAGCACAAAAAGACCTTCAAAATGAGGTATTACTCGACCCCCATTTCCATTTAAAAAAAATATTACAAATATTTATCATTAAAAAATGTAGAATGGGATCGTTCCAAATTTCATCACTATATACCCAACGGTTAAAAAGTTACAGGGGGTGATGATGTTTATGTCCTCACTGTATACCTTAATCCACTCCGATATTTTTGTTTATCAGAAAGAACGATCTAATGGCGGTTTTACACCAAACCGACTAGTTGAGTTGCTGTTTCAAAAAACAAAAACTCAACTGTTTTCAACGATAAAACTGTTCACACTAAACAGACAAAAATTATGTAGGAGAAATGGGGGTTGTCGTTTTGAGTTCGACGTCAGCTCCAGCTCTGTCCACTCCTAGTTCACCTACTATTTGAGAAATACAATAATCTCGTTCAAAATAAAAACTCGTAGGCTAACAATCTCAAATTTTAATACCACAGTAGTAGTCTAACAATTACGTACAGATACATATTATACAATTAGTCCTGGCGGTATACAATTGTCATTATATTATCCCTATAATTCGCAAACAGCTACCAGTACCTCTTACAAAAGTGAATGACTTCGAGCACAATCTGACAACTAGGTAAAGTAGGTAGTACCTTAATTCGGCGTCACAGTCAATGGATGTTCAATAACTTAATTTCTTTAATATATTAAGATGTTACCAGTTTTCCTTTCCTTTTACTCCTGTCACTTGTGTGCACTGATATTAATTAAATACTTAGTTGATTTTATACTTGCAATAGATTACAGTAATCAAGAGAGCAATCTAGAATACTTCAAATACACCAACCACTACTCCTTTCACATCAAGGTTTTATATCGTACTGTCGTTCTGCCGGTAGGTACGTCCTAGAGCTCGATCGTACGCCAACCAATCTTTAGATTGCGAAAGCAAAGCGGTTGGAAAATGAATTTCCAACATACTGCCGCCACCAAAGTGCAAGAAGAATAGGATATCATAACTGTTCACACCAAAAAAGGAAATAAACAGACGAGGATCCAGAGAAAAAACGAAGGATACAAATATTAATTGCGAAAGGACAATAGCCGACCGCCAAGGAGTGAGGTTCTTAAATAGAAACAAACAGCTTTATAAGTCCATACTTTCAGAACTTTCAGATGATAGAGGAAGGGGACAAATTTTTGTTATAGGACGTGTATATTCACCGTCCGAAGTGCGCAAACGCACCACTCTGATATGACCATCCTTACCTTTTATGGTTTCAAGGATACGAGCCAGTGGCCATTTCAAGGGTGGTGTATCTTCATCCTTTAATAGAACCACATCATTAATGTTAAGGTCTTTAACGGGATGTAGCCATTTTGGGCGATTTTGCAATCGGTTCAAGTACTCTACAGTCCATTTCTTCCAGAAGTTTTGTTGAACCTTGGAGCACTGAACCCAAAAGGATAGTCGGTTAGTAGGGATAGTAGCTACATCCTTATCAGGATACGCTGTTAAGGGAGTGCCTATCAAGAAATGCCCCGGAGTAAGGGGGCTTAGATCGTTTGGATCATTTGACAAGGCATAAAGAGGTCGAGAGTTCAAGATAGCCTCCACTTGAGCTAGAATGGTGCTGAACTCCTCATATGTGAACTGGGATTCACCGAGTAGACGATACAGATGATATTTGGCACTTTTTATTGCCGATTCCCATAAGCCTCCCCAGTGAGGCGATCTGGGAGGGATGAACTTCCAACTAGTCTCATTTTGAGCTAAAAAATCGCGGATGCCAACAAGAGATTCTGAAGAGTTGAAGAACTTGTAAAGTTCATATAGTTGATTTCGAGCTCCTACAAAATTTGTGCCATTGTCGGAGTATATCACACTGGGTTGCCCTCTACGAGCAACAAATCTTTTCAAGGTGAGGATAAAGGCATCAGTGGATAGTCCAGTGACTAACTCAGCATGTACGGCTTTAGTTACCATACATACAAATATGGCTATATAGCACTTTATGATTGGAGCTTTACGAAGTCTAGAGGTACGGATCAGAAAAGGTCCACCAAAGTCGATACCGACCTTCTGAAAGGGGCGTGCTCGTACTATGCGATCTGGGGGAAGAGGAGCCATAATCTGTTGCGCAGTTGCGGCTTTAAAGCGATGACACGTGATACAATCTTTTAAAATACGTTTGATTTGACGTAATCCATTTAAAGGCCAAAAACGTAGTCTAATATTACATAACAAGTTTTGGGGACCACAATGTCCCAATCTACGATGCTCGTGTGTTAACAGCAGCTGTACAAAATAATTTTTTGATGACAAGAGTATCGGATGCTTCTGATCCCAAGGTATTTCTGCATGTTGCAGTCGACCTCCTACTCTTAATAAACCAGCGGCATCAAGAAAAGGGTGCAACGAAGCAATTTGCTTGTTGGACAAGGGTTTTTTGTTAGAAATGTCAGAAATTTCTAAAGTAAAATTTTCAGATTGAATTTGTTTGACTAGAAACATCAGTGCTTTGTCCAACTCATCAACTTGAAGTGGGCCTGACAATTTTACATCTCTATTTTTGTAATTGTGTACCCATCTAAAAAGGTATGCCACTGTGCGTCTCAAAGATGACAGCTTTGAAAATCGAGCAATAGTCTGCTTCCAGAAAGTTTCATGTTTTGCTGAAGTTAACAAGGAGATTTTCTTTTCTTCCGGCGGATTTTCTACAGGAGCATAGGAATCAATTTTAGTTACATCCCATTTTGGAGTTCGCAAGAACGAGGGCCCATGAAACCAAGAATCTAGATTCTTTTTATCAAAGGATCCTCTAGATAAGATATCGGCGGAGTTGAGTGCTGAAGGCACATGACGCCAATGATAATTTTCACAGAGCTCCTGAATTTGGTATACTCTATTTGAAACGAAAGTATTCCATCGATAGGAGTGACTTTTAATCCAGTACAACGCAATTTGTGAATCAGTCCAGAGGTTTACTGATTCAATTGGTATTTTGTTTTGAAAAATATACAAAATTCTAGAGACTAGATTAGCCAACAACAACATGGCAGAAAGTTCGAGCCGCGGAATAGTAATCGTTTTTCGAATAGGAGCTACTCTGGATTTACTAGAAACAAGATTACAAGAAACAGAATAATCTGTGTATTTTACACGAAGGTAAATTACACTTCCATAAGCCATATTACTGGCATCACTAAATCCATGTATTTGCACTTCAGCAACTTTTTTGTCATTAAACAGGTACCTCGGAATTTCTAGGGTTTTTAAACCAAGGAGAGTATCACAAAATTTCGTCCAATCTTTTAACAACATGGGATCCTTGATAGGAACGTCCCACTCAATTTTTTGCAGCCACAGTTTTTGCATGATGACTTTACCCATTACTATACAGGGATTTACCAAACCTAGCGGATCATAACAAGAGCTTATGATAGATAGAATTTTCCTTTTAGTGATTGGGCTATTTTCGAGGGCAGATGAAGCTGAAATTTTTAAATTGTCTGAAGCTGGGTTCCACTTTAAACCTAGAATCTTGTAGGGAGAATTTCCGAAGTTCAGATCTAGATCTGAAGTATGGGAATTAGAAATTTGTTCCAAAAACTCTGTAGAATTGGAACACCACTTGTGTAGCCTGAAACCCGGTTTGTTAAGTATGGTATTCAATTGTGTATATAACCGTTCAAGTTCGGTTACATTGAAAGCTCCTCCTAACACATCATCAACATACGTTTGTGACAACAATACTTCAGAAGCAAGATCAAGATTTGAGTTTCGCAGAGCTATTTCCTTAATCACCCTGCAGCTGAGGAAAGGTGAACAAGATTGTCCAAAAGACACCGTTTGAAGTTCCAAACAAAGAAGTGGTTCGTCAGGTGAGTCTCTCCACAGTATATTCTGTAGGAAGTTCTGCTCAGGATTCATTCGAACTTGACGAAACATTTTTTCAATGTCGCAGGTGAGAGCATATTTATATGTTCGAAATCTAGTAAGAATGTCAAATAACTCTGGGTGCACTTGAGGACCTTTAAGGGTAATATCGTTTAACGACAACGATGACGTCGTTTTGGCAGAGAAATCAAAAACTACGCGGAGCTTGGTGCTAATACTTTCATTCCTTATCACACATAAATGAGGGATAAAATATTTATTCTCATTTAGAGAATTAACTAAAGACAAGGGAACTACCTTTGCATGTCCTAAGGCCAAGTACTCATTTATAAACCTCTTATACTCCAAGAAGAGCTGAGGATCTCGCTCGAAACGTTTTTCCAAGATAAAAAATCGTTTCTTCGCCATAACATATGAATCACCTAGCTGCGTATGCGCAGAAAAACTTTTAAGAGGCATATTTACCTGAAATGTCCCATTTTCTAGAACCTTAGCAGTAGAAGTGAATATCTTTTCTGCTAATTCATCTTCTGGAGACATTGAACCAGAAGTATTCTGAACCTCCTCTTGCTTCCAGAATTGCTCGAGAATCAAGTCAAGTCGCGAATTGACACATTCCGTAGAGTTAGTTATTAAGAATGAGTGTGATACTATGGATTGGCGAGGCCCATTATCAAGAAATTTAGCGGGGATATTTCCCGATACAATCCAACCAAAATGTGTATCCAAGAGTACAGGTAGGTTGTTACCAAGTCTGTACAATCCAGATTTGAGTAGCTGATAGTAACAATCTGCCCCCAGAAGAATATCAATTTGAGAAGGCTTGAAGAATTCATCGTCACCAAGACTTTCAAAAATATCATGAGGAATGTTCAATTCATTTGATTTGATCGGCACTTGAGGAAGATTTGCCGTTATTGTTTCGATAACTGCACAAGATGCTAAAATATTCTTATTTTTGTTGACTCTAGAGTGTAGAGTAACGTCTAACATTTGATTAGAAGTGCTAGCATTACAATTTCCAAGTCCGGTAATCGTCATTTCTTGACGATAGGGTCTGAAACCTAGTTTATTGAAAAGGCTCTCACTAATAAAACTAGTTTGGGATCCAGGATCTAACAGAATTTTGACAATCACGGGAGATCTATTCTTTGTGTACACGATTGCCTTACAAGTCGCGAGTAACACATGTTCGTTGTGGCCTGACACACTAGACAAGTTGACTCTTTCTATAGAGGAATTTTGTAGTTGACTGTTAGAGCCTGTGGAATCCAGATTCTCGATTTGACTAGGCCTACCAGACGTTGAGGCTACTTGACGAAAAGAGATATCAAGGTTTCGATCTGCGTGGCTTTGTGATTGAATATTTTGTTTCGATTGTGAATGCGGATGATCAGGATGAGTTCTGTCAAGGTGTAACAAGGAGTGATGCTTTTTATTACATACTTGGCATGTGTAACTAGATGTGCAATGCTCAACCGAATGTTTGGCATTCAAACAATTATAACAAAATTGTTTGTTTTTTATATAGCTATGTCTGTTCCTAGGTGACTGCTGTGCAAACTTCTTGCAAGTATAAATTTTATGACCGATGCTGTTGCAATATGTACAAGGTTTACTAGTTTTTGCTACATTATCAGAACTATTAGTATGTAGACTGACCATTTTAATTGGCTTTGGAGATTTTTTGTCAGTAACATAATCAAGACTATTTAAATTATCGGCAATAACACAATGTTTCTCCAAAAAAGTTAGAAATTGATCCAAAGAGGGAAGTTTGCTTAAATCCCTAGCTTTTTCGAATTCTTTTTTTGAATAGAAGTCTAATTTTTGTTCTAAAAGAAAAACTAAAAATGCCTCAAATGTTTCTTTATCCCCAGTTCTCAAATTTTTAAGAGAATCTAGATTTTTTCTGGTGCTGTCTAAGAATGTTCGCAAATTTTGTGAATTATGCTTAGAGACTGCTGGCTGATTTAAAAGCCTGTGAAAAATACCATTGGACAAGGTACCCACATTCTCATACCTTTTCTTTAGTAGGTCTATAGCAATTTCAAAGTTATCGTCTGAAATAGGAAGACTGGCAACAATCTCTAACGCGTGACCTCTTAAAAAACTTCTTAAATAAAACAAACGTTCAGCGTTAGATGTTAAGCGAGAGTTTTTAATAATCAAGGCATTAAAAAGATCAAAGAAACTTTTCCAGTGAGTGGGGTCACCATCAAAAGGAGGTATCTTTATTTCTGGTAGCTGTATTTTGCTACCTGCTAAATTATCACTAGTGTTGCTGGTCGCACGGGTTAGTCGCTTAACGCCCTCTCTCAATACTGATAAAGTATCAAAATAATTAGTTTCTAATAGAATTCTGTCTTCATCATCAATATCGGTTTGAGTAATCAAGTTTTCAATTTTGTCTTGAGACTCATTGTATCTTCTAAAATTATCTTTCAAAAGCTCTATTCTGTCTTGAAACAAAAAAATGTTATCAGCTATATCCTTATTTGCTGAAGCCCAATTAGCAATTCTATCAATTTGAGCTTTAGCCGCATTACGATTATTTCTTTGTGTTACAAGAGCCATTTTAAACACTCAATTTATCAAGAAATAGATAAAGGTTACAATTTTTCCAGATCAAATATAGGTATATTGTTTTGAAATAAGCAAATTTTTAATTAGTTTTGACAATAATAAACTTTTATATATTTTTTTTTTTTAACTGTTACTTTTAGCGGACACTGCTTTTCAGTGTACCCAATTTATTCCAGTTTTTTTTTTTTTTCTAGAAAAAAAAACGACGAATTAAGCCTAACTCGTGCGAACAGCCAAGTTTTAAATACAATTTCGAGAAAAATAATCCAGTTGATCGAATATAATCGTATTATGCAAGTACCCATGTAGTACATTGAAGAAACAGATATCCACTGCTTTTGTTCCAAGAATTTAAGCAGTTGTCTATAAACAAGAACTAGATATTCAGAACATTTTTTTTTTATTTAATTATGAACAAAAACTATAATAGACCTACGCGCAATTGTTAATACTTAATTAAGTATTTCACAAAAAGTACATTAAACTAGAAAATATATAATACAAGAATACAATAAAGCTTATGGCGGTTGTAGCTTTACATTCCAGCCACAACTTATCGCAATTTGGAATAAACCGCAAATTCTTTATTTCAAAGATAATTTAAATAATAAGTATTTATATCTCGAACAATGTTATTATTTACAAACGTTTATTTACATTTGTTTCAACCTATTAATTAGTAGTCACTCACACAAGTTTCTTATCGTGTTGTAGGAACAGGTCCTAGCTAGCGATTCAGTTTACCATGCTGCGTTGCACGATGTTGTAATTTTTCTTCAGCCAGCCGACTACCTCCAGAAACAAATTTGATTTCCACCGATCTTGACGATTCGAGTGGTTAAAGAATATCACCATTTAGTTGACAAACAAGAATTGTCCTTTGACAAGAGGTACTGGTTTAAAGAGGAAGGAGTGTTGGTCTAGATATATTTGAACGACCTCTACTACCTACGAGTAACGAAATTAAGGGTACTCGTGATGAGCAATTCTGGAGAACAAGAAACAAGAACAAGAAAAACCATGAATGTAGCTAGTAGCTATCCGGCTCGAAGGACCATCAAAATGTAGGAGAAATGGGGGTTGTCGTTTTGAGTTCGACGTCAGCTCCAGCTCTGTCCACTCCTAGTTCACCTACTATTTGAGAAATACAATAATCTCGTTCAAAATAAAAACTCGTAGGCTAACAATCTCAAATTTTAATACCACAGTAGTAGTCTAACAATTACGTACAGATACATATTATACAATTAGTCCTGGCGGTATACAATTGTCATTATATTATCCCTATAATTCGCAAACAGCTACCAGTACCTCTTACAAAAGTGAATGACTTCGAGCACAATCTGACAACTAGGTAAAGTAGGTAGTACCTTAATTCGGCGTCACAGTCAATGGATGTTCAATAACTTAATTTCTTTAATATATTAAGATGTTACCAGTTTTCCTTTCCTTTTACTCCTGTCACTTGTGTGCACTGATATTAATTAAATACTTAGTTGATTTTATACTTGCAATAGATTACAGTAATCAAGAGAGCAATCTAGAATACTTCAAATACACCAACCACTACTCCTTTCACATCAAGGTTTTATATCGTACTGTCGTTCTGCCGGTAGGTACGTCCTAGAGCTCGATCGTACGCCAACCAATCTTTAGATTGCGAAAGCAAAGCGGTTGGAAAATGAATTTCCAACAAATTAGTTGCTGTCGAGTTTTTGTTTTCTGTCGTTTTACATCAGAGAAACAGTTGCAGTTTTGTTTAGTTCAATTCAGAAAGTAGACGGGTGTCCATTATATTATATTAATTATTTAAAAAAATTAACATGGTTAGTGACAAGAACGCTTTTTTTTCTCGTGTGCGGTTGGTTGTTGGTACGGGATTTAGAAAAAAAAAGGAAAACGTCGTACACGCAGGTATTGGGTGAGATCCTTATTAAATAGAAGGAAATATGATGGTGCTACAAAGATGTTAATGGATCTACAAAAGGACGACATAGGGTTAAATGGCGAATTACGTTCTTTTCACAACTTTTTGAGAATGTTGATAAATTTAATTGGTAGAAAAGAGGGGAGAAAAAAACACTGCTATGTCTGTAAAAGATCGATTAGCAGTAACATTCACATTTCTTGTTACTACACACAGCTCGCCGCAACTCAAGTAGATAACACAGCCGTTTACACCAAGCCGACTGAGTTGCAATAAACGCAGCAACTCTTTGAAGTTACCGACATCGATCGGGAAACGAAAAACAAAACAGCAACTATTGAGTTGCCGAAAAATCTTCAAAAAATCTGGAAAAAGTTGCGGTTTTGTTTTTTTTCAACTCGAATTGCTGTTTTGTCGGTTTGGTGTAAATCCGCTATAAGAAAGTGAAAACTACCATTATTATTGTTTTTGTATAAAAAATATAGAGGAAATTCCTATCAGGATATTCGATACAGATTATTTTCGAGGATATTTCATTGGGAGAAATTAGAACGCAACAATTGTAATTTCCAACGTAATTAATTTATCAGTACAGTTAAGAACTTTATCAATAACACTTAAAATCTATAGTTTTGGTTTGAATTTTGCATATAGTTAAATCGATTCCAACAAGTAAGAAATATCCTTCAAGTTTATACATATAGTGTGTGAGTAAAGTTCAAAGTAAAACGTATGTTTCGAGCGCCACCCCCTTTAAGATACACTACGAGTACTGTTTTTTGTGATTAAACATCGAATATTTTTCAAAATTTTCACTACTTGTCAATGTTCTCGATTTAAAGTAATTAGAAAAAGAAATAAAATACTTAAATTAGGAAATAGGTGACAACTGCGGAAGTAATCTTTATATATGCAGAGTGTATCATTGAAAACTTTGCACCTGGCTTATTTAGAAATACGTTCCAAAATATGAAAATTTACACATTAAATATATGCCGGCATATGCAGATCAAAATGAAAATTCGGCAAGGGGGATGAACAGGTGCTTCGGCTTCTGCAATTTATTTTCGACAGACTTGTTGAAAGTGAACTTTCGACAAAAAACTACTTGACAAAATATGGCGTAACGAGTATGAAATTCTGAATTCTTATTGATTTAATGTTCCATAACCCTGGGTATTTTATACAGGGTGATTCATTATTGCGATAAAGTCCAATATCCTGTAAATCCTCGAAGATATTCGAAACAAATTTTCACCGTTGTAGCCAGCCTTAAGGTCGAAACTCATTTAACATCACAGCACCTGACAAGCATCGTCACAGCACCGTCGACTGGTCACTTAACGCATCGACACGGGATCAGCACCGCCGCGATACCCGACTATAGGCTGTCCGAGATATTGTATTGTACTGTACTAACCGAAATGTGCTGATATGTGAGCGAACGACGTCGGGAAAGGATCAGCACACCACAAGCACGCCGTCCGCAAAATATTCTCTCTGAGAAATGTGTTGTGATTGAGGCGTTGACGTGCCTTGTCGGAGCTGTGCTGATGTTGTTAGGTAGGCGCGCTTAAATTTAAATACACATAAGAAATAAAATTGCTGGTGATGATCAGTAGCTGTTCCTATGAGGTGCTGATAAGTGAGTTTCGACCTTTAAGTCCCATATTTTAAAATTAATCGCAATTGTACAGCAAGTTCCAGAACGCCGTGCCAGTTTTTCTTAATTTTTTTACTTCAAATACGAATTCTGCTTGACTTCGCTATTGCAATGATGTATGGTTTTGATAGGTTGTAAAGTGTATTTAAAAAGCTCTTACCACTTGTTCCTTAGAATCGTAATGAGTTCAACACCCTGTATACTTTAAACTGCACAATTTGAAATTAATCTGTTACAGCCATACGTATGTGACAGTCTTCTAATATCTTTATTCACTAGACCTGCTTCCATATCTGAGAAACGGTATACAGGGCGTGTCCAAACTCGAATACATCGGTTTCACAATTTTTTAAACAGATCACCTTGTATTTTATATCAGTAAATGAAAGTTACTTTACTATACTTAAAATTTGATAAATATTCCCTATACCCAAACTGAATAGTTTTTGTGATATTTCAATTTTATATATTATTATACTAAAATTTATTAAAAAATCAACAATAACGTTATAAAAGATACTTGAAGTGATTTGCGCATAACCATTTTGAAAAGCTTGCCTTATTCTATTTTTCCTATAGTCTGGTGTACTTTGTACCCCTGATCTTTGGCATAGCCTCTGAACTAAAAATCAACTTTATTTAACTCTGGTGCTCTTGATGCCCAGAAAACTGGTCCTGCTCGTCTAATCCACCGTTCGGGAAACATATCATTCAATTGACTCTGAGAAAGCATCATGATGAGCGGCGGCTCCGTCATGTAGATACCACATTTGTTGACAAACGAATTAGGAAAATATAAATGTTTGTTGATATTTCAGAACCTACATAATGATGTGGTTCTAATGGCTCAAAAACCGAGGAAGGTGTAGGAGCAGGAATATATATATATATATATATAAATTTTTACAAACGAATTTACATTCTCAAAGGAATTAACTCACTTGCTAGTAAGTTTGTTATAAAAAATATATTCTTTATCTAAATTGTAACAAATAATTTATAATTTTAGCCTTGAAAATGATAATAAACATTATCGAAAGCTTGGATTAGTAAAAGAGTCTTTTTTACCATCAACAAATCATTTTGGCTGTGCCCCATAAAAAAAATATATATATATATATATATATATATATATATATATATATATATATATATATATATATATATATATAAAAAGAAAAGATAAGAGTCTCACTGAGCTTAGGTAAACATGTGACGATATTCCAATACAGCACTGTGCAGGGGAGGTATTAAGGCAAGAGTTTGAGGAAAAGACCGTTGCCATATACTCCGACAGCCAAGCGGCTATAAAAGCAATCAGTTCCATGCAGATAAATTCCAAACTTGTTTGGGACTGCTTGGAGACGCTACAAGAGCTGGGCAGTCGTAATAGATTGTCCGTAGGTTGGGTACCAGGCCACCCAGATCACAAGGGCAATGAAGAGGCAGACTCACTAGCCCGAAAAGGAGCACGCTGTGCTCCCATTGGCCCAGAACCTTTCTGAGGCATAGCGAAGGCGCTGCAAAAAACAAATAGTAGCACTTGGATAGAAAATCAGTCTCGAGAATGGTGGAACAAGGCGACAAAAATTAGGCAGGCCAAAGAGTTCACCAAGGAACCCACGCCAAAATTCACGGAATATCTACTGAGCCAGAATAGGAAAATAATCAGGATCCTGGTTGGGCTCCTGACAGGGCATTGTAGACTTAACAAATACATGAATAACATCGGATTGGCAGAAACAGCCATATGTAGGTTTTGCCAAGAAGATGAGGAAACCCTAGTACACATACTGTGCTACTGCGAAGGCCTGACTAGGCTGAGGTTTTCAACGATAGGGGAGGAAAAACCACAACCCTCCCAATATATGGAGGACCTGAGGTTTGCTATCCGTCTAGTAATAAGAACGGGTCTAGACAAGGAACTCTAGAAAAACAGGAGGGCATACACAATACATCTGCAAAGGTCGTAGTGCAGAGGCTCTTAGAAGCACTTAAGCCCCATATTTATCTTTATCTTTTTATCTATGATGTGATTCTAATTTAACTATTTAGAAAAACTACATCAAGAAATCTGTCCCATATACACTTGTTATCGACCTTTTAAAACATTTTTCTAAAATAATACACTTTCCTAACACGTTGATTGCTGTAAAAGAATTTTATGTAGCTGCTTTTTATTGTTTTTTTGTTGGAAATAAAATTTTTAATCATAAAATTGAAATATCACAAAAACTATTTAGTTTGGGAATAGGGAATACTCAATCAAATTTGAAGTATAATAATAGTAAAGTAACTTTCATTTACAGATATAAAATACAGGGTGATCCGTTTAAAAAAATTGTAAAACCGATGTATTCGAGTTTGGAGTCGCCCTGTATACGGTTTCTCAGATATGGAAGCAGGTCTAGTGAATAATGATAGTAGAAGACCATCAGTGGCTGTAACAGATTAATTTCAAATTATGCAGTTTAGAGTATACGGGGCTTTGAACTCATTACGATTTTCAGGAACCTGTAGACAGAACTTTTTAAATACACTGAATTCGAATATGAAGTAAAATACAGAGTGTCCCATTTAAAAAAATTTAACTTTTATCTGGACTTTATCGCTCTAATGAATTACCCTGTAGAATTATCAAAAAAGTTTTTACTTGAGGATGATGATTACGATGTATTATCAAAAAAAGTTTCCACTTTTTTTCAGAAAAATTGTCATTTATCAGTGGCGTACTACATTCACATTCATTCAATGAACCTCAGGAGATTTTTCAATTTATGTTTAAGAAAAGGCCCTGAAGTTCATCTTGAAAGAAAATATCTAGGACTGTGTGAATAGAATATTTTTCAACATTTATAATTTTTAAGAAAAAAAATGAAACAACAAAATGATTTACAGGGTGTTTCTAAATGCGACAAAATTCAGGAGGTGATTGCTCGTTTGAAATTAAGATGGGTATTTCCTACAAAAAAATTTCCTCAGCTCACCCCTTTCCGAGATATCACCCTTAAAAGGTGGTGACTAAAATTGAGTTTTTATTTTTTTTTTCTAAAATTTCAGTAAAGCTAGAAACTTGAAATTCTGTAATTTTCGTGCACTCGCAAAGGAGTAACCACGGGTATTTTTTCAATATTCCTGTTACATTATACTGGGGTGAAATTAGCAACCCTTACTTTATTTCACATCAAAACTTTTTTTCGAGATGAAGTTTTATGAAATAAAATTTAACTTAAAATCCTTGTTTTATTTTAAAATTTTTTTTATTCCTATCCCAAAAACCAATAGCTGCAGAGAAAAAAAATAAATACCATAATTTATAATTTTTTTAATAAATTGAGTTGAAAACAGCTGGAAATTACAGAATTTCAAGTTTCTAGCTTTACTGAAATTTTAGAAAAAAAAATAAAAACTCAATTTTAGTCACCTCCTTTTAAGGGTGATATCTCGGAAAGAGGTGGGCTGAGGAAATTTTGTTATTGGAAAGACCCATCTTAATTTCATACGAGCAATCACCTTCTGAATTTTGTCGCATGAATTTAGAAACACCCTGTATGTATGCAAATGTATCTTTTAAAACCAGCCGACTGTGGCACTGGCATCGCTCTCGCAGTATCAACACGGCATCATTGCGCGTTGTTATCCTATTTGAAATACTCTACCTATGCTTGACCATTCTGCAATCTCAGTCTGTCTTCGACAATTTTATTCTGAAAAAGAAACAACTTTTTATAAAACTATTGATACCCGATATAAATTATAAATACATTGTAAAGGTATTCTATCAAATCAATTAATTCATTGTATCATTAAACATAAAATGTATTAATTTTAATATTTGTTAGGTCTTGAGGCAAATGGTTTGAGAAAAAAAATAATGTGACTGAATCTGGAAAGCGGTCTCGGAATTCAAAAACAAAATCACTAAATTTTGTTCGATAAGCAAAATGTTTGGCAGTTTTATAATAGCAAAACCATCTTTAATACATCTTGGGTTGATTTTAATAAGCCTGGCAGTGATATGTCATAAAGCAGTAACTTATTTGGTATTATATCCTTTGTTTAGATTGCTATTTGGCACACTTTATCCTGCTTATGCTTCATACAAGGCTGTGAGGACCAAGAACGTCAGAGAATATGTAAGTAGTACAAAATTAATATATTATAGAAGTAATACACGGTGTCTCAAATGAAAGTTTATATTTATTGCGAGTACGCAATGAATACATATTATTTTTTAAGAAATAAACTCGCAAATTGTCTAATTTAATAATTTATAAAGCATTTTTTCAATAATCCACTTTCTTTTAAGACACCTTGTATATACAGTGTAAAATATTGCATACATTAATTATTAGATCAATGAACAGTGATATGAAAATATCCAGAAAGTAAATTCTTTATTTCAATGTACTATTTTCTAAAAGAATGATATATCATACAGGGTGAATAACCATGAATAACATGAATAACCTTGTAGTGATCACGTTACCACTTGTCTTTTCAAATGAAACATCACCCTTTTTCCAATTTGCGAATTTCTTTTGACGAGCAGATTCCAAAAGTTGATTTAAATTGGTAAAGAGTGGACAAAAATCCAAAAGTAGTTTATGACAATTTATTATTTAAAAACTAATTGATGAAGAATAAGCATACTCTAAAGTGGTCCAGATGGACAAAAAATGGGGGTTCACAATTCGTAAGCGGGGGTCCACGAAAATGAATCTGGTTTCGATAGTGAAGAACTCAAATGTTGGCTTGACTTCATCTATAAATGTAGGCAGATAATATTTTAAGAAGCTCAGCGACTGTTACTTGTAAAAACTTGTATATTCCTTATTCAGTTCAAAGTGTCGAGACTTGCAAAGCGCCGTCGCAGCCACCGTCCGCAACGCTTATTCAGACGTGCAAAGGGACGAAATACGACTTGTGGTGTATGTGCTTGCATTCTTGCAGACATCGCGTATTTGACAGATTCGTTCAAAAAATGTAATGACATTAACTTACAATTACAAGGGGACAACCTCAATTTAATAAAAACAAAGAGGGTAATTTCAGCTTTTCTTGGAAAATTGAAATTTACGAAGCAAAATATTAATCGGCAAGAATTTTTCCAGTTTTCAAACTCGTCATAGGTAGAATGCTTTGATTAGGATATTCAGACATACTTTCAACATTTAATTGCCCTGAATGATGACTTGAAGATATTCTGTCGATGGAAATACCACCATAGATCATAAATCCATTTGATGAAACGGAAGTGGAGAATGTGATATTACAAGAGGAGCTACCCGAGCTTAGCACTAATGAGGAGCTGAAGGTGAAATGTAAAAGAGAGTCTTCATTCATTCGTATATTTGGGTTGTGCTCATCAGCCCAGGCACTTGAACTGAATCTTTGTACCATTTCCCATGTTATCTACTTCCATTCCTGAAGCTTCGAGTCTTCTATAAAGGCCACTAGTTTGACTGGAGGGATTCTCAGTAGTTGTAATAAATGTATTGATAATTTCTCTCCAAAGTGCTTCCGTCCAATTTCTTGTAAGTTCTCGCAGAAGCATAGTATGTGAGTAGGTGTTTCATCATTAAGTTCACATTTTCTGCACATAGGCTCACTAACTTTGCCCATTTTGTACAAATGTTTCCTCAAGGTGCAGTGTCAAGTCACCAGGTTGGTAACTGTCTTCAAATGTCTCTTACCCAGTTTCAGTAGCCCGGTTTAGAGTTCCTTGTCTACCTTGTTCAGTAAATTCTTTGTATGAAGGTGTCCTTGTGTCACCCTCCATTTGAATTGGTGTTCCTTATCTAGCCAGTTCCCGATTTCCCTTCTTATGCAATCTTTTGTGATTCCTCAAAACGGTTCCGGACCTATGAAAACTTCTTTAGAGCCTTCTTTAGCTAACTGGTCCGCCATTTCATTACCTGCAATCCCCTCATGTGCCGGCACCCATATTAGACTTACTTTGTTGTCTCTTGCCAGCCTGTTAGGGATTCTTTGCAGTTTTTCACCAGTCTAGACCTAGTTGTTGGATTACTGATAGCTTTAAGCAGAGCCTGGCTGTCAGTGAAAATTTCAATTTTTTTTCCGGTATATCCTCTTCTGATGTTTTCTTCAATGCAGGCTATAGCGGCAATCGTCTCTGCTTGAAACACAGTCGTATATCGACCAAGGCTAAAGAACATTCTCTTTCTATGACCTTTTATACCAGCCCCAGTGCCGTGCTGTGTTTTGGAGCCATCAGTGAACCAGATGATTTCTCCAGAATTACCTGGGTGCATCACCTGTACCCTGGATGGGATGATGATATTCACTCGCTCAGTGAATATATTCTCTGGTGCCATGCTATCAAAACTCATGTGATATATTGGTGCATTTAGTTCATCCCAGTTGTATCAGTGTGTCCTTCTCGAACATTGTTCGGGGACCATATGTCTTCCGATTTCAGCCTAAGAATTGCCATCATTTCTTCGGCTTTTATAAAAAGTTCTAGAGGAGGAAGTCCAATAAGGGCTTCCATTGATGCCGTCCCCGTGCTGTTCATTGCCCCGGTAATACCAAGAAGGGCTTGTCTTTGAATTGCAGTTAATATATTAACTGCAGAGGACACTTCTGTCCTCCTCCACCAGACTATTGTTCCATAGGTGATCGTTGGCCTTATCACAGTCGTGTAGAGCCAGTGAACCACCTCAGGTCGTATTCCCCAGGTTCCCCATACAGGCTGAGGCGACCTGGTATACGGACGGCTCCAAGACAAGCGAAGGAGCCGGAATTGTGGGGCTAAAACAAAGGATAGCTATTCCAATAAGCCTATCTAAGAACGTCACAACTACCAAGCGGAAGTGACGGCGATTCATCACTGCGTTGAAGAAATTAAAAGGCAGGAATGGTCATACCGTTCAGTTGCCATCTTCACCGACAGTCAAGTTGCACTGAAGGCACTCGATTCCATAGAGGTCAATTCTAAGATTGCGTAGGTGTCTTAAACGCACTTGGAGACCATTGCAAGGTCATGTAGCCTGGGTACCACGGCACGAGGGTCATAAGGGCAATGAATTGGCGGATGAAACGGCCAGACAAGGCTCATCCATGCCATTCATTGGACCGGAACCCTTCTGCGGCGTCGCAAAGTCGACAATAAATATGGCCACAAGGAAGTGGGTGGCACAGAAATCTCTAGAATGGTGGGTAACCTCACCAGGACAAAGACAGGCGAAACAGTTCATTAGAGGACATTCTCCAACTTTTACGGCAGACCTAATGAGCAAAGATAGGAAAACTATCAAAGCGGTAGTGGGTGTGGTGTTGACTGGGCACTGTAAGCTTAACAGGCGCGCAGAGCTATTGGGGTTGACAGACGAAGCTATATGTAGATTCTGTCACCTAGAGGAGGAAACTGCAGAGCACATCCTATTCCAGTGCGATTGCCTGGCGAATGTGCGGTTTATTGTACTAGGCGATGAAAAGCCACCGGCAACAAACTACATGAAAGATTCAGTCTCGAGGCTGATTGGCTACTTAAAAAGAGTCGGGCTGGAGAATGTAATCTAGATTCAGAGGACCACAATAGATCTGAAAAGGTCGCAGTGGAATAGGCCGATTAGCCACCTCATCAAATCTAATCTAATGCGCTACGTCACGGTGAAGTGAGAATCAGAGCGTCTTCTTTCTTCACTGTCTCTGTTAGATCGAGTGTTTGTCTTTCTTACTCTTTTTTCTGAGTCTGAAGCGATTGGTGTTTTTTTTGGGCAGAGTGGAAATGGGGGTAAGCGCGGTGAACGAACTAACGAACGGAGATGAACTGTGTAACGAACCAACGAACGATTAAATAAAGCAAGGTTATGTAGTAAAAAACGGGTTTTGTAAAGTTTCAAGTTTTGTTATTTCAAAATATCAAATATGGGAAACAAGAAGACAGTATTTAATCCTGCGTGGTGTGATTCGAGAATTAACAAAGTGGTCAGAAATATTCAGCGAAATACCAGTAAACACTTTTGATGCAAAATGTAAACTCTGCAACAAAAGTTTTTCTTTGAGTAACATGGGAAGGAAGGCTTTGATTAGCCACATAGGTCAAAATAGGTCAAATCACCAGAAAAGTATAAAATCAAAAAAGTTGGTAAACCCAATTCGTACTACTTTAATATCCGAAGATGAAATAATTCCCAACTCCGTAGAAACATCCGAAATAATAAACAAGAGTTCTACATCAGACTTTGTAAATATTGGTGGAACTGCGTCGGAAGCTGAAAAGCTCCAAAAAGGAGATTCTGGATAAACCCGAGTTTAAAATTACGAAAACGGGAAGGAGAATTTTTTACTCTATATCCACAAAAATGGAGAAATATTCATAAAACGTCACTTTTTGATTGATTAGTTCGGCACCACCAGTCAGTGGCTTAGAGACCTCGGCAGCTCAGCCTTTAGGCTTTTTGTGCTCTTCGTTATACCGTTCATGTGAAGAGACCAGTAGCCCTTATCAGGCTCAACAGTCTTTTCACTAGGTCCTTCTTGGAGAAATCCTCCTTTGGATACTCTAGTCCTAGTCCAATGAGACAGTGCTGCACATTCGAAGAAAATGTGAGAGGCTGTTGCATGCACAACCGACAGATAGGTTCCTCCCTATATATGACAATTGTATGCTTGTGCTTCCTTAGGGTACAGTAACCGGTGAGTAATCCCGTCGCTTTCCTTATCTAACCCCTGCTGAGGTTTAATATCTCGTTAGTCAGCGACACCGAAGGTTTTTTGACCAGGAGTTTGCTGTGTTCCTGTTTTGGCACGTGTCTCCGGTACGTCTGAGGTGTACGTCTAAGTTTTATTTCAGTAACTTTCTCAGAGGGAGTTAATTCTTTTGAATACGGCATCATTAAGAAACTTCAATTTTTTTTGTTCTCCATACAGTTTTTGGTGATATCCCCAACGCCTTTGCAGTTAGTTGGCTTTACGTATGAACATCTTTCCTTCATCGGTAATTCTTTTGACCATATTTATGTTTTGCAACCGGCTCGCAACTGCTATCTCGAGACAATTTTTATGAATAATATGCTTTGTATTATTTGATTGCTGCAAACGATACAAATTTTCAAACGTGTGTGAACTTAGCGTCTCATATCTCAGCGTCTCATAATTTAAAAAGAGTTCTTATAGCGTCCAACATAGTTCTAGAGTTCCTGATACTTTATATTAATGGTTCTGTTGAATTCAGTACCGAAAACGGCTTTTGAAAAAATGAGACGCTGACGACCGGAAGTTAGCGTCCCAAAGTATAAAATCAAAAAAATCGAGCAGGAACGGTTATTCAAAGGATAGTTCTAGAGTTCTTTTTTATTTATATCGATAAATTCTTAGAATTCACAATCGTACATATGTGAAACAGTTTTTATAGATAAAAAGTCATGCTAGTGAGAAGTTCCTGTAAGGATTAAAAATGATCATTAATGTCCCAATATACGATTCCCTAAAGAGTTCTAATCGTTAACGCTCTGCAGAATATTTTTAATAATTATTATTGATGAAAAACCATCTCAATAGTGGGACGCTGTCGTTCTAGACCGAGTTATCGCTTTTGTATCGATTCAGAATGATACTGGCGTCCCAAAATACGATTTCCTAAAGAGTTCTAATCGTTAACGCTCTGCAAAAAATTTCAAACAATTATTATTGATGAAAAACCATCATAATAATGGGACGCTGTCCTTCTAGAGCCAGTTCTAGTTTCGGTATCGATTCAGAATGAGACGATCATCCCAATATACGAACTCCTGAAGAGTTCTAATCGTTAACGCTCTACAAAATATTTTTATTTATTATTATTGATGGAAAACCATCACAATTGTGGGACGCTGTCGTTCTAGAGCGAGTTCTAGCTTGTGCAATGACTCAGAATAATCATTAGCTTCCCAATATACGAACTCCTGAAGACTTTTAATCTTCAACGGTCTGCAAAATATTTTTAATAATTATTATTGGCGGAAAACCATAACAATTGTCGGACGCTGTCGTTCTAGAGCGAGTTCTCGCTTCTCTCACGATTTAAAATGATAAGTAGTGTCCCAATATACGAACTCCTGAAGAGTTCTTATCTTCAATGCTCTGCAAAAAATTTCGAAAGATTATTATGGATAAAAATTTGTCACGAAAGATGGATGCTATCATACTAAAGCGAGTTCCAGGTTTTGTAATGGTTCCCAAAGTACGAACTCTTGAAAGTTCTTCTTTGACGCTTCGTACAAAACCCTGAAAACAATTTATTATGGACGACAAATCACCATGATGGCGAGAAGCTGTCGTACTAAATTGAGGTCGAGATTCTGTCATGGTATAAGCAGAATATAATATTCAATTAATTGCAGTGCGTTATCGATTAGAACTCTTTAGGTAATCGTATTTTGGGACGCTAGTATCATTCTGAATCGATACAGAAGCTAGAACTCGCTCTAGAACGACAGCGTCCCACAATTGTTACGGTTTTTCATCAATAATAATAATTAAAAATATTTTGCAGGGCGTTAACGATTAGAACTCTTCAGGAGTTCGTATATTGGGACAATACTTATCATTTTGAAAGGTGAAAGAAGCTAGAACTCGCTCTAGAACGACAGCGTACCACAATTGTTACGGTTTTCCATCAATAATAATAATTAAAAATATTATGCAGGGCGTTAACGATTAGAACTCTTTAGGGAATCATATATTGGGACGCTAATAATTATTCTGAGTCATTGCACAAACGAGAACTCGGTCTAGAACGACAGCGTCCCACAATTGTGATGGTTTTGAATCAATAATAATAATTAAACATATTTTTCAGGGCGTTAACGATCAGAACTCTTTAGGGTATCGTATTTTGGGACGCCAGTATCATTCTGAATCGATACAAAAGCGAGAACTCGCTCTAGAACGACAGCGTCCCACAATTGTTACGGTTTTCCGTCAATAATAAAAATTAAAAATATTCTGCAGGGCGTTGAAGATTAGAACTCTTCAGGATTTCGTATATTGGGACGCTAATCATCATTCTGAGTCATTGCGCAAGCTAGAACTCGGTCTAGAACGACAGCGTCCCACAATTGTGATGGTTTTCCATCAATAATAATAATTAAAAATATTTTGTAGGGCGTTAACGATCAGAACTCTTTAGGGTATCGTATTTTGGGACGCCAGTATCATTCTGAATCGATACAAAAGCGAGAACTCGGTCTAGAACGACAGCGTCCCACAATTGTGATGGTTTTCCATCAATAATAATAATTAAAAATATTTTGCAGGGCGTTAACGATCAGAACTCTTTAGGGAATCGTATTTTGGGACGCCAGTATAATTCTGAATCGATACAAAAGCGAGAACTCGGTCTAGAACGACAGCGTCCCACAATTGTGATGGTTTTCCATCAATAATAATAATTAAAAATATTTTGCAGGGCGTTAACGATCAGAACTCTTTAGGGAATCGTATTTTGGGACGCCAGTATCATTCTGAATCGATACAAAAGCGAGAACTCGGTCTAGAACGACAGCGTCCCACAATTGTGATGGTTTTCCATCAATAATAATAATTAAAAATATTTTGCAGGGCGTTAACGATCAGAACTCTTTAGGGAATCGTATTTTGGGACGCCAGTATCATTCTGAATCGATACAAAAGCGAGAACTCGGTCTAGAACGACAGCGTCCCACTATTGAGATGGTTTTTCATCAATAATAATAATTAAAAATATTCTGCAGACCGTTAACGATTAGAACTTTTTAGGGAATCGTATATTGGGACATTAATGATCATTTTTAATCCCCCAATTAATGATCATTTTTAATCCTTACAGGAGCTAGAACTCGCTCTTGTACGACAGCTTCTCACTAGCATGATTTTTAATCTATAAAAACCGTTTCACAGATGTCCGATTTTGAATTCTAAGAATTTATCGATATAAATAAACAAGAACTCTAGAACTATCCTTTGAATAACTGTTTCTGCTCGATTTTTTTGATTTTATACTTTGGGACGCTAACTTCCGGTCGTCAGCGTCTCATTTTTTCAAAAGCCGTTTTCGCTACTGAATTCAACAGAACTATTAATATAAAGTATCAGGAACTCTAGAACTATGTTGGACGCTATAAGAACTCTTTTTAAATTATGAGATGCTGAGATATGAGACGCTAAGTTCACACACGTAATTTTCAATCTGTATCAACATATATCGGACAGGATTTTTGAGACAGTTTAAAAGTATTCTGACAATTCATGTTTTTATGTCAACTAATATTAATTCACGACCAACCCAAATTTAGTAACTTTTCGTTTTTTACATTTTGTATGTAAATAATAGAGGAAGAAAAAAGGACTTGGGGTATTTTTCCGACTATACAATGTTAAAATAAAGAACAACTTTCACGTTTTTTTTAAGCTTGCTCTTATTGCACGACATAAGACTTTTGAGAAGGCTAGTCAAAAATAGTCAAAAATTTGGAAAAATGGTCAATAATTGTCAAAATATTGAAAAAATGGTTAATAACTGCCAAAAATTTGGAAAAATGGTCGATAATTGTCAAAAATGGTCAATATTTGTAAAAAATTTGAAAAATTATCAAAAATGGTCAATAGTTAAAGACGCTCAATAATTGTCAAAACCAATCAAAAATCGTCAAAAATTGTTAAAATTTAAAAAAATGGTCAATGGTTGTCAAAATTTTTAAAAAATTGTCAATAATTGTTAAAATTTTGAAAAATGTTCAAAAATTGTCAAAATTTTGAAAAAAGGTCAATAATTATAAAAGACTGTCAAAAATGGTCAATAATTGTTAAAATTTGGAAAAATTGTCAAAATTTTGAAAAAAAAGGTCAATAATTATAAAAGACTGTCGAAAATGGTCATTAATTGTTAAAATGTTTGAAAAATGATCAACATTTTTGAAAAATTGTCAATAATTGTCAGAATCTGTCAAAAATGGTCAAAAATAGTCAATAATTGTTAAAATTCGGAAAAATGATCAAAAATTGTTAAATATTATGGAAAATTTACAATAATTGTCAAAATATTTGAATGTTGTCAAAAATGGTCAATAATTGTCAGAAACTGTCAAAAATGGTTAAGATTTTGAAAAATGGTCAAAAATTGTTAAGATTTTGAAAAAATTGTCAATAATTATAAAAAATATCAAAAATTGGTCAATAATGGTTGAAAATTGTCAGAAACTGTCAAAAATGGTCAATAATTGTTAAAATTTTGAAAAATGGTCAAAAATTGTCAAAATTTTGAAAAAATGGTCAATAATTATAAAAAACTGTCAATAATTGTTAAAAATGGTCAAAATTTTTGAAAACTGGACAAAATTGTCAATAATTGTCAGAACCTGTCAAAAAGCTAAAAAATTGTCAAAAATGGTCAGTAATTGTTAAAATTTGGAAAAATGGTCAAAATTTTTGAAAAATTGTAAAAATTATCAGTAATTGTCAAAACTGTCAAAATTGGTCAATAATGTCAAAAATGGTCAATAATTGTTAAAATTTGAAGAAATGGTCAAAAATTGTCAAACATTTTGAAAAAATGGTCAATAATTGTCAAAAATTGTCAAAATTTTCGAAAAATGGTCAAAATTTTTGAAAAATTGCCAAAAATGGTCAATAATTGTCAGAACCTGTCAAAAATGCTCAAAAATTGTCAAAAATGGTCAATAATTGTTAAAATTTGGAAAAATAGTCAACATTTTCGAAAAATTGTCAAAAATGATCAATCATTGTCAAAACTGTCAAAATTGGTCAGTAATTGTTAAAATTTGAAAAAATGGTCAAAAATTGTCAGAAATTTTGAAGAAATGGTCAATAATTGTCAAAAATTATCAAAATTTTGAAAAAATGGTCAAAAATCGTCAAAATTTTTGAAAAAATGGTCAATAATTATCAAATTTTTTTAAAATTTTGAAAAAATGGTCAATAAAATATAAAATAAAACTTAGTAGAACGTACTGGGCCTAATGTAATTCCCAACAACGCATTCTATTGCGCGTATTTTTATTGATGGTTTTCCCAACCTCGCATTCTATTGTGCATAAGAAGCAAGCTTCTGTCGGCGGTCCGACGACCGCTCACCTTTTTTTCCACCCTGTACCAATTTGAATCAACTTCCGCAAATTGAACAAAAAAGGAAGATGTTTTATTTAAAAATAAACTGATGCTGTGTATGATGAATCTGATTCTGAATTTTTTCATATCAATTTTAGTTAATAATGAATTTATGCGACACTTTATAGACGCACTGTATAATGAATAACCCAGTAGTACCTACATTGTAAACTAAAGAATCAATTTAATATTTACTTAATTACAGTTTCCTGTAAAAATTTTAGTAAAGCATGTTATCAATAGATGTGTTTTTGAAAAATATTTTTCAAAGAGCAGAGACCGTTCACTAAGAAGCAACAACTACTTCTCGAGATATATGCCACGACAGACATTGAATTACACTTCTAAGTTGAAAGGGGTTGGTATATCTTCTGGACGGATGACATCTACCTTGTACTGATGAGGCGCAAATACGCCGAAACCGGTCTACAAGTGATGTTGTCCCTTCTAATTACAAACCAGAATGGTTGGTTATATCTAAAAACTGTTTTATTACGGCAACAAACAACATCTATAGAGCATGCCTAACAGGCGATTTGTTTTATAATCTGCGCAAATTCCATGCTTATAAGAGCTGTAAGAACATTGTGAATGCGTTTATAGAACAGGGGCTGTTTTATAAAATTTATGTTCTGTAAACGTTCTAAAAGCCATTATAAAACTTAAATTGTTAGTTGGATAACCAACCCCGTTTATCTTAGAAATGTCAGTGTCTGTCGGGACATATAGCCCGAGAAGTAGTTGTTGCTTCTTAGTGATCGGTATCTGTTCTTTGAAAAATATTTTTCAAAAACTTTGTAAGGCGTTATAATAAATAATATTAAACTATTATCTTTGACATCTAATTTAATATTTCATATGACTATGTGACTTGCCTTTTTCATAAAAAAAGTCATAACATACCGACTATTTTATTCTTCACAATCTCCTGTTGTTTTCGACGGGGTCGCCGAGTTGTACCAAAAGATATCAGGTAGGTATAATCCTACCGCCGAGTTGTACCACCGGATTTCTTTGGGGGGTGTCGATTTCAAGATTAAGTCTAATTACTAATGACCTTAACAATTTTATATAAATTAATATAAAATAAATAGACGTACAGGTATAGTGTTACAGTTTTATTTTGAAATATACAAATTTACATTTATTTTATACCTACTTATAATATAACTTATAACTAATTTATAACTTATAATAAACTCTACTGCGGCAAATAAAAATAACATAAAGATAGGTTAGGTTACGTTACGTTAGCTTTAACGCTATTGCTAACAGCTTGTCTTGCAATTGTCTTCTCACTTTCATGATTGTGTTCCAGATGGGATTCCAAAATAGATTTTCATCTGCACTTGTGTATACTTTTGCATTGCACCTTAATTAAATTTATTATTAGTGGTACTGGGTATTCCCTCAATAAATACGGCTTATGTGTAATTTCGTAATGATCCACCTCGATGATCTGTATAATCCCCAATAAAGGCAGAAATGCATTAACTCAGGTAGTCGTGGTACAACTCGGTAGTCCCCGTTTTCGAGATATCCTGCAAGGCATATCAATTAAGGATACTTTGTACATTGTCTTTTATGCAAATTAGCAAACTCTTGGAACATCTGTTTATTCACTTGCGAATGACTAATCCTTTAGCTTACTCCTGTGTAGGTATCAACGAAATTTTTTTGCATACATAACTGTCTGGAACTGGATATCGAATTTATTAAATTTCGTGTCTACGACTGTTTTATTTTTATATCATACAACCAACAAAAGTAACAGTAAACTTTGTGTCACTGACTGCTTAAATTTAAATACGGAAACGGATAGTAATTAACACAAATAATTTTAATAGTGTAACTAAAAAAGCGATTAGTCATTCATGTATTCATTATAGGCAGAATTTTAAAAAATATATGTTGGGAAAGTACCGGCCTTCATGTTCGGTGGATAGGATTAATAATTGCGAAAGTGGTTTTGTAATAGTTTTTACATCCACCAATAATTGTTGTAAATTGTAATACCTGATTGTCAAATATTCAACATTCACTGGAGCAATCAATGCTTTCTTGTAATAATCTGAAATTTTTTGTATACAGGGTGGGAAATGTTATTATATTAACTGTGGGTGCAAGTCATTTCAGTTGATGAGAAGAAAAAAAGATGGAAAATCAAACTGTTTGAAGATTGTAGAACAAAATTTAATTTAAAAATTATAATATCACTATTGTCAAAAAATAGGGAAATTACTGAATTACTGTCCAAGAAAATGGTTTAAATGTTCATTTGGGTTTGTTCCAACTGGCGACAAAATATTCTAAGTATAAGTTCTGCGCAAGCGTTATATTTCTTTAGCATATCAACTGATTTTGTTCTTGGGACGGTACAAAAATTGTACCAACTGTAAGGGGATTATAATAGAACGATTCTTGAACTTTACTTCGATTCCTTGCTTAGCACTAGAATTGGCGCATCTGGCATTCGCACATCCTTAAAATTGTTGATGTGTTAAAGCGCTTATTCGCCAACAAAGCGAGCAAGAGCGAGCGAGTATTCTTCATTAATAATAATCTAGCGAGGTAGCGAGAGAACAAACGTTTGTTTGTTCGCGTTAAAAATAAATCGAGAGAGGCAGAACAACAAAGAAAATATGTGTTTAAGCTCGTTAGGTATGGACCTGTTGGGATCAAATGAATGCAGTCAAAGTAAAACTGCAATAAGAGTTTTAACAGGCATCCTTACGAGACATTGTCGCCTGAATGGGCACCTGAAAAAGCTCAAAATAGTGGAGGAAGAAGAATGTAGATTCTGTGGTATGGAAGAAGAAACCTCCATCCACATACTTGCGAACTGCACAGCAATTCAGAATCCTTGGAGATTTCTGGATAGAAGAGGGACATTTACCTAAGTTAAAGCCTGCAGATATCCTAAAATTCCTCCGGGAAATGGGTCTGAAGGAGCTACTAGTCTCTGAGACTTTCCTCAGGAACTAAGTAGAAGTAAGGGGGCACAATAGATCTTTTAGGTCTCAGTGAATGTCACCCCAATTTACATACATACATACATACATAGGTATGGACGGGGAGTGCTCGTGTTTCGATCGCTTGTACTGAATGATACTTTGCTGGGTAGTTTTTTAATTATAATTCACATTCGATATTATTAAGTTATTTGTAAGTAGTTTAGGGACCAGTATTCAGAATGGACTACTGCAACCATACTTGTGTTTTTGAATATAGCTGCTTTCCTAAATAGTTTCTTCTGTTTCGTTCTTTTTCAATGAACTCAATTCAACGAAAGCACCACTAGCTAGAGTTCACGCAAATAGAGAACAGTACAGGCCGTCATCATCGAAAACGTGAGGTTGCTGGGCAACTGATCACATGTTTAAGTTTCAGAGGCGTCCAGTAAAGCCATATTTTCGCGAATAAGTAATGACGTCACGCTTGAAGCAGAAACTAGCGTGGTCGGGAGTGCGCCAGAAAACTTTGAAGCGGTTCAGCTGTTGTGCATCATTCAATTGACAGCATTGACGGAATAAATTGATAGAGAGTGGACCAATGGACTTTCAAAAGTTTATAAAATGTTTCTTTAGACATTCGAAATAAGATATAAAAGTCATAATTTAGATAACGGCTTATCCATTCTTCCTCATAAATTGACCTGATGTGATAGTCTCTTATAATTGAAGAAATTATTTGCAAACTTTTTATTCTTCTTGAGAGCTGATTTCTCATTAAAAGAACCACCGAAAAAGCTGTATCCTCACTGAGCAGCACCATTAAGTCTCTCCTCCTTTTCATTCTAAATTCCAAGATCACAAATTTTAACAAAAGCAATAATATTTTATTTAGGTATATTGATATTATTTTGCTTACTGCGGATTCAGAATTTTAGAAAGAAAAAAATAAACAAAGTAATAGTATATTCTTCAACGAGTCTAGAATGATGGCTATTATTCACGCGGATGAAGTTTCCAAAACGAGCGAGCGCAGCGAGTGAGATTTTTGTGAATTTAGATTCATTCTTTTGCAAAATTCATGGTAAAGTTATTACAATTGCTTATTTTGGGTAGTTAGACATTTGACGTTTTGAAAAAGACGATTTGATTGATTAATTTTAGCGTGAATTCTGATGATCAGAGAATGTGATTGGCTAACGAGAGTGAATTCTTTTTCATTCTTCACTGGTGTGAAGAATTTACATCATTATTCAGCTAAATATGTAAAAAAATGTGTGCATTATTATATAGTCGTGGAGAAAGTACTTATGTATGTGTCGTGAGAGAAATGTCGTTGTTATATGTCAGAATATCGCTAGATATTTCCATTTTTGCGAGGTTAAGCGTAAGGTCACCGTTATGACGTCACGCTTTAGCTACACTGTTCATCCGCATAAAGACGCTAGATCGCGAAAATATGGCTTGAACATCTTTTCTAGACGAAAGCTTATTCTTGTTCCGTTTATTGTTGAATGATGGGTTGTTCCTATATGCGAATGAAGAGCTTTTGTGTATTATTCTACGTTTAATAATTTTGTGATAAGATAGTTATAGTTCGACTTTTAGTTTTAGATTTAACATTTTTTTATTCAATATTACAATTACAATATTCACAAAAAATGTTTAATAATTTATACAATAATTACAAATTCTACATCTCAAATAAATGTTTCCTGTCTCTTCCATTCTCTATGGTTCCATGTACAGAAAATCAATATTTAAATATACATATACACACACATACACAGGTGGATATTTTAAGAATTTAAATAGTAGATATTAGGTATTTTCAATAAGTTTAAATGGAATGTGACACAGGAACGAGAATCGGTTGGAAACCATAAAATAGATAGATGACGTGCCTGTACTGTTCTCTATTTGCGTTAACTCTACCAATAATATCTCCTGGTTAGCCATATTTAATTCGCTCGCAGAAAATAAGCACGCAAACATCGGATACGAACGTTTGTGTATTTGTTTTAATTTAAAATATTCATTCCAGCGCAGAAAACGCGGCGTATTTTACGCTCGTCTATTGTTAACTTTATAAAATTAATATATTAATATTGAAAAGGAAATGTTGAAAAGTTTTTATATTTAAAATACATTTATTTATTTCCAGGTAAAATGGATGATGTACTGGATAGTATTCGCCTTATTTACATGCATAGAAACTTTTACAGATGTTTTTTTGAGTTGGTAAGTAGTTTGTAAACAGTTGAATATTTTAACTATAGGAATTGTTTGGAATCGTAAGAAACTACTAATCGTCACAACAACTAATGCGCGATTTCACCAAGCATTTCCTAAAGTTATCGGATTTAGGAATGTGATGTTTAAACAAGCCATTCGCTGTATTTGATATAATTTTTGGATGGCCGTTGCTTGTAGAACCTTCAGTCCCCATGCAATGGCTCCATACGTTAACATAGGTCTTATGATTGCAGCGTAGATCCTGGTGACCACGCGGGGTGAAAGACCCCATGTGCGACCCACTGTTCCGACATTGCTCATAAGCCACATATGCTCTTTTTGTTCTGCTTTGTAGGTGAGAGTTCCATGTTAGCTTCCTGTCGAGGGTAATACCAAGGTATTTCACCTCTTCAGGGAAGTTTAATTTACTTTTGAAGATTTCGGGGTTTTTTAAGCATGATAGTCTTCTTTTCCTAGTGAAAAGGACCATCTCAGTCTTCTTGGGATTGATAGACAGTGAGTGTTCCTTACACTGTGTAAGGAAGTGATAGCTAAGTTACTACATTTAATATAAGTAAATATCTAGAGTAGATTAATGCTCTTTGTTATTCTTTTTAGAAATGAATCAGTATCCCCTATAAATTAAATTGTGAAATAAAGTAATGATTTTCGTCTTTTCTTCCTCTGCAAAATTGGCAATTCTACTACATTTTTCTGTTATTTTCACGGATATACACTTTTTTCCGAGAAATAAAAAATCTACCGACTTTACTATCAAAGTAGAGTCCGCTGATATACACGCATCTGACCACAAAATTTTTGGGTATAATTTTAGATAGTAAAAAGTAAAAATTTGAGCATATCTGTAAAAAGTTAAATAGCGCATATTCTGCTATATTACAATTACTTACGCAGCATTTTTACTCATGACCAATTAATGTAAGTGTATTATGCTCTGGCGTACTTCACCATATCTTATCATAGAGTATAGTATGGGGTGTGTTACAGGTCAAAAGTTACATGCAAACACACTCAATATGCCAAATTTTACCAACAAATTATAGTGAAAATAAATAAATATTAGGACTTACTCTTCATATTTGTGTTTATTCAGCATTCGTAATTGACCTACATTTCCTCTTTTAAATCTTACATAGACTACATCTTCAGAAGTTCATCTTCCAGACTTTCATATCCACTTCAATTCCCTAAAAATATATGTACAAATAGAAAATGATTCTCAAGAAGTGATTGCGAGCAAGATCAGTTTCAGAATATAAGGTATTTAGTTTTAATAATAAAATATATCTCTAAAAGGTTCAAATGTTTACATTTGGATCATCTAGGTTAAATTAACATCTGTCAGACCAAGAAAATAAAATAAAATAAAATTAATTGATAGATAATCAGAGATGACTGATAATCAATCATTCATTAACAAAGTGGTAGTTTTACAAATTCAGTACATTCTTTATCCTTTTCCACCTTTCTAAATTCACATATAGCATTATATTTTGAACTCTTAGAAGCTACTGGTAAAGGAAAAGAACCAACCATTCAGGACAGGTTGTGATCGAGGGGAAGAGAGATATTGATCGATTTTGCTTTTTGGATGCTAGCTAAGAGCACCTAACGTTAATTTAACGGATTTTTTTTGTAATCTACAAAAAGTTTAAAAAGGAAAAGTTTCCAAGGTTCCTTAGAACTGGAAACTCAACCAGTGGGTTGGATTTATTCCTTCACAAACAAATTTTTATTACCCCAACTTGTCTTGTTTCACTTAAAGGCCACCCACCATCAACGGCCTTCATCTTTCACCTTCCATTTCATCTTTCACCTTCCACTTCATCTTGCACCTTGCATTTCAATCTTTCAACTTCCAATTCAATTTCAACTTTTCCTTCATGAAACTGATCTTGCTCGCAATCACTACTTAAGAATCACTTTCTATTTGTACATATATTTTTAGGGAATTGAAGTGGATATGAAAGTCTGGAAGATGAACATCTGAATATGTAGTCTATGTAAGATTTAAAAGAGGAAATGTAGGTCAATTACGAATGCTAAGTAAAAGTAGTATTATTAAAATACAAAATAAACACAAATATGAAGAGTAAGTCCTAATATTTATTTATTTTCACTATAATTTGTTGGTAAAATTTGGCACATTGAGTGAGTGTTTGCATGTAACTTTTGACCTGTAACAGGTGGTTCATGAAACCAAACAAAATTATTAGATTGATTAACAATTTGAATTTTGAATTAGGGAGAATCTTGCAAAGAAACTTTCAAAAAATATAATATTTTAACGCTACCTCCAATATATGTATATAAATTATTTAAAGTGTCATTTTCCTAGTTTTGACATAATCATACGCTCTAAACACAACAGTTTGATAAATTATTATATATGTCTCCATAGCGGAATGGTTTGGAGATCTAACAGCGTGAAATGCAGAATTGTATGCGTAGGGTTCGAATCCTGGTCGCCGTGA
This sequence comes from Lochmaea crataegi, assembly GCA_947563755.1. NCBI lineage: Eukaryota > Metazoa > Arthropoda > Insecta > Coleoptera > Chrysomelidae > Lochmaea > Lochmaea crataegi. Next base: position 6,740,489 of record OX387423.1, on the reverse strand, counting down.
AATTTTTTAAATATATTGTGACATTTGTATATAAATAACCTTCAATATATCCGTGTCATGTGACCTGTTCATTATCCACACCTATTATTCACTGGTGAATAATGTATGCGTCATTATGCTTGAAGGAAAACGTAAAATGTAAATCAAATATTTCAGGGGTAACATTTCGGAGTTTTCTAAGAACTGTAATTTCCATAACTACTCTACCAGATTTGGTGATAAGCTCTGTGTTCCTAGGCATTCAACAAACCTTTAAGAACTTATGCCCTACTATGCTGTAACAAGATTTTATAATCATCTTCCATCAAAAACATATTCCATTTTAACCGTTTCAAAACTCATTTAAAAAAATATCTTATTGACCAGTGTGTGTATGTTACAAATGATTTTTTCACTTAATTATTTGTCAACTGTATGTTCTATGTGTTTTTTCTATGACTTGTTCTATATCATGAAAAATATGGTCTGAAGGGATGAATACATTTATTATTATGACTAACAGTAAGTTTCTCCAGATCAGATCTAGACTGGTCTGGGACTGCCTACAGAAACTCTTGTTAACCCTGGCTAACCATAATCGATTAACTCTTAAGTGGGTCACGGGGCACAAGGGTATTGTAGCAATGAAACGGCAGACACCAATAGCAAAGCTAGGCTCTGAAACTGCATTCACTGGTCTTGAACCAGTATTTTGAATATCAAAAACTGCTGCACGAGGTTGTACATGTCGGTGGATTCAGACGTACTGGAGCCACGTGCCAAAGCAGGAACACAGCAAGCTCCTGGTCAAATAACCCTCGGAGTCGATGACTAACGAAATATTAAACCTAATCAGGGACCAGATAAGGAAAGTGACAGCATTACTCACCGGTAACTGTACCCTAAGCACATGCATACAATTGGAATATATAGGGAGGAACCTATCTGTCGGTTGTGTATGGAAGAGGAGGAAACAGTCTCACACATTATCTTCGAATGTGAAGCACTGTCTCATTGGAGATATAGACTCCTAGGACTAGAGTATCCTAGGGAGGATTTATACAAGAAAGACCTAGTGAAAAAACTGTTGAGTCTGGTAAGGGCTACTGGTCTCTTTACATAAACTGTACAACCAAGAGCACAAAAATCCTAAAGGCTAAGGTACCGGGGTCTCGAAGCCTTTGACTGGTGGTGCCGAACCAATCAATCAATCAACAATAAGTTTGTAGACGATAAAAATAAAAAAAACTAAAGAATAAACAATGTGAGGCACTCGACATGAGTTTGGAAAAAATTTTACTTGTTTTTCTTCTATTTTGCGACTTCTTCTATCACTATTTGTTAGTTTATGATCATTTGTTCGGTTTACAAGTTAAAATTATGCAGTTATACGCAAAAATAAATCCAAATTAAATGTCTTGCTAAGTATTTCTTACCTAAGAATTTCATAGGTTGATGAAAACCGATTTAGGTATAAAAATTTAGGTATTTCCTAGCTTAGGAATTACTAAGTTAGGAAATACCTTAAATCAGGTTGGTGAAATTGGGCATAAATGTTATGTTCTTTCCAAAGAATTATAGTTAAAGTGCGAGATATAGTAAAACGAATGTTTCAATTCGGCATGGCTTTGGCGACTCTCTACTCGTTAGAACGTTTGCGTTTCGCGTGTATGGAAACATATATGGAAAAGATAACGTTGACGTTGACTATTACTGCGACTCTGTACACTATAAAATTCTACCGGTCGCTTTTTAAGGATAAAACACAATAAAAAACTTAGGATATAAGGAATAAAGTTTATAATTTAAGATATAGGTTATAAGGAGTGGACCAGTGCTTTCTAATGCGGCAAAACAGAATAAAAATTTATGTTATAAGGAATAAGAAGTTAGATATAAGAAACCGACTTGTTGGAATAAGGAATAAGAATTCAACCAATAAAATTGGAATAAAGGACTTGACTTATGACATATAGAACTTATTTTTGTTATTTGTTTATTATAATTGTAAAATTCAATGCTGCACCATTTCATTGTTCATTTTACATAAATTAAAAATATTTTATATCAAAATAAATAATCTTGGTATTCCTGGTGCCTATTTTGGAAGTGTAAATTGTAATATTGTAAATAGAAGAAGTTAGGTTAGAAAAACTGCAAAAACCGCGGAACGTTTAAGCCACGCCTTTACAGTAATATGATTGGTGGAATTTTATATTCCAAACTATTATTCTGTCTTGTTACTCTTATTTCTTATTCTTTAACTCTTAAATCTTATATCCTATTTTATGAATTTTTCAATTGTGTCACCGCCTTTATAGTAGATTACTGTTCCAGTCGACAGCAGTCGAAATTCTCACTCTGTATATTGTCGACAACTCAACAGCTAAAATGAAACTCGATGACGAATTTATTGACAAGATCCGATGGAGGAAAACATCCCTTTACAAAATTCGTCGACGAATAAAATCGCTGCAACTTTGGTGCTTTGGTCGATAGCGACTGGCGAATGTGGAGGAAATCGTACCTTTAACAAAATTAGCCGACGTACCTAATCGCAGCTACTTTGGTAGCGACTGCAAATGTTTAGAAAAGCGTACCTTTAGTTTAACATATACTCGTATAAATAAGTACTTACAATAAAGGAAATAGTTAATTTATTCTATTTGGCTTTCCACAATGTATAATAACTATTATCTTACTCAGTTGCATAAACATTTAAAATAATTAAAACTTTTTTTCAGGTTTCCATTTTACTATGAAATAAAAATAATTCTAGTCATCTGGCTTTTATCGCCTGCAACAAAAGGATCCAGTATATTATATAGAAAATTTGTTCATCCAACACTTAGCTCTAGGGAACAGGTAAAACGTTTATTTTACATAATATGACTAGCTGGTAATAATATGTTTGTTCCAACCTTAATCAGAAAGTGTCTAAAGCTGTCAGAGAATAGTCGACCATTGCAATCAGTGATATAAATTACGCGAAAGTAAACTCATTGTTTGCTATGACAGTTTCTGAGTGTTGTTGGAACACACCTAATTTCCGTTCCAATTGTCATGAAATTGTTTGTAGTAGACTATCACAATGATAGAAAAATGAGAGTTCTCTGAAATGAATAGCATAATATTTCATGTTTCACTTTTTTCCAAATGGCAAGTAATAGTACGAGATCCGGCTGCAGGATTAGTGCGCCCATCGGATTTTTGCTAAAATCCAAATTTTTATTTATATTTATAATTAGGAGAATAGATATCTACCAGGTTGCCTATTAAAATTTGGCCGCTAGTATTTTTAATTTATTTTTGGGAAACAATTTCGTTCACTTGCTTTTTAAATAAAAGCTCGTCTACATCACGGCAATTTATAGTATAAAGATTCTAAAAAATCACGGTTGCCGTTGCGCACCTCTTCGCACCCAGGTGTAAACAGGTATGATTTCGATACATTTATACGTTCATAACGTTATATTTTGTGGTAAAACGCAAAAAACGTTTATGATTCTATCTATGTAAATTAAAGTGTTTTTATTTTGTTTTTCATTTTTAGATAAGCATGTAGTTGATATTTAATGAAGTAAAATATTGTCGATAGTATGATATTTTTCTCTTAATTTGTTACTTTATGCTGGAGAATGTGAGATTTGAAAATAACTTGTGAAAAATGTGAGATTTGAAACTAACTTTTGAAAAAGAGTGAGTTTTGAAACTGACCATGTAGCAGTTTAATCGTCCAACGATTACCAAAAATTCAAAGAATTTTTTCAGTTTAGTTGTTGTTGATTGTCAGGATATGGTATGAAGGTATAAGTACAGAACAAACGTTTAAACAAAATTACAAAGTTTTCATAGTTTTCGTAAATACAAAAAAGTTTTAAATTCTGGGTTCTAACACTTCTTGAAGCTCACATAAATCTGTTTCATCATCAGGCTGCTCTGGTTCATCTTTCGCGGCATCAAGAATATGTTTGTAGAAATTAAGATTTAAACCTGGGGCTTCAATTTCTCTCCAGTCCTGACCATAATGTTTGGATAAAAGTGCATCTATATGTCGACTTTTTTTGCGGGTTTTAAAGTATTTTTTTCTTTAATTATTAATTTGTTTGGATCAACAGAACCCACCGTCTTTCCCTTCTTGCAAATGCTTTTGGCTGCACCAATAGTATTCCTATAAAAAGGCTCCCCTTGAACCAGAACATCAGTGTTTGCAGCATTTCGTCTTAAAACCAATCTCTTACACTGAGTGATTTGAAAGTGCCAGTATCCAGGTAGTTTCAAAACGTTCTTTTTTTGCTTCTTTAAAATCGAAGTTTTGGCAATCTTTTCCAAGTTGTTTTACTGTTGCATAGTTTGAGAATATACGTCGATATTCTTTAGGCTCTAGTTTTATCTCCAGCCTTTCGATCTCCTTCTCCATCTGCCCAAACACTCTGTCAGGGGGTATGTAGCTATGGCCTGTAACAGGAAAAATAATTTCCACTCGATCTATATTCCCAGGCGCAGACAGAAGCCATACTGATGCCACTGTTGTAACCTGGTAGATTTAAACAATATTACTATCGATTTATTTCATAATTACAATATTATTATTACTGTATTATTTAGTTTTCGTTTCATTTATCTTTTTCAATTCTTGGTATTAAATCTTAACAAAGGAAAGTACACTATAGAAACATAAAACCTTCCCTTATCATTTTATAAAAGCTTTTTAAGTCACGATTTGAATTTTAATATTACTTGTAATAATATATTAAGTCTCCTTTTTGTCACATACTATTTAATTCGCAGAATGCAGTTTCAGTATGTATTTTATAGAAACAAGTTTTGATTTAAGTTTTAAAAGTGCATTTAGTATTATTGTGGAAACACACAATAATTGTAGACTTTTATTCTATACTTATTTCTTTTAATAAATGCAACTTTAGATATACCTCCTGGATTGAAAAAGAGAGGATTCTCTAACAAGACCTGAAAGCGGTAACATTGTACCCAAGATTAGAATGTATTAAGTTCCAAATTTACAATAAACTGACGGACTATTGAACTACTGCCTTTTTATTCTAACACCTACTATTTGTGTGAGTTTACAACACCACCATGATGGAATTTTTGTTTTGGCCTCCGCAGCCATCAGCAATCAATCGCACAGTTGTAATACCAGTCAACAAATTAACTTCCTGAAGTGCATCGTAAACGTAGGAAGCTATTTCATTGGAGCTTTTTGCAAATTGATTTTCACTCCAACAGTATAAAGTTACTGTTGTTCTGTTGAGCTTGCCCTTTGAAAATCCTTTGACAACAGTAAAATTATAAATATATGCCTGACGGCTGTAGTACGTTGCTTGGTCAGGTACTTTCGCTAACGGTTGATTTTTCTGACAGTCAAAGGACAGAACCAACAGATCTTCTCGATTTTCTCTAAGGAGGTCTTAGAAAGCACCAGCTCTTAACTTGTGGACACGATGTTGCGTAATAAGTGCTTGTTTATTTTGTTCGTCTTTGGTAACTCGAATTTTTTCCTTCAATTCCAAACAAGTGGAACAAACATCCGTTCGAGGAATCCCAAAGCCAAGGTTTTATTCAGTATTGAACACGTGCCGAAAATAACTCTCCTTTACTGGTATTCCATTGTACATTCTAAAAAGTTTTTTCACATTCAGATCAGAAGACAGGTATTTAAGGTTTGCAGTTGCAGATCGGCAATAATGACTCTCAACGCATTTTAATGTATTCATAAAATTCATTACAGCCTCTTTCTTTGGCAAGTATTCTGTTTTTTTCGGTCACCCCCTCGTCTTTCTACAGGCATTTCTCCATTATTAAAAAAAAATTGCTATACGATTCAACCGGAATCTTGATACCCCCAAAATATCTGTGAATGCTTTCACACAATCTGGTAACAACTTCATTTGAGAATCAGGAATATGGTATGTAGTACGGCAGTCAGGTGCATTGTACTTATTGTTTGAGCGGTGCTTTTCTTTTGTCTAGTTACCATGAACTTGATTAAAAAATTGCCTTGGTCAACTTTCTTTTTCGATTTATAAAAGTTTTGATGAAACTTACGAATTTCTTGCATAGTTAGACTTTGTCATTTCAGCTTAGCAGATTTGTGTTGGCACATCGGGCGTTCAGGAAGTCTCTTTGCGCAATACCTGAAAAAAAGTATATTCTATTACAAGGTACTTATTATGGAATAAGTTTATTCTACACGAATAGAGAAGTTTGTTAAGCGGCTCTATGAGTGTAGAATAAGCTAATACGTGTTTTTTACTATATTTTTAGCAAAAAGAAGAGAATTATAAAATACTTCGTCCGTTTAACGGAGTCGTAGGCCCACTCTCCGCTGGCTTGACTCGCGAAAATACCCCAAAATCGAGTGTAGTCCCCAATAAAAACAATGCAAGAATAATATTGGTAACTGGCACGAAAATTACCACCCTAGGCTAGAATGTGGTAATTCTTCACTCAAAAATTAGAATCAGAATGGTTACATTCTGTTACAAAAATGTAGAAAAGAATTAACATACAAATCTAATATTTCTAGTGCAGGACACTTAGAACATACCTTTTATCTTTATTCCTGTTACATTTCCACAGCTCAGGTGTTCTTTTAGGTTTCCTCGTTCTAGATGTACTGGGAGTAACACACTCTTCCATTATGATACAGTTTACTACTTAACACTTTTGAATTATAGCAACAGCAACAATAAATTTGGGAAAAACAATAATAAACACCTTCTTCTAACTGAACGTCTGAAACAGAACAAGTGAACAAATCCCGCCAGAAAAATCAACACGTGCATTATTCGGAAAATGTTAGTTTTGACAACAACATGCGTCTTCGCAATTGTGCTTATATTGGAGAATGCAAGTTTTGAATTTGATCGCGCGCGGCTCGTTAGCAGTAAGTGTACGTGTGGATAATGTGAGTTTTGCTACTAAACCCAATCTTGTCACCACAATTTATATGGGAAGAAGTGAGTTTTGCTGCCGTTTTATATTCTGAATACATAAATACATACCTTGTCTACAACATGGCGCCGGTAACTCGATTTCGCAAAAATGCGGAGAATGTGAGTTTTGATTCTAGACCCCTCATATATGGTTGCCTGATTAAATCCGGCCGCAAATAAGGGTTGCTGGCTGTTAAAGATGATAAATATTTTAGGTAGAGTGAAAGAGAGTTAACGCGTAACATCATTTGTCAGACGAAGACAGCGTGTCAAAGTGTAAATGCCGCAAGATTTTTATTATTTAACAAAATGTACGCTTTAAAACAAAATAATGAAAAATTTAAGAAAATAATTAAAGGTTTAGACTCAACGCACATTCCACCGTGCTGGAAATCTTTGAAACAAAAATTGTTGCGGACAATCTTTGTTAATTCGAGGTGGTTAAATGCCACTGAGCCGGACTGTATCAAGTTCAGCCCGGAAAACAATGGCTGGCTGCTATTAGATGGTTTCCTAAAACAAACATGGTTCCTGGGAGACTCAACTCCAACGCAAGTTAAGAGTGTGCTGTGTGATTCCATGAACAAATCTTCCGATAATGACGACGATTCTGATATTTGTAGCGTTGAAAGTGCTCCGATGATAGAGTAACTGAAAGCTCCGATGATTCAGATTTTCAAATGAGAGTCACAGAAATATAAGATACATTTTTAAAATTTTTAATTTGCTTTAATGTTTAATTAACATGTAACAGGCGATTAAATACTTGAATAAAATCAAATAATATTTTCAAACAGTACCTCACAATAAAATTTTCTTTTACATAAGTAACCTTGGTTTTATTTATTTATTTTTTAAATCAATATTAAATATATTAATTCAATATTAATTTTTTTTGTAATTTTTCAATCTGTCATGAAAAGGAAGACATTTCATTTGTAGTATATAATATACAGATACATTCAAACAAAAACGGAACATAGGGATTTTAAGCATTGTATCAGAACTGCTTTTGAACTAGTCGACCAACATCAAGCTTCAACAGATTGAAAACACGATTATTACAATCGTTTATTTGGACACCTATAACATATCGTACAATTCCCACCACTACCTATTCTCAACTGTGGGCGGTCCTTAATCAGCGTCAGACAGTCAGTCGATCGGTGTGTGTTCAAGCCCATAATTTTGTTTCAATTTAAAGAATCCTATTTTGTTTTATTTACGAATTTATTTTTATTTTGCAAGCCGTTATGGCCAAAAGAAATCAAAACATATTATCTTAACTCGAAACATTAATTGTTAAAGAGAATTTAACAATTAATTTTCGATTTTAACAACATAAAACGTAAGCATATTGTTTCAATATGTAGCGATGTTTACTAACCCCATCAAATAATTATTCAATACGAAATCGCAGGTCGCACTTCGGACACACCTCGCACATAACTAACAAATTTTGGTAGGAGAAGGGGCGGGCTTTTCTACAGTGATCCTGAATCCAGCTGTCCAGATCAATACTTGATATTCATTGGAGTGAACTTATAGAAATGTTTTGTTGGTAGACTATTTAGATCGGACAATACACTAAACCCCTATGTTCCTTTTTTATTTGAATGTATCTGTATACGTCTCTATTACTCCCCAGTGGTTAAGAACACTAACAGTCGACGCATGCGCAATGACTTAAAAGCGTCGCACAGAGGGCAATCGTTGTCTTCGTCTGACAAATGATGTTACTCTCTTTCACTCTACCTAAAATATTTATCATCTTTAACAGCCAGCAACCCTTATTTGCGACCGGATTTAATTAGGCAACCATAAATGATAATTAATAAAAAAAATTAGCTTTAATTTGATATATAATTAGTAGATCTACGTTATGAACGTATAAATGTATCGAAATCATACCTGTTTACACCTGGCTGCGAAGAGGTGCGGCCAGGTGCGTAACGGCAACCGTGATTTTTTGGAATCTTTATATAAATTGCCGTGATGTAGACGAGCTTTTATTTAAAAAGTAAGTGAACGAAATTGTTTCCCAAAAATTAATTAAAAATACTAGCGGCCAAATTTTAATAGGCAACCTGGTAGATATATATTCTCCTAATTATAGATATAAATAAAAATTTGGATTTTAGCAAAAAACCGATGAGCGCACTAATCCTGCAGCCGGATCTTAGACTATAAGAGCCGGTTTCATAATATGTTAGTAAAGTCGACTTTATAAAAAGGAGGCTTTTAGGTAAAGTGTCCTCTCCAACTGTGGTAGATTAGATTAGATGTGGTGGCTAATCGGCCTATTCCACTGCGACCTTTTCAGATCCATTGTGGTCCTCTGAATCTAGATTAAATTCTCCAGCCCGACTCTTTTTAAGTAGCCTATCAGCCTCGAGACTGAATATTTCATGTAATTTGTTGTTGGTGGCTTCTCATTGTCTAATACAAGAAACCGCACATTCGCCAGGCAATCGCACTGGCATAGGATGTGCTCTGCAGTTTCCTCTTCTATGTGACAGAATCTGCACATGGCTTCGTCTGTCAACCCCATTAGCTTAGCGTGCCCGTTAACATACCTACTACAGCTTTGACAGTTTTCCTATCTTTGCTTATTAGATCTGCCGTAAAAGTTGGCGAATGTCCTCTAATGAACTGTTTCGCTTGTCTCTGTCCTGGTGAGATTAACCACCACTCTAGAGATTTCTGTGCCACCCACTTCCTTGTGGTCATATTTATTGTCGACTTTGCGATGCTACAGTAGGGTTCCGGTCCAATTAATGGCATTGATGAGCCTTGTCTGGCCGTTTCATCCGCCAATTCGTTGTCCTTATGACCCTCGTGTCCTAGGCTACCATGACCTTGCAATGGTCACCAAGTGCGTTTAAGGCAACTATGCAATCCCATACTAATTTAAAATTGACCTCCACGGAATCAAGTGCCTTCAGTGCAGCTTGGCTATCGGTGAAGATTGCAACTAAACGGTATGTCCTTTCCTGCCTTTTAATTTCTTCAACACAATGGTGAATCGCCATCACTTCCGCTTGGAAAGTTGTAAAAAAAAGCACTAAAATTCAGGGTCCTACACCTACTTCTGTCTTGGAGCCGTCCGTATACCAGGTTGCCTCAGACTTTATGAGTACACCTTTTTTCCAGCCTTCCCTACCTGGTATAGTTATTTGGAAATTATTGGTAGTTGCGTCAATGGGTTGCCCCATTAAGACAGCCGCTTTTAGCTCCTCGATAAGCTTTCGATAGTCAGCACCGTGCGTTTGGCTTATGTTGTTGACTTTGCAGTAATCTGTGCGTTACAGATGCGTTACAGTACTGATCCATAGGTTATCATTAGTCTAACAACCCTTGTGTATTGCCATTGGGTCATTTTTGGTGCCCAGTTTTTCCCACACGTTTTTCTGCATCTGCCGATGGCAATGGTAGCTTTCTGTGTGGTCTTCTGAAGGTGAGTGTTCCATGAAAGCTTTTGATCAAAACGTACTCCTATGTACTTTTTTCTTTGGCAAATAGAATCACCTCTCCTCCTAGCACTATTGGCTTTACAACAACGGTTCAAACTTGAGGTATCATGTGCTATATTTTTGAACCAAACTTATACTTATTAATTATCCATTAAAAAATTGGAATCTTATGATAAAAAATGTATATGTATAACAAAATCTAAATGTTTTTGAAATTCTTCCTTCTTTGGTTAAGTGAAAATGTCGTAATTATCTAATCCTCGTAATAATCATATAAAACCGCAAGAGACAGTTGCGCTGTTTTTAAGAGTTTTTATTATGATATTATTTCAAAGAATTATTATTAAAATTAGACATCTAATTACTAATCTAATTACATTCAGCAAAAGAAACATAATGCCAATAAATTCGATTAACCTATCTGTTATCCTAATCCGCATTATTGTATTAAACTGGACTATATTAATTTGATTTTGTAGGAAATTGATGAATATATCAATAAAGCCAAAGAGCAGAGTTACAAACAAGTTTTGGATATTGGATCGAAAGGGATGTCTGCTCTTATGCAAACTGCCATCAAGGTAAGTTTAGTGTTGACAAATTGCACGTTTGTTGTTTAATTTTTTTTGCTGTCGTTTGAAACCAAAAGCCTAACCGACACGTCACAGTCACGGTGTAACCGTTACCCGTGACCATCACCCACAGGACAAAATATTTTTAGTAGTGATGTCCTAACCTGTTATTTCTCGATAACAGCTGCTAATTGCTACTGTTCTTTTGAAATGACAATTCGAAATAATAACTTATAAATTAGAGAGTATTCTCTTGAAAAAATGCTTGATCTTTGAAGTGAAAACTTCATTAAGCGATTTTTGATAAGGGCAAAACTTTTTGTTTAGTGACGTCACCGCGTACCATGGGCATACGATAAACTTTTTAAAGGGAGTTAATTTATTTGTAAAAATTTCCATTCATAATGGGCGTGCAATGGAATATACACTGCCGAGCAAAAAATTTAGGTCACTTTAAAAAATTTAAGAAATTGCAAATAATTTTAAAAATAAAACTAATCAGGGAGCTAGTAGGCGATGAAAGTTATATTGTTGGATGGATGCTACATGTCATAGATGGCGTCTGTCATATTCTGACACCGTAGTGTTTATTTACTACGCCACAATGCCTCTAGATCCTATTGTCATTGCACGAATTATAGCGTTGATACAAGATTGTAGAGGACAACGTGAAACCGCCAGAATTGTTGGTGAGAGCATCTGTACAAAATGTGTACCAACGCTACCAGGAGAATGGTCTTATAACCAAACGACCCGGATCTGGGCGAAAAAGAGTCACGAGTCAAAGAGATGATTGGTTTTTGTTGATGTCAAGTTTGCGGAATAGAACAGCTTCTGCGGTTTTGCTGCGAAATCAGCTTCAAGAGGTTAGAAATGTTAATGTTGCGAATGGACAGTTAGAAGAAAGATTCGTGCTAATGGATTGTCTTGCAGAATGATGCAGGGCCAACATTGAACCGCCAGCATCGAATTGCAAGATTGGATTTTGCTCGAAATCACTTGGCATGGAACGTTGATGACTTGAGCAAGGTACTCTTTACAGATGATTCGCGTTTCTGCCTCTAGGGACCAGACGGACGTCGACGAGTATGGAGAAGGCCCGGAGAAAAATACGCCCCCGCTTGTATTAACGATATACACAAATTTGTTGGTGGGTCTGTTATGGTTTGGGTAGGTATCACTTCAGAAGCATGTACAGAGTTGGTGATGGCTCTCTAACAGCTCACAGATATGTAACGGAGGTCCTGGAAGATCATGTTGTGCCTTTCAAGGTTACAATGTGCGAGCAAGGCATTTTCATGCATGATAATGCAAGACCACACGCTGCCAGGATTGTAAGTGAATATCTAGATGAAGTAAGGCGGTTTAAGTTGCCAGCGTGCAGTCCAGATATGAATCCCATCGACCATGTCTGGGATGAGTTAGGGCAGCGTATCCGAAGGCATACACCAGCCTCAAGAATTGCCCAGGAGCTGAGAGAGTTGCTCATGCAGGAGTGGAATAACATGGATCAGAATGTAATCCTTAATTTAATTCAGAGTATGCCTCGTTGAATGCAAGCAGTCATTAATGCAAGAGGGATAATACACGTTATTAGTTATCGTTATCATTATCAATTTTTCAGTAATGCTAAGTTTTATTTTTTAATTTCGTTCCCAATAACAATATTCGAACTTCATTTAAAATGTAGAGTTACGGTTTTTCAAGAATAAATCATAAAAAAATTAATTATGTTGTCTGATTCCATATTTAAAAGTTGCAGTAGGTAAATTTACAATTTGCAGATTTAAGCTAATAATTTGTGTTTTCACTTCTATCGGCAGTCCCTATGAGTTCTATTTCTTTTTTTTACTTTGGTTTCAATCGACGTTTATGTTTTCTTTTGCTAATTTCTTTAACGAATTAACATTTATTTAATTTTTCACGCTTTTTAGTCAATGACACAATTCCCCTCAGCTTTTGCAGCACATTCCCTTGATTCCTCACAATCCTCTCACAATACAGACCAAGTAGATTCTAAGAATAATATGAAAATTCCCGATGATTTGATGGATTACGAAATGTCAGATGACGACGAATATATCGAAGAAAAAGCGGCGAAAAAGGGAAAAGAAAAAAAGAAAACTAAATTAACGAGCATACCGACGAGAAAAAGCTCGAGGAAGAATAAGGTTTCGAAGACTTATGATGATATGCTTGAATTTAGCGACTGAATTATACAGATAGAAATTTGGGGGATTATAAGTTTTTTTAATGTTAATGTTTTTTGCAGAAAAGAATGTTTAAAATTAATTCATCATTTTATAAAACAATAATTTTCTTAATAAAGTCAATAAAAAAAATTAAATCTTTCGTATCAACTCATTATTCGGAATACTCATTTGTACTTGAATTATTCTTGTATTCAATTGTATTTTTAAATTTTTGATTTTTCGAAAAGATGAAATTTCAAGCAAATTTTAGCAATGAAGATAGTTTTTGAGTGAAAATATTTGACACTAAACAAGTTTCAAATAGAATAAAAAAGAAGGCAAATATCTTCACAAAAGAATCTCTTTATTTTTGTCCAGTTTTTGAATATGATAAATTCTACCTTACAATTCTTAAATTAATATTTTAATCTGTAAATGAAACGTATGCAACAATAAAAAACTTGTTAAACTTTTACATTACATTTTGTGGCTATTGACTGGACTATTTTTATTATTTTTTTATGTAAAACAAGCTGTGCCACGGATTTTTGAGTTTTTATTTGCGTAGATTGACTGATTTGATGATAGTGAGATTATTTTTGTAATTATTTTTGATTCAAATCACTAAAAATTCCACATACATTACTAATTTCATTTGGTCAAATTTATCACTAGAAACCTAACTAATCTAGTTAACATATACCATTTGTTCGAATTTCCGTCTGTTATTTAATTCGAAATTGCATCTAGAAACTTTTTAAACAATTTAGTAAAAAATGTTTTACGCGAATATCTCAAAACTATTGGAAATGCCTGAAATCAAAAAAAATTATCCTGAAAGAGGAGAAAATTTCCTAAAAAAGTGGGATACCCCAAAACTCTACTATCAATATTAATGATTTTAATTTTTAAGTGATTATTCACCCAAAAATATTTATTTTAACTCAATATAAATATTAAGTAACAAAATAATACTACAACTAAAAATAATGTTGGGGTAATTTCTCTACTTCTTATACTGATTTTCCATCTTTTTTTATTAACAATTTAGTCATTAAAAAATGAAAATGTTAAATAAAGCTATAATTTTTTTTTAAATATCCTGCTTGATATATTTATTTTATCTTTATTTTTTAATAACTTCAATTGTTATGAAAAAAGTGGAAAATCAAAATTTTTAAATTTTTCCAACGGAGATCTCATCTAAAACCTTTGAAGAACAGATTCAAAAGTGAAAAAATCCCATGCTTTCAGTTCAATAATTATCATGGTTTTTATGTAAATTTCCATTTTGTAAAAATTACTTAATTAACAAAAACATAAATATACAGTGTTATCCCCAAAGTATGCACCAAATGTTTTTCGATAAAAAGTTATTCTTGGTAAAGGTGGTTTGTGAATCCTCTAAAACTGAACATCTACGAACAAAATACCAATAGTAAAATACACGTAATATACGGAGAGCCATCGAAAATTTGATTTTAAGGCAAGGGTAAAGTACTCATTTTCAAAATTTTGGGAAATGTAATTTGGAAAAGTTATTCGGCATTAAAAAATCTAAGTAAATTTTTATTGTTTTACACATTTTTTTTAATGTGAACTACGATAAAAAATGTATTTAAACGATAGAATTCTGTATACGACGGTTTACTTAAAAAATCTGTAATTTTACAAATTATACGTCTATTGTGGTACATTTTTTGGAAGAGTAGAATAAATTCTAACCAAAATAAGTGTTTCAAGTTGGAACAATGAAATCTCCCGAAAATCAATGATGGTGCCGAAATACTTATTTTATTTTGATGTTTTGTGATTTGATATCATTGAATATTAAGTTCTTGTTACAATATTGTATAATTTTAGTCAATTTTCGGTGGGAACAAAAATTAAAAATAACTGCACCAAAAACTTTAAGTTGGGAATTCTGGAACCGTTTTCGATACTTTCACACTGAACACTGTTCACACTACCACTACACTTCGCGCTTCGATAACCAAGTTATCTTCTTCAGAGACTTTTACCTTCAATCTCTGAAGAAAATAACTTGGTTATCGAATCGCGCGTAGGATAGTGTAAAGTGTTAGTGTAAACAGTGTTCAGTACTAAAAACTTTGAAAATTATTTTAATCTTGAAAAAATTTACCGCAACCTTTCCAGAAACTTTTAAAAATAAGGGTACTTTACTTTTGTCTCAAAATCAAATTTTTGAAGGTTCCTCGTACATTACTTGTGTTTTACTATATTTTGTTGGTAAATATTTAGTTTTAGGGGATGCATAAACTTTTACCAAGTCTAAATTTTGTCGAAAAATCCTTATGGTGCATACTTTGGGAACGACACTGTGTAAGAAATTGCTGCAAATTTTTTTTCACACCCATTATTGTTAGTTGGAGTTGTATTAATTTTTTATTCCTTAATATTTATATCTTATGTGTTCAAACACATTTTTTTGAGTGAGGAAGCGAATCGTGCTACTCCCACTTAAGCCACATCACACGTTTTCAGCTTTACTTTCACCTTAAAATGGAAATTATAGATTAGAGTTTCAAGAAATTGGACATTTTATTAATATTCCAAAATTTTCAGGAACTTTTTCTTATATCGTATACCTATTCGCAATAGTTTTCGAGATATTCGCCTAAAACAAATCCCCTTTTTCCACATTCCCAATCTAATGACACTTTGATCACCATTTTCGATGTGCGGACGAAAATTCGTTCATACAGTATAAATATCTTAAACTAGACCGAACTGCTCTGATTCAATGATAATTACAAAATAACATTTTTATAATTTTTACATGTTAGTCGATTTTTTAAAACACTTTTTAGATTTTTTTAGTAAATTGTGTGTTACTTTTACTTTGTTTGTTGACGTTTACAACTTTTTCTCTTAAATATTATATTTAAATAGTTTTAAATTTTTCGGTGTGTTTGTCACTTCCAAGAGCCATGACATTTTCAACATAATTTTGTAGTTAAATACTATATTAAATAAATGATTATAATCATCACTCAACAAGTAATTTTCATCCTTTTCCTCCTTTTTGAGTGTTTGTGATGTCCCTTGGAAGGGATTTTATGATCTTATTATAGTAAAAATTGTAGAATCAAGAAATTTAGCAATTTATTAAAATAAAGAAAATACATTATTGAAAACTTTTGAAATGAAATTGAAACAATGTCTTCCTTACACAAGCACAAAAGTGTCCTTCACATTTTATACAAAGAGTAAACAAGTTTCCAATTATTTTTTCATGAACATTATCCTGTTTATTGCCTCTCATTATCCCTAAATTGCAAATATGTTGAACATTTGTTCTTTATTCCCACAAACTTATTAACCAAACTACCGCTACATTTTATGGTGTTCTTAAGGCCGATCCAGACTATAATGTCGATCACAGTTCGTTGTCGTTCTAGTAAAACATTATCAAGTACGAAATGTATATGTATGTGCATCCATACTATCCATAACCGTCAAGTTCCGCTCGAACCCCCTTTCATTCGCGATCGTAGTATAAATGCACACATACAGTTCTTGTTTGATAATATTTTACCAACCGCGAACGGACTGTGATGGACATTATAGTGTGGATCGGTCCTTAAGCAGCAATGACTACTCCAAAAATATGAGGGTGTAACAATTCCTCTGAATTTCAGTTACATGTTGGTGACAGTTTTGTGCCAAATCATTTTCTATTTAATTTTTCGGTCTTATCTTCTTTGTTGGTTCCAACCACAGAACTGATATTTAGATTTGTGGTTATAGTAAAAACAAACATATTAATTCATACGACAACTATTAGCAACAAATTTGAGGATTTACAGGTAGCGAGCATTAGGCCGGGCGAACGTTGGTACGCAATGTGATATGTGGTGACGACGTGTGAAGTGAACTGTGTGGGTGAATTAAATTACCAGTTCCTTGCCCAGTAGATTTCTGATTCTATAGAGGAAGAAATAGAATACTATGAAACTATTTTCAGCTCAAACTCCATCGCAAGAGGTTTTCTGCGCAATATTCCTTAAAATATGTTAAACTATCGCACCAAGAAGTTTCGATGCAATTCGATAATATTTTACCAAAAATATCAGAGGATGAAGGACCTATGTATTTACAAAATTGACGAAACTATTTGGATAAAGGACATTATGTCTCTTTTAACATACATAGACACCAATTTATTATATTTAACTTTGAAACCTTCAAAAACATTTGTGGATAAAGGGCCTAAGTTTCCAGAAGTGGGATATTCGGACAGAGATTTTGGTTGTATCGAGAAAAATATACGTAAACCTGAAAAAGTTTTTACTCCAGATCAATATTGGTCAGAATAGTTAATATGGATAACCATTTTTAGATATTGGAAATCTGCCAAATACGCTCAATCTTTCTAAAAAAACAACTTACCTTCTAGGTGAAGCAGTACATTTTCAGGATGGCATAAGGAGGATTCGTGTTGAAGAATACGGAAGCTACCTGTACAAAGAGAGTTTGGATAACTACACTCCATTTTATAAGGTACCGTTTTTAAAAACAAGGAACTACAGGCCTGTAGAATCTAATAATGTTACATTAGATACTATACGCAACAAATCAAATACCGTCTCGCATGAAAAACTAGCAAAACCTTAGAGAGCAGTTGAAATTTATCCATGAAGAATTTAAATATTTTTATGAAGATATCTTCGAAAAGTCAAGAGAGAATATTGAAAAACCGACATCTTCACAATATCGAAGAAAAAGTAAATAGTAAATAATATTTTTGTTTTATTTCCAATCGTTTCATTGTACATAGGCCCGTATCCAACTACAGGAATTAATGGATGTAGGGTCTAAGTACATTTTTGATTTTTCTTTCAAAAAACTAATGTTTTTTTAGTTTAATTTTATATCAACGAAACTGGTTCAATATAAACTATATGTTACAAAAAATTGGTTTATTTATTTCCTTTTACTCGTGAGTAACACGTCACAACAGATAAAAAAGTTTGACGTCGTTTTTCTCGAAACTAATTTTTGTACATATTCCCTTTATCCATTCATGTCTTCAGTTTGGCTACCATGTAATAACACAACTGGTGTCCTGGGAGACTTTTCTATGGCTTTACTTCTTTATTCTTTGTCAACACACACTAATGAAATTTCCCGCGGGTTCACGGCTTAAAAAACTGCGCCACCTCACGTTGCTTCCGAACATTCGCTGATGTATCGACGAATATTGATTGCAGAAATTTGCAGTGAGTGGCCCTGCTTCACCTTACTTAACTGCGCCTTAACGTTCGCCCGGCCTTTAAAAGTACTTGGCGACCAACTTTTATCATAAGTACCCATTTTGGTCCGATAGCGTCTGCTAATTCCACAGAGACAGGCTGGAGCATGTATAGCCCCTCGGTGGGCGTTGACAATATTTTACCAGACCTAGAACGAAATGTGATTGAAATTATCTTACGGAGCAATGACTACTCCAAAAATGAGTGGATGGAAAGATTTTCCTGCATTTCAGTTGCACGTTGGTGATACTTTTTTGGGTCAAATCATTTTCCATTTATTTTTTCGGACTCTTATCTTTGTGGTTCCAACCACGGATCTAGTATTTAGTTCTGTGGTTCTAATAAAAACAAATTATAATTTATATGACAGTAACTGTGTCAGCACAGTTCACAATACCACTACACTTTACACTTACTCTTAACCGCGTAAGATAAAGTGTAATGTTTTTGTAGTGGTCAGTATCAAGTATCGCCAACGATTCCAGAATTCTCAACTTATCACCAACAAAAGTGGGTAGACATCAATGGCACCACACATAGCGACCAACGATTGGGTAATATTATTAACAAGTTTTAAAGGTAAAAGTTTGGGTAAAAAATTCGTATGTATGTCTTACAAAACCGCTTGCTCAATCAATGGTCGTGGTTCCTTGCCTTTTTTCTTCTTTACTGCAATGTGATTTTCGTCACTAGATCATCTTCTTTTATGAGAACTTCTAGATATATTTTAAATGTTCTTCAATGGTGTAGTTCAGTTGCAAAATATCCATGATCTTTTCTTTCTTCTATATACCCTTCAAACATTTTTCTTCAAATTTTTGCCATAGATATTTACTTCCCCAAATATTTTTAAAAAATGTATCAAACGATTTAATCGTTTTGTTAGCATAAGCAAAAACGGATTTTGTTCGTGAATTATGAAATAATAAATCTATTTTTATTATTTTTCAAATGTTTATATAAATTTTATCACTTTCAGGCTGTAATGATTATGTATGTAAAGTTAAATATTTTTTATAGTGTTATGATGTTTTAATAAATGAAATATACCGTTTGACGACTTGTAATTTAATATCCCAATCTTCTTTAAAACTTGCAATTCAAAAATTAACACAATTAGCTTTCAAGAAGAATTTCTTTCCATTGATGTGCTCTGCATGGCTTCGTATCGCTTGGTTTTTATGTATCGTAAGTATTAAATGTTTTCTTTAGTATGTAGTAGAATAGTCACAATAAGAAAACTATTTACATGATTTGGTTGAAGAATCATGTGTTCCTATCTCACCACAATGCAAAAAGTAGATAAACGGAAATGGTATCCAACACCAGCATCTAAAAAATTGTGATTGTTATGTCAATTTTCTGTTGACGTGGCAAGAAACTGTCACTTGTAACCATATAGATAGAGTAGGTATGGTATAGATCCGTTTTTAAGTGGAAACTTTCAGTCACAAGCATCCATCGATTTAAAAGATGCTTATTTTTTAGTACCCATCGCCCAAAAATACAAAGAATTTGTATTTAAAAATTCATTATTTGAGTTCCAGTACCTTTCCTTTGGTCTCTCCACAGCGCCCTACAAAATTACTAAAGCCTGTATTAAGGCATCTAAGGGAGCAAAATCTAATGTCAGTTTTTCACTTAGATGATGCACTACTTATAGGCTTGTATTTGTGTATAGGCTTGTGTGTGAGTTTGTTCACATTTCTATGGATTTGTGGGCTGTCCACTTTTCTGTAGCCCTTTTTGTTGTTGTTTTCCCTACACCGCAGAAGGTCGTAAGGCAACACACAATCGAGTGCCTTTAGCAAGAGACAACACAGTGTCTCTGGAATGGGTGCCGGGATTGCATTGGCGGACCAGTTAACCAAATACGTCTCCAAAGGAGACTTCATAGGTCCGGAACCGTGTGGAATCACAAAGGGTTCCATAAGGTGAGAAATCTGGAACTGGCTAGAACACCAATTCAAATAGAGTTTGACAGAAGGTCACCTCCATACAGTTTACTGAACAAGGTAGACAAGGAACTCTCAACCAGGTTATTGAAACTGAGACAGTTAGCGACTTGGTCACTGAATACTGTACCCCGAGGAAACATCTATACAAAATGGGGAAAATCAGTGAACCTATGTGTAGAAAATGTGAACTAAGGGATGAAACACATACTCTGCTTCTGTGATAACTTACAAGGGCTCAGAGAGAAGCACTTTGGAGAGGAAATAATACAACCATTCGAAGTACCTACTAAAAATCCCCCCTGTCAATTAGTGGCCTGTATAGAGCACACGATGCTTCTGGAATGTAAGTTGAAATCATAAAGTGCCTGGGATGTTTAGCACAATCTAAACGAATAAATGCCATCACAGGTATCGCTCACCCAACGCATTTACTAATGTTGGTAGTCACGTTATTGAAAGCGGAAGCGTACCGGGAATAAAAATAATGAAACAGCGATTTATCTCCCTCTTTCCTTACCCGATGCTCTTGCTTGAAAATTAACGTAGTAAGAGAGGCACCACGTTTATATTGGTTGATATTAGTAATTACTATACAAACCTTCATAACCTTTACAACGAAGTATGTCAATTAATTATCTCCATTTTATGGCGACAAGGAATCTTGTTTGCTTTCGCGTCTTCATAGGTGTACATTTTCATTTGCAACTTTTTAATATACAGCAGAACGATGAAGATTTCATCACGTACAAATTAATATGGACGAAAAGTAGATACATAATACCTACTAGTACTAGTATAAGAATTTCCTGGGACCAAATCCAATATCACTATTATTCAGGTGCAAAAAAATGGCCACAGATTTTAATCTTGAATGATTTTTTATTCCCTAGGAGGTGCCATATTCAATTTATTGTGACGTCACACAGCCTATAACCAGCGGAGGGCCAAGATGCTTCAAACGATACCTGTCAAATTATGAAGGAACAGATCTGTATCTGTAGAGTGTGGAGGGTGAGTTTAGGCCCACAGCACTTCGGCCACATGTGACCCATTGTACATCCTCCCGAGGAGTTGTCCTCCTAGCTCATCGTCCATCCTGTCCTTTTCAGGAAGGTGGACAGGTCACTAGGAGACATCTCCTTTATATCGGCAGGTGTAGGCCAAGACTCGCCGAACACACACTCTCTTATTGACGATAATTCCGGGCACTCACATAAGACATGCCTGACAGTTTCATTTTCTTGTTCACACATTCTTCATAGAGGTGTGTTCAATAGCCCCATAGTATGGAAGTGTTTCCTTAGTTGACAGTGGCCAGTCAGAAATCCTACTGTTAAGAGTAGGTTTTTCCTGGTAATCGCCAAATATTTCTTCGGCGCCAGCTTCCCTGTGTCGCCCAAGGTGATCCTGGCAAGACTGCATCCTTTGATTCCATCCCATCTCTTTAGGGATTGAGCATGGGTGTAATGCTTGGCTACTTCCGCAATTGTCGAAGTCGTCAGGCCGTAGGTGTCACTGGGTCCTAAAATTTTTAGTCCAGCTGCTTCCCTGGCTAAAGAATCGGCAATGCGATTACCTTTACTCCTGTCGTGCCCTTTAACCCAACTCAGGATAATATTGTTATCGACCGAGGCGTTAGCTAAATCTTGGTGGCACTCTAATACTAGCCCTGATGTAACACGTCTGTTCAAGGCTAATAGGGCCAGAAATTCCTTTTCTGGTTAGTTCTTTTGTGGCAATTGAGATACCAGCCAGTTCTGTTTGAACAACGCTGGTATTTTTTCCATTCCCCACTTAATTCTTAGGCTAAGTGATCTGGAGTAAACTCCACATCCTGAGCCTTCTTTGGTTTTTGAGCCGTCTGTATATATGCGTATTGCATTTGCAGCATCTGACTCTGTGTTCTGCTGTTTTATTTGTATTTTGTAGGGTTTATTAAACACAAACTTGGGCTCAACTGCATAATTGGCCGCCTGCATCAGAGGTAGCGCAGTAAGCGCTTCTCGGCCTAGGCTTAGCCTCAATTGACCCACTCCTACTTCGGGGTTTACAACAGCCGTACGCAATCGTAACATGGCCATTAACGCAACCTCTTTGACGTACAAATCCAGAGGAGTCAGACCATTGACGCGGTTGGTGTTGTTCTTATGGCTCCTGAGATGTTTAAACAAGCCATTCGCTGTATTTGATATAATTCTTGGATGGCCATTGCTTGTAGAACCTTCCCCATGCAATGGCTCCGTACGGGTCATAGGTCTTATGATTGCAGTGTAGATCCAGGTGACCACAAGGGGTGAAAGACCCCATGTGCGTCCCACTGTCCTCCGACATTGCTCATAAGCCACATATGCTCTTTTTGCTCTGATCTTTAGGTGAGAGTTCCATGTTAGCTTCTTGTCGAGGGTAATACCAAGGTATTTCACCTCATCAGAGAAGTTTAATTTGCTATTGAAGATTTCGGGGAGTTTTAAGCCCGATAATCCTCTTTTCCTGGTGAAAAGGATTATCTCGGTCTTCTTGGGATTGATCGACAGTGAGTGTTCCTTACACCATGTGCCCATCCTGCGCTCTATCGCACAGTGTGTTCACAAATTTTCCGGTTTGCAAGATAACTATGTCATATGCGTATGCGATTGTGTAGAATCCATTATTGTTGAGGTGATTAATCAAGGTATCCAGAACTATGTTCCAAAGAAGGGGTGATAAGACCCCTCCCTGCGGACATCCCCTCATGACCAGTCCTCTCACTATGATGTGTTCTACATTGATACTTATTGCTCTACTAGAGAGCATTTTGAGTATCTATTCTCTCACTACCAGGGGTACCTTCCTGGAGTTAAGTTGCTGGGTAATTGTTGGGAAGGTTGTTTTATCAAACGCTTCCTCAATATCTATGAATATACCCAGGGTGGATTCTTTATTGTCCAATGATCTTCCGATTCTGCCAACCACTTGGTGAAGGGCCGAATCAGTGTACCTTCCCGGAGTATATGCATGTTGATTTGGATGAAGTGGGTTGTGAACTAGCACTTCATATCTTATATACCTCTCACATAGCCTCTCAATTTTTTTTAAAAGAGCGATGTGAGGCTAGTAGGTCGGAATGCTTTTGATAAGGTGTAGTCCATTCTTCCTGGTTTGGGTATAAATACCACTCGTACTTCTCTCCACTTTCTGGGAATATACCTCAGAGCTAAAGAGGCTCTGAATATTCCAACCAGGTGTGGCATAAGAATATCCATTCCCGACTGAAGTAGGGCTAGTCTTATACCGTCAGGTCCTGGTGACTTGAAAGGGGAGAAGCCCGAAATGGCCCACCTTATCTTGTCCTCCTCAATTACTGCACTAGCAAACTGCCAGTAGGCTCTCCAGGCTACTCTTTGTTTTTGTCTGCAGACTTTTTTGAACTCTGAGGTTGGCTTGGTATACTCCCCAGTCCTCTTTGAGTTTTGTTCGTTTTGCCTTGTATTAAAGGTCATTCTCGCTGTCTTTCTAAGGTGTTCCAGTTCAGGCAGGGCACCACCAAGTATTGGTTTTGCCATCTGTCTGGACCACCCTCATCGGACAGGATTCCTTATAGGCAATGTCTATTTTGTTTTGAATAGATACTGTGCACCTTTCCAGTTCCTCATTATTGCCAGGAGTCAGGACGACCTCTGTTTCCCGCAGAGTACCTTCTAAGAGGCGATTGTAGAGAGCTAAATCCGTCCTCTTTGGGTCACGGGGTTTTACAGTGGTCCTGAGATCCTGGCTTACCGTAAAGGTCAGCCAGCGGTGGTCTGACATAGAAATGTGATCTGACACTCGCCAGTCCTGAATTTTGTTTGATATTTTAGCTGTCGCCAGCGTAATATCTATTAATGTTTGGCTACGGGCGTTAATAAATGTCGGCTCCGTGCCTCTGTTTAAGACTTAGATCTTTCTTAATTATATATTCACATAGAGACTTATCTAGGGCGTTGATATCCTTGCTGCCCCAGCTCAAGTGTTGAGAGTTTGAGTCGCAACCCAAAATGAGCTCCACTCTCTGGTTGAGACAGTGATCCACTAGTACCTCCATCTCTCTAGTCGGTGCTAGGGTGGCTGCATCTGAAGGGAGGTAGACCGATGCGAGTATCAACGCCGTATATTTGCCTTTTCCATCTGGACATTCCACTTTAACCGCATTAAGGTCTGAGGTGCAGAATTGTGCCATCGGAAGGGCTCTGTATATCCTAGGAACGTAAACAGCTGTCCTAGGTTGCTGATTGCTTGGTAAGCTGAAAATTTGACCAGTTAGGCTACTGAAACCAGTAATTTTGGTCTTTATTATCCAGGGCTCCTGGATCAACGCTATTGCATACTCCAGTACATCAAGGTGGCGACATAGTGTTGCCGTTGACGCCTTTTTGTGTTGGAGGTTGCATTGTATGATTTTTTCTAACGTCCCTGCCAATAAAGGTGGTAAAAGGTGAAATTTACTTTAGAGCTCCATCTGCTCCTCCGTTAGGGGAGAGACGACCTCGCTGAGTTCGGGAACCTCTTCCGTCAGGTCATCGACTGTCATCTGTTCGGATGCTTCGACGTCCTTTTCGGGACCCATGGTGGCCTTGGTGTCGATATCCACTTTAGGTGGCTCGACTTCCAAGGACCTCGGGTCTTCAGAGGTATCCTCTGCTTCTTTTTTTGTTGCCCTTATTGTCAATGAGGTAAACGCGTAGCTTATCCTCATCGACTTCTTCTTGGGGACAGCCATATCCTCGTCTCCGATCCCGAAGACGAAGAGGTGTTCTTGTGGGCTTTCCTTTGCCTCATGGTGGAAAGTGCACCATCTTGCCACCGCCAGGTCGAGATTCTGCGCCTTCAGCCGACCAAGCACCCTCTCCTTTTCACCGGATGTCGTCTTGTGGACGTCCTCCGGGATCCAGAGAGAGGTTTTGGCAGCTTATCCACACTGACGACCGCCAGTGATGCCTCCTCCTACGGCTTAAGGCTTTGTGGCTTTTTTCAGCCACTCTAGCGTCGCGTCGTCATCGCAGACCAATCTGATGATTTCACCGGAGTGTATCCACGACTTGAACGTGGGCGCTTTACTGTTGCTGCTGGAGGTGGAGAAGATAATCTTGTCCAGCTCCTCCATCAGTTGGTTTTTAACGAGACTCTCCCGTTCTGCGGTAATTTTACCGTATGGGTTAGTCTCGTCTATTATTGCTACCTTGAGGTGTCTCAAGGCGGCATCGGCGAAGGTTTTGGAAGGTGCAGCGACATTTCTGTCGGTGTACAGCTTCTTCAACCTTCTTCCCTCCGTGGAGGTGCTCAAGTGAGGGTGCTTTCCTGCAGGGGCAGCCGGCTCCTTTCTTTTGTTCAAGGCGGAGCCCTTGGCGCCCGCCGCCGCCCTTGCTGTTGGAGGAGGAGGGGGTGCACTTGTAGTTGCTGCCGCCCCTGTCTCTTTCGCTCTCTTCCTCCTTTTGGCCTCGGCACCGCAAATGCGCTTTGGCCTTGGCCTGTGTGTATCTTCACGAGGTAATCTTCCATATCCAGCCTCATTCTGAGCAGTAGCTTGGGGTGGGCATTTCTGTACCTCCTCAGCTATTGCCTTTGATTGAGGTGAGCACTTCTGTCCAGCCTCCGGATTGGTTTTTGTTTTTGTCTTTTTTTTGAGTCCATGTGTACCCACGAGTAGCAAGAGAAGAGTTGGTCTCCTCTGGCAGAGCCCCGCATTACCAGAGTAGGGCTGATTACAATGGGGTTTCGCCCGGTTCCCCAAGGGGATCGTTCGTAACCGCATAATACCCTGCGGCCATTCAGCTGTCGGCACGATTCCTTACACCTTAGCTTGGGTAGGCCCAGGTCGCATATTTCGCAAAGGCTTTTGGGGAGGTTTAGTTCCCCTCACCCTACTATTTCTGCCACTGACTAAGGGGGTCCAGGGACCCCCAGCCCCTTGGCCGTACCCCTATCCGCCACCTGGGGACGCGCTCGATAGGTAGCCCAACCATCGAGTAGGGAACAGATGAACATCCGGTCAAAATCATAACCTCATAACCCCCCTTCTCGCTTTGCCGTAGACGGGTAAAAATGACACCCACAGTTGAATTAATAACTTTACAATATTATTGCTAAATACTGAATTTGTATTAGAGTATTATCATCTAATTGCTCGTAAAACCGGCTGAAATTATTAGACTTTGAGGTTATGAAATGTCATAGGTTGTAAAAAATACAAATCATAGACGAAGGCTTTATTTTGACAACCTATGACATTTTATGACTCCAAACTGCAGCCGGTCTTACGCAAATATGATGACTTTAACGCCACTTTCTAATACTTTCACCCTTTATTATACAACTGTTGTTTGTACATTGTACTGTACATAATACAAATACATACTTGCTATCAAGTATTGTAGATATAGATGTCGAAGATAATAGTTTAATAATATTATAACGCCTTACAAAGTTTTTGAAAAATATTATACAGTGTGGAAACCACTTATGGAATAAAATTCTTTATGTCATTATTTTAGAAAATTATAAAAAATGCAGAGACACGTCAACTTTTGAATTGAGTTGTGCGTTATGTAAACATAAATTTAAATGTACAGGGTGACTCACGCAAGTATGCCATAGTCGGTGTTTTTTTTTTAAATGAAACACCCTGTATATTTGCATATTTTTGAAATCCCCTTAATGAACCGATTACAACAAACTAAATAATGTATGGTCAATTATGAATTATACAGGGTGAAATTTTTATTTTTACAGTTATTAAACACATACATAAAATACCTGATGTATTTGATTTTAATACATTAAAATAAATGCTCAAAATGTTCTCCACCTAGTTGTTGGCAATAGCACAGTCTCCTATAGAACTCCGCCTTAACTTTGTTTAAAGTTTGAGGTGAAATATTCCGTATTTCTGTAGTTATCTTGTCTTTGACGTCTACAATGCTAGTTGGTTGTGTTGCATATACTTTGTTCTTGAGATAACCCTACAGAAAAAAATCTATCGGCGTAAGGTCTGGCGATCTAGCTGGCCACTCAATAGTACCTCTTCGCCCAATCCATTTATTGGGGAAGATTTCATCTAAATAAGTTCTTACCATTAAAGCATAATGGGGTGTTGCCCCCACCAAACATTTTCATTCGGTAAGCTAGGATGTATTGCGTTGGGATATAAGTTTGCCAACGCAGGAATAACTTCATTTCTAAGCATATTTAAATATTTTTCAGCTGTCAAATTTCCATCTATAAATATAGGACCAATAATATGATCGCCTATGATACCGGCCCAAACGTTCACCTTTTGAGGGTACTGAGTATGTGTCTCACGCATCCAATTAGGATTCTCTGCTGACCAATATCTACAGTTCTGTCGGTTTACCTCTCCATTCAATGTGAATATTGATTCGTCAGAAAAAAGAATGGTACCAAGAGCTATCTCATTTCTGTTCAGCTTATTCATCAATCTTCCGCAGAAATCCATTCTACGATCTGGATCGTCTTCTGTTAACTCCTGCACAAGAGTTAATTTGTAGGGATGAAGTTGTTCTTTATGAAGACATCTTAGAACAGTTGTATGACTAACATTATTTTCACGGGCAATTTGACGTGTACTTGAAGTTGGATTCTCTTCGACACTTAACAAAATATCCACTTTCACATCATCTTCAACGAAGTGTGGTTTTCTTTTCAATGGTTTGACATTTCCAAGTTCTCTGAATTGTGCATGAATTTTAGACACAGTACTTTGGGAAATATTAGGCAATTCGGGATACCTGTGATTAAATAAAATGCCACTTCAACTTGACTTCTGCAGTTATCCCCGTACCCGATCATCATTAAAATCTCAATTCGGTGAGTCTCAGTTAAATATTTCATAGTTATGTCGACAAGGAAAGAGTGTTTGACAAAGATTTTACTTTTTCAGTATAAACTGTCAACACATCAACAACTGACAGAATAGAAAACAATCCACATTATTTACCGATTTTTTCTAATTATTGGCGTTTTTAGGTATTTATGATAAAATTCATGTGCGTAGCAGGTTTTGTTTAATATACAAATACGTCTAATAATTAGTTAGTTTAGATTTTTGATAAATCCATATTTAGCTAATTTAAAAAAGTACCAATATTTCAAGTGTAATAAATTATTAATTTTAAAATTTCACCCTGTATAATTCATAATTGACCATACATTATTCAGTTTGTTGGAATCGGTTAATTAAGAGTATTTCAAAAATATGCAAATATACAGGGTGTTTCATTAAAAAAAAACAACACCGACTATTGCATACTTGCGTGAATCACCCTGTACATTTAAATTTATGTTTACATAACGCACAACTCATTTCAAAAGTTGACGTGTCTTTTTATAATTTTCTAAAATAATGACATAAAGAATTTTATTCCATAAGTGGTTTCCACACTGTATATAATAATAAACCATTCTGGTTTGTAAATACAAGGAACAACATCACCTGTAGACCGGTTTCGGCGTATTAACGCCTCATCAGTACAAGGTAGATGTCATCCGTCCAGAAGCTCTGAGAGCATAATCCTGGACTGGAGACACCGCTGAAACCACATCAATACATTATGCTCTCAGAGCTCCTGGACGGATGACATCTACCTTGTACTGATGAGGCGCAAATACGCCGAAACCGGTGTACAAGTGATGTTGTCCCTCCCAATTACAAACCAGAATGGTTGGTTATATTTTGCATATATACCAACCCCGTTTAACTTAGAAATGTCAATATCTGTCGGGGCATATAGCCCGAGAAGTAGTTGTTGCTTCTTAGTGAACGGTCTCTGTTCTTTGAAAAATATTTTTCAAAAACTTTGTAAGGCGTTATTATATTATTGAACTATTATCGTCGACATACCACGCTTCACTAAAATATGACAATTTTTACAGGAAACTGTAATTAAGTATAGTTTGGCAAACATTACTGAAGCTGTGAAAGGAATGCGGTCGAAAACATTCGATATTGCCACGTCTAACTATGAAAAAGCTAAAGTGCTAAGTATGTAGTGATAATAATTAGAAAATGGACTTTTTATTATTAACAATATGTCAATAATGATTAAACGTTAGTTCTTTAATGTGCTTGTTCCATTGGATTTTGTCTATTAACATTATTTTTTCAATTTCTAAATATTAAAAGATGAAAACTTTTCCAAATATGTTATGGGTTTCCTTCAAGCCGGCAACGTCGTGCGAAAATCATAATTACCACGCCCTCCTACTAACTCAAATGGTGAATATTTATCGAACGTCCGTTGCTAGGTAACCACCTGACTTCCTATTGGCAAGCGCGTACGTGTGTTCTCCCCTCTCACTTCGACAATTGATTGACATTGATTATCCAGTGGCGTTTATAATGTCAGTATTTACCTTCGTATTTTCAGTTTTACTTGGTATCTTATTATTTCGTATCCATATTGAATTCAAGTACGATTTTTAACATTATTTGGTTTCAACAAATAGGTACCGTGTTTTGAAAAATACGTTACCTTTAAAGCAAAGCATAAATCAGTTTTTATATATAATTATTATATAATAATTATTATTATTTTTAATACTTTTATAAAATAGGTACCGTACGCCATTGGTACGTTTATGACAGATATCGGCCATGTTTTCTCGCCCTTTACCGATGCCCCTTAGCTTCAGATAGACTTGCCAAACTATAAATCTATAGATTATCTATAGATATATTTACAAAACTTTTTTTATGCAGGGACACTGATAATCTTTTTATTTTCATATTACAGGGTGGCGGTGGATTGGTTAACCAATTAAGAAAAAGTTATAGTCTAAGCGACTTAAGTGATCCCTCCCACAATGACATTCATGATGAAGCTGACACCATCACTGAACCACATGCCACACGGCGCAGACGCAGCCCTCATAGATCTTCTTCTACTTCGGTCGTTTATTTTTCAGAAGTAGATGTAAGACCAGATCGAGTGGCTAGCATACAGTCTGCTGAAGATATTTCTTCATCAGGGTATTCTAGCGGGGAAGGACTACACCTTAAAGTTACTGCGCGAGAAGGTTTGCAACGTACCGGCTCGCTCACCAGATCTCGATCTACTAGAGTTACCAGATCTACTGTTCCTAAAAAAAGTGGTGTCAGTGACGTAAGTTCCGTTTTAATATTAAAATTATTATAAAGGTAAAGATAGAAGGTACATTTAATATTAGCATTGTTTAATAATATAGAGATAGTTAGTTAAGCTTACGGGAAATGCATTTGAAGAAAATGGGGTACAGCGATAGATGGCGACTGTGTTTGCAGCTCCACCATGTGTGATCCAATCCAATTTTATTTTAATCATATCAACTTGAGAAAAGTTGCCAAAGTTACAATTTTCGATTTATACATCTACAAAATGGTCCATTTTGAAATTCATGGTCAGAGTTTGCAACAATTCGTTATCACTTATAAGTAGGTGATTATTGAATAATTACTAGGTATATACGAAATGAACTTGGGTAAAAAAAATCACAGGGTTGTATTTTGGGCTGATTATCTTTGTTTTTGATCTACTTTAATTACCCCACCCCCGCCCTTAGGGGATGGGGGTACTTTGTGAAATAATTGTTAAAATCAATTTTTAAATTTGGTATCATATTCTACGTAGTTTTTTTACGTATTATACAGGGTGGCCGGACGAAAACTCATCATTATCAGGAACTGCGTCGACGTTTTAAAAAAACGCAATTTTTGATCAAAGGGACACTTTTTTCCGGTATTTTTGACTTCACTACTTTCACCCACTCGCGGGGTTAGACGTCACCTCAAAATATTTAAATAACATTGGGGGTCGAGTAAGGTATTTGAATGCATATCAGCACATTCTTCATAGGAATAATTAGCCATTTTGATAAAAAATTGGAATTATTTTACCTTTTTTCACGCAGTAAGAATAGCTCTTCAACTTCAAAGCAATTTGACATAATGTCAAAGCCAACTAGATACTGTAAAGATCGTTTAGTAATCAAAATAATGATACTGAATGCCAAAAATACAAAAATAAGTTCAATACTTAAATGTTTCTAATAAATACAATAAACAATATAGAGCAATGAATATATTAAAAAATCGGAAAAATTCGAAAGGCAAACTTTAAACTGGAATCAAACTATGGAAAACTAATGACAAAGAAAGTGAGGTTATAAAATCAGGTACAACAAACTAGGTCCGTTTTCTGCCACAAGGTAGAGCAGAACTTACATTGAATCCCCAATAGCAATTTGATATGTTTTCCCAATTTCAAAAGTGTATATTTTTGACCATAGATGTCGCACCTTTCACTCACTTTCGAGTCCTTATCATTCGTTCTTATCGTTAAATTGGTAAACACAATTTAAAAAACACAATTATTTCTTCAGCTTTTTTTGTTAATTAACTGTTATGTACTATTTTCGTAATACGGTTACAAAATATTCAAAATAAAATTATTTTATTTTGAAGGAAAGTGACGAGAACGAAGAATTCGATACCAATGTTGTCTTTCATAAAGACGGAACTAAGAAAGCAAAACTTGACGAAAATGCAGACTCATCAAGTGGGAACGAATTTTTGGACTGTATAGAGGTTGTGCATGACGACTTAGACGGTATAAATAACCTTAATCAAACTAGTAAGGATCGACAGATATTAAATGCATGTGAAGACAACAAAGTGAATATGAATATCAGTAAATGTGACGACCATAATATACCTAACGAAAAAGTTTTAAATATAGAAAATAATCCTACTATTTTACAAATTTCTAAAGATGTGAGCTGTTTTTCTTCATTTCTTCAAAACCTAATAGAAACTAAAAACGATACCGAAACTAGCCGGATTAACTCTAAAGATCTGGAAAATACTAAGGACGAAATACTTATTGAGCAAGTTCCCATTCCTTTACGAAGGGGCGGTAAATATAACAAGAAACATGCTCCTCCGCCCCCTCCTAATATTAAACCAGACACTGAACTATCTGGACCTTCCACACTAACTTCAGAAGCTAGTTCAACTCCTTGCCAGCCAGAATCAACACGTTCAATTAAAGCAACTCTTGTACTTAAACCAGGACTAATAAAATCATTTGGTTCGGCTGAGTCTATCTGTAAGGAAGTATTTTTAAGTCCACCTAAACCTAAAAGAACATTTTTGAATCGATCACGTTCTTCGCTTTCTTCCACTTCTTCTAATTCGACAAGAAGCAAATCTTCATTTTCTAAACTAATGAACTTTCCAAAGAAGATTGGTTTTTGGAATAAAGATGACGCTATTGAGAAAAGATCGTCTTGTCATAGTTTCTTGGGTCAAGATTATTCAAAATCGCTATCTGATTCCAAATTACAATCGAAAAGTGATAATGATTTAACAAAACAAACAAATGCTGCACCTCCTTTGCATGCAGTTGGTCTGACTAAAAGTGGTAGCCAACTATCTTTGAAAACTTTAAGCCAGTCACCTTTAACTTCTAGAAGGATTAAAATAATCAGAAGATACGTAGATGAAGACATCGATTGAAACCAGGCATGACAGCTTTCAAGTTGAAAACATTTAACAATATTTTAGTGCTGTGTGATACTAACCATTTTCAAAGCATGCGCATTGTTTATTTCAGATTTAAAAATTATTTTATATCAATCCTTATATTCGATACAAATATCTTAATATGAAAAATATTTTCCATATTTTTTTTGATGATAAATATACAAACCTTATATAACCAAGGTCATAGACATTGGTAATTTTATGTAGGTTAGAAAAATCTTCATCTATCAAAGTGTTACCTTATTAATACTCAAATTCTATGAGTTTTGTTTTTTTCTTAATTCTCTCTGACTTAAGTAAACTGTACCCTTTCTAATATAGTTTCACATTCCTCATGATGTTTTGTTGTGTCTCCACACCTCTTAATATTTTTAATCGAAGAGAGTTGCTTTTACCGGGTATGGACTATGAAATTTGAGAGCTATGAACAGTCGAAACCACAATTTGGTGTTGTGACCTAGCTTTCTGTATTGCTATGCATTCCGCAAGTATGTGAATGGAGTTTTCTTCTTCCATTCCAAAGAATCTAGTTTCTTCTTGCTCCACTAGTTTAAGTTTCTTGAGTTGACCATGCAGATGACAGTGTCCTGTTAGGTCACCAGTTAAAACTTTATTGCAGTCTTACTCTGACCTAGGCATTCATTTGTTCTCACCTGATTGTAGTTTAGCCCTTTCAGGTCTTTCCAATGGTCAGATTTTTTTCGGCGTTGCCTACTTCTTCCAATATTACATTAGTGCTTATACCGCAAAATAATTCCGGTGTTCAAGCCCCTCTCTTTGCTAGTTCATCTGCGATTCCATTTAATTATATTCCAGTGAGTCCTGGAACTCACAGTAAGGTGACGACGCTGTTCTTGCTTACTTCATTGAGGTTTTCTAGGCATTCCCATACCATATTAAAACTGCTCATACAATAACTCAGTGCTCTAATGGCTAGTCGACGTGATGATAATTATTTGCCTCCTATATATTCCATAAGTATTGAACTGGGCACACTTTCCTATAGTGTAAATTTCCACTTGGAAGATGTTTGCACCTCAAGCTTTCAGTTTCTGGTCTGTACACTCCTCTCCTAGTCCCTTATATTGCGTTAGAACCATCTGTATAGCATTGAATGACATTCTTCCTAAGTCTGATACTAGAGTTGTAATCCCATTCTTTCTTGTAACTTTATTCTGATTTCTAGAAAGCGGGGAGGGTTTCTTTAATGATTTTCCGTCTATTTAGTCTGTATATTGTTCTTTCTGCAATATTTTCCACCACCATGTAGTGGTGCGATGTTAAGAACCACTTCAATGGCCGCCGTTGGGCATGTTTTCATTGGTTGTCTCTCGTCGTCAATAAGATATAAGTGATAATGGGTCTCACTATGGCTGTGTACATCCACCTTTGGATTTTCGGGCCACTAACCTATTTTTTTGCTGCCAGGTTCCTACACACTATTAGAGTCACTTTTGCTTTGTGTGTTAAATCCTTTTTATGTTGTTCCACAGGGTTTTACTATCTAGTTCTGTCCCCTTTGTACGATGCAACACACGGCAATCTCAAATTTTCCCCTGGCGATATAGCTGAGCTGAGGATGCTGCACTGCAAAGTGTATACAGTATATACAGGTTGGTTCAAAAGTTCGTGCAATCGAATGAAAAACAAATAGGAATAATTCTAAATATAACGTTATTCTCCAGTATTTCACCTGAAAGCTTATTGCAATTTGTCTCAAGCTCCTCTAATCATTTCATTCAGTTGCTGCTATGGTCACTTCATTCGACTAAAAACGCTTCACGCGAAGGACTTTTTTCAGGTTACCGAAAACATATCAGTCGCTTGTAGCTAAATCTGGCGAATACGGTGGATTGAACAAGCAATACTCGTCAATATATTTGATGCATGCGTTTTATTTGACAATTTACTGACTTTTAGTTGTATTAACGCAAAAAAATTCATTGTCATTTTAACCATTCATACATGGATGGATATAACATGTATTTTATCATAGAAAAAGATACTCTTAAATGTTAGTTGAAATAATGTAGGTACGGTAGAAGGATAAGAAGGTTTTGCATCTCTAAGGATGTAATATTTGCTTAAAATATTATGCCTAGATCATTAACTCAAACATTGGCATGCATTAACCCCTTACTTCTGTTAATATTATGTACATTATACAGTGATATAAAAATTGAGGTACCCCAATATTTCAAGTACGAAATTAAAAAACGTTTACTGTATAATGTTAGCTCTGAATTTTTTTTGAGTTTGTTTGTGGATTGCATTGCTAAGAATATTGTTTTTATGTCATCAAATAAATAACAATACTTTTTCTCATTGACCCATCAAAATTTATTTTAGTTACGGACAAAGAAGTGAGTCAGCTGATTGTGTCTAGTAACTACTAACACGCAAATTCCAGTACTCAAAGGTGCATATTAGAATTTTTCACCTAAAATATTTTCGAATCAACCGCAATTTTGGAAGTGGCTCGCTTCTAAAAGTAAATAAAAACATTTTTCCAACGACCGCTATGACTCAACTAATTATCACAGACCAATACAAGAGACTTGGAATAACTATACTAGGTCCCATAGATTAACACTAGGTCCTTTGGTTCGGAGTGAACTATCTGAAGGTGAAATAGCACGTAATACACTGCGGGGCAATAAGAGGACGTCCATTATTAATTACGTAAGGTTTTTATGGCGATTTTTGAACCTTTTTTTGGTGAGTTGTCGTGAGATTTGACACGACCCCCTCCTTCTTTTTGTATATTCGAAAAGATTATGATTTATTTGACGCTTTAAATTCCAGAAATTTGTTGTCAGAGTACCTATTTGGGGAAAGACATTAACCCTAGAAAATGTTTCTTCCTTTACAACGTTTTTTCAAAGTTCGATTCATTATATTGTAACATATCTTCACTTCAAACTATAAATGGAGATATATTTTAACACCACTCAGGAACCTAGGTTTCAAAGGTCTTATTATACAGTGTGTCCCAAGATTGAGGGGCCAAAACTTGGGAATGAATAAGTAGTGTTAAAATAATGTCAGTATTTTCTATACTTTTTTTTCTACGGACCTCTTTTGTTGAGTTATAGAGCTTTACAGTTATACATTAAAATTTCATTTTTATTTATAATTCCAAACCTATGATGACAATTTGGTGGATTGTCAATCATATTAATGCATATAAGTATTTTGTCTACACCAGAAGTATACTAATGGTGCAGAAACTCGGAATTGGACTTGGGACACCTGTTAAAAGGTCAGAACTTTTACAGTGATAAAGCAAAAAACTTTAAAATACTGTCAGTTTATTCTGCAACTATGTGTCTAAAAATGTGCTCCTGGTCTTAATCGATAAAACTCGGTGTTTCCGAGGAATATGGACTTTTGTGTGACACAACCAGCTTCCATCATTATTTAGAAAATGTGCTATTACCAAGTAGGCCGCCGTAAATTATTTTTCATATGCATTAAACATCCTCTAGAAAACGTAATTTCATCAAGTAAGCAGCTGTCAATCCATTTGTCTCATTCTTGTATGCATGATAAGTGTTCAAAATATAGTGGACGCTCTGATAAAGGCAAACATTTTTTAACTATATCTTGACATAAAAAGAGAGGTTTTAATAACAACCCAATAGCTAAACAGGTCGAGGGCGCCTGCAAGTGACGTCAGAAGAAAAATAGTGATAGAGTTTTACAGTGGCTATGGCTAATTTGGTATTGACGGGTACTGATCGCGGTAGTGTTGGCTATAAATAGTCGAAATAAGTTGTTAGAGATAATTTCTTTATCTGTGAAACCAACGGTTGTCGGAGAAGGGGATATTTGTAATATTTAAAAAAGTCCCACTGGAATTAATAAATTTAGTTGGCAGATAACGTCTTTAAAAATCTGGGTGCAGGAGATTGCAAATTTGATTTCTAAATTTCATAATTTTTTTTAATTTTGTGATCAAAATATGAATGGATTTGTTGATTGGAAAAAGGTGGACATTTTATTTAAAACTACTTACATGTACCTACAACTTCAATTAAAATTTTAGAGAAAAAGTATTGTAATTATAATACGATAAAAAAATGTTTATGTTATTATAATGGCTTTTAATATATAGAGATTAAAATAACTCTTGTATTATATTTTTTAGGAAAGTGCCACATTACCGCGTATTAAGAAAACTACAAAGAAGAAAACTCTCTAAATTCCAAATCGGACTACTTTGAGGAGCATCCTTTGTGTGATCCTAACGATATTATGATTTTCAACCGCGCAGCTATCTTCCTCTGCTTATACTTTTTAATTAAAAAAAAACACTGAAATATGTAATGGATTTTTTATTTAATTTTTGATCCATTTGTTCAAAACATCTACTTGTAGATTTTTTATTTGCAACCGATTTTAGGAGTAATAAGGACTGTTAAAATATGATAGTTTTTGATATTTGTGTGAAATTATTAGGCTGTTTAAAGATTCAGTAAAATATCATTTTTTGCAAGTCTCTTTTATCATGAAATTAATTTGAAAACTTGAAAAATTAATTCACTTTGTTTAAGATCATCAAAAAAACTACAGTAAATTTTATTTTTTGAACAGCCTATCTAATATTTTAAACTCTTTATATGTCTTGTTCACGTTTAAAACATTTTCCATAATATTTATATTTTATGGATAAGAGTGATTTGTTTGTGTTTCTATTTGTTAAATTTGAAATATTTGATAAAAAAGATTTATATAATCTAATTTCTGTTAACTACATTATAAAAATTACTGTGTATTTATAAAATCAATGTTTGATTGGAATTGAAATGCATCTTACTTACGATGATGGGCAAATATATGAAACCAACTGAAATCTGTGGAATTTTGATAGATATCGAAATTTGTAATACATTATATTACTTTAACTTCGATTAAAGCATTTTATTACGAGTAAAAGCTCACATCAAACTGTTTACTCTATAATACCTCCTCCCAGATTTCATTTCGATATATCTATAAATATTCCAGATAACACTGTGTTCATTTGAAAAGGACCCACTCTTAATATTTCAGAAATGTGACATTTTAGAAAGAAATGCCGAAACACATCAACTTTAAACTTGAGGGGGCACTTTTTAGCGCTTATGTCATAAACGTAAGATTCATCCCCTCCCCACTGGAGATACTCTTTAAATTTTTTCAAATGGCGTTAGGAATCAAGTTATACCTAATTTAAAAGGTCTGGTAAATATCTATTCAATCGTTTTCTTTTGCCTTTGATACCAGCCTTCCATTGTTATTTAATCGTTGTTTAAAACTGGCTTTCTTTCAACTTTTCGTATGCCCCCGTATTAGGTTGACAATTCAAAAAATCAGTAACAGTGACACTGACGGTGACAAAAACAAAAACAATAATGATATTTAAAAAAGTAGTAGTGATAATTACAATAACATGATTCAGTTTAGTGGTCTTTATTAGTAAATTGTCGATCTTGAATTATCACTGGTATTGACAATTATTAAAAATGGTTTATACATTACCTGAGAGGACCGAAATATTTTTTCTTCATGGAAAATGTGACGAAAGTGCTAGAAAAACAGCTACTGTATTTAATGAAAGACACCCAGTCAAACATAAGTATGTGTTAATAGTAGTCAAAAAAATTTTGGAAACGGGTTCTGTCTTGAATAAGAAACGTGAGTGCAAAAGAGTTCTAGATGAAAACACAATCCGGGATACATGGTGACCTCCCGGAGTTCGCAGCCTTACCACCACAAGCGGGGCTCTGTGGTGGTGGACATTCAATTCCCTAGCTACTCGTGGGATGGAATATGGATAAAGGACAAGAAGAAATAGAACAGGAGGTGATGGATGAAGGAATGCGAGGAATTTTTGGCAGATTGAGCAAAGTAAAACGAAGGCCTGATAAGGCGGGGGAGATGAGCGGGTGGAGTGATACTGGAGAGAATAGAAAGGAGTTATCGCCTCTGGAAGACAAGGAACAGAAGAGGAAACTGAAGGAGAAAGGAAGGAAGGAAGTGGAGAATGGGAAGGGAGAGTGTAGAGATATTTAATGATATGGCAAGGCGGCTGGAGGAGAGGGTGGAAAGGCTGCATGAGCAGAAGGCAGCGGCAGAGGGGCGGGTCAAGGAATTGGAGAGGTTGAGGAGGGAGGATGATAGAAAGGAGATAATGCAAACACGATGGGAGGTGGGGCAAAGAGACTGGGAAGGATGGAAGGAGGCTAGAGATAGGAATTGGGATGGTAAAAAGGGGGAGGGAATAGAGGCGAAGGAGGGAAATCCAATAATAGGAGATGAGAAGGTAAAGGCGGACAGATCCTGGAGGAAGGATGGTGCTGAATGATGGACTACTGCCCACCTTCGTGAGGGGTGACGGGGGTTCGTCATTCATTGATATAACAGCATATGATGAATGGCTAGGGGAAAGAATGTGTAGTTGGAGGATGCTGGAGAATGAGGAAATCTTGAGCTTACATAGGTATGTGGAGACGGATATAAGGAAAGGAAAAAGGAATTATTTGAAGAGTGGGGAAGGAAGTGGACGAAGGCCGAGGCAGAGAGTATGAGGAAGAAAGTAAGAGAGGAGATAGAAAGGGGACTTGCACATGATGCAGATGAATTGTACAATGTGAAACAGGGCTGTAAAAGAAAGGGAAAGAGGGGCGATAGGCGTGAGAGGAGGGCCAATTACTGGTGGAATGAGGAAATAGTGGAGCTGTGGAGGGAGTGTAAGAAAGAACGAAGATGAATGCTGAGGAGAAGAGGAAGGATAGAGGGAAGAGGGAGATACAAAGAGAAGAAGAAGGAACTGGAGCGTAGGGTGGAGAGGGAAAGAAGAGGGAAGTGGGAAGAGTTACTGGGGGAATTGGAAATCAATCCATGGGGAAATGCTTATGAGAGAGCGGTGAAGAGGAACGAGGTGCTAGAGGAAGATTGGGAGAAGGTGATTATAAGGAAATTGTTCACAGAGGGAGAAGGAGGAGTGAGGGGCAGAATTCGAGAACTACAGGATACTAAGGGGGTAAGGAAAATTAGGGGGATAAGGCCGATAGAGAAGTGGGAAGTAGATGAGGGGGGGGGAGAAACATTAAAGTAAGGAAAGCCATGCGTTCCCCATCTCGACCCGAAAAAAAAAGATGAAAACACAAATAGAAGTAATTGGAAATAGAGGAGCTGTGGAGGGAGTGTAAGAAAGAACGAAGATGGATGCTGAGGGAAAGAGGGAGATACAAAGAGAAGAAGGAACTGGAGCGTTTGGTGGAGAGGAAAAGAAGAGGGAAGTGGGAAGAGTTACTGGGGAATTGGAAATCAATCCATGGGGAAATGCGTATGAGATAGCGGTGAAGAGGAACGAGGTTCTAGAGGAAGATCGGGAGAAGGTGATTATAGAGAAATTGTTCACAGAGAACTCCAGGAAAATGAGGGGGATGAGGCCGATAGAGAAGTGGGATGTAGATGAGGGGGGAGAAACATTAAAGTAAGGAAAGCCATGAGTTTCTTCCCATCTCGACCCGAAAAAAAAATATGAAAACACAAATAGAAGTAATTGGAAATTTTGCTATAGATCCAACAACATCCATAAGGAAAGTAGCAGCCTCGACACATATTTCCGTAGGTTCTGTACCTAACGCTTTTCATATGCACAATTTTCACCCGTATAAGATACACCTATTGAACAAACTAAATGAAGATGATCCCGATCGTAGAATTGAATTTTGTGAAATGGTTTCAAATAGGAAAGCCTAACTCCAACGAAATTTCAGTACATAATATTTGTTTTGGCGACGATTCTACCTTCTTTTTAAATGGATTAGTCAATGGGCATAACTGTCGCTATTGGGATAATACAAATCCACATATTTTCCGTGAAGGCTATTCCCGAACACCCCAAAAAATAAATGTTTGGGCTGGAATTTTAGGTAAGGCTGTTATTGGGCCAGTATTCATTGAAGGAAATTTGACGGGTGAAACATATTTCGAACATTTAGATAACGTTATCGAACCTTTAATTGTCGATAGTGTGGAAAACCAACTAGATGACCAAGGAAATTTTTTGATTGCTGTGAATAACTCATTTTCAGCAAGATGGGGCTCCACCACACTTTGACCTCCGTGTGAGAGATTGGTTAAACCAAAATTATCCAGGCAAGTAAATTGGTCGAAGAGGTGCTGCTGAGTGGCGACCTAGATCTCCAGTATTAACACCACGCGATTTTTTTGTGGGGATATTTGAAATCTGAGGTCTACAAAACACAACCAATATCTCTTGATGATTTACGACAGCGCATTATTCAAGTTTGCAGAGATGTAAATAAGGAAACATTCCAAAAAGTGCGACAGGAATTTGGAAATAGACTTTATTATTGCCTGAATGTTAACGGTGGTCACTTTGACCACATGAATCAATAACAGTTATTTCTTGTTAACAGTGGTCTTTTTACTATTTGTAAATTTTTTATTCTTTAGAGAGTCTTTCTGTCATAACTTAATAGGGGGCATACGAAAAGTTGAAAGAGAACCTATTTTAAACGATTGAATAACAATGGAAGGCTGGTATCAAAAGCAAAACAGAATAATTGGATAGAGATTCACCAGACCTTTTAAATGAAGTATAACTTGATACCTAACGCCATTTGAAAAAAAAATTATGGGAATCTCCAGTAGGGAGGGGGTGAATCTGACGTTTATGACATTAGCGCTAAAAAGTGTCCCCCTCAAGTTTAAAGTTGATGTGTTTCGGCATTTCTTTCTAATATGTCGCATTTCTGAAATAGTAAGGGTGGGTCCTTTTCAAATGAACACAGTGTATACCTACTTGGATCTATACATTTGCTCAAAATTGTATAGGCACAACCAAAATTATCCTCTTCAAAATCAATTTTGATTTGATGTACATCCAAAGTGAGTCATTTAGAGTGAAATCATCCTTGTTCACTTATTTTCATCCAGCCGTGTGGTTTCATTTTAACCGAAATACAAAACAAACAAGTCTAGCGGTTTTGCGCGAAATGTAAATTGTATTTCAAAAGAGTATAAATTTCTCCTTTAGGACC
The DNA here is from genome assembly GCA_947563755.1 of Lochmaea crataegi. NCBI lineage: Eukaryota > Metazoa > Arthropoda > Insecta > Coleoptera > Chrysomelidae > Lochmaea > Lochmaea crataegi. The sequence goes on along the minus strand of OX387423.1, from coordinate 6,698,471 downwards.
CTTATTTTTGCAGAAATCACATTTATTTTGAATAAAGCATATGCGTGCAAACATATCGTGGAGCAGATTCTCAAAATCAGTCATCATGGCTATAGTGATAGCGGTCTATGGCATCACACTTTCGTAAACACATCAACACTTGCCAGCTTGCAAGTTAAAAGTTTATTTTGATACATAATTTGAATTATTTTTTGCAATAGTTATGTGTGCAGTGCCAAAATATAAGAATACGTTGATACAAATTTCAAACAAAATATTTGTTAACGTTCCAATGAAAAAAAAACAGTGTGTAACTAAATCTCCCAAGGATAGTCGCAGCAACTGTATCTAATGATTAGAGTTCTACATTATGTCTTAAATACTAATATATGCAATACTTACATGGAAGTTTTAACATTTCGATGTTCAGTTGAACAAAAGTCATTGTTAGATGAAAAACAATACTTCCAGCATCAACAAATCGATTCTTGGCAAATTTGTACTTGCTTGATAAAACCTTATTCCTTATTTGTTGTACTTTTGGTAATACTAAACTGAGAGATTATTAATAATTTATAACTAGAAAGTATCACATAAACGATGCAAAACCAGCAAATACAATGGAAGTTCGAACGATATACAAAATGTCAAATGATGTTTACGAAACTGTGATGTCACACGCTTCTGATTCGTGTTTGGGCTAAGAGGGCGTTTCTTGATTCTTACTGATTGTTATCATGCCCAGTGAATGGGAGGGGCATGAATCAGTTCCTGTTTCTTTACACTTTGGATGTAACAAAAATAAGAGACAATCTACACGTATCACTTTGGATGATACCTTCAAAATGATAGGTGTAAATATTTACCGAAAACCATCAGCACGGTCACAATAAAGAAGATTCGCGTACCGAAAATTTCCGGCTATAATTATTTTTTTGAAAAAATGTATTCCTCAACCACGTCAAAAAAAACGTAATATGAGATGGTGGTTATTGTCCGCTCACTACTTACACTTTATGTTAACCATTCTTAAAAAAGCTTTCTTCAAATCGCAAGGTTCAAGATCACCACAACAATCGTTAAAACCTTTGTGCCTTAATAAGGTCAGCTAACATTGAAGGTTTTAAGTAAGAGATAGGTGCATTTTACTCTATAGGTACTGAGAAGGAAGTTATAAGCGAAACTTTAATTACCTTTTAAATAATTTGATCTCCTCTCGGCAGCATTTACGAAGAATCTACCATTAATTAACAGTAGACTATAAATTAAGATAACTCATTGGTTAATGCTTTTCGCTAGTACGTTTTGTGTGCACTTTGCTAATCGCTGGTTTTTTGCCTTTCTGGTAGAAGTATATATTACTGAGTGACAAAAGGAGGAAGGATTTGCCTTGATATTGCTAATCAGCGGTATGTCTAGTCTCAACACATACAAGTATATTTGAATGTTGGTAAAGTCCGGAGGAAACCTTTATACTCACTCTCTTCTGTAGTTGTTTTTTCTTCAGACGAACCAACGCTGTTTGAGGATTTACATTTACAATTGAAAGCAGGAGGAGGTGCATAAAATTCCTTCTCTTAGCATTGTCATATAATGCTGAAATTCGCAATAAGATGCACACTGCTCGTCTGCAGGCAAAACTTGCCGTTGATTATCAATGTTAAGGCAAATTATACCTCCTTTTGGCAACAGTAGGATATTCTTTTACGGGAAGGTAAAATCTACCAGCGATTAGCAATGTGTGTACAAAGCGTAACAGCTATTAGCAACAACCAATGAGATACCTTAATTTATAGACCATTGCTAATAAAGAGTAGATTCTGGACAGGTAGTTTGGTAACATCTTGCTTATGTCTTGTTCCTCACATTACAGCCTAATCACATAAATGACATTTTTAATCTATATATTTTTATTATAATTTTAGAAAATACTGTAAGTAGGTATGTCCTAAAGGTTCGTGAACGATTACAAGTATTGAAACTAGATTGGTGGCTTAAAAATGTGTGTAGTCATGTAGATAAAGTATGAGTATAAGGTAAATGAATCTAAATAAATGGGATGTAAGAAGTAGAGTAGAGTAGAGCCATAGTATTTCCACATAATCATTTTTTTCTTTACTACTTAACTATTCCTAGCGTTTTTTCCAATAATTGTGGATGGACTGTTATGTAATGCTTCCACTTCCTTGGTCCAAAGTTAATGTTACCGAGACAAAACGTTTTATATGAGTGTAGATATTTGTTGTAGCAATTAACACTAAATTTTCTAAATAAGTATATTTTGAAAAAATGCCGTGCTTAGTACGTAGTGGCAAGGAGTTTTTCGGAATTCATGCTTAAGTCGGCGTGACAAGGAGTTCGGAATTAGTAACGAAGCTACTTTCAACAGAAACTTAAAACAGTTGTCTCAGATAGAAGCTGGTCGATTGACCAACGGTTAATCCTAAACGTGACTTGTGATAGAGTTGCCATCTCGTAGAAAAATGCTAAGCTATAATTTTTGTAATTAGGTTCACATTGCCGTAATTTCGCTCAATCGTATTTGGAACTGATGGTAGAGCTAGTGTTTAATAATACCGGTGTTGATTGCCGGATTTATTTGTTGATTTAGGGAACATAGATACAGTTGAAAATTCAGATCGTGGTTATTGGGTTGACTGGTTTTGTTTACAACATATTAAATTCCTCTACACATGTCATTTATAGTATTTGAAACATTTTTTGGTGTTAGTTGTCTATTGAAATGGGTAAAAATATATTTGGACGTCATTTTTACTTACCAATACTGGACAAAAACTAAAACTGACATGCTAAGGGAAACACTTATAAAAGAAATTACCTGCGTATTTGAGGACTCAACAATCTTCCACGTTTATAAATTTTTGACACGATCAGCTTCCATTTAGAGTCGCGTTTTATTTCTCTGTGACCGTCGTAGTTTTGGATGCGAAATAGGCTTCAAATATAAGTATCTGCTCCAAAATTATTGGATTCTTACTGTACTGTTAATAGTTTGAATTTTTGTTTGTTAAAAGTTGTTGAAAGATATTGGTTAATGATTTGAAAATTAGTTTTAAGTTTTCTGTTATAGTTTTATGTATAATGGTATTTTCAAAACCAATTCAACTGCTATTCCATAGAAATACTCGTATATGTCATTTCTGGGTAAAATAAAAAGTGATATTTAAAAACTTTTTTGTTTTTTCATAATAAGAATATTAAAAAGCTCTTGAATTATTTCAAACTTTTGTCAAAATGTTCTAACCTGCGAGATTTTCTATAGATTGGTGCTAATTTTAATTAGAAATCAGAGGTACCTATAGATTTTGCAGATTTAGATACACAACTCTTAAGTCGTATATTTCGACATTCGGCCCAGAAATGTCATTTTTGTGTTAGTGACAAAATATTTAATGTGTTGTTGTAATTTTTAGCCATTGCATTACCCGCCAAGGTATACCGTTTACTCCTTGCATTCAATAATGAGTTATGGGTTCCGAGCAGGTTCGGACAATAAGAAAAAAGTTTCAAGAAAGAGAGGGAGGATAATTAGATTGTCCGCAGTCAATATCACAACCTCACACACACAATTAGATTGTCGTCAATTTACAAATAATATTTATATATTATACATATATAACTGAACTTTTAGTTTATTTACAAATTATATTTTACTATTATTACATTAGCTGTTACTCTAGTATCAGTTCTGTGTCACTGTTTTCGAAATTTTTAACTGAACCAATTTTGAGATTAGAATCCAATTTTTCTAATAGGTTTTTTGTTGTAATATATTTTTTCTTATATTTTTCCATCTTCAACTTCAAATTTCGTAGCTGTTCTTGACCTGCACTCAAAAATCTTTTATTCTATTCAATTAACACGCTTACGTTGTCACTATAATTATTTATCATTGCTTTCAAATTCACTTGATTTTGACCTAAATCTTCAACACCATCTTCACTAATTCCTCACTCACTGTTGAGGTCTTCCTGTTGGAGAAGTTGATCTACATCGAAATCATTTTCCAAAATTCCATCCATAGACACATCATCGTAATTGCAATTTCGTAATGGCTGTTTTTTATATCGCTCATCCAGCATTGGTAGTGCCTCTCCTTCTAATATAATTACGGAGTCGTTTGAATTATTTGTCTTCATTTTTTTTTAGTTGACAAAATTTGGTAATTTATTCCCTTCGCCTCTTTTTTAATCACCATCGGTATACTTTTTTTGCTTCCATCCATCTTTTCAAATCTTGTTTGTTTACTTGTTTTTCTTCACAATATTTTGCTGCCTTTTCATCTGTGAGATAAAATAAACTATACTTTGAGTGCAATATTTTCCTCTTATATACCACAGGGCCTGACAGATGGGTGGAGTATACTTCCTTAAGACAATTTGAACGAGTTTTAATACCATTCCAATTAATTTTCATAGTTATGCGAAAGATATGTGTTTGCGTGTTTTCCACCTATATGTGGGTTCTACTCGAAGAAACCCCATCATTCCAATTACTTTTCGCAGTCGTGGGGAAGATACATGCATCTATGAATTTGTCAACCATGCGTGGGTACTATTTAGAGAAGCTTGATTAATAAACTACTAATTTATTCATAATTAGTATTACAGGACGCGTATTTGAACGAGTTTTAATACATTTGCTTTCGAAGTGTTCAATCCCTCCCTATCATTCTTCAAGCGAAGTAACTCCGGAAGTAAGTGATTGATGTATTCTTCTATCTTAACAGATATACCAACCCCGTTTACTTTAGAAGTGTAATTCAATGTCTGTCGGGGCATATAGCCCGAGAAGTAGTTGTTGCTTCTTAGTGGACGATCTGCTCTTTGGAAATTAATTTTTCTAATTTTGTAAAGCGTTTAATAGTATTGAACTATTATTTTTTGACGTCTATAGATCACGCTTTACTAATATGACAATTATTTACAGGTAACTGTAATTAAGTAAATATTCACAAAATACTTAATTATCTTTATAACCTATTTTATAACTATAAGCAAATAAACTTGTACATATCTATAACAAAAGTCTGCCTTTATGTCGTTGAAGAAATATACCTAATTACCTTCAATATCTGGTAAAACACTAACAGAAATAAATTGGCAAAAAAATGATGACTCTTTTAACCTGTTTTATAACTATAAACAAATAAACTTGCAGCTATAACAAAAGTCAGTCAATTTACTTATGTAATTATCTTCAATATATGATTTAGGGCGTATTGATGCGTAGAAGCCTGTGGCAAGTTAATATACTGTTGAAGATGAGCTGGTATAACTTTGTCTTCACAAAGTTTAACCAAGTCATCATATATTGGTTTTGAAATGGGCAGACATGATCATGCATAGCATAAGAGACAATTTAGGTTTTGACTGAATTTCAATTACACTCGACTTTGTAGATTTTTTCATTATACTTGACTGAAATAATTAAAGGATTACTTTTTTTAAATGTTACAATCCTAAATTTACTGATTTTTCCCATTAAGTTACCCTTGAAATATTTATCAGCTATAGAGTCCCATTTATAAAAATGTTCAAAACTACCTTTTTCAACTTCATATGGAAAAGGGTCATTTCTGTGTACCATTGTGATGGTGCGTATATAATTTTTTTTTTCAAATTGGCATCTATAACCGCGTGCACACTTATCTACAGGCATGTATGTGAGTCCAGTAAGTAAATAGTTTATCTGTATCGTTTCAATATTTTTGCATTCCTGCAAAGTCGAGTGTATTATGGCCAGGACTACACGGTTACGATTTTGTCCTGGACAACAATCACAATAAAGAAGCAAGTTTTTTATGTTGCCTCTTCTATCAACGGATTTATGTACCTATTAAGAATACTGACTATTTCGTTAGCACCCCTTTTTCCATTACTTTCATCCCAATAAAAGCAAAATACCCTACGTGTACCATTCTCATAAAAACATAAATTGTATATAGCCAATTTACGTGAGTAATACAATAGCATAGACTCTCCGTGTGGCGTACTTTTTCTAAATCAAAACTAGCACATAAAGTGCCAGGATCACTTTTATTAATATTTTCGTGAGCCAAGAAGCGGTTGCAACTTTAATTTTTTTGAATTTAGTGACTAACCTTTTCTTCCGCTATTGTTGGATCTGTAATTTCAAATTTCAAACATTTGTCCTTTTTCGCACATGGAAACCGATGTTAAACTCTTCTGTAAATATTCTACGGAACAGTCTCTCACCAACAAAATCCACTCCGCTATCTTAACACCGTTTCTTATAAATGCGAAACAAATTGCTAATATTTTTTATTTCCTGTGGTAGGTAGACACGGGAGGAATCATGCCGAGATTAGTGAGACGGTACTGCAGGCAAACTCTTAATAAAATTCGTAACGGATTCCAAAATAGCTGGTTTTGTTTTATTTGGTGGTATACATTTTCCACGCAAATCTTCTTTAGCACAACCCCATTCAGAGTTCTTAACCGTGTTGTAGATGCTTTTGGTTGAAACGTTTAAAGTAACAGCTAGAAATTGCAAACATACATGCATTTACAGTTGTGCCATCTCTTCTTACATATTCAGCACCAGCAGATCGTTTGTGTTGTCGTTCTTTTTTTATATTTTTTTGGGGATTTCTCAAACTTGCCTCAACCACAACTTATTCTGATATGTCATCCACTTTATTCCTTTTCTTCTTTGATTTAGAACGCTTCTTTTTTGTCATCCTCTCATCATCTGTATCATCGTCTTCGGACACATCTGTTTCTAACCATTGATATGAATCTAAGTCCGCCCCGTCATAATCTAGAAAAGTTAAAAAATCTCCATCTTCTGATACTGTTTATTGATTTTGCAATTTCGTTTTCGACCTCTTCGACCAACAGTGCTTGACCATTTAGGAAGAGGGTTTTCAACTGTTGAATTTGTTGATATTATAGTTTGTAGTAATAAGCAAATGTATCGAAATATTGCACCAGAGTCTGATGCACGTGGTTACCAAACAACATTCCGATTCATACTGTTTTCCTGTTCCGACAGGTTATTAATCTTGAGGCAGTCTAGTCAAACGATAGATGAACGCGAAAGGTTTTGACCTCCGTTTCAAATAAAATTTCTTCTAACAAAAGATAACTTGTGCCAAAATATTATAAAAAACTGCTGGACATGTTTTGATAAGCGACAAATATAATATTTTTTAAATGTAGAAAGAAAATTACCAAACGACATTTTTGTATTATTAACAACTTATAAAAAATAGATAAATGATAGGTGGCAAATATTTTAAGTAAGGCTAAAAGACTTAAGTAAGAAAAAAAATTTTTTCTGGAGGGTAATTAGAGCCAACTAAAATATTATTTTTTCTTACGATCGGGATAAAACGACTAAAAGTCAAAATATTTCAAATCAAAAACATGTAAAATTTACTAAGCAGAAAATTTGTTTGGATAGAATTATTTCCTAAATACATATTTTTTTTAAATAGGTGACTTTTTGGTCGCTTGGTCGCCAAAAGCTGGGAATAATGATCAAAATACAATATTCCTAAGCGACAGCAAAATTTACCGTAGGAGCTTGAAACTCTGTTCATTCGACGCAGAATTTTTTGGCAATTACAGTTATGTAAATAACTCAATAACGGCTTAAATCTCGCTTGGGCACTTTTTCCTTTCCACCGTCGATATGTATTTGGTGGTAACCTGACCTTTGGTATAGGTCGATCAGAACAGCTAGAGTGTTGAGAATTGTATGCGCGTCAGCAAACTTCTTGTTACACTGACGCACTTTGACAAATTTGCAGTGGTGTAGTTATGTTTTTAGTATTCTTTTTAGTTAATTAATTTAAATAAATTATTGATTATATGTATATTAGTTGCATTATCAGTATTATCCGATTTTGGGAAACCTTTCTTTATATTTAAAGAACATTAGCAAATATTTATCTCATTATAGGAACTTATATAACATTGAATATGCTTAGCGTATTGTATGATTTCTTACCCGATTTGGTACTTTCTAGAATTGATGATCATTCTAGGAATCAGATTAACTATTAGGCCATCGGAAAGATGAACATTTGCATTTATAAATATTTTTCAGAATGAGTAATACTTAAATTTCAATATCAACACCAGCTCTTGTGATGAGATATATTCTCAGAATAAAAAGAATAATAGATTAATTTGGATTTAGAAATACATATTATTATTAGGTATAATAGGCTGTTTCTGAAATATTGCAATAGAGAGGGTATATGTACCTACTATTTGTATTTGATTATTTTGTTGGTACGCTACTGTTGCAGCGACCAAACTCTTCTTCGCGCACATCCAACACTAGCACTTCTAGCCGTATTATGTCAGTTGATGTCAAATAAATTCAATATGATTGAAAACGCAGTAATAATGAGAAAGACGAAGTTCTGTATGTTATTTTTTTGTCGCTATTTCATCTTAAGCTTATTCTTTTCTAATATTGAAGCTCTTTAAAAATGAATTGTTTTTTCGTATAGGCTTCTTCGACGTTCGGCCGCCGTATCAAAACCATAATCCAAGGATTAATCCTTGATATTTTTAACAATCAATCACTGTGCATCCAGGCACCAAACCATCGTGTAAGATATTTATTTGACACATATTGGACATGTCGTCTGGTGTCGTGTCATGGGTGTCGTAACACGTTTCATCGAGGTAAACTATGTTACGATTTTCTTCCTTATGTTTATAAATTTATAATCAAATCTCATTTTAGATAATTCATCTTGATCTACTACAGTCAACATTAGTGTGTTCTTATTTAATCGTTTTTTAAATGATTCTACAATAGGTGAAAAATCTTCTTTTTCTATATACTTCCGAACACTCTCAACTACCAGTCTCCTTCGTATTTTATCATATCTAGTATTGTCTATTAAAGTCACATTTGCTACTCTTCTCAGGTATTTTATTTCCATTACTTGTAGTTTATTTTTTAGTTTTTCTGTTAGTACCTACCCAAGTTTCGCTTCCAAAAAGCAATGTTGGTAAATATATTGTGTTGTAAATATATTTTCTTTTTGTTCATGAATCCTTTTCTTAGAGAATGATATAATTTCGTTGTTGATGTTATTCTATTGTTTATTTCTGCTTCGTATCTTCCTGTGATGTCAATTAAATATTTGATGTTCTCCACCTGTTCTATTGGTAAAGTCTCTGCTAAAGCTATGTTAAACTCCATTCTTCACCAGTTAATGGATTGTAAGCATTATTTATTATTAATTTAGAATCAAGCGACAAATGTTTCCTTTTAAAAGCACTCATTATTCAGACTTAATTCACCACCACTTGACTGAATTACATTTCTAAACAAACGGCCACATATATTTAGGTAATAATTTGTCAAATTGTACAAAAAGGTCAGTTTAATTGCAGGTACGAGCTTTCACCTGAAAATGCGGATAAAAAGTAAACGATATATCTTGGTGATGATTATACGAGACATTTTAGGCAGATTAAGTGAATCCCTAGTTAAATGATTGATGGAATCACTCATTGTTTTCTACCCATTGATATGCGAAGTAATCGAAATTGGTGTTATTGGCATTAAAGGGTGTTATGACGTGACAGAATCGTTCAAGCTAATTCAGAAAAACGTAGTGGTGTCCACTTAATGTTTTGATAAGATGTTAAATAGATTGATACAAGATTTTAATGGACTTTTAGTTTTTATTCAAACAGCGACTTTTATTATTTTAATTATTAATTATTAGTTTTTTCATGGTAGGTGTGCAGTTGTGCACTCTTCTATTTCGACGTATATTTACCCAGATTATTTAAGGATACGTTGTATATTTTACATTGACAGCTTTTTAGAGGTATTGTATCATTTTCAAAATAATTAATTTTGTCCAAGCCATTTGAAACCATTTCTTTTTAATTATGACCAATCTTTCTTTTTAATAATTATATTGCTTAAAATAAGCACTCTTTACTTCAAATGATTAAAAAAAACTTTAATTAATGTTAAATTAATACCTTACTGTTATTATTGTATATTTAGATTAATAAGAAAACTGTTAATAATGTTATTGCAACAAATTAACTTTATAATACTCAATTTTTTGTAGTTTAATCCTTAAAAGGGGCATATCTAAGACTTTGTTGTAATAACAACCATTAGATAGTATGAAAAATATTTTTAACAATTTTTTGACATGAATTACGATTTTTTTTGTTCTGATTATCGAATTTATTGCATGGCCAAATTTTATTAGAGAAGTAATTGTTTGGAACAAATAAAAGACTATAAACAGTTTTTCATTTGCTGTTTCATTAAAATTAATTTCCTCATATTTTCCAGAGATTTTAAACTGCGATGGGAATCACTACGAAGATATTTTAGTGATGGCAAGTAAGCTTGATCTTATTAATTTATATTCTTTATAAACTAGCCGTCGCCAATTGAATATAGGTATGTCAATTTTGATATCTAAAAAGTAACATCTCTGGTGGTTAGAAACCTGGTATTTATAAACCTTATTCAACACTGGAGACAACAAAGTCGAAATGTACCACTAATCTACATGATTTTACTATCAGGTACAACAATGACATCTCCAAAATGACTAAATTTTGTTCAAAACGGCAATTTTAATGATTGAATGTATACAAATCGACTCACTTTCCACATAATTTAACAAATGCAACTTCTTCAGCCAAATAATATTTCAATTACAGAAGCTTACATCTCTTTCTCTAGTTATAATGGGTTTACAATATATCGTAACAATAGTGTCGGTAAAGGCCACTTTTTTACCGACCATAGGACTTGAAATGCATGGGAATCGTTGTCGATTTAACACGCCCTCATCTCTAAGTTACGATAAGGTATGTCGACATGAACTGAATGACACGAAGGAAAGAAATGGGTACAGCACAGTGTTTTCAATTGATTGAGCCGGAATAATAAAAAAAAGTTGAATGGTAGGAAAAATCACGAAATTAAAAAAAAATGACAGTTTATTTTTCTGCCTTTTGTACTCAACTCAACTATATACAATAATGATATGTATAGGGGAAGGGATAGGTACTAGGTGGTATCATTCTAAAATTCGTTCATTTGACCAAAACAAATTGGTTTTCGCAATCACCTTTAGTGACTCAGCGAAATTTGACAATGCAAACGAGCAAGTGAATTAGAAAAGAAAGGAACGAGATCTCGTTCAATAGAGTAAGCTGTGGCACTATGCACTGTCAAACAACTATGCGTGTATTAAGTCCACATTCCACCCAGTCCGGCGACGTGCGACACGTTGACGTACGTCAAATACGGCATGCGACGGTATACGTCGAACAACATACGAGTCTTTCCACCAAGCACGTCGCGTTAGTTGTTTTTTTTGACGGCGATCAATATGGTGTATCTTTCAAGAGAATCAAAGCGTGCACTAGCAATATATTTATCAAGAAAACGCCGAAAGAGGTCTGCAAGATACTGTATTCATCCTATAAATCAGTTAAGAATTGAGTGCGGAGAATATCATCGGTTATGTCTCGTGTAATCTTCGACTTACTGGTAAAAGTATCTTTAATAATCAAAAATTGTATGTACATTTCAAAGTTTGAATTCACGAATACTATTTGCATTATATTTACATATAATCAATAGTTGTGGCAAATGCCTCCTTGTCGATGATCTGGCTCCGCTTCTTTAAACTTCTTTTTTTGTTTCTCTCCCCATCGACGGCTCCTTGTCAAGCGACATTATCCGTCATTATGTTGTTCATGATCTGCAATCAATCCGGCCCTACCTACACAGTTTTCAGATTATGTTGTTTTATCTCTGAAAAGTTAGCGAAAAAACAGAATCGCATATTAAAGGTTTTATCAAACTAGTTTATTCGAGGTACTGTTTCATTTGGAACCGAAACACCAGAAGCATCCAAAAGACGCTGTTGTATGATCCGACAAGTACTCAGGGGTTCTCTACGGGTATATAAAGTCAGATAACGATCTTGTGCGGGGGAGGTAACCCTTGGTTGTCCACTTCAAGGTCTTTTTCTCAGGTTTCCAGCTGCTCGATATCTACAAATACCTACAAAAACACCACGGCGAATCGGATTCAACTGATGCCCAAACCAAAACATGCGTCGACGTACCGCATCGTGACATACGTCATTTGACGTACCGTACCAGGTGGGATGTCAACCAGGCAATTGCATAGAAAATAAAATAAATGTACGTCAACGTGTCGCAGACCGCCGGACCCGGTGGAATGTGGCCTTTAGTTAGGTACGAAAATGTAGAGGTGGGAATACCATTCCGCTGTGGTTTGTAAAAGACTGACAAGATCTGATTAATTATCTGATTATATTACTAGTACTTTCTCCATCATCACTAAATCAGACGACATGCTATGTATAGATACCCTCTTCATACCCAACTAGTTCATAACTATTGTTGTTATAAAACCTTTTAACTTCATGGAAGCGAGGTTGAATGAAGACAAAAAGTCTGACCTTAGATAGTAAACACCTCTGTGAACATATACAAAAAATATATTACATACAAAGCGAAAGCTCTAATGATGTGCAAGAACCTGAAAGGAAACATTGGGGCTGTAACCCAAGGATCCTGAGGTGGATGTATAATATACACAGCCATAGAGAGACGAATCATCACTTATGCATTGCGTGGAGTAGTAGAACTAGCCTATTGACGACGAGAGACAACCTCCCCAGGATTCAAAGAATATCCTGTATGTTCATTACAAAAGCAATGAAAACATGCCCAATGGTGGCCATGGAAGTGGTTCTCAACTTCGACCACTACATAAGATGGTGAAAAGTGTTGCAGATAAAAAAAGATACATATTAAGTATAGAGAGGGAATAATTTAGAAATCAGAACTCCTGGGACATGCCACAGGATGGCATGATGTAAAGTACCTATGACTTCAAAGAAATTCGATACGAATTTCAGTAACAAAAGAAAGAATGGGAGACTTGGAAGGAATCTCATTCAAAGGTATAGAGATTGTTCTAAAGCAATAGAAGGGACTGGGATAGGAGTAAACCTCAAATATTTTTTCAAGCAAAAATTCACGCCATACGATAGTGTGTCCAGATCAATATTGATAAAAGATGTAGAAGACAACGGATTATCATCATGTTGGATGTAGCACTGAGTTCTTGTGTAATCAGTTTTAAAATGGTATGCGAATGCCTGGGAAAATTCAATGAACTAGGCGAGAACAGCATCGTCACCTTATACTGGCATATGTTTTTTGTAGCCCTAATGGCACTTGTGTCCTGGAACTCAAGCAACCGTAACCTTGGTGCGGTCTTCCAGATGTGTGGCTTGGAGTTGCACAACGAGTACAAGTCCAGGCGCTGATGACATACCACGCTGCTGTCGCCAGTGTGGTGTGTTGAATTTTTGTTTGCTGTTATTTACAGTCGGTTTTTCTTGGAATTTTGAAGAGAGCTGTACAATTGGGATTGGCCTTTAATTATTCGATTTTTCCCCTGAGGATTTCATCAGTGTTGAGGAGCAGTATTTTGCCGGGAGGTTGCGGAGATTGGTGGTTTGAAGTGCCGATGTAGAAGTATATTGGTTAAGGTTTAAACGCACCGACTGCAACATTTTGTTGTGTAGAGGTGGGTACAGACATATTACAAAACTTCGTACCGTAATGCCGTCGTGTAACAATAGGCCTTTTCATCATAAGACGAGCGCAAGCGTAGCAGCCATATTGAAATGGCGGTAATTCAAAACATTCGTACTGTTTTAATCAACAATGGCTGGGGAAAGAATATTATCTCCACAAACAAATAAATTACTGGAAAAAACTATCGATGGTGCTTCACTTATTTATGATTCAGTTGAAGCTCATAATTGTGAGCAATTGAAAAGGTGGCTAAAATGTCATGGGCGTCCGCAAAAAGGGAAAAAAAGTGAGTTGATTGAGAGGTTAGGTATCAACATTTGTTTACTATCTAAAAACATATAAAAAGAAATTAGTATTTACAATTTTATTCTTATTAATAATGTCAATTCATTTGCAATAATTGGAAATATATTTTAGTTAACAAGAGTACTTATGAAAGATAGTAATAAATAAATTAAGTCATTAATATTTTGAGGCTGTACATAACATTATTAATTAGAAATGTAAATACTGAATTGAATATGTTTAGTAATTTTTATTAGAAATGAAATATTAAATACAACAGAATATATTTAAAATTTATGTAATTTACAGAGTGTATATTCAGATCCATTTGCTTTTTCCAGATCTACTCTTCTATATTTTTCAGATAAGCTGGCTCTTGCTCTGATCACCTATAAAGTTTTAGGTTATAACTCCGAAAATCAGATTTCTGTATAATTTATTTTATACCTTACCTTATTGATTGATTTTTCAATATGTTGAAATTCTTGATAGCTTAAAGGATCAGGGTTTTGTTCAGTTGGACCACTTTCTCCAAGAAAATGTAGTGATCAAATGTAAGTATCCTTGGTAACATCATCAACAGATTTAAAGCCTCGGTCACTTCTGCCACATTTTTTCACCCATAATTCACAATTCACACATTTTGCACATGATTTAATATGTAATTTGCTTGATGATTTGATTATTTTTTTGCGATATTCGAGAGAAGGCTTTGGAAAATTTATAAAATAGTATGTATTGGTTTTAAATGATTTATATGGAGTATCACTTTTACATACTCCATAACAACACCGTTTTGTTGTTCCTTTTCGTACAGACAACATAATTATAATGAACTATAAAATATTTACTTAATTACAGTTACCTGTAAATAATTGTCATATAAGTAAAGCGTGATCTAAAGACGTCAAAAAATAATAGTTCAATACTCGCTTTACTTATATGACAATTATTTACAGGTAACTGTAATTAAGTAAATACCTACAAAACCGAGATGGTTTTTTGTCGATATAGAATTTTGGTTTGTGATTAGATGTAGGGATGTCGCCGGTATCGCACGCTTAACATTTCCTTTACTAAGGCTAATGTATTAGTGTGGTATCAACGTATTCTTTAGTCCAGGATTATGCTCTCAGAGCTCTTGGACGAGTGGCATCTACCTTGTGCTGATGAGGCGCAAAAACGCCGAAACCGGTCCACAAGTGATGTTATTCCTTCTGATCGCAAACCAGAATGGTTGGTTCTATCTTAACAGATATACCAACCCCGTTTACTTTAGAAGTGTAATTCAATGTCTGTCGGGGCATATAGCCCGAGAAGTAGTTGTTGCTTCTTAGTGGACGGTCTGCTCTTTGGAAATTAATTTTTCTAATTTTGTAAAGCGTTTAATAGTATTGAACTATTATTTTTTGACGTCTTTAGATCACGCTTTACTTATATGACAATTATTTACAGGTAACTGTAATTAAGTAAATACCTACAAAACCGAGATGGTTTTTTGTCGATATAGAATTTTGGTTTGTGATTAGATGTAGGGATGTCGCCGGTATCGCACTCTTAACATTTCCTTTACTAAGGCTAATGTATTAGTGTGGTATCAACGTAGTCTTTAGTCCAGGATTATGCTCTCAGAGCTCTTGGACGAGTGGCATCTACCTTGTGCTGATGAGGCGCAAAAACGCCGAAACCGGTCCACAAGTGATGTTATTCCTTCTGATCGCAAACCAGAATGGTTGGTTCTATCTTAACAGATATACCAACCCCGTTTACTTTAGAAGTGGAATTCAATGTCTGTCGGGGCATATAGCCCGAGAAGTAGTTGTTGCTTCTTAGTGGACGGTCTGCTCTTTGGAAATTAATTTTTCTAATTTTGTAAAGCGTTTAATAGTATTGAACTATTATTTTTTGACGTCTTTACATCACGCTTTACTTATATGACAATTATTTACAGGTAACTGTAATTAAGTAAATACCTACAAA
This sequence comes from Lochmaea crataegi, assembly GCA_947563755.1. Lineage (NCBI taxonomy): Eukaryota > Metazoa > Arthropoda > Insecta > Coleoptera > Chrysomelidae > Lochmaea > Lochmaea crataegi. The sequence goes on along the minus strand of OX387423.1, from coordinate 6,682,584 downwards.
ACCGAGATGGTTTTTTGTCGATATAGAATTTTGGTTTGTGATTAGATGTAGGGATGTCGCCGGTATCGCACTCTTAACATTTCCTTTACTAAGGCTAATGTATTAGTGTGGTATCAACGTAGTCTTTAGTCCAGGATTATGCTCTCAGAGCTCTTGGACGAGTGGCATCTACCTTGTGCTAATGAGGCGCAAAAACGCCGAAACCGGTCCACAAGTGATGTTATTCCTTCTGATCGCAAACCAGAATGGTTGGTTCTATCTTAACAGATATACCAACCCCGTTTACTTTAGAAGTGTAATTCAATGTCTGTCGGGGCATATAGCCCGAGAAGTAGTTGTTGCTTCTTAGTGGACGGTCTGCTCTTTGGAAATTAAATTTTCTAATTTTCTAAAGCGTTTAATAGTATTGAACTATTATTTTTTGAACTATAAAATAATTTAATAATAATTTTTTTCTGGTTATTTTGACTTGCAACGCCTCCAACAAGGTTGGGCGACAATTTGCAACGGCTACTCAATTTAGAGAGCACCTCAGGTGTAGATTCTGAGACCAAACTAGTACAAATTCAGAGAGTAGTCTTACCGGTTCTCGGGTAATCCTACTTGAAATTTATTTAAGGTACTGAAATTAGATAAAGGTAAATTATAAAAGTTAAGAAAGGTAAGTGGGCGCCACCCTGAATAATACTAGCTTATTTGTTATTCACATCAGCATTATAACGACAAATCCTGTAAGATTGGAAGGGAAAATAAACTTTATAAACAACGTTATTAAATTTACAAGTTGTATATTGACTTTTGTTACAATTTAAAACAAAAAAAATTAAATGACTAGTTCATAGAGGTTGTCGAAGAAGCGAGGAAATATTTATATTACTTTCCTGGAGTTTACGGTGATGGTGATGGTGTCCTCGGTGTCCTTTTTAGGCTACAGTTCCAGGTAGTGTCTCAGGTAGAATTCTGGTTCAGGTAAAGTTTCTGGGTCCAGGTAAAGTTCTGGTCCAGGTAAAGTACGGATCCAGGTAAAGTACGGATCCAGGGAAAGTTTCTGGGTCCAGGTAAAGTGCTAAGAACAATACTAGTATCAGGAACAAATTTACCCAATTTAACCGATTCTTCACCGGTTTGAAATATATTCCAAGTTAACATTAAAGAAATATGAAAGACAAAAAAAAACCACACAATCATATCGATATATATTCCTGGCACTGGAACGACATTGCTACATAATAAAGATAGGAAAGTAGAAAACTATTAAGAAAGGAGAGTTAGTTATACATTTAAGCGAAATGACTTACCATTCAGATGAATGCACTTCTTAAAGATAAGATACGATAAGCTAGAAAGGCTTCAATGGCACATGTTCACAGGAAAGAAGAATGAAACCCTTTTGCCACTGTTTAAATACACGAAATCATGTGAAAGATAACAGACTTACGTCTCATGTTCATGTCACGCTCATACGCTTTGACCAGCAAAGGAATTTACATTTCAGTAGTGAAATCTTGATTCATATTTAATTAATAATTGGTAGAAGAAGAGATAAGAGCGAGTACTGAAGTGGGAATATCAAAATAGAAGTGACTATTTTCACGACAGACGGACCTCGATCGGCCCGTATAGAAACGTTGATTTCGACTCTCGTCCACAGCAAATATATTCAGCCTTGAAACATTTCTCGGTGTTGGGTATGAGAAAGGACTGGCTATTCGCCGCCCATACGATAATTTATTATTAATTAACTGAAGGAAAGTAAAGTGAATGAAATTAACGTTACATGTAATTTTCTTGTGCGCGATGGAGGTCCTTTTTAATTTTGGTTTTCTCTCGCCTAAGTGCTGACAGAAGAACATTCATTTTTTTGCATTCACATACTGTTGTCCGAAACTCTACAGCAAGTTCTTCCCAAGCATCATGCTTCTTTATTTTATTGTAATATTTGGGATATTTTGTATCCCATAAAATTTCTTTACTACGGTAACTGCCCAAGCAGCATTTGGACGATGAGCAAACCAACTTCGTTTTAAGTATTGAAATTATAACTTTGCCCACCACAACTAATAGTATAACTTAAGTAATTTATTTTGGAAGAAATGTGGAAGGAAGTCTTTGGAACTCGACCAAAGATGGATAAAGTATACCGCAAGGCCAACCTTGCTGATCATGGCTAATGCGACAAAAAGACGACCTGTCATTTTTAAAATCCTAACCTCTCAACAACAATAACAATATCCTCACATGATCCTTACCGCTTCCAACATAAAAATGGTAAATATTTTGTAAATCCATAAGGTCGGTTAAATTGTATTTAGAGCTCTTTCTGTAAAAAGTCTATGAATGTCTAAACGGCTTCTGTTTTTTGATTTTTCGTGAATCGGACATCTTTATAATTTATAAGACAAAAATTATGGAGGGTAGAACGAAAATATACAAATATTCCAAATACAAAAATAAAAAATGAGGTTAGGTTGGAGATTGTGCCATATAAAGCATATATCTTATGTCAATGGAGTGTGCGAATATTTGAACTACTTTTAAACGTCCGCCCGTAGGTCAAATAATAGGAACAAAAATATTTAGGCATGTTTTTATGACCAAAATTGTAACATGCGGATCTAAACGTTCTTAGAACATCGTCTTGTTCCAAATTAGTCCAAAGACACGAAAAAGGCGAAAATGAACGTTGAGCGAACGTTGTCTGTCTAACTAAAAATGACGTTCGATTTGCTGACGTCGAGTAGTCATTGGCCCGATCGACTTCGAAGTTCCAACGTCAGATTAAGTTATGAACTGACGTTGTCGGTGAACGTTAATGCAAACAACTAAAAATACCCAAAACCAACGTTTATTCAAGTAAACATTATGTCGGAAGTCAGAATAATGCTGCTTGGGTGTTTTTGAAATTAATGGTAGATTCTTTAGTCCACTCCATAGCGATGTCTTCAAATTGAATAAACGAAAAATAAATCGCGACTGTGTACCACAGACTTGTCCATACATGAATAACAAGTGGTGCAACATCAATACTTATAATTTCTTTGATGCGGCGCGAACAAACCGACAACCGAGGGGACGCTTCGATGTTACTGTGTTACGCAGTACCGTCCAGACTTGTTACGCGACGGTGTTACAATACGAAGTTTTGTTATATGTATGTACCCACCTTTAACGTTGTATAACGTTGCACGCTCTGCATTTTCTGTAGAATCAAATCATAGTGGTGCGTACTGCGAGCAACATTGAGTCACGATGTTTCGCAACGTATCGCAACACGATGGTGATGCTGCTCTGCCAAAGACCTCTGCAACAGTTTGTTCGCAACACCCATAGCGCTCAGTCGTATATTACGTATTATTACAAATTATTATTATATACAGTCGTATACACCTATACATACATATTTGTATATATTACGTTGTTTTTGTACTTTGTAACATTAATATGGATATTGACGCGGATCGACTACTCGTGCTTGTTGAGGCTCGACCCGCAATTTATAATTTTCATTTAAAAGATCATCACAACCAGGATATCGTAAACCAAATGTGGAGCGAAATAATCTTTTTGTAATTACACAATTTCAAAATTTTGCAGCCGGTGTGTTTATTGATTTTTTGTGTGCATCAAAATGTTTCGCAACATAAAGTTGCACAACAAATTGTTGCAGTCGGTGCGTTTCCACCCTTAGACTGCCGTCCAGAGTCCAGACGATCATCATGGACCTTACAAGGAAATTGATACGGCGAACAATTTGACGGCTTGGAAATAAGAATGAGTGGCAGAGTTCTCTAGAGTGGCTTGGAGAAGCTTGGGTAGAAAATTTCGTGTAATTCGTCTAATTCATTTGACCAGGCTGTCGAAAGTTTTCGAACTGATATGTTTCGGATGATTGACAGGAGTTTGTATAATCGGACAAAGGGGCGTAGAAGCGTCTCCGGAGTTTGGTTTTGTTATTGGGATGTTTTAGTGGAGGATAGGTCTTTTTGCATTTTATCCTTGACCTTGTTCGAGGCATGGTTGTCAATGTAGGTGGTTACGATGGGGTAAATTAGGTGGTTTTTTTTTCAACTACGTTGGTTTGTTTTCACTATTTCACTTTTTTGCATTGGTATTCTTTAAATGAGAGGCTTCTAATAAAAAAACCATCCCCTGTTGCAGTTGATATTGTTGCTGTTGTCGCTTTGTTTATTTTTGTTGACTTTTTTTAGTCAGTAACTGAAACAGTGTGAACCATGCAGTAACCTTTTATTCGCCACGTAACTGCTTCGATGCTGTACCGGTACTGCTGATACCACAAAATTCCTAGAATTCAAGAAATTTCTACAAACACATTGCAAACTTAAAACGTATTCTAATAGACCAAGAATAAGCAACAATATTGCGACAGTAGATGTCGCGCACTGCCTGTTTTCGGTTCAGTGAGATTTTGATAATTTAAGTATATAGGCATATCGCTAAGATCAAAAGCAGCTTGAACTGAATTCTGTTATCTGATCACTAGTTTAATATTTCTGTATTTTCGGTAAGATGAATGAAATCGATTTATTATTATTAACATTATATTGACATATAGCTTATGCCACCTGAATGTGCAGCTGTATACTTCGTTCCAGTATATTTCGTTTTGACCTATGCCAACATGATTGACTTAGGACCAAAACCCTCAGCAGGTAGTCGTTAATCCGATAACAATAACGCAGTATCGTACTCGTTTCTTCGATTTTTTGATAACATCTGCTGAAATAAATCAAAGCGTGTACGTATGTTTCAACAGTTTAATGTGTTCAATTCCAAATAATAAATAAAAGTGACGCTAATAAAACCAAATGTGTGGACCAAATGCAAAAGGATATAATCCGAAGAACGATAATATATGCAGATACCCTGTAGGTATAGTACAAAATGGCCATTATTAAACTACATCTCTTTTATTTGAAACATTTTTTATAGCATCAACAATTAGATTAAATAAATCAAATCGTGGGCCACAGTTTAATTTGTTCAATTCCAATTAATAAATAAAAGTTAAATTTATTTTTAAAAATTCATTGATTTTTTTAATAAAATAAATTTAATTTATGTTTAAGTATCAAAATTTTACAGACTACAGACCTGTTACTGTTTACTGTACAATGAGGAATTTATGAACTTTTATTATTAAATCCTTAAGGACATATGCCGAATCAACGAAATATTGTGAAACGTTCTTTACATTTCACGCGATATGAGTAGACGGCTAGACGTATATGTAAAATAAAAGAAATACGTTAAATAAAACGAGTTTATTTGATATGATTCACAATTAACAAATATCAAACATTAATGAGATATTTTCAGTTACAAACATTATATATAAATAATTTTATAATATAGAGCATAAGCTATAGATACAACTTAACGATTAAATATAACCTTTGAGTGATAAATAATTATCACTCAACGATATAACATATGAAAAATCCAATCACAAGAAATGTACATTTTCAGACTTAAGTTTATCGGGATCCGCTGTAAAAGTGAATGTTAATATCACATCGATTTAATTAAGAAAAATTATTATTATCTCTCCCGATTTTAGTGCACGGCTCATTTGTAAAGAACTCTTACAACATTTTACACTGTCCAGTTATGGAATTTCAAAAATTGAAACAACACAGAAAGGACCAAGAACAATTTTAATGTCATCTCAGGATCAATATTTTTTTAGTTTTAGTGAGTATTTTTTTAAATTACACCAAACCTGTAAGTAAACTGGGTATAGTAGAAAATGGGGTCAAACGAATTTATATGCCACACACCATAAAACCTTCTTTATAGATTATGTGATTAGAAATACTTTTTACTTTAATAGTTTTAAATCTGCAAAGTATCTACAAACAATATAATTAAGTGTCACTTTAAAGATTGATTTTATTCTGTAAAATTTTTTAGTTTCACTTAGTCTTAAGTGGTGATATAAAAAGGACAGTCCATTCAGTTTTAAATATATGTCGATAAGAAACAAGGTTCATAGGCAGTGGCGAGATAAAAGGCGGTAGAAGCGACATCCTTCAAGAGCGCATTTTTTACTATCGAGTTCCTTAAAAACCTTCCCAAGGGGAAGGTATGGGTTAACGGGTCCAATAAAGCATTTATTCAAGAACTCTTTTTTAAGAAAGTTACTTCATAAAAGTTTTTTGCACATAGTCATATAACTTTTGGAGAACATCGTAGTCTTTTCATTTTTAAGATTTTTTCCAATTTTTGGCGTTGGTTGTCAAACCGCGATATTTACCCTTGCCCTAAAAATGGCGTCTTTTCTAGCTGTTAATAGGTCTAAGACGAAAAAAACAAAAGTATAACGTTAAGTATATTATATCATAAAACTATGCTCAACATGAATCTCAAAGAAATTATCTAATGAATTTTACTCCAAGTGGCCTGAGGTTTAGGGAACTCATCTCTAAAAAGGTGTACTTTCATAAGAAAAAGTTTCAAGAAAACGGATTTTTCAAAAGTGATTATCCCATAGCTCTCCTTAAAAACTTATACTCATACAATTCCCATAAACAACAAAAGAAAAATAATTTGATGGAGTTTCCTGGTAATGGTTTATCACATGTATCAAATTTCAAAATAATATACAAGGTAATTTGGAAGTTAGAAGGTCCGAAATAAATAGGCCAAATTGATAAAACACCCTGTATCGCGGATATGAAGTGTAGAAGACACATTAAATATAGGTGTTCTTGGTATCTACAGTTAAAGTTACGCCCTTTCCCAATGAACCACCCTCTATAATACAATCAATGTTGATTGCATTATGTTGGTGAGCATCAAATTATATTGTTTGTAGATATATGATACAATTATTTGCATATTTAAAACAATCATAGGAAAACCTTATCGGTATATCGGAGCTGATGCAACAAGCTCTGGAAATGGTGGAGATTTGGTGTAGGAGGAAAAGCCTAAGGGTGAACCCATCAAAAACTGTGCTTCCCTTCACTAGAAAAAGGAAGCTCGAGAGACTAAAACTGCCAAGCCTCTCCAACGTGCAGCTGTGTCTTAGCCAGGAGATCAAATATCTGGGCATAATTCTGGACGCAAAACTAACCTGGAATTCACACCTACATGTCAAAACCAATAAAGGGAAAATGACCCTAATTGCTGCCAAATGGGCGATAGGAAACACATGGGGAGTAAATCCACGGATCGTTCACTGGCTGTACACAACTGTGGTGAGACCCACGGTTACCTATGGAGCCTTAGTTTGGTGGCCAAAAACAGATCAGAGGAATGCCAAACTGGAGCTATCAAAACTTCAGAGGTTTGCCTGTCCGTGCATAACGGATGCGATGAGAAGCAATGGAATCCATTCTCAATTTTCCGCCTCTCGCTCTACATGTTAAGGCGGAAGCGAGAATGGCTGCATACAGGCTGGAATACAATGGAAACTGGCACGAAGGAAACAACACCCATAGTCATTTCAGAATCACGGATGTTATCACAAACTCGCTTCTTGAAATGAGAAGTGATAACATGTTGGCCACAATCAACGACAACCAACCATACCATATCCAGCAACACCAACGTTGGTGTCGTACTCAGACGGATCTAGAACTGACATAGGAACAGGAGCAGGAGTTCATGGTGCCAGACCCAGGTACAATGTCCAAGTATCGTTGGGGAAGTTTGCATCTGTACTCCAGGCCGAAATCTTCGCTATCGACACATGTTTGCAAATGAACATCGAAATGGGGTATAGATGCCAAAAGACCCTCATACTCTCATATAGTCAGACAGTACTGAAATCTTTAGCATATCGCCAGATCAGATCTAGACGGGTCTGGGACTGCCTAAAAAAACGTCCTGAACCGGTATTTGGAATATCAAAATTTGATGCACGTGGTTGTACATCTTGGTAGATTCAAACCAAACATCAGACGTACTGGAGACACGTGCCAAAACAGGAACACAGCAAACTCCTGGTCAAAAAACCCTCGGAGTCGCTGACTATCGAAATATTAAACCTCAGCAGGGGCCAGATAAGGAAAGTGACGGGATTACTCGCCGGTTACTGTAGGAAGCAGATGCCTACAATTGGCATATAGGGAGGAACTTATCTGTAGGTTGTGCATGGAAGAGGAGGAAACAGCCTCTCACATTTTCTTCGAATGTGAAGCACTATCTCATTGGAGATATAGACTCCTAAGACTAGAGTATCCAAGGAAGGATTTATTTAAGAAGGACCTAGTGAAAAGACTGTTGAGCATGATAAGGGCTACCGGTCTCCTCATATAAACGGCACAGAGCAAGAGCACAAAAAGCCTAAAGGCTGAGGTGCAGAGGTCTCTAAACCTCTGACTAGTGATGCCGAACTAATCAATCAATCATAGGAAAAAGTATTTCACGCCACACATATGAATGTAGCATATAAATTCGTCGCTCCTCATTTTCTGCTACCCCAAGTATACAAATAGGGTTGGCGAATTAGTAAAAAACACTTACTTTCACATGGTAAATACCATATCTACTAAAATTTCAAAATAATCTATCGATCCCGAATTTACCTTAAAAGTGTGCGCGTGTGGTCCTTTGTATTCTGCAAAAGAACCAAATGTTTTTAAAACAACTAGTAACTATTACCTACCTATATTATTCGTTTGAATTATTGAAATTTTGTCTAGGTCTAGTTAACAATATATTTCGGAAGTTGCTACGTCAAATTTCTCCCGTGAAATTTGACATTTTTAACGTACGAGCAAGATTTGTATAGTTTGCAATAAAAAGCACCGAAACGTAGTTCGCTATTCAATCGTGCTTTTGTTTCTCCTAATGACTTTTTCTCAATTTCGTTTATCAAGAATAACCGACGTGGTTAACGCATGAAGAAGCAAAATCATGTACGGGAAGTATTTATTTCAATTGGCATAGAAAAAAGGGATCCGAAAATTGCTTCTAGCGATTGCAAAAGTGTATGGAGTCGAAAAAGGAAAGTCATTTTTGACGATCAACATCTGCTTTTATTAACTATTCCCGAAATATAAATAGCAAGAAAGATATTGAAAGAACTATGCTAGTTATAAGAAACTCGTGTCTTCTTTTTACCGAAACGATTCAGGTAAGATTAGCTGTAGCTTCGATTTTTAACGCTTTGTTCATTTAGGTTCTATTTTAGGGGGACTGGTCTTTGGTCTGCAGTAGTTACAAATAAAAGGAACGTTGGAACGTTATTTGAACAACAAACCTCCAGAAGAGTAATATTACAAATTGCCAACATTAAAATCAAGGTTTATATATTTTTACTTCACGGATGTCATACCGTAGTTGTTAAAGGGTAAATTATAATTTTGTGGTTTGATTTTGAATTTTATTGAAACCTATTTGGATTGTATAGTCCAGGTTTTATATAGTTGTGATCATTATTTCAGTTGTAGTGGCTGATTTTGCGCGCAAAGTCGGCAAAAGTGAAAAATATGACCTCACCTCGACCGCTGTATATCTTTTTTCACTTCAATGTGACAGAGTAAACGTTCAGGTATTTATTGTTTGTTTGACAAAACTTATTGAAATGCTATTGACAGGTTCTGGTCCAATAAAACAACTGCAAAGGAGTCTGCCCTTTCATTGCCATCAATACCATAATGGGCCAAGATACAGACCAGAGACTAGTCGCTTTGCTGATCGAAAAAAAATTTCTTGTCTTAAGTGAGATATTGATTTCCTCCAAACTTCACACACTTAAATCAACGGCGTAAATGTTCGCCTGAAATACAGTTGCATACGATCCTAGGCGATAAGGGTACTATGACTAAAGTTGTGAATGATCTTAATAAATGATAGTGAGAATCTTGCTTCTAAACCATCAAAATATACTTTGATATTTGATGAAACTAAAAACATTTCCAAACAGAGTTCTCTCATCCCAGTGATGCAATTACATGTTTGTTCCAATCAGCAGTTTTTGTATCGCTATAAAACGGTTTTAGAACTGTTGAGATCAGTTACACGCGCAGGCGTAGAGTTTGCACGGATCTAAGTGAGTACGAAAGAAAGCGCCTCGAAGTTGGAACGATTCTATGTTCGTGACGTTTGTCAGCTCAGAAATTTTAACTAAAATCATAATTGTTTTTTTCAATATATTTTCGTTGATGGGTTATCATAGAATATCTCGGTATAAGTAAGATATTTTCTGCCTTTGAGGGATGACTATGTAAACAAAATTATTTATCTGTATCTGTAGAGTGGGAAGGTGAGTTTAGGCCCACAGCACTTAGGCCACATGTGACCCATTGTACATCCTCCCGAGGAGTTGTCCTCCTATAGGTCATCGTGCATCTTGTCATTTCCAGGAAGGTGGACAGGTCACTAGGAGACATCTTTATATCGGCAGGTGTAAGCCAAGACTCACCGAACACACACTCTCTTCTTGTTCACACATTCTGCATAGAGGTGTGTCCCCTAGCTCCATAATATGGAGGTGTTTCCTTAGTTGACAGTGGCCAGTCAGAAATCCTACTGTTAAACGTAGGTTTTTCCTGGTCATCACCAAATATTTCTTCGGCGCCAGCTTCCCAGGGTCGCCCAAGGTGATCCTGGCAAGACTGCATCCTTTGATTCCATCCCATCTTTTTAGGGATTGAGCATGGGTGTAACGCTTGGCTAGATCCGCAATTGTCGAAGTCGTCAGGCCGTAGGTGTCACTGGGTCCTAACATTTTTAGTCCAGCCGCTTCCCTGGCTAAAGAATCGGCAATGCGATTACCTTTACTCCTATCGTGCCCTTTAACCCAACTCAGGATAATATCATGATCAACCGAGGCGTTAGCTAAATCTTGGTGGCACTCTAATACTAGCCCTGTTGGCTGTTCAAGGCTAATAGGGCTTGTCTGCTGTCAGTGCAGATTGTTATGTTTTTGCCAGAAATTCCTTTTCTGGTTAGTTCTTTTGTGGCAATTGAGATACCAGCCAGTTCTGTTTGAACCACGCTGGTATTTTTTCCCATTCCCCACTTAATTCTTAGGCTAAGTGATCTGGAGTAAACTCCACATCCTGAGCCTTCTTTGGTTTTTGAGCCGTCTGTATATATGCGTATTGAATTTGCAACATCTGACTCTGTGTTCTGTTTTTTATAACATTCATTATTTTTTAGACCTGCTGGAGTACTGCATATTGTATATACAAACATTTCTTGCCTCAGGAAAATGCTTAGAAGAATAATTTTTATACTTGATTCTTGGTTGTCCTATGACTGCTAAATCATCATCATAATGACTTGTTTCAATATCTGACCTTTATCGATAATTTTTTAAGAAAACAAAAAGCTGGATAAAATGGGAAATAATAGGATGTTAAATTGAATTTGAACAAAAAGTGTAAAATCAAAATTATTTGCAAAAAATTATGAGGTTAATATTTGCATTTAAGAGCCGGTTGTCCAGCCGTGGTTCAACTAATCTAGGTTTAGACCTAATTTTACCGTTGTTCAATTTCGGATCAATAGATGAATCGAATGGTTACGCTGAATTATTAATTGTTAAACTACGTTTAGTGATAACATAACATATTGCTTTAAATATTGACATACTTCTGATCGCATAATGACTATTATTCCTGAAAACTTGAATGACAACAAGACTTTCTAGAACTACTGAACATAGTGATGAATCACAGATTACCAAGAACTATAAGAAAAGAACAAACTTTTTAATTTGGAAAGTCACTAAATTTATCCAATGGTTCCGTTTATCTGAGCAAACATTTCGAATGCTGAATAATGAAATTTCTGAAAATATAAAAAATTATACTGAACAGTAAGATTCGTTATACTCATCCTTACATACAAACACATTTTCTTGTCTCCGGCATGCAACTGCTAATTTGCCTTTGTTGCATACAAAAATAATTTGTTTTATAGAGCACTATTATTATTAATAAACGCATCAGCTGTTTTATCCACAGAAACAGAAAACATGAGGTATTTCTCCGACAGCTTGCGTATATGTGAAAAAGTGTTGACAACCAATGATTAATGAGCGTTCTAATGAACCCTGTTGTAATTTGACTTCAACAACGATGTCTCGCTTGATCGCAGTTTTCAGATGAACTATGGTTAATCTGAACTCCCGTCAAACTAGAAGTTGTCCAACCGGCTAAATGTTTTAGACATCACAAATTTGAATCAGTTGATTACTGCACATGATACTTATGGGGACTGGTTCATTAACAATAACAAGTTTGGTTGGAAGACGAACGGAGTATCCAATAAACGGTTCTGTTTCTGTTGGAGTGCATTTCACATTGCACCTGAGCATTACCATCCATTACGGTTTCTCGTTCATTTCTATTCCTTTGTTTTGCTTTAGAATTGGCTGAACTGACATGCGCATAATACTGTACTGGATACGATACCATGACGTTTCATACATCCAGTTGGAACAGGCCCATTGTTTTCTTTTGATAAATTGACCAATTCGCTATTTATCTTTTTCTAATAGATGGACGATTCCATTTACTCATGCCTATGGCTATATTAAACTTATGTAAAAAATGTCGTACTGTTATGCAATTTATTATGGTTTAAATTACGATCAACAACTGCTAGTCGTATGTACTATTAGGCCGGATTAACGTAAACAACTGCTACTTTCCTACCAATGTTTCGATTAAGTCGTTTTTTTCAAGTAAACAACAATTATGTATGAAAGCGAAAAGTAGTGTTCATGTTACCAATATTCCGCAAAATTTAGAAAAATTTCGTTATACAGTTGATAGTTTATTTCTTAAAAATACTATCAGAAGTCGGTTTATTGATATAGTAATGGTAGATCTGCTTATTTACGTGTCCATTCATAGGAAAATGAGTTTAATCTGAAAAGTAGATGTTGGTTAACATTGAAACTGCCCAACTGCCTATCATTACGAAGACAAGCTTCAATTATTGCAGTAATTGAATTATGTATTGGCTCAACTTTAGATCTTTGTGCAAAAGCCGCGTACAGATTTGTACTACGTCGTGAATCAAACTCTGTGCCGTACCAAGTCGCACACAATCTGGACCCGTATCTTTGAACGTTCGACTGTTCGCGAGAACGTCGAATGGTTTTTGTTCGTACGAATGATTTCACCCGAATCGAACGTTACTCGAAAGTTCAATAGCAATATCTTCCAAACACACTGGCGAACAACTTTGTAGATCTTATGTGTCATTTTTTAGGTGATGTGTACTGTAGAGTAGTTTAAGAAGCAGCTTCATCTGCGCTCATTTTTGTTCAGATGTATTATTAAAAAACTTAGGTATAATGATTGCTATGATCTATGTTTATTTGTTTTTCTGATGTTCCCTTATACTCATCATAACTTTTGTCGCTCTCCCTGTTCATGTGACCTCTTAACGTGTGAACAATAAAATTAATATTATCATTATTAAACACACCGGCGAACAACTTTGTAGATCTGATGTGTACTGTAGAGTAGTTTAAAATCAGCTTCATCTGCATTCATTTTTGTTCAGTAGTATTGCTATGATTTACACGCTACAGCCACGGGTTATGTTTATTTGTTTTTCTGACTCATACCATCGATAAATTCATTCAATTGCAAGTCGAACATTCGAGATTTCGAAGATATTGTTCGAACATAACTAGCAAATCCATCCCCATCATATGAAATTTGGTTGAACGTTCAAAGATACGGATCCTGGACGTCGAAACAAATGCAGTCGCGAACTTAATAAGCGTTGAGGTTCGAGTCCTACGTCGACTTGTCAGAAAATTGACAGAGCATCAAAGGATTGGTGGGCAACGACGTTGAACAAGTCTGGATGGACAAACAAGCAAATTTGTATAATCAGTCTTTATGTTGGTTATCGGCTAGCGAAGTGGTGAGATGGAGTGGATCGACATTAACATCATTTTCTTAATTAATTTATATATGCAGCATGAATGTCTATGGAATGCGAAGCATGCACTATATGCTTTTTAGTTGATAAAGGAATGCTGCTGCGGCAACATCCATTTTGACATTTGAAGTAACTACTGAGGAAAAATTGAGAATCGAAATGTAGTATCGTGCATCGCCAATGGTTGCGGTGCTTGGTCCGAGATGTTGTTCGCTGGGAATACACAGATTGCTGGTAGAAGTTCCCAGCGTGGTTCACGACGTTGTACGGCTGCAGAACGTGGTACGCCTCAAGGTGGGTACAGATATGCTCCGAATATCGTCTCGAACCTCGTTGCGTTCTCAAGTGTGGACGAAACCATGCAACCGCGTATGGTACCTCGACGCGTCAACGATGTAACATTGTAGCTTTCCGCTGGTTGTCGGTACCTGCCTCGAGCAACAAAAGAAACGTGAAGGCGACGTTGTACACCGTGAATTTATGGACTAGCTTGCGAATCTTTTCGATATTCCAGTCTGAGTAGTCTGTTATTTTGAATGTGTTTTGAAGTTGAGTGCATCATGATGGAATGGACGGAGGACACAAGTTTATTGCTAATTGAAAATTATCGGGGAAAAGAGATATTATGGAATACAAAGATTCCCAGATATTACAACAAAACAAAAAAAATGATGCATGGGAAGAGATTGCCGCGAAAATGGAAACAGCGGATGAGTGTAAAAAAAATGAATGTTTTTTTTTCAATCCTTCGACTATAGTTCCACATACTTCCGGAATTATTGCACTTATAGATTGTTTCGATATTTTGAAAAGGTATTGTAAACTAGTGAATGATTCTCCAGTCGCCAAAAAACGGATCGTGACTGCTAACCGTTCTTGTATCTTTTCGACAAATTTTTGGACCCACTAAGGTGGAACGACGAAATGTTTGGTACCAGGTACGGAGCGGTGTTCTGTTCGTTGCTTACTGCAAGGCTCCCTGCAACAACGTCGCGAACTTCTGTTGATCGCGTAGCAGCACGCGACGAGGTTCGAGACGGTATTCGGAGCATGTCTGTACCCACCATCAGAATTGATAGGTTCGGAGCGTCGCGAACAAACTGATTAGCACTTTCCACGTTTTCTACTGTTCGAGATGATCTTGATAGCCCAGATTTCGTTCTTCAAAACTTTCGATTAATTTCCGAATGAGAGGAATCAAATAAGTGGAGAAAATATCGAATATTAGGTACTGAACCTTCTACGCGCCACACTCGAGAAATCACTATTTCTGTCCGCTCCCGACAAACGCTCTTTAGCTACTGAATCAAACAGAATTCTCAAGAGCCAAACCAGATCTGTGAGCCCGACTACCCTTTTATATACCCTCTGCGCCATTCAGATTCGTTGCGTTCACCCAGTAAGGTGAATAAATATAAACTCTATTTTTAGACACTATTTATAACTGGGATGACGATGAACATCGTGGATAGAACGATATCTCAAGAGTTGTAAGTCATAAAGCAGTAGAGCTGTGGTCAATCTTATCAGTATAAAACGCCAAACAAACAGAATCCTTGTGGTAATGTTCTATATCCAATTCGATTCTCTTGAATTTATTGATGGTATGGTATTAACCTATCTTATATTTATACATTTGGAAAATTCTAGATTTAATTTCTGTTAGAGAAAATGGTAGAAATATTTTGTAGTGCATATTCTTTGGCATATTATAGTGAAGTCATAATTATATATTATTGTTCAGTCACGAAACAGCGATTTACTGGCGTTCTTTGAAAATATTCATTCAATTATTATTAGAGTGACCTATTATGGATAGGTACCTTTGAAGTTCTTTTTTGTATCTTTGAAATGTTGGTTTGATCTAGATTTGCGGTATGATTAGAATGGCACGTAGTAGACATAAGAAAAAAATTCAAATAGATTTCCTCGTCACTTATGAGATAACGAGGTATTATTCCTAAATGAGGTGATTATAGTTTTATCATAGATGTTCTCGACTATAGCCCTACAATAACCATAGATAAATAATAACGATAAATAGAACTAAGAACAAGCACAAATAAACGGGTCTTAATTGGTTTGAAAAGCGCAGGATCATAGTAAATTTGACTGTAAAGTGATTGACAATGGAGTGGGATGAAGTATACAATGTGTAAAAGCCAAACGGAATAAATTCATTACTTGGGTTACTGTACATATTTATAAAAAATACAAAACACGTAAAATTTGAATGGGGACAGACAATATCATATGACAAAATCGTATTAAATGGATTTCCTGGCTTTTTGAAATCAACATATTAATTCAAAACTGAAAAATGTCCTAAGCAAGTGGGCGGTGCTATGACGTACGAACCCCTAGCATTATCTGTCTCTGTCTGCTTCTATTATATTTCCTCTGGATAACGTATTGCATTGTTGTCAAAGTTTCTCATTTTGTATACCTATCTGAGCTGTTTTTTCCCTACAACGTATCAACTAATGATGAAAATGTCATTTCACAACCAAGTAATTTGTTGGAATGATTATATTTTGTTTGTATTCTTCTTTATCTGGAGAACAAGTTTGATCATTTTAGTGCGGCAACACTGTTGGTGATGGAATTTGACATCTGTTCACAGAAGCACTCTCATCGTGATTGACGTTTTGTTCGGTTGCGAGGTCACCAACTCAAAGCCGGCCCTGTCTCTCGATTATAAATTTAGGTGAATGCGCTTTCGAGAACATTCTAGTAAACCATTTGCTTACGCATAGGACGATCGCAGGAAATACTAGAATTTTCGAGAGTTGATAAATATTATATATATGCGGGTTTTTGAGCGAGTTTACAGTTAGTTCAGAATTAGAAGAAAAAGAGTTAGTTCACAGACAGACCAGACAGTTTACATAAGTTCTTAGTAATCGGACAGTGAATTAAATAGTGAAGATAAATAGTGTAATATTCAAGTGGTAAAAATAGATTAGAACTATTATACCGATTGTAAATAAATTAGTAGACATTAAGTAAAGTGTGTATATAAATTAAGTTTAATACAGTGTGTGTTTCTTTAAATAAATAAATAGTAATTAGCCATAGTGTGTATAACTTTATCCCACAAGTAAAAACTATTTAAATAAATAACAAAAACATTACATTGGTGTCAGGTGTGGGGTAATATAAATAAATAATTACGTAAAAATGGCTAAGAGACTAAGTGACCTGAAAGTAACGAAACTAGAAGGAGAATTGGAAAATCGCAAGTTGGAAACGTCCGGAAAGAAGAGTGAGTTAGTCGAAAGATTGAAAATAGCACTTGAAGATGACGGCTTTGATCCGGAAAAAAATCGGCGACCCACCTGGCAAGAAGTGTCAAGATTTTCACCGACACTCAAGGCATATTGGGCCCAGTGGGTCTCCCTTGTCCTGGAAGAAGGCCTGTTGAAACGAATCCTTGAAAACGATGATGGTTCCGAAAATAGAAGGCAGTTAGTCATCCCGAGAACGAGAGTAGCTGAGGTATTGAGGAAGTTACACGACAGTCCATCAAGAGGTCATCTGGGAATGAATAAAACCCTTCAGTGAGTCCGTGAAAGGTTTTATTGGACAAACAGCTCCGACGATGTGAAGGACTAGTGTAAGAAGTGTACGACTTGTGCTACGAGCAATGAACCACATCGCAAGAGAAAGGCACCCATGAAACAGTATAATGTTGGAAGCCCATTTGAAAGGATTGCTTTAGACATTGCTGGACCATTTCCGACGACAGAAAATGGTGGTAAATACATCCTGGTTGTGGTGGATTATTTCACAAAGTGGGTAGAAGTTTACGCGATCCCGAATCAAGAAGCCACAACTGTCGCGGATGTATTGGTGAAGGAATTCATCTGCCGATATGGAGTGCCACAGCGATCTGGGAAGGAATTTCGAAAGCCATGTAGTCCAGGAAATTTGTGACAAGCTGGGAATCAACAACACCAGGACAACGGCGTTGCATCCACAGTCAGATGGAATGGACGAGAGAATGAACAAAAATACCTGTCCAAAGTGGTCTCCAGCCACCAGAGAGATTGGGCCCATTATCTTTCCCTGTTTGCATTGGCTTATCGATCCGCCATCAATGAGTCCACAGGTCAAACACCAGCAAAAATCTTATTTGCACGCGAAATGAGGCTTCCTTGTAACCTGGAATTTGGTTGTCGACCTGGAGAAGATCTAGCTGGAGAAGATTGCACGAATTGATCCGAACAAATCTTCAAGTTGCTAGCGACAGAATGAAAAAACGGTACGACACGCAGGCTACAGAAGGCAGTTTCAAAGAAGGGGACAAAGTATGGTTACACAACCCGACTAGGAGAAAAGGCTTTTCTCCAAAATTACAAAAATCGTGGGAAGGTCCGTACTTGATCAAGAAGAGGATCAATGAAGTCATCATAAGCAAAATCCCCAATTTGCAAACCGAAAGTACTTAACCAAAACCGACTAGCGCCATTCGAAGGAGACCATGATATAGAGGAAGGAGTGAACCATGTCCGAGAAGATTCTGACCATGCCTTCGAAGAATTTAAGTGCCCATATGGAGGTAACGGTAAAGCCAGATTTGGAGTCACTACAGAGCAACGACAAGATTTGTTCACGCTCAAGGACGATTATTCATTGGCACACAACATCCCCGCCAGTATAAAAAACGCACGAGGTTTGGCAACCGTCTTCCGAAAGAAGATTGGGCAACCAGAAAAACTTGAAGAACAGATTCCAACCCCTGGCAAGACACTGAGACGCAAACACAATTCACGGTACATCTTCTACCTGGTAACAAAGAACGAATTTCGATTTCGAAGATCGATTCACCTACCGGAATGTGTGGGAAGCGCTACGTAGCCTTCGAGATCATGTGCTGGAGTCCAACGTGAAAATACTAGCCATGCCAAAGTTACCCCCCATTAACAGTGTCCAATGAAGACAGTGCCCTGTTATTTCCATACGACCGGAAAGTGTAGAAATGGGTCCAGTTGCCGATTTAAACATCCAGTCCCTGCTATACAGAAGTTCCAGGAGGAACTTCCTATTAAGGAGGGGGCAATGTTGTGAGGTCACCAACTCAAAGCCGGCCCTGACTCTCGATTACAAATTTTGGTGAATGCGCTTTCGATAACATTCCAGTAAACCATTTGCTTACGCATAGGATGATCGCGGGAAATTCTAGAATTTTCGAGAGTTGATAAAGACTATATATACGCGGGTTTTTGAGCAAGTTAACAGTTAGTTACCTCGTTAATATTTTATTACGTTTTGCATTACATTTTAGATTTGATTGTATTGTAGAGAATTTCGGTAACCACATGATTTTATTCTATCTTAATTATTGCGATTAACTTGAAAACGATAACATTTTTGAATAGAGAATGAAGGGTCCTTTCAAACGATATATCAAAGCCTATACTTCCCATTTAAAAAATTAGGGATTGTACCTGTCATTAGAAGGGGGCTGAAGATAGGGATCGCATTTTCACGTTGAAGAATGTCAATTTATAATTTAAATTTGACGTGTTTCGGGATTTTTTATAAATACAGGGTGTTTCCAAATTCATGCGACAGAATTCAGGAGGTGATTGCTCGAATGAAATTAAGATGGGTCTTTCCTATAACAAAATTTCCTCAGCCCACCCCTTTCCGAGATATCACACTTAACCCTTTGACGACTGTCGGTATGCTGGGATGACCACCTATATAAAAATTTGTTTAAAATTTCCCAGCGGTTTCACAGGGATACCAGTGTGTAAAATTGGTTGCCTATAGTATAATCTTAAGCATCCACTATTTTGGAACTGATTTGATTGGATCAAATTGCATCAGTAACATAATAGTGAATCACAAATTTGAAGCGGCCATTCAGTGTTGACAGATCGTCATGTTTTAATATTTTTCTTGTTTATTAGATCATTAATAATTACGGAAGTTGCGGGTAAGTGATATTTTTGAAGTCTGTTTCATGCTATCAATTGTTATTTGCATGAAAACATTAAATTTTTTTTGTAGATCACTATTTTTTACGTGGTATTGTGGCACGACCACCGGGCACGTACATTGTGTGAATGGTAAAACATTCTGCCAATATGCAGAATCAAAAGTGGAGCTTCAGGCATTTGGAAAGTATGTCCCAAGATGATGTTTTCGCCGTTCTGGATGAAATTCCAAGTGACCGGGAGTCAATTGCCTCCGATATTGAAAGCGTTCTAGGAGATGAATTGGAAGTTGAAGAATTGAGGCAACAAAATAATCAAGATGTCTTTGATATTGAGAATATGGATATTGTGTTTGAAGACGAAAATAACGATCAGGATGGAGCAACCGCGAATCCAAATACTCAAGTCTCGGAATCCGATAGTGAAGACGATGTACCACTAGCGGTACGGCTAGCAAAGCGAAATAACTCTATATTTTGGACCCAAAACGAATGTTATGTAACAGAAACGAATCCATTCATTGGAACTACAGGCCCAAATATTCCAAATTCTGTAGAGAGCCCCACAGATGTATTCTTGGAACTATTTCCTGAGGATCTAATTCATCTGATTGTATTCCAAACCAATTTATATTACGTTCAAAAACACGGTGGAGATGGATTTACGCCTACGACAAAAGACGAAGTCAAAACGTTTCTTGGGGTAAATTTATTAATGGGTATGAAAAAAATGCCCAGTTACAGAGATTATTGGTCATCACGTGATGAATTACGAGACCCTTTCATCAGTTCAGCTATTTCACGTAACAGATTTGCTTGGTTACTTGGAAATTTACATATGAATGATAATACAGTGCAGCCAAAAAAAAACTGAACCCGGATTTGACAAACTTTACAAAGTACGGCCTCTACTCACAAAACTCAAGGAGACATTTCTTGCAGCACTGAATCCACATGAGTTTCAAGCCATTGATGAGTCTATGATACGATTCAAAGGACGAAGCAGTATCCGACAGTACATGCCCAATAAACCTATAAAACGTGGCTACAAAGTATGGGTTAGATCAGACTCAAGCGGATTCATGTGTGAGTTCTAGATATATACCGGAAAAGTGGGAAACTCTACTGAAAAAAACTTAGGAAAACGAGTTGTCCAGGATCTAACAAGGGTTTTAGTAAAGAAACACCACCGAGTGTTCTTTGACAACTACTTCAACTCTGTTGATCTTCAGAGATCTTTATTGTCGGATGGAATATACGCGAGTGGAACGGTTCAAAAAAAAAGAAAGGACTTACCAGATTTCAAAACCGACAAGCAAATGAATCGAGGAGATTCAGACTACCGCATTTCGACGGATGGACTATCTGCGTTGAAATGGATGGATCGCAGAAGTGTGGTGCTTTTAGCGAAATACCAAAATCCAGTAATAAAATAAGTTGTAAAGAGAAGACAGAAAGACGGTACTGTGAATGAGGTTTCATGTCCACAAATGGTAGTACTCTACAACTCTTATATATGGGATACGTCGATAAATTTGACATGCTGAAAAGTCTTTATGAGGTGAATCGTAAATCACATAAGTGGTGGCATAGAATATTTTTCTATTTTGTGGACGCTTGTGTCGTATACGCATTCATTCTATTTCAACTAAGAAGCCAATCCAAGAGCATTTCTTTGATCAGGGGTCTCATTGGAGCTCCAGAACAAGTAAAAAGAGGAAGACCATCGGTGGAAAAACCAGTGAGTAAATTCAAAAGGTATATTCTCTTGGAACTACGCCATTCAAAATCATCTCATATGCCTCAAAGAACCACTTCTCTGACATGTGCCAACTGCAGTACAACAACAAATGTTAGCAGAACACAGTGGAAATGCTCATCTTGCAATGTTGGACTTTGCCTCAAACATGACAAGAATTGTTTTGAAACTTTCCATGCAAAAAAGTAAGAAGAATAATCTAGTTTATCTAAATAGTTTTTATTTTACAACATTTAATTTTTTGTTACTCTATGTTCCTACTGGTACCTTGGGGATACCACATCCTGCAGGACTTACTCCAGTATCAGCATTGTTTATTTTGGTTTAATTTGTTTTAATGATATACTGTAATAAATAATTTTCATAAAAATCTCGTTTTCTTTTTTATAATAAAATTCGGGCTGCAAAGGGTTAAAGGGTGGTGACTAAAATTGAGTTTTTATTTTTTTTCTAAAATTTCAGTGAAGCTAAAAACTTGAAATTCTGTAATTTTTGTGCACTTGCAAAGGACAAACCACGGGTATTTTTTCAATATTCCTGTTGCATTATACGGGGGTGAAATTAGCAATCCTTACTTTATTTTATATCCAAACTTTTTTTCAAGATTAAGTTTTATGAAATAGAATTTAACTTAAAATCCTTGTTTCATTTAAAAATTGTTTTTATTCCTAAATTTTTTTACCAAAACCAATAGCTGCAGAGAAAAAAAAATAAACACCATAATTTATAATAATTGAGTGGAAAACAGTAGAGGTGTAAAAGGTAATACGATTCATAATAAATGCTGGAAATGACCACGAAAATTACAGAATTTCAAGTTTCTAGCTTTACTGAAATTTTAGAAAAAAAAATAGAAACACAATTTTAGCCACCACCTTTTACGGGTGATATCTCGGAAAGGGGTGGGCTGAGGAAATTTTGTTATAGGAAAGACCCATCTTAATTTCATACGAGCAATCACCTCCCGAATTTTGTCGCATGAATTTAGAAACACCCTGTATGTACAATAACCGAAATAATGAATTTATTACGTTTGGCTTTTACACACTGTATGCAGGAACTCGAGTTCTCTCACACTGCAAAACAATCCTATAATTCTAGGCCTCATATAACAATATACCGAGAGCGAAAAGGATTTAGAAAGTAGTTCGCTAAATATTAAAAGTATTATTTAAAATTTCGATGATAGTTTCGTTTTTAACAATAATTTTAAGAATTCTAGAAAAGCAAAATATTTTCTTAAGTTTACAGTTAGAAATATTTAGATAACTTTTACTCTGAGGCCCGGGCTGGCTTTCTACGAAAAGCCGCAGTATGTGTACACAATATCAATGTTTTCCAAAAATTACGACCTATATAGGAAAAGAATTATTACAGTTTCCTGTAAAATTGTCGTATTTAGTAAAGCGTGTTACCAACATATATCAAAGAATAAATATATATTATATATATTAAGTTTTGAAAAATA
Organism: Lochmaea crataegi; assembly: GCA_947563755.1. Classification (NCBI taxonomy): domain Eukaryota; kingdom Metazoa; phylum Arthropoda; class Insecta; order Coleoptera; family Chrysomelidae; genus Lochmaea; species Lochmaea crataegi. Next base: position 6,659,532 of record OX387423.1, on the reverse strand, counting down.
TTTTTCAAAAACAGTGACCGTTCAACGAAGAAGAAACAACTACTTCCCGGGCTACATGCCCCGACAGACATTGAATTACACTTCTTAGTCAAATGGTTGGTTTAAATGTTGTAGATTTACCAACCCAATAATTTCATTATTCTAAAAGCTTCTTTGTATTTACTAAGAAGACCTAATGATGCCAAGAGATTTGAGATGAGAATTTACGAACCAAAATCAAAAGTGTTTTATTTTTGGGTGGAATTTCAAAAATTATCATTTAGTATATATTATATTATGGATAAAGTGCGTAATTGGATAATACTAGAATTACCCGGATAATGTTAGAACTATCCAAACTGACTGGGTAAAACGCAAATGATTCAAAGACTTTTTTTTTCGGTTAATTTCAGATGTATCCAAGGAGGAATGGCTAAGCCACGTAGAGGATACTATTTAAAAGTTGTCTTGGTTAAAACAGATCATTGATTAATTTATCGAGAAGGGTAAGGAAAATCATTGAAGAAGCCATTTTTTTTTGACACTGTATAGCTTCTTCAATTATTTTCCTTGCCCTTCTCGATAAAAACTACAACTTTAAAATCTCCTGGTGGTTAAAAACAATAAACAAAATAAACTGACTAACTTTTTATGCGCGTTTTATTCTCGAAAAGCAACATACGGTGTCTGAGTTATCGACTTTATCCACTTTATTTGGATATAGTTCTAGCATTATCCGGGTGATTCTAGTATTATCAAAAATACGGGTTTTAGTCGTAACATATGTATACATAAATATCACGAAATTTTAGTTAAAGTTCATATGTTGTCAATTATAGGTATTGTCATGTAGCAGAGCAAAAAAGACCATTATTAATTGAGATCACAGATCATTTTACATAAAATGGAGTTTCTACTTTGGCGTACAAAAATTTTTTTGTTCTAAGCTTTCATTTGCGAATTGTAAATTATTGTACTGATTTTGTAAGCTGAACTTAATATTTAATATTCAATCGGAAGGAATATTTTTTTGGTTTTTATGATTTATTCTCAAAAACCTAAAAATTTACATTGAAAACGAAGCTCGTATTTTTGTTATTAGCTGGATTGTTTAACAAATAAAACTGGAAAAAAATATTCACTAACAACTACTAACACCGTTAATTCCCCCCTCTTGCGTTGATGTCTGCTTGGAGCTTATGAAGTAAACTTTCAATTAAAAAGAATTACATTCTCCTCGATGTTATGCCACTCTTGCAATAGAAACTCTCTCAACTCATGGGGATTTATTTCTTCAGTTACGTCGTACCAGCTCATTCCAGACGTGTTCTATGGGTTGCCCAATCGCACTGTCCAATTCCCACGACTTCAGTATACTACCTGGAAACTTTTGGCTCACTCATAGTACATAGGCATAATATGTTCTGCTAGAACTTTCGTAATGTACCTATGAGCTGCCAGGGAGCCATTTTCTTACTCTGTACGTAATTGTTAAGAAATTCTCGGCCAAATCATAACTGATCCACCGTCAAATGGAAGTCGATTGCCAATTTAATCTGGGGCGTATGTTTCTCTGGATCTTCTCCATACTCACCGAAGTCCTTCTGACAAAATGAGGAAAAAACGCAACTCATCTGAGAACAGTACCCTATTCCAGTACTCAAATTTCCCAGAGGTAAACATGTATCTCCTACAAGAAACACTACGAATTGTGGAGGAATGGTGCCTTAAAGAGTACTTTTCAGTTAATCAAAAAAAACTAGTTGCTTTTACGAATAGAAGAATTCTCCCCCGGGGTAGAGTACTGCTGTTCGGAGAAGTAGTAATATCCAAAGAAGTTGAATATCTGGGAGTGACCCTCGATTCCAAACTGAATTGGACGAAACACCTGGAAAAAATTACTACCAGGGCGACTAGGCTTTTCTGGAAATGCAGAAGAGTTATGGGCAAAGCCTGGGGGATACAACCTGAGCTGGTTCACTAGCTTTACACAAATGTGTTGAGACCAACGATCATCTATGGAACAATAGTCTGGTGGAGGAGGACAGAAGTGCCCTCCGCGGTGAATATATTAACTGCAATCACAGGACAAGCCCTTCTTAGTATTACCGGGGCAATGAACAGCACGGGAACGGCATCAATGGAAGCCCTTATTGGACTTCGTCCTTTGGAACTTTTTGTAAGGGCGGAAGCGATGATGGCAATTCTTAGGACCCTTATGGTCCCGAACAATGTTTGTGAAGGACACACTGATACAACTGGAACCATACTAGATGAACCCATATTTCACATGAGTTTTGATAGCATGACACCGGAGAACATATTCACTGAGCGAGTGAACATAATCATCCCATCTAGGGAACAGGTGAACTATGGCGCTGGGGCTAGTATAAATAGTCCTAGAAAGAGAGTGTTATTTAGCCTTGGTCGATATATGTACGTCTGTGTTTCAAGCAGAGACGATTGACACTATCGTCTGTATTGATGAAAACATCAGAAGAGGATATACCGAACAAAAAATTAAAATATTCACTGACAGCCAGACACTGCTTAAAGCTATCAGTAATCCAACAACTAGGTCTAGACTGGAAAATACTGTAAAGAATCCCTTAATAGGCTGGCAAGAGACAACAAAGTGTCTTTAATATGGGTACCGGCACATGAGGGGATTGCAGGTAATGAAATGGTGGACTAGTTAGCTAAAGAAGTTTCTAAAGGAGACTTCATAGGTCCGGAACCGTTTTGTGGATACACAAAAGATTGCATAAGAGGGGAAATCGAGAACTGGCTAGATATGGAACACCAACTCAAATGGAGGTTGATACAAGGACACCTCCATACCAAGGGTTTACTGAACAATGTAGACAAGGAACTCTCAACCAGGCTATTGAAACTGGGTAAAAGACATTTGAAGACAGTTACCGACCTGGTGACTGGACACACTACACTTTGAGGAAACATCTGCACAAAATGGGCGAAGTTAGTGAGCCTCTGTGCAGAAAATGTGAACTATATAATGAAACACCTACTCACATACTCTGCTTCTATGAGAACTTATAAGGACTCAGACGGAAGCAATTTGGAGAGGAAGTAATACAACCATTATAACTACGGAAAATCCTCCCTGTCAAACTAGAAGATACGAAGCTTCTGGAATGGAAGTAGATAACATGGGAAAAGGTACAAACATTCAGTTCAAGTGCCTGGGCTGTTGAGCACAACCCAAACGAATTAATGAATGAATGAAGTCCTCATGTTTCCATGTCAGGTGATTTTGGGCAAAAGCCAATTATACAGTTCGATGACGTTGTTCCAATGGTGGACCTGAAACTGAACAGGGTGTCACACCGGGAACGACCCATTAGAAGTTCTAGTGAAACGATTAATAGCATAGTTACGAAACTTTGGTGGTTTGGTAAGAGCCTTGTGGCGACTTTAAAATGAAGTCGTTCCAAGGTTCTTTCCAAACTACAAATTTCCTATCCGTAGCTCTACCAGAACTTAAATTGGGCTGATACACCCAGAATACGCTATTTTTGGATTTAGTACACCAAGAGCCGACTTGGTTATAGGAGCTTGCGTTTTTAGCCAAACTAAGACATGATACATAAGTCGGCCAGATGTCCTCAGACCTTCCTATGCCTCAAACTACAAATCTACGAGTCAATATCTCTTCCATGACACCCCATACACTAAAATTTGTTCATTACTTAACCGAACTATGAATTCTTCAAAAAAGTCAAGTGTATCCCTTATTTCTCCTTTCTTTTTGTCTGAACTCCAAATGGTTGGTACAAGTCAAACTATCACTTGGCCCAACTTAGATCAACAAAAATTACTAAAATCTGGAGTTTTTTAAATTACACAATTTCAGATATTTTATTTTCAAACGATCTAATTTTTAAAAAATCAATTATTTGGTGAATCTTTGATGAAAAATGGCTTATTGATATCAAATGCAATTTGAATTTGGGATTTTAGGAAATGTATCCAAATTGTAATCAACGTTTTCTTCTGTAACTAACTACTAGTAAATCTACCAACAAACTAGTGCCTGGTAGCCAAGTGAAATTTCTTCTCATGGATCGAAAATAAAACGTGGCTAGGTACAGTTTGCAGAATATTTATTGTATTATTTGGAAAACTTTGTTTTAAGGCCCATCCGAATTATAAAATGATTGATAAAGTCAAGCTAAAACGATAAAGTCGGCGGCAAGTAATTCATAAAACGAAGGCAGAGCCCGCCGTGCGGCGTTGCGGTGTGTTATAGATTATTCCATATCAGTGTAACAGTAACAACTAAAAGGACCGCTTGTCAGCTGACAAAAGCACCGACAAGTCGGGCACCTCACAAATATTGGATACAGTATCAATGAAAAATACTGATGGTGACCCACCGGATATACATTGTTTTATGATTGCTGTTGCAAAGTGTTTTGGAAAATGGCAGCCCACTTCATTTACAAACGAAATACGTTTTTTCCTATTGTATTTGAGAATTGAAGATTCGGCAATATTTAGGATTTATAAACAAGCATTGAGTAGCGACACTCAATACTGCTAATTCAGACTGCAACACTTTCGATGTTCACTTAAAATTGAGACGTTTGCCAGGAGCGGTAATGGCTTATGGTGAATGTGGTACAGTATCATCATTATTCCATTATTGTGTGTAGCATAAAAAATATATCGCTTAACAGTTTTTGACGCGTGACTCCGATCAGCGTCATGTGCATCTCGTCTTCTTGTACCATCCCGATCATTTTATCAAGAAGTTTATAATATATAAGATAAATATTGTAATCATATGACCTTTTTCGAGGAGGTTAACAAGTAACTCTGTCAAATCCATAACCTACCCCTTTTGTGCTTTTTGCTTTTTCCAATAATGGACCAAAGGGGGCAAAATGCCTATGGCCGCCTAAGGCTCAATAAAGCCATAAACCGGCACTGATATTAAGTCTTGCTGTTAGACAAGCAAAAAATTTTTAAATATAGTTCTTAGTGTATCCATTTTTTGAGTATTTGGTATCGTCAAAAGAATATTTTAATTCAACTCTTTTTTTTAATAGCTATACATTTTAATAAACAAAAATATAAAACAGTATAATAAATAATAATTTAATAAATGATAATAAATAAATAACTTATTAGCCTATTAGCAAAAAAATCAAAAACAAAATCTTCAAATAGACATCCAGAATACTGCCATGACAATTCTGTAAATGAATTCAGTGTGTTGTAGACATAAATATATATCTAAATAAAGTATTTATGCATTTATAAGTCTGGTTGAAGATAAGCTTATGAAAAAGTATTATTTGGTATAATGAAAAAAATGTTCCAGCCAAAAATTTTTTCTCATAAAAAAATATAATATTTATACATATTATCAAGAGTCAAGGCGGAATCTCCTAGTTGTAGTTGAAATAAATAAAAAGCTGGTACTATTCAACAATTAGTAGCAGAAAGAAAGATACACCCACTGAAAAGTCCAAGAAGGTTACAAGCATACATATAAACTTAGGCCGCGAAATATAGAACGAAAATGACCATTTCGTGTTTTACGATTTCGAACGGCTGATTTTTTGTGTACAGGTAGTACCTATAAGCGATGTACAAGACGATATTATGCTTTCGAAGCGTCAAATCGAATCGCACATTGTTTAACAGTCAATTAAAACTGCCATTTTATGGATATTTTCGCTTCAAAAGTCCTACAAAACTATAGGCTTTGTACGAAAAAAAATATTAATTAGATCCAAAGTTATCGATACAAAAATCATTGTTTATGCAATGTTAAATAAACAATTTTGAAACAAGCTCCTATCACTGCCGTGTCTCGGCGTTTCGTGAAATCATTCGTCCTTACTCACAGACATTATGTACCAAAGCTGGAATCTGTAAGTGAAATAGTTAACAAGTTATAGCGTTATTAACAAATTAACTAATTATCGATCTACACTAGCTTGAGCGACGTTTAGCGATACGAAAATCATTTTTATCGGTAGCTTTCATCATTAAGAATCACAAAACATAATTATTTTTCAAGAAAAAGTTATTGTGTAACAATGGCAGCGATTATTTAAAAGGGCCTTAGTTGTAAAATAGAATAAGTCATATATTATAAAACTTTTTTCAATATATAATTTCATACTCTAATAGAGGGCGGAAAGACCTTTCTTACGAAAAAAGAAAATTCAATATTCGTTGAGAAATAATGAAGTTACAGGCCGTCAAATTCCGACGGTTCCCGAGAAAAGTGTTATAGCTGCGCGGTCAAGTTTGAAGTTCCGCGGCCAGGGACCCAATTCTTGAAATAAATCCGTATACGGATTTGGCGATATTCAGAAAAAATTCGTATGAAATCGAGTATTTGTATTCTTGAAATCGGTCTGCGACTTTTGTTATATGAATTTGACATCGAATGGGTCAAGCTAGGCAAATTTGATTTTCCGTATAGGATTTGAGATATTCTATAACCTCTAACCACACTTTTACATATGTTTATTTTTATTATTTTTACTCGCTTTCTTTTGTATACTTTTGAGTTTTGGTAGGCATATATACTTGTGAAAAATTTACAAAAACCCATCTCGGTTTATGTGGAAAAACGGTTTTGGGATCAATATCAGTGAGCATTGAATGATGACTTTCTTTTGTTAACGAACAACGGACTAAAACTTACTATGTTCATATTTTCTACTTGTTTATTGGTAGGTATTAAAGTTAGTTGATGGCTAAGTTGGAGGATTTGTCCCTTTTGGGGGCGATTGGAGCATTGGAAGAAGCCGAAATTGATGGCAATAATCGTCTTATAGTATTTCAGCATAAGGAAGTTTAAATTGCACATTTTTCTCTGGTCCCTGCTCATAGTTTTCTTAAGTGTATGATCCATCGTTAAACATATATTAAGACTGATTGAGTATAAAATAAAGAAAAAAGCAAAAAAAGTAAATAAAATTAATATCGTTCTACGTATGGGAAATAAATTTCGGTTTATATTGTAAGCAGGCTCTTGTTTTTGACACATTTTACATTTGTTTCGGCACACGTACAAAAAAGTAGAAAATATGCAGAGAAAATTATCCGCCGGGATCTTACCAAAAAAAGAAGATAGAAAAAAGAAGAAAAGAGAAGTTCTCAAACTGTTTATTTGAATAAAACATCCGTATACGGAAATTTTTCCGCATATCATCAAAGAATTAAGATTGACGATCGTATTCGAATTTTTCGTTCGAATTTAATTCGTATGCTACTGACATCCGTATAAGTTAAAGAATTGAGTCCCAGATCTCTCTCGAGTCCTCGATCGACTTCCCCTCCGCGACACCGTGAGAAATATAGCGTTCCGCTTACCTTTTACAACTAAGGCCCTTTTAAATAGTCTCTGCCATTGTTACAAAATAACTTTTGCTTGAAAAATAATTATGTGTTGTGGTTCTTAATGATGAAAGCTACCGATAAAAATGATTTTCGTATCGCTGAACATCGCTCAAGCTGATCGATAATTAGTTAATTTGTTAATAACGCTGTAAATTGGTCCAGCTTTGGTACAGAATGTCTGTGAGTAAGGACGAATGATTTCACGAAACGCCGAGACACGGCAGTGATAGGTAAAATCCGAGGGAAAAAATATAAGAGAAAAACGTATTTTCTTTTTGTTTATGACCAGGGACAAAGTCCATTAGCCGAATATGTTTTAATTTATTTATTTTTTAATAGGGACGAGTAAGTAGGAATCCCAACCAAATTTTTTGTCCGTACATGATATAATAATATAATATATAATACATATATAATAATGCCACATACAATTCTTTTTTTTTCCGTTTATGTATTTTGTCTTTTCCCATATTTTTTCCCATTCATGTATTTTGTCTTTTCCCATATTTTTTTTTTCGTTTTTTTTTCTCCTGTTTTTATTATTTTTATTTTTTTTCCCTAATGATTTAGGATTTGACAGGGACACATGTCACGCTTAGGGGCCTATCAAAGCGTTTTTAATACATCACTGAAAGGCCTCGGATTGGAAGGGTTACAGTTGGGATAGAACATAGGATTACTTACAATGATATGTTACAATTAACAACGTGTTCATACAATAAATTATACATACATTTATCCGATGATTGTAATAATTGCTGTAAGTTAAATGGTCTTACCAATTTAATTCTTGAAGAGTAAATATAAATATACAAATCATCTAAGAATTTGTGATTTTTATCCTCCTTTAGGTTACAGTTCCATATTATGTGTTCCTGAGATCCTTCTTCCCCACATTCACATAGGGAACTATCTAACAGTTTCATTTTTTGTTTATAAACAAGTGTTAAACAATGATTAAATCGAATTCTGCAAATTGTTGATATAGCTTTTTTATGGAAATTTGTTCTCTTGCACCAAGGTTCGTGTTGTATAGTTGGTTGAATAGTTTTATAGTAAAGACCTTTCTGGGATGTGTTATATAATTGTTGCCATTTCTGCATTACACTTTTCTTGATCAATGGATAAAGATCTTCAACCGGACATTTATATACCCCATTATACATATATTCTCTATAATTTTTTGCAGCTTCATCGACTATTTCATTATAGTTTATTCCACAATGTGCCTTAATCCAACATAATGAAATATTTATTCCTCTGGATGACAATTTGGAGACTACTATGTAACTGAGACTTCCTTTAATTTTTTTTGTGATGTTTTGGATCGAAACAATCGCACTTTTGGAGTCCGAAAATATTATATATCTGTCCATTATTTCCTCTAAAGAATTGATATATTTAAGTGCTTCTAGAATCGCAATTAGTTCAGCAGAGAATATTGATAGTTTGTTATTTATTCTTATTCCTAAAGACTTCCCTTTCTTCGGATCATACAGTGCTACTGAAACATTTATTTGAGTTTTTGATGCGTCTGTAAAAATAAAATAATGTTCAGGGAAAAACTCTTCAACATCATATAGGAACATACTATTTCTTATTGCAAATGGGAAATTAGAGTAATCTCTTAGATAATACACATTCACAGATTTAATATCTTCCCAATTTATAGAGTAGTATGGTAATTTATTTGAGATGTAAATGTCTTCCTGTAAATTTTTTATATCTGTGTATGAGGATACTAAGGGTATCGTATTTTTCTTTTTCCAATTATTTGCAATCAGATCTTGTATAAATAATTCGTGAATTTTCATCAACATGTTACTATTTTTTGAGGTGAGTTTTAGCAGAAATTTGTCTATAAGGTACTCTCTTCTGAGATTTAATGGTGGATCTGTACATTCTACAGCTAGGTTTGATATCGGAATGCTTTTCATAGCTCCTAAACACAGACGAAGTGATTTATTGATTATTCTGTCCAGCTTTTTCAAATTAGTTTCGGCAGCTTGAGAATAGAAAATGGATCCATAATCTATAATTGATCTGATGAAAGATTTATATAACATAAGTGAAATATTTGGTTCAGAACCCCACGTGGTATGGCACACGTCGCTTAATATATTGAGTCCCTTATCTGCTTTTGTTACAATATGTTGGATATGTTCTTTCCATAACATCTTTCTATCTAATACGACCCCTAAATATTTTACTGTCGACTGTACGTCAAACATAGTATTTTTTAATAATATTTGGCTCGGTATATTATGTTTTTTGGAAAATATACTTACACGTTTAAAAATGTGGAACGCTTCACGATTTTGCGTGTCATCCTTGCGCAGGGCCCATGCTAATCTTCTCTGTATCGTTCCAATTTTAGTATATGTACTGCCGAAGTAAGTACGAGAAAAAAGTAAAATATCCATAAAATGACAGTTTTAATTGACTGTTAAACAATGTGAGATTCGATTTGACGCTTGGGAAGCAGAATATCGACTTGTACATCGTTTATACTACCTGTACACAAAAAATCAGCCATTCGAAAGCGAACAATGCTCATGGCCCTATATTTCCTGACCTATAATATACAGTTATGTGATAGAATAAACGAAGAAACCCAAGAAACAAAGGTAGCTATTTATATTTTGGGAATTGATATTTTTCACAACTTTTGATGTAAATTATATAAACAACCGTGCATCGATCTACTTAATTCCTTCCCAAGCAAATCGTTGCCTATTTTGATGAAAAAAGGTAAACGATTCGCACACGAAGTACACATTTTCCCTATAACAAAGGTAGAGCTGAATGTTTTGAAGGCAACTCCTCCCAAAATATAAATAAAGACCCACTAAATATAAAATAGAAATAGTGAAAGTGCGGTTGTTTTTGTGCCTCACTATCACTTATTATTTTCTCTGTGGAGAACATTTAACTCTGAAAAGTACACATTGAGCCCTTGACTTAAACTTAAATCTTTTGCTTCGAATAGTTCTGAATATCTGCAATATCCTGATGATAATCATTCAATTTCTCTTTAAATCAACATACTCTGGCAGAAACAAAGCTTCAGCGGTAAATTATATTTCCTCTAAAAGTATCGGACTTTCACAATGAACTATAATAAAAAAAAATTACTGAATCCCTTCCACGTAGGCGGTATCATCCAAGGTGTGTAACCAATTGAATATCATCATATTTCTTTCGTATTTAGATAGAGGTTTTCCCCTTTCTCTTTCGACATCGCGTATCGTTAAAGGCAGATTTTTACCAGCTCGTTGTTTAACGACTCTAAGCATGGCGGCGTTTGTACTGTAAGACGTGGTAGGGCTTTTGCTCGGTGTAGGACTTGATCCTGGAACAGTAAGGCGGGACGGAGCTATCTGTGAATTGTTGGGTGATGATTCTAAGCTAGCCGTTGCCGTCGATGGAGTTACTTCCAATCTGTCCAGGTTGAATTCACTTTGAGAAAGGCGTTCAATGGCTTTGTATGTTGTTAACAAACGTCTCCTAATATAATTTTGACGCACCTGTGGAAAATTGTTCAATTAGAAAAATTTTTGGACAAAACTATCGACTATTTTTCAAAATTTTTATAATTTTAGATTAAAAATATTGTCTTAAACAACCACGCACTCAATAATGTCTAAAGCAGAATAATACAAAAAATTGGAGGAACCGTTTTGTGGAATCATAAAAGTTTGCATAAGAGGGGAAATCAGGAACTGGCTAGATAAGGAACACCAACTCAAAAATGGAGGTTGACACAAGGACACCTCCATACAAAGAGTTTACTGAACAAGGTAGACAAAATTTTGAAAAAATGGTCAATAATTGTCAAAATTTTTGAAAAATGGTCAAATTTTTCGAAAAATGCTCAAAATTTTGAAAAAATGGTCAATAATTATAAAAAACTGTCAAAAATGGTCAATAATTATTAAAAATTTTCAAGATTTTTGAAAAATTGTCAAAAATGATCAATAATTGTCAAAACTGTCAAAATTGGTCAAAAATGGTCAATAATTATTGAAATTTGAAAAAATTGTCAAAATTCGTCAAAAATTTTTGAAAAATGGTGAAAAATTCACGAAAAATGGTCATTCTATTGTGCATAAGAAGCAAGCTTCTGTCGGGGGTCCGACAACCGCTCACCTTTTTTATTTGACAGAGCGGGCTCAGTTGGCATATTGAAACAAAAGGCATGTTTTTTATTCACTGGTAGATCCACCAATTCACCAACTGCGTTTTTACATTCATTTCAGATTGAAGAAATTCATTTCATTTCATTTATTACTGTTGCATCAACCAAAATTGCAAACCATTCCACCGCTGTTTCGAGGTGGTGGATAAATTTGGTGGTTTACAAAATGACAGCTTAACCTCAAAAAAGTAAAGATTTGAAGAGGTTATAGCGAATTATTAAAGAAATGGACGAATAAATAGAAATCAATTTAAAATGAGATAATAAAGTATTGACTTCACTATTAACAGCGTCAGAAATTGAAGAAATTTCAAGTGGTATCGATTGTCAGTTGTCATATATAATGATGAATGATGTAAACAACAACAACTGCGTTTTTTATGTACCACTAGTGACTCTAACATGCTGGTGCAGCGGAGACTTACGTCAGTCAACCAATAGTAAATCAATGATGTGAAAAAACTTGCCTGAACTGAAGCAGCTAAGAAAACGACTAGAACGGCGCTGACGAGCTACGGATAGGTGTGTGCCTTAAATGGATAAGCCGAACATCAGTCACCTAGGGTTGCGCGATACACTCGAAAATATCGATACGGATCGGATGTAAAGTATCGATACAGTAGAATATCGAATGTTAATGTATCGATACGTTAACGATCTGAGATTTTATGGCTGCCGGCGGTTCTATTCAAAAAGCAAAATGTGGTGATGAAATGAATTAAATAACAACAAAACTATCAAAAGATATTTTTAATAACAAAAAATTATAAATAAACAACGAAACATTACACTATTGAAGTATCGAAGGATACGGCCCCAAAAATTATTCTCGCTTTTTGATTTTATGCCAACACTTGAATCTTAACTCGAAATCTAATCAACTAAATTACCTAGTTTATTAATTTATTTCGTTGGATTAATATTTAATCGTTGGCTAAATAAGACATTCCAGGGATTCAAAATCAATCAACGGTTCAGCTGACCGCTGACCATTTTACAGAGTTATTTAAGAAATAAAAATCCGATCTTCTAAAGTAACCTAATCGTCATGTATTCGCCATCTACAGTACAAATGTATCGATACTTGGAATGTATCGATAAGCATAGTATCGATACAAAATATCGAGTATCGGAAGTAAAAGTATCGATCGTATCGCGCATCCCTACAATCACCCCTCGGATCGGTCACGGAGCGGTTTTGTTTGTCCCGACTTTAATATTCGTATATTTTTAAAATATTGTCCCTTCGAAAAGGAGCAATAGGGAACATGGCCGTTGGCAAACGAATTGAGTGTTTTCCGAATAAAAAAACTACTCTTGTTTGAACTTGATATTATGCACCGTTTTCGAGAAAAATCAATAACTCTGTTTTATTTTCTGAAAAAATGAAGATTATTAACAACAAGAATATTATGCTTAGCACACAATTACACTTTTGGCCATTGATCAGTTTACATATTGTTTGGTGCGTGGTGTTTCCAGAACAAACATGACTAAGGAAAACACTTTTTGCATATAAAATCTAAATTTTTTCCAGAATTCTCCTGTAATATTAATGCTCGAAGCAGCATTATTCACTCAAATTATTAACACAATCACAATCCGACTAATCAATATAAAACCACTAGAGTGATAATTTTATCTGCTATTATCAATAAATAAAATTTTGTACCTTTTTGTTAACGGATCGAATGAAATCAGCAGCAGTAAAAGCTGGTGGAGGTGGGGTACTCGCTGGTTGCTGGGTATTCGACGTAGATTGTCCACCATGTGGAGAAGGCAACTGAGAAGTAGAAGCAATATCACCTACGGCGACCCATGTAGAACAGGATCTTAAATCATAGTATGAAAAAAGTGTACAAAATCAGAAAGCCTAAAAGGGGAATGTAAGATATTAATCTTGATGAATTTTTATTTTTTAAATAGCGTTGCTAAACCAAGGGGTTATCTTTGAAACGGATAAATGGAAAGTTATAAAATTCTAGGACGATGAATGAGACGTCATTCTGCATATTTCAGAGCGAATGTCAAATTATTTTGACGTCAGCGTTTAGCGTACGGCCGCTATCTTAAATTTTTCGAAATGACAACCTAGGTCGAGTGACGTATCATGAAGAAGCTTATTTTTTCTCTTTCCAAAAATAATAGCAATGTATCATTTTAATACAAAATGTCTCATAAAATATCACAACGATTAAACACTCTGTTGAACGACTAAACGCTTTGTAGAACGACTAAACGCTCTGAAAAACGACTAAACGCTCTGTAGAATGACTAAACGTTCTGTGGAACGATTAAACGCTCTGTTAAACGACTAAACGCTCTGTAGAATGACTAAACGTTCTGTGGAACGATTAAACGCTCTGTTAAACGACTAAACGCTCCGTAGAATGACTAAACGTTCTGTAAAACGACTAAACGCTCTGTAGAACGATTAAACGCTCGGTAACACGACCCAACTCTCAATAAAGCGCTTAAATGCTCGATAAAAATGTTTTATGTCTTATATTTTCTGTTTTCAACTTCACTGCCCGGGGTATAGTTGAAATACTTGTAGAACGACTAAACGCTCTGAAAAACCACTAAACGCTCTGTTGAACGATTAAACACTCTGTTGAACGACTAAACGCTTTGTAGAACGACTAAGCGCTCTGAAAAACGACTAAACGGTCTGTAAAACGACTAAACGCTCTGAAAAACGACTAAACGCTCTGTAGAACGACCAAACTCTCTGTAGAACTTTCAAATGCTCTGTAGAACTACCAAACGCTCTCTAGAACGACTAAACGCTCTAAATATTAAAATAGTACTATTTTGAATGAAACTAACTGTTCATTATAGTAATTTTAAACAAAACTGGATGTTTCAGAAATTTGTAAACTGAACATTCATTTAAGTTGCAAATACTTCATGAAAATGCTGGCCATTTGTTTTGTTTACAATGATACAATCTCTCTTCGAAGTTACGAATATAATTGTTGATCATTTGTGGAGTAATTCCCTGCATTTTGAGACGTATGCGATTCTTTAAATCGTTCAAGTTACTAGGTCTGTTAACATAATCGCGGTCTTTCAGGTAGCCCCAGAGAAAAAAATCAAGTGGTGTCAAGTCGGGGGATCTTGCCGGCCACTCAATTGTGGAGGTCCGCCATCTTGTTGAAAGTATACGTTCATATTAGGAAATAATCGATTTATTTCAAGAATAATTTCATTTTGGTGTAAATCAAGATATTTAGCACCGGTAATTGTACCTTCAATAAAAAAAGGAACGATCAAATGGTTTTTCACCAAACCCGCCCACACATTAACTTTTTGTGGACATTATGTACAAACCTTCTTAAAGCAGTGCGGATTACAATGTAAGCAGTACCGGCAATTATTTCTGTTAACAGAACCGTTTAAGCAAAATGTGGCTTCATCACTGAATACCATAAAATCTAAGAAATTATTTTGCATCCTAAAACTGTTTCACAAAAGTGTAATCGTCTATCAAAATCTAAAGAGTTATTTTTATGCAGAATAGTTTGAATAGACTGTCTACAAATACCATGATTTCTTGCCAATAGACTTGTAGATGTTTTAGGGTTTTCTTGAACATCTAAAGTTTTATCTTCATTAGTTGCACTTTTCGGTCTACCAGACCTTTACACTACCAGTTTCGCAATTTCATTAAATTTGTTTATTAATCTCGTCACTGTAGATCAGGGCCTATTTTACCACTAGGCCTATTAGGCCCGTGCCTAGGGCCCAATGATCAGAGGGCCCGAAACGGCGAGCATAAAATCATAAAAAAATGCAAAAACAATAATACTACTATAAGAAATGCGATTTCATAATATACAATAAGAGCCTTTTTTTATTTAACAATCTTAATTAGCAAATCGTAGTGGCACGAGCAATACAAGAAGCTATAAAATGCATCGGGTGAAAGATCTTTTTCTACTTTAAAACGAGTCAAATCTTATTTAAGAAACTCATTAAATGAAGAGCATCCTTAGCTGTTTTAAATGTCCAAAGCGATATTTTGGATAAATTAAACATAGACAGATGGAATAATCAATAAATTCTCCGAAATAAAAGTGAGGAAGAAAATTTAGACAATTGCCTAGCTAGTTATTAATAATGTTATTAAATCATAAATACTCGGGTTCCTTTATTTCTTATTAGCCATGCTTAACTTTTGAATGAATATTTTTGTTTTGTTATTTGTTTTATGTATCTAAATATATTTTTTATTTTATTTTGTTTTTTTAACAAAAATTAAAACGGAATCTTTAAGCCTATTGGTTACATTCCAATATACGGAGCAAGACAGGGCCCGAAAATTTGATAGTGCCTAGGGCCCAACTCAGTAGAAAATAGGCTCTGCTGTAGATCTACTTATAGGAGGGCATTCATGATTTAAATCATTAAAAAGATGAGCTGTTTCGTCATGGTAACGTTTGCGAACACCATATCCAACTAAGTAGCATTAAGATTCCGATTCGTTGTGATTCCGATAAATGTGCCATTATTCTCAATTTACTTTGAAACTTCGTGCTAATTTGAAATTAGTATCAGTTTTCCCAATTTGTTCATAAATAATGATGTGGTTGACGATTTTAATACCTACTATTGTTTTTTGTTTATTTTTAAAAACCTACAATCATACTACAATCATATCATTAGTACAGTACAATTTAATATAGAAAAATTAAAACTGATATTTTATAAGACATTTTGTATTAAAGTGATACATTGCTATTATTTTTAGAAAGAGAAAAAATAAGCTTCTTTGTTATACGTCAATCGACCTAAGTTGCCATTTCAAAAAAATTAAGATGGCGGTCGTACGCTAAACATTTGACATTTGCTCTAAAATATGCAGAATAACGTCTCCTTCATAGTTCTAGAATTTCATAACTTTCCCTTTATTCGTTTCAAAGATTCCCTTGGTGCGAGACTTTTCAGCAACGCTGTATAATAATATCATCAACAAAAAAGGTGGTATCAATTCCGAGTCGCATAAAGTAACTGGAATACTAAAAAATAGTTATTCAAAAACGTCATAGATAAACGATTGTAGATAAACACAAGATGTTTTTCATTATACTTTACTGAAAACCCTATCTTAACATGCCTATTTAGGGTACCGAAAATGACCTTTTTCTTCTCCCTATATTGTAAACAACTCATTTTGACACTGTTGTGAAGGAAATAAATAATAATTACCAAAAAGGTAGGGAAGATTAGGGAGGTTTGATACGTGGGGAGACTTGATACATTGCTTGATACACGTTCGAATTTCCCGCCTCGGTTCCTTAAGGAAGGGGTAACCACATACAGTGACGACCGTTAGTATTGAAACAGTGTCTGATAAAGTCCAGTAACGATCGCGTGTTGTTTGAAAGTTTTTGAGGTTAAACTGTGTTTTGTACCAATTCGATGTAAGTTTTCGTTTAACAAACGTAAGCCTTTATCTATTTAATATCAACAACTAACAAAATTGATTACATTATGCGTCAAGCCCATTTTCTTTAGATTATATAGGATAGTAGTGTAGATCTTTAATCGAATGTCATGATACTTTAATCTCAAATATTTCATAGATTTGTCGTCCTGGGAGGTTTGATACAGCTTACGTCGGGAGGGTTGATACGCGTATCAAACCTCCCTATATGAAACGAATATATGTTCCATTGTTTTATTTTATAATTTATAATAATTTATGAAATTTTCACGGCAATTATTGAGGTTAATTGTTATAGATGCCGTTTAAATGGAAATCCAAAGGTCGGACAAAGTATTCCCCAGATGATTTAAAAAGAGCAGTGCTTGAAGTAGTGAATGAAAATAAAGCACTAAGGGCTACAGCCAGAGAGTGCAATGTTGACAAAATGACATTGAAGAGTTATGTTTCAAAATACCAGGAGAATAGAGGTATCACCTCTCAACTAAACTTTGTCACTTCACAAATTTTTTCGACTCACGAAGAATCGGTTTTGATGGAATATTTGCTCACTTCTGCACACCTTTACTATGGTCTTACGCCTAAGCAAACAAGGAAATTTGGGTATCAGTTTGGACAAGAAAACAATAAAAATCTTCCAGAAAACTGGAAGAAGAACGAGTGGGCTTCCTACGACTGGCTAAAAGGTTTTGTGTCTCGTCATCCCCAAATATCATTGAGAAGTCCTGAAGCCACGAGTTTGGGCAGAGCGACAGCGTTCAATCGACATAATGTGCAAGAATTTTACAAAAATTTGCACAATCCAATGGAACGGGAACCTTTTGGTCCAGAATCCATATAAAACTTAGACGAAACTGGAGTTATTACTGCCCACAAACCTCAAAAGATCATTTCGCAAATATCGAAAACGATTTCTGCAGAACGTGGGACACTGGTAACAGTTTGTTGTTCTATAAATGCATTGGGAAATTCTGTGCCGCCATTTTTTATATTTCCACGGGTGAGAATGCAAGATTACATGATCCAAGGTGCTCATCCAGGTACCATGGCTGTGACGCATGAAAGCGGTTGGATGACCGCTGATAATTTCGTGAAATACCTAGAACACTTCATAAAACACGCAAAATGTTCGCAAGAAAACAAATGCATATTGGTCCTTGATAATCACGATAGCCACATTTCACCCAAAGCCTTAAACATGTGTAAGTTAAACGGCATCCATTTGTTAACCTTACCACCTCACACAAGCCACTGATTACAACTACTAGACGTATCGGTTTTTGGACCATTTAACATATATTATAATTGAACAGGCAGGCGCATGGATGGTCAGTCGTCTAGGACAAACAATTTCATTAAAAATTATACCAGATATAGTCAGAGCGTTCTCACCTTGAAATATAACCAAAGATTTTCCACCACTGGAATTTATCCCTTCAACCCACATTTATTTGAAGATCTCGATTTCGCAGGAGCTGAAGTTACAAACAAACCGTATCAGGAAGTGGGCCAAAACCATGAAAATATCACCACTATACCAAACACCACATCTGCTTTATTTAAGAGTCCTGAAGAAGTTCGTCCTTATCCCAAGGCACTTCCACGAAAGAAAAAAGGAGGCCGAAAGCCTGGTCGGACCAGAATCTTAACCGATACCCCGGAAAAAGACGCCATTGAGGCCGAATACAATATGAGGGAAGAAAAAAAATCGATGAAAACGAAAATTCAACAGGTCAAACGGAAAATAAATGGTGAAACTCAAAAAACTGATCATTTTGAACAACACAATGCAGGCTGTAGAGAATCCCACCTAAAAAGAAAAGTATTGGATAGAAATACAAAAACGAAAAGAGGTGTGTGCGAAGACTCGAACCCTGAGGTCGAAAACGAGAAAGATCCATATTCTGTTTCAGATGACGATGAGGATGCCGCTTGCATCTACCGCAATTCGTTATTTTCAACCTCTCGTTCTCGAGAACAATGGATTCGTTGCCAACAATATCTAAAATGGTGCCATTCGGCATGTGCAGATGTTAACTATAACATAAAAATGTTTACTTGCGAATTATGTATCGATTAGGTAGTGTTCGATTAGTAAAAGTTTGCGTTTCTATTATTGCTTATACCTAATTTCTGATTGTATCAAACCTCCCCTTTATTGTATCAAACCTCCCATGTATAGGGAGGTTTGAGACACTTTGCATTGACAATTTCAAAAATTCATACTCAAGGTTAAAATTTCAATTTTCAGTCATTTATTATTGCCAAATTCATAAGCAAGGTCCTTAAATTGAGCTCTGACATAAATGGATTGGTAAATGTAAATTACAAATTTTTTATCAACATTTTTGTAAAAAATGTATCAACCCTTCCTAGTCTCCCCTATCGATTGCCCTTGACGACGGGCTGTAAGTATGAAATGTGCTGACTCCATAATTTCTCCATCTCTAACCAAGTTTTCTTGAAGTACTGCAGGAGACTTCTGGCGTTATATTGTATAACATTGTATTTGCAACTTCCTTTTTATTGTTGACACTCTTCGCTACATAACTTTCCGTAATAGTTGCCAGTTCCTTAATAGTCCGCCATGTCGCTTGAAAGGTAATACATCAACTCCAGTATTCGCTAATAAGGTGGCCAACGTTCTTCCAAGGGAGTGTCCAGTATACTCCTTAAAGTTCTCAAAGTTCAGAAATTTAGCAATTTTACTTGGAATTGAAGAAATCGAGTTTTTCCCGACAGGCTTGTTTAATCACTTTCCATTTTGATATTGCATGAAGGAGCGAGGATTTAAATTTGTCTTATAACAATGTAATTTCGAACTATTTTGATATAACAAACCTTCTCATCGTCGCTTTTATAACCTATAAGTGTCAAGTATGCTTAAAAATATTTCTAAATATTTACAAAATTTAAGTATTTTCTTCCGGTTTTTTTTTGTGAAACTTTCTTACATTCAGTTCAAGATAATAACCTTCACAGTTTAAAGTGAAAATATTCATCGTAAAATAGCATTAAATAGTGTTGAAAAAGTATCATTTTTTGAACTAAATTCGTGATTTTTAAAGTAATGACTGAATGATCCAGCGAAATTTTTGTTCTAAGCTGCTTCATTTAAGGTAAGCTATCAAACAATTTTGAAATTAACATAAAATTCCGAGGGTCGCGAAGTCTACCAGAACCAGGAATAGTAACAAATTATGACTTCATGCCTTAATTCAACATTGTCCATTTTCATTGCACAAAGTTCCTTAGAACGGGACGCTCCAGCAATTCCCATTATCATTACAACCTTCATCATTAAATAAATATCATCGGGGACTTAAAACAGGAATTTATTTACATCTTCCCTGTCAAACACATTATATTTTTTGGGTTTATATCAGTCATTTCTTCTTTTTAAAAATGCTCGAAGTTTAGGATACTTGGGAAATATATATGTTTTCCTCTATGAAAAAGGTGGAATATTCACACCATAAGCTTGGCACCAGTTCTTGAAGTATTGATACGTTGCTTCATACCTCTTCCTTGATTTTTCTGGCAGCAGCGACAGACAAGAGATATTTGCCGATTCTACTATATCCATTTGTAGGTTATACAAATCAATAATTTCAATTTCTCTCAATTTTTGATAATAAACTGTCAGCTCGACGTTGTTGATAAAATAACAATGCTTATGACGCTATAGTACAAAGCTGTCCATAATTTCATGCGAAAAGTATCGAGTTCAATTAATAAAAATCCAAGAATAAATTCTGCTGGGAGGAGCAAAAATCTCATATACTTCACGGGATGTAAGTATACCATTTACTTCCATCCCTTATAGTATAAATAACTATTTTCTACGCCCCATCTTTAAATTAGGTAATTACATTACATTTGACAGCATATCATCTGTAATTAATTAATTTACAGATTTGTTTATAGTATCAGCAATTCATAATTTAGTTGGTGATTTATCATAATATTATTGTCTACAATTTCCAATTCAATCGTTATGCTTTCGTTATTGATGATTATTTACTGAAGGAACCCAATGAAAGTATTCAAAACATATTGAATTATTTGATAAGGCTGAAAGAATATTATATGCAACATATATGCATAAAGTGTATTTTCTGACACATGGAACTGCCAACTTTCCATTCGTGAAAAAATACCACGTTACGCACTTGTTACATAAATTACTATTGTCGTTATGACACACCCTGACATTGATGGATTAAGTGTTAATATCGTTTTACCTTGAAGTTTGATCGAGTCTGGCATTCTCCAATATAAATCCCGATCTTTGTAATGAATTCAATGCTAATTCCGAAACGGCGTTTCGTAGACCCGAAGCAGATGGTCCATCTTCAGGTGATGGTAATTGGCTAATATCAGACGTACTGAAACTTTTTTGAAGACCAACGGCCGAGGATAAGGCTGCGCAACTACGAATTAATTCAGTCTCTTCTTCAAACCACAAAATTTCTGGAATATCGGCAGGTCTGTAAAAATAAATATAAAATTAGATTAAGAATTTCATCACTAAGAAATATACAGATTTGATAGAGAGAAAGAGGAATGTTGTTTGACAAAGAAAAATTACAGGAATTTTATAGGCATATAGATAAACGATGGAGTTTAAAAAGTTCAACATTGGAGAAAATTTGCACACCAGTTCTTTTTTTATCGTAATATACAGGGTGTTTCTAAATTCATGCGACAAAATTCAGGAGGTAATTGCTCGTATGAAACTAAGTTGGGTCTTTCCTATAACAAAATTTCCTCAGCTCACCCCTTTCCGAGATATCACCCTTAAAAGGTGGTGACTAAAATTGATTTTTTTTAAATTTCAGTAAAGCTAGAAACTTGAAATTTTGTCATTTCCAGCATTTATTATGGATCGTATTACATTTTACATCTTTACTGTTTTCCACTAAATTTATTAAAAAAATTATAAATTATGGTGATTATTTTTAGAACTTTAGTTCTTTACGTTAGGTAGGAGCGAGAGGGGTCGCGCAGCAAAAAATCTGACCGTTACGTGACACCTATAGTCGGTAATAGGTCTGGCGCTGGGTGATCGCGCAGCGAAAAGTCTGACCGTTATGTTATGTTATGTTTTGATGTAAAACATAGGCCATACATAGTAGTGTGTGAGATGGGGCAACGAGGTGCCATGCGCAAGCGTCTGTGCGCAATCTCTTTTGCCGCACAGAGCTCGCACACCTATAGGTGTGAAAAATTGTCAAAAATGGTCAATAACTGCCAAAAATTGTCAAAATTTTGAAAAAATGATTAATTATTGCCAAATATGTTAAAAATTTAGAAAAGTTGTCAAAAATTTTGAAATATGGTCAAAAATTTGGAAAAATGGTCAATAATTGTCAAAAATGGTCAATATTTGTAAATTTTTGAAAAAATGATCAATAATTGTAAAAAATTTTGAAAAATGGTTAAAATTTTTGAAAAATTGTCAAAAATAATCAATAATTGTCAAAACTATCAAAATTGATGAATAATTGTCAAAAATGGTCAATAATTGTTAAAATTTTAAAAAACGGTCAAAAATTATAAAAATTTTTAAAAAATGGTCAATAATTGTAAAAATTTTGAAAAATGGTCAATAATTGTCAGAACCTGTCAAAAATGGATAAAAACTGTCAAAAATTGTTAAATATTTAAAAAAATGGTCAATAATTGTTAAAATTTTGAAAAAATGGTGAATAATTATGAAAAACTGTCAAAAATGGTCAATAATTGTTGAAAATTTTCAAAATTTTTGAAAAATTGTCAAATAAAAAAAAGTCTTACAATATTCCGAGGGTCCCGAACCTTACCGAATCCGTCTTAGATTCTGACAATTTAAAATAATGATTGTAATCACACGCAATACACTTTCTTTCTCTCTCTCCCATTTCCCTCTCTCTTCCATATCTCACTTTTTTAATCTGTTCTTCCATGCATATGACTTATACAAAACAATTTCGGTGTTTCACATCTGCCAGGCGTCCCGTGACGGCTCACACATTTTTTTGTTAAATGAAGTTTCAGAGTAAAATAAATTCTTGTATTAATATGTGTGTATTCATTTATTGATTCAATCAGTCAATTAAAAATATATATAAAAATATTAAAAAGATCATACAACATTAAAAGGAACTAAAGTTTTTACCGTGTATCCCGCGATACGTTCTACTTTTTTTTCTCTGCAGCTATTGTTTTTGGGAAAAACATTTGACAATAAAAAAAGTTTTTGAATAAAACAAGGATTTTAAGTTAAATTTTATATCATAAAACTTCATCTCGAAAATAAGTTTTGATATGAAATAAAGTAAGGGTTGCTAATTTCACCACCGTATAATGTAACAGGAATATTGAAAAAATTATAGTGGTGAGTCCTTTGCGAGTGCACAAAAATTACAGAATTTCAAGGTTCTAGCTTTACTGAAATTTGAGAAAAAAACCTTTTAAGGGTGATATCTCGGCAAGGGGTGGGCTGAGGAAATTTTGTTATAGGAAAGACCCATCTTAATTTCATACGAGCAATTACCTCCTGAATTTTGTAGCATGAATTTAGAAACACCCTGTATAAAAATGAATTTTTGTTTCTTTGACAACTTATTGCTTGTGGTTGGTTATAGAATAGTTATATCCCGGTGGTGCACCATTGCTAAGGCGTACAAAAAACATATACATTTCTTTTAATGGAATACCTTGTATTTTATATTATCTTTGTAAAGCACTCAGTTTTCTGAATTCAAAAATATACCACATAATAGATTATGGTAAATTATGCAAGAAGTCTAAAGCTTTTTTTGCTGTCCCGGATATTTGGCAAAACTTAATGAGATGCCAATTGCAAGTTTTGGTTCGATGAAATCTGTTGAATTATCTCAATATTGCCACTCACGTCATTCTTTTAGTTTGAGGTTCTGTTATTGTCATATTTCGATATATATTAAAATTGACATATGTTGTAATAATTTTGATAAGTCAATTAATTAAAATAAAAGTCAGTTCATCAATTTAATAAAATTGTTCATTTCAAGGCTCAAAAGTACTCTGCAATACTATAAATTCTAAAAGGTTATGGGCTCAGATCAAAAGTCTACTGAAGCAAAATGAGTAGCTACCGAATCGACCCGCTGAACAAAGAAAATTTTGATACCTGGAAACTCCAAGCTCAGGCTCTCCTCACCAAAGCAGGACTATGGGGATATGTATCCGGTAAAATTACCAAGCCAGCTAATGGATCAACTGCTGATGAGATTCTCAAATGGGAAACAGAAGATTTGAACGCAAAATCCGAATTAATTTTAATTATTTCGCCCTCTGAGTTGAAACAAATCAAAAACTGCAACATATCCAAAGATGTATGGGAGGTACTCACCAATTGCTACCAAAGTAAGGGACCTGCCCGAAAGGCAACACTTTTGAAGCAGTTAATTCTTCAAAAAATGATCATTGAATAAATTTATTGATACGGAAGATAAATTAGCCGACATGGACATTAAAATCAATGCAGATTTGTTAAGCATAATAACCATCGTTTGAGAACTTTAGAGTAGCAATCGAGTCAAGAGATGAACTGCCATCGCCAGAAACGCTCTAGATTAAGATAATCGAAGAAGCAGAAGCAAGATGTAAACCACTTAGTAATGAAGAAGGTGCATTTTGAGGGAACAAGAAGAGATTTGACCATAGAAACCAAAACAGGACAAATTTCCAAGGAAATCAAGAATATCAAAGAAGCCAAAGCAAACCGGTGCAACAGGTACGGCCAATTACAAAAGGACTGCCGAAGCAAAATGTCAGCACAAAATAGAAGCAATTTTACTTTCATAGCGACGACTACATTGAAAAATGAAAAATGCTTATCATCTAGAACCTCATCTCAAGAAGAGAAGAACACATGGTGTCTAGATAGCGGCTGCACCTAGCATATGACCGGCATAAAAGAAAAATTCGAGATCCTGAATGAAGGACTTCTGAGGACTTCTGAAACTAGCATCTGATGATGAAATAGCAAGAATTGAAGGCTCCGGCGAAATAAGTTTTAAAGTAAGTGATCCAAACTTACATTTAATAAATTTAAAGGATACTCTATATGTTCCTACCTTGAATACAAACTTATTATCCGTTGGAAAAATTACTGAAAGAGGTCATACAGTATTATTCAATGACAAATATGCGACTATCAGAGACAAGTTTAAAACTACGATCCTAAAATGTAACGAATCAGAAAACGGACTATACTTATTTATTTATTTATTTAATTACAATATCCTCGGGCAAGCCCAATTACAGGATAAGGACAAACACAGGACAATAAAGACAGAAGAGAAAAAAAAATAATACAATGCAGTATTTGTAATAAAGCTATTCATGAATGCCCACTGGCATTCACAAAAAAGAAACTTACACAAGCATTATATGCAAAGTGAAGTCTTTCCTATGAATTACCCCGGAGAAAGATTCGTTTTATTTGTCTATTATTTGTGCAGAAAATATCTATGTTTGACTCAATCGAGGAGTACTCAATGATGAGCTGGTTTAATGGTGAAAATTTGTAAACGTTTGTCCTATGTGGTAATTCATAGAAAAGGCTATTGGTTCTATAATTTGTTCTAGGAACTCTGAAGTTTAGTAACGATACAATATTATCACATTTAAAAATATAATTAACAATTTTATATAAAAACATAACTGAATGCATTGAGCGACGACGAAGTAAACTACTGCTATTAAAACGAGAATAAAAGTGTTCTTGAGGTGTGCCTCTAACAGGATAAAGACCGTCCAAGATATAAGAAGCCGACTTAAAGTATCTTCTTTGTACTCGTTCCAAAGCGGAAATATGAATATTATAATTCGGGCTCCAAATAACACATGCATACTCCAGTTGCGATCTTACAAATGCCGAGAACAAAATATTCAATGTGTTAATATTTTTGAAACATTTCGCATTTCTAACGATGAAACCCAGCGACCGATATGCTGCAGAGACCGTTTTTTGTATATGTGGAACAAAAGACAACCTTTGATCAAAATAAACACCCAGATCTTTAAGGACATCTGGTCTGTCGAGGACAATGTTGCACAAGGTGTAATCAAATTGGATAGTTGTTTCTTTTCGACAAAAGGACATTACGTTACATTTATTTGGGTTCATAGGGAGCTTGTTTCTGATACACCAATTATTGACCAAATTAAGGTTTCTCTGTAGTTTTAAGCAGTAATTAACGGAGTTTATTTCACAGTATAGTTTCATATCATCAGCATATATGTCTTTATCAATGTCAACATCCAGATCTTCGGTAATGTCATTTATAAAAATGTTGAAAAGTAAGGGACCCAATATAGAGCCCTGTGGGACACCGGAAGTTTGAAGAAAAGGTTGAGATTTGTATCCTAAAGTTTGAACATATTGAGTGCGATCATGAAGATAAGAACTAAGTATAGCTATTAACATGTCATCTACACCAAATAGATTAAGTTTATGTAAAAGTATGCCATGGTCAATTTTGTCAAAAGCTTTAGAAAAGTCAGTGTAGATAGTATCAACTTGACTTTTCTTCTCCAGCACTTCACAAATGAATTGGGTTACGCAAAATAGATTCGTAACTGTGGACCTACCAGAAATGAAACCATGTTGTTTAGGTATGATGATATTACTGACATGAAACGCAAGGTGATTATGGACGACTATTTCGAACACTTTGGCGAAAATGTTTAGAATAGCTACTGGACGATAATTACTTATGTCATTCTTTAAGCCTTTTTTAAATATGGGGCAAATCCTAGAAACCTTCCAACAATCGGGAAACTTCCTAAGATTGAGAATGAGATTAAAAATTCTATAGAGAGGTTTGCACAAAGTAGATATTCGAGAGCACTTTATAAGAGAATTAATACAAATTGAATACCGATGTACTGAATCTATGGAAGCAGATATTTTGACCAAACCCTTGACTGGAACCAAGCACCTACGATTCAGACAAATGATGGGTATCCAGTAGCAAAAAAGAACGACCTTCGTGAGAAAGAGTGTTGGATTATCTCAATATTGCCACTCACGTCATTCTTTTAGTTTGAGGTTCTATGTTATTGTCATATTTCGATATATTATATTAAAATTGACATACTTTAATAATTTTGATAAGTCAATTAATTAAAATAAAAGTCAGTTCATCAATTTAATAAAATTGTTCATTTGAAGGATTAAACGTACTCTGCAACATGGTTAAATAAGTACAGGTTAGTCCAGTAGCAGTTCGCGCATAAGCTTTTATTAAAAATATAGTGCCCAATGAGAAGTGGGGTTTAAAGGCAACCATCTTGTCGCGCAAAGCCAATTACAATCGAGGCGCTAGTTTTTAAAACTACAATTTATATTTATGTATATTTATATTCAAGTAATAATTCATGCAAAAATTTACTTTTATTAGTATTAAAAATTATCATAATTTAAAGTTTACAAAAATGTATTTTATTACCTATACATTACAAATAGAAGTATTTTTTAACAAATTGGAATTTAAAAAAAGTATAAAAGTATAAAAAGGTTTTTTAGGATAGGATCAATGAAAATTGAAAATAATTGTAAATTATTGATAAAATTTTTTATTTTAAAATTAAAAAACTTTTTAATGTGGTATAAAATAACATATTTTTTAAAAATATATTGTTACAATATTTAAAAAAATAAGTCAACATGCTACATACTAGTAATTTTTTTTCTCAGTTTTAATAATGTACATTAATATATCTAAATCTTAAGAATTTACATTAAATATATAACATTTTAACAAACAGTACATGCTTTAAAATAAAATTTAATATGTTTTAAAAACTAGTTAAACATGTGTAAAATATTTTTAATCATATTGTGGGTAAATAGGTAACGGTAGAAATTTATTAACTTTTGCTAATAAATGTTTTTGTTCGTTCGTGTAAAAATATTTTGCTCTTTTTGTTGTGCCTAACCTGTTATCATTTCTATTTCTGCAACACTTTATACTGCACTTACCCATAATAATTTTTATTTCACTTTTTTTTCTTTCTTTAGAAATTTATACTTTATTTAAAAAATATTACAACCGGCTGTTTGTTTACATACACATACACGACACACACATAAATGTATAGCAAAATGGCCGCCTTTAGCCCCCTGCGCAACAGATTTTTATTTTGGTTCCAAGGTCAAGCGCTACTGGGCTAACCTGTACTTATTTAACCATGCTCTGCAATATACTACGGCACCCTCCCTTGCAAGGGATTCGGCCGTTTCATTGCCGACCAAACCAGAATGGCCTTGGATCCAGATCAGATACACTTTATTGAGTTGTAGTGACTAGTCATAAGTTGTTTAGTATTAGTAGTAAGTAAGAATTATAGTTCTGTCACCTGTCAGTCAATATAAGTGTGAATTCTTTTGTAAAATATAAACCAGTTTACGTCCGTTAATATCATTTATACTACCTCGGTCACAATATCTTCCTATTTTCCTATCGAGGAGAGTCTTTTTTGGCAGTTTGATACCAATTTCGAAGATTTCACAAGGTAAGAGCTGAGTGCTTTCGAAGTCGCTTAGCTGTCCGAGAAATTTTTTATTGTTCTATGTGTGATATTGGTTTCCTTCAATTTCTCCACAAATAAATCTAATTCAAGTGTCAAAAAGTTGTACAGCAAATCCAATTATAGGACAAGTCACACCCTGATGAATCTGATGATAAACAAGCGTTCTTCGCACAACACGTGATTATTATTTTGATCGTGTTTGAGTTAATTTAATTTTGATTGGGTGTTTTCTTCGACATTGTTCTAATTGCTTAGGTATTTTAAAAGCCATATCTGACTGTTTATAATAAATCAATACAAAACAACCAAATTACAAATCTAAAATTTATCAAAGGTAATACCACGAGTGCTTCAAATTTTATCGATAATTTTTTCTTTTCCACGAAAACTTGTTTATTTGGCAAAAATATGAAAACAAACCGATTGATAAAATCACGAGTCCGTTAGGACGAGTGAATTTATCTAAATTCGGTTTGTTTTAATGTTTTTGCCTCAAATAAACAAGTTTGAGTGATGAAAATAAAAAATTATGTGATAAAATTTGAAGAACGAGTTGTATTTGGGAAGATTATTTTTTCAACAATTTAAAAGGATTTTCTATTAGATGTTCAATATTCTCTTGGGTGATGGCACTGAATCGGTTTGTGTTCATTTTTCAATAAACTTCGAAGCACTTTTAGTTGTCAATAATGACAAATTCAAAGTAAAATTTTGACGTTTCAATGTAAACAAGGTATTATCGATGAGGAAGCAGTATTATCAGTATAATACCGAATGATTGGCTAGAATAATGTATTGCTATTGGTTAAAACCATCAAAATGTCACATTTTGACAAGTGAAAAAAATAATCGAAATAATTGTTTATCCTCAGTTGGTGGACATGCCCTATACTCCCTGATTTAATGTATCCTCCAGAAAATTGGGTCCACTATTGTTTATTGTCTTTATGGATAAAATTTTAAAATGATGTTCACCGCAGATGAAAAAGCTACAAGTAGGCTACAGAAATTTACAAAGAATAAACATAGATGAAGGAGCCTTTGCAGATGATTTGATTATTATGACGGGGGCAGAAAAGGGGACCTACAACAGAACTTCGACATATGGAATAAAACTTTAGAAGAAAATGGGATGAACATAAATAAAACCAAAACAAAAGTGATGCAGATATGTAGAGACAGTATAGAAATAAATATAGCAATGATGGAACAAATAGTAAGCAGGTGAAAAGCTTCAAAAACTTAGGAGTGTGAATTCAAGAGAACGGAAAACAAGATATTGAGATTAATAATAGGATACAAAACACTTTGAAAGTATACTATCCAATAAATAGATCAGTTATAAACAAAAAAGAAATATCAAAGAAAACGGAAATGAATATTTAGACCAATCCTTACATTTGGATGTGAATCATGGATGCTTACACAGTGGCAAAAGAGTCAAATTCGGGCCGTAGAAATGAAGTATATCAGAATGTCAGGGGTGCCACATCACAAAAAGAGACAATATCAGAAACACAAAAATAAGAGAAGACCTGGAAATAGGGCCAATGTTGGAATTCATTGAAAATCGACAGCTTAGCTGGTGGAAGCATCTCCAAACAATAAATAATAAGAGACCTGTAAAGCAAGTGTGGAAATCCAAGGTACAGAGAGCAAGGAAAAGAGGAAGAACGAAACAAACATGGGATGGAGTAATAGGAGAAATAATGAAGAAACAGGTTTTTTGATTATATAGGACAGAACCATTAGTTTTCGACGAAAGTGTGCCGATCTCGATAGGTACACTAGAAAAGGAGATGATCCTGAAAATTTGGGCCCGATAGAATGAAATCCGGCAGCTAGAGAATTTTTTGAAATTCGAAAAAAGTCGATTTTTTAGTCATTGTCAAAAATTCATATCTCAGCTTTATATAACTTAGACTTATGTCCGATTTCACCAACCATTTCCTAAAGTTAGGTAATACCTAAATCGGATTTCGGAATTTCTAGATCCAATTTATGTTTCACTATGCACTAAGAAATACCTAAGAGTGATAGGAAATACCTAATACTGTCACTCTTAGGTATTACTTAGCGCGTGGTGAAACATAAATTGCATTTAGCATTTCCAAAATCCGATTTAGGTATTACCTAACTTTAAGAAATGGTCGGTGAAATCGGGAATTAGAGACTGGTCATTGGTTCAAACTAAAGTCCGGCTTCACTGCAAGCTGCTCACTAAACCATTGTTTTAGAGAAATTTTACCTATTTTTGAAATGCTGTCATATCTACAGTTTCCGAACAAGACAGTAGATCAGCAGCTGATATTTCTCGTTCAGGTGTACTCTCATGAAATCTACCCAATTTTTTGTTGATTGTTTCTATTTTGTTAAGTTATAGCCATCTAAAGTCAACTTATTTTCGAAAAATCGCTATTTTCAGATAGCAAAAACTTTTTTCTCCGATCCTCGACTTAAAATTTTCAGGAAAGCAGCTCTGCTATGTTCCTAAGAAGCCCTGGAAATTTTAGCTAGGGAATCGAGCTTGGATCCGAGCTATGAATTTTTTTAATATTAAAATTGTATTGTTTGAAATAACACCAGTCCATCCGAGGTCTGTATATTTCACCAGAACTACCTACCTACATGTATTTTAACGCGATGGCGTCGAATCTGAGGTCCGTGTAACTCGTACGCCCTCGAAATTACAAATAAATTGCAATCAATCGCTAAAAATGGCTCAAAATAACAAAAAACTGCAGTTTCTACGATCAATAACATTTTTCACATTTAGATTGAGTAAGTTTTTTTATATTTTAATCTACTCTAAATGTGAAGTCCACTCAACCTTATATCTCTGAAAATGAGTACCTAAACTGTAAAACACACTGAGAAAAAACTGAAAATTCAAGTTCTTCACCAATTATTGCACAAAAGTGTCACATCTTATAAGATGTGAGTAAATTTTGGTTTGAATGGTTTGTTATTTTGTTTTGCTTGAATATTTTCTGCAAGTGGCTTTTTCTAAAACCAATTTCCGCTGCTCTTTTTCATAAACACAACTTGGGATTTTGCTTTACTGAATTCATAACTAGGGCAGTAGCTGCAAAGGTCGAAACTCACATATCAGCACCTCATAGGAACCGCGACTGATCATCACCAGCAGATTTTATTTCTTATGTGTATTTAAATGTAAGTGCGCCTACCTAACAACATCAGCACAGCACCGACAAGGCACGTCAACGCCTCAACCACAACACATTTCTCAGAGAGAATATTTTGCGGTCGGCGTGCTTGTGGTGTGCCTGATCCTTTGCCGACGTCATACTTATCAGCACATTTCGGTTAGTAAAGTACAATACAATATCTCTGACAATATAAAGTGAAGCCTATAGTCGGGTATCGCGGCGGTGCTGATCCCGTGTCGATGCGTTAAGTGAACCCATACACAATCGTCAAGTTGACAACTCGACGGTGCTGTAACGATGCTTGTCAGTTGATGTGCTGTTAAGTGAGTATCGGCATTCATCGTCCTCACTATACGCATTTTTCGGCATATTCTAACGTAAGCGTAAGGCGCAATTCACATAGAACGGACTTCGTGCGAAGACCTGGCTAGGTCGGCGCACAGATGTGGGGAGGCTTGCCGTGTGCAATGCATACAGAATGGGAGGGAAAGGGACGACAAAAGTCAGTTAGTAGAGTTTTAGGCTGCATGTTTGGTTACCGACTGGTTTGAAAAATTGATTTTTTAAGTAGCGATGAAGATATGTTGAATATGGCGAACTTAGCTTATGTGCAGCTTTTCTTACACAATTTTATTCAAAAATTGATACAAGCTTTAGATTTAGAGAAAGGGGTTAATGGCATCTTATTTGCTTAAAACCTGGGGGTGAACAAATGGATTTTTCAAGTAGTAATAAATATTTGTTAGATGTAATGAACTTAGCTCATGTACAGCTTATCTTGTACAGTTTTATTTAAGAATGGGTACAAGCTGTAGAAAGAGACGTTAATGTCATCTTATAAGCCGGGAGGTTAACAAATGTTATATGTTGTCAAAGTGTATATTGGACAATTTAATTACACAGAAAAGACGTGAGATAATCATAGGTCAGTGCCACGTCATCTCCGACGTACGTTCTATGTGAATGAGGGACTTCGGTCCGAGATACCAACCAAAAACTTTGTCTACCTTTGGGGAAGTGAAATTTCAGAACGACTTTGTAATGGAAAATATCCGTAAACCGCGCCTCGGCTCTTCAAACCCGGTAGTGCCTACGTCCATGAGTTGCAGCTTTGACAACATATGACATTTGTTAAGCTCCAATAATTCCAGACAGTTTTAAGTAAATGAGATGGCGTTAACGTCTTTTTCTGAAGCTTGTATCCTTTTTTTATACAATTGTACAAGATAAGCTGAACATTGGTAAAGCTCATTACATCCAGCATATCTGCATCATTACTTGAAGGGTGAAGGGAAAAAACAAGGAATGTCACATTTGTCTAGAAAGCGATATTTCGCCGTCCAAAAGGTATAATACGTATCTACTATTTGCACTAGAATGGTGGATAATAACTAGGACCGTCTCATAAATATTCGTATTTAAAATATCGGCGGGAAGGTGAAAACAAAGAATGTCCGTGCGTAAAAGATAAGGAAAAGGAAGGTCCATAAGAACAAAAAACGCATCAACAAAGTTTGCAATTCTATTTTAATCGTTTAGTTTGTTATGACTGTTAGAACGTTAAAGACAAAATGTCGTCTGATAGTGATGAGTGCAGAAATGACGGTGATATTACGAAAAAGAGGAAGAAAGCCGGTAGAATGGTGGAAGTTATGAAAAAATTACGACCACAGTCACACGAAGAAGAACCGCCGTGCAATTGCAGAAGACTAAAATGTTTTGAAACTTTAACCACTATAGAGAGAAAAGAAGTAGAAGTAATAGAGAAGTAGAAGAAATAGAATACCTACAGAAAAATTTAAAAGCTACGGGAACTTCAGGAAAAGACAAACGTGGTAAGCATAGTTTAGGGAGGGGGGGGGGGGTTGGCAGTCTTTGATCATTGTTGCACTGCTTGAACTACTGCTTGCTGCTTTTGCATGTATGTTTAGCTTATGTTATGGAGTGGTGGTTGAATTCAGCCATCGGGTGTCTGCTTCCCCGTTAGCACCGCTGGTAATGGGATTAACAGAATCATTTCGGTGCTGTTATTCTTTGACTAAATGACATCCCAACGGTTTTCGGCTTAATCCTAAGGTGTGCGTATCCGTGCTGAGGGGATGTATGACAGTGAACCTATATCATCTGTCACTTACGGAACCTTCGAGATACTGGGCGCCCTCTTGTCGTAAGTAAGCCTTGTCACGGTAATCAGGAACGAGAGCTCCTTAGGTCTTCAACTCCTGAGAGCAAACCTAGGGAACTAGGTGGTGCAGCTAGGAAGCGACTCCTTAAGAGCGGGGTACCTTACAAATCCGACTTAAATCAAATTCTAGAGCAGCGGAAACAGGATCAGTTACAAGAGGGGAAAGATTTTCCCTCTGTGGCTGGTTCTAGCAAGCGCTTACGCGCTAATGATGACTCACCCGAACAAGAGGCAAAAAAGCCCTGCTCGGCTGAATCAGTTGTAACGTCAGGTAAAATTGACTTACAAAAGCCCTCTAATGGACAGGCTGTATCCGGCATCAAGGTGGGAATTCTACACCTTGAACATCCGACAACCTCCAACATGTGCAGCTCTGGAACTGCACATTCCGGCCTGGATGGCTACAGCTCACCTGTGTAGATCAGGAGAGTGTTTTCGTGGTTGACTGGCGTAGTCATTACCCTTCAACCATGAAACGGTGCCTTCCTGAAATGCGTCTCATGCAACCAACTTCTAAAGCCACCCATTTGTGTGGCCTATATACCTGACGAGGGCAGTCGTAGACTAACCTCTGAACAGGTCCTCATTAGACTGAGGAAAATGAACACGGTCTGTTAACCTTGGAATGGACTGATCTATACAAGGTAATTACAGGACCTGGTCAAACATGGACCTTCGCCATTGACGATAGATCTATGACCGCGCTTGGGTTTTGGGCAGGTTGTTTTCCGCCCTAGAACCCGGTCCTCTTCCCAACAGGCAACAAAACCGGGTCCCTCGAAGAGATCCGATAAAATCCATGGACCGGGGTCGAGAGGAAAACCTCCTGCGGCGGTGGGGAGTACAAAATCTTGTAACGTGCCTCCCTTCTTACACGTGGCTCCTGCCACAAGAACACGTCACTATGGACACCCTTGATGCAAAATTCGGGTTTTTAAATCTCGGGCGCCAGATTATTAACGTGGTTTGCTCCACGGCCCCTTGACCCTTAGCGTCAAGAGTTCCAGATAGCCTCAGATGGAGGTTACGGAAAATTCCAGGGGTCTTGTTGAATTAAATTTAACTAACTAGTGAAAATCCGGAACAGCCAAATCTTGGTTCTCCAATCAATAAATTGCGGTTAAAAATGAAAATAATAGGAATTCAAAACTTTGATCTATTAATACTCATGGTCTATTTTACGAATAATTCTTTTTAGTGACAAACAAATTAACCGGGAAAAGAAAATGAGGTATGTATTACCTATATCTGGGATTTTAACGGACTTAACGGTCAGGTTATCAAATACGGTTCAAATCTACCGGGTTTAACGGGGTCCCTAATGCACGATTTAGATCTGCCGGGTAATCAGACAAATTGTGACTAAGCCTCTTCCAAGTCTGATTAACCCTTGAATCCAAATGAAACCGGCAACTATTATTCCGACGGGGAAAAAAAATATAAATAATGATTCTACGAAACGGGAAAAGAACGATTTAGATCTGCCGGGAAATCAAACAAATTGTGGCTAAGCCTCTTCCAAGTCTGATTAACCCTTGAATCTAAAGGAAACCGATAACTATTATTCCGAAAAAAAATAAAAATTAAGACTAATTAGATCTGCCGGGAAATCAAACAAATTGTGGCTAAGCCTCTTCCAAGTCTGATTAACCCTTGAATCCAAATGAAACCGGCAACTTGTATTCCGACGGGGAAAAAATATAAATAATGATTCTACGAAACGGGAAAAGAACGATTTAGATCTGCCGGGAAATCAAACAAATTGTGGCTAAGCCTCTTCCAAGTCTGATTAACCCTTGAATCTAAAGGAAACCGATAACTATTATTCCGAAAAAAAATAAAAATTAAGACTAATTAGATCTGCCGGGAAATCAAACAAATTGTGGCTAAACCTCTTCCAAGTCTGATTAACCCTTGAATCTACTAAAGCCGGTAACAATTATTCCAAAAAAAATATTTTCCCACGAGTTAAACGGTACCCAACTATCGACACACAGAGTAAAAATATTCGTACTAGCATAAAATTAAAATATTATACCTAATCCACTTGGATATCAATTTAATTTAAAACTACTGACAACCAAAAGCATAAAATAATTCGAGAATCCACTAATAATTCATGTCAGTTAATTAATATATAATAAACGCAGTAAATAAAAATTCGAAATCAAATTACCGTTGACAAATCTTTATTTCCAGATAAAAGAAACAAAATAAAAAACCAAATTTCAGTTCAACAACAAAATAAAAAAAATAGCCGGTCGGAAAATTTTCAAAGAATACATTCAACAATTTAATAATAAGCGGCGATACGGAAAGTTTCGAATACACAGTTTATTTGTAAAAATGATTTACCTTGTTAAATACAGCTTACACACAATCGGAATACGGAATACACAAAATTTTTCGCACTACGGTTTTTCGGTTTTTCGGAAGAACGTTGAACGGAGAATCACTACTTTTAGAGCCGGAATAAATCTGAGCGCGAATAAGAAGTCTAAGCGAAAAATGAATTTCTTGAGAGCCGAAAAATGAATTGATTCTTGAGAGCCAAACTGAATGCTAGACGGAATGAATCGGAGACGGAATAAAAATCGGAGCGCGAATAAAAATCAGAGCGAAAAATGAATTGATTCTTGAGAGCCCTGAATAATGCGCGACAGCCAATTTATATCCAAAATTTTAGTTACATTTTTCGGCCGTCGTGCAGGTGTCGGAATTAAAACGTGAAATTTATCCAGTTTCGACAAAAACTTGTAAGTATACTAGATGGCTTTCGTTTTAATTAAAATGTTGTATATACCGGGCGTCCTTTCAGTTGAAAAATTTAAATATCGGGAATGAATAAATTGTGTATGCTAGAATTTGGATTTGCGTAACTCGGACTTATACTAAAATATACAACGGTAATAACAACAAAAAAAATAAATCAATGCGGTAGTCGAAAGGGTTGTAAAGTAACGAGTTATATACACCCTAGTGGCAAAATAAAATAGATTACGGAACAAAATAAAATAAAAATTAAACTTGCAAAAAGCAAAAAAAAAAATAACACGTTACAATCTCCACACAAGCACAGGGGGATTGTACCGCCGGCACGTAGCCAAGGTACCAGCTTTTCCAAAGCAGGTCTTTCCAAAATTAAGACGACTAACCTCTCTTCAAGAAAAGGCAAAAGGGACTGGACCTGGTGTCCTGAAATCGAAGACCACCATGGCCTCGACAAAGGGACCAAAACAACCAGCTGGATCGGCCGTGACGAAAGGTGATCAAACCTCGTCAATGGCACCAACCGCAGCCTCATCATTAGAGGGAGCAGATGGTGGCGTCTTAATTGATCCACCGACTGATCTCTCCAAAGATTGAGGAGATATAAGTTTGCCTGCGGCACTCTACACTCTGCCACATTCAATTGTTTACATGCAAACTTACAGCACGCCAAAGCCGCTTCTTATATCCTTGGCAAAAGGTTCAAGGACGAATTAATCGACCTTGCCTTCCTGAAAGAACCATGGACAGGAAACACATACCAAGTAACCCGTCTTAGCAATATTCCTGGTGAGGTAATAGATAGATAGATTTTATGAGGTGGCTTTTGGCCTATTTCACTGCGACCTTTTCAGATCTATTGTGGTCCTCTAAACTCTAGATTACATTCTCCAGCCTGACTCTTTTTAAAAAGTCTATTAGCGTGGAGACTGAACCTTTCATATAGCTCTCTGCCGATGGCTTTTCTGCACCTAATGCAAAAACCCGCACATTTGCCAGGCTATCGCACTGACATAGAATGTGTTCTGCCGTTTCTTCTTCTAGGTGACAAAACCTACACAAATCTTCGTTTGTCAATCCCATCAGCTTTAAATGCCTATTGAGCTTACAATGCCCCGTTAACAGGCCCACTACAGCTTTGACAGTTTTCCTATCTTTGGCCATCAGATCTGCCGTACATTTTGGCGAGTGTTCTAATATAAACTGTTTCGCTTGCCTCTGTCCTGGTGAGTTCCTCCACCATTTCAGAGATTTGTGGGCGACCCACTTCTTTGTTTCCCTTCTTGTTATGGTTTTTGCAACGCCGCAGAAGGGTTCCGGCCCAACGAATGGCATTGATGTGCCTTGTATGGCCATTTCATCCGCTTTTTCGTTGCCCTTATGACCCTCGTGCCCCGGCACTCAGGCTACCGTAACATTGATACGCTCACCCAGTGTGTTCAGGGCCCGCATACAATCCCATACTAGCTTAGAATTGACCTCTACGGAGTTGAGCGCCTTTAGCGCTGCTTGGCTGTCTGTGAAGATGGCAATTGAACGATATGTTCTCTTCTGCCTTACAATTTCTTCCACACAGTGGTGAATCGCTGTCATTTCCGCCTGGAAAATTGTGACATTCCTTGATAGGCTTACTGGGAAGGCTATCCCTCGCTTTAGCCCTACAAAGTGAGGTAATAGTCTGCCCTGGGGTGACCAGAGCATGTCTACTCATCAGGAAAAATATAATTTATTTTTTGCTTACAGGCTTTTGCACTACAGATGTAGTAGCCATCCATGTGTCCTTACCGAAGAAGAATGGTATGACAAATATAGTCGCCTGCTCTGCATACTTCCCAGGAGACAAAGATACTGTACCTCCTCTCGCTATACGGCGACTAATCGACAATAGCAAGAAGAACAGACTTCAGTTAGTCATGGGCTGTGAGGGCAATTCACACCATACATCGTGGGGCAGCACAAATATGTATCGTAGAGGTGAGCTACTCTTTGATTATATACTAGGGGAAGAGATATCTGTTATTAATAAGGGCCCCGAACCAACCTTTGTAAATAGAAACAGATCAGAGGTGTTAGATTTAACCATCAGCTCAAACTTTCTGAGTAATAAGATACGGCATTGGGCAGTATCTACTGAGCCTTCGTGTTCGGATCATAGACATATTCAATTCAACATTGAAATAGGTCCAAGACCAGTAGTAGAATATCGCTACTCAAAATCTACTGATTGGAGTGGATATAAAAGTTCCCCCCAACTGTACATGGAGGGCGGTTTCACTACAATTAACAGTTGTTGTGATGGGATAGATGCTGCAGCGGAAAAACTTCGTGAAGCAGTGATCTCCTCGTATCATGAAAACTGTCCACTCAAGACAAATAGAGATAATCGCAACTCTACTTGGTGAAACAAATGCCTAGAAAAGCGAAGAAAAGGAGTTCGACGACTATTTAACCGAGCTAAAGAGTCAGGCAATTGGGAGCCTTATAGAACTGCTCTAACAAATTACAACAAAGAAATTAGAAAGGCGAAGCGGGAGTCTTGGAAGAAGTTCTGTGAGAGTATTTCTGATATACCTCGCAGTACTAGAATTCACAAGATTCTCTCTAAAGAGTCGATTGCCGAGATAGGGTCATTAAAGCGACCTGATAGCACTTTCACGACCTCTAGAAAAGAAACGTTAAAATTAAAAATCACTTTCCTGGAAGTTTGACTCTGGATAACTACCACTCCACTTTGAAGGCGCCCCAAAAATAACGATTGGGAGGTCGCCAAGGAAGTTATCACAGCACCTGCAATTGAATGGGCAATAAAATATTTTCAACCCTTCAATCCTACCGGTGAGGATGGCATTTTTCCAGCTCTGTTGTAAAACAGACTGGAATTACTTCTACCCATCCTCATTAGACTGTATAGAGCTAGTCTGGCGTGGAATTACATTGGTTGGCGGCTAAGGTGGTTTACATACCGAAAGTGGGCCGCACACCCTAAATCGGTTAGACCAATTAGCCTTACATCTTTCCTGGTTAAAGGACTTGAAAGAGTACTAGATTGCTACATCAGGCAGGTAGCTTTATATAACTTCCTCCTGAGCACCCACCAATACGCTTATCAAAATGGCAAATCAACAGATTTAGCGTTACACAACCTTGTTGAGAAAATCATACAATTCTTTAACAACAAGGAGATTGCGGTGGCCATATTTCTTGACATCGAAGGAGCATTCGACAATGCACTACCGACCTCCATTGGTTCAGCTTCGGCTGAAAAGGGCATTAAACCCACCATTACCGGCTGGATATATGCCATGCTCACTAATAGAACAGCCACTACTTCTCTTCAGGATGAGGCCATTAGCTTTGAGGTTTCCAGGTGCAGCCCACAAGGCGGAGTACTATCTCCCCTACTGAGGTCACTATTAATGGATGACTTGCTTAGCGCTCTCGAAAGAAGAGGGGTAGAACTGCAAACGTATGCAGGCGACCTTGTCATCCTGGCAAGGACCAAGTCAGGAAGGGTAGCATATAATATCCTCCAAAAGACGTTGGACGATGTTCACAGTTGGTGCCAGAGGGAACAGATGTCTGTTAACCCTGGTAAAATTGTAATAGACCTCTTCACTAGGAAAAGGAAATTGGAGGATCTTCCACCACTTCCCTACAATGGTGAGGTTATTCCAT
Source organism: Lochmaea crataegi (assembly GCA_947563755.1). Lineage (NCBI taxonomy): Eukaryota > Metazoa > Arthropoda > Insecta > Coleoptera > Chrysomelidae > Lochmaea > Lochmaea crataegi. The sequence continues at coordinate 6,619,153 of OX387423.1, read as the reverse complement.
TTGCAGCGGAAGTAAAATATTTGGGGATTATCCTAGATACAAATCTTACATGGAACGCTCACTTGAAAAAAGTTATCCATAACATGGACATGTGGATCTGTGGAAAATCTTGGGGCAAACAAATCCAATGGATATATGATTGTTTGAACAATGATCACATATGGAGCTATTGCTTGGTGGTCAAAAGCTTTACAGCGAACGGCCCAAGCAAAGCTCTCTGGCATACAGAGACAGGCTGGTCTGGCAATTACTGGTGCCATCAGCAGCCATGGAAATCCTTCTAGACCTACCTCCTCTCCATATATTTCTGGCTAGATGGACAACATATAGAATTGCGCATATTTCCAAATGCACAAAACAGGCTTATACAGAGCAAAGCAGAATGATAGTGGACACTGAAAGTCACAGTATTCTAGGAATGACCTCTGAAATAATGCCTCCAACAGTAAACTACTACCTGCCTTATACCGTCCTTATTCCATATAAAGACGAATGGGTCCTCCGCAAAGATGATTTATTAAGAGCAGACAGATGTTGGTACACAGATGGATCAAAAACTCCCCCAGTCTCTGGTGCGGGTGTATACGGGCACAGACCTAGGACAGAAATTTCAACCTCTCTAGGATCCTATGCAACCGTATTTCAGGCGGAAATTTACGCCATTGCTTCATGTGTGGAGAGATTGGAGCAAACCAATCTCACACATAAATCAATAAAAATTTTCACAGACAGCCAAGCGTCTTTGAAAGCACTTAGCTCTTACCGTGTAACGTCGAAACTGGTTTTAGACTGCCAAAAAAGACTCTCCTCAATAGGAGAACTCAATAGAGTATCGCTGGTCTGGATCCCTGGCCATTCTGGCATGGATGGCAATGAGAAGGCGGACTCTCTTTCAAGGGAGGGTGCCGCACGCGTTTTTTATCGGACCAGAACCTTCAATTGGTATTGCGATCAGCTTTGCCAAACAAACAGTAAATACCTGAACAGCAAGAAGAGCTTTAGACTTCTGGGATAATATACCAGGATTGGTTCATTCAAAGGCTTTTATACATCCTTCGAAGAATGTCTTCAAACAAATGACCATAGCAGGCATGACCTACGTTGTCTAATATGCCTTTTACCAGGCCACTGTCATCTGAATCATCATATGCTAAGACCTGGACTGTCGGAAGATCCGACGTGTCTCTGTCTGGAAGATAACCTGAAATATAATTTACCAAACAAACTATTCGGCTTTGTTAAGAAGATTAATTTGTTGAGTGAAATCTGAATAGGTATGAGCCACATAGACTCTTACGAGTCGCAGTGGAGGGCCTTATAGACCCACTCACCAGAAACCTTACCTAACCTAACCTAAGCATAGTTCGAAGCCCAGAAAATTGTGTCCAGAATTTTTTGAAGCTGTGTGTAATCACATATCTTCGTTTCAAACTCGATTATCTCATTACACGAATCTAAGAAAAATATTTGCCAGAGAGTTTGAACATTTCAAGAATGTTCAACTTGTTTAAAGAAAAATATTCGACCATTAAACTTTCTTGCGTAACGTATAGGCACATTTTTAACACAAAGTTTAATTTGTCCTTTGGTTATCCAAGTTGTCTGTACACATGTTCAGCATGTGACGAATTACAGGCGAAATTAAAATCATTAAATTCTGAAAGAGATGCTGAAAAAATTCGTAAATTAACGATACAAAATAATGCACATAAACTCAAGGCACAGATGTCTATGGTTTTAAAAAGGCTGCTCGCAAAAAGTCAAAAACATCGAGTGATTATATATTGCGATTGCATTGGACTATCAAAAAAATGTTTCATTGCCATACGTGACAACGAATGATGTGTACTATCTGAGACAGTTCTCCATATACAGTTTCAATATTCACGTGTTGTCTACAGGCCAATCCATTTTTTACACATATCCCCAAACAATTGCAAAGAAAGGGCCAAATGAAGTGTTGTTGTTCCTATTTCATTTTATTACTAATTTTATGGATAACAAAGCAAAACATTTACACATATTTTGCGATTAAGCAGGTGGCCAAAACAAAAACTATGTTTCGCTTTATTCATTACGTCGTACACAAAACAAAATTTTTGGAATCGATAAGAATAACATTTCCTGAAAGAGGCCATTCCTATATGGAATGTGACAAAAATATGGGGCTTGTGAATTTAAAAACGCACATGGAAATCCCCAATGACTGGTTCAAACTTTTGAGGATTTCAAGGATAAGACCGTCACCATTCCAGGTGGTGGAGGTGGAACAAGTTATGGTTAAAAAATGGGACGTTTTTTTATGTCTGGAAATGCCCCTTTCCTATACAGAAAATTAAACAAATAGAATCTACCAGGGAGCATCCAAGGCTTATCAGTATTCTAACAAGTTTTTTCGGTGTCTGGACACAAAATGCTATTTCTGGAGTAAAGTCCAAAATAATATCAACAGTCGAAAATGCATGACCAGAAGGGGAGTTTGAACTTCCACCAATTGCTTACACCGGTAAGTCACAGTATCTATAGGTATTAAAAAAAATATATATATACTATGCTTATTCTACTTTTTTCACATCTATTACCAATTCCTGCCGTAAAATACCAAAATCTAATGACTCTGATGAAGTTTTCTAAACATGATGCTCAGGTCTATTACACTGCCCTACCAAACCAGTAAGACTTATTAGCACGTAATTAAAGGGTAAGCAAACATTTTCTTTATTCTTCTAGATAATATTAACAGTGACATATTTTTAGCCTTCCCTTAAGTTCGTGCAACCACTTCTCCACAATGGTGATGTTTGGACATTCCCTGATTTTTTTAGTTTTTTTTTTGCATTAAGGATTCTTTTTTATTTTTATTTTTTTGTGACTTTTGACTAAAATATGTTCAAATACGTGATAGAATGTACTTCTAATTTAGCAAATAACAATATATACTATTTCCTTGATGCTTTGGATTGGAACTATCTAGCCACAAATGCTAAATTTACTATTTTCTCAAAAAAATGTGACATTTCCTGTTTTTCCCTTTACCCTTCACTTGTAAAATCCATTTTCCTCCTACCACTATAGAAAGTAAACACTTTCCTCCCTCATATCAGGAAGGAAACTCATACTTTCCTCCCTAAGGAGGAAAGTACGCACTCTCCTTCCTAGGGAGGAAAAGTACTTTATTTTAACTATGTTGTAAATGATGCAACTTGTAAATCTATTATATTCAAATTGTTTCTGTAATTTCTATAACATCTTGTATATCCTGTAGTAGGTGAAAATTAAATATGAATGTTACTTCAACGTTAGGTTTTGAAATAAAAATTTCATCTTCAGGATTGTTAGATACTTTTTTGACTTACGAATAAAATAACTCATAGTATGCTGTGGCTCACTGACAATTAACTTTTTGAGATATGGATAGCGATTTAAGTGATTTTGAATTTACAAATACGCCACCAAATATTAGGGAACAAGCCAACATAGTCTCATTAACCTTATTACCACAAAAATCTATGATAAAACTTATATGAAATAGTTATTTATGTGCCAAGGATGAAATTACAGAACGACTAAGATGTATGTACATAGCAAGCTTAACCCAAGGTTCAGCTGAACTCATCAAATGGTTGAACATGTCTATTAAAAGGATACGAATTGTACAAATCCCGTTCAAAGTCGGTTATGGTAAACTCCATTATTGTAATGTTGGTATCTTATACTCGGGGTTACTTCACTTATTAGAAAAATAGAGAGTTTATAAAATACTATTTATCTTCTTCTTATCATTATTTGAGCGAAGTAGAGAAGCCGAGTTACCATTATTTTATGAGGTTAGAGGTTACGTTGTACTGGTGTGTATTGTTTTTTAGGTTTTTATCGATTTACGAAAATATTGGAAAAAAAACAAAAAAGATGATAGCGGAAGAGAAATGCTATAGAAAAGCGATATGTGGAGGGCCACAAATGGAATTTCCATTAGATACTGTAAAGTATATCCATCGAACAAACAGAGCGACCCGAACAACGATAGATGCGTGATTCAAGTATGATCACCATGTTCCTTTGCATCTATTGGCAAAAATAAATATGCCTCCCTAAGCTGGCCAATCGGATTTAACTGCATTCGGCCGGCAGAATTCACTACGAGCTGCCTCGTCTGAGAGAGCACCTGCACTATGCATGATACTGTTTTGGAACACTCCGTTGCTTGGATGGACAAAGTATAGACTTGTTTATTTTCATCTGACGCTCTGACAGTATCAACGTCACCAGCACAACATTGTATGCTGGGGTACCAGCCTACTAAATGGCCGTTCGGCAATGCTACTCCATTGACTCCGAACACTCCTCCCTTCTTTAAACCGTTCGGTTATTACAAAACGAGTAAAAGGAGCAGTCTTTAAATCCTTCGTTTACTGTGGAGTGGTGTGAAAAGAGTTTGTACCACCTCGGCGAGGTGGGGTTTTAGGAGTGAATATGCGCATTTCGATTACCAGCCAAAAAATAAAATTATTATGTATTTAGGTTACATAGTTTACAATTGCGAAGTAATAATTATCCATATTCTATAAAAATACTAAGAAATAACCACAAAAATATTACACCGAACGACATTTGTTTGAATTTGACGTTTGACAGCTTGAGAGTTCGGTAACAAATGATTACTTCAGAAAGAGCACGGATTGAAGTTAATTAGATTAAAACTAACTGAGCTACGATGAAAAAACATGGGTCGCTCGAACTTTAAGAAAAAAGGTTAGCAATAAAACAAATACCAATTCCATCAGTAATGAAATTAATTGTATTCCCTCTACAGTTTACTTTATTTTATTGTCATTTTTCCTCTTCAAGAACAGTGAAGCGCCCTGGCGGAACAAACAACTGCCAGATTGAAGGCATAAACACTACACCCACTGCGACAAGGCTTTAGAACGTCATAGCGTAAAGTAGGGTCAACACATGTATGGCCTTGAGAAAGTCAGACGGGAAATATACTAAAAATGAGAAAGAAAGAGTAAGACTCTCACTAGAAACTCATTTTTCTGGAAGTAACCCAAATAGGAGAGTAAATCCTCTTGAAAGTCATAACAGACAGTGCTATGAACTTATTTCTACCTTTCAAGGCACAGGGAGCTGATGGGATTTTCCTAGCATTGCTCCAACAAGGATAAGACGAAGTTCTGCCACATTTGGCTAAAATTAGTCGAAGCAGCATAAAACTGGGTTATATATAAGAAGCATGAAGAAGGATAATAGTCACTTTCATTCCAAAGGCTGAGAAAAGGAACGCAACAAACCCAAAATCCTTCAGACCAATTAGCCTAGCATCATTTGTGATTAAAACGATAAAGAAAACTATTAACAATTATATTAGAAAGGAAAAATTGGGATTCTAGATAGGGTGACGATATTCTATAAAAATAGTAAGAAATAACCTTAAAATATTACACCGAACGACATTTGTTTGAATTTGACGTTTGATAGATGTCCTTCGTCTGACAGTTTGAGAGTTCGGTAACAAATGATCCTTTTACTCTACGAGAAATCTGCTTCTGCTCCACTCCTTTCACTCTCTATTTCAGAGTTAATTGCCGAACGGCCCTTAAATTGAAAAATATGTCTGAATTTGGTTTGAGCGGGAAAATTGACCGCTTTGTTAACTCGTAGATGAACGCGGTTAAGGATCTGAACTAATATTGTACAACGTTAAGAACCGTGGTTAAACTCGCATTGTACGATCGGCCCTTAGTTATCTTTCGGCTTGAGTTATTTATGAATATCTGTAAACTGTACCTCTGCTCTTTAAACCAGGTATTTGGATTAAAATATTGATATTTGTGAATATTATGTCTGATTGGCTGAAATTTGTGCTGATTTCTCTTATCCAATGACGACCGTCCCTCTGGAGGTAGCATTTTTTAAATTAATTTACAAGAAGTCAAAGAACAATTCTACAAATTTTTGTTAAAGTTATTGTATATAGTAGTAAAAGCTCAGTAGGTCGATTCATCAGCAAATTTAAAAAAAATTAGATTCCTATTATTTAATCCGCCCAGTTTTTATTTAATAATAAACTGTTTGATTAGTATAAGAAAAACAGCTCGTTACACACCCACTTTGTTATGTTCACTGCATACATAATTAAAAACTTTTCAGAAGTCCTTAACAGCTGTTATTGATATTATGCGTTAACTGCCTTGGACATTACATTCAAAAATGCTGATGAAGATGATTTCATTTTACCACCATATTTACATTCAACAGTTGGTTTACATTTACAAACGCCTTGAATAAAAAGTGTTTTGTTTTTTAATTAATGATGTCTTGGAATGGTTTTTTTATGCGATCTTATTTATCGGTGATTTAAACATTTTTTTCTCTCATAGGAGGTCAGTAAAAAGCGGCTAAGGTCTCAATTCTCAATAGAAACGAAAGTACATTTGAGGTTTGGTGAACTTTTTTATAGTAAGTATTGCAATTTTTAAAACATACGTTTGGAAACACAACTAAATAAAATAAAATTTCCCGATTGACTTGGAAGTTGAGTAATTATGGGATGGATGAAGGAACAAGTGACATAGCTCCGATGAGTGATTTTACCCGCGGGGTATATATGCCATCCGTTCTCGGAGGTGGAAATCTTTTCACTCAAACTATCCCCAGAAGTTAATGTAAAATATTTTTTTCATTAAAACAATATTTTTGAGTTATTTGCAATCGAGAATCTTTTTAATGAGAAATATGTATGATTTCCACGAATTAGAACCCATTTTATTATAAACAGAAATGAAAATTATAAAAAAACAAATTTAACAAATTTAAGTTTAACACAAAGAGAGTTACGTGACGTTGAAGAGGACTTGCTTTCCGTTGAGTACTTGAATCGAAGTATTTAACACATTTTTTAAGAAAATCTTATACTACACTTTTTTGTAGTTCTAAGAAAAGACTTCAGAAAGAGCACGGATTGAAGTTAATTAGATTAGAACTAACTGAGTTACGATGAAAAAAACATGGGTCGCTCGAATTTAAAAAAAAGAAGGTTAGCAATAAAACAAATACCAATTCCATCAGTAATGAAATTAATTGTATTCCCTCTACAGTTTACTTTATTTTATTGTCATTTTTCCTCTTCAAGAACAGTGAAGCGCCCTGGCGGAACAAACAACTGCCAGATTAAAGGCATAAACACTACACCCACTGCGACAAGGTTTTAGAACGTCATAGCATAAAGTAAGGTCAACACATTATGTATGGCCTTGAGAAAGTCAGACGGGAAATACACTATAAGTCTATTTCAGGAAGGTGTAGAGTAATAAAATGGGGAATTCCGTCCAGTTCGGCTCAATATCGGTGTCGGCCATAGGCGTAAGTCTTGAAATAGTATTGTTTGTAATATTAAAATTTCAAGTAATTGCGTAAGAGAATTAGGAAAAGTATGTTTTCTGGCCTGAAGTGACAATATCGAAATATTGTGTAGGGATTACTTAGGTAGTAGATTATACAGTTACGTTTTGCGTTTAACAGGTACCGTTTAACCTTCTATTATTGCCTCTGCCTAATTCCAACCCTGTTTCAAATTCGGCTCAACCAGGCGCCGCAAGGCGCCTTACCCAAAATTTTTAGTCCTTTATAAGTATATTTGTTTAGTTTAACGCATCAGTATTTGCTGTTAAGCCGTAAATAGTGGTCACAGTAATATAAGATTAGTAATAAAATGGTGACATTTACACCAACGAAAAGATGTTCCAATGATTCCCCACTATTAGTGAATGAAAAACTTATTATTTTAAATGTACACGATTGCATAAAATACGATTACCCGAAATTTACTGTACAAGAAACTGTCGACCGATGTTCCCGAATGACTGGAGTTGGAAAGTCCACCGTTTTTAAATAATTGCGGGGGAGAAAGATAGCAGGCCAAGTGGAGCCTCCCAAGAAAAGTCCAGGCAGACCAGTAAGAGTCCTTGATGAAGACACCAAAAGTGTAATTCGAAGAAAAGTTCACTGTTTTTATTTTAAAAAAGAAATACCCACCCTAGATAAGATTTTAATGGAGCTTGGCCAGGATGACAGAATTCCGTTGATAACTAAAAAACTTTTATGGACCACTTTGAGAAATATGGATTTTGCCTGGGAAAAGCATAACCGTAAAGCACTTTTACTGGAAAGCGATGAAATTGTTTGCTGGCGACGAAAATACTTAAGAAGTATAAAGCAGTACAGAACAGAGCAGAAGAAAATCTTTTATCTTGATGAGACGTGGATCAATGAAGGTTATACAGAACCAAAAATGTGGCAAGGCAAAAATATAACCAGTGCTCGCCAAGCTTTCATGGAAGGCCTGTCAACGGGTATTAAGGTGCCTTCAGGTAAAGGGAAAAGACTAATAATCGTCCATATTGGAAGCGAAGAGGGATTTTTAAAAGAAGGTTTGCTAACCTTTCAGTCGTGCCATACGGGAGATTACCACGAGGACATGGATTCGGATGTTTTTGAAGACTATTTTGGTGAAATGATAAAATATCTTCCGGCTGATTCAGTAGTAGTTATGGATAACGCGAGTTATCATTCTCGACGCATAGAGAAGACTCCAACTGCATCTTGGAGAAATTATTGACTGGTTAACCACCAAAAGTATTGAATTTGAAGATAATTTGATAAAAAAAGAACTATTAGCTATAGCAAATTTACACAAACATCGTTTTATGAAATACGCCGTGGAAGATATAGCAGAAAAACATAGTGTAACTGTGCTGCGCACACCGCCATATCATTGCGAACTAAATCCTATAGAACTTATATGGGCGCAAGTGAAAGGATTTGTAGCAAGACACAACACGACATTCAAAATGAAAGACGTTAAGCTACTGTTTGATCAAGCCATTAAGGAGGTGACACCAGAGAACTGGCGAAAAGCAGTCTAGCATGTCATTAAAGAAGAGAAGAAAATGTGGGATCTTGACTACTTGATCGATCGGACCGTCGACCCGTTAATTATAACGTCAAGAGGAGATGACAGTTCCTTAGATGACGAAGAATATTATGATTTTTCATAATTTAATTTCTGTATAATGTATTTTTTGTATAATGTTCAATAAAAAATAAGTGTACCTAATACTATGTATGTTAACTACTTTTATCAATAACAAATAAAATTATGTGAACGTCGACTTTCTTCAACAATGTACATAATGCCTAATTTTTATTCTGTTAAAATAAAATTCTTTCCTTTTTACGAGTATCCTACCGGCACGCCTTTGGCACACTATTTTCAGTGTTTGTGAATGGATAACAATAGGCTAAACCCATATATTGACCCCAACCCGGGTGGTACTACCTGCACTTGATAAAAAGAAAGAATTTTACAACGAAATCAATGCCAAACTATGAAAGTGGCTTGAATATTCGTTGGGTCACTATGTGCTCCCTTTGCATACCTAATGAGGTTTTATTACTCTATACCTTTCTGAAATAAACTATAAAAATGAGAAAGAAAGAGTAAGACTCTCACTAGAAACTCATTTTTCTGGAAGTAACCCAAATAGGAGAGTAAATCCTCTTGAAAGTCATAACAGACAGTGCTATGAACTTATTTCTACCTTTCAAGGCACAGGGAGCTGATCGGATTTCCCTAGCATTGCTCCAACAAGGATAAGATGAAGTTCTGCCACATTTGGCTAGAATTAGTCGAAGCAGCATAAAACTGGGTTATATATAAGAAGCATGAAGAAGGATAATAGTCACTTTCATTCCAAAGGCTGAGAAAAGGAGCACAACACACCCAAAATCCTTCAGACCTATTAGCCTAACATCGTTTGTGATTAAAACGATAAAGAAAACTATTGACAATTATATTAGAAAGGAAAAATTGGGATTGTAGCTAGGGCTACGAGATTGTTACCATGTAAAAAAAGGAAGGATAGTTTTTTATACTCCCCCCTCTCGAGGGGAGCGGGCCGATGTAGGAGCATCTTCAGCCAACATTGGAAGGAATAAGGATTGTTTGGTTCAGGGGATGGGAGTGGAGGGAATGGTGGTAGGTGCCTGAGAGTGCTGTGTATTGACCCAGCATTCGTCTATTGCTACGAGAAAATCTCTGAAAAAACTCATAGCAGGTCAGGCGGACCTGGGATTTGAACCCCGGTCCATCCGATTGCAAGCCGAGAGCGTAACCACTCCACCACTTACTCCATGTAAAAACGGGACACTTATAACACGCACTACCGGGACTGGGGCCTAGAGGTGGGGGTATGGAATAGGGCCTACAGAATCCAGGGGCTCGATTCTCGACTTTTGTTCTCATGGTTGAAAATAATTTTCACATGGAAATATTAAATTCGGTATTCTCCACAGAACCACGTGAATATTTTCACACAAAAAGACCACTCTCTATAAATGTTCTCCTTACTTCAGTAAACTGTTAGTTCGTGATGTTCTTAGAAAGCTAGTTTGGAAATATTTAAAAAAATATACATAATATAAATTTATTAGTAAGCAATAAAATAAGTCGCTTAAAATTGCTGGAAAAAGAATAATTAATTAAAAACAACTTTATGTATGTTACTGTATTTAAGAAAACTTTGAATAGCTGGCAACGTAGTAACATCCAGTCCAGTATTTGGCATAATATAACGAAGTAACCGGACAGTTTTAACTCGGCCAACTGGAAAATGCAAGTGTTGAACATCTGGCCTGACCTGGGGTTCTAAACGTCCAGGGATGTTCGTTGTAGAGAAATATTATCAAAAATACTTGAGTGAGTTTAGTTCTTAGTTGTAGAAAAGTGTAGTTAATCTAAAGTAGAAAAGTATTAATATAATATATATTATTTATTGGTTTAGTAGATTAAATGAAGTGAGTGAATTGTTATTAATATAATATTTATTTGTTCGTAGACGTTCGGGTAAGTTTTACAAATATAATTTATTATTGATTAATTAGAATGGCATTTTGGAGACCATTTGAAACGACAGTTCAAGATGATGTATCGCGGGAATCTAATAATTTGGAGTCACAGACAAATGACTTAACAGTAAATGATAGGGCCGAATTTCAGATTTACATGTTCAGTGTCAACGCGTTGTTTTAAATATGTACGCGTGTTTGAAAATGGAAAATTCTGAAATTTCTGATGCGGTTATCGCGAGAATTCACGAATTAACGAAAATCGGGTTTAGAACGATTTATAAGGTAATTAAATTAGGCACTGTTACGGATCATTCTTTAAAGCGAAAACGACCAAAATCAAAAACTGAATAAGGTTGACAATGCTACGAAAAATGTTATTCAACGGATTGTTTACGGGTTTTACTAGGACAATATAGTACCAACTTTAGAACTGATTCGTGATAAATTGCGGGATATTCCTGAATATAATTATCAAAGTTTGGAAACTCTGCGCGGTTTTGTTAAATTGTGGATTTAAATATAAGAAATTAGATAATCGAATGGTCATAATGGATTCTCGGCGTATAATTGAACTTAGACACGAGTATTTGCGCAAAATAAAAGGGTACCGTGATTCAAACAGAACTTTAATTTATTTAGACGAAACTTGGTTTGATACGCATGATGTTGTCAAGTATGGTTGGGTTGACGACACAAAAAACTGTTCTTTAGATACTCCGTGTTCGAGGGGAAAACGCGTAATTATTCTTCATGCCGGAAGTAAAGATGGCTTTGTACCTAATGCGTTGCTATTGTCGGCTAAAAACATAACTAAGTCTTCTGCTGATTATCACGAAGATATGACAGCCGATTTGTTTGAAAAATGGTTTGTCGAACAGATTTTGCCGAATATTCCGCCGAATTCGGTAATTGTTATGGACAATGCGTCGTATCATTCCCGAATATAATAGTTTATTTCAGAAAGGTATAGAGTAATAAAACCTCATTAGGTATGCAAAGGGAGCACAGAGTGACCCAACGAATATTTAAGCCACTTTCATAGTTTGGCATTGATTTCATTGTAAAATTCTTTCTTTTTATCAAGTGCAGGTAGTACCACCCGGGTTGGGGTCAATATATGGGTTTAGCCTATTGTTATCCATTCACGAACACTGAAAATAGTGTGCCAAAGGCGTGCCGGTAGGATACTCGTAAAAAGGAATAGTATATTCTGTAACAAGTTTAGAATGAAAATTCGATGCGAGTGGAAAGTTCCGAGCGCGAGCCGAAGGCGAGCGTGAGGAACGACGAGCATCACGAATTTTCATTCTAACCGAGAAGCAGACTATACTTTCTCCTCAATCACTATTATTATATTAGGTAAACACTCAATAATCCAAGAAACATTCTACTTTGTAATAATTGTTAGATTTGTACAGTTCTCAAAATAAAAAACTGGTGCATTATTGGAGGTATTTTCAACAATTGCGAGGTTAGGTTAGGTTATGGTTACGTGACAGCACTAATTTTGACACTTACTCAAGTTTTGACACTACGATGACAATCAACTGCGTCAAGGCTAATGTTATTATTGCTAACCAGTGTGAGAATATTATTCTATCACTAGAGAGAGAATGTAAATACATTTAAATTGCATGGGAGTAGAGGTGTTGCAGAATATTTCTTCAATCTCAAGAGAGAACTCCAGCACTCTGTAATCAAATTTGATTTCAGAATTGTCAAATTCTGTGATTATCGTGGAGAAAGAATTTTATTTTAACAGAATAAAAATAAGGCATTATGTACATAGTTTCTAGTGAGAGTCTTACTCTTTCTTTCTCATTTTTATAGTTTATTTCAGAAAGGTATAGAGTAATAAAACCTCATTAGGTATGCAAAGGGAGCACAGAGTGACCCAACGAATATTTAAGCCACTTTCATAGTTTGGCATTGATTTCATTGTAAAATTCTTTCTTTTTATCAAGTGCAGGTAGTACCACCCGGGTTGGGGTCAATATATGGGTTTAGCCTATTGTTATCCATTCACAAACACTGAAAATAGTGTACCAAAGGCGTGCCGGTAGGATACTCGTAAAAAGGAAAGAATTTTATTTTAACAGAATAAAAATTAGGCATCATGTACATAGTATTAGGTACACTTATTTTTTATTGAACATTATACAAAAAATACATTATACAGAAATTAAAATATAAAAAATCATAATATTCTTCGTCATCTGAGGAACTGTCATCTCCTCTTGTCGTTATAATTAACGGGTGGACGGTCCGATCGATCAAGTAGTCAAGATCCCACATTTTCTCCTCTTCTTTAATGACATGCTGGACTGCTTTTCGCCAGTTCTCTGGTGTCACCTCCTTAATGGCTTGATCAAACAGTAGCTTAACGTCTTTCATTTGAATGTCGTGTTGTGTCTTGCTACAAATCCTTTCACTTGCGCCCATATAAGTTCTATAGAATTTAGTTCGCAATGATATGGCGGTGTGCGCAGCACAGTTACACTATGTTTTTCTGCTATATCTTCCACGGCGTATTTCATAAAACGATGTTTGTGTAAATTTGCTATAGCTAATAGTTCTTTTTTTATCAAATTATCTTCAAATTCAACACTTTTGGTGGTTAACCAGTCAATAATTTCTTGTTTTTTCCAAGATGAAGTTGGAGTCTTCTCTATGCATCGAGAATGATAACTCGCGTTATCCATAACTACTACTGAATCAGCCGGAAGATATTTTATCATTTCACCAAAATAGTCTTCAAAAACATCCGAATCCATGTCCTCGTGGTAATCTCCCGTATGGCACGACTGAAAGGTTAGCAAACCTTCTTTTAAAAATCCCTCTTCGCTTCCAATATGGACGACTATTAGTCTTTTCCCTTTACCTGAAGGCACCTTAATACCCGTTGACAGGCCTTCCATGAAAGCTTGGCGAGCACTGGTTATATTTTTGTCTTGCCACATTTTTGGTGCTGTATAACCTTCATTGATCCACGTCTCATCAAGATAAAAGATTTTCTTCTGCTCTGTTCTGTAATGCTTTATACTTCTTAAGTATTTTCGTCGCCAGCAAACAATTTCATCGCTTTCCAGTAAAAGTGCTTTACGGTTATGCTTTTCCCAGGCAAAATCCATATTTCTCAAAGTGGTCCATAAAAGTTTTTTAGTTAACGGAATACTGTCATCCTGGCCAAGCTCCATTAAAATCTTATCTAGGGTGAGTATTTCTTTTTTTAAATAAAAAGAGTGAACTTTTCTTCGATTTACACTTTTGGTGTCTTCATCAAGGAGTTTTACTTTTACTGGACTTTTCTTAGGAGGCTCCTCTTGGCCTGCTATCTTTCTCCCCCGCAATAATTTAAAAACGGAAATTGGAACATCTTTTCGTTGGTGTAAATGTCGCCATTTTATTACTAATCTTATAATACTGTGAACACTATTTACGGCTTAACAGCAAAAACTGATGCGTTAAACTAAACAAATATACTTATAAAGGTAATGCACCTTGCGGCGCATGGTTGAGCCGAATCTGAAACAGGGTTGGAATTAGGCAGAGGCACTAATAGAAGGTTAAACGGTACCTGTTAAACGCAAAACGTAACTGTATAATCTACTACCTAAGTAATCCCTACACAATATTTCGATATTGACACTTCAGGCCAGAAAACATACTTTTCCTAATTCTCTTACGCAATTACTTGAAATTTTAATATTACAAACAATACTATTTCAAGACCTACGCCTATGGCCGACACCGATATTGAGCCGAACTGGACGGAATTCGCCATTTTATTACTCTATACCTTTCCGAAATAGACTTTAAATAAAATGCCCAACAGCAGCACGAAAAAGGACGAAATTTTAAAATTTATGAGAATCAAAAACATTAATATTCCTGAAAAGATTCCGGTAAAAAGAGAATTAATTAACATAATAAAAAGTAGGAACTTCCAAAAATAATATGTCATTGATAATATTTGCAGTATAGGTCCGATCATACCATTTTGCGATTACCCCCATACTATTGTATCTTTAATCCAATCGAAATGGTTTGGGGTACTGTAAAAAGTCGTTTAAGGAAATATAATCAGTCGCCAACTTTAAGCGCAGTCGTCCTTGATAATACTCAAATACTCAATGACAATTATAGCGATGTATGGCAAAATTGCGTAGCTCATGTTATACAAACAGAACGCGAATATTCTGTTTTACCGCCGATAGCACCAGCAGTTATCCAACTTGAAAACGATTCTACTTCGGAAGATTCTGACAATTCCGGTAATTTAATTCTTTTAAATAAATTTTCCTTGTAGGTATATTTAAAACGCGTTTTTTGTTTCTCAAGTATTTATAATAGATACCGTACCTATTTTCCAAAGCCAATAAAAAAGCAAAAAAATAACAAAAAATTAAAACAAAAAAAAACTAACTTCATATTCCTACTAACATGCCCGACCCAATCCTTTTTCCTGGTAAGATTAGCTCATACCTCCCCGTGGTTATTGCTGGGCAGACAATTTTTTCAGATTGTCTGGCTAAATGAGCATTATTTACAGAAAATTATATTACAAATTTTATGAGTTTTGTATGCAGGTTAATTTTAATCTACTACATCAATTTGAATGAAAAACATTATTTCACAATATTCGAATTTATAAAAAAATTTATATGCACGCCATTGGGCGGCACTTTCCTTCAAAGGGATTAAAAATATGGGACATTACATTATGCCTAGAAGAACTATACATTTATGAAAATTTTAGGAAATATTTAGATTATTCTGTAATAATATTTAAAATGACCGTACTAAGATTTGCATTAAAAATTAGGTTTTATTACTCTCTCGTACATAAAAGTAGACTATAAACAAGGTTATATCAAATCAGCCGAATGCCCGTATTTATATAAACAATTCTCAAGGTTGAGCACGGCCTTCATCATTCGTTTTTGAAACTACTTCCATGTAAAATGTGCCAAAAACTGCTACTCAAGGCCGAGCTCAGCCTTGAGAATTGTTTATAAATACCCTCTATTTACAGATGACGTATATCGGCTTACTTACGCTGCGCTCTGTATATACGTTGATGATATAAATAGAATTCGACACCCACCTACTCTGGTTCCTATTATCCGGATTGGGACTATGGCCCCTCGCGAATTGTCCATCACATTTATGAAAATTCAACAGCCTCCTACCGCCGCCGTGAGCATCCGAGGCGGCCGAAGACACCGAAAATAACGACAAGTCCGTCGTGACACTCTCGTGACTTGGTGATCTCAAAATCCTGCAGGCAACGCTCAAAACCGGCGTCTGAGGCGTCAACTGCTCACTTTTTTCACCATCGGTCGTCATATTTTTTTATGTTTATTTAAAACCTCCGACACTAACACAATCAAACAAAATTCTACATATCGCAAAAGAAACACTGTTAATTTTATCGTTTCAGATGATTTTCATTGTTAACTGAAGTGGCGAGGATTTACGCCTGCTACGATGCGAACCCGTAATCGATACAGTCACCCAGCGCCAGCGCGATGCAGAAATTTCAAAGCTAAGAGAAAAGTGTGTCACTCGTGGTGGACCTCACTATCTTTGATGCTCTCTCATTCTGTTAATAAGGTTGGGGGATGGGCCTCGAGGTTGCTGACAGGTAAATTTCACCTGTATATACCTACTGTGTACCTATGCGTATTTTACCAATAAAATCGGGTGGGTTGAAAGGGTTAGGTCGTCGATATTGCGTAATATACCTACTTACCTACTTATGTAGGCGTAGTAATATTGTTCAATAACATTTTGTATCGACGAGGGTGGTGGCTCATTTGTATAATTATCTATCCTCATTATTAAATCATGTTTATTTTAAGCTATTATCATTAAAACAGTAAAATTGAATATTTATAACTTTTACTCATCTTTTTTAATTTAGGCTGCTTTTTTTACTAAACTGGATGAGTTTTATATTAAGAGGTTTTTAAATAATGTAAAGAAAGTGGAAAAACGATCCTTATAGGTTGTTTTTAGAGATGCAACAGATAATGGTTTGGCCGAATAACGGATACCGATTATTCGGCCTGGTATGCGGCCGGATATCCGAAAATCCGGCCGCAAAATATTGTCGGTGACAACCTGTTTAGAATTTCAGGTTCGATTGGACAGCAATTTCGGAGATGGCCTTTTCATCCAAACATGCCGGAATTGCCGAGCTCCGTTCAAAATAGTTAAACCGCCGAAAGCTCACCAGAAAGGTAATTTAGATGAAGAAAGAGAGAGGAAAAGAAGCTTGATTAAAATAACACAATAACATGTAAGACGCAGTCGCGCCGGTTAGTGGTAGCTTATAATAACGAACAGAACATTGATGCGTAGGAACCGTCCGTAGCGTAGAGGGTTAAGTAAGGGCTTTCTAACTGAGGGGTCCCGGGTTCGAGTCCCGATGGTTTCACTTTTTCAATGTTCAGAATATTTAGCATCACCTAATGATGCTGCTTATAATATCATCTGAGAAATCTAAAAGATTGGATAAAAATAAGCCTATACAAGGATATATTTCGACGTAAAATTGGTCGCTCTACAACTTTTATTTTATTTTATTTTATTTTTTTTTCGGGCCGAGATGGGAAACTCATGTTCGAATGGGTCCAGGACCCAAACAGTGTTGGAGTCATCCCCAGGGAGATACCTACCATCCAAACCCACCTCAAACTCGCCGTTACCCCCGCCTCGGAATCACTACCCTAGCATACTTCGAGACGGGTGGCGGTCCCTCGCACACTCTCCGCTCACACCGTCATCTTCTCCCTCCTGTCACTCCTACCTCTCATGCCATATCGAGTCCATCTCTCCCCCTAACCATGCTCTCTACTACTCCACTCACCTCCATCCATTCCTCCTCCCCCCTCAACATTATCTCCACCATGTTCTCCCAGTACACCGCCTTCCCTAGTTTCCTCTCCAACTTCTTCATTACTTCCTCGTTCCTCCAGCATCTAAACACATGCCCCACATCATCCTCCACTTTACACCTCTCGCTCACACCAGTCTCTCTTTTCCCAATCTTGTGGAGGTACCCTACTCTCGACCCATGTCCAGTGAGCACCTGTGTCAAGAAGTAGTTCCCCTCCCCGAATTTCCGGTCCATCCAATCTCTCCTATTCCCAATCGCTCCTTTTAGCGCGCCCTCATACTCCTCCCACCTTCCATTTCCTCCTCCATCCATTCCCGTACCTCCTCTCTGGTCGCACCCCTCCAGCGTTTGTTCCTAGCTCTAGCCATCTCGTCCAATGTGTAGGACCTTGCCAGCTCCGCTGCTGCCAGTCCACCCACTGTCCTGTACCCCTGCACCACCCTCAGCAGTATCCCTCTCTGCACCCGCAGAAGTGGCCTAACCCTCGCATTCACCCCCGCTCTTCCACCCCACACCTCCGCACCGTACAGCAAACGCTGCTCTACCGTCCTACCAATTACCCTCCTCTTCCACTCTCCTGGCCCTTTCACATTACACATCAATCTGCACAGCCATGCTGCCCTCACTTTATCCTTCTCTGCCGCCTTTAGCATGTGTGTTCTGAAGGATAATTGACTATCCAACCACACCCCTAGGTATTTCACAGACACTATTTCCTCCATACGAATTCTCCTTCCCTTAACCATCACCCCCATTTCCCTTGTCCAGCTCCGTCCCTTCACTAGCAGCCCCACCGTCTTATCTTCCGCCACTTCCAGTCCGCAACGCTCTATCTTCTCCACAATCTTCATGCACATTATCTCCGCCTTTCTTTCTATCTCCGCCTCTCCCTTTGCCGTACATACCAGACACACATCGTCCGCATACACCGTAATCTCTCATCCCTCTTCACATACTATCCCACAAACCTCATCAAACACACACTTCCAGAGCGTCGGTCCAAGAACCGAGCCGTGAGGCACTCTAGCATCCATCTCATATCTCCTCCCTCTGGAGTCTACAATCACACCCCCCGTCAGGTAGTCCTCCACCAGGTTGACCAACCCCTGCTCCACTCCAAGCCTCAGCAACGCGCTAAACACTGCCCGTTTGCTGACACTGTTGAACGCGTTCCCGACGTCGTGAAGAACACGAGTAGGGCCAATTTATTCTTTCTCCAGCTGCCCTCCCTAGCTCTTTCCACCAAGCCCATCACCTTGCTCAGTGCCGAGATGCAAGATTTCCCCTTCGTGAACCCGTGCTGGTTTACCCTAAAACCCCCCATTCCTACTACAACTTTTATTTGGAACTTTTTTCAATACAACTTACCGTTACGGAAATAATTGTGAAAAACATAGAGAAACCTCGTCCCAAAATTGACTTTATAAGTCCATTCGCAGGAGAACAACAAAAAAGGTCAAATTATAAGTATTTTTATTGGATTACTAGCTTTTGCCCGCAACTTCGTACGCGTAGAAGTCGAAAATGGTTCTAATAGGATTTTTAATTAGTTTTTCACGTTAATTTTTTTATAACATATAAATTATTATGTTAAAATGTTAAGGTAAGTTTTTTTCATTCAAATATCCAAGAACAAATAAAATTGAAATTTCGAATTCAAATCTGCTTTAAATATTGCATTGCATTGCACCAAGCTTTTAAATGAGTTCAACGTTTTTTGAATAAAATCGTATTGAGTTTTCAAACGTGTCAAAATAAAGTTTAATTTAAATCAAAAGCATTAAGGAGTATTGAGATCAACTTCGATGCAAATCACCCCCAAAATATCTCTCTACCCCTTTGTAACACCGTAAGGTGATGTGTTTCAATAAAATACGAAACACATCTTCTATCAATTCTGTTAAAGAATGTTTTGCAAAATTTGAAGTATATTGGACCAAGGAATAACGTTGTCCCTTACAAACTTTGCCCGCGTTTTTCACCCCCTTAGGGGTAGAATCTTGAAAAATCCTTTCTCATCGGATGCCTACGTCATACAAAGAGCACACCCTCCAAGTTTCAGGTCTCTACGACCAGCGGTTTAGGCTGTGCGTTGATCCGTCAGTCAGTCATTCAAGACAAATCATTTTATATAGATTAGTAGATTAGCATAAATATCTAAGTAGTTGTAATCAACTACTGGGACCAGTAGAGTTACCTGGGCGTTTAACAGGACAGGATTACTTTTTGTAAAATAATTCACCTGCTTAAATGATACAGCAAAATGTACGGTTCATGCACGATGGTTGTCTTACCCCTTTAAAACTATTCGTATCTAAAATATCGATAATATAAGGTGAAGTGGGGTAAATGTGATCTACTTGTTGAATAGTTCAACTTTCATTCAACATAAAGTTGCAAAGAACAGTTTTAAAAATTTAACAAAAAAACCCTATACTTTTGGAGGGGTTTTGTATTAATCGTGTACAAGAAATTTAAATAATGTTTAATGTTGCGTGATGTTTCTTAAAATCATGTCAGTATATCACATTTACCCAATGGACTGGGGCAATTGTGATGGAAGTTTACATTTTTGTAGTAAATAACATATTTCCTACTCTGGGGCTATTGTATTAAAATTCACTTCAAGCTCTCCGCATGTGTTTTTTTGTAATTTATTTTGTTGAAAAAAAAAATACAGAAAATTTTGAACTTTTAGAAACAATCTCAGAACAAATGCAACGGCTACTCAGTTTAGAGAGCACCTCAGGAGTAGATTCTGAGACCAAACTAGAAAAAATTCAGAGAGTAGTCTTACCGGTTCTCGGGTAATCCTACTTGAAATTTATTTTAATTAAGGTACTGAAGGAAGTTAATTATTAATCAAGTAAATAAAATTAATAAAAGAAAAATTATGAAAGTTAAGAAAGGTAAGTGGGCGCCACCCTGAATAATACTAGTCTATTTGTTACTCACATCAGCATTATAGCGACAAATCCTGGAATATTGGAAGGGAAAATAAACTCTATGAACAATGTTATTAAATTTACAAGTTGTATATTGACTTTTTAATAAAAAAATTAAACAGAAAAAAAATGATTTTTTTTATTGAGTTGTTCTATGTTGAAGAAGCGATCTCGGTGAAATATATATGTTACTTTCCTGGAGTGGTGCATTCAGTCATGGTTCCAGATAGAGTCCTGGTTCCAGATAAACGTAAAGATATCCTGGATCCGGTCCTGGCTTCAGATGGAGTCCTTGTTAAAGTTCCAGATCTAGGTACAGATAACGTTCTGGTTTCAGATGGAGTCCTTGTCCCAGGTAAAGTGCTAAGGAACAATAATGGTAGTATCAGGAACAAATTTACCCAACTTTACAAAATCCAGGATGTCTGAAGTATGAATTTGATAACGAATTTGGTATTACAATGTTAAAGAAAATCATATAAAAACGTGGTTCATACATCCTGTATTTTAATTTAAAAAAATAATCAAAGAAAGCAAATAAAAAAACAATAAAATCGAATAATTGATTCTATACCGGTAAATATAGACGTATATTAAATATGTATATATTTTAAAAAGGTTTGCAATATCTTCAACTATATTCAAAGAGAATATGAAAAGAAATATGAAAGAACAAAAAAAAACAAAATCATATCGATATATATTCCTGGCACTGGAACGACATTGCTACTTAATAAAAATATGAAAGTGGAAAACTGCTAAGAAATAATAGTTAACATACATTTAAGCGAAATAACTCACCATTCACATGAATGCACTTTTTTAAGATAAGATACGTTTGGCTTTAATAGCACATGTTCACAGGAAAGAAAGAATGGAACCTCTTTGCCACTGTTTAAATACACAAAATCATATGAGAGATAATAGACTTACGTCTCATGTTCATGTCAAGCTCAGACGCTTTGACCAGGAAAGGAATTTACATTTCAATAGTGAATTCTTAATTCACATTTAATTAATAATTGATAGAAGAAGAGTTAAGAAAGATGTCGAAGTGTGACTAACAAATAGCAGTGGATATTTTCACCACAGGCGGAACTCGTTCGGCCCGTATTAAAACGTTGATTTCGACTCTTGTCGACAGTAAGTATATTCAGCCTCGAAACATTTCTCGGTGTTGGGCATTAGAAAGGACTGGCTATTCGCCGCCCATACGATAATTTATTATTAATTAACTGGGAGGAAGGTAAAGTGAACGAAATTAACGTTACACAAAGGAACAAAAACTAATAAAACTTAATACAAAACACTTCTAAATGTCTCAATTTTTTTAAAGAAACTGGAAATTCGTGCATTCCACGTCTATCAACGATAGGATTGGGTAATAGGTTTATAATATCCTGCTGAAGTACATCAGTATTGGCCATACGAATTTGTTTCCTTTAGATCGTGTGCATTTAACTATCCACCCATCATCCGTATGTTCTGATACAAGTCCCACGTAATGTTTGATTTTTTTTTGTGCAATGTTTTACCAATATCCAGCTTCCGACAGATACATTTCATAATTCCTGTTGAATTCAAATTCTCTTTGTTCTTGTCTTCATCATTTGCGTCTTCTTCCTCCTCTACTTCTGCTTCCAAAAGTGTATCCGGAAACTCGTCGGTGTTATCCGAATCCATCAATATTGGGGTAATCGATTCTTCGTCTTCGCTGCTACTATTTGATATTGCCTCTCGTTTATTTCGTTTTCTGGGGTTTCCCTCAGCTATCTTAATAATTTTTGTAGTTTTTTCTTTTTGTTGGTTTTTCTCTTTCAAAACATCAATAGCTTGTTGTGATGTCAAAATTTCAGATCCAGGGCATAGGTAACCTCTTTTTATTTTTCGTTGGTGAGTTCGGAAATTGCTTTACCGTTGATAACAACAAATCTTCAAAAGTAACGTTCTCCTTTTTTGATAGACCTGTACTTGATGAAGGTGTAATTGATTCGGTTTCGTCCACTCTCGCTGCAACATTTTTTGTTTCGTTGGAAGTGACAGCTTCGCTTATAGCAGCTGCCGTAGATTCTCTTCCTTAAGAAGAAATTTCTTTTGTTTCGGGGGTTGCTTCAATGGATACAATTATACTTCATCAACGTTTTCGTGTATGGATGAACTGGGACGTTCTATCGTCTTCCATTTGTTAAGCAGGTCTGGTGGAAAAGATGTTTCAGGGATGACGTTACGGTTAAAATTAACAATTCTACCTTTTTTTCAACCATTAGTAATTACTTCCGGGTTCACCTGTTTCCATGTTTTAGGTACACAAAATCTGGGAAAATATTTGTTTTGGTAATTTGTGACCTACATATGCTGCTGCCGTTGCCAGGTAACAAGTTTTTCATCCCATTTTATTTTGAACGGTTTAAATCAGCCAGATCAAGTGGTTGTAAAAGGTGACTTGACAAATTATAATTTGTTCTCGCACTTCTAACGTCTCAATATTCATATGAGTGGAATGTCCATCGTAAATAATTAGTACAGGTCTTTCAGGGGGAAGTGACGGAATTATAGTGTTTATGAAGTAATTTTTAAAAACGGCTTCTTCCATCCATCCCTTCTTTGTAGCTGCATAAACAGTACCCTCAAAATAGGTGCCTGGTGGAGCTATCCATTGATCCCATAAGTGCAAGCCTTTATAAGTCATTAGTGGTGTGGCTCTTTGACCAGCGGCACTATGCATAAGAGCAATAGTGGTATTTTCTTCCCTTGGAGTACTAACTGTTCTTGAAGAGGGTGCATTTATACCTCCTACAACTTTAGTCTTTCTCGGATCAATACATAAGCTGCTCTAGTCCAAATTCCAGATCCTTTCAGATTTGTCGTGAAGATCGTGTTCATCCATTATTGATTTTAGTAAATTATTTATTAATTACAAAAGGATCAAGGGCCTTCTTGCGAGCATATTCCACGTTTTGTGGAACTTTTATACTTAATCTATGTCGCTTTTTAAACCCCTGAAACCAATCTTCGCCTAGAACGCCATCCTTGAAATTAGTTTCAATTTGGTTAGTCTTCACAAAGCTACCCACAGTTTCTAAAACTTCTTTTCTTGATAATCCATATTCCCATTTCTCCATAGTTTTCAGACCATTGGCTAATCTAACTTCGTCATCAGTAGAAATTGACGTTGGTCGTCCTTTAGTTGCTTTTTTTGTCTGTAGGGTCACATTTGGTATTTTAAATAATTTTGCAGCCTTATAAATTGATTTTTACTTAATTACAGTTACCTGTAAATAATTGTCATATAAGTAAAGCGTGATCTATAGACGTCAAAAAATAATAGTTCAATACTATTAAACGCTTTACAAAATTAGAAAAATTAATTTCGAAAGAGCAGACCGTCCACTAAGAAGCAACAACTACTTCTCGGGCTATATGCCCCGACAGACATTGAATTACACTTCTAAAGTAAACGGGGTTGGTATATCTGTTAAGATAGAACCAACTATTCTGGTTTGCGATTAGAAGGAATAACATCACTTGTGGACCGGTTTCGGCGTTTTTGCGCCTCATCAGCACAAGGTAGATGCTATTCGTCCAGAAGCTCTGAGAGCATAATCCTGGACTAGAGACTATGTTGATACCACACCAATACATTAGCCTTAGTAAAGGAAATGTTAAGAGTGCGATATCGGCAACATCTCTACATCTAATCACCAAAATTCTATATCGACAAAAAACCATCTCGGTTTTGTAGGTATTTACTTAATCACAGTTACCTGTAAATAATTGTCATATAAGTAAAGCGTGATCTATAGACGTCAAAAAATAATAGTTCAATACTATTAAACGCTTTACAAAATTAGAAAAATTAATTTCCAAAGAGCAGACCGTTTACTTTAGAAGTGTAATTCAATGTCTGTCGGGGCATATAGCCCGAGAAGTAGTTGTTGCTTCTTAGTGGACGGTCTGCTCTTTGGAAATTAATTTTTCTAATTTTGTAAAGCGTTTAATAGTATTGAACTATTATTTTTTGACGTAAATTGATGTTCGGCCTGCTAAAACATTTTCCTTCATTAGAAGTTTTTCATTTGCAGCAACGAACCATGATATCTATAACAAGTAAATATTTTAAAACTTGCTCTACAACTGTTTAATGTAGACTCCAGCATTTATAATTTTAAATCTCGCGCCGCGTCAACTCTTCTACTTTTTCCGGTGGATGTCAAAACGAGGCCATATTGGCTCTATGTGGTTCCTACAGACACTTTTACTTTGTCATCGGTCGGGTTAACATGTCTTATAATTTAAAAAACGATTAAAATGTTCAAGAACTAAGTTTGAGTTTTAATATTACCGAAATTAAGTGCCCAAGACTACACTATTTAAGAGATCCATTTATAATTCTAGAAAGTTATACAAACGGGGTAAATGTGATATACTATGACACATTTTTTAGCCCCACTTGGAAGAATACATTTACCCCAACAACAATATTCAAAGGGGCAAATTTGTTTTAGCAACATTCCGAGGTTAATATCAAGTATTTAATTGAATAACCAATATAATATGTTTTTCTAAATTACTACGAACTATTGTGTGGATAAAAATTAGATTAATACTCCTACTTACTATTGACTATTGACTATTTTTTCAAAATTTTGACAATTTTTGGCCATTTTTCAAAATCTTAACTATTATTGACCATTTTTGACAATTTTTCTAAAATTTTTACCATTTTTCAAAAACTTTGACAATTTTCAACAATTATTGACCATTTTTGACAGTTTCTGACAATTATTGACCATTTTTCAAAATTATTGACCATTTTTGATAGATTTTGATAATTATCGACCATTTTTCAAAATTTTAATAATTTTTGACAATTATTGACCAATTTTGTCGATAATTGTCCATTTTTGACAATTTTTGATAGTTTTTGACAATTTTTGAAAATTTTTGACACTTTTTGATAGTTTTTGACAATTTTTGAAAATTTTTGAGCATTTTTCAATTTTTTTTTAAAATTTTTGACAATTGACCATTTTTGAAAAATTTTGACCATTTTTCAAGTTTTTTTAATAGTTTTTGACAATTATTGATCATTTTTGACAATTATTGACAATTATTGACAATTATTGACAATTATTGACAATTATTGACAATTATTGACAATTATTGACAATTATTGACAATTATTGACAATTATTGACAATTATTGACAATTATTGACAATTATTGACAATTATTGACCATTTTTGACAGTTTTTGACAATAATTGACAATTTTTGACAATTTTTGACAATTTTTAACAATTTTTAACAATTTTTGACAATTTTTGACAATTTTTTACAATTTTTTACAATTTTTTACAATTTTTTACAATTTTTTACAATTTTTTACAATTTTTTACAATTTTTTACAATTTTTTACAATTTTTTACAATTTTTTACAATTTTTTACAATTTTTTACAATTTTTTACAATTTTTTACAATTTTTTACAATTTTTGACAATTTTTGACAATTTTTGACAATTTTTGACAATTTTTGACAATTTTTGACAATTTTTGACAATTTTTGACAATTTTTGACAATTTTTGACAATTTTTGACAATTTTTGACAATTTTTGACTATTATTGACCATTTTTGACCATATTTCCAAATGTTTGACAATTTTCATATAATTTTATTTGATTTTTAATCTGATACATTTTTAATGAATGAATCTCTTAGGTTTATTATCGGAATATGAAAAGCATGTACTTTTTAAAATAATACAAAAAAATCGATTTTTTCGCAGAAATCTATTTATTTTTCATTAAAATCCATTTTTGACAAATCGATTAATTTTAAATAAAGAAAAATCGATTTTTATTTAATCGATTATTTTCCATTAATTTCACATCCCTAGGCTATATTTGGAGCGTTCCACTAAGCGCTCACGACCGCGGCTTTTCCCGTTCCACTTGTTTGTGGGCGTTACTATCATAAGCTCAAGTGGAATGGATTATGGAGCGTTTTGAGCGTTCATGTACACATTAGGTACAAATGGCGAGTTTCCAAAAATAAAGTAGAAGTTTAAAGAGGTTAGGTTAGTCTTCAATAACTGTCAGCTAACTTGATTTATATTTAAAAAATATACAATTTAATTGTTTCTATTTCATTTTAGCAGAATTTTTTATTAGTTCGAGTTTGAATATAATCAATGAAAGCTGTTCATTCATCAAACTAGGTTATGTTATTAATAATTAAGCAGAAATGTATAAGTAGCTGATGGATATAAACTAAAACTAATTTTTTACTTTATTATTTTACTTGTTTCTGCACGTGCAGCATCGGCTTCCGAAACCGAAGCTTCCATTGAAATTTATTTTTCTGCATCATATAAAGTAATTTTGGTTGTCGCCATCTTTGAGTTTTGAATACCATATTTCGAAAACAATTTCCCAAATTTGCGCCGAAATATTCTCAACGTCCACTTCGACCCACCTCTTTAGATGGGTCGTTGTGAGCTTGGTGTGAGCGAAAGTAATGACGTCATGAATGACGTTTTCGCCGCGGCCACAACGACCGCTGGAATGGCTAAAGGAGCATTTTGATCGTTGTGAGCGCTTAGTGGAACGCACCCATTGACGATTCTATAGTGACGAAGAAAGGCATTTCTCGAAAAATAATGCATTAAGTGCTATCAACTAGTAGGGTCGATGAAACATTACAGAAATTTTATTCTGTTCCTGTTCCCTCAACATCTGCTAAAAATAATGACTTATTTACAATAACCGAAAATTTATCGGAAACACCAACACGAGGGATAAAGATCCAGAACTGTTCCCATTTTACAATCTTATATATAAAAATGAATTTGCGTAATGTATGTACGCGCATAGCTTCAGAACGCCGCTTAACAAATTGGATAATTCTTTTTTTTGTGTTCGTTATTGCCACGGCAAGGTTTGTATACAAAAAAAAATGTAAAAATCGATCAATTAATTAAATTAATAGTGCTAAAATAGTTATTTATGATACTTTTTTCGCAACGAGTGCGCAAAAGTAATTCACACCAATCCAAAAAAAAAGGTGAGCGGTCGTCGGATCGCCGACAGGAGCTTGCTTCTTATGCACAATAAAATGACCATTTTTGACCATTTCTCGAAAATTTTGACCATTTTTCAAAAATTTTGACAATTATTGACCATTTTTTCGAAAGTTTGACCATTTTTGACTATTTTTTCAAACTTTAACAATTATTGAGCATTTTTGACAGTTTTGACAATTATTGATCATTTTTGACAATTTTTCAAAAATTTTGACCATTTCAGACCATTTTTCCAAATTTTAACCTTTTTGACAATTTTTGAGCATTTTTGACTGGTTCTGACAATTATTGACCATTTTTGTCAATTTTTCAAAAATTTTGACGATTTTTAACAATGATTGACCATTTTTGACAGTTTTTCATAATTATTGACCATTTTTTCAAAAATTCGACCATTTTTGATGATTTTTCTAAAATTTTGACCATTTTTCAAAAATTTTGATAGTTTTTGACAATTATTGACCATTTTTTCAAATTTTAACAATTATTGACCATTCTTGACAATTATTGATCATTTTTGACAATTTATCAAAAACTTTGTCCATTCTAGACCATTTTTCCAAATTTTAACAATTTTTGACAAATATTGACCATTTTTGACAATTATTGACCAATTTTGACAGTATTGACAATTATATTGAACATTTTTGACAATTTTTCAAAAATTTTGACCATTTCAGACCATTTTTCCAAATTCTAACAATTATTGACCATTTTTGAGCATTTATGACAGGTTCTGACAATTATTGACCATTCTTGACAATTTTTCAAAAATTTTGACCATTTTTCAAAAAAATTTAGAATTTTTAACAATTATTGACCATTTTTGACAGTTTTTTATAATTATTGACCATTTTTTCAAAATTTTGACAATTTTTGACCATTTTTCAAAATCTCAACAATTATTGACCATTTTTGATAGTTTCTGACAATTATTGACCATTTTTGACAATTTTCAACAATTATTGACCATTTTTGACAGTTTTTTATAATTTTTGATCATTTTTCCAAATTTTAACAATTATCAACCATTTTTGACAGTTTCTGACAATTATTGAAAATTTTTCAAAGAATTTGACCATTTTTCAACAATTATTGTCCATTTTTGACAGTTTTTAAGAATTATTGACCGTTTTTTCAAAATAATGACAATTTTTGACCATTTTTCAAAATTTTAACAGTTATTAACATTTTTGACAGTTTCTGTCAATTATTGACCATTTTTGACAATTTTTCAAAAATTTTGTCCATTTTTCAAAAATGTTGACAATTTTCAACAATTATTGACCATTTTTGACAGTTTTTTATAATTACTGACCATTTTTTCAAAATTTTGACACTTTTTGACCATTTTTGCAAATTTTAACAATTATTGACCATTTTTGACCGTTTCTGACAATTATTGACCATTTTTCAAAAATTTTGACAATTTTCAACAATTATTGACCATTTTTGACAACTTTCAAAAATTTAGAAAATTATTGACTATTTTTTTCAAATATTCAACAATTTTTAACAATTCTTAACAATTCTTAACAATTTTTAACAATTTTTGACCATTTTTGACAGATTCTGACGATTGACCATTCACGTTTCACACTTCTTAATGACAGTACAAAATTATTACCTTTGACAGAAAACAAAACACAAAATTATCTAAGGTAACTTAATAAATAAACAAATAAAAAAGGGTGTTATAATGATTATCCCATTTAAAAAGCATTGTACCTACTTTTTCGCACTCTTTTGGGTGTTATAATGAAACTTCCATTTAAAAAGCATTGTTCTTTTTCGCACGCTTTAGACGTATGTATCAAATGTAATTTCACGTAATTTATATGAGTTTGTAAATGCTTAATTTTAATGGTGGTCGTAGATAAAATGTGTTATTTAGGTTGCTTTAAATGGATTAAAAATGGCGTCGATTTGAATGTTTGTGTTTGTCATGACAAAAAGCTAAGTAAAATGTCAGATGAGTGCAATCTGCCTAGCCATTAGCGGAAATATTTAAAATTAGCGTTAAAAAAACTACTAAAACGTCACTTTTATTACGTTTTGATAATAGTTTAGATTGAATTTACTGTTTGGACCCTTACTTTGTGGAATCTAACATTAATAGTTTAGATATTAAATCGTGTTTTGTGTGTTTGGATGTGAGTTTAGAAGTTGGGTCGTGTTTATTGTTAAAAATGCCACCCGTAAGAAATATCAAAATATCGGTCGGCGTACGCGTAACGCAAGTCGGGTATAGTCTTCGACATCATGAGACGGAAGAAGAGCGATGTCAGCAATTGGAAGAAAATAGGATGAGAATTTCTCAAGCGAGGTCTACCACCTTCCAGGAAGAACCCATACCATCGACTTCAAGCGAGAGCCGAACAAACAGACGATCAAATGTAACAATTACCTATGAACGTTTGGTGTTTTTATATGATGCAACAGTCGATTACGCTGGTGATAAATCGATGGATTTTGGAACAATTAATACTATTTTTCGATATTGCAGCACTTTGAGGTTTCGACTGGAACCGACAGGATTATGTTGCATGAATGGAAAGGACAAATTACCGAAGCTAATGACACCACCTGAACCACTCAATTCATTACTTTCAGGGCAAGATCCTCTATCGAAGCATTTCTTGCAGAATATACAAAGCTACAACAGTATGTTCCAAATGACATCATTTGGTGCAAATGTTATTGAACAACGTGGTTTCAATTTAACTTTTAAGGTGTTAATTATATGAGAATTTCTCAAGCGAAAGGAAAAACCAAGAATAATGTACATTACAAGGCATTACAATTGAATATAAGAATAATTTTAAGAATAGTATTTATTTACCATAATTGAGTAAATAAGTGTGTGAAATGATTCATAAAATTCATTTAATTTATTGACAATAAATGTATTCCAATATTTGTCAATAAACAAATTAATATGATGAATATATACCGTCGTATTATTTTATTTTAACCTTTTATTTCAATACATGGTCCTATTGAAAACAGAAGCTTTTGTTCATTTTTTTTAATTTTGTCATAAAACAAAGTCTCTTAGGAATTCAGAAAATATGGCGGTACGAAGTTCGCCAGGTCAGCTAGTTCATTATAATTTTAAATGAAAAATCCCATGCAAGGAAAGTTAAAATTAAAATATATTTCTTAAAACTTAAATTTGTTGCCTACTGTAATTTCTAATAAATCTTTAAATTTGATCTTTAGTAATTTATTTAAATGAAATTCAGAAATTGTACTAATTTTCACCGCCATAAGCTATGTCATGTTAGAAAAAGTGCTCATAAAAAAGTACCGTGTGCAACACAGTCGTTTGTTTGATTTCTGGATGGTGATCTTAGGAAAAATACAGCGTACAACACGTGCGCAAATGCTAATTTCTCTTTCGTATGAAATTAGCAATTTTGCGCACTTGTTACACGATATACTATTGTTGACTAGAGTAATAATATGGGTCGTTAATCTTTAATTAAACCAATTATTACGCATTCACAGTCTGATGAGGGTTTCAATTAATTTTGTATTCCTATTACTTATTGGGAAAATCGCAGTATCTACTCTACTACGTCTCAACAAACGTCCGATTGCTATTCAAATTAAATAATTCATTTAAATTACTAATCAATGAAATCATATATTTCAGTGAAACCTGAAAGGTATCAAACGTTTTTCTTTAATATACAGGGTAACGAAATTCATTATGTATAGTCAGTTTACAAACTAAACTGAAGATTTTAGACCCCAAAATATTTTGATTCCGCACAATATGCGTTACATATCAGGCTTCCGAAAGAGGGCGCTTGAACTTCAAGCACTCTATATCTCGGAAACCTGTAATATTTATATAAGGTATATTGTGCTAAATCATAATAGAGTCTACAAATTACATTTTTAATGAAACACCCTGTATAGATCAGGGGCAGTTCGTGCAAGATGAAAGTGGGTTTTTAGGTCAATTCCGTTCATTTGCCATCAATAGTTGTTATGGTGTCTGACTTCTTAACTCAAACTTCAATCATCTGCAATCGAAGGTATAGCACTGAGCTCTTGTGTAATCAGTTCTAAAATGGTGTGGGAATGCCTAGGCTAACCTAACCTTACTGTGAATTCCAAGACACACTGGAATAGAAGGAAATGAAATATCAGATGAACCACCAAAGAGGGGACTGAAACACCCCTTTGGAGGCCGGATCCCTTTTGCGGTATCAGCTCCAATGTAATATTGGAAGAAATAGGCAAAGCCGAAATAAGAGAAGATCTGACCATTGGAAAGATCTAGTAGGACTTATACAATCAAAGATTCTTCTGGGTGACTACAACTTGTTTGAGATCAAATAAATGCCTAAGTCAGAGTAAGACTGCACTAAGAGTTTTAACAGTGACCTAACGGGACAATGTCGCTTAAATGGGCACTTGAAAAAGCTCAAAATAGTGGAGGAAGAAGAATGTAGATTCTGTGGCATGGAAGGAGAAACCTCCATCCACATTCTTGCGAATTGCACTGCAATTCAGAATCCTAGAGCACAACACCTAGGAGACTACTGGATAGAAGAAGGACACTTACTTAAGCTAAAGTCTGCAGACATCCTAAAATTCCTCCGGGAAATAGGACTAAAGGAGATACTAGTCTCTGAGACTTTCCTCAGGAACTAAGTAGAAGTAAGGGGACACAATAAATCTTTTAGGTCTCAGTGAATTTCACCTTAATAAACTGATATGATATTTTATTTTGTGTTTATAATTTTTTTATATTTTTATTGTACCCGGAATAATTTCCAATTTTGCAATTTTAATTTACTACACAATGTACTCGCCTTTTTTTTATGAAATCTCAGCTTCTCAGAGTTTGGGTTCATGGGTTTAATGTGTAAGAAATCTAATTACTGTTCTTTTTTTATGGGCGCCAAAATTCAATGTTATTTAAATAAAAATTTTAACATCTGATTTGGATTTAAATACGGTCCTGTGTACTCACCCTGAAAGTGCCCCAGTGATGAGTAACAGGTGTTCAATATAGTTGTATCGACTGATAAAAAAAAATTACTTCGAAATAATACTTGGGATGAAACAATTTTAAATTTATTTTATGATATTTATTTGTGAACATAAATTAGCAAGGTTAACGTTATTTCTTACATCAAAAAGGAAAATAAAACTTAACTAATATGGTCTTTCACTCAAAAACCATTCATTCGATGAAAATTATTTTTAATACATGCAATTATGCAACTTTTTATACATTAGTGTATTTCCAGTGATACCGTTTTAAATAAGCCAAAACGAAAAGCAAAATGGACGATACAGTTGTATCTGAATTTGCAAAATATCTAAATTCCTTTTATATACCCTCACAAGTACGTTTTTTATTTTAAATTGAAGTTTATTAAATACCTTTTATCTTCTATTAATGTTGAAAAATGAATAATCACTTCTTTCCTGTTTTAGACCGCTCTGGGCCTTTGTGAAGTAACCTCCAAAACGAAAAGCAAGACAACTCCAATCAATGCCTCTTGATGAAATTTAATATATGGTTTATTTAAATTTATTTACTTACGAAGATCCCTCGGTGTTTATTTTCTTCAGGAACCGTGTTACAAGGTTAGTTAAACTATTTTCACTATTAATTACATAGATATTTTATCAAATTTACAAACTTTTTTCACTGAACGAAATAGCGTGCTTCTTGTAGAAAATTCATTTTCGAAAAGGGGCGACGCTTTCTCTATCAACAAGTACCTAACAACCCATTTCCTTTTTCTTCCTTAGCAACAAACTGCCTACTATCTCTAAAAGTAAATTCTTTGTTTGATTGTCATTGACCAATCAAATTAACTTATAGTTGTTCATTAGATAGATTTTAATATATTCTTTGATAGATTTAATCTTTTTTAAAAGAAAACATCATATTTTAAATTTCTAAATGGATTGTTTGACATATTCAATTTAGGTTGGTAATTTTCCTGTTCTAGCTGACAATTCTATGTTTAAACCTGTCATACATCAGATGATAAATACTTTCACAGGTGTCATAGATCTAATAACTGTATTAAAAGTTTTTCTATTTTAGATTCTACCATAATACGAATAAAGTTTCGCAATGCTTTTGGACAAATTTAATTTTACATGAAGAAATTCGAGATAATACATAAAAACCATAAACATTCCCGTTTAAAGGTGGGTCTTATATTTGATACCAGGTGATTTGTTTGAGTTTTCTTTATATAATTGAATTTTAGACTTTATCCATTGTATGTATGTACGAGGTACATTATAAATTTTGAATTGCTTCTTTGAGTTTGATTTATTTTAATTCAAATCATTTAAATAGTTTTCCTTCTATAATTATTGAAGCTTTTATGTTAGAAGTAACTCGTGTCGGTTATGTACAATGTGTAGTTATTATTTTTCATATCAATACATACCTACATGGGTATTTCTTCCTATACCAGGACAGAGACAGGCGAAACAGTTCATTAGAGCAAAGATAGGAAAACTGTCAAAGCCGTAGTAGGTATGTTAACAGCTCAACCGACACGCAAAGCTAATGGGGTTGACAGACGACGCCATATGCAGATTCTGTCATCTAGAAGAGGAAACTGCAGAGCACATCCTATGTCAATGTGACTGCCTGGCGAATATGCGATTTCTTGTACTAGGCGATGAGAAGCATCCGGCAAGAAATTACATGAAAAATTCAGTCTCGAGACTGATTGGCTACATAAAAAGAGTCGGTCTGGAGAATGTAATCTAGATTCAGAGGACCACAATAGATCTGAAAAGGTCGCAGTGGAATAGTCCGATTAGCCACCTCATCAAAGATTATTCTGGGTGACTACAACCTGTTGAGATCAAATGAATGCATAAGTCAAAGTGATACTGCACTAAGAGTTTTAACAGGGATCCTAAAGGGACACTGTCGTCTGAATGGGCACTTTAAAAAGCTTAAAATAGTGGAGGAAGAAGAATGTAGATTCTGTGGCATGGAAGGAGAAACCTCCATCCACATACTTGCGAATTGCACAGCAATTCAGAATCTTAGGGCACAACATTTATGAGATTACTGGATAGAAGAGGGACATTCATCTAACTTAAAGCCTCCTCCTCCCTCCTCCGGGAAATAGGACTAAAGGAGATACTAGTCTTTGAGACTTTCCTCAGGAACTAAGTAGAAGTAAGGGGGCAGAATAGATCTTTTAGGTCTCAGTGTCAATTTTAAGGTTTACGAAACAAGATTTTTCAGGTTACCACCCTTGAAAGTGGCCAGTTCTTTCTTAAGCTCTTTTACATGGCAAATATAGGTCTTATTCGATCATTTTCCCCATTAACGGCAATTAAAATAAATTCTCGGTCAATGATCCAATATCTTTCTCAGCGCGTAAATCCATTTATGGAAGGAAATCAACCACTGCGAAACATTGTTACGCAGGAGCAGACGCCACCCGATGTAACCAAAGCTCTTTTGAACATATTTGAAACTGGTTGTGAAGTATACGAACAATTTCTAAAGGAAATATTTGAAAATATGACCAAACCTCTTTCTGACACTATTAGTAGAATTAAGCTTTCGCCGTTCAAAACAGCAGCTGGAACTGTGCCACAGAAGCAATCCAAAATTGCACACAAACAAAATAGTGAGACACAGCGTATTATCGAGCTAGCGAAGGAATGGGGATATAGTATGGAGTTAGTGTTAAGTGATTGACACAAGATAACTTCCTTTTCGAAGAAGGCGTTTTGAAAAAAGAAACGCAAAAGTCAAGCCTATTTGTTGAATTAAACAAGGTACTTATTGATCCCCATGATTACAGTCTAGTACCTAGCTCAGGCAAGTTTTGTCTATTGGTCGATGTTATGATGGGTATTCGAAAAGTGCAGTGGAAAAATTTGACCACCTTCCAGGATCTTGCTAGTGCATTCTGCAATATGATAAGTTCTACACTGAAAGTATGTATAAATAGAGTCAACTTTATTTTGGATAGCTACTTAGAAATGTCACCTAAGTCTGGAGAGAGATTTCGAAGGTACAGTAAAGTATATAAGAGTATATCACAATCCATTCAATCACAGATGATGTAGCATTACCTGTTCAAGCTCAGAAATTTTGGGGTTGTGTACAAAATAAAATTAAGCTTCAAACATAGATTAGGAATTATTTGCTACAACATGCCCCTCGTTTTTGTGAAGGGGTTGAAATAGTATGCGGTGCAACAAATATCGAACCATGTCAGTTGTATGCCTCATCACGTTCTTCTAGTACCCTGGACATGTTACAAAGAAATAACATAGAAGAAGCATGTTGTAAGTCTATGGGCTATCACATCAGCAATGCCGTGTTCTAATTTGACACTTGCTTAAAGTATTATTCTGACGTATGTAATATCATATCTGAATTATATATATTGTGTAAAGTATATTAGTAAAATAGTTTATTAATAATATTTATTCTTTCGTCCGTCGTTCCACCCAACAATTGGTAGCAGAGCGTGGTTGCTGGTATAAAAAAATATAGTCGGTGAAACTGAAATTTTTTCGAAATGAGCACGTTGACGGCAACCGCTTCGTCGTCGTACCATCGCATCGAAGCCCTAACAAAAGAAAACTACGATACGTGGTGTCTACAAGCTCAAGCAGTGCTAACCAAAAATGGCCTGTGGGAATACGCAAGTGGAGAGATATCCGAACCGATTTCAACCAGCGACGAGACGGAAAAGAAAGAATTTCGGAAAAAAGATCTACTAACTCGGTCAGAATTATTATTACTTATTTCACCATCAGAGTTGAAACAAATAAAAGGCTGCAAGACTTCGTACGAGCTTTGGCAGAAACTGAAAAGCATTTATCAAAGTACGGGTCCCGCAAGAAAAGCAACACTGCTGAAGCATCTCATACTGAAAAAGTATGATAACGGTGACGTACGCGAACATCTAAATGACTTCATGAATACTGTCGATAAATTAGCAGATATGGACATTACTCCAAATTCAGATCTGCTGAGTATCATGATGCTATACAGCTTACCCGCTTCATATGAAAATTTCAGAATAGCGGTAGAATCTAGAAATACCTACCAAAGCCCGAAGAGCTGAAAATTAAAATTATAGAAGAAAGCGAAGCTAGAGATAATCAAGATCTGAGAAAGGAAAGAAGAGAAGGTGCGTTCTATTCCAAAAAGAAGCTGAAATACTGCCAGAAATGTAAGAAACAGGGACATAATACTAATGAATGCTGGAGTAAGAAAAATAAACGTCAACAAAATCAAACATTCCAGAAAAGAGAAGAGAAAAACTTCAGTATAACGCCGACTTGTTTGTCAATTACCTCTGCAGATACCTGGTGCCTTGACAGTGGTTGCACGTCCCATATGTGTGCACAGGAAGAACATTTTGTGAACATGAATTCTGAAACTGGAACTTTGCGGTTAGCGTCTGAAAATCACACTACTAAAGTTGAAGGTAGAGGTAAAGTACGTATAAACATCGAAAATGAAACAATTAACCTTATTGATACATTATATGTACCTACCCTGGCAACAAACCTGATGTCAGTCGCAAAGATCACTGAAAAAGGAAACACCATATTGTTCACAAAAGATAAGGCATACATTAAAAACCAAAAAGGTGAAGTAAGTCTAACTGCTACAAAAGAAAACGGTCTGTACTACACAAAGGGAGAAAAAGCAAATATAGCAAAAACTGTTAACAATATTGAAATTTGGCATCGTAAACTTGGACATATTAATGAGAATGACTTAAAGTTAGCTGCAAACAAGAACCTTATTAAAGGATTGGTACTAGAAAAAGGAAATTTACCGGACTGCGAAGCATGCATTAAAGGAAAGATGGCTAGACTACCATTTTCATCCCTAAACGGACCACAGTCTACACAAGCTCTGGAAATTGTGCATAGTGACGTCTGCGGACCAGTCAACACTGAGACTCTAGCCGGATCAAAATATTTCCTGACATTTCTGGACGACTACACTAAATATTGTTATGTCTACTTCATATCGCACAAAAGCGAAGTTTTTGAGAAATTCAAAGAATACAAAAGCGAAGTTGAAAAATTTCACAACAAACCGATAAAAAGCTTACAATCTGATAACGGAAAGGAGTACTGCAATATAGAATTTGATAACTTCCTGAAACAAAATGGAATCAAGAGAAGGCTCACATCACCTTACACACCTCAACAGAACGGCCAAAGCGAACGCAAAAATAGGTCTCTTCTTGATAGAGCACGGTGTTTGATGATCGAAGGTAACATACCTCAAAAAATGTGGGCCGAGGCGGTATACACAGCGAATTATCTCATTAACAGAAGCCCAGCTAAAGCCCTGAAAGGTTGTACACCATTTGAAAAATGGACCGGCCGTACTCCATCTGGAAATCACCTACAGATTTTTGGGTGTAAAGCTTTCGTCCTAAACAAAAATAGAAAAGGCAAATTTACACCAAAATCTGTAGAAGGAGTTTTCATGGGCTATGCACAGCTAGCAAAAGGTTATCGCATTTATATTCCTGAAAAACAAAGTATTGTAATAAGCAGAGACGTAAAATTTATTGATAAAATGTATTATAAGGGTGAAGACCGTACCGAAGAAAACTATGAAGAGTTTTTAAAGGAGCTTGAAGAACAAGAACACATGACACCTGACAAAGAAAATAAGGTTAATAAAAATACCGACATAAAGGGGAAGAAACAACAAAGAAAGAAGAACAAAGACTTACCTATCATAGAAGTCGAGTTCTCATCAAAACCTACCCATGAAAATGAAGTTATACCTCCTGAGCGAGAATCTGAAAATGATGAGCTTGAAGTCAACGAAGAGTCTGAAATCCGAGAAAGTATAAGTCATGAACCATTGAACATAAGAAGTTGTATAAACGAAGAGCCAAGACCTCGTAGAGAAAGTAAAATTCCGAATTGGCATCATGATTATGAGATGACAAATACAGTTTCATGTTGTGGTGAGAATCAAGAACCATTAAATGTAGACGTAGATGAACTCACCTTTATATGTAATAAGGATTTCGAAAATGAGGAATGGCATGACGCTATTAAAGCAGAAGTAAAAGCTCACATTAAGAATGGAACTTGGAAAATTGTCAAGAAAGAAAAGGATATGAAAATTATTGATCACAAAATGGTTTTGAAAAATAAATGGACTCCAGAAAAAGGAGAGATAAAGAAGGCCAGACTCGTTGCGCGCGGATTTGGACAAAGACCTGGGATTGATTTCAATGAGACATACGCACCAGTTGCCAAATTAAGTAGCATTCGAACTGTAATTGGACTAGCTGTAGAAGAAGATTTGAAACTTAACCAAATGGATGTCACGACAGCATATCTGAATGGCGATCTAGTAGAAAACATATGCATGAAGTTTCCAGAATATATCGAGCAATATATTGCCGAAATTATGGTAGACGCATGCGATAAATATGATTTTATTTTGTATGATAAAGCAAAGAAGATGCTAGAAGATATGAGAAGTATCGAACAAGAAAAAGTATGTCACCTCAAAAAGGCTCTCTACGGGCTAAAACAAGCAGGAAGACAATGGTATACAAAATTAGACAATGAACTAAAGAGAATAGGATTTCAAGCGTCGAAAGCTGATCCTTGTGTCTACATATTAGCCAAAGGAGGAGAGAAGACAGTAATTGCCATATATGTAGATGATCTCCTTATTGCTTATTCTTGTCCAAAAATACTGGCTGAAATCAAAGAAAAGTTAAGCGAAATATTTGAAATGAAAGATTTGGGACAACCAAAATGTATAATCGGAGTTGATTTGGAATACAAAGAAAATAAAATAAAATTAACCCAAAAGAAATTTATTCTAGAAACTCTAAAGAAATTTAATATGCAGGATTGCAAAATTTCTACCACACCGATGGAAGTTAATTTAAATCTGGAGCCTAATACGAAAGGAGGAGCAGAGAATTTGCCTTACAGAAACCTAATTGGAACACTTATGTATGTTTCAGTTGCTACCCGACCTGACGTAACGTACGCTGTAAATTATTTATCAAGATTCAATGATTGTTTTGGACCAGAGCATTTCAAATCAGCAAAGCGAATATTACGATATCTTAAAGGTACGATCGATGTTGGTTTAACATACTCCAAATCACAAGAGCCACTAGAAGGTATGGCAGATTCTGACTGGGGTGCTTGCAAGTTGGACAGAAAGTCCTGTTCCGGTTACATTTTTAAATACGCAGGAGCAGCTATCAGTTGGGCATCCAAGAAGCAAAGAAGCGTAGCATTATCAACAGCAGAATCTGAATACACAGCTTTGACAGAAGCTGCAAAAGAAGCTGTTTATCTTAGATCACTGTTCAGAGATTTGAACATTGATTTCGGACAAATAACAATTTGGAGAGATAATCAAGCTGCCATAAAATTAGGATATAACCCCATAGTATCACCTAAGTCAAAACACATAGACCTTAAGGTTCACTACATAGGAGATTGTGTTAATCAAGGAATCCTGAATATCACTTACAAGTGTACAGAAGAAATGGAGGCTGACCTTTTGACGAAGGCATTACCAGGACCCAGATTAACAATGCTGAGAGTCAAACTAGGTCTTCTGCATTAGTGCTGTGAGGAGGAGTGTTGTAAGTCTATGGGCTATCACATCAGCAATGCCGTGTTCTAATTTGACACTTGCTTAAAATATTATTCTGACGTATGTAATATCATATCTGAATTATATATATTGTGTAAAGTATATTAGTAAAATAGTTTATTAATAATATTTATTCTTTCGTCCGTCGTTCCACCCAACAAAGCAGATATGCGAATTAATTTTATTCCACAATAACAACACATACGACCTTACATCTTGAATGAATAGAGGACATTTGCATACTTATATCATATTTGTAGCTTTAATACATGACGACCCTGTATAAAAACCAGACTGGCCATTTTTGCGCCTGCTAACCAAATAATACTTAATATGTATGTCTCAGACAACATAATGCCACAAAAATAATTCGTAGACCTCTCAAAAACACAGGATGTTACCTAGCGTATGGACTAAATATAATAATAATGTTTTTCGACTCTCTTACTAGTAAATTGCATATTACGTACTATTTGGATGCTAAGCAAATATATCATAACAGCTACTCATACGTAATGGCTAGCACGTAATAATAGTATATTATTCAACAAGCATATAATGACGGCTATTATTCAAGAAGGTGCGTTTATGTCGGGAGCCGCAGGATTTCGTTAAACTTTTTCACTAATTTACTGATAGTAAGTAGATCTTGTGGGATTTCGGTTATTAGGATATAAATTATTAAATATATTACTCGTTTCTTGTTCTCTTCTACGCATATCACCATATCCCCTAATATCATTAAAATCTTAATTCGTTCTTTTTCAGATATACGATCCATTGTGACTTCAATAAACACCAACAATACTAATTTATTGAAACGTCAAAGTTGTTATTGTAGCAGTCAAAGCCATCTAAATGTATTATTTTAACTTCGGCGAAGATAATGTAAATGTAGCTATAACTCCGAAAGTGAAAAATACTCAGTATTTCTCAAGGATTTCAAAAGGAAAACAATATACAGGTTGAGCCATTTGAAATAACAAAGTTTATTATTAATCCGTAAAAGGGGAAGATCCGACAACAATGTAAATACTACCATAATATCGGCCATATCACAAGATCCTTGCACACCAAAATCTATGAAAATCGTGCGATCCGTTTCCGAAATAATTGAGGCGTTCCATACTTAAAACCTTCTCTGTACCTATGTTAAGAAGTGCTATAACTTTCAAAAATAATGTTAGGTAATATTGAAAATTAGCCGAAATTGCGAGCTTATTTAAGAAGGCAATCAGAAAGTTTTAAAAACAAAAAATCGAAAATTTAACACCCTGATCAAATAAAACTTTTTTTAAATGAAGCTCCTTGTTAATAAATGTATGTTATTTAAAAGTATAACATAAATGTAGGTACCTAATTATAATACTTAGATTTTAAGGTTATTGCAATTGTTGGAATATGTGGAGCTTGTATATTGAAAAAATCTCAAAATTAGTGACATTGATTCCCATGTTATTCGTTATTGATACGAAAACCAAAGTATGTAGAACTTCCGTAATTTCCGGAAATTTCTATAAAATCTGCAAACAATATAGAGATTCGACAATCAATCAATTTTTCCTTGACCATAGAGAGGTAAATGTACGAAACAAGTGGTAGGATTAAACACAATAGGCGGTGCTCCTAAACAAATAGCCGAATATTTAAAATTACCAGATCCCAAAATGTACACAAGTCACTGTTTAGGACGAACTTCTGCCACTCTTTTGGTTGATGCCGGTGGTGATTTAATGGCTCTTAAACGACATGGCGGATGGAAATCCTCAACAACAGCCGAAGGATATGTCGATGAGTCAATAAATAATGAGACGTCAACACTGAAAATAAATACCAATGTCCAAAAAGAACACACCGTAAAGTTTGCATCATCCCTCCATTCATCGCGTATTATTTAACAGCCGCGAAACACGGATAAGGGTATAGTTATAATTGCCAAAATTTTACAATGAATTATTATAAATAAATGTCCAACTTAAATTGTTCCCGAGTTTTGTTATATAAATAAATGTTATTTGTTAGGCTTTTTATTTTTATAAAATAATCGTAGAAAAAGTATAGTACAGAACTTGAGTTGTAAGCTTATTACATGCTTCTAAAATTATTTTACTCGCATGTAATAAGCTTCTTACAACTCTCGTAATGCAATATATTATTATACACGTAATATAAAAAGTACAAAGTATACCTAGATAAAAAATGTAAACAAACAAAAATCACTGAAGTTGTAACTAGCTGGAAATTTCTTACAGCTTGAACGTGATTTGCTCATAAATGGCTACATTAATTTAGGACATCATCAGGTTATTTAGGTCAGGATCTTTTCTTTTAGGACATCATCGTTTTTCTTGTTTTTGGAAATATCAGGTAAGTCAATGTTTTTTCAACGCACTGATAAATGAACCTACTTGATCTTATAATATATCTCACAACATTGCGATATACTAGCAGTTGTTGTTGGGTTGTTGATCGGATTCCGTTGACTAGACCACTGACGCTATCAAAGCAATTACGTCAAACTCTACCAACCTCGTTCAGAGTACGTTTTCTAGCCTCGTTGGTTTTATTATTTTCATTACACGTGAAATTAACCACATTTTAATCAAATTGAAATCAATGAATAGGTCAATTATATAAACATCGTTTTAGGCCTCACAGGCCCATAGCTTCTACCTACTTTTTTGGTATATTTCTCCATCTTATTCGATCTCTTGCAATCCTATTCCAGCCCTCTGTTCCCATCTGTTCCAAGTCTTCTTTTCTTTAACAGCATCCATATCCATTTCTTCCTAGGTAGTCCCATTTTTTTCTTACCTCCTTCACCTCCAAGAAGAATCTTCTTCACCCACTTTTCGTCGTCTATCCTATCCACATGGCCTAACCGTCGAAGCCGTTGTGTTTGAATTTTATTTGTAATGCCTTATATATTTCTTGGATTTCTTTGTTTGTTCTTCTTCTCAATTCCCCGCATCTTTAATTCCTCCGTAAATTTCTCTTAGAATCTCTCGTTCCCACCTCTCCAGTTTACTTTTATACTTTTTATTTAATATCCAAGCTTGACTTCCGTTGTTTTGTATAGTCTGATCTTTGTTTTCCTTGTTAATAATCTTGATTTTATCAAATTTTCTAAGGCTTCCAGGGCTCTGCTGGATTTCTTCATACTTTTCTCTATTTCTATATCTTCATCGCTTTTATCTGTCAATGTTACTCCCAGATATTAAAAATGACTCACTTTTTGTAAATAATCGTTTTC
This sequence comes from Lochmaea crataegi, assembly GCA_947563755.1. Classification (NCBI taxonomy): domain Eukaryota; kingdom Metazoa; phylum Arthropoda; class Insecta; order Coleoptera; family Chrysomelidae; genus Lochmaea; species Lochmaea crataegi. Next base: position 6,575,405 of record OX387423.1, on the reverse strand, counting down.
ACCATTTCTTGTTATATCTATTTTCGAGTTTTCGCCGGCACCCATTTCTAAATATTTAGTTTTTTCATCATTTATATACTGTCTCGAAATATTTTTCAGGTTTCTAAAAATTTGCTTTAGTTCTTTTTGTGATCTTTTTATTATTGCGATGACGTCTGCATAGGCTATAACTTGGTGTTTTTTATATTATATTATCGCTTTTGGAATTATTAAGTTGTCTCTTATTATACTTTCCAGCACCAGATTGAATAAAACTGTTGAAAATGGATCCCCTTGCCTTAAACATTTATTTACATCAAAAGGCCTGGATACTGTAGTCCGGTCAATCTAGACATTCGAAGGTACATAAATTCACAACAAACTGAAAGTGTGTAAAACTGTTCAAAACAACATTTCAAAATTCCCCATCGTTCCGGTACATGGAAAAAAATTGACTCGAGGTCAAAGGTCAAAAAATGGGTATTTCGCGATTTTCTTCAAAACGGTAAGTTTTATCGCAAAATCAACTTTGACAAAAATTGTAGATCATAAAATTATCTATAGAAAAGATACCATTAATTTTTTTCCTAAAAGCCACCGAGATATAACGATTCAGAAAGTTGTAAGCGTTATAATATGCACGCGTCTGCAAAAGTCTGCTATTTACGATTGTTTTGAAAAGGTAAATATTGATATTAACAACGCGAATGCGACATACATCATTGATGGAGGATACTTACTACACCGTGTTGTTAAAGCAGCAGAACAACGTCGTCGAACTTTAGCAACATCTTCATCTTCCGATATTTTATTTGATGACAGTTCCTACCATTCAACAGAAATTTCATGCAAATACTCACAACAAGTCTCGGTTCATTTTAATGTTGAAAGAAAAGTTTACTCGTGAAAATATATTGGTTAAACAAGCTAATAATGATGCCGATGTAATTATTGAAACAGGAATAGAGCAATTTAATTTGACAAATACAACTATAGTTGTTGATGAAGATGTAGACTTACTAGTATTACTCACTGCTCGAAGTCCAGCTGAAAAAACTATTCTCTTCTTAAAACCAGGGAAAGCTCAAAATCTATCGGAAGTATATTCATCAAAAAGTTTATCGACTTTTGCAAAATGTCAAAATCATGTACTATTTTTACACGCAATAACTGGTTGTGATACGACATCTGCATTTTACAGGAGGGGTAAAGCAACAGTCTGTGAAATGTTTGAAATGCAAGATTTAATTCAATGTACTGAGGTTTTTAAAAAAAGTAATTCAATTCCACAAGAAGTTATCACCAACGGAATTCGATTTCTTCTTTGTATGTACGGAGCTCCTAAAAAAACTACCTGCTTAGATAAGTATCGATATGCATGTTTTGTTAAAAACACTAGGAATAAAAAACAAATGCAATTAGCGTGACTTCCTCCAACCTCAGTTGCTGCTCATCAACATCTTTTTCGGGTATATTATCAAGTTCAAGAGTGACTTGGTTATCAGCTAGACCCAACAGATTGGGGTTGGAAGTTGGTCGATAATACATTAGAACCAATTCAGACTTTGCTTCCACCTGCACCGGAAAAACTGCTGAACACAATTTTTAGTAACTCCAAGAAGGGATGCAGTGCTAAATATGGTTGCAAAAAAGTTGGACTGTTTTGTTCTCTAGCATGCACGAATTGTCAAGGCCGGTCGTGTTCTAATGTTGAATCACCAACAGCAGAGGATTCGTTTGATACTGATGAACAGACATGCGATACTGCAAAGTGCATCAACTATTCTAATTATTAGTATTAGTTATTATCACAGGATTCATTATCATTTATCATAGGTTAGTTAAAAAAGTAGATTTTTACTTTTAACGTTTGAGGTTAGGTTTTCATAAAAAAATGGAAACATTATTTTTCATTTTATCGTTTTTTTTTGCAGACAATAACGAAGATTTTCCATAAGTTCTTGACCCAAAATATGTAGGAACTAAGTACGGTACTAGATGTAATAATGTAATTTAGGATGTAGTTGTGTAACATGTCTATCGACCTGTTTCGATTTTACAGAATAAATCCTTTTAATTAGCGCTCGTCGTCACTAGCCACATCCAATTATAGTTCTGTGATCCCAAACTCTTCTACCCCGAACGTAAGACAATTGACGTTTGCCAACGGACGCTTGCATTTTTTGCACACCGCCACGTTAAACACCCCTTTTTTTAACGACCACCGAAGGAGGCACATCGTCTTTCGCTATCTTTCATATCTTAAGTATCTATCTTAGGAATTTTGCTGTGGTAAGCACAGCCCCTAGGCGAGAATATAAGCCAAGAATATAACCCTAGGCGAGAATATAAGCCAAGAATATAACCCTAGGCGAGAATATAAGCCAAGAATATAACCCTAGGCTAGGATAGAACCCAAGAATATAAACCGGAGAATATAACCCCAAGAATATAGCCAAGGATACAGCCCTAGCTCAAACTACCGCCCTAGAACAGAACTCATCAGTTCGGATCAAGACCTGACTTCTTCTCCAGGAAACCACTTCATCTAAGCTAAGTACCTATAAAAGTACAAATTCCTTTAGTAAATTCCGTTGTTCATTTCCTGTGGCAGAATAAATTGTAAATTTGTTTTTAATTCTTTTTTTTATTAAAATCCTCAACTATAAAAGTTGAGGGAGATATCGCCCGGGGTAATTTTTAGTGACTTTTTTTTAACTATTAACTTTTATTTAAATTTTACAAGGCGTTTCTACCTTTTCCGCCTTAGTTTTTTGTAGTTTTCATCGTTAAAAAGGTAGTGGCGCCCTCAATTTTTACAACCCTTCTGTTATCCCTGTGTGACATAAACTTGGGGTCGAATCACCCTTGAGAGGAGTCTCTAGCCGGAGCCCTTCGAGCTGGTGCCCTGTGAGGTACAACTTTTACCGTTACAGTTGTAGGTAGTGAGTAGTGATGTAACGGAGGTCCGGCTCACCTACTGACTCCGGCCACATCCGGCCTGAAGCCGGAGTTCCCGACTTCGGCATTATTGGCACCGGAGATAGGCCGGAGGAATTATTTTTTAAACTTGAATAAAAAATAAGAAAAAATGTAAAAAAAAACGTTTTATTTTAAATCTGATTCAAAAAATGACAAAACTAAAATAGGTATATTCTCTAATCTCTAGTACTCAAAATTTGGACGGGGAAGATTATGGTGAATAAACAATAATTTCTCAGCATTTCGTGGAGTAAGTCTATTACGTTTATCTTCATATATGTTTCCCGCTTCCGAAAAACTTCGTTCTGAGTAAATACTGCTAGGTGGAGAGGATAAATATTTTATTGCCAATTTCACCATTCAGGAAAAGCATGTTGGTTATCTTTCCAAATTGAAATGGGATTCGATTGTCTATCATTGAGTGGGAGTAATAGATAGGCAGAAATTTGCTTTGACAGATCCTTGTTTTTCTTTAACCTAGGTGTGGCTGCGCTTATATTGGTTTTGATTTTGATATTCGATGCAGATTGGGCAATTTCTTTGTAACAGTCAAAAATTGAATCACGTTTCCGCTTTGAAGAAGGGGGAGAATCCCCAATGCTGAGGCTGTTACTGGAAGATTCACTTGAATATCCATCATTATTAGATATTTCATCTTGTTGAAGTTTAAGTGCCTCCACTAATAACAACCGTTTAACATTTTCACCTCTTTCATCATCAGCACTATCTGCAGTAGAAAAAAAGGCCACTTTGTAGGGCGGATCTAAAATTGTTGCCAACGAACAGTTTTCGTTTTTCTCGTATTCTCCAAACCTTTTGTGAATTTCTTCCACTGAAGTTTGTAGTAAAGTACCCAGACCAAATGGGTGAACTTTTGATAAATATTTATTGAGCATTACAATAGGAGGAATCACATCAGATAAATATGAGTCTGTACTGCTAAGCTGTCTTGTAAGTTCCTCGAATGGTGCTAACAAAGTTAGCAGAGAACCAATTAAATCCCATTGTGTTTTGGTCAAATTACCAATGTTATTTTCATTAGCATAAATTGATAAGCATCTTTTTTGTTCATAAAGGCGCTCTAGCATATAGAATGATGAATTCCATCTGGTTTGGACGTCTTGAATTAATTTTTTATTTGGTAGGTTAAGGTCATTTTGAATTTGTTTAAGTTTGTCACAGGCTAAAAACGAATGACAAAAATGACCCACAATTTTTCTAGCCACTGCCAACGTGTCAATGACTGCTCTTTGCGATTTTAAGGATGATATAACCACTAATTGTAAGGAATGTATAAAACATGAAAAATTTTCAACTCCTAATTCATTGCAACCTTTAACCATATTGGATCCCCCATCTCTAATTATAAGATGTATCTGAGACTTTGTTAAATTCCATGATCCTAGCAAATTTTCAAATTTGGCACAAATATTTACACCTGTGTGGGATCCAGAAAAATGTTGGCAATTCAAAACAGCATTATATTTTATGAAGGAAATTGGATCTATCCAGTGACCAGTCAAACTTATAAAGCTTTCATTGTTTTCTTGGCAAGTCCAAATATCCGAGGTTAATGAAATGTGCTCAGCTTTTTCTAACAGTACACTTATTTTATTTCTCAAGCGGCCATAAATATCGGGAATTATGTTGTTGGAAAAATAAATTCTTGAAGGAAGGTTATACTGTGGTAAAGCATGAGACATTAGTCTTGTAAAACCCTCATTAGTAACAATTGAGTAGGGTTGATTATCTAAACATATCATTTCAGCTATTTTATAATGAACTTTAACTGCACGACTGTCCATAATGTCCCATATTTTTTTTTATCTATTACTTTTTCTAATGATAATTGAATTTTGCTTCCTTTTTGTTCATTGTTTTCAGTTTCTTTAACTTTGTCTTTTTCTTCAGTTAGATAAGTTAGATTATTAAATTCCTCTTGATGAATGCTTTTTAAATGTCCAAAAAGAGGTGTAGTAGAAGCTGCTTTGCCACTACCACCTCTTGAAATTAACTTTTTGCAATAATTGCACTCTGCTTTAGTTTTATCACTTTCACTGATTTTGAAATGTTTCCAGATCACACTATGTTTTTGTTTCGAGCGTTTCAACATTTTTAATCACTATTTTTACTAATTTTTAGTATTGTTATGTTATAGTTTTTTTATGTAAAAAATGTACTAATCTAATAAGCTAACAACACCGAAGTTTCAAACAAACAATATTAATTTGAACTTTTAAGGTTATGTTATTCACAGGGATGCAAGATGCAAGTTTGTTTTGCGCATGTTTTGTGATTTTTTGACAATTGACAACCTCCGGCTGACCTCCGGCAGTAACTCCGGCTAAATATTGCCGAAGTTACTGACTTCGGCCTTCGGCAAAATCTTACCTCCGTTACATCACTAGTTGTAGGTTGAAGGTACCGACTACTTATGTGAAGTGCTTCAATATTTTGAACATTGTACATTTATGTGCTTGATGTCTAATATTTGTGTGTGCTTCAAGATGCCTCCAGGTAGATTAGTGTATAAGTGTGCAGATTGTGACGTCTTTTTCACCTTCCCTTTGGATTTTACCAACAGGGCACGTCACTTTGGTCACCCTCGATGCAAAATCTTATAAACGAATGCTCGGGCGCCAGATCTTTTACGTGGTTTGCTCCACGGCCCCTTGACCCTTCGCGTCAAGAGTTCCAGATAGCCTCAGATGGAGGTTACAGAAAATTCCAGGGGTCTCGTTGAATTCAACACTTCTAAAACACTCTAAACCCTCAGACGACTATGCTACGGGTTATTAAGAAAACACTAATTGGGTCGAATTGTATATTACCAGGTATATTTAATTTCCACAGGGATAAGTACATAAATATTTACAGTAATTTATATTTTAGAAATACCATAAATTAAATATTTTCGGCGGTTCCCAACAAAATAAATATAATACAGTGTGCAAATGCGTCAAAAATATTCGGGTTATGTAAAATTTGCCGGTAGAACGTGCATAAGCAATGGTACGATAACGGAGATATAAGCAGGTTATTTAAGCGATTAGCAACAGGTAAAGCGATGTAAGCAATGCGTGAGCAAACAGTGAGCAGTTTTAAAGGAAAAAAATTATATTACAGTAGTGAGCAAAACAAATTATCGTACAAAATTAACCATTTAACCACAACTACAAAAGGTCGTTAATTTGGAAGACTGGGAAAACGGATCAACCACTGATAATGAAAACTTTGAATTGAACTAGATATTCAATCAACCAATGGCATCGGCCTCAGACTTGTTTGAATATCATAAACGAATTAAAATAAATGAATAAAAAATTAAGGTATTTACGTAACTTTACCGGCTGAAGGTTGGACAACGCATGGAATAGTCCTCGCACTTGCCCCACGATCAGTTTTTATTTTAAATAATCGAAATGTAAATTATAATCAAATATTACAACAAAAGGGTTGTTAATTTGGGAAGGCAGGGAAAACGGATCAACCACTGATAATGAAAACTTTGAATTGAACTAGATATTCAATCAACCAATGGCATCGGCCTCAGACTTGTTTGAATATCATAAACGAATTAAAATAAATGAATAAAAAATTAAGGTATTTACGTAACTTTACCGGCTGAAGGTTGGACAACGCATGGAATAGTCCTCGCACTTGCCCCACGATCAGTTTTTATTTCAAATAATCGAAATGTAAATTATAATCAAATATTACAACAAAAGGGTTGTTAATTTGGGAAGGCAGGGAAAACGGATCAACCACTGATAATGAAGACTTTGAATTAAACTAGATATTCAATCAACCAATGGCATCGGCCTCAGACTTGTTTGAATATCTTAAACGAATTAAAATAAATGAATAAAAAAATTAAGGTATTTACGTAACTTTACCGGCTGAAGGTTGGACAACGCATGGAATAGTCCTCGCACTTGCCCCACGATCAGTTTTTATTTCAAATAATCGAAATGTAAATTATAATCAAATATTACAACAAAAGGGTTGTTAATTTGGGTAGGCAGGGAAAACGGATCAACCACTGATAATGAAAACTTTGAATTAAACTAGATATTCAATCAACCAATGGCATCGGCCTCAGACTTGTTTGAATATCATAAACGAATTAAAATAAATGAATGAAAAATTAATGTATTTACGTAACTTTACCGGCTGAAGGTTGGGCAACGCATGGAATAATCCTCGCACTTGCCCCACGATCAGTTTTTATTTCAAATAATCGAAATGAAAATTTTAATTAAATATTCGGGAAATTTTTAGGACCGGACAATGGGTATAAGGATTTAATTCGGGAAAACAAAATCTAAAATAAAATACTTGATGTATTGAGCATTCAATTATTAAGAATTAAAACCAAACCAATATAAAAAAAAATGTAACAATAATAAAACTGAAAAATAAATTTTCTTATCTATTGCGAAAAAAACTCACTAGAATACTGTACTAAATTTCGACAATCAGAATATCGAAACTGCTAACGGAAATATATTTTTAAGCGGAACAAAATAATTATATTCTTTGGCTTTACTAAAACAATTTTTCTTACTTACGCATAAACGGTTGGATACTACGGATTCACTGTAACTGGACTTCCAAAAATTTTGGTCGGTAGGAGAGATTTTTGGTTTAAACAAACGACAGCAGACAGTTTCGAAAACAAACGGTAGCCGAGCGCGATTTTTGTTGAAAACAACCGGTAGCAGAGAGCCCAAAATCGTTCGGTTTTCGAATTTATATCCTAATTCCTACCTAAAATTTTTGCCTTATCGGAATCATACATGAAATTAATTTACTTTCAACTACAAAAAAGTTTTTACTAAACTGGACGGCTTTTGTTATAATTAAAATAGTTTATATACCGGACGTCCTCTAGTCTTTAAATTTTTGAGAATCAAAATTAATAAATTTTATATTTTTAGTTTCGTATTCATGTGTTTTGAATTACTAAGAAAATATAATATTGCGGTAAAAAAAATCAATGTGGTAGCAGAAAGGATCGGAAAGTAAGTAACGAGTTATATAAAAATAAAATATGCTACAGTGAAAACTAAAAATGAACTCCAAATCGGTGCCCCACAAAATAACTCGTTACAAGATGAGAATCAGTTTCTAGTCCTAGGTATTTAACCTGATACCTATTTGATGTTAAATTTTATGCAATGTCCATGATTATTGATGGTAAGTTCAGAGAATTCTGGTAGACTATTTGAATAACTGGCAAATGGAATGGCAACTATTTGTTCCATATTAAGATATAATTGTAATTATGACTCAGTATATTTGGATCAGTTTTTGACCAGCATAAATAATGGAGACAAAAGACAAATCTATAAAACTTGAAATTGAAAATAACAATTTACCACTTTTACATGTTCTTAACAATAAATTTCCAAATGATATAAAACAAGTGTTTACCGTAACCCAACACTAATATATGGCGTGCCGTTTTGGTATTTAATAACATCGTTTAAAAAACAAAACCAAGAATATATTTCCTTTCAAAAATTTTTATTCCGTAATTATTCTGTTGCAGAATTAAAATTATGTTTTTCATAATTTTAATACACATTTCTCCATTATGAAAAACATAATAGAAATTGCCGATTTAAAATTATGAAATACATAATAGAAAATCAAGAATTAAAATTATGAAAAACATAATAAAAATTCGAAACCGAATTCCCATTATGTATGGAGATTTTGACTATTGTATTTCAATGCAAAATTGTAGGTAACCCTCAATACATAATGGCAATTGAATTTCTATTATGTTTTTCATAATTTTAATTCTTGAATTTCTATTATGTATTTCATAATTTTAAATCAGCAATTTCTATTATGTATTTCATAATTTTAAATCAGCAATTTCTATTATGTTTTTCATAATTGAAATTCAAGAATTAAAATTATTGAAAACATAATGGAAATTAAATAATTAAAATTATGAAAAGCATAATACAAATTCAAGAATTAAAATTATTGATTAAATAATACAAAACAAATTTGTATTAGGTTTTTCATAATTTTAATTATTTAATTTCCATTATGTTTTCAATAATTTTAATTCTTGAATTTCAATTATGCTTTTCATAATAATAATAAACGAATTTCCATTATGAAAAACATAATAGAAATTGCTGATTTAAAATTATGAAATACATAATAGAAATTCATGAATTAATATTATGAAAAACATAATAGAAATTCAATTACCATTATGTATTGAGGTTGCCTATACTGTTCTAATGCATGTATCCGAGAGTGCGAAACTGGGTATTTAACCGGCAACACCGCTAACCAGTGTCTTCTTGGCTTTTAAAGGGCTCCGACATTAGTTAAGCAATATGATAGAATGATCGCTGGACTGAAAAACTCTACAAGACTCGCCAATAATACGCCGAATTCTAAGCAGTGTAGTTGCGACTTCTCTAGAACTTATACCTATTGTACTTTTATACCGTAACACATAAAACAATTTATGCTCACTTCAATTTGATTCTTTTAATAGTTTGGTTTACAGTTTAGTAAGGTAAACAAACAACCACAGAAATTAACAAATAAGGATAGGTTAGTTTTAATATCATTCAAATATAATAATAGACGAGAGCTTATTCTCCCGACTCAGCATCCCCCACTATTTAGAAGCTCTCGTAATTTATCGAGAAGGGCAAGGAAAATAATTGAAGAAGGTATACTATTGAAAAAATGGCCGCGTAAATTGAAGTTGTATGGCTTCTTCAATCATTTTCCTTGCCCTTCTCGATAAATTAACCAATGATCGGTTTCAACCAAGAAAAAATAAGGTTATTATTTTGAGGAAATTGACAGAATTCTAAATAGTGGGGGGTGCCGAGTCGGGAAAATAAGTTCTCGTTAATAATAGAACATCACTTTTAAACGGTGTTGCCGGTAAAACATTTACTATCCGATTTCAGGTACATGCAGTAGATTAGTATAGGCAACCTCAATACATAATGGAAATTGAATTTATATTATGTTTTTCATAATTTTAATTCATGAATTTCTATTATGTATTTCATAATTTTGAATCGGCAATTTCCATTATGTTTTTCATAATGGAAATTCATGTATTATTATTATTATAAAAAACATAATTTTAATTTTTCAACAGAATAATTAAGGAATTAATATTTTTGGAAGAAAAGATATATTTTTTTCCTCTTTTAAAACGATGTTATTAAATACCAGAACGGCACGCCATACTAATAGGTATTTAAATTTTGATACAAGAAAATTAAATTAAAAGTCAAATACTTGATGTGTCAATTCATACAATACATACATACAATACATTCATACATACATACAAAAAGTAAGACAATAAGAAGTTAAAAAAAATTCAGCATTTATCTTGAAAACCAGTGCATACTACAAAATTCATAGACATATATTCACATATTTTTCTTCATGCCTACTATGTATATTAAATTTTTTAATGCTGTAAGCTGTAAGAGACCAAGATTTACATGTTTTTACAAAAGTATTACTATACCTAGTGAATTAAAATATATTGATATTTATTAGATTAAGTTGGAATTTGTTATTGTTTTATTTATTTTTAAATCTTTTGGGCTGTTTTTATAGAAATAAGTATTGTTTTTTTTATTGAGACCTAGTTTGTTTAAACTTAAGAATAAAACTGTGATCAATTTGATTATTTGTTGAAGGCTGTTTTTTATGTATTCGATTTATTTTATATTGACTGTTTTTTTAGTAAGATTATTTGTTGAAGGCTGTTTTTTGTGTATTTGATTTATTTTATTTTAACTGTTTTGCTTAGTTTAGTTTAGCCTCTGACTGATGGTGCCGAACTTATCCATCAATACCTAGTGAATTAAGATATATTGATATTTATTAGTTTAAGTTGGTAATTGTTATTGTTTTATTTATTTTTAAATCTTTGAGGCTGTTTTTTATAGAAATAAGTATTGTTTTTTCATTGAAACCTAGTTTGTTTAAACTTAAGGCTAAAACTGTGATTTATTTGATTATTTGTTGTCATTGTTGTTGTTTTTTTTATGTATTCGGTTTATTTTATTCTAACTGTTTTTTTTAGTAAGATTATTTGTTTGAGATTGTTTTTTTTTTCTATTGACTGTTTTAGTATGTTATTTTAGATATTTTATTTTGTGAAAGATGTTAAATTAATATTTTCTCACTTGCAAAGGGTTTTTTTATTCTCCTACCATAATTCCCTATAATATAGCTAATGAAATATTTGCAGCTGAATGATTTAGCACAATAATGTTATTTTTTAGTCTTTTAAGCCTCGACTTAAAAGACTATAGACCTCGAGAAAGCTTTTGATAGTGTGTCAAGGAAAACAGTACTAGAAATTCTGGAAAAAAGAGGTGTAACAGAATCCCTAACAAGAGCTATAATGAGCCTACATAAGAAGAATATGATGTATGTAAGGACTGATAACATGGAATCAGAAGAGTTTACAGTAGATGCTGGACTGAAACAAGGAGGGGTACTAAGCCCGACATTATTTAACCTGGTGATGGACGATGTTACAAAGGAAACGAGAAATAAAACGAACAAGCTCCACATTGGACATAGAGAATTAAAACCAATATATCTAGAAGAGTGCCTATTCGCCGATGATCTAGTTATATGTGCAAAGAATGAAACAGAAATGAAAAACAATTTGCAGATATGGGAAGAAAAACTAAAATCTAGAAACTTAAAAATCAATAAAGAGAAAACAAAAATAATGATCAGTAGCAAAGAAGAAAAAACAGTAGATATAAAAATAGATAATAATAAGATAGAAAGAGTGGAGAATTTTAAATATCTAGGAGTGTACATTAATGATAACGGAAAACAGGAAATAGAAATCAACAAACGAATTGGAAACGCCTCAAAATTGTACCACTCCATTAAAAATAGTTTCATCGGGAGAAAAGAAATATCATGGAAGACCAAAATAAACGTATACAACTCAGTATTTGTACCAATACTAACTTATGGGTCAGAGAGCTGGGTACTGACAAAAAAGCTAAAATCAAGAATACAAACCATGGAAATGAAGTACCTGCGAAGAATTTTAGGAGTGACGAGGAAAGACAGAATAAGGAACGACCATATCAGAGAAAAACTAGGTGTAAAGCCAATTTCAAAGGCAATCGAAACCAATCAGTTAAGATGGTTCGGACACCTAATAAGGATGAACAGCGAGAGACCGGTAAAACAGATATGGGAGGCAAAACGACCCACAAAAAGGAAAAGGGGCAGACCAGTTATAACATGGGATGACACCATCAATAAAATATTAGAACGAAGGGGGATCGATAGAAGAGAAGCAATCAAATTGGCGAAAGACAAAAAGAAATGGAGGAAGTTCGTCCACGAGGAAGAATAATGGAAACCTCACGCCCTACACCTATCCTAGGTAGAAGGGTATATGGATTATATATATATATATATATATATATATATACAGGGTGCGCCAATTATTTCCACTCGATCTCTAGCACCGAAACTAAAAGAGGTATCAACAAGATTTCTTGTAGGTTTATACGGTGTCACTCGGACTACAATTGTAAAATATTTTGATGTATACAGGGTGGCTAATTTTTGTGGAATGAAAATTAATTTGGTTTTTTTAAATTGAACACCCTGTATACGATTATGTCTTCTGATTCTACTTAATATTAGCTTTACGGTAGTTTTTTGAATTTGTAAATCCGACGCGGCGTTGACAAGTTATTCCTATTATAAGCAGATTTAATGAAAAAACAGCACTTCAGAAATATTAGCACAATAAACTCATTTTTTCAAAAATTCCTCCAAAAGGCTACTATGATGTAAATGAAACATACACCTACCACAATAATTACCCAACATCTTCACCTGTTGCACAGGGTGTTTGCCGATGGCGTGCAAATAGTCTAGTTTTCAAATTGCAATAACTTAATTTTTTCAAATGGGACACCCTGTATATTTTTCTTCAGTTAGAAGCTCTCCTTAATACACATTAAAAAAATATAGGGTTTTGGACATCTAACTTTACTATTTACTTTAATAATTGACGTTAAATGAGAAATAACATATTTTACACAATTTTTAATAAGTACAAAATTTTACAAAGTTTAATCGTAAGAAAACTACAATATTGAAAGTTAAAATTTATAATAGGTGTTCAAAATGTCTTCCATTTTCATTTATACATTTTCTTGCCCTTTCTTTCATTGATTTACGCACATCTCTTAGCATTGCAGGGGTCACCTGTCTAAATGCTGCAGTAATTCTGTCTTTCATATTTTGTTTTGTGGTAACCTCTTCTTTGTAAACAATATTTTTAATAAAACCCCACAAGAAAAAATCGCAAGGTGTAAGGCCCGGCGATCTAGCAGGCCAATTTGTAGGTCCTGCCCTTCCTATCCAACGATCCTGAAATTCCCTATTTAACCAATTGCGAACATTTAATTGGTAGTGTGGTGTGGCACCATCTAATTGAAACCACATTCCGTTGCGATAATTTTGAGGCACATTTTGCAAAAGGTTTCTAAAATCAAGTTCTAAAAAATTTAAAAAAGCAGCTCCATTTACAGTCCCATCAAAGAAATAGGGACCAATTACATAATCACCTATTATTCCCGCCCACACATTCAAAGACCATCGATACTGTGATGTGGTTCTAAATAAATGTTCATTGTGGTCCGAATAATAATGGAAGTTGTGTCTATTTACACAACCGTTCTTATGAAATGTGGCTTCGTCGGAGAATAAAACTTTGTTTAAAAAGTTACGCTCTGTATTTATCTTGTTTATTAACCATCTACAGTATTCTTCTCTACGCGCGAAATCACGCGGTAACAATTCTTGGTGAAGCTGGATATGGTAAGGGTGATATTTATTCTTCTTTATTATGCGTCTAATTGTGTTATTGGAAATATCTAACTGATTGCTTAATTGCTTTGTGCTTACATTGGGATCTTCAACTATACTGATCATTACTTTATATTCGTTGTCAACAGTAACAGCTGTAGCATCACGTGAATGTTTTTCATACTTGACGGTTCCCGTTCTATCAAATCTATTCTTTTAATTCTCAAAAGTATCCTTTTGTGGATGACGTCTTTCTGGGTATCTTTGACGATAGACCCTACTAGCAAGAAACGCATTTTTTTGACATTCACCCAGTATCCATATCATATCAATATTTTCTTGAACACTATAATTCTTATTATAATCCATTTTTTATACCTAATACCGATTAAATATAGTAGACGTGATATAATACAAAATTTTATGTTGACAATTAATGCTACAACAAAATATACCTACTGTCATTTTCATAGATAACTTGTTTTCTTATTAAAAATTGTGTAAAATATGTTATTTCTCATTTAACGTCAATTATTAAAGTAAATAGTAAAGTTAGATGTCCAAAACCCTATATTTTTTTAATGTGTATTAAGGAGAGCTTCTAACTGAAGAAAAATATACAGGGTGTCCCATTTGAAAAAATTAAGTTATTGCAATTTGAAAACTAGACTATTTGCACGCCATCGGCAAACACCCTGTGCAACAGGTGAAGATGTTGGGTAATTATTGTGGTAGGTGTATGTTTCATTTACATCATAGTAGCCTTTTGGAGGAATTTTTGAAAAAATGTGTTTATTGTGCTAATATTTCTGAAGTGCTGTTTTTTAATTAAATCTGCTTATAATAGGAATAACTTGTCAACGCCGCGTCGGATTTACAAATTCAAAAAACTACCGTAAAGCTAATATTAAGTAGAATCAGAAGACATAATCGTATACAGGGTGTTCAATTTAAAAAAACCAAATTAATTTTCATTCCACAAAAATTAGCCACCCTGTATACATCAAAATATTTTACAATTGTAGTCCGAGTGACACCGTATAAACCTACAAGAAATCTTGTTGATACCTCTTTTAGTTTCGGTGCTAGAGATCGAGTGGAAATAATTGGCGCACCCTGTATATATATATATATATATATATATATATATATATATATATATATATATATATATATATATATATATATATATATATATATATATATATATATATATATATATATATATATATATATATATATATATATATATATATATATATATATATATATATATATATATATATTAAAAGACTAGAAAACAAATAATATTAAAGTGCAAAATCATTTAATTGCAAATATTGTACAATATTACACGTATCCTGAAAGCTTAAAAATTCAAAAAGCGCGCGTCTTAAGTGATAGTTCATACCTGTAGCCAAGGTAGGCGCTAGTGGTAACTCTGTGCCACAGAACACTACACGTTTAACACCTCTCTTATTTTTTATTTCTCTATGGTGACAAAATTAATTGTTGCCCAGCAAGAACCAACGTGGGGGTATAAAGTTTCTCTTGACAAAAAATTTTTTTTGTTCGTTTTTTATTTGTTTTGGAATTTTTTATATTTTGTTTATTTTATTAATTTTAATAATTAACTTTTTTTATATATTAACGGAATTCTACGGTCTTTGGTTTGCGAAAAATGATCAATAATATTATCATAAAATGTATCATTTTGTTTTAAGTGTTTTACTAAATCTTTTTCAATAGGTATTAAACGTATAAACGATTGTGGCCCAAACAAAGTAGTTTATAAAACTGAGGTAAAACTTGTTGCAAATCATTGTCTATCATTATATTTTATCATAACGGCGTAACTGTCGTACTGACCTGAAATATCTTTATCCGAGTATACAACGCATAAAATGCATTGTGCAGTGCTATTTTATCAAAAAATTTATACGCGTCCGTTAGAGGCAAGCCTCCTGAGAGTGTTGCCATTTCAGCTATTTTATACGGTATTAAGCAATTGGACTGGTCGAAAAAACGGCAACTGTGTTGAGCAACACGTGTTTAGGTATTGCGATGTGTAGAATGACAGATTTAAAAATAACTACTGAAAACGGGGAATTAATTGTAAAATTTAAAAATTATTAGATAAACAGGAAATAAATTGAAGAATTTTCAACAAAATATTACTGGTGCTATTTGCTGGATAAGTGAGGAGGCAGAGCCTTATTTAAAGAACACCCCGTATTTTGCAAAATGGTAGAAATCAGTAAATTGTTATTTTAATTTAACGATTTTTACATTAATCATTTGACTTCAATTCATAGATTCATCCGGTTTTCGAATTTAGGGCAGATAAATATTAGGTTTGGCATGCTATGGTCGATTGACAGATAAACAGTTTCAAAGTGTGTTAAAGTTCATATAATAGCCTTCTTGGTGTGCGTCATTGATTGTTAATGTCCTTCTAACACATTACGTTGGAAGAAATGGAAAAAAAGGCGGGTCTGTGATTAATCCTAATCAAAATATCACAATAATGAACCGTTTAAACGTATTACAAACGTTAACCCTAATCTTTGACTTACGAAAATTTGATTGGTTGATGTTTAGATTACCTATCAATCGGGCGAAATTACATCGTTCAAAATACGATGCAGACGTTCCTTTCGTAGCGGCAATGTGTCTTACGTCTTTTTCTTATGTCCAACTGACAGTTCTCGTCAGGTCTGCACTTTGTTGTTTACGGTAAATTATTATTTATGAAAAGTGAATATTGATCTTATTGTTAGCATTTTATTCATTCAAATGCGGGACTATATTAAATTATTTTAATATGTAAATTGAATATACAATTTGTTTTATTTTGCAGTGTTTTGATATTCCAAGTATTATTAATTTCATAACCTTTTCGAATTTGGCTGAATTCGATCCTGATGATTTTATTTATCAAATTAAAGGTTAGCTATATGTCAAAATAACAAATTAAATATCGACATGCCCAAAACCCGGATATACGTCACAAATGAGGACGCACACCAAGAAGGCTATTATTTGAACTATACTGTTGTTTTTTAGTTTTATAATTATAGACACTTTTTACTTAAGTCTTTTTATTCCATTATCATCAAAGAAAAACAATCAAAACGTAACTTAAAATAAACGTGGTCATTCTATATGTATGTTTAGAATCAACTACTTTCTTCTTCTTTCTTAAAACTTACAAACTAGCCAACTTAATGACAATCTGCTAAAGGCAGTTTTTCGCGAACCTAAATAGGTCGCTGATTACTTTATTTCAACAGTTACGTTATAATTTATCTACAAAATATAAAATAATATTTAAAAAATGAGTGATTCAAGCGAATTTGAAGATATAAATAATACACCACCGGATATTTGAGAACAAGTTAATAAAACAGTACAATCTTTATTACCCCAAAAATTTAACGAAAAACAGTATTAACTTTTCAAGGTTATAAGCAAAATAATGGAGGCATGTCAATATCTCTGATTTTTCAAAGTTCCTATACCTGTTACTTCTAATATACAAGTTTGATTGAGTTTTTATGCTGATTTTCGGAATCTACGGGGATTAATGAAGGTAAGATATTTTCAAGAAGTAGGTAAATATATTAGAAAAATGAAAGTTAAACAGCAAATATTATAATAGAGCTACAGCAATACGTTATAAGAACTTCTCTGCGAGTCTCGGTAGCGCAACGAGTTGTTGCACAGCTCACTGTTCATGATAGGCCTGTAGGTGATGATTCGAATTCCGGCGAGGACAGCTTTTATTCTTTTTTCTTTTTAATTCTTTCATAAATAAATTATTTACAAATGTCTTGTTATTTGAGGGAGGCGGAAAAATCATATGTATAACATGGGAGTAAAGTGCCTTTTCCTCCCTTGAATGATAACTGCAGTAAACTTCATCCTCGGGAGGAAAAGTAGCACTTTCCTAACTTGTTATACAAATAGCTATTTCATCTCTTAGATATGGCCGTTTGGAATGAATATTTTTTATATAAAAAGATTAGCAGTCCAAATAGGGCAAAAATAGTTCGATTTACTGATTTCAGAGACATGCTTATTCAACGAATTTTAGGAATTGATCCGAGTATAAAGGATGCAAGAACTATCATAAATTTGGCTCCACTGCATATACCAAATAGAAATCTAGCTCCAGGTGCTGATAATTTGACTGTACAATATTTTCAAGAAACTGTGCCACGTCCAGCGAATTACAGTAGGAACATGTATTTTTTACGCTGTAAACAGGGTACAAAAGAAACCAGTTATAGGTGCAAAAGCAAAACATATGTTGAACGTCCACCGCTTTGTCCAGGACTTTGTTTTGAACTGTGGTACACACAAGAATAAATTTGTTCTTGTTCTTTTGTATTCTGTTCTAATAAAGGGTTTTACGTTCTAAATATTCGGACGGTAGTAACAGTCATGATCTACTATAAGCATTTAATATCTGTGTAGAGGGACAGTGACTATCACAACCGTCGGTGTTTTTTGCAAAAAAACAATATTATTCACTATTTGAAACCACTGTGTAAAACAATTTTCAGATATTACTGTTAATTCGTTAAATATAATTGTGCTCTGTTTTGTACGTTTTCTACAGCCTTAGTGTCCAGCAATGTGTTTTGACTTAGTTTTCCGATATCGAAATTTGTCTTTAACGTTTTTTCCTTACTCGGCCACCTTGAACTTTTTTTGTGTAAATGCGGACATATAATCTTTACGTATTCATGCAGTCAAACCTTATTACAAACATGTACCCCATTATTAATTGTCGACTTTTCCATTCTTGTTTTTATTGGTTTTACTTCATCTATTGGTGAGTAGAGACTTAATGCGGTATTGACTTTTGTTATTTCATTTAAGTGTATTAGTACTAATTTGCCAAAATTAATTTTAAAAAGTTTTATGTCGGATATTTTAGGAGAAAATTAAAAATTAAAGACTTCGAAATGTTTACAACTTCCACTACAAATCATCTACTCAACAAACTAAAGACGTTAGAAATTTACAACTTTCTGATTAGATGTTTTATGAGCTAACAGCCAGTTACAAAAAGACCACTAAAATTTGAAGAACTGTTTTTACTGTCCAATCAATATAATCACAGACGTCAAAAAATAATAGTTCAATACTATTAAACACTTTACAAAATTAGAAAAATTAATTTCCACAGAGCAGACCGAAATTAATTTTTCTAATTTTGTAAAGTGTTTAATAGTATTGAACTATTATTTTTTGACGACTATAGATCACGCTTTAGTAATATGACAATTATTTACAGGTAACTGTAATTAAGTAAATACCTACAAAACCGAGAAGGTTTTTTGTCGATATAGAATTTTGGTTTGTGATTAGATGTAGAGATGTCGCTGATATCGCACTCTTAGCATTTCCTTTACTGAGGCTAATGTATTGGTGTGGTATCAACGTAGTCTCTAGTCCAGGATTATGCTCTCAGGGCTTCTGGGCGAATAGCATCTACCTTGTGCTGATGAGGCGCAAAAACGCCGAAACCGGTCTACAAGTGATGTTATTCCTTCTAATCGCAAACCAGAATGGTTGGTTCTATCTTAACAGATATACCAACCCCGTTTATTTTAGGAGTGTAATTCAATGTCTGTCGGGGCATATAGTCCGAGAAGTAGTTGTTACTTCTTAGTGGACGGTCTGCTCTGTGGAAATTAATTTTTCTAATTTTGTAAAGCGTTTAATAGTATTGAACTATTATTTTTTGACGTCTATAGATCACGCTTTACTAAAATATGACAATTATTTACAGGTAACTGTAATTAAGTAAATATAATCACAGTTTACAATTTATACGAGCTTAATGATTTAATATCAAAATAAAATAAAAGCATTGTGTTTGGTATTTTTTAAGTTGAATTGATATTTTCAACCCTTTGTTTGGTTTCTGAGAGTGGTATTGACAATAATGTCTATTGTGCGTTAATCCAAATTATTTTCCCAAGGAAGATGTTAATGTCTAGCTCGTTCAGCAGCCACACAGTAGCACAGAATGTGTTCCACAGATTCATCTTCTAGACAGGCAGAGACGTCACTTTGGTGTTTTCGACCCACTCTATGCTGCCCAGATGATAGTTTAGCAGTGTTCAGTTAGGATTCCAGTTGGAGATCAGATCTCCTGCCTGTCCATGTTTAACAAGGCGTGTGCTTTGAGTTTTCAAGCTCTTTGATTAAGGCCAGGGATTGCCTTTAGCCTGGTATTTCATTCTAGTAGGCCCTTGCTTTGTGGTCTATCTGGTCCAAGATAGTTCTCCTTGTAAGAAATGATGGGATTACCAGTCGAAGCTTCGAAACAATGAAATGGGACTGGCCTCCTTTTCTGGCAAGTTGGTCCACTACTTTGTTACCCAGGATTTCGGTGTGACTCTAAATCCATACGTTGGCTTAGGAAAAGTCTAGTATTCCAAACCAGTTTGGAATAGCCCAGTAGCACAGTACCGTTATTGCAGCTTGGCAGTCAGAATATATTTTCATTGACCTGTTAGAGTAGCCGTTCTCCAGCATCAATGCAATGCACAAAACAAGCGCGAAAATATCCGCTTAAAAAACTATCAACAAGTTCCGTCTTTGGTCGGCTGCACCAGGCGGCAGATCTAGCTTAGACGTCCATTTTGGATACGTCTGTGAACCAGTTCCATAAGTAGGGAGGATTGATTCATCTTCCATTCTTCTACTGTTGTCAGAATGTACTTGAAGGTCAGTTACAGTTAATTATTAATGGACATGTTATCCGAAATTATGACAAAGAGCTCATGGCGTCCAGTTCACATAGCATTCCTATCACTACCCGCCAATCGATCTCAACCATCCATTTTGTATATTCTGAAGGTGGTCATTCTCGACACCCTGTCAATGTGGAGGTGAAGAAGTGTTATGTTAAGAATGGTTTCCAGCGCCACCGTAGGAGTGGTGCTAATTCCACCTGTAGTCGCCAGGCAGGCCTTTGGATTAAAGTTGTCCATTTTTGGAAGCATTAATATCACATTGACAAAGTAAAAATATCATGGGACGTATTCAAAACATTGGCCCAAATCACACTACTACTAATCTATAATTTTTTTGTTTTTGTAATAATTTAAAAAATTTCTTCTTCACTAATTTTCACAGGCTATAAGAAAACTTCACCACAATGTTTGTACAACGTTTCATTTATTCAAACAAACAGCGTCTCGTCCAAATTTGAGATATCATCAGTTCGTAGAAAGCACAACACAGCGTTTTTCAGTAGTTTTTTTTCATTGATATGTTTAGAATTATAATTCGAATGGAAATTTCTCCCACTCCTACATTTCGTTTGAGATTGATTGTAAATCGATTGGCAATTTTTGTTGAACGAGCGGGTAGAAAATTTTGTTGACACTACACTGAAAAAAGAAATAGAATGCATCATTTTACTCTCCATCTATTTTGGAAGGAAGTGGTTTGCTATTTCGTATTTTTTTTCACAATAAAAAAAAGTATTTAAATCCAAATACCTAACCAAAAATATTTCAACATCACAATGCGCATGCTCATGTCTAAAAATTTCCTTCCGGTTAGCGATTTATTCTGATCGTTGGCAACTGATCCGAAACTGCAAATTTCTTTCTTCGAATATTATTTTCAAATCATCAACTGCCAAATTGTTTTTAAGAACGCTTTTTTAATGCGAATGCCTCTGACTGTTCTAGGAACAAGAGCAAACCTGATAACGGCATTTCGAAGTTGGGTTTATCGTCGACGTCAATGTCAAAGGTAGCAGCTTCCAACATCAGTGCCGTGCTGTATGAGGAAGGGAATAAATTTACTGAATAATCATATCAAAATTTTCGAGTAATAATAGAAATACTTATACTTATTTATTACCCCGAGGAATAAGTTTTAGTTGCCGTCGAACAGATTGGATACAGGCTCTGCACCTGCTCTAAGACATTTTTTTCACCTGGCCCAGCCATTATATCACTTGAAATCAAATGGCCGGAACCGTTGAGTTATCAAACAACTCTAGAACATAGTGTAGCTTCCTTCGTAATATTCTCTTCCCCAATGATATTTTTCCATCGCTGAACTTAATTTGCATCTCGATGAACCCAAATATTTACTTAAATTAACACCAACGATTCAACAATACCATGCAAAACTCATTGTATTTCTATTATAATGGGCAAATAGTATTTATATATAAAATGATACGACACAGAACTGCAGAACTGTTCAGAACTTGCTGCTTACCTGTGAAACGATGTACTGTAAACACAAACACTGCTACTTATACATTTTTTTTCTATACTACACACAACGATTCGCCATTTTGTCAATATAATTTAACGAATAAATAAAGTATTCTTGAATGATTTACATTCAAATTTCTTCTCGATATCTACCACTATTGAAAACAACAGCCATAAAATATTTGGTCAAAATCAAAATAAACATTTGCCACATTTACTGAAAAATGCTGAATTACAGAATCCTTCAGATTGACATCCTGTTGTGATGCCTTTTGGCCTAATATAATAATATAATAATAAAATTAAATAAGAAATAAATTCTTTTGAAACTAATTCCAATAAATCATTAATCGTTGGAATATTACATAAATATAAGTAGCGAGGTCGACAGGTACGGAGTCAAGTTCATCATGTAAATAAACATTGAATAGTAAATAGTAGATAACATGGAACTAAACTTGAACCGTAGTATAAATATGCAGGTGACAACACAATCAAAAGAATCAGTAATCAAGAGTAATCGAAAGTAATCAATATTCATTCCAATTTAGCTGTAGTCATTATGTTATCCAGTTAAACTTTAAGTATGCTATAAGGATAGATACTTATATAGATTTAGTAATCTTAGGTAGTTATAATGTGTAATAGTAAACTTATCCCAGTGCCAGAAGTAGTAGTTTTATTCAAGTAAGATGACCCTCCGAGTGACCAGCAATACCACCAATTAAAGAGGGCTATCCACGCCTAATCCCCAACATTACACTGTTTATAAGCATTCATAAATGAAGTTTTGTATATTGTCAAAGATTAAATCAATCGCTTTTTATACATTTATCTCAATTATATAATAAGTATTAAAGCACATATTGAGGAAGTCGTATTACTTTTTAATAATACAACACGGCAACATCTGAGGAGTCCAACAAAATAAATAAGTAAACTTTGACATTGTTTATGTTGGCATCATATACCGAATACGTCTGTTTGGTCTTCTAGTATGTTTATTGTTCGAAGCACCAAATGATCAAGGTATCAAGCAAATAATAAAAAATCAACCAAATGGATAGATTTATTCAAAAAATAGCAGACTGAAATATCAATAAAAATGAACACAAATATTTCAAATTGACAATTTTTTTTTATTCGATTATTTAACGTCGGTCTATTTCTGCAACTCAGGCTAATCACCAAAGCCGGGAGCACTCTACCCTTAACCGGAAATTTTGCCGAATTCACTAGTGTGGACTCATACGGCATATCTACATTATACCTCGTGCTCATTGGTATAATGCCTGCGAGCTGTGATATGCTCCTCACCCTAGTAGTCTAAAGTGTTTCGCTGCAGGCTGTACGGGCTCTATAACGGTGTTTCTCCAGTACTAACCAGTACTAACCAAGTACTAACCTCGCTCGACTCTGCTTGGCTGTAGTTATCGCATCAGAGGCGTTCCTCTATAGAGCTGGGTCGACGCCTCAATTGACAAATTTATTTACAATAAGTGTTCGATTTGTCTTCCTTCATTGTAAATACATAGATGATGCCTCTTAAGACAAAGATGTATATCAAAATACCATGGTCAGATCTAAAATCCATCTACTGAAGTTAGTGTAAAAAATCAGTAAAAACGAGAAATTATACCACTAATCATCCTTGAACTATGGAGATAAGAAACATCGTTGTTACATTAGTTTAAGGTTTTTACTATTCTAATGTTTTTCTTATTTATTTAAATAGTTTTCACCGGTGGGATAAAATTATACACACCCTCTATGGCTAATTACTATTGATTGATTCATTTATTAAACTTAATTTATATACACACTCTACTTAATGTCTACTAATTTATTTACACTCGGTATAATAGTTCTAATTTATTCTTACCACTTGAATATTACACTATTTATCTTCACTATTTCATTCTCTGTCCGATTACTAAGAACTTCTGTAAACTGTCTGTGAACTAACTCTTTGTCTTCGTTTCAATAATTGTCAACTCACTCAAAAACCCTCGTATATATAGTCTTTATCAATTCTGGAAAATTCTTGAACTTCCACGCCCGTCCTATGCGTAAACAAAACCTTTTTCCAGAATGTTCTCGAAAGGAGCGCAGCCACCAAAATTTACAGTCGAGAGACAGGGCCGGCTTTGAGTTGGTGACCTCGCAACACTATCCAATCTAATAAAACTGATGTTTTGTATTATTAGAAATTAAGTGTATCTAGCAGGTAATTTTCGACAAACTGTCAAGTTAAATGTACTTCACAAAAATTAATTTTACGATTAAACATGGCACATTTAAATGAAAAACGTCGAATTGAAATTTTAATGATAATCGCTTATGGCAATCGTGTTAGAATTAATAAAGAAGTGCGTAACATTTTTAATGGTTTCCATCCTGAAGAAAATGCTATATCTCCTTCAATTGTAACTAAAACATTAAAACGTTTTAATACAAGTGAGATGGTCAAAAATATGCCAAAAACGGGAAAACCGCGAACCGCAGCGAATGAAGTTCTTAGACAAAACATTGCCATTAAATTAGAGGAATCACCTCAAACGTCTACCACAAATCTGATAAGTCGAAGGTATGTAGGAAGAATATTGGAAATATTGTATTATTTTCTGATGAGGCAACATTTTGTTCAAATGAAATAGTCAATCGGCATAACTCAAGGTAATGGTCAAATGAGAATTCTCATTTGATTAATGAATCCAACATCCAGAAAAGTTGAATGTTTGGATTGGAACTATTGAACACAGGCTTACAGGCTTATTTTTTTAATGAAAACTTGATTGGTTATTAAGTATTCAGATCTTTTGAATAACGAAATTCTTCCTGCACCTCAAAATATTTGATTACTGTATGTTGTAGCACCTGCCCACTATGATAGTCGAACTATTGATTTTTGGGATACTAATTTTCCAAATCGATGGATATAGATTGGACGTAGAATATTCATAGAGTGGCCTGCTTGTTCTTCAGACATTTTTTTAAATTTCGTTAATTTAACGTTGGTCTATTTCCACAACTGAGGCTACGGATGCCGGGAGCACACTACCTCTAACCAGAAATTTTGCCGAACCCCCTAGTGTTCCAACCAGTGGTAGGATTCTTTATCGAGCCGAATATCCATGTACTCGGGACCTCGGTTTTACGTCTCATCCGAAAGACGTCATATTATTATCTACATTATACCTGGTGCCATAGAGAAATAATAAAAGAGGTTTTAAAACATATGGAAGGAGCTGGAACAAAGTTTGTGCGCAGCCTGCAGCGCATGGCGCTTCACCGCAACGTACTATTTTAATCATGACCGCAACTAGCTGAACTAACAAACCCTGCCTGCATTTGATATTTATCGTTGGAATTTTTCAATTTATTAATTTCTTGGCAAAGTGCATCAACTATTCTAATTATTAGTATTAGTTATTATCACAGGATTCATTATCATTTATCATAGGGAAGTTAAAAAAGTAGATTTTTACTTTTAACGTTTAGGTTAGGTTTTCATAAAATAATGGAAACATTATTTTTCATTTTATCGTTTTTTTTTGCAGACAATAACGAAGATTTTCCATAAGTTCTTGATCCAAAATATGTGGGAACTAAATACGGTACTAGATGTAATAATGTAATTTAGGATGTAGTTGTAGGTTGAAGGTACCTACTACTTATGTGAAGTGCTTTTTTGCTATTTTGAACATTAATAATAATTGATTGATAATTAATAATAATTTGTGTGTGCTTCAAGATACCTCCAGGTAGATTGGTGAATAAGTGTGCAGATGAGAATCAGTTTCTAGTCCTAGATATTTAACCTGATATTTGATGTTAATTTTTATGCAATGTCCATGATTATTGATGGTAAGTTCAGAGAAATCTGGTAGACTATTTGAATAACTGGCAAATGGAATGGCAACTGTTTGTTCCATATTAAGATATAATTGTAATTATGACTCAGTATATTTGGATGAGTTTTTGACCAGCATAAATAATGGAGACAAAAGACAAATCTATAAAACTTGAAATTGAAAATAACAATTTACCACTTTTACATGTTCTTATCAATAAATTTCCAAAGGATATAAAACAAGTGTTTAACGTAACTCAACACACACTAATAGGTATTTAAATTTTGATACAAGAAAATTAAATTAAAACAAATTAAAAGTCAAATACTTGATGTGTCAATTCATGCAACACATACATACATACAACAAGTAGGTATGACAATAAGAAAAAAATTCAGCATTTATCTTGAAAACTATAAAATTTATAGACCTTTAATAAATATTGTTAAGATAAAACTAGTTTCACATATTTTTCTTCATGCTTACTATGTATATTATAAAATGCTTTATATTTTTTAATGCTGTAAGCTGTAAGAGACCAAGATTTACATGTTTTTACAAAAGTATTACTATACCTAGTGAATTAAAATATATTGATATTTATTAGATTAAGTTGGAATTTGTTATTGTTTTATTTATTTTTAAATCTTTTGGGCTATTTTATAGAAATAAGTATTGTTTTTTTATTGAGACCTGGTTTGTTTAAACTTAAGAATAACACTGTGATTAATTTGATTATTTGTTGAAGGCTGTTTTTTATGTATTCGATTTATTTTATATTGACTGTTTTTTTAGTTAGATTATTTGTTGAAGGCTGTTTTTTGTGGATTTGATTTATTTTATTTTATGTGTTTTTGTTTAGTTTAGTTTAGTTTAGCCTCTGACTGATGGTGCCGAACTAATCCATCAATACCTAGTGAATTAAAATATATTGATATTTATTAGTTTAAGTTGGAAATTGTTATTGTTTTATTTATTTTTAAATCTTTGAGGCTATTTTTTATAGAAATAAGTATTGTTGTTTCATTGAAACCTAGTTTGTTTAAACTTAAGGCTAAAACTGTGATTTATTTGATTATTTGTTGTAGTTGTTGTTGTTTTTTATGTATTTGGTTTATTTTATTCTAACTGTTTTTTTAGTAAGATTATTTGTTTGAGATTGTTTTTTTTGTATTTGATTTATTTCATTATTTATTTTCTATTGACTGTTATTTTAGATATTTTATTTTGTGAAAGATGTTAAATTAATATTTTCTCACTTGCAAAGGGTTTTTTTATTCTCCTACCACAATTCCCTATAATATTATAATATAGCTAATAAAATATTTGCAGCTGAATGATTTAGCACAATATTGTTATTTTTTAGTCTTTTAAGCCTCGACTTAAAAGACTAAAAAACATTTATCATTTAATTGTAAATATTGTAAAATATTTCGTGTATCCTGAAAGCTTAAAAATTCAAAAAGCGCGCGTCTTAAGTGATAGTTCATAGCCAAAGTAGCCACAGAACACTACACGTTTAACACCTCTCTTATTTTTTATTTCTCTATGTCTGGTGCTCATTGATATAATGCCTGCGAGCTGTGATATGCTACTCACCCTAGTAGTCTCAAATGCACCCTAGTAGTCTAAAGTGTTTCGCTGCTTGCTATACGGACTCTACGACGGTGCTTCTCCAGTGGTCACCCATCCAAGTACTAACCGCATTCGACACTGCTTCAGCGTAATTATCGAATCCGTTGCGTTCCACTATACAGTGATGGGTCGACTTCCTTTCTACGTACTTTTTTTTAGTTACCTTAAATCACGTGTTTACATTAGACATCCAACTTTTCTACAGGATTTGCGGCAAAGAATAGTCGATGAATGTGAACTAATAGATTATAGTATCTGTAATTTGCGTTTGGCAGGAGAGTTTCTGAACACACTGTATATTCAATTACTTCAAGTTGAAAAGGTTTCAAATCCTTTAAAAATAAACCATGAGAATAAATTATTTTCCATTTTTTCTAATTATTTTTAAATCATATAATTTTTGTTAATTTTGTTTCCATTGTCTATATAAATCGCAATAGGTTTCCCACAGACACAACTTTCGAATTCTTCAATAGCAACGAAAGGCATGGGAAGTTATAAGCGGCGAAAGTGGTGCACATCGATGTACGAGTAGTAATTTAAAAAATCAGAGCACTGATGATATCGTCGTATATCACAGATTTCATAATAACCAACAGTTTTTAAGTTCATTTATCGCTATTTTTCTATTTTATCAGAAAAAGTCGGGGTGAACTGTTAGTGAACCTAGTGGCAGAAACAATTCCCTAGCAGCACTCCAGGAAGGAAGAAGAATTACCGGTAAGCTGCTTGACCCTTACTAGTTTTTAAACACGTATTTTAATCTAAAGCTCTGTGGAGCAAGTTTGGTTATCAATGTTGAAGAAAGAAATTTCCAATAATAAATTACCTTCGTTATCAGGATAGTTTTCATTCAGTTTTATAATTGGAATTGTTATACTTAAATACACAAAATCACGAATCTGTTAACACATTATTTGAAACCAAAAATAATCATAATATCTCACAAAAGATAATAACAAACGCCTTTTATTAACCACATTTCTAAAATAAGAAAATAAGCGCTATTTTCAAAAAACTGTTCCTGGAACGGGCCCTATTTTTAAAAAACTGTTCCGGGAACGGACTCTTACACTAGATCCTCTCCTAGTAGACTATAATACTATACTATACCTACTATATAGGTACACAAAATATTTCTTTATTCACAATAACTTTTGTCAAAGATATAATCTACTGTGAATGGCTAGGTTAGGTTTGAGGTAAGTGAGTCTATTCGCAGAGTTTATTATTCTGACTCTATTGTGAATAGACCACAAGAAAATTTGACTGACGATTTCCTGCAGTCTTAACCCTTTCAGTACCAATTTGTTTATTTGGTTTAAGTGACGTTTTTTTATGATAGGCTATTCAAATAGACAAGAGATAACTGACAAAAAAATGATTTATTTTATTTTTTTAAAAGCGGGGTCTTCTGGGAATCTGGGACAAATTTGTCCCTCTGGGTATTTGAAGGGGGATATATACATCCCTTTGGTATTTATTATTGTTGCGAGGTCACCAACTCAAAGCCGGCCCTGTCTCTCGACTATACATTTTGGCGATAGCGCCCCTTTCGAGTTTCAAGAATGTTCTCGAAAAGACGCTTTATTTATACATAGGATTGAAAATAGCACTGGAAAGTGATGGCTTGGATCCGGAAACATTTTTATTCAAGGACAAGATTTCTACTATGTAGGACGATATTTCTGCTAATATGGACGAGAAGATTTCTACTATGGACGAGAAGATTTCTAACATTTCCGTTATGAAGGACGAGATTTCTACCATTAAGAACGATATTTCTGCCGATATCTTATCAATGAAAAATGACATTGCCGCCGAAGTCGAAAATACAATTTCGTCACTAAAATCAGATATTGAGAATAAGATGGACGAGAAAATCCAGGAGTTAGAGAGAAAATGGCAGATTTAAGAACACAAGGCACGCCAGCAGAAGAAAAAAAGATCGAACAAATAAAACCATGCAAGCCAGAAGCACACCCCAAGACAGAAGATATGGGCAGTTTTGCTCGAGTCAAGGCCCCAACGTTCGTCGGAAAGACGTCGTGAACCAACTATGTTAAACAGTTTGAAGCAGCCACTAGAGCGAATAATTGGTCCGATAGACCAGGCAGTGAGCTTAACCATCGCGCTTCGGGGAGATGCCTTAGATGTGCTTCAGGCGATACCCCTTGAACAAACGGATGACTTCGAGCAGCTGAAGAAGAGGTTGGACATGCGATATGGTCACGAACATCTGGAACACTTGTTCCAATCTCAGCTGAAGAACCGAAGTCAGAAACGTGACGAAACTCTTCAAGAGTATGAAATGGATATCGCCCAACTAGTTCGATTTGCTTATCCATCAGCACCGGAAAACATGATGGAATGTCTGGGCATCCAGGCCTTTATTGATGGCTTACGTGACCCTGATATGGAGAGAACGCTTCGTTTAGCCCATCCCAAAACGTTGGTCGATGCATTAACTGCTGCTCTTGAATATGCAGCAGCCACGAAGGCTTCGGGATATAACAAAGTTAGTACCATTCAAGAAGAAGGTGACGAAGATAGACTTGACCAGATCATCAACTTGATAAAAAGCATGGTAGACAAAAAGCCGAAGAAGATTAGATGCTGGAATTGTGGCAGGGGGCAGCACCGACCCAGGATCGTTCCAAAGACCCTCTCATACTGATAGCTTCTCTCAGATGCCGTAACGACAGTGTATATGTGGATGGCGAAGTGAATGGCAAGAAATATACTCTGCTGGTAGACACTGGAGCAACTGGAACCAGTATACGGCCGGAGACAATAAAATCCAAGAAGAAGCTTCTGCTAACGATGCTGCGACTCCGGACCGCAACAGGTGAGTGTGCCAATGTTCACGGAGATACTCAAATCCAATTGGGAATTGGTACAGAAAAGTTCACGCATACGGTAATCGTAGCTGACATCGAAGAATACGTGATTCTGGGAATGGACGTAATGAATCTACATGGTTTCCAGTTAGACTTCAGAAACAGAACTATTAAAGTGGGTTCCGAAGAGGTATTCCTCCATCCATATGAAGGCAGCACGGTGTTGGCAGCTGTGCTGGAGGATACCCTTCTACCTGCATGAAGCGAAACCCTGATAATAGCGCGGCAACAGGGAATCATGGAGGAAGGTACACCGGTTATGATGGAGCCATGAAACCACGACGAAGAGGTTGGTAGAAGAGAACTCATTGGAAAAGGTTTGGTTACGTCAGCAAAGGAGATCCCAGTACGTGTCATAAACGTGAACGATTGCCCAATTACCATCAAGAAGGCAACCAGAATTGGATCCTGCGTACCAGTGACATCCATAGTTCGTCAAACAACGACAACTGACAATTCTAATGACAGATTCGAACAGATGTTGTCAATAGCCGGCCAATCCTTGAATCGAGCTGAGAAAAGGAAAATGAGAGAATTTCTCTTGCAGTATCGAGACCTTTTCGTACCAAAAGGAGGGAAGACTGGCAGGACATCAGCCGTCAAACACAAAATCGATACTGGTGATGCCAAGCCAATCAGACAATCAGCTCGAAGACTACCAAGAGCGAAGAGAGAGGAAGCTGAAAGAATAATTCAAGAGATGGAGGAAGAGAAAGTAATTTATTTATTTATTCATTTATTTATAACCAAACAGACCTAAAGGCCTAATTACATGGTCAATAATTATTAAATTAAAATATAGTAACAAATTAATAGAAATAGTAATAATAATAGCAATAACATATCCCAAGTATGAATTGTATGAATTGTAGAGGTTCAAACAAGTTTGCAACAATATTGTTACGCGAGCTACTGCAATAATATTCTCACTTAGTGCCCCCAGTGAAATCCCCGTATGAGACGACTATGGCTCCTCCGCCCAAACTTCGAGAAACATCCAGAACACCCGGGTGCATCCGCCAGAATATCGAGAATATCCAATGCACCCGCGAGAACGCCGAGACACTTCTAGAATTACGGCGCACGAGTATAAATAGGCCACGAGCATCGTTGCAGGCAATTAGTCAATCAGTCAGTGTTGATACCGAAGGAAAGTAATCGCGCCTCGATAAAGTGTTTATTAAGTGACTCTCATATAAATAATAATTAGTGTGTTTAGTGTATGACATAAATTATTAAATAAGGACTGAATTACATATAAATCTGTAAATATAAATTAATTGTAAATATAAATTAGAATAAACGTTACATTGGTGTCAGAAGTGGGATTAAAATAAATAAATATACAGGAAGATGGCGAAGAAACTTTGTGAATTAAAAGTTTCAGAGCTTCGAAGAGAGTTGGAGGATTACGAACTGAACACAAGTGGGGTCAAGTCAGTGTTAGTGGAACGACTAAAAGAAGCTATGATTAACAATGGATTGGACCCGGAAACGTTTGAATTCACCGACGAAGCGTCCGCCTCTATAACCTCTTCCATAAAAAACGAATTGTCTTCGATGGAAAACAAAATGTCGGATATAAAAAACGAAATTTCATCCATGGAAAATAAAATTTCGACGGATATAAAAAACGAAATTTCAGCCATGGAAAGTAAACTCTCGGCGGACATGGAAAACAAATTGTCGGACGTGGAAAATAAAATTTCATCCATGGAAAGTAAACTTTCGGCGGACATAGAAAATAAAATGACGGACATGAAAAATGAAATGACATCCATGAAGACTGATATTTCTGCCGTGGAAGAAAAGATTAAAAGTATGGAGCAAGAAATGAAACAAAAAATCAAAGAAATCGAAAGGAAGACTAGTAATAAACCGGATATTACAACTAGGCAAGCCCCGAATAACGACGAACTGGCAGAGAAAGTAGAGTTGAAACCGAAAATGGAAAACGATATTAACAGCCGAGTGAAACTGCCAACATTCGATGGTAAAACGTCATGGCCGAACTACCTTAAGCAATTCGAGGCGGCATCAAAGGCAAACAACTGGAGTGAGAAGGAAAAAGCGTTAAATTTAACTCTTTCCCTTAGAGGAGACGCCATGGATATCCTCCAGACCATTCCAGTGGAAGAGGCCGAAGATTTTGAACAACTCAAAAAGCGATTGAATATGAGATATGGCCTGGAACACCTGGAGCATCTGTACCAGTCGCAGCTGAAAAACCGCAAACAAAAACGCGACGAAACTCTGCAAGAATTCGAAGCAGACATTGCGAGGTTGGTGCGGTTTGCCTATCCATCGGCACCGGAGAATGTCATGGAATGTTTAGGGGTACAGACATTCATCGACGGAGTTCGTGACCATGAAATGCAGAGAACTCTACGCTTGGCTCGGCATAAGACACTGGTCGACGTACTCTCTGCAGCCTTGGAGTACGAAGCAGCTACACAGGCTTCCGGAGTATACGGCAAGGTGAGGGCTCTAGCAGACGAAGAAGTTGAGAACAAGCTCGACCAGATTGTCAACATGATGAAAAGCATCTCAAATGGAAAACTGAAAGCTGTGAGATGCTGGAATTGTGGAGAAATGGGACATGTACGCAGTTCGTGCAAGCGACCGAGAACTGCCACAAACAGAGATGCCCAGCAGGAAAAACTAGGAAGGGTCGACCTTCAGAGGGCAGCTTCGACCCGAAGACCTTCCAAAGACCCTCTCATCCTAATAGCCTCTCTGAAATGTCGCGACGATAGTGTATACGAGGATGGTGAAGTTAATGGAAGGAAGTATACACTATTGGTGGACACTGGAGCAACGAGGACTATTATTCGCCCCGAGACTGTCAACACCCGGAAAAGACTTTTACCGACGAGACTGCGACTCAGGACTGCCACAGGTGAAAGCGCCAATGTCCATGGAGAACTACCGGTGCAATTGGGAATTGGCGCAGAGAAGTTCACCCACACTGTCGTTGACGCTGATATCGAAGAGGACATAATACTCGGAATGGACGTTATGAACCTACATGGCTTCCAGCTAGATTTCAAGAACCGAGTGATTAGAGTAGGTTCTGAGGAGGTATTCCTTCACCCACACGAGGATAAGACTGTTCAGGTAGCCGTACAGGAGGATACAGTTGTACCCGCAAGGAGTGAATTTTTCACTGTGGCAAGACTACAAGGAACCGTCGAAGAAGGAACACCGGTCATGATGGAACCATGGAATCACGATGAAGAGGTTGGTCGAGGAATCCTGGTTGGAAAAGGGTTAGTCATGGCTGCCGAAGAAATACCTGTACGCATTATAAATGTAAATGACCATCCAATAACTATGAAGAAGGATACCAAAATTGGAACTTGCGTACCAGTGGCGTCAATAATTCATCAAACAACAACCTCCAATGATGCCAACAATAAATTTGAACAAATGATAGCAGTGGCTGGACAATCCCTTAGCCTGCAAGAGAAGAAAAAGATCAGAGAGCTCTTGCTACAATACCGATCTCTTTTTGTACCAAAAGGAGGAAAGACAGGAAGAACATCTGCTGTCAAACACAAAATTGACACCGGCGACGCTAAACCGATAAGACAATCGGCTCGACGGCTACCACAGGCCAAAAGAGAGGAAGCGGAGAGAATTGTTCGCGAGATGGAAAAGGACAAGGTAATAGAACCTTCTACCAGCCCTTGGGTCTCTCCGGTAGTTCTGGTAAAGAAGAAGGATGGAACCACGAGGTTTTGCGTGGACTACCGGCAGTTGAACAATGTTACAAAGAAAGATAGCTATCCCCTGCCGAGAATCGACGACACTCTGGATACGCTGGCCGGTAGCAAATTGTTTTCTACCTTGGACCTGAAGTCTGGATATTGGCAGGTAGAAATGGATCCAGCCGATAAAGAAAAGACAGCGTTTACCACCGGATCTGGACTATGGCATTTCACCGTTATGCCATTTGGGCTGTGCAATGCCCCCGCAACGTTCGAAAGACTGATGAAAAACGTATTGCGAGGGTTGTCCTGGAAGACATGCTTAGTGTACCTTGATGACATCACAGTCTTGGGAAGGACATTCGAAGAACATCAAAAGAATTTGGAAGGTGTCTTCAAAAGGTTGCAAGCTGCCCAACTGATGCTCAACCCCAAGAAATGTCAACTATTTCAAAACAAAGTCAATTACCTAGGCCATGTAGTCAGCAAGGATGGTGTAGCTGTAGACGAAGAGAAAGCTGCTGCCATACGAAAGTGGCCAAGATCCACCGACAAGCACCAAGTTAGAAGCTTTCTTGGACTCTGTACATACTACAGGCGATTCATAAAGAAGTTTGCAGATATCGCTAAGCCCTTGACACGACTTACAGAGGAAGCAAGGGAGTTTCGCTGGGACGAAGATTGCCAAACTTTGTTCGAAACCTTGAAGAAGCACTTGACTACTGCACCTATACTCGGCTATCCACTACCAGAGGGAGAATTCATATTAGATACTGATGCTAGCAATGTTGGAATTGGAGGAGTGCTATCACAGGTTCATGGAGGACAAGAGAAAGTTCTGGGATATTTTAGTAAAGTCCTTTCCAAACCAGAACAAAACTACTGCGTCACAAGAAGAGAGCGAAGTCCGTGGAGCACTTCTATCAGTATCTGTATGGGAAGAAATTTGTGATCAGAACCGATCATGCAGCACTTAAGTGGCTTATGCAATTCAAGAACCCAGAAGGTCAAATCGCTAGATGGATCGAGCGGCTCCAAGAATATAATTTCACTATTGAGCATAGAGCCGGAATAAGCCACAGAAATGCAGACTCCCTCTCTAGAAGACCATGCCCTGCAGAGTGCTCTCACTGCAGCAGAACGGAAGCTAAGGAAGCTGCGATTCGAAGAACCACGGTGACCACCGACGAATGGACACCAGAAAAGTTGGAAGAGGAACAAGAGAACGATCCCGACTTGAACAAAATCCGACATTGGAAAAAGGAGAACTGTCGACCTACTTGGCAGGAGATTTCAAGGTACTCGCCAACGATGAAATCGTATTGGGCCCAGTGGGACTCGCTGGTTTTGGAAAACGGTTTGCTACAGCGAGTAATCGAGAACGATGAGGGTTCCGAAAGTAGAAGACAGTTGGTGATTCCAAGAACAAGGATAGCAGCAGTACTGCGGAAATTACACGACAGTCCGTCAGGAGGACATTTAGGTGTGAAGAAGACCCTCCAGAAAGTACGAGAACGGTTTTATTGGATGCACAGTTCCGAAGATGTGAAGGACTGGTGTAAGAAGTGCACTACCTGTGCTACGACCAATGGACCGCACGGGAGAAGAAAAGCTCCTATGAAGCAGTACAATGTCGGAAGCCCTTTTGAACGCATTGCCCTGGACGTTGCCGGACCGTTTCCACCGACAGCAAATGGCAGCAGGTACATTTTGGTGGTGATGGACTACTTCACAAAATGGGTAGAAGCGTATGCCATTCCAAACCAAGAAGCCGCAACGGTTGCCGACGTGCTTGTGAATGAGTTCATTTGCCGATATGGAGTGCCCCTGGAAATACACAGCGACCAGGGCAGAAACTTCGAAAGCCAGCTGTTCCAGGAAGTTTGTGAAAAGCTCGGCATGAAGAAAACGAGAACTACGGCTTTGCACCCACAGTCGGACGGGATGGTAGAGCGAATGAACAGAACTCTTGGCAAATACCTGTCTAAAGTAGTATCTAACCATCAGCGAGATTGGGACCACTATCTCTCGCTATTCGCGATGGCCTACAGATCCGCCATCAATGAGTCCACCGGCCAAACACCAGCAAGAGTTCTGTTCGGACGCGAAATGAGATTACCCTGTGACCTTGAATTTGGATGCCGACCCGGAGAAGACATAGCTGGTGAAGATTACGTGACCCAGCTGAGAAAAAGAATGGACGACGTACACGAGCTGGTTCGATCGAATCTCCAGATCGCTAGCGATAGGATGAAGAAAAGGTACGATACGCAAGCTACGGAAGGAGGTTTCCACGAAGGAGACAAAGTCTGGCTGCATAACCCAAGAAGACAAAAGGGTTTTTCTCCAAAGTTGCAGAAAGCTTGGGACGGTCCGTACCTCGTAAAGAAAAGAATCAACGATGTCATCTATCGTATCAGCAAGATCCCAAATGGAAAGCCAAAGGTGGTACACCGTAACCGATTAGCGCCATTCGAGGGTGACCACGATGAGGAAGTAAACCAGCTTCAGGAAGTAGCCGATCCTGCTTTTGTAGAGTTCATGGGTGCTTATGGTGGTACCGGAAAAGCAAGATTCGGCGTCACCACTGAGAGACGACAAGACCTGCTTACCGTTCCGGAGGAATACTCACTGGCAATAAACATCCCTGCCAGCGTAGCCGATGCGCGCGGACTGGCATCTCTGTTTATAAAGAAGAGTGGCGCACGACCTTTGGTAAACCAGTTACCAGTACCGGGTAAAGCTCTGAAGCTGCAAAATGGCTCCCGCTACAATTTCCACTTAGTGACGAGGAACACCTTCGACGAAAGACCAACGTACGAGGATGTCTGGGAAGCATTACGAAGCCTGAGGGAGCATGTGCTTGAATTGAACGTGTACAGGCTAGCCATGCCCAAGATTGAATGTAGGCATTTAGATTGGCGAATAATCCGTAACATGGTAGAAGTAATCTTCCGAGACACCGAAGTGCAGGTACTGGTTTGCGGCCATGCTCGGGAGACACAGCCAACAGAGAAGACGGTCGCATGTTACTTCCATACAAATGGAAAATGCAACAAGGGGACCAGTTGCCGATACAGTCATCTCGTTCCAGTTTCCTAGCTAGTTCCAGGAGGAACTGTCTCTTAAGGAGGGGGCAATGTTACGCGAGCTACTGCAATAATATTCTCACTTAGTGCCCCCAGTGAAATCCCCGTATGAGACGACTATGGCTCCTCCGCCCAAACTTCGAGAAACATCCAGAACACCCGGGTGCATCCGCCAGAATATCGAGAATATCCAATGCACCCGCGAGAACGCCGAGACACTTCTAGAATTACGGCGCACGAGTATAAATAGGCCACGAGCATCGTTGCAGGCAATTAGTCAATCAGTCAGTGTTGATACCGAAGGAAAGTAATCGCGCCTCGATAAAGTGTTTATTAAGTGACTCTCATATAAATTATAATTAGTGTGTTTAGTGTATGACATAAATTATTAAATAAGGACTGAATTACATATAAATCTGTAAATATAAATTAATTGTAAATATAAATTAGAATAAACGTTACAATATGTAGAAAGAAATTTTATATAGAGATATTTAACATATGATCTAGTATAAGATTGTGAAATGCCTTTTCAGCCAAACACCAATCAATATCCACTAAAAAGTTGTAATTATTTATTATTTTCATAATAGTCACAAAAGGATCCCTAACTGTTAAAAATACATTTGGTATATGAAACATTAGCATTGAACAAGTGCGACGTCCAGGGACGAAATAGATGAAAGAATTTCCGAGCAGTTAATTTTACCCATGAGAACTTTGTAGAAGAACATAATAGCAGATAAAGTTCTTCTTTGATCTAGCGATAAAGATTTGAATTGATATCTCAAATGACTTGATCTAACTGTATTATAGTCCGGCCAGGTACGATATTTTTTATAGTATAAATATCTAAGGAACTTGTTATGTACCTTTTCTACCATTTCCAATGCAGATACAGTAGAAACGGTGAAGCTTTTCCATCACGTGATCCAATCTACGATTTATGCAACACATATTTTCTACATTCTATCTTCTTCTATCTTCTTCTATCAATATAAATCAAACATAACAACCTACGATCGATTGTCTTCTTCACAAGACTTACTACAAGACATACGTAATAGTTTCTTTAAATTTGCCGCAGTAATCGTAAAAAGAGACAACGATATAATTGACGTTACGTGAATAACTGATCGTACTAAAAGTTGAATTTGACATTACCGTATTTGAGCTTATGCATGCTTAGTTTACTGTCTTGCTTTTAGCGAATTTTTGGATTAAAAGTGTATTTATTGTTAAAATCAGTTCTTGTAAATTTGACTTTTTATTCCATTTAACATTGGTAAGTACGAATATAATACATTATCAACTTGTAAACTTTTGACAGTTCATGACACCTAAAATACCGTGAGACGGGAGTATTACAATGCTTATTTTACTACTTATTGGTGGTAAATAGTATTTACAATTCTCTACAATTTGTAAATCTCTGTAGAATTTTCAAATTTGCATGAATCAAGTGTCTGATTGTACTTGTAACGGTATAATAACCAATAGTTATTTTCAGAAAATGCCTGGAAAATGGCTTAATTCACGAGTACAGGAGTTTGTTATAAACTTGATTGAATATTTTGAGATGGAAAAAAACAACGGCGGACCCTTTCAACCTATTTCATCTGTTCGGGAGGTATTATACTATAGTTAACATCTATTTAAGGACATTTCTATTCAATATTATATTTCAGAGAGTGGCAACTGCACTGAAAATATATGTGAAAACGGTATGTTCCCTTAAAAAAAAAGTGAGGAAAATATTCCAACTTTCCCAACGTCACTCAGTCAAACACCACGATTAAAACTAAAAACAGAGGATTTACCCGAGGGAACCAAAATGGCAGTACGGAATACCTTATATAATAACATGTATGAACAAAGTAAGTTAACAAACATGTTAAACAATAATACAACACCTTATATTATTCTTAACCCTTAGATTGAAGTCAGCTTACACTTTAAATAAAAGAGAAGTGAGATCATAGTTAAAATTACAGCATCATAGTGCATGTAGTATTATCTATACAGTGAGATTTTTCACCAGCAGCTTATAGTGTGGTATATGAAAATCTTAGAAAACTAGTAGGTAATTTAACGTAAGTTCGATTATAGAGATTATGAGTCGGTAATAAAAGTTTTAGAATACAGAAAGTTGTGCATATTTTGAATTTGAATGTGATAAATTATAGCTTCTGCATGTGCTGATTTCTAAGTTGAGTACTGTCCGTAAATGTTTACCAATTTGTTCGGTCTAAGTGTAGATTGTGTTTTTCACAATTTAGTTTTCTAATTTGAATTATTTGATGTCACATATACGGGGTTGCTTTAAACATTATTTGGTACAAATAATAAAAAAATCTGAATATCAAAAATTTGTGTTCAACTTTAGTATGAAGTAAATATAAAAAAATCTTTTGTCTTGTTTGAGATAATGATAATTTTGAACTTGTTATTTTTTTAGGGAAACATGTTACTGTGAAAACCATAAATGACGAACTAAAAAATAAGGAAATTCTTTCTGTTGGAAATACCTCTTTATTGGTGTTATCGAAACATTTGGGATTTAAATATGAAATGGAAGACAACAGAAGAGCATTAATAGAATGAACAAATATTGCTAGCCCATAAGGATGCTTTCTTCGTGATAGTGTATTTTCAAGACAAATACTAATTTTGGATTTTGTAACTTATTCACCCAGTATATCGATAGTTTCAATAAATATGTTGATGTTAACCATATAAATAAAATAAATACTTACAATTAAAAAAGTTAAATTTCTTGTTTAATTATTACCAATTCGTAAAAGGCCGACCTTTGGAATATTAGTCATAACGATTATTCCTATTGAGTTGACAGAAGTTTTCATTTGATTCATATGAATAATATTGCTGACGTAACAGTCACGTGATGGAAAAGCTTCACCGTTTCTACTGTATGTATTCTGAAAACCAAACAATTGAAGCAAATTCTAATTTAGGTCGTACTAGAGCAAAGTAGAGCGATTTTATAGTGTTGATGTCATTGAAGTTTGCCGTTTGTCTCATTACAAACCCTAATATTTTATTGGCAGCAGAAACTATATTTTTTAAATGTGCAGCACAAGAATAGTATATTCTGTAACAAGGTTAGAATGAAAATTCGATGCGAGTGGAAAGTTCCGAGCGCGAGCCGAAGGCGAGCGTGAGGAACCACGAGCATCACGAATTTTCATTCTAACCGAGTAGCAGACTATACTTTCTCCACGATCAAAGATTTTAAATATATATTTTTAAATAGAAATGAACAAAAAATAATTTATATTACAGAACTCAATCACAATTATTATATAAGGTAAACACTCAATAATCCAATAAACATTCTACTTTGTATTAATTGTTATATTTGTACAGACCTCGAAATAAAAAACTGGTGCATTATTGGAGGTATTTTCAACAATTGCGTGGTTAGGTTAGGTTACGGTTACGTGACAGCAATAATTTTGACATTTACTCCAGTTTTGACACTACGATGACAATCAACTGCGTCAAGGCTAATGTTATTATTGCTAACCAGTGTGAGAATAATCACTAGAGAGAGAACTCTGACTGAGTTTATTCTTCTGAAAATTTTGAGATCAGCTGCAAACAAAAGGCACACAGTATACTTAAGAACAGAAGGTAAATCGTTGATGAATATAATAAATAAGAGAGGTCCGAGATTAGAACCTTGCCATTTCCATTATGTGTGACGACGAATTTTCTATTTTCTAAATAGCTTTTAATTAATTCGATAAAGTCTGCAGTTATCCCGTAACTTACTAGTTTTTTCAACAGCACATCATGATTTACGCGATCGAACGCTTTCCGAAAATCTGTATAAATCGTGTCCATTTGAGATTTAACACCCAATGCTTCGAATGCTTGTTTTCCGAATAATAACAAATTTGTGTTAATAGATTTATAGACATAAAACCATGCTGTTGAGATACTATGTACTTTTCTATATAGTGATATAATTTATTATATATAATTTGCTCAAATAGCTTAGATTATCGAAATAGGTCGATAATTTTCTATGTTATTTTTTTAACCAGATTTATAAATTGGTGTAGTGATAGCAGTTTTCCATTGCACTGGAAATACTTTTGTTTTGACAATTAAGTTGAAAATATAATTGAGAGGTGTTCTAAGCCATTCACTACAACCTTTCAATACATATGGTGGAATACCATAATTTTCTGACCGCAGTATCAAAATCAAGATCAGAGATATAACTAACTGAAAAAGAGTCACAAATATTCGAAATCCAGCTTGTAATTAGCTTTGTTTTTATCATAAATAGAAGAGAAAAAATTTGCAAAAGCGTCAGCGGTTCTGTCATTTTCCACTATATTTCCTTGATATATGAAATTACCGGTTTCTGGGCAATTTTTCCTTTTATTATTAACATAATTCCAAAAACAATTAATATTATCTGATATATTCTTTTGCATATCTTTGAGGTACATACTCTCTTCTTTTTTTATAAGCGGTTTAACCTGCCTTTTGATTCCTAAATATTTTTCTTTGTAAAAATTTGATATACATTGTAGCTTTCTGTATTTATTTTTTTCTATCAACGCTTCCTTTATTTCTTTGGTAAACCAGATTGGAAAGTTATTATTATATTCACATTTTATGAACTTGGGAACATACTCCGATAAAATATGATTCCATATTTTATAGAAGTTATCTAGAGCTGTATTTACATCGGATTTCAGTAAAACCGCTGACCAATCGGTATCTCTCACTTTAATTGTAAGACTTTCAAAATTTGCTTTTTTAAAGTTATAGCGATTTTCGTTAGTAGACTGGAATTGATTGGAATTTTCTTTTTTATTGAATTTAATTGTAATATCAAGGCTGGGATGATATAGATCTTCTTTTACAAACGGAGTCGAATCTTTTAACACATTACAGTATTGTTGGTTATTCTTTGAAGTAATTACTAAATCAAGTATTTTGTCTTTGAAATTTTTAACATCGTTATAGAGCGTAAAGGAATTAAAATTTAAAAATTCATATAATATGGTCAATTTATTATTTAAAACTCCATTAAAACTAAAGTCAGCCCCAGTAATTTCACCAATATTGAAATCCCCAAATATGTAGGTATGTAGGTAATAGAACCATGCACTAGCCCTTGGGTATCTCCAGTAGTGCTCGTCAAAAAAAGGGATGGAACTACCAGATTCTGCGTGGACTATTTCCAGCCAAACAACGTGACGAAGAAAGACAGCTAACCTCTGCCTCGAATCGACCATACGCTAGACACTTTGGCCGACAGCAAACTGTTTTCCACCTTGGACCTGAATTCCGGTTATTGCCAAGTAGAAATGGACCCAGAAGACAAAGAGAAAACTACTTTTACCACCGGATCTGGATTATGGAAATTCAACGTCATGCCATTCAGGCTCTATAATTCGCCCGCGACATTTGAAAGACTCATGGAAAATGTCTTGAGAGGGTTATCTTGGAAAACATCCCTGGTCTATTTGGACGACATTGTAGTATTGGGGGAACACCTGAAGAATTTGGAAGACGTATTCAAACGACTTCAAGCTGCCCAGCTCATATTAAACCCGAAGAAATGTTATTCCAAAACCAAGTCAACTATCTGGGTCATATTGTGAGCAATGAAGGAGTGGCGGTGGATCCAGAGAAAATTGCTTCCATCAAGCTTTGTCCGCAACCAACCAAAAAACATCAGGTTATGAGCTTTCTTGGACTTTGCACATACTATCGAATGTTCATAAGGAAGTTTAGAGATATTGCCAAGCCACTCACTCGACTCACAGAAGAAGCCAGAAGTTTTCATTGGAATGAAGAATGTCAAACTGCTTTTGAAACACTGAAGAGACGATTAACCACGTCGTCGATACTAGGATATCCGTTACCAGAGACTTCATTCTTGACACTGATGCAAGCAACGTAGGAATTGGAGGATTGCTCACACAGATCCAAGGAGGACAGAACGAAACTATTGCGTCACGAGAAGAGAAATTTTGGCGGTAGTGAAGTCTGTGGAACCCTTTTACCAGTATCTGTATGGAACGAAATTCTCAATA
This sequence comes from Lochmaea crataegi, assembly GCA_947563755.1. Taxonomy (NCBI): domain Eukaryota; kingdom Metazoa; phylum Arthropoda; class Insecta; order Coleoptera; family Chrysomelidae; genus Lochmaea; species Lochmaea crataegi. Next base: position 6,532,037 of record OX387423.1, on the reverse strand, counting down.
CGGACTGATCATTTAGCAGTCAAGTGGTTGTTGCAGTTCAAGAATCCCGAGGGCCAGATAGCTAGATGGATTGAACGACTTCAAGAGTACGATTTCAACATCGAACATCGGGCTGGTGTGAGCCACCGAAATGCCGACTCCCTGTCTAGGCGACCGTGCCCAGCAGACTGTTCCCACTGCAACAAAGCGGAATCTAAGAAAGCTGCAGTTTCAAGAACGACAGTAGTCAATAAATAATGGCCACCCACCAGGATCAGAGAAGATCAGGAGAATGATCCTCACCTGAAGATGATCCGGCAATGGAAGGAAGAAAATCGGCGACATACCTGGCAAGAAGTGTCAAGATTTTCACCGACACTTAAGGCATATTGGGCTCAGTGGGATTGCCTTGTCCTGGAAAAAGGCCTGTTGAAACGAATCCGTGAAAACGCTGATGGTTCCGAAAATAGAAGACAGTTAGTCATCCCGAGAACGAGAGTAGCTGAGGTACTGAGGAAGTTACACGACAGTCCATCGGGAGGTCATCTGGGAGTGAAGAAAACTCTTCAGCGAGTCCGTGAAAGGTTTTATTGGATGAACAGCTCCGACGATGTGAAGGACTGATGTAAGAAATGTACGACTTGTGCTACGAGTAATGGACCACATCGCAATGGAAAGGTACCCATTAAACAGTATAATGTAGTAGGCCCATTCGAAAGGATTGCTTTAGACAACGCTGGACTATTTCCGACGACAGAAAATGGTGGTAAATACATCCTGGTTGTAATGGATTATTTCACAAAGTGGGTAGAAGTTTACGCGATCCCGAATCAAGAAGCCACAACTGTCGCAGATATATTGGTGAAGGAATTCATCAGCCGATATGAAGTGCCCTTGGAAGTTCATCAGCGATCAGGGAAGTAATTTCGAAAGCCATGTATTCCAGGAAATTTGTGACAAGCTGGGAATGAAGAAGACCAGGACAACGGCGTTGCATCCACAGTCAGATGGAATGGTCGAGAGAATGAACAGGACCATTGGAAAGTACCTGTCCAAAGTAGTTTCCAGCCACCAGAGAGATTGGGGCCAGTATCTGTCCCTATTTGCATTGGCTTTTTTTTCGGGTCGAGATGGGAAACTGATGTTCGAATGGGCCCAGGACCCAAACAGTGTTGGACTAGGGGATGCCTACCAACCAAACCCAGTTCAAACTCGCCGTTACCCCCGCCTCGGAATAACTACCTTAGCATACTTCGAGACGGTCCCTCGCACACTCTCCGCTCACACCGGCGTCTTCTCCCTAACTATCACTCCTTCCTCTCATGCCATATCGAGTCCTTCTCTCCCCCTAATCATGCTCTCCACTACGCCACTCACCTCCATCCATTCCTCCTCCTCCTCAACATTATCTCCACATATCTTCACTTATACGTCATAATGAGTGAATATTTAAAAACAGCATGTAAATATCTGAAGGTTTCGGTATTTTTCAGTAAATGTACGAACAGGATACTTTGTTTATTCGTTTAAATTGTATTTAGAAAATGGTTATTCGAAGTGACAAAATAAAATACAAAAGTTTATGACCCATCTAATTTTATTTGGTCTTCAGTTGGCTTTGGTTGGCATTCAGGTGACTTCAGTGGCTATTTTCCAGTCCGTACAACTTGGCCTGTTTGGCCTTCGTTCTGGTATGGTGGCCAAAATTGATGAGGCCGGAAAATAGACGTTTATTAGTTCCGTTAGACTTTCCTCTTTGGTTTCTGTATAGGTGCCGTTCGCTTTCCTAACGAAGCCTTTTTCTGGTTATCCCATCCTTTGTCAGGACTTTGTGGATTCAAGAGCATGCGGAGGCATCTGGGATTCCCTGCAAAACTTCCTCCATGAATTCAATTTGGCTATACGAATTTCTTTGTTGTATTGCGTGAGCTTATACCTGTAAGTATACCGAGATACCCTAACCTAATTTGTAGCTCAACGACCCCGGCAAGATGTTTAGGCCCGGGGAGCATACCTCAACCGGCAGGCTTGCGAGGTATAGCCTCTTTGAAAACTCCAACCAAGAAAACAGTACCGAAAGGTCGAAAGCTACAGACCCGGACGGCATTGGTAAAAGTGTAGAGCAAGTCCCAGGGGCCGGATACTTGAGAGATAGAGCTTATCGTAGGAACACATATTGCTCTCTCGGGAAGCTCTACTCCCCTAGTCAAAAATCCGGTTTCAGGATAGAGCAACCATCAAGAAGTGGAACTTATGAACAGCTTTCCCGGGCGATACAAAGTATCAGACAAGTAACAACACTGCTATCGAAAGCTCATCGATGGCACAGATAAGTGTCCTCCAGATAAACCTCCAACACTGTAAGGCAGCTTCAGAAGGCCTTGCAGCAAACATGAGAGGATTAGAAATGGCCCTGATGAAAAAACCGTGATTTGGACGGGAAAATTTTAGGTCTAGCAAACGTGGGGTAGGATAATTAATTGCAGAAACAAGGACAGACCTCGAACCTACATTCTAGTCAAAATACTGCCGTTCATAAATTACTGTTCTAGGGATCTGACAGCAGTTAAGATAAACATCAGCGGATGTAGTGGACCGAAGAAGATTATTCTTGGATCGACATATCTGCCTTCAGATGATCATGAAGCAGCACCAACAAGAAAGGTGGAGGATGCAATTGATCATTGTGGCATGAATGCGCAGTACAAACAAGAACCAAAGAGGTGAGTCTTTACTACAGTATATAATGGCTAATACTTTAGACATAATAAGTGTAGGAAACCAACTTTCGTAACGAAGACAAAGAATGAGGTAAAGTTTGTCCAGAATCAATTGCAGAAGAGGCGAATACATGTGCTGACTTTTTCGTTAAATATGCTTAGGTACTCCTTTCATGATTTATTCAAAACTAAATTGAATGTCCAACAGATAAAATTCGTTCTGCATCGTATGTTTTTCTGTTTTCGGTTGTCACCCGACCATGATAATATTTCAATAACGATTAATTGCTTTTTGTTTATTTACACTACTTATCATGTGAGACATTTTAAAAGTATATTTTATTTTCCGTCGCGTTTCCAAGCCTCGCCCTCGTCAGTTCCCAATAGATTTACTAAAATACTGTTCAACCGTTCTCCTGGATACACAATAAACTTTTTCAGGTTATATAAATGTTTTTCTTCTGTGTCGATAAATCTGCTATTTAATATATACCAAATTGATTTTTTATCGTCCTCGACGTCGGAACATTTTGGACTAATGTCAATTTTGGGATACAGAAAATTGCAAATTTGACGGGATTAAACTAAAAATTTTGTCTTTGCTTACTGCAAATCAAAACACCATAATGCACCAAATATTGATAAGTATTGTAAGGCGATAGTTAAAAATACGAGGGGATATTTTTTTAAAAATAATTTTCCTCATAAGTTTATTCAAAGGTTATTTTTAAATACTGATGTTATTGTGAATAAAATTCATCACAACCTACTTGGACCATGTCCACATGGACTGTTCAATTAAATCCAGGCATCACGTCCAGTGTCTTGTAATTAGTTATTTTCAGCATTTAGATTTATTTTATTATCTATATTATAAACAATATAATGTAAGTACACAGTAAGTAATTAAAAGTTAAATTCTAATTAAATATATCAATCTTTACAAATCACTCATTCTCCTCAAGTCAAGTTTTTCCCACCTTACACAGATTAAATTTTTTTCGGATTTTTTCCGATTACCGAAATTAATCGTGCGTTTTAATATACACCACTAGATGTCGCCGTCTTCATCGATTATCACGAATATCTTGTTCCGATTTTCTCCACACATTACAACTCACAGTTTTGATGTGTGTTGGAAGAGATAAGATAAGACGATTTCAGAATTCGTTTGACGCCAGTCCATGGGTTATCTATGGCGGATGGCCAGACCTCGCTTCGCTCGTGCAGTCAACTTCATATTCGTCTGACTCTCCCTTTTAAATCATCTTATTTTATCAATTGCCACATAATATACAGGGTGAATCACATCCAACGGATAAGTTTTGAAATTTTAGTTACTTTAGTAGTTTGTATATTATAGAGGATACATTTTTAAAATAATTTTGTAATATACAGGATGTCCCAATAACCAGAGCTGGGAGTAACTAAACAAAAACGTTACTTTTCAGTAACCCGTTACTAGTAATTTCGTTACTTTTTGAAATGAGCTAAAAGTAACGGTCCCAACTCTGGTGAAAACTCAGCTACAATTAAAGAGGGATTTTCTATTCCTAAGAACAGCAAAAGCAACCGGCGATCTAATGTTTAAATACAGGTGTTTCCACCTACTAGAAGGCAACTCTACTGCAACGCAACCAGTTGGTGACTGATTGCCTTCAATGCTGCCGTCGCCAGATGCGCTCTACAGTTGACAAGAGTGCCTGTGCCATGGCTATGGTTACCTACCTTGATCTGATGAGAAGCCTTTGTTCAGCACTTACAGCTTCACGATAATTGGTGTCTTTTCTGCTTATTTCAGAATTCAACAGTTCTGCCAAAATTTTAAAGGTATCCGTGGTAAAATCCATGGAATTTAACAGGATCATTATTCATCTCCTGTACCACTATATGAGAAGTATGTTTCAAATGTATGATCAAAAAGGGGTTATCCCCAAAATGTCGGTATTTCTTTTTCTCTAGCAAGTATGCAGCAGCTATATTCTCATCTAAAGAGAACATTTTGTTCTCGACTACCGATAAGAGACTTCAAAACAGTTGATTTCAGTAAGTAGGCAAGAGCATCTACAGCAGGGGCAAATACATCTATCTCCAGTACTTTTTAAACTCTTCACAGCATCACTGGCAACTGGATACATTCGAACTGCTTGGAAAATAGCCCGAATCGTCTTTATTCCCAAACCAGGTAAGGACTATTCCCAGGCAGTCATTCAGGCCAATAACTCTGTCTTCTCTCATGTTGAAGATAATGGAGACATCTATTTATAGCCATGTTAGGAAAATCTTTATCATTGAAAGGCCACTACATTATAACCAACATGCCTATCAATCAGGAAAATCCTTTGAAACAGCCTTATACCAACTGGTGTCGAAAATTGAGGCTGTCCTAGGAAATCAAGAAATAGCTTTCTGAACATTTCTTGATATAGAAGGAGCGTTCGACGACACCTCCTTTGACTCCATGATAGCTGCTGTTGCAAGGCGTGGAGCAGACGACACCACATATCGATAGATGAAAAAGATGCAGCGACAACCTTATTTGGAGATTCCTAGGAATCCTAGGATAATGGGGGAGTCCTATCACCTTTGCTGTGGAACATTATCATAGATGAACTTCTGGAGGAATTGAACAGGAAGGGGATATACACCCAGGGGTATGCAGATGATCTGACAATACTTGTACTGGGGAAATACCCTAATTTTATATCGGAGCTGATGCAACAAGCTCTGGAAAAGGTGGAGATATGGTGTATGAGGGAATGCCTAAAGGTGAACCCTGCAAAAACTGCGCTCATTCCCTTCACTAGAAAAAGGAAGCTTGAGAAACTAAAACTGCCAAGCCTCTTCAACGTGCAGCTGTGCCTTAGCCAGGACAATTATCTGGGCATAATTCTGGATGCAAAACTAACCTAGAATTCACACCTGCATGACAAAACCAATAAAGGGAAAATGGCCCTAATGGCTGCCAAACGGGTGATAGGAAATACTTGGGACTGAATCCACGGATCGTTCACTGGCTGTACACAACTGTGGTGAGACCCATGGTTACCTATAGAGCCTTAGTTTGGTGACCAAAAACAGATCAGAGAAAAGTCGAACTGGAGCTATCAAAACTTCAGAGGCTTGTCTGTCTATGCATAACGGGTGCGATGAGAAGCAGTCCGACTGCGGCAATGGAAGCCTTTCTCAATCTTCCGCATCTTCCACCTCTGCATGTTAAGGCGACAGCGAGAATTGCTGCATACAGACTGGAATGGAATGGGAATTGGCATGAAGGAACCAACACCCATATTCATTCTAGAATCACAGATGTTATCACAAACTCGCTTCTTGAAATTAGAAGTGATAACATGTTGGCCACAAGTTACCTGTTGAGATCAAATGAATGCATAAGTCAAAGTAAAACTGCACTAAGAGTTTTAACAGGCATCCTTACGGGACATTGTCGCCTGAATGGACACCTGAAAAACTCAAAATAGTGGAGGAAGAAGAATGTAGATTCTGTGGTATGGAAGAAGAAACCTCCATCCACATACTTGCGAACTGCACAGCAATTCAGAATCCTAGGGCACAACACCTTGGAGACTACTGGATAGAAGAGAGACATTTACCAAGTTGAAGCCTGCAGATATCCTAAAATTCCTCCGGGAAATAGGACTAAAGGAGCTACTAGTCTCTGAGACTTTCCTCGGGAACTAAGTAGAAGTAAGGGGGCACAATAGATCTTTTAGGTCTCAGTGAATGTCACCCCAATTTACATACATACATACATGTTGGCCACAATTATCGACAACGACCCATACTATATCCAGCTAAACTGGGATGGGTTGGAAGCATGCAATCAGGAAGGAACGTTGGTGTGGCACACAGACGGATCTAAAACTGACATAGGAACAGGAGCTGGAGTCCATGGTGCTAGACCCAGGCGCAATATCCACACAGCGTTGGGGAAGCTGTATTCCAGGCAGAAATCTACGCTATCGACACGTGTTTGCAAATGAACATCGAAAGGGGGTAGGTATAGAGACCACAAGATCCTCATACTCTCAGATAGTCAGGCAGCACTAAAATCTTCAGCATGACCCCAGATCAGATCTAGACTGGTCTGGGACTGCCTACAAAAACTTTTAACCCTGGCTAACCATAAAAGAGTAAGTCTTGAGTGGGTCCCGGGGCAGAAGAGTATTGTAGGTAAGCAGGGTCTGAAAATGCATTCACTGATCCTGGACCAGTATTTGGAATATCAATTACTGCTACACGTGGTTGTACATCTCGGTTGATTCAAACTAAACATCAGACGTACTGATGACACGTGTCAAAATAGGAACACAGCAATCTCCTGGTCAAAAAACCCTCGGAGTCGCTGACTAAGGAAATATTAAACCTCAGCAGGGGCCAGATAAGGTCATTGTACCCTAAGGAAGCACATGCATACAATTGGCATATATAGGGAGGAATCTATCTGTCGGTTGTGCATGGAAGAGAAGGAAACAGCCTCTCACATCATCTTCGAATGTGAAGCACTGTCTCATTGGAGATATAGACTCCTACGACTAGAGTATCCAAGGGAGGATTTCTCCAAGATGGACCTAGTGAAAAGACTGTTGAGCATGTTAGAGCTACTCTGGTCTCTTCACATAAACGGTATAACCAAGAGCACAAAAAGCCTAAAGGCTGAGGTGCCGAGGTCTCTAAGCCTCTGACTGATGGTGCAAAACCAATCAATTAATCAACGTTATGAATTATTAAAATACATAGTGGTCGATTTAAAATAAGCCCCATAATACATATTGAATAATCTAATAATGAAACTGTGAATTTGATACACCCTACCCTGTAGAGAGATGATAAAACTCAATCATGGAATACATTTAACGAATGTCCAACTATTGAGATGTAGAAGTAAATTTGTTATAATTAGTTGGATTGGAAGATATTGACTAAGAAAGTTTACATAACTTCGAACACTCTATTTAGGTATAGGAAATCATCATTAAAGTATAGTTTATTTTTCTCAGACATCAAAAAATGCAATAAAATACAGGGTGTCCCATAAGAAATAATATAACTTTGATATTCCCCTCTTTATTGGGACTTGTATATTTCAAAATAATTTTAAAATGTACCCTTTATCAACATATAAACTATTAAAGTGACAAAAATTTAAAAACGTCTACCGTTTCGCTAATAATAATATAGTATATTATGCAACGATCATGTAATAACCGTTACATGAGAGTTGCATACACTATTTTTTCTACGAACAAGAAATTTTATTTGAATTCAACAACATTGCTTTTTTATATACTTCTCTTGCTACCCTCCAATCCATAAACTGACCATAAAATTTTGCAGGTAATAAACTATTGGATACATTTTTCGCCTTTTCAGCGATTTCAGGTGGTGTGTATGAAAACTCTTCGTCGCTCGACATTTCTTTTAAAAAGTGGAAGGTGTCTACCTTTTTGACTTACGCCAAAGATGGAAACTTTCATAAAACACGAATCTCTTAGAAACTGTCAAACATTCTACAGAAATTATTGGGTATGCTTACTTGGTTATTTGAAAATCTAGATTTTCTATTGGTCAATTTTTCAGTTTCATAATGAAAACCAGTGTTATAATGAGTATCATTACGAAACTGAAAATTGGCATTTAATTAACAACTTATAGTATAGGAGTAGGAAAATACATTTATTGCTTCTCAAATATAGAGTTTACAGCAACGTGTTTGGGATTAACAAAATTTCAGTCCAAATGTAACAAGAAATAAATAAAAATTATTCATTTAAAATGAATGCACGTAATTTTAAGATACTCCATATATAACCATTTCGCTATAAACCTCTGTCTCGTTGATCGTGATCCAACCTGAGCTATTGTCAAACAAACTTAAGATGTCACCGTGTTTTCGTGGGTGTGGTTTAGAAAATGCATATTAAAATCAGTTGGTTTTTCTCCTATGTGACGGAGCATGTGTCTTTTATAATATCCAATTTGTTTGAAAATTTTAAAGCAAATTTCACATGGGAATGATTTGTTTTCGTTGTCGTGAATACGTAAATGCTTGGTTAAAATACTTTTTCTATTGAAACATTTCATACAAATTTCACATTTGAAAGGTCTTTCGCCAGTGTGAATCTGCGCGTGATCCTTATACTCCCACCTTTGTTTAAATCCTTTTGAGCAGACTTCACATTTGAAAGGTTTTTCGCCAGTGTGACAAAGCATGTGATTACCTAAGGAATATTTACGTGTATAGGATTTTGAACAAATTTCACACTTAAAAGGTTTTTCTTCTGTGTGGCAATGAACATGAGTTTTCAGACAGTTTTTTCGCGTAAAAGATTTTAAGCAGATGTCGCATTTGAATGGTTTTTCCCCTGTGTGACAACGCAAATGTATATTTAAAGTATCTTTTTGTGAAAATGATTTGAAACAAAATTCACATTTGAACGGTTTCTCGCCCGTGTGACAACGCATGTGAACATTCAGATTAGTTTTAAGTGAAAACAATTTTGAACAAACATCACATTTGAATGGCTTATCCCCGGTGTGGTAACGCAAATGAGCATCTAACGTAAATTTGCGTGAAAAAGATTTTACACAAATGTGACACTTGAATCGTTCTCCAATTCGAGAACGATAATGTCGAGCATTATTTGTAACATTAGACGAGCCTTTGTTCAAATTATCAGTACTCTTGGGATGAATTCTGTTTTCCAGCAATTCTTCATCGAATTCATCTTTAATCGTTTTAATTTCACATTTTACATTTTTAAGGTTAATGTTATACTTTTTTCTATTAGTCTTGCACAGCTTCCTCTGTTCAAAACGATGCATGATTGAAATGTGCCAAACAAATTCCGTTTTTTTCGTGTATGCATTTCCACAAAATGCGCAAATAATAATTCTAGTGGAAGGATTTGTTTGCTTCATAATTTGTTCATGTAATGGTACTCCTGTAAAATAGAAAAATTATATGTAAAACAATTCTGGAATGTATGAGTTTACAGTTACTCTAATTATATTTAGTGATGGGCATAATTCTAATTAAAAATAATTCATAATCCGATTATGAAAGTAATCGTCAGTATCCGATTATGGCAAAATAATTCGAATTTTTTTTATGGAATGATGAAAAAAGAAATATAGGTTAAGTTGAAAGTTACAATGCGCGGGTCAGTGAGTCTAAATTCGAAATTCCGTAAAAACTCCGTCTGTTTTGAATGTCAGAATAGTAAATTTCATTTTCTGGTTGAATACACAATTTGAAATCCATGATGACAGTTTGAAATACGTATGAACAGTAAAAAGCGCTTGCTTCTGATTCGAACAAATAATGCGCCCTCCAGTGTTATTTAATTATTTGCATACTGGGTGTCTAGAAACGCTCTTAAATAAAAAGTTGCAAAATTTAGAGATTATTTTATGTAAATCACCTTATCCTAAAATGCTTCCCAAGTGAGCTAGAGCTCTTTAAAGATGGCGCTCTGACAACAGTTTTATTCAAATAACTTCAAAACGGATTTCTGTTAAATGATACCAATTTGGGCGCGTTCAGCCACGCTAGCGCTAGGTAAGCGCTAAGTGGAGGGCGAATTTGACCGTTAAGTGACAGCGCTAGCTCTAACGGCCGCCATTTTTTCCAGCGAATTTATTTTCCGCCCACATTTGGGCAGATGTAAATCCACATGCCATACGTGTAAAACTATTCCAACAAACATTTTCGGTCAATATTTGGCTTGGCATCAATAAAGATTATTTAATAGGACCATTTTTCCTTCCTGCACGGTTGACCGGTGAGACACATCTTCATTTTCTAGAAAATGAACTTCCAGTTCTTTTGGAAGATGTACCTCTTATTATTAGAAGGCGCATGTGGTTCATGCATGACGGTGCTCTTCCACATTTTGCAGCGATTGTACGAGAGTTTTTAAACAATTTCTTTCCAGACCATTGGATCGGACGAGGATCTCCACACCCGTGGCCCCCTAGGTCACCTGGACACAATCCTCTGGATTTTTGTGTGTGGGGATATCTAAAATCGCTCATTTACACAACCCCGATATTAAACTTAGGAGATCTTCAAAATCGTAGTATACAAGGCTGTAATGTTATTCGTAATAATCCTGGTATCTTCGAACGTATTCGGCAATCCATTAGACGTCGAGCGGAGGGGCACATTTTGAACATATGATCTGAAATGTACTATTTTTCCTTTATGTTCAACACATGCTTCTAATAAAATAATAAAACAATTCAACACCCTGTATCTCATTAACGACAAGACTTATCACACATGTTCATAAGAACTTTTCGTCTTAAAATATTTTAGATTACTTAGGAAACACCCTGAATATGTTGAAGAGCAAAACAAAACATGAAAAGTTTAAATCGATTATTCTCGGTAACGGTTCGTCATAGAGACTACAGATAGGAGCAAAACAATTTCAAAATTTAGTGTATGTCATAGTGGAGACATTTTAAGAGACGATAAAATTATAAATAAAAATACCCAATACCTCACCCAAACAATCCGCTTAAAACTACCATTAAAATAGTATTTATGTAATTTGATTGGGCACATTCCAAAAAATAAATTTACACATTTTACATGAATCCATTTTGAAGTGGAAGAATTTGTGAATTACTGGTTTTATTTGATAATTTTAGAAAACCGTCAAATAATTGTAGTTTGGAATGTATATCCAGTTTTATTTATAATGTTGCGAGGTCACCAACTCAAAGCCGGTCTTGTCCCTCGACTGTAAATTTTCATTCGCTTTGTTTGTACTTAGGACGAGCGCGGAAGGCAGTGGAATTTTCTAGAGTTGAGAAGGACTATATATCTGCGGGTGTTTGAGTGCGTGAACAATTAGTGAAACGGACAGTAAAGAGTTAGTTCACAGACAGTTTACAGAAGTTCTTAGTAATCGGACAGTGTATGAAATAGTGAAGATAAATAGTGTAATATTCAAGTGGTAAAAAGAAATTAGAACTAATATACCGAGTGTAAATAAATTAGTAGTAGACTGTGTATATAAATTAAGTTTAATAAATAAATCAATAAATAGTAATTAGCCATAATGTGTATGATTTTATCCCACAAGTAAAAATTATTCAAATAAATAAGAAAAACATTACAATAATAAACCATCAGAACAGTAGATTTAGAAATAATAAATCTTGTGACATTGATTAACAACCACTTCACTAGCATCCTGTGATTTCAACATCAATGTTACTTAATAAATATGGTTGGTACAAGCATTTATGACAATCAAAATGTTCTGTTGGTGAAATTATGATTATAACATAATATGATAAAAATCAGTTTTACATAAAATTGATACATTAACAATGATTTCATTTTTGTTAATTCGTTCTAAGGCAAAATTCTCGCAAGAAAGGTCGTTTCCCATCATCCCTAAAAATATTTCTGTCTCTAATCAAAAATATAATTCTTACACTTTTCTAGTAGAAGGTCCACACAACTTTAATCAAAACAATATGTCTCTTAAGTTAGAATAATTGAGACTTTTGTTTATAACTAATTATTTTGATCTCAAGGTGTATCTGCATCTACAATTCCGAAGGAAAATCCTCTCATAATTCCATTTCATGGTAACTTGAAACAAATCTCACTCATCATTTTAATCCAAGTATCTTCCACAATTTTATTTTTGTGTAATTCGATATTAGTTTTTGTGTTGTCCTATTTTATACGTTTGCCTCATTTTCAATATGGTTTTCTGGTTACCCAGAGGTCCTTTAAGATCGAAACTCACTTATCAGCACCTCATAGGAACAGCATCTGATCATCACCAGCAGATTTTATGTGTATTTAAATGTAAGCGCGCCTACTTAACAACATCAGCACAGCACCGGCAAGGCACGTCAACGCATCAACCACAACACATTTCTCAGAGAGAATATTTTGACGACGGCATGCTTGTGGTGTGCTAATCCTTTGCCGACGTCGTATGCTCACTTATCAGCACATTTCGGTTAGTACAGTACAATACAATATCTCTGACAATATAAAGTGAAGCCTATAGTCGGGTATCGGTCGGGTGTCGATGCGTTAAGTGAACCCATACACAACCGTCAAGTTGACCACTCGACGGCGCTGTGACGATACTTGTCAGGTGTCAGTGAGTTTTTACCTTTACTCTTTTCATTGACCTCTTTCTTTTATACTTTCTATTTTTTTATTGTTTGTTATAAAAATACCAAGAGTTTCCTTCCCTATGAAGATATTCTTTAAGCTGTATTCGAGTCGAGAAGATAAATTTCTCTCATAGTAGGAGATAATAAAAAATTTACTCCTACTATGAGAGAAAGAGTCATGCCTATCTCATATGTAAAATGGATCTCGGTTAATTTTTCTGAATTTTGATCTGAACAAAAATGTCCATGGGCACATTTCTTACCTTAGTTTTTGAGATAGAGAACATTTAAGTTGGAAAGTAGCGGTTTTTCATTTACTTTAGGAAGACATTTTTTTACAAATATTTTGCACGATTGTTAATCCTTACCCATGAGGCATTCGTTTTAGACTGATTTTTGTTCCAAAATATTGATGTTTACAGGGTGAATATGGAAATATTTAAAATGAAATTCTTACTACCTCTTATTTTTTACTGTATTCTAAAATATGATGGAAGGCAACTAACATGTATAATGGTAATAATCTGTTTATGAACATTTCATACGGGGTAAGTAATGTTTTTGGGAGTATTTAAATATGTATTTTTCATATTACACGCTTTATTTATACTTTACTACGATCCATTCAAAACACACATGACAGTACGCTCACTTACAGTGTGATACAAAAGATACAAGATGGTAAATTTTGTGAAAATAGGTGTTATTTGTTTTATTTTTAGTCCTCAATGAAATTGTTGAATTCTTAAGACTTAGCTATGATCAGTTTTTGAATTATACAGCTTCCTGCCAAAACACTGGAAAAGTATGTGCATTTCTTTTCTATGTTGTTGTAATGTTCTACTACATTTTACATAATCTTGCAAATTATTGTTATCATCAAAACCCTTAAACTTCAATTGTTTAGTATTAAGAGCTTTCATTTCAGTTTGTACATATAAGTTGTTTTTAGTTACGAACTTATTTATTATGGGATAGGTTCTTTTTACATAATTTTATGTTGAATGATGAAATAAAACAATTTAATTTGTTTAAATCTTCATTTTATTTTGAACTGACGTTCAATTTAAATTAGTGACGCGTTTCGCTACACAGTAGCTTTTTCGAACTAGTGAAGATACAATGAAAAACTTTTAATTTATATAGTGCCTTAATACGGAATTCTAAGATATTGACAAAAGTATTATAATATGTCTAAATGTGAATAAAGTTCAAAAAGTGCCTAAATTCGGAATTCTACGAATATTACGAAGGTATTGGAAAAGTCTACCTCGAAAATTTATTCACAACCATCACATCTTCTAGGTAAAAAGGTTTAATAAGGGAGAATGATTGATACCTATCTATTTGGTCGTTAAGCAGATTACCTGAATATTTGTTTTTGTTAATCTCGAGGGCTTCTAAAAGATTTAATTTAAAGGATTTGGGTTCTACATGCAAAATTTCAAAATTTGAGTTGAAAGTGTGTTGGTTTGTTAATACATCATTTGAATAGTTGGAATCTAATTTGTTGTTGTCATAGCTGCGTTTGTGTTCTGAAATTCTAGTTTTAAAGTTCCTAAAAGTTCAGATAAAATGAAGATTTAAACAAATTAAATTGTTTTATTTCATCATTTAGTATGGATCTTCATCAAGTAAAAGCCTCATCTATTCAATTTTATTTTGATTATCTACTATTTTTTTCAACAAATTTATATTTCTTTACTGAGTAAGTAAATGGATGACAAAAAAGAAGGAGCTGTTGTGTCAATAAAGTAAAGTTCTTTCATATAAGAAATTACAACTGTTTTCCACTCAATACAAATAGCTTTACCTAATCATAAATAAGTCTTGATACTTAGAAAATGCAGATAATTAAATCTACTATCCAATCTCACAAGATTGAGTGAAGATGGATTTAGATTGCCATGAGTGACAAACTTGCCAATATTCTTACAAATAAAAAATAAGTTCTTAATGAGGGAGAAACTCGGGGAGAAATAATAATCGAAGTTGATGTGTTAAGGGAGTATGGCATGTTATTATAGTAGATTATACATATTTCGCGTATCTGCATCATTTGTACTGTTGCCATTAACATAAAGACAGTCCTTACTTGACAATTTATCAAATATTACTTTTTGAAGAGTATTAATATATATGTTCATTGTATTGGAATAGTTGATCTGTCAATGAATCAAGTGACTGGTGGTATTTTCTTTAATTTATAAAAACCTTATATTGTAGTTTCCTGCTACATAAGCCAGGTAGCAGGAAAAGGGACGATACACGAGGAAACGAACGACAACGGACAAAGGTTATGTAATCTCGCAGCGAGAGAAAACATGGTAATAAGCAGCACCAAATTCCGACACAGTAAAAATCATAAAATGACTTGGATATCACCAGACCAAAATGTGTATTCCCAAATAGACCACATACTGGTAAACAAAAGAAAACAGACATCGATAAAAGATGTCAGAACATACAGAGGAGCGTGTGCAGACACCGATCATTTCTTGGTAATGGCTAAAATAAAGCAAAAAATAAGAAAAGCAACTGATACAAAATACAAAAACAAGAAATGGAACGTGGATAACCTTAAAAATGAAAACATAAGAGAAGAATATTCAATACAAATAAACAACCTTCTATCACAAGACGAAAGTCAACAAGAACCAGTAAAGTCAGAATGGAGCAATATAAAGAAATGTTTAGAAACAGCAGCGGAAACACAGTTAGGTGAGGAGAAAAAGGGGAAAATACAAGAGTGTTTTGACACGACATGCAATAGTGCGGTGGAGAAGAAAGCCAAAGCAAGATTAAAATGGATAAAAACTAATAATCTAGAGGACAGGCAAGAATACGAAAAGAAAAGAAAAGAAAAGAAAAGAAAGCAATAAAATAAGTAGAAAAAGAAAGCGAGAGTGGATAGATAATAATATCAGGGAAATTGAAACAGAAAAGTCGAGGGGAAACACGAAAGGTTACTATAAAAAAATTAACGAAAACAACAAAACATATAAGGGCAAAACAAAAGGAATAAAAAACAAGGAAGGAACGCTGACAGAAGAAGAACACCAGTATAAACAAATATGGGTAGAGCACTTTAAGGAACTATTAACTGAACCATATTACTTGGATGAAGATGAAGAACTAAGAGAAGATAATAATCAAGAGACATTAATAGAAGAACCAACAATTGAGGAAGTTAAGGAAATAATAAATAAAAACCGAAATGGAAAAGCCCCTGGAAAGGGTGGAATACGCATAGAGCTAATTAAATATGGAGGGAATACTCTACATGAAAGAATATATCATCTAATTAAAAAAATATGGAACGAGGAAAGGATGCCGGAAGAATGGGAAATTGGACAAATTGTCACCCTACATAAAAAAGGAGACCAACATGAATGTAAAAACTACAGAGGAATCACATTATTAAGCGTTGCATATAACTACTATCTATCAACATTAATTAACAGAAGACTTGTAAGAAGTACAAAGGAGGTGATAGGGCAGTACCAATGTGGCTTCACAAAGGGCAGATCAACAACTGATACTATACACCCATTAAAACAAATCATGGGAAAAGCCCATGAATATAGATTAGACATAGAAATGCTCTTCATCGATTTTCAACAAGCCTTCGACTCAATCAAAAGAAGTGAATTCATGACAGCATTAAAAGAACAAGAAGTGGACGCAAAACTAAGACGGTTAATCAAAATGACAATTAATCATACAAGGGTTAGTATAATAACACAAAAAGGAGAAACAAATGAATTTATGATTAATAAAGGGGCAAAACAAGGTGACTCATTGTCCACAACTCTATTTAATCTATCATTAGAATACACAATGAGAAAATAATAGCCTATGCAGATGATATTGTGCCTGTAACCAAAAGAAGAAGTATCATGGAAAATATTCTGAAGGAGATAGTCACAGAAGGAGGAAAAATGGGGCTAAAAATTAATGAAAGTAAAACAAAGCTAATGAGACAAAATAAAATACAAAAGTTTATGACCCATCTAATTTTATTTGGTCTTCAGTTGGCTTTGGTTGGCATTCAGGTGACTTCAGTGGCTATTTTCCAGTCCGTACAACTTGGCCTGTTTGGCCTTCGTTCTGGTATGGTGGCCAAAATTGATGAGGCCGGAAAATAGACGTTTATTAGTTCCGTTAGACTTTCCTCTTTGGTTTCTGTATAGGTGCCGTTCGCTTTCCTAATGAAGCCTTTTTCTGGTTATCCCATCCTTTGTCAGGACTTTGTGGATTCAAGAGCATGCGGAGGCATCTGGGATTCCCTGCAAAACTTCCTCCATGAATTCCATTTGGCTATACGAATTTCTTTGTTGTATTGCGTGAGCTTATACCTGTAAGTATACCGAGATACCCTAACCTAATTTGTAGCTCAACGACCCCGGCAAGATGTTTAGGCCCGGGGAGCCTACCTCAACCGGCAGGCTTGCGAGGTATAGCCTCTTTGAAAATCCGACAAAACAATGTCGCAAAAACTTCCAGGATACTAAGCGATCTCCTGGAACTGTGGTATGGTGGGCACTGACTCAGTGAACTTTCTAATTCTTCTGCTATTCGTGGGAATCATATGGTGAAGACTCCAACCAAGAAAACAGTACCGAAAGGTCGAAAGCTACAGACCCGGACGGCATTGGTAAAAGTGTAGAGCAAGTCCCAGGGGCCGGATACTTGAGAGATAGAGCTTATCGTAGGAACACATATTGCTCTCTCGGGAAGCTCTACTCCCCTAGTCAAAAATCCGGTTTCAGGATAGAGCAACCATCAAGAAGTGGAACTTATGAACAGCTTTCCCGGGCGATACAAAGTATCAGACAAGTAACAACACTGCTATCGAAAGCTCATCGATGGCACAGATAAGTGTCCTCCAGATAAACCTCCAACACTGTAAGGCAGCTTCAGAAGGCCTTGCAGCAAACATGAGAGGATTAGAAATGGCCCTGATGAAAAAACCGTGATTTGGACGGGAAAATTTTAGGTCTAGCAAACGTGGGGTAGGATAATTAATTGCAGAAACAAGGACAGACCTCGAACCTACATTCTAGTCAAAATACTGCCGTTCATAAATTACTGTTCTAGGGATCTGACAGCAGTTAAGATAAACATCAGCGGATGTAGTGGACCGAAGAAGATTATTCTTGGATCGACATATCTGCCTTCAGATGATCATGAAGCAGCACCAACAAGAAAGGTGGAGGATGCAATTGATCATTGTGGCATGAATGCGCAGTACAAACAAGAACCAAAGAGGTGAGTCTTTACTACAGTATATAATGGCTAATACTTTAGACATAATAAGTGTAGGAAACCAACTTTCGTAACGAAGACAAAGAATGAGGTAAAGTTTGTCCAGAATCAATTGCAGAAGAGGCGAATACATGTGCTGACTTTTTCGTTAAATATGCTTAGGTACTCCTTTCATGATTTATTCAAAACTAAATTGAATGTCCAACAGATAAAATTCGTTCTGCATCGTATGTTTTTCTGTTTTCGGTTGTCACCCGACCATGATAATATTTCAATAACGATTAATTGCTTTTTGTTTATTTACACTACTTATCATGTGAGACATTTTAAAAGTATATTTTATTTTCCGTCGCGTTTCCAAGCCTCGCCCTCGTCAGTTCCCAATAGATTTACTAAAATACTGTTCAACCGTTCTCCTGGATACACAATAAACTTTTTCAGGTTATATAAATGTTTTTCTTCTGTGTCGATAAATCTGCTATTTAATATATACCAAATTGATTTTTTATCGTCCTCGACGTCGGAACATTTTGGACTAATGTCAATTTTGGGATACAGAAAATTGCAAATTTGACGGGATTAAACTAAAAATTTTGTCTTTGCTTACTGCAAATCAAAACACCATAATGCACCAAATATTGATAAGTATTGTAAGGCGATAGTTAAAAATACGAGGGGATATTTTTTTAAAAATAATTTTCCTCATAAGTTTATTCAAAGGTTATTTTTAAATACTGATGTTATTGTGAATAAAATTCATCACAACCTACTTGGACCATGTCCACATGGACTGTTCAATTAAATCCAGGCATCACGTCCAGTGTCTTGTAATTAGTTATTTTCAGCATTTAGATTTATTTTATTATCTATATTATAAACAATATAATGTAAGTACACAGTAAGTAATTAAAAGTTAAATTCTAATTAAATATATCAATCTTTACAAATCACTCATTCTCCTCAAGTCAAGTTTTTCCCACCTTACACAGATTAAATTTTTTTCGGATTTTTTCCGATTACCGAAATTAATCGTGCGTTTTAATATACACCACTAGATGTCGCCGTCTTCATCGATTATCACGAATATCTTGTTCCGATTTTCTCCACACATTACAACTCACAGTTTTGATGTGTGTTGGAAGAGATAAGATAAGACGATTTCAGAATTCGTTTGACGCCAGTCCATGGGTTATCTATGGCGGATGGCCAGACCTCGCTTCGCTCGTGCAGTCAACTTCATATTCGTCTGACTCTCCCTTTTAAATCATCTTATTTTATCAATTGCCACATAATATACAGGGTGAATCACATCCAACGGATAAGTTTTGAAATTTTAGTTACTTTAGTAGTTTGTATATTATAGAGGAAACATTTTTAAAATAATTTTGTAATATACAGGATGTCCCAATAACCAGAGCTGGGAGTAACTAAACAAAAACGTTACTTTTCAGTAACCCGTTACTAGTAATTTCGTTACTTTTTGAAATGAGCTAAAAGTAACGGTCCCAACTCTGGTGAAAACTCAGCTACAATTAAAGAGGGATTTTCTATTCCTAAGAACAGCAAAAGCAACCGGCGATCTAATGTTTAAATACAGGTGTTTCCACCTACTAGAAGGCAACTCTACTGCAACGCAACCAGTTGGTGACTGATTGCCTTCAATGCTGCCGTCGCCAGATGCGCTCTACAGTTGACAAGAGTGCCTGTGCCATGGCTATGGTTACCTACCTTGATCTGATGAGAAGCCTTTGTTCAGCACTTACAGCTTCACGATAATTGGTGTCTTTTCTGCTTATTTCAGAATTCAACAGTTCTGCCAAAATTTTAAAGGTATCCGTGGTAAAATCCATGGAATTTAACAGGATCATTATTCATCTCCTGTACCACTATATGAGAAGTATGTTTCAAATGTATGATCAAAAAGGGGTTATCCCCAAAATGTCGGTATTTCTTTTTCTCTAGCAAGTATGCAGCAGCTATATTCTCATCTAAAGAGAACATTTTGTTCTCGACTACCGATAAGAGACTTCAAAACAGTTGATTTCAGTAAGTAGGCAAGAGCATCTACAGCAGGGGCAAATACATCTATCTCCAGTACTTTTTAAACTCTTCACAGCATCACTGGCAACTGGATACATTCGAACTGCTTGGAAAATAGCCCGAATCGTCTTTATTCCCAAACCAGGTAAGGACTATTCCCAGGCAGTCATTCAGGCCAATAACTCTGTCTTCTCTCATGTTGAAGATAATGGAGACATCTATTTATAGCCATGTTAGGAAAATCTTTATCATTGAAAGGCCACTACATTATAACCAACATGCCTATCAATCAGGAAAATCCTTTGAAACAGCCTTATACCAACTGGTGTCGAAAATTGAGGCTGTCCTAGGAAATCAAGAAATAGCTTTCTGAACATTTCTTGATATAGAAGGAGCGTTCGACGACACCTCCTTTGACTCCATGATAGCTGCTGTTGCAAGGCGTGGAGCAGACGACACCACATATCGATAGATGAAAAAGATGCAGCGACAACCTTATTTGGAGATTCCTAGGAATCCTAGGATAATGGGGGAGTCCTATCACCTTTGCTGTGGAACATTATCATAGATGAACTTCTGGAGGAATTGAACAGGAAGGGGATATACACCCAGGGGTATGCAGATGATCTGACAATACTTGTACTGGGGAAATACCCTAATTTTATATCGGAGCTGATGCAACAAGCTCTGGAAAAGGTGGAGATATGGTGTATGAGGGAATGCCTAAAGGTGAACCCTGCAAAAACTGCGCTCATTCCCTTCACTAGAAAAAGGAAGCTTGAGAAACTAAAACTGCCAAGCCTCTTCAACGTGCAGCTGTGCCTTAGCCAGGACAATTATCTGGGCATAATTCTGGATGCAAAACTAACCTAGAATTCACACCTGCATGACAAAACCAATAAAGGGAAAATGGCCCTAATGGCTGCCAAACGGGTGATAGGAAATACTTGGGACTGAATCCACGGATCGTTCACTGGCTGTACACAACTGTGGTGAGACCCATGGTTACCTATAGAGCCTTAGTTTGGTGACCAAAAACAGATCAGAGAAAAGTCGAACTGGAGCTATCAAAACTTCAGAGGCTTGTCTGTCTATGCATAACGGGTGCGATGAGAAGCAGTCCGACTGCGGCAATGGAAGCCTTTCTCAATCTTCCGCATCTTCCACCTCTGCATGTTAAGGCGACAGCGAGAATTGCTGCATACAGACTGGAATGGAATGGGAATTGGCATGAAGGAACCAACACCCATATTCATTCTAGAATCACAGATGTTATCACAAACTCGCTTCTTGAAATTAGAAGTGATAACATGTTGGCCACAAGTTACCTGTTGAGATCAAATGAATGCATAAGTCAAAGTAAAACTGCACTAAGAGTTTTAACAGGCATCCTTACGGGACATTGTCGCCTGAATGGACACCTGAAAAACTCAAAATAGTGGAGGAAGAAGAATGTAGATTCTGTGGTATGGAAGAAGAAACCTCCATCCACATACTTGCGAACTGCACAGCAATTCAGAATCCTAGGGCACAACACCTTGGAGACTACTGGATAGAAGAGAGACATTTACCAAGTTGAAGCCTGCAGATATC
The DNA here is from genome assembly GCA_947563755.1 of Lochmaea crataegi. Classification (NCBI taxonomy): domain Eukaryota; kingdom Metazoa; phylum Arthropoda; class Insecta; order Coleoptera; family Chrysomelidae; genus Lochmaea; species Lochmaea crataegi. The sequence continues at coordinate 6,510,264 of OX387423.1, read as the reverse complement.
CTAAAATTCCTCCGGGAAATAGGACTAAAGGAGCTACTAGTCTCTGAGACTTTCCTCGGGAACTAAGTAGAAGTAAGGGGGCACAATAGATCTTTTAGGTCTCAGTGAATGTCACCCCAATTTACATACATACATACATGTTGGCCACAATTATCGACAACGACCCATACTATATCCAGCTAAACTGGGATGGGTTGGAAGCATGCAATCAGGAAGGAACGTTGGTGTGGCACACAGACGGATCTAAAACTGACATAGGAACAGGAGCTGGAGTCCATGGTGCTAGACCCAGGCGCAATATCCACACAGCGTTGGGGAAGCTGTATTCCAGGCAGAAATCTACGCTATCGACACGTGTTTGCAAATGAACATCGAAAGGGGGTAGGTATAGAGACCACAAGATCCTCATACTCTCAGATAGTCAGGCAGCACTAAAATCTTCAGCATGACCCCAGATCAGATCTAGACTGGTCTGGGACTGCCTACAAAAACTTTTAACCCTGGCTAACCATAAAAGAGTAAGTCTTGAGTGGGTCCCGGGGCAGAAGAGTATTGTAGGTAAGCAGGGTCTGAAAATGCATTCACTGATCCTGGACCAGTATTTGGAATATCAATTACTGCTACACGTGGTTGTACATCTCGGTTGATTCAAACTAAACATCAGACGTACTGATGACACGTGTCAAAATAGGAACACAGCAATCTCCTGGTCAAAAAACCCTCGGAGTCGCTGACTAAGGAAATATTAAACCTCAGCAGGGGCCAGATAAGGTCATTGTACCCTAAGGAAGCACATGCATACAATTGGCATATATAGGGAGGAATCTATCTGTCGGTTGTGCATGGAAGAGAAGGAAACAGCCTCTCACATCATCTTCGAATGTGAAGCACTGTCTCATTGGAGATATAGACTCCTACGACTAGAGTATCCAAGGGAGGATTTCTCCAAGATGGACCTAGTGAAAAGACTGTTGAGCATGTTAGAGCTACTCTGGTCTCTTCACATAAACGGTATAACCAAGAGCACAAAAAGCCTAAAGGCTGAGGTGCCGAGGTCTCTAAGCCTCTGACTGATGGTGCAAAACCAATCAATTAATCAACGTTATGAATTATTAAAATACATAGTGGTCGATTTAAAATAAGCCCCATAATACATATTGAATAATCTAATAATGAAACTGTGAATTTGATACACCCTACCCTGTAGAGAGATGATAAAACTCAATCATGGAATACATTTAACGAATGTCCAACTATTGAGATGTAGAAGTAAATTTGTTATAATTAGTTGGATTGGAAGATATTGACTAAGAAAGTTTACATAACTTCGAACACTCTATTTAGGTATAGGAAATCATCATTAAAGTATAGTTTATTTTTCTCAGACATCAAAAAATGCAATAAAATACAGGGTGTCCCATAAGAAATAATATAACTTTGATATTCCCCTCTTTATTGGGACTTGTATATTTCAAAATAATTTTAAAATGTACCCTTTATCAACATATAAACTATTAAAGTGACAAAAATTTAAAAACGTCTACCGTTTCGCTAATAATAATATAGTATATTATGCAACGATCATGTAATAACCGTTACATGAGAGTTGCATACACTATTTTTTCTACGAACAAGAAATTTTATTTGAATTCAACAACATTGCTTTTTTATATACTTCTCTTGCTACCCTCCAATCCATAAACTGACCATAAAATTTTGCAGGTAATAAACTATTGGATACATTTTTCGCCTTTTCAGCGATTTCAGGTGGTGTGTATGAAAACTCTTCGTCGCTCGACATTTCTTTTAAAAAGTGGAAGGTGTCTACCTTTTTGACTTACGCCAAAGATGGAAACTTTCATAAAACACGAATCTCTTAGAAACTGTCAAACATTCTACAGAAATTATTGGGTATGCTTACTTGGTTATTTGAAAATCTAGATTTTCTATTGGTCAATTTTTCAGTTTCATAATGAAAACCAGTGTTATAATGAGTATCATTACGAAACTGAAAATTGGCATTTAATTAACAACTTATAGTATAGGAGTAGGAAAATACATTTATTGCTTCTCAAATATAGAGTTTACAGCAACGTGTTTGGGATTAACAAAATTTCAGTCCAAATGTAACAAGAAATAAATAAAAATTATTCATTTAAAATGAATGCACGTAATTTTAAGATACTCCATATATAACCATTTCGCTATAAACCTCTGTCTCGTTGATCGTGATCCAACCTGAGCTATTGTCAAACAAACTTAAGATGTCACCGTGTTTTCGTGGGTGTGGTTTAGAAAATGCATATTAAAATCAGTTGGTTTTTCTCCTATGTGACGGAGCATGTGTCTTTTATAATATCCAATTTGTTTGAAAATTTTAAAGCAAATTTCACATGGGAATGATTTGTTTTCGTTGTCGTGAATACGTAAATGCTTGGTTAAAATACTTTTTCTATTGAAACATTTCATACAAATTTCACATTTGAAAGGTCTTTCGCCAGTGTGAATCTGCGCGTGATCCTTATACTCCCACCTTTGTTTAAATCCTTTTGAGCAGACTTCACATTTGAAAGGTTTTTCGCCAGTGTGACAAAGCATGTGATTACCTAAGGAATATTTACGTGTATAGGATTTTGAACAAATTTCACACTTAAAAGGTTTTTCTTCTGTGTGGCAATGAACATGAGTTTTCAGACAGTTTTTTCGCGTAAAAGATTTTAAGCAGATGTCGCATTTGAATGGTTTTTCCCCTGTGTGACAACGCAAATGTATATTTAAAGTATCTTTTTGTGAAAATGATTTGAAACAAAATTCACATTTGAACGGTTTCTCGCCCGTGTGACAACGCATGTGAACATTCAGATTAGTTTTAAGTGAAAACAATTTTGAACAAACATCACATTTGAATGGCTTATCCCCGGTGTGGTAACGCAAATGAGCATCTAACGTAAATTTGCGTGAAAAAGATTTTACACAAATGTGACACTTGAATCGTTCTCCAATTCGAGAACGATAATGTCGAGCATTATTTGTAACATTAGACGAGCCTTTGTTCAAATTATCAGTACTCTTGGGATGAATTCTGTTTTCCAGCAATTCTTCATCGAATTCATCTTTAATCGTTTTAATTTCACATTTTACATTTTTAAGGTTAATGTTATACTTTTTTCTATTAGTCTTGCACAGCTTCCTCTGTTCAAAACGATGCATGATTGAAATGTGCCAAACAAATTCCGTTTTTTTCGTGTATGCATTTCCACAAAATGCGCAAATAATAATTCTAGTGGAAGGATTTGTTTGCTTCATAATTTGTTCATGTAATGGTACTCCTGTAAAATAGAAAAATTATATGTAAAACAATTCTGGAATGTATGAGTTTACAGTTACTCTAATTATATTTAGTGATGGGCATAATTCTAATTAAAAATAATTCATAATCCGATTATGAAAGTAATCGTCAGTATCCGATTATGGCAAAATAATTCGAATTTTTTTTATGGAATGATGAAAAAAGAAATATAGGTTAAGTTGAAAGTTACAATGCGCGGGTCAGTGAGTCTAAATTCGAAATTCCGTAAAAACTCCGTCTGTTTTGAATGTCAGAATAGTAAATTTCATTTTCTGGTTGAATACACAATTTGAAATCCATGATGACAGTTTGAAATACGTATGAACAGTAAAAAGCGCTTGCTTCTGATTCGAACAAATAATGCGCCCTCCAGTGTTATTTAATTATTTGCATACTGGGTGTCTAGAAACGCTCTTAAATAAAAAGTTGCAAAATTTAGAGATTATTTTATGTAAATCACCTTATCCTAAAATGCTTCCCAAGTGAGCTAGAGCTCTTTAAAGATGGCGCTCTGACAACAGTTTTATTCAAATAACTTCAAAACGGATTTCTGTTAAATGATACCAATTTGGGCGCGTTCAGCCACGCTAGCGCTAGGTAAGCGCTAAGTGGAGGGCGAATTTGACCGTTAAGTGACAGCGCTAGCTCTAACGGCCGCCATTTTTTCCAGCGAATTTATTTTCCGCCCACATTTGGGCAGATGTAAATCCACATGCCATACGTGTAAAACTATTCCAACAAACATTTTCGGTCAATATTTGGCTTGGCATCAATAAAGATTATTTAATAGGACCATTTTTCCTTCCTGCACGGTTGACCGGTGAGACACATCTTCATTTTCTAGAAAATGAACTTCCAGTTCTTTTGGAAGATGTACCTCTTATTATTAGAAGGCGCATGTGGTTCATGCATGACGGTGCTCTTCCACATTTTGCAGCGATTGTACGAGAGTTTTTAAACAATTTCTTTCCAGACCATTGGATCGGACGAGGATCTCCACACCCGTGGCCCCCTAGGTCACCTGGACACAATCCTCTGGATTTTTGTGTGTGGGGATATCTAAAATCGCTCATTTACACAACCCCGATATTAAACTTAGGAGATCTTCAAAATCGTAGTATACAAGGCTGTAATGTTATTCGTAATAATCCTGGTATCTTCGAACGTATTCGGCAATCCATTAGACGTCGAGCGGAGGGGCACATTTTGAACATATGATCTGAAATGTACTATTTTTCCTTTATGTTCAACACATGCTTCTAATAAAATAATAAAACAATTCAACACCCTGTATCTCATTAACGACAAGACTTATCACACATGTTCATAAGAACTTTTCGTCTTAAAATATTTTAGATTACTTAGGAAACACCCTGAATATGTTGAAGAGCAAAACAAAACATGAAAAGTTTAAATCGATTATTCTCGGTAACGGTTCGTCATAGAGACTACAGATAGGAGCAAAACAATTTCAAAATTTAGTGTATGTCATAGTGGAGACATTTTAAGAGACGATAAAATTATAAATAAAAATACCCAATACCTCACCCAAACAATCCGCTTAAAACTACCATTAAAATAGTATTTATGTAATTTGATTGGGCACATTCCAAAAAATAAATTTACACATTTTACATGAATCCATTTTGAAGTGGAAGAATTTGTGAATTACTGGTTTTATTTGATAATTTTAGAAAACCGTCAAATAATTGTAGTTTGGAATGTATATCCAGTTTTATTTATAATGTTGCGAGGTCACCAACTCAAAGCCGGTCTTGTCCCTCGACTGTAAATTTTCATTCGCTTTGTTTGTACTTAGGACGAGCGCGGAAGGCAGTGGAATTTTCTAGAGTTGAGAAGGACTATATATCTGCGGGTGTTTGAGTGCGTGAACAATTAGTGAAACGGACAGTAAAGAGTTAGTTCACAGACAGTTTACAGAAGTTCTTAGTAATCGGACAGTGTATGAAATAGTGAAGATAAATAGTGTAATATTCAAGTGGTAAAAAGAAATTAGAACTAATATACCGAGTGTAAATAAATTAGTAGTAGACTGTGTATATAAATTAAGTTTAATAAATAAATCAATAAATAGTAATTAGCCATAATGTGTATGATTTTATCCCACAAGTAAAAATTATTCAAATAAATAAGAAAAACATTACAATAATAAACCATCAGAACAGTAGATTTAGAAATAATAAATCTTGTGACATTGATTAACAACCACTTCACTAGCATCCTGTGATTTCAACATCAATGTTACTTAATAAATATGGTTGGTACAAGCATTTATGACAATCAAAATGTTCTGTTGGTGAAATTATGATTATAACATAATATGATAAAAATCAGTTTTACATAAAATTGATACATTAACAATGATTTCATTTTTGTTAATTCGTTCTAAGGCAAAATTCTCGCAAGAAAGGTCGTTTCCCATCATCCCTAAAAATATTTCTGTCTCTAATCAAAAATATAATTCTTACACTTTTCTAGTAGAAGGTCCACACAACTTTAATCAAAACAATATGTCTCTTAAGTTAGAATAATTGAGACTTTTGTTTATAACTAATTATTTTGATCTCAAGGTGTATCTGCATCTACAATTCCGAAGGAAAATCCTCTCATAATTCCATTTCATGGTAACTTGAAACAAATCTCACTCATCATTTTAATCCAAGTATCTTCCACAATTTTATTTTTGTGTAATTCGATATTAGTTTTTGTGTTGTCCTATTTTATACGTTTGCCTCATTTTCAATATGGTTTTCTGGTTACCCAGAGGTCCTTTAAGATCGAAACTCACTTATCAGCACCTCATAGGAACAGCATCTGATCATCACCAGCAGATTTTATGTGTATTTAAATGTAAGCGCGCCTACTTAACAACATCAGCACAGCACCGGCAAGGCACGTCAACGCATCAACCACAACACATTTCTCAGAGAGAATATTTTGACGACGGCATGCTTGTGGTGTGCTAATCCTTTGCCGACGTCGTATGCTCACTTATCAGCACATTTCGGTTAGTACAGTACAATACAATATCTCTGACAATATAAAGTGAAGCCTATAGTCGGGTATCGGTCGGGTGTCGATGCGTTAAGTGAACCCATACACAACCGTCAAGTTGACCACTCGACGGCGCTGTGACGATACTTGTCAGGTGTCAGTGAGTTTTTACCTTTACTCTTTTCATTGACCTCTTTCTTTTATACTTTCTATTTTTTTATTGTTTGTTATAAAAATACCAAGAGTTTCCTTCCCTATGAAGATATTCTTTAAGCTGTATTCGAGTCGAGAAGATAAATTTCTCTCATAGTAGGAGATAATAAAAAATTTACTCCTACTATGAGAGAAAGAGTCATGCCTATCTCATATGTAAAATGGATCTCGGTTAATTTTTCTGAATTTTGATCTGAACAAAAATGTCCATGGGCACATTTCTTACCTTAGTTTTTGAGATAGAGAACATTTAAGTTGGAAAGTAGCGGTTTTTCATTTACTTTAGGAAGACATTTTTTTACAAATATTTTGCACGATTGTTAATCCTTACCCATGAGGCATTCGTTTTAGACTGATTTTTGTTCCAAAATATTGATGTTTACAGGGTGAATATGGAAATATTTAAAATGAAATTCTTACTACCTCTTATTTTTTACTGTATTCTAAAATATGATGGAAGGCAACTAACATGTATAATGGTAATAATCTGTTTATGAACATTTCATACGGGGTAAGTAATGTTTTTGGGAGTATTTAAATATGTATTTTTCATATTACACGCTTTATTTATACTTTACTACGATCCATTCAAAACACACATGACAGTACGCTCACTTACAGTGTGATACAAAAGATACAAGATGGTAAATTTTGTGAAAATAGGTGTTATTTGTTTTATTTTTAGTCCTCAATGAAATTGTTGAATTCTTAAGACTTAGCTATGATCAGTTTTTGAATTATACAGCTTCCTGCCAAAACACTGGAAAAGTATGTGCATTTCTTTTCTATGTTGTTGTAATGTTCTACTACATTTTACATAATCTTGCAAATTATTGTTATCATCAAAACCCTTAAACTTCAATTGTTTAGTATTAAGAGCTTTCATTTCAGTTTGTACATATAAGTTGTTTTTAGTTACGAACTTATTTATTATGGGATAGGTTCTTTTTACATAATTTTATGTTGAATGATGAAATAAAACAATTTAATTTGTTTAAATCTTCATTTTATTTTGAACTGACGTTCAATTTAAATTAGTGACGCGTTTCGCTACACAGTAGCTTTTTCGAACTAGTGAAGATACAATGAAAAACTTTTAATTTATATAGTGCCTTAATACGGAATTCTAAGATATTGACAAAAGTATTATAATATGTCTAAATGTGAATAAAGTTCAAAAAGTGCCTAAATTCGGAATTCTACGAATATTACGAAGGTATTGGAAAAGTCTACCTCGAAAATTTATTCACAACCATCACATCTTCTAGGTAAAAAGGTTTAATAAGGGAGAATGATTGATACCTATCTATTTGGTCGTTAAGCAGATTACCTGAATATTTGTTTTTGTTAATCTCGAGGGCTTCTAAAAGATTTAATTTAAAGGATTTGGGTTCTACATGCAAAATTTCAAAATTTGAGTTGAAAGTGTGTTGGTTTGTTAATACATCATTTGAATAGTTGGAATCTAATTTGTTGTTGTCATAGCTGCGTTTGTGTTCTGAAATTCTAGTTTTAAAGTTCCTAAAAGTTCAGATAAAATGAAGATTTAAACAAATTAAATTGTTTTATTTCATCATTTAGTATGGATCTTCATCAAGTAAAAGCCTCATCTATTCAATTTTATTTTGATTATCTACTATTTTTTTCAACAAATTTATATTTCTTTACTGAGTAAGTAAATGGATGACAAAAAAGAAGGAGCTGTTGTGTCAATAAAGTAAAGTTCTTTCATATAAGAAATTACAACTGTTTTCCACTCAATACAAATAGCTTTACCTAATCATAAATAAGTCTTGATACTTAGAAAATGCAGATAATTAAATCTACTATCCAATCTCACAAGATTGAGTGAAGATGGATTTAGATTGCCATGAGTGACAAACTTGCCAATATTCTTACAAATAAAAAATAAGTTCTTAATGAGGGAGAAACTCGGGGAGAAATAATAATCGAAGTTGATGTGTTAAGGGAGTATGGCATGTTATTATAGTAGATTATACATATTTCGCGTATCTGCATCATTTGTACTGTTGCCATTAACATAAAGACAGTCCTTACTTGACAATTTATCAAATATTACTTTTTGAAGAGTATTAATATATATGTTCATTGTATTGGAATAGTTGATCTGTCAATGAATCAAGTGACTGGTGGTATTTTCTTTAATTTATAAAAACCTTATATTGTAGTTTCCTGCTACATAAGCCAGGTAGCAGGAAAAGGGACGATACACGAGGAAACGAACGACAACGGACAAAGGTTATGTAATCTCGCAGCGAGAGAAAACATGGTAATAAGCAGCACCAAATTCCGACACAGTAAAAATCATAAAATGACTTGGATATCACCAGACCAAAATGTGTATTCCCAAATAGACCACATACTGGTAAACAAAAGAAAACAGACATCGATAAAAGATGTCAGAACATACAGAGGAGCGTGTGCAGACACCGATCATTTCTTGGTAATGGCTAAAATAAAGCAAAAAATAAGAAAAGCAACTGATACAAAATACAAAAACAAGAAATGGAACGTGGATAACCTTAAAAATGAAAACATAAGAGAAGAATATTCAATACAAATAAACAACCTTCTATCACAAGACGAAAGTCAACAAGAACCAGTAAAGTCAGAATGGAGCAATATAAAGAAATGTTTAGAAACAGCAGCGGAAACACAGTTAGGTGAGGAGAAAAAGGGGAAAATACAAGAGTGTTTTGACACGACATGCAATAGTGCGGTGGAGAAGAAAGCCAAAGCAAGATTAAAATGGATAAAAACTAATAATCTAGAGGACAGGCAAGAATACGAAAAGAAAAGAAAAGAAAAGAAAGCAATAAAATAAGTAGAAAAAGAAAGCGAGAGTGGATAGATAATAATATCAGGGAAATTGAAACAGAAAAGTCGAGGGGAAACACGAAAGGTTACTATAAAAAAATTAACGAAAACAACAAAACATATAAGGGCAAAACAAAAGGAATAAAAAACAAGGAAGGAACGCTGACAGAAGAAGAACACCAGTATAAACAAATATGGGTAGAGCACTTTAAGGAACTATTAACTGAACCATATTACTTGGATGAAGATGAAGAACTAAGAGAAGATAATAATCAAGAGACATTAATAGAAGAACCAACAATTGAGGAAGTTAAGGAAATAATAAATAAAAACCGAAATGGAAAAGCCCCTGGAAAGGGTGGAATACGCATAGAGCTAATTAAATATGGAGGGAATACTCTACATGAAAGAATATATCATCTAATTAAAAAAATATGGAACGAGGAAAGGATGCCGGAAGAATGGGAAATTGGACAAATTGTCACCCTACATAAAAAAGGAGACCAACATGAATGTAAAAACTACAGAGGAATCACATTATTAAGCGTTGCATATAACTACTATCTATCAACATTAATTAACAGAAGACTTGTAAGAAGTACAAAGGAGGTGATAGGGCAGTACCAATGTGGCTTCACAAAGGGCAGATCAACAACTGATACTATACACCCATTAAAACAAATCATGGGAAAAGCCCATGAATATAGATTAGACATAGAAATGCTCTTCATCGATTTTCAACAAGCCTTCGACTCAATCAAAAGAAGTGAATTCATGACAGCATTAAAAGAACAAGAAGTGGACGCAAAACTAAGACGGTTAATCAAAATGACAATTAATCATACAAGGGTTAGTATAATAACACAAAAAGGAGAAACAAATGAATTTATGATTAATAAAGGGGCAAAACAAGGTGACTCATTGTCCACAACTCTATTTAATCTATCATTAGAATACACAATGAGAAAATAATAGCCTATGCAGATGATATTGTGCCTGTAACCAAAAGAAGAAGTATCATGGAAAATATTCTGAAGGAGATAGTCACAGAAGGAGGAAAAATGGGGCTAAAAATTAATGAAAGTAAAACAAAGCTAATGAGACTGGGGAATCTAAGCCAAAAAGAAAACAGAAAAACCAACGCTTATGATTTGAAATATTTGGGGGTCATGATTAGCAACACAGGAGATAGAAGCACTGAAATTGAAGAAAAGATAATATCTACAAATAGAGCCTACCACGCTAATAAGAAACTACTTAAAAGCAAAATGTTAACAAAACAAACAAAATTAAATATATATAAAACAATAATAAGGACAATAATGATGTACTTACTCAGCAGAAACAATGACGTTAACGAAGAAGGAAGAGGAAAAATTAAGAATAACTGAGAGGAAGATCCGAGGGAAGAGCATGAGAACAATATTGGGGTCTTTAAAAATGGATGAGAATGAATATAGAATTAGAACGAATCATGAAATTTTGGACGAACAGAAAGGAGAAGACATTGTAAAAAGAATAAAAGTACGAGTTAAATGGCTAGGACACGTATGGAGAGAAGGAGCTAAATCACTAACCTACAATATCTTGCAGTGGAGCCCAGGAGGAAGGAGGAGACGCGGTAGACCCAGGTCAAAGTGGCAAAATGAGGTAGAGGCAGACCTCAATAGAGCAGGAGTAGCAAACTGGAAAGAAAAAGCAAAAAATAGGAAATTATGGAAGGACATAAGTGCAAGAATTTAAAGGTACAAAAGGGACTGATCCACCCCTACTGTTGTATATATATTGTAGTATGAAATTATAGGATAAAATCCAGAACAAGATATACATTTTATAGAGTAACCCAACTTTTAAGGAATTCTATTTTTGATTCAACAAATAATAATAGAAAGCAAAAACCCAGGTATTTACATGATCAGAGTGCAAAATAAAAAAATATAAGAGATAATTTTATTAATATTGAAATTTTATCAAATCTAGGGATGTATGTATGTCCTGTTTCGTATTCTTATTTCCATCTTACTTTATTTGTCTAATGATTTTGTATGATTTACATACCCATCCTTGATTGCTTGACATGTTTTCTGGGAAGAAAGCCATACTTCAAACATGCATCAACACCCTGGTTGGTTTTTTGAGCCATTTAAAAGTTTCTTATAGATTTTCAGTTGGTCGATTGGCACCATTAATTATAAAAATTCAATTATAATGATCTTTCAACTTTCAACTACGTAAACCAAATTGTTTATGTTTATTGTTTTGATTTACTTCCAAAATCAAAATACGAGACATCAGCATGACATGTCAAGTGTCAAGCAGAGATAATACACAATGGCAGCTGTCACAGACATGGTCACAGATATATCTCCATGATCTCAAGCCACAGAAATAAATAAAAAATGTCTGTTCCTCAAACAAAGAGGCGATAACTAGAGGAGCATATTCCGTCATCTGCGCTTGCGACGATAGTCGCAGCTCACGGCTCTTACTTTTTCAAGAAGGGGAAGGAAAAATAACCATTCCATTCACCCTTCCCCTTGAAGGTTTTTTAAGGTGGAGCTTGTATGGAATGGTTATTTTTCCTTTTCCTTCTTAAAAAAGTAAGAGCCGCGAGATGCGACCCTCGTAGCGAGAAAGTCGCATGCGCAGATGACGGAGTATGCTCCTCTAGTTATCGCCTCCTCTCAAACACAAATAAATTTTCCTCAATTTGACAGCCGAAGGATTTCTTCTTTCTGCTCTCCGTTGCGTCTTATCATCGTCATAAATATTACAATTAAAGTGACAGACACACTTTTAAACAGTATTTTTTGTTTGCCTACGATTAGTATTGTCTTCTCAGAGGTGAAAGTTCAAGAATAACATTTTTCTCTTTCTTGCATTAGAATTTTAACCATTCCTTGACTAAAATCACTGCTTAAATCACGGTGATTTGCAAGTAGTTCTAGAACCGTTTTACGGAACCCTATCCTGCACACGCACTATTTTTGAATATTTGATAAGCTGCGCGATAGGAATGGAGAACTATCGATGGTCTATCGATAACTATCGATATTTTTGACTATCGAAAAAAATCGATAGTGTGAGAACATATTTTGAAAGCTGGGCTGCTATTTTCTAACTCCTGCGAAAATTTTCGTATACGAATGCTCGTATACGGATTTTTTTCGTATGGCAAGAGCTTTTGGTATTTTGGAAGCTATGCGAAAAGCAATTCGTCTCGCACAGCTGTCTTCGCATGACTTAAGCCGGCAACGCTGTGTAAATGCATTTCTACCACAACTCCAACAAGAAAGCGACTAGATTAGCTAGATTATTTATATAAAATTTATCTTTTTGTTAGGTTAATACTTCTAATTATAATTTACGAGTTTGTTTTTTTCTTAAAGAGTTGTTGTATAGGTATAAAGTATTTGCTGTCAGTCAGTCTGCAAAAATATTGTAATAACCATGAATGAAAAAAAAGAACGGGAAATATATCATCCAGTCAAAAGACGGAATTAATAAATTTTATGGAAAAAAATCCACAACTCCGGTCGTCTGCAAAATTTACAAAAACATTTACCTTTATAAGAGTTCACAGATGCTTTTCTAGCAACAGTAAACCCATACGATCTTGTAGGAGCATCCATATAAGGTTCCACTAGATTTATTAGGGCCTGTGTTAACTCTTTTGTCAACCGATAGTGCTTAATAAATTCAATGTCACAAAGTTCTTCAAAAGGATTTCTTAATTGTTGGAGTCGTCTTCTCCTTGGCCTATTTCCTAAAATTTCAGCTTCTTCCAACATTGCTAAGCCCGCTAAATTAATCATGTTATTAAACATTTTTATCTTTAATAACCTTCCTATCTAACGAATCAGATGCAATTAGTATATACGAATTCATTAATTCGCACCCCTTTGACCATGCGATGTATTTCCGCACAGAAAACTCGCATACGGATATTTTTCGATTGCTCGAAAATACGGTTTGTTTAATCTCATACGAAAACAGCATAATTCCGTATACGGAAGTCATTCGCAAGAGTTAGAAAATAGCAGCCCTGATATCGAGTAAAAATGCGATCTCCATTGCACGAGCAGCTGAATGCGTTAAATTAAAAAGATTAACAGGAAGAATCCTAACGTCAACAGATCATTATTAAACGACACGCATGAGAACACTGTCACTGTCACACAGCCTGCTTGGCTTCAACCAACCCCAAAAGTGAGATTATTTCCTTGTTTATTTATGTGACGGGTCTTGAATTGATGAAAGTTGATACGTTGTTCTGAGATAAATATTTATGTATATTTTTAACATTTTGACAAAAATCGTACAATGATGTTACTGATGTAAAACTATCCAAAATTATCGATAATAATCGATAGTAAATATAGCACTATCGATATCGATAGTTCTCCATTCCTACTGCGCGAGTCCCTTATGTTTGACGTTTATTTTACAGTTGCAATAATCTTTCAAATTTAATATAAAAAGTTACATTTAATCGCAGATTATATACTAACACATTTAATAGAGAAGGTAGATTTATTAAGAAATAAACAATTATGTCAATGTCAGACGAATCTTTAATCAAAGCAGTTAAGAACCGTTGGCCCGATCTTAATTTCACAGAAGCAAGTATTCTACGTCCTACTCCAGACAGTGTATATCAGTTTTATACCAGCTTTTTATTGGATTTTGAAGAAAAAGTAAGTCAAATATTTTCAAACAGTAGTAAAGAATAATATGTTCGTTCCCGTCTCGAAACGAGAACGTTACGATTAAATGGGATAGGTATATCAAATCCTAATTTATTATACTAGTACTATTTAAGGAAAATGGCATTTGTAAAGCATTCTAGAAAAATATATCATTTGCAACATATACTTAAGTGTAACCAGTAACCAATCATTGGTAATGACTAGAGGTAACGTGAAAAAAACCATCGGTTTTTTTGTGTTTTTTCAAGTTTTTTTTTACCGTTTTTTTTTCAAATGTTTTTTTTTCCAAACAGCACGATATGCGTATTTTTTACGTTTTTTCGCCAATTAAGTATATTTTTAACATTTTTCTGAAAAGAAAATAATTCAGTTTGAGCAGTAAGATATAGATGAAATTCTTGAAATAATAACATAAGAAATAAGATTAATAAGTAATGTCATGAATTCATAAAACAAGCTGTCAGGTCGTCAGGAGCATCAATGTAGAATGTATCATATACATTCATACAACATACTAGACCATCTGATCTGCAAAGATTCTTTCAATTTCTGAAGAATTTTCAGAGAGTAACTCTTCCTCTTTTACAAAACAATGAAATCCTTACGACAAGAAAAAAACCGGACACGACAAGTATTAAAGATAAAAATGGAGAATTGCTAACGGAAGGAACGGAAATAATGAATAGATGGAGAGAATACTAATACTACTAGATGGACAACAACAAACGGAAAAAGAAAAAATAACTAACAATACCTTGATAGATAAAAAAATGGTGAAGGTATAAATATGAAAGACCTAACAGAAGTTATACGAACACTTAAAAACGGTTAATCTCCAGGGTATGACAAACTTACAAAAGAGATCTGGGACAAAAAGGAATGAGTTATCTACTTGAAATAATCAAAACGGCAGGGAATGAAGAACAAATACCTGATGATTGGAAAATGGCACTGATCGTACCAATTTATAAAACGGGAGACAAGCACAATTGCAGCAATTACAGAGGAATAACCCTACTTAGCACAGCTATGAAAATATATGAGAAAGTAATAGACAAAAAACTGAGACCACATATAGAAAGTACATTAGAAGAATCACAAAGTGGTTTTAGTAAAGGAAGAAGCATACAAGATCACCTTTTTACAGTTAAATTGTTAGCAGAAAAATTACTACATCAAGATAAAGAAGCTTATGTTGGTTTCATTGATTTGGAAAAGGCTTTTGATAAGATACCATGGGAAGCGTTATGGGACATTTTAGAAAATAGAGGAATTGACAAGAAGACAATAAGAATAATAGAAAACATATAAAAACAACTTATGCTGTGTACTTCGCGAAAATAAAATTTCAGAAAATGTCATAACACAAAAAGGACTAAGACAGGGAGGGGGATTAAGTCCACTACTATTTAGCATCTTTATGGATGAAATTATAAAACAATGTTCACCAAAGATGAAAAAGCTACATATAGGCTACATAAATTTAGAAAGAATAAACATCGCTGAAGGAGCCTTTGCAGATGATTTGATTATTATGATGGGGACAGAAAAGGTCCTACAACAGAACTTCGACATATGGAATGAAACTTTAAAAGAAAATGGGATGAACATAAATAAAACCAAAACAAAAGTGATGCAGATATGTAGAGACAGTGTAGACAAATGAATATTGCAATAGATGGAACAAACATTGAACAGGTGAAAAGCTTCAAATACTTGGGAGTGGAAATTCAAGACAACGGAAAACAAGATATTGAAATTAATAATAGGATACAGAACACTTTGAAACCATACTATGCAATGAACAGGTCATTTATAAACAAAAAAGAAATATCGAAGAAAAGGAAAATGAATGTTTATAAAAATATATTTAGACCAACCACCAACCCTTACATTTGGATGTGAATAATGCTTGAAGACAAAAAATGATTATTTTCAATCTTTTAAAATTGAACTTTAAAGTTATATTAGAATAGATTAGATTTATTTACTCACCCTGCAATTAAGGGTTGTTTGTTACAAATCATGTTTCAGTAACATTAATCCTAAATTTATTCAAATTCAAAAGTTCTTAAAATTTTAAAGAAACCACATATCACAGGATTATCAAAAAAATCATTAATCTGTATTATAAGGACATTATATAGGTTATGATGGAGAGAGTTTTTCTTACTGGCTTGAAGTCTAAATGTTTGTGATCTGACAGTGGATATTTATTTCAACTGTAGAAACAGAGTCTATTCTGTATTTGAATGCTTTTTTCTCTAGTTGTTTAGATTGGGCATAAACCAATTAGCCAAATCCTTTTTTTCTCAATAAGTTATTATACAAATCTATACCTCAGAAGCATAGAACACTATGTCCACTTTGGGGAGAAAACGAGTTAATCGTATATAATGAAGTAGTACAACAAGATACAACATGGTAATGAATACTACTGTATATATTATGAAATATATTCGAACATAATACCAGAGTAGCTCAAATGCATGGGTGGCAGCACATTAAAATATAAAGAATTTTACAGGAATGTATGGTTTAGAGTTTGTTAATAATGGTTAGTGGGTAAAGTTTTTTTCCACAGTGCATCTAGTTGATTAATATTATTTTTTTAGTCTTTTTCATGTCAACGAAAGAACACTTCCCCCACCTCTTCAGAATAGGTGATACAGAAAAATGACTTAACAAAAGTTGTAGAATTAGGACAGTAGTTTCTGAAATTGATTTTTTTTTACCAACCTAAATTGGTTTTTTTTAAATCTAATTATATTTTGTAAGTGATAGATTGCGCCACCTAGCGAAAAACTATGGACTCAAAAACATTTTTAATCATTTTTTTAGAAATGGTACCTCGTTACCCTTAATGAATCACCCAGTATATCTGTGAATGATATAAGCAAAGTCGCTCTTAGTTTACCACTTTCGGATTTGAAGCGTATATATAAGGTGTTCGGAAATTTCAGCAATACACAAATGTTATTTTTAATGATTAATAAAATAGAAGTAATTGCCATACTAGCGGAAAAACTAGCTGAAATTTTCGACGAACAGAACACCTTATCGCTATAAGCTTCTATATCTGTTATCTGTGGTATCTTAGTATTTCTATGGGTACAGTCTGTGACGAAAAGTAAGTTTGTTATGGGTATCAGAGAATAAAGGAATTGTCGGAAATGAGATTGATGATGGAAAAGAAGGAGCTTGTACACCTTTTATCGGACCCGAACCATCTTGTGGGATCCCAAAAAGCCCCATCATGCAAGAAGTCCGAAAGTGGGAAAATGAACTTAGTGCAACCTACTGGAGAAATACTCCAGGCGAAAAGATGATTAAGATCTTTCTGCTCACTAGGGTAAATTGCTCTTGAAGCTTCAGTTATCTGATCTCAGAGTAATCACAGGAATTCTCACTGGACACTGCTCACTCAGGTACCATCTTTGGATTCTAGGAGTAACAGACAAAAACAATTTTAGATCTCAAACCGGGTGCAAATCATGTAAATCAGTCTAAGTGTTCAATTGACAATACAATTTTTGCTACCATGACTAATATTAAAAGAGTCGGCTTCAGTAGCAAATTTTGTTGGAAATTAATTTTTTTTAAAATTTGCTTCTTTAATTAGAAATTGAAAAACAAATTATGTAATCCCTTTACAGGTACCTAAAAGACCTATTTAAATTACCGGGTGGCCCATGCAAGCACTATTAAAAGAAGGAATTTTCAATTGAAAAAATGTGTTTTATAAATTCAATCGTTAATAAACTTTCTACAATTTCCGGTTAAACCGAGAGTCGATCATGTTTTTTTATATGAAAAAATTCAAAATTGGCCCCAATATAACCAACTTTGAATAAAATTTATAAACCCATTTAAAAGTTACAGGGGTGGCCTATGATTCATTTACACCCGGTAGAGCCATATTTTATTCAAGTTTGGTTTAAATCTTTATATTTTAGGCTCATGATTTTCTGTAAAATATTTACAGTTATTAATGAATCTCCATATATGATATGGGAGAGACCAAAACTGGATAATCCTTACGAAACGATGTATTGTGTTCGCCGCTTTAAATTTGTCTTTTGCTCATTGTCTCACCAATTGATTGCTTTCGTTAGATTTATCTAAATCACATAATAATTATTGAAAGACATATATTAAGGAACCATAAAAAAATTAGGTCATTAGATGATTAACGCACAACATCTGTGAGGGAAAAATATATAAATCTAGATTTTAATGTTGGCTTCAGGCAATTTGTGGTGTTTATTTTTTTAGTAGGTTTGTTGTTTGGTGGTGATTCTCCATTTAGAATGTAAAAATTATTATTTTAAACAAAAAAATGTTTATGAATAACAATAACTTGAATGGCATCTGGTTGTATGTTATCTTTTAAAAATTTGCTTATCAAAAGTGTACACATACAATTGGTGGGACTTCTGAAAACTTATTACTAACTTAGAATTAAACTAGTTCAGTATTATTATACAGTGTGTCCCGTAAATAACTACCGTATATCAGCGAATGGGAGATCATTAAGAAAAATTTAAAATACCGAAATTCAATTTTCTCCAACCTTTTTAGTTTTTGAGATACAGGCTGATAAAAGGTGCAGATGAAATAGAAATAGAAATTTAAAATTTTTTGTAGGTTATTGTCTCTTCAAAACACATCAACAGTAAAAATGTAAAAATATAATAAGCTAATGGCGGGGTATCAGGGGTTCGTACCTAAATTCTTATTTTATCATATTTTTGAAACACTGTGTATTTCGAGCTACAGACTTTTGTTTGCAGTTCTTCACGAAATCTTCTACATAAAAGATACTCTTTGTTGAACTCGCTATAACACTTTTTTACCTTTTATTGCTATAAGACACTTTTTTTAAACAATAAATTTGTAGAATTTGCAGAATTTCCAAGTAATGAAAAACAAACGTTTGCTATTCATAGTTCCACAATTAAAAAGATTAATTTGAAATTGGTTAATTCAATTTTATAAAGTTAAATGAAAGTAAATACAAAAAATTGTAATCGAAAAGCAGATTAAGTCTGATTAATAGACCGACAGCCCATGATTATTCAATTATCGTCTACCTTTTGTCAGATGTCATTTTCCACAACGTTTTTGTATTTCAATTGAAATTGTTACAATTTTTTTATAGATTTCATATGCAACTGGATTTAGCGGTGATGTCAAACTGGATCTAAGTCCCGAAGAACTGGTTTTCTTTAAAATGCAGAAGTTTAACTTCGTCTTTAAACGAGCAGACATAAAATTTCTCCTTGGAGATATTCATCAACCCACGCCTATTAGAACAAAAAGCTTTTTTTGTATCTGCAATCATGTAATGATATATTTTGATAATATATATCCAGAATTTATAAAAATTAACGGAGATGCAATGAAGATGCGCGAAGATACTGAAAAATTATACAATCAAAGAAATGAAATCAATAATGATATAATTAAATTTTCAGAAAAAAAAGAACAGTTATTAGAGGACAAGAATAAATTGCAGTACAAGGTTCAAGCAGCCGAAAATATGCTTACAGAATATTGTGCGAAAAGAGCCGAAAGGGAACGAAGAATAAAAGAAAGAGAAAAAGACCTAGAATCGTTGAAAATGTCCGTAGAAAAAACGTCTTCGCAAATAAACGTTTTAACAGCAAAACAAAAACAATATCTAGAAGAAATGATAACAGAAGAAGAATATTTAAATTTAAAAAAATTAGAAGAACAATTACAAACTGAAAATGAGTCATTGGCAAACGATGTCAAAAACATAGAAGATGTACTTTCCTACGATAACAAAATATCGGATCACTACAGAAGCTGCGAAATAGCTATTCCTGATAATTTTAATGCTGATTTGGTAAATCAACACATTATAATGGATATACAATCTAATGAGATGAAAATCCAAAAAGAAAAATTAGAATCAGATCTTCGTTTACTTAAAACATCTCTAAATAGCGAAAGAAACAAACTATTAGAAAGCGAAAGCTGTTATTTAGCAGCCAATTCGGAGCACGATAGAATTATTAAAGACATTCAACAAGAATCTGATGAACTGACCCTCGCGTTACATAAACAAAAGGAACAAATGTCTAATAGTAAATTAGAAGCATTGTCTAACAATTCGAAACTCAAAAACGAAAATACCCAATACGAAAATGAAATAAGAAAATTAAACGAGCATTTTGATAAGGAATATATTAAGATAACCGAAGCGGAAAATTTACGAATTTCAAAACTGAAAAAACAGTTGAATGACCTTGAACATTTATTGCCTTAAGCCATAAACATTGATTGAATAGTTCGTGCGAATGAAAAACTATGTATAATTCTAAAAATGCCTTTTATTCTTCAATTTAATATCCTAAATATTTCCAGCCCCTCTAATAATTTTATTCTAACCCAAAATTTTTTCTTCGCTAAACCTGAAACATCACACAACGATACCGACAACCGTATGCACAGTCGGTCGCCAGCGATCCATCGGAGATTTATCCCGGCGAAAGCTCTGGCGACTTTTTTTATAAAATCTGAATATTATGGATTTGGGGTTTTATGAAATAGTGCAAATACCTTGAAAATTCATGTCACCGTAATAATAGTAAAATGTAAATGTCAATTGTTGTACGTGCTCTAACGTAAGAGCAGATTAAACATTAGTACTATTGAAAAATGCCTTTCTTGAAAACTATTATAAACAACCTTTGTGTGATTTTTATGATGTATTCTCAATTTTGATTTGAAGTAGGTATTTCGTATTCTAGTTTTTGGTTTCACTCCACGACCTGATGTGGTTCACTGGCTTTACACATCTGTGATAAGGCCAACGATCACCTATGGAACATTAGTCTGATGGAGGAGGACAAAAGTGCCCTCCGCGGTGAATATATTAACTGCAATCCAATGACAAGCCCTTCTTGGTATAACCGGGGCAATGAACAGCGCGGGGGCGGCATCAATGGAAGCCCTTATTGAACTTCCTCCTTTGGAACTTTTTGTAAGGGCGGAGGCAATGATGGCAATTCATAGGCTCAAATCGGGAGACTTATGTTCCCCGAACAATGTTCGAGAAGGACACACTGATACAACTGGGACATTACTAGATGAACCCATATTTCACATGAGTTTTGATAGCATGACACCCGAGAATATATTCACTGAAAGAGTGAATATCATCATCCCATCTAGGGTGATGAACCCAGGATCATCTGGGTCACCGATGGTACCAAAACAAACCATGGCAATGGGGCAGGTTTAAAAGGACCTAGGAAGAGAATGTTCTTTAGCCTTGGTCGATATACGACTGTGTTTCAAGACGCAGAGACGATTGCCGCTATAGCCCGTATTGATGAAAACATCAGAATAGGATATACCGGACAAAAAATTACTCTGCTTAAAGCTATCAGTAATCCAACAACTAAGTCTAGACTGGTAAAAAACTGCAAATAATCCCTAACAGGCTGGCAAGAGACAACAAAGTGTCTCTAATATGGGTGCCGGCACATGAGGGGATTGCAGGTAATGAAATGGCGGGCCAGTTACCTAAAGAAGGCTGTAAAGGAGACTTCACAAGTCCGGAACCTTTTTGTGGAATCACAAAAGATTGCATCAGAGGGGTAATCGGGAACTGGCTAGATATGGAACACCAACTCAAATTGACACAAGGGCACCTCCATACAACGAGTTTACTGTACAACGTAGACAAGGAACTCGCAACCAGGCTATTGAAACTGGGTAAGAGATATTTGAAGACAGAGTTACCGACCTGGTGACTGGACACTGCACCCTGAGGAAACATCTGCACAAAATGGTCAAAGTTAGTGAACCTTTGTGCTTAAAATGTGAACTTGATGAAACACCTACTCACATACACATAGACGGATGCACTTTGGAGAGGAATTAATACAACCATTACAACAACTGAATATCCCTCCAGTCAAACTAGTGGCCTATATAGAAGACACGAAGCTTCTGGAATGGAAGTAGATAAGAGTAGTAGATAAGATTCAGTTCAAGTGCCAGGGCTGTTGAGCACAACCCAAACAAATGAATGAGAAAGTCTCTCTTCATTCTTCGCACAGAGAAGATCAAGCTTACTCGTGACGGGTTTTAAAATATACGTAAATATATTCAAGTTTAATATTCAATCATGATGAGTTTATTTTCACTGTTATTTTATTTACATTGATTTTACTTACTATTTCAATCTCTTACTAGCCACGACAAATTTTAAATACATATATACCAATAAAAAATGGCAGTGAAATATACATCTGGGGATAAGGGTAAAAAATTGTTACTGGGATTAGTGCTTGGAAAAGAGTTCGAAACAAGCATAGGTTTTTTCCCAAGCAAAGTCATTCAAGCCTTTAACGCTGTCCTCTTATTGATAGGCCTGTTAGGCAAAACAAATCCTATGAAACAGCCTTACACCAACTGGTGTCGAAAATAAGGGCAGTCCTAGGGAATCAATAAATAGCAGAGAATTTGTTGACATGGGAAGAGTATTCGGCCATACCTCCTTTCCAATAGGACTGCAATGACAACTTTATTTGGAGATTCCATGGAGGTCTTGATAGTGAAAGTATGCCCACAGGGAGGAGTATTATCACCGCTGCTGTGGGACCTCGTCATACATGAACTCCTGGAGGAATTAAACAGTAAGGGTGTATAGATGATCTGACTATACTTGTAATGGGGAAACTACCTAACGTGTTATATCGGAGCTAATGCAACAAGCTCTGGAAACGGTGGAGGAATGGTGTAGGATTAGATTTGATGAGGTGGCCAATAAGCCTATTCTACTGCGACCTTTTCAGATCTATTGTGGTCCTCTGAATCTAGAATACATTCTCCAGTCCGACTCTTTTTAAGTAGCCAATCAGTCCCGAGACTGAATTTTTCATGTAATTTCTTGCCGGATGCTTCTCATCGCCTAGTACAAGAAACCGCACATTTGCCCGACCGTGGTAATGAAAGCCATAATTAATGACAACCAACCATAAAAAATCCAGCTAAACTGGAAAGGGTTGAAAACATGCAGCCAGAATGGAATGTTGGTGTGGTACATTGAAGGATCTAGAGCTGCTAGAGAAATAGAAGATGAAGTCCATGGTGCTTACCCTAGGTACAACCTTTGCCGAATTCCAGGCTGGAATCCACGCTATTGACACGAGTTTGCAAATGCACAGCGGAAAGGGGTATAGAGACCAAAAGATCCTTATCCTATCCGATAAGCAAGCAGCACTGAAATCTTTTGCAACAGCGTCATCTTCAAAGCGCGCTAGCTCATTTAGGAGGAACTTTGGATAAATGTAAATTAGATTAGATGGACCTAAAATCACATCCAGTATCTGTAGTTTGGCAGGAGATCATTCGGATCTGTCTAGGTCGTGTGCGTCTCTTAATTTTGGGAATGTCATTTGCATTTGATATTCTTGACGATTCGCAAGACCAGCGATATCATGTGTGTTTTACAACGTGTGGAATTTGTTGTTTTAGGTTATATTATGGTATCTAAGCAAAATAACTCATATGAAGTTGGATTTATAAACTCTGTTGTTCCCATTGTTTGTTCCTCGCCGTGTTTTCCACGTTGCTGGCGATTCGTTATTCATAGTTGTTCCCGAGTCGACTAATTTAAGTATATTGGTTTTTCGTTGTTGGTTATGTTATGTTGTTATGTGATTGGTCACAAAGGTGACGCATGTCATATACGACTGAAAAATTGACGTTTCAGATTATTTAGGTTTTCTTATTGTTTTTCGTATTTTTTGTATTAATAGATCAAGAAAGTAAGATAGTACCTAATCAGTCCGTTAACAGCAGATCTATTCGGTATCAAAATATGTGGGGTTTGACACGATTGGCAGATATTAAGTCACTCCGACACAATTGCGGAGGATGTCAAGAATAGCGGCCAAAAGAGAGTTTCTGAACACCCTGTATATTTCTGTTCACGAGCTGAAAATAGTACTTTTTCGGTAAATTCAATTGTCAACAGGATAATTGAACTCACTTGACTTTCCCGATCTACAATTTTAAACGTTGCCGAAGGATGTAATTTATCATTGTGCTAAAAATGGTATTTAATTTATATTGCTCCGCCCATGTTTTACAAAAGCACCGACAAGGCGTAAAAAATATTTTTTCTGGTTGTCCAACTGACTTCGTACAAATTTGAATTGCATCTATAATTATTTAAATAACTGTAAAACAATAACTATTTACTATCTATCAACTATCAATAATAGAAGATTTTACAATGGATATTAGCGGGTTATGATATAATATTTAGATAACACTTTAATCTTATCTTTAATAAAAAACCGCACACACCGTTAAACTTAGTTACGGTGTTAGGGTTTTGGTGATCCAGACGTGGAAACGAAAATCTAGAAAAAGTAACAGCTGGTATGTTTATATTTCTTAATCGATATCATTATAATCTTGTTTTTGATACACAATTAATGTACCAAAGTGTTTAGAACTACTCTTCTTCGATCGGCCAATTCATTAAATACAGAGTGATTAGCTCAAAGTACGAAATGACGTGGTATAGGTACCTACTTAAGTCGAAGATTTCAATAAAACTATTGAATAAGTAGTGAATGTTAAAAAAATGTCAATTTAAAAGCCGAACGTGTCTTTGTTACGATTGGAAAATATAGTATATGTCAAAAATAAAGTATTTAATGATTATACTAATACCTACTTAGTTCAAATTTGGAGGGACGAATAGACCCACTCACCTCAAATCTAACCTATTTCAAATTTGACTCATTCTATGACTTTTGCTTTTTGCATGGATTAAAGAATTTTTATCATTAAAGTGTTAGGTGTGTTAATGACCAGGGATTATATCTTTTGAGATATGTGTGTAGTCTGTATGATGTACAGTTTTTATCAAATTTCAAAAATATATCTGGCTTAATACCGAAATTTAAATTGACTGACGTAATCAGCCTAATTTATTTTCTATTGTATGCAATTATTTTTTCATTACATTGAATTATATAGATTAGATATCTAATGATACATTTTGAAAGTCTCTTAATAATTATTATTTTTTTATGTATCTATCTAATTTTTTGATAGTTTTTTCTATATAACTTTTATAATATTCTTGTCGTGTCATATCCATTTAAGTCATACCTACTTTTAAATGTTTATTATGTATTGTATTATCTATCCATTTCTAGGTACCTACTTACTATAATATTTAAACTATTTATATCACGATCTAAGATTATTATATTATGATCTAGGATTACGATGATATAGGTATATATAGGTACCATAACACATTGCAATAATTATTGTGATTGTAATGAATTTAAATATATTCAATTATTTTTATTTTGTCATAAAAAATAATTGTTATAAATGATGACAAATATTTTTGATATTTTGGTTATATTTTGTTACACTTAACACAAGCTATTTTTTAAATCAAACTAAAATTTGGTATGAATTTGTTTTGGTTTCAAAAATTCGCGAATCAAATCAAGTGATAGGTACTTACTTTGGCGGCAAAAAATTGAGTGTCACTCCTTTTTTGTTTATGTGTGCCGTAATCTATTTCTCCTTAACTAATCAACTTTTTTAAATCTGTATGTTATCATTTAATTAATTTTTTCTGTATTGTGTAAACGTCAGTAGCGTAACAAAATTATTTGGGGCCCCAGGGCAAGATCAATTAATATGTCCCTCCATTAATAAATGTAAATTTTAACTTTGGCATATACTTTAATTAAAAACTGTTACTAAAGTTGCATTCTGTTCAAATAAAACTGTCGTAAATAAAATACCAACCAATATTGGCATTTTTTTATTGTGAAAAACAAATATTTTTATTTTTTCAAAAAATTGAATCATCAAGGAAGTAACTAAAATTCATAAGTGTTAACGCTAACATAAAATATATCGGTAGGTATCAATATTATTGCCAATAAATCGGCCCCTGATGTGAATACCCTAAATTCGTTTTCTATCGACTATTACCAACTAATTAGCAACCACTAATTACTTCAAGGAATCCAAGGTTATCGACTTGCAGAACGTAACCTAAAATATCTACTGCACTTAGGCCACATGTGACCCATTGTACATCCTCCCGAGGAGTTGTCCTCCTAGGTCATCGTCTATCTTGTCCTTTCCAGGAAGGTGGACAGGTCACTAGGAGACATCTCCTTTATATCGGCAGGTGTAGGCCAATACTCACCGAACACACTCTCTCTTATTGACGATATAACTCCGGGCACTCACATAAGACATGTTTCATCTTCTTGTTCACACCTTCTGCAAAGAGGTGTGTCCACTAGCCCCATAGTATGGAGGTGTTTCCTTAGTTGACAGTGGCCAGTCAGAAATCCTACCGTTAAACGTAGCTTTTTCCTGGTCATCGCCAAATATTTCTTCGGCGCCAGCTTCCCAGGGTCGCCCAGGGTGATCCTGGCAAGACTGCATCCTTTGATTCCAACCCATCTCTTTAGGGATTGAGCATGGGTGTAATGCTTGGCTAGTTCCGCAATTGTCGTAGTCGTAATCTTGGTGGCACTCTATTACTAGCCCTGATGTAACACGTTGTCTGTTCAAGGCTAATAAGGCTTGCCAGCTGTCAGTGCAGATTTTTATGTTTTTGCCAGAAATTCCTTTTCTGGTTAGTTCTTTTGTGGCAATTGAGATACCAGCCAGTTCTGTTTGAACCACACTGGTATTTTTCCCCATGTAATGGCTCCGTATGTTAGCATAGGTCTTATGATTGCAATGTAGATCCAGGTGACCACACTGTGTCCCCTTTCTTCTACTTAATTCATGAGGAAAGTTTCAGACACTAGTAGTTCCTTTAGATCTATTTACTGAAGGAATTTTGGGATATCCGTAGGTTTCAGTATAGGTAAGTGAACCTCTCATATACAGTAGTTTCCTAGGTGTTGTGCCCTAGAATTCTGTATTGCTATGCATTCCACAAGTATGTGAATGGAGGTTTCTTCTTCCATTCCACAGAATCTATATTCTTCTTGTTCCACTAGTTTGAACTTTTTAAGGTGCCCATTCAGGCGGCAGCGTCCTGTTAACCCTGTTAGGTCACTTGTCAAAATTCTTAATGCAGTCTTACTCTGGTCTAGGCATTCATTTTCTCTAACCTGATTGTAGTTTCTCAGGCGAGTATCTTTGATTATCCAACCCTTACTAGATATTTCCCATGGTCAGATCTTCTCTTCTAGACTAGCGTGATAGTGCCAATTCCAAAAGTACCATGTCCATCTAAACCAGAAGAATGCAGGCCTATTAATCTTCTGCCATTAGTAGATAAAATCATTGAAATAGTGCTAAAAGATCAGCTACAGCAGTTCTTTGAGAAAAATGGTCTACTCTACAAGGGACAGTCTGGATTTCGGAATCATCATTCTTGTGAAACTTCGATACAATTTGTGTGTTCAAGGTGGAGAAGGGAGATAAATGAAAATAAAGTAGTGCTAAGTGTGTTTGTAGATTTAAAGCGGGCGTTTGAAACTATAAATCGGAAGCAACTTATTGATAAATTGAGAATTTATGGCATAACATCATCGGCATTAACACTACTTGAAAACTATTTAACAAATCGTCATCACGTAACGAGGATTAATAACATTTGCTCTAGTAAAGTGGAAAGTTGTTACGGTGTACCGCAAGGTAGTGTGTTAGGGCCATTACTATTCATCATATATGTTAATGATCTATGTCATGTTTTTAAAAAGTGTTTTGTAAATTTATTTGCCGATGATACACTTATATCCGTTGCTGGCAGTGATTATGACCAAATTACAACGGTATTGAATAATGAGCTGCAGCTTTTGTACGATTTGTTATGTGCTTCTAAACTGAAACTAAATGCTGATAAAACCAAATATATGGTTATTAGTTCTAAAAACAATTGTTCTAGATTTATTGCACAAAATCATAAGATCGTGTTAAATAATATTCAGATCGAAAGAGTAAAGACAATGAAATATTTAGGTGTCATTATTGACCCTCAGTTGACTTTTGACATGTATGCGGACTATTTATGCGAAAAGTTAGGCAAAAAAATTGGATTTTTTGGGAGAATTGCAAGAGAGTTATCTGAATGGTCAAAAATATTAGTATACAATTCTATAATTCTTCCTCATTTCAATTACTACACATCATTGTTACTTTCATGCTCCAAAGAACAACTAACTCGTCTGCAGATATTGCAAAACAAATGTATGCGAATATTACTCAAATGTGGTAGGCGTGTTCCTATTGAAAGTATGTTTAGACAATTAAATTGGTTGTCTGTCCAACAAAATGTTGAAAAAGCTAACGTGGTGTTGATTTACAAGTTAATTAATGAAAAATTACCTCAGTACCTAACTGATCTACTAGTATCTAGGTTTGAACTCCATGGCCGATTATTACGTACAAACCAACATTATAATATAGAATTTACAAGTAAATCATTTCTCATGAAATCACTGTTCTCTGATGGGCTTCGACTTTACAATTCGCTACCAACTGATATTAAAAACAGTAAAAATGTGTACATATTCAATAAAAATGTGAGTTTATTCCTTAGAGATGGGACATTTTAGTTTTAAGTTATTTTCTTTTGTATATTGTATATAAATAGAATTAGTTGTTTGTAATTAGCTAGGAGCTAAATAAAGATTACTTACTTACTTCTCTTCTTGTCAGATGGTATACTCATGAGCACCAGGCACAGAGGGCGCTAGACTTCGATATTATGTGCCAATGGAAACTCACCCAATATTTATTAGATGGAAATTCACGCAATAGAAAGATGTGGACAATTTAATTTGGATAGCAAAATATCGTCATTTTCTCAGATAGTCAAGCAACCATAAAAACCCCATATACACATTGTATCAACTCGAAGGTGGTTTTGCGACTAACCGAGCTAGAAGAAAATAACAGTCTCCGTGTTGTGAATACCAGGCCATGCTGGTGAATAAGGAAATGAAATAGCTGATAAGCTAGCCAGGAAGGCAGAGATAAGTCCCTATGTTGAAGCTGAAGCATATTCCTCGAGATTGGACCTAATGCCTTCAGGGCAGAACTACAAAGAAATTATGAAAAAGACGGGTATATCTCTGGAGCATTCCGGGACTGAACCAGTACAAACTATATTTCGGGAACTTCGACCGAAAGAGTTCAAGGGAATTTTTTTCCTTTTTGGGAGCCGTTCTAATGCCGGGAGCACCCCAGCCTGTTGGTCTATATTGTACGCTACTACATTTAGTCAACCCACCCAGTTATCCCTGTACCTTCGAGTAGACGATATAGGTCCACTGGATGTGAGCCATATCTTTCAGGTGGCACATTGGCTTCTCCGAAAATTGTGTGTCTTCGAGTCCAGTGCCTCACAGTCAGATATGTGTTACGGTCTCGGTCTCCATGCCACAAAGTCTGCAGCTGATTCCTACTTATATTCAGTAGCTCTTCGGCCCGCTTAACACATGTGTCACCTATAAAGGTCATACTGTGTACCTGCTTTGGAGTGTTCCTCCACTGTAGTCTATGTTGGCTTTGTACCCATTTTTGTATTTATCCTCGAACCACTTTCTTTGTGGTCCCAAGGACTGGTTCTGGTTCAACATATTTCGTTGTTGAACCTCTTTTCGCGAGTTCATTTCCAGAAATATCGTTATGTCCCGGCACCCACTCTAATGTTACTTTAATGTGGTTCATTTAGTTCTTTGCGGCATGTCACCTTGCGGCTATTTAAAGCTGCAAGAGATGCCTGGCTGACAGTTAATATATTTATCCTATGAGTATCAGTCCTGTGTTTGTTAATTCTGATACATTGTAGGATAGCATAAATCTCCGCCTGAAATACAAAGGTATGTTTTCCTAGTGAGAAGGAACATCTTGTGTTCCTCATAAATCACTATACACCCCTGCTCAGGTATTAAGCTTTATAATCTATAGTGACTTTCTCACGGAACATTGTAAACTTAACCACATCTAAGCAACATGAAGCTCATATAACCGCACCGTGCCTGATCCAAATGTCGGCCGAGTGTTGTGAAAGGAAAGGACAATTAAAGTGCGCGGCCGTGAAACGGTGATGTCCGAACTATTTTCATTACATAATATTCTTCGATTCTCTCACCGAGTGATAATCAACACTCGGATCGGGCACGGCAAAATCGCACAGATCGTAAAAATATTACAAACAGTATACTAAGTACGGCGATTTTTTTAATAATAAATAATTTAAACAATGGAAATGTTACATTTAGAATACCGTAGACTGTAGGACTAAATTTCAACAACGCAGCATTGTAGTCTAAGGTTGTTTCGGTTTCGCCTATACTCTGATATTACATTTGTAAATTTGCATTCCTCTTCAGGTCATCATTCATTAACGAATGTCGTATCTGCAGTATAAATTATGTTAAGGCCATTGAGGCTAACTTGCGTCTAGTGCCACCGTGTAATTTTCTAGCCCGCATGCACGTATGCGCATTTCATGATCAGTTTGCCTTGTCTTGTCATTTTGAATTTTCAGGTTAGAATAATTAGGAACTATACCTCTTGTTTTTAAACTAGGAGGAGCATTTTAGGAAACCTCAAACACACCACTAAAAGTAACTAGATTGGGAGAGTGTTCCGAAAGGGTCGTGTTCAGACATTTTGAACTAATTGACAATTACTTGAAATATGTTTTGTACTGCTGGTAGTTGTGGTAGCCAATGAGGGATCAAGGCATGTCTAAATATCGAATAATCATTGGCCAAAGGCCATGGCGAAAGTAGTGAGCAAATGACACATTATTGGGAAAAAATGTATGGTTATAATAGGTAGTTTATGTAAAATTTCTTAATAATTTGAGGATAAATAAGTACGTAGAAAATGCAATTGTATGTTTCAATTATTCTTTATTTACGTTGGACGCTTAGGAATAGCACAAACTAAAAGTAAACAGAGGTTTTGATATCGAAAAATGTGATAATATTGTACTGTAATGTATGTAAAACTTGATGTAAAAATATTTAGAAAAATAAGATTTTACTTGGAAACTTATATTATTAACAAGAAAGAACATTCATGGATTTTGTTTATCAAACTGAATAAATAATAAAAATAGCACTTAACTTGGTTGGAATATAATACTTTGCTAAAAATAAAACAATCAGCAACAAACGCAAAAAAAGTGGTACAGTTAGATTGAAGTAATTAATATTTTCATATAAATAAACACAAAACTGACAAATGTTGTCAGTTGCATCAAAAGAGCTGTGTGAAACGGGCTGCAATCTGACCAATCACTAGGCAGCAGAAATGCCAACTTAAATTCAAATCGCTCCTCTTAGTTTAAAAACAAGGTATAACTTGTTTTTGTTTCTAATAAGTTGCATAATTTTCTTGGTTGAAACAGATAATTGGTTAATTTTTGAAGAAGGGGAAGGAAAAATAACCTTGCCCCTTCTGTATAGCTTTTTCAATGATTTTCGTTGCCCTTCTCGATAAACTAGAAGGCAAACTGATCATGAAATGCGCATGCGGGCTAGAAAATTAAAAGGTGGCACTAGACGCAAGTATTGAGGCTATAGTAAGTTATCTGTGATTATGTATTCTGTGACTCTGTCGTTCTGTGCGTGTGTGGTGTATTCTGTGGTTCAACCAGAGTTGCCAACTTAAGCGATTTATCGCAAAATGGGCGATTTTAAAAGTCAACTTGCGAGTAAAATTTCATTTTTGCGATTTGCGATTATTTGAGCGATATAATATATTCCGCTCATATGGGCGATTTTTCAATAGATTTTACCTATGGAAACAGAAACAGACAGAAATATGAACCACCTTTAGCTACTTCTTCTTTCAGTTGGCATTTTTAACGCTTATCGTAGTCCCACCTTTAGCTTGAAACACACTTCACAGAACTACCTGGTTTTGACATTTGACATGACATTCAGACAATTTTGTTCCGACATTTTTGATGGCTGTTCAGGTTGTTGAATGTTAAATGCTTTATAAATGGAAAAAATTAATATAAATCAATAATTATATGAATTTTTCTGTTGTCAGAACACATAAGTTGAAAAACTATGCCAAATTACGCTAAATACAAAAAAAGTTTCATGTATTTCCTTAGTATAAAAGGTACGATTTTTTAAAATTTATTCACACATTGATGTTTAATTTTGAAGTTACGATAAATTTAGAGTTTCTGATGTGTTTCGTTTTTATTGCGTAGGCACTCATTAAAAAAAGTATCTTCGATTTTCCATTATTTCTGCTTATTTTTAATACCAACCTGTCAATTTCAACATATTAGGATAGTGGTAACATTTAGGGTCCCTACATAATTTTTGGTTTCTTCTGAATATATTTAGGTTGGTAGCAATTACAAGCATTGCCAACCCAAAAGTTGATTAGCTGCAACTAAAAAATTTTAAAACTTTATTCGTGCCATCTGGGCAACAACAAAAAATCAACATTTTAATGATTACATGGTAAAACAACTTATTTCGAAAGTAAAACGTTATTTTTTGTGTAGAAATTGGCGTATTTTATTTTCATATAGTTGGCAACCCTGGATAGTGGGTACAACCAGTGTTACCAACTTAGTGGATTTTCCACTAAAACTGGTGGTTTCGACCCCCCTTAGGGCGAGTTGTACCAACAGTCGGCTAAACCTGGTTTATTTAACCATAGGGTAAAATTTAACAAAAGTTTAAACCGGTGCGTGTTGTACCAGTGGTGTTTTCGTGCAGTTTTGTTAATCAATTATTTTGAAAGGTTGGTATCAATGAATGTTAGACGAATGAACTACTGTGGGGTAAATTACTTACGTTTTGCCAAAGCGAAAATATAAGAGAAGAATTTTTAATGCAATTCTAACCCTCAGTTCCTGAAATGTTGTTTGCTTTTGCATATTATTTTATTTACTGAAAATGAATAAGAATAAAAAAAGGTCAGAAAACTTTACGGCCAAAGAAGAACGTGAATTTACATGTAAATTTACAAGTTCATTAAAATCTTCGTCATCACTAAAATTTGGTAAATCAGAATATTCAATTATTATAATTTGGTAAAAATTAAAAATTTACAGAATCCACTGACACAAAGTTTTTAGGTTAGAAAACTAGGATTATTATTTTAACCACTCACTTTTGGGCGGTTAACAAACCCGTTGGCAAAACTCTGGTTACCCACTGATCCAGTCTGGTACAACAACCATTTTGCTTAAACCATTAGTTATGTTTTAAACCTTGTTGGTACAACTCGCCCTTAGTGGCGAAATATTGCTTTTAGTGGCTGGTGGTTTTTTCTTGTGGTTTAGTAGAATTCAGTTTCAATTACTGAAACTTCACTTAATTTTCCGGAGTATTTACTTTTACTGTGTAGGCAACACTGAATTGCGATGAACCCAAAATCATCTGAAGAAAACGAATTTTAGAATATTACTTTTTTATATAGTTATTGAATAATTTTTATGTTGCACATTTTGACCTGTTGATTTACTACATACTACAATACATCCATGTTTACTACTAATATTTTAAGTATGATTTACTGATTTTAAATATTTTATTACGTAATAATAAAGAACATCTTTTACTAATATAACCACTTTTTTTTGTAAAAACCAAAAACTTGTTTAGTGGAAATTTTAGCGATTTTTACTCATTTTTGGAGTAGAGTAGGACCGACTTTAGTTATTGGTTTTCTGGTGGTTTTAGAAATTGAATCTGGTGGAGAGCTATTTTATCTGTTGGCAACACTGGGTACAACCAAAACACGGTAAACTTGTAAATATGTAAAGTAACCTTACTATCATCAAGATAAAAAAAATACTAAAGCAAAATGTAAATTAAATCAATTCCATAGAGAATAGAGATGCGCTTATTATTTGCAGCAAAATCAGCAAGTTACCTGATTTCAAAGTATGGCATGTTATAATTCAGGTAAATGCAGGCCATAGACAAAAAATTATTTCTCTATGATGCAGGCTATCCTCAGATCAGCTGTTGTCTATTGAAAAACTAGTTTGAAAACTACATCCTAAAATGGAATCTTTAGAAACCAAATTTAAAGAAACCTGTTGATAGGACAATATGTTAATTGTATGGCCTCTGACTAATACAGTGTAATAAAATAATTTTATTTGATGACAAAGTGGATACCAATACCAATTAAATACCCACATGATATGTAACCTGTTGATTTATGAATATTACTCATTCTAAACGAGTTCAATGAGCTAACGCGATAAGAAAAGGTAAGTATGTGGCTCACATAATTAACCAATAAAAATACTATAATTAATTAGCCATACAAGTGGAAAAATTTGAGTAGTTGGTAGTGAAGTATCTACAGGTAAAATATTTCAATTTATTAAACAATACTTTTCTTTGCATACAAGACTTAAAACAAAAGAATGACTAATACATATAATGCTAGTAAAATTATTAAAACTGCTAATAATTTGTATAAACACAAAATATGAAAATTATATCTACAAAAAAAATTAAATGGGTAGAGCAATGAGGCAGATGTATTTAAAATAAAAGTACAAGATAAAGAAGTCACAAAATATTGGAAATTAATTGTATAAAATGAAAAAATATAATTTATAAATATATTTCTAGCTACTACGTTAAGAAAATGTAGCCCAAAATCTACAGAAGCAAGCAAAGTGTAATAAATCCAAGCCTGTAAGCATACTTCCTTAAACCATGATGAAAATACATTTCTTGCTTTTACTCAAATATGCATAAACTGGATTTAACACGATTTGCATGTCTGATACACATTTGTGTTTTCAAAAATATAAAAGTAAACTAGTAGTGTGGTGTTTGAATAATTCATTATTTCATACTATATTTCTAATACTATCCACTACACTCTTCATACATGGTCAGGTGTCATAATAGTATTTTATGCAACGATCATGTAATGATAGCCATTAAGACACGAGCATGTTGTAGGATACGAAACGAGCCGCAGGCGAGTTTCGTATATAATATGCGAGTGTATTAATGGCCATTATATGAAAGTTGCATACAATATTTTTCCAACTCCGATTAATAAGAATTATTTAATTAATAATCATCATTTATTATAAAAAACAAGAACAATGAAAGGAACTTCAACAAATAAATTTTACAAATTGTACAACAAATAAAAAAAACGATTTTATATTTTTTGTGTTTCTCTAATCCATAAATTGTTTGTATAATTTTTCATAATTTTTCTTGGATTTTTCTGGTAATATATTGTCAACTGCATTTTCGGCTCTTTCTCTAATTTCTGGAGGCGTCAGGGAAAATTCTTCGTTATCACTCATTATTTTAACACAATTTAATTATTTAGTTTAATTAATTTTAAATATAGTTACTTTTGAAAATCAAAATTATTTGACAGCTGTCAAATTAAGTGTCACCTAATATAATTAATTTCAGAAATGTCAACCAGGTATCCATGGCTGTATTAAATATTGTGCGAATGTCGCATTCCTATTGGCTTAAAAATCTGTATCATAATGAAAATTTGTATCATAATGAATATCATTATGATACAGATTTTAGTCTTTTAATAAGTATATTATAAAACAGGAGTAGAAAAAATCTACAATGTGTGTTTCTTTCATTATACATGTATTATATATCGTCTATCTTCTTTTCAGATAAAATATGGAGCAACAGCTGCATGATAGGGATAGGGTTGGAGTTCAAGACGCAGTATTATTAGAAGACTATACAAATCAAGATGTTTTTGTAGATAACTTACAGAGAAGATTTGGAGAAGATGTTATTTATGTAAGCATTTTCAATATTCTGTGAATCTTTCATCAGCAGGTTCAAAGTGCATAAGTACAAGAGCTGCCACTAGACTAGATGGCGCTGTTAATACTTGACAATTATACAATTACTATGGACACTGTGTGATAATAAGTTTGTTCCAACTGGCGTTTATGAACCATACTGGTATCGTTTCCAGTACTGTATAGTGCGCAAACTCGAATTTGGGATGGACACATCGACTTTATCACCCCTTCCAAAAGGTACATTTTGTATACCGTCCCAAGAACAAAACTTAATAATTTTTGAATAATCAATACAAAGTTTGAAAGTGATAATTATGATTTTTTGAACTGTTTAAAATCTACATAAATTGAATATTTAGCAAGGGGACATAAGTTATATTCCACCCACATCAATTCAAATCCCATATATGCTAAAGATGAGGCCAATCAACCTATCTTAAATGACTGGGATTTTGCAGCTCTTAGCTAGGATGACCACGACAGCTCTAACAGTGGTCAGCTATGGAAGGAACAGGAAGGCAATTATTATTATCATATGGGATGAAGAGCCGAGGCCTATATAGCTCTCAATGCAATTTCTTATAAGTACAAAAATTAAAGATATTCAATTATATAGAGATCTGAATAAATATAATATTTATGTAAATATCAAAACTTCATAGAATAACTGGCAAGATGATTCAAACTAGGCATACAACTGACGAGAAACTAAAACTTACCAGCTGCAGAGCTGCGGGGATCTAGAATAGTTTATTAAGGAAGGAACAAATAAATAAACCAGATTGGATAAAAAGGAGCTTATGCTCTAACGCATAAGATCTGTACAACACATGCTAAAATATAATTTAAGATAGTTGGTGTGGAACAACGTCCCACTACACCTCACGTCTTTCTTAAAATTATATCTAAGTGAATTATCCTATTTTTCAAATCAAATTCATTTTTCAGACATACATTGGTTCAGTATTAATATCAGTAAATCCCTATAAAGAGATTGACATTTATAATTCTAAGGCCATAAAAGAATATGACAAGAAACATTTTTTTGAAGTACCACCTCATGTGTAAGTATTATAGAATAAGCATTTAAATATATCTTACAAAAAAAATAGTAGTCACTATTATTATGTAGTTTGAAGATCACTTATTGCATTTAAAAAAAGTTATATACAGGGTGTAATATTTAATATGAATCCCTAAATTAATTTTTCCAAAGGCGGTCCTGGAATTTCTAAGTTTAGCTAATACCAGTCGAATGCTTGATAATAGTGTAGGTACTGTATCATGAAAAAATTAGAAAAATCAAATGAGCCGTGTAAACACTATAGCCAATTAAAATGTATGGTCAATTTCACAAATCACCCTGTAAATTAATAAAGGAGAGGAGTTGACACTTTTTAGTAGCCACATGATATCCTCCCTGAGGGACTCTACATATGGTAGAAGTATGTAAAGTTCCTCATGACTCACTCACCTTGTATATGTAAAATGAACGTCTAACGCCACTGGTGACGGATAGAAGTTACTGGAAATTGGACCGAACTTGCTCGATTGCCCTCGAATATTCGAGAAGCCTCGCGCACATATATGAGAAGGTTGAGTCAACCGGGAAGGGCAGTTAATAAATAATTGTTTTAGTGTGCGATATACACCAATTATTAAGTGAAATTAGTCAGTGAAAACCATTCGAAGAATGTCTATAAACTAGTGTTGGACTTTAGCAGGCATGATCTATGTTGTCTAACAGGCAGGTGAAAACCAATTTCCTCAAATTTCCCACTAATTTTTTTTGTAATTTGATATTTTTTAAATAAATGATACAAACGCGTTTTTATCTTTGTATACCATACCTATACAAACTCACTGATAAAGTTGCGTACGAAGTGTTTAATAATGCGGCCCTTTAAACCGCATTTTAATTATGACGGCTCTTGGAACACTTGCAGTTGGAGAGCTGTATTCTATAAGGTGCATTGCTTGGAAGTAAGTTCTGAGATGATGGTGGAAAATTGAAGAACTGACGAGCGCTCAATAAAGGATGACCTAAACACCATTATAATTTTTTTTCATAGATATTTTTGAATCTGTTAGTGTAGGGACAGAAAGAAAGCGGTGTACCTGCTCGCTGGTTACCGACGCCGATAGAGGCAGGCTTGCACACAGAAAGAAAGCGAGAAATCGGAATCGGCTTCTGTTTTCGTAGATTTATTTGACTTAGTTGAAGGTTAAAAGTAGTGCAAAACGGACGAACAAATTTTGTTAAACAATCCGTTTTAAAATTAAAAAGGCGGAAAAGCGGTAATCATCCTATTAATCAAAATAGAACACAATTTGGAGAATATCATAAGTTGTTTAAATAATTAAAAGATTATCCAGATCGCTTTTATCGTTATATGCGAATGAATCATTTTTCCACTTTATCATGTTTGTCCCATACAGGGATTTGCTTGAAAACAGCAGAAATTAATGCTTCCGTATCCATCACCGGCTCGCTTATAATTAAATACTCATTGCTACACGCGCCGACAAGCTTCAGCCTGTTTTGTCTCAGTGCGCTTACGTTTATCAACCTTAGTTTAGGCGCCGGTAACCAGATAGCAGGTAACCCGCTTTCTTTCTGTCTATTCCCTAAGACCTCTCTCGCTACATTCTAGGATAGTAATTGTTGGTGATATCCAAAGTTTGAGTATCAAATCTGATTGGCTGATTTTTTTAATGCTATTAATAATACAATATGTAAGGATAAACTGTAATAGATGTGTATCATTATTTTCAGATTTGCTGTTACTAACAATGCTTATGTATCCCTTAAAGAAGAAAATCGAGATCAGTGTATTCTGATTTCTGGTAAGTCCAATTAAAATTATATCAATTTGTAGCTTATTGGCTATTGTTTTCTTACAACGTTGGTACGCAGGCTCTCGCAAAAAATAAGGAATTTGATACCATTTATGTAAGTGTAATATATTTTAAAAAATCAAAGAATTATTTAATCTATTTTAATACATTGGTTTGGTTTAGGTGAGTCGGGATCTGGCAAAACCGAAGCATCGAAAAAAGTCCTTCATTATATAGCAGAAGTCACTGACCATCGAGGTGAAGTTGAAAAAGTAAAAGATAAACTTCTTTTCTCAAATCCTATCTTGGAAGCTTTTGGTAACGCAAAAACTAATAGAAATGATAATTCTAGTCGGTTTGGAAAATATATGGACATCCAATTCAATTTTGAAGGTAATCCGGTGGGAGGAAAGATCCTCAATTACCTTTTGGAAAAATCCAGAGTTATTAGCCAAGTGCCTGGAGAAAGAAACTTTCATATATTTTATCAGTTGTTAGCTGGATTGGGTGATGAAGATTTGGAAAAATTACAGTTGAAGAGAAATGCATCTTCCTACTATTATTTATCAAATGGAGTAAGTAATTTAATTTTTTTAATCACTCAGTTGATTCATTTTTAATATTATCACAATTAAAAATTTTTAAAAAATATTAACACGTTCGCAGACACGAACGTAAAATGATGACTGCGAAAAACGCATAACAATATTTAATAAACTAGAGAAGATAGGATCATTTTAAAACTACCAGGGACATTTTTCATACAAAAAGTATCTAATACATTTAAAGACGAAAAAGGACAGAAAAAATTAATAAAGAGCTAAAACTTACTAATCATACGAGTACTAACTAATAATGATGAAAATGTAATATTTGACAAGTATTGAATACAATGTAATTACTAACTAAGTGACAAATGAGATATTCAACAATAAAATTATTTTAAATTTAGTCTTTAGATTAACAGTAAAAAATTGAAACAAAAATTTACTAAAACTATGCAACTTATAATGCAGATACGTCACTAGTTTAAATGTGAAGTTGTCGACAGTCTTCATTTGCTGTTCCATGTTTCAGCATCTTTTATTAATAAGAGGTATAAAGCTTAAATTCGAACTATAGTTTGACAAGTATATCTGAAGCTATCTGTCATAAACGTACCGATGGCGTACGGTACCTATTTTATAAAAGTATTAAAAATAATAATTATTATATAATAATTATATATAGAAACTGATTTATGCTTTGCTTTAGAGGTAAGGTATTTTTCAAAACACGGTACCTATTTGTTAAAAACAAATAATGTTAAAAATCGTACTTGAATTCAATATGGATACGAAATAATAAGATACCAAGTAAAACTGAAAATACGAAGGTAAATACTGACATTATAAACGCCACTGGATAATCAATGTCAATCAATTGTCAAAGTGAGAGGGAAGAACACACGCACGCGCTTGCCAATAGGAAGTCAGGTGGTTACTTAGCAACGGCGGTTCGATAAATATTCACCAATTGAGTTAGTTCAGAGGGCGTGGTAATTATGATTTTCGCACGACGTTGCCGGCTTGAAGGAAACCCATAATATATTTGGAAAAGTGTTCATCTTTTAATATTCAGAAATTGAAAAAATAATGTTAATAGCCAAAATCCAATGAAACAAGCACATTAAAGAACTAACGTTTAATCATTATTGACATATTGTAAATAATAAAAAGTCCATTTTCTAATTATTATCACTACCTTAGCTTT
Source organism: Lochmaea crataegi (assembly GCA_947563755.1). Taxonomy (NCBI): domain Eukaryota; kingdom Metazoa; phylum Arthropoda; class Insecta; order Coleoptera; family Chrysomelidae; genus Lochmaea; species Lochmaea crataegi. The sequence goes on along the minus strand of OX387423.1, from coordinate 6,469,733 downwards.
TTCATAGTTAAATGTGGCAATATCGAATGTTTTTGACCGCATTCCTTTCACAGCTTCAGTTATGTTTGCCAAACTATACTTAATCAAAAATTTAAACCAAGCTGAAACCACATACGAATGCAAACAACTCACTGTCACTCTAACCTAAACTTCATCTCTTACGATTATTTTGTTCCATGTCAAACTTCAACTTATAATATAATAGTGACGTCAAAATCTAAAAGGCGGATTTCAAGAAATTTTCAAAAATAGAATTTTCTAAATGGGGATAAAAAGAAAACAACACCATTAAACTTGATAAAATTTGGAGCGACGTAATTTTTTCCCTTAGAATTAACGATCTGCTAATCATTAACAATAATCTTTTTTTAATTGAACACCTTATTCGCCTGGCATATCTGTCAGTCATCTTATGATACGACGGATTTAAAGAAGTCTAACAAGAATCAGGCTTATTATAATTATATGTCACATTGTGATACTCTTGATTATTTGGGTAGTATTACAAAGAGCGTAGTCGTATCAAAAAAGCTTAGGCATATTATAATATAACAAATATATTAGTTAATTAAAACAAGAATGTAATAATTGATCACTTTTTCTTGAAGCAACAAATGTATTATTATTGTAATCTAGTATGTGACTTTCAGATGCACATAGTGATTTCCCATTTTCAAATTTTCTTTCTATTTGAATCGTCTCAACTAATTTTTACTTTTTAGCCAAATGAAAAAGGTGCAATCAACGATCAAAAAGACTTTGGTGAAATAAAAAAAGCTTTTGCTACTTTAGAATTCTCCGAAACAGAACAACAAGATTTATTTTCAATTATTTCGGCCATATTACATTTAGGAAACGTTGGATTCTCTGAAGAAGATGGTGTTTCCGTTATTTTGAAGCCTGAAGAAGTAGATAAAGTTAGCAAGGTTAGTTAAAGCAATAAATAAATAGTTTGAACAATGAATTCGGGTTGGAATCAGTCAAAATTGGGGTTACTATAGTTATTTGTATTACAATATCAATTTTAAAAGTAGACACTGTGTCCCAGGATAAGGATTCTTATTGTATAGGTTTCGACAATGGTAAAAGATGCAAATTCGTTTAAATGGGAGAAAAATTGCTTTCTTGGGAAACAATTAAAGTGGTTCTAAAAAAACTAAGATTGTTTTTGAAATACTTATATGAAAAAAATGAACATTTTTTTGGTACGTTACTATCAGTGTAAGTGCGAAAAATAACATTTTCTTCATACCTCGGTCTAAAGTACGTACTTTCGTCGCTAGTAGCAGGGTCGAAAGTTTAACATTTACTCCCACGCTCGCCCTCTATAACGGCGGGAGGAAAGAAAAGTATACACTACACGGGCCAAAAGTTGAAATCTCGGTCCTGCTCGTCCTGACGCACAGGGCCAAAAATTCAGCTTTCGGCCCTTGTGGTGTAATATACTAATTTTTGACGACAACTTTTTACATGATTTTACAAGGCGCACAGTAGAAACCATAGAGACTATATAATGAGATCGGACTCCATGTATTACAATTTCTGGTCATGGTAGAGGGCGCCAGTTTAAATCCAATACCAAAAACATCTGACTACAGAACAATAACAACCAATCATAAGCCTTGCATACACTTTGAGTTTATGGTGTTTTATAGGACAAGTCCACCAACTGACAAGTTGACACTTTTAAAATACCTAAGCAATTAAAACAACGTCGAATAAAGCACTAAATAAAAATCAAATAACTATTAAGAATCGCGTGTTGTGCAGAAAACGCTTGTTTTTCTCAGGGCGACTGTCAGATGATGTAACGTGGACTTGCCCTATTGGTTGCTAGCTCATTTGACAGTATGTGAAGTAAGTGAGGTTAGAAAACAGAAATGAAAAATGAATGAATGAAAATGGTGTAGGATCCAGTCTGTTCAATATCAATAAAAAATACAATATATGTTGATCAGTAGGCACAACTTACTAATGACATTAGTTCATGCACACTATTAATTTAAAAAGTAATGTATATAATTTGAATCTTATTATAATAAATATTCTTTCGTACTTTATTTATCTTTGAATATTTCATGGTAGAGGGCGCCAGTTTAAATCCAATACCAAAAACATCTGACTACAGAACAATAACAACCAATCATAAGCCTTGCATACACTTTGAGTTTATGGTGTTTTATAGGGCAAGTCCACCAACTGACAAGTTGACACTTTTAAAATACCTAAGCAATTAAAACAACGTCGAATAAAGCACTAAATAAAAATCAAATAACTATTAAGAATCGCGTGTTGTGCAGAAAACGCTTGTTTTTCTCAGGGCGACTGTCAGATGATGTAACGTGGACTTGCCCTATTGGTTGCTAGCTCATTTGACAGTATGTGAAGTAAGTGAGGTTAGAAAACAGAAATGAAAAATGAATGAATGAAAATGGTGTAGGATCCAGTCTGTTCAATATCAATAAAAAATACAATATATGTTGATCAGTAGGCACAACTTACTAATGACATTAGTTCATGCACACTATTAATTTAAAAAGTAATGTATATAATTTGAATCTTATTATAATAAATATTCTTTCGTACTTTATTTATCTTTGAATATTTTTAATCATCTTTGGTAACTGAAAACACTGCTTTTCTTAAATTCAATCCACGTCTTCGTTTTAAATCAGCCGCACTTCCAACCACTACTGCAATAATTTTAAACAACGCATACCCTGCCATTTTCAATTTTTAACAATTTTAATCTTTCTAGTTCTTACTTTGAGTTTTTATTATTCATTATAATAAGTTTGTCATTTACGAAAACTAAGGTTACTGTTTTTGGATGGTATTGGATTTGCAGTGGCGACGCTGCGGTGATAAAACAAACTGCTTAGATTGACGATTTTGAGGACAGGTTTTGTCAATTTTTCCATATGAGTTCGATCTCCTTACCTAGAGCATCCATGGTAGAAACGCTGAATCTTTACCGTCGTATAACTTAATCCTTGATATTATCAAATATATAGACACCAAAATAATTGACGTATGCATTTTAATGTCATTTGAGTCAATATTTATTATTGAATTTCCAGCGATTATTTTCATTGAAATGTATTTAATTGTTAAAATCAGTTTTTTAAAAGCTCTATTGGCCAGTTTATTCAATTTTATATTGGAAGTAGAAATTCAAGATAAATTCATCTTCTAATCTTTTGACATATCCAAATCGCTAATGATGCCTCAAGCCGCTTAAATATTATTCGCAGTGTAAGTTGTTTCGACAGTTTTTTTAGTGCGCGATTGGTGCTGATACTGTCATCGATGTCAAATCAAAATCGCTTACCCTAGCAACAATGCATTTCTTTTGGAAATGTTAAAAGGTGTCTCTTCTGTGTGAGTAGGTTATTCTGTGATGTCACTATTTATAACACTTCTGTCTATTCATTGATGCTATGGATAGGGCTTCTGTCATTAAATATTCCGCGCCAAAGGTTTCTCGATCTCTCGCTGAAGGTCAGGATATCTGCAGAGCCGTTCCGAATTTTAGGCTGTCGAGTGGTTCCGGTATCGGCAGAATATCGCACACGGCCAAATAACAAAATGGGGTTTTCTTATGGAGGAGATCACAGTATCACCGTGATACACTGCCTTATTAACAGTACATCGAACGAAAACAAATAAATTTGTTTGACAGGTCATTACTGCTATTTCAAGCGTATAAATGATCAATATGGCCGATAACAATAAATAAATTACATTGGTTTTTGAAAGAAACGCCTTGTGGAATACAGTTGTTTAAGGATGGGAAAAGGTAGGGGAAATTTCAAGATTCATAGTCTGATCCACCAACGACGAGGTTTTCTTTTTTTTCTTCAGTTTTTAATTGCATTTATTAAATGTTAACACATAATACTTGAAGCTGGCATGTTGGCTCATATAATACGGACGAACAATTTTCTGCTTGGCAGCGATTTTTAAAACTTCTTGACTGGATTTTTAATGTTCTTGAATCATATGACAACATTTTCAATTTAATTTTATTTTCGATAAAATTGAATGATGAAAACCCGACTTGGCTAACGAACAACTGTATTTATGTTGTATCAGCTATACTTACCCATTTATATATTTTAGCTTTTGAGCTGTGATAAAGAAAAACTAGAACTGTCATTGAAGCAACGGACAATTGAAACAATTTTAGAAGTCGTGACCAGCCCTCTTAATAGAGAGTTGTCTGTATACGCTAGAGACGCCCTTGCTAAAGCAGTGTATGATAGGGTATTCACATGGCTAGTTAACAAAATTAATCGTTCGCTACAACCCTCTAGTAACAGGAATAATCTCGTTATGGGTATATTGGATATTTACGGTTTTGAAATATTTGAAAGAAACAGGTAAGCTAATTAAATAGTTTTAGAAAATATTCTTTTTTCTCAACTATTTTCCTAATTTTTATTTATTTGTTTTATTTGATTTTCTTTTTGTTTCTTTTTTTTAGTTTTGAACAACTTTGTATTAACTTTTGTAACGAAAAATTACAGCAACTCTTTATTGATCTTACTTTAAAATCTGAACAAGACGAGTACGAAAAAGAAGGGATTGTTTGGGAACATATCGAATATTTCGATAATAAAATTATTTGTGATTTAATTGAAGAAAAACATAAAGGTAACTTTAAGCACTTAGATATAGCGAGTTTCAATTGAGGAGAATATAAACGGGACCACCGGTCATGTCTAATTAATATTATATCGAACAAACTTTTCTAGAAACTTTCCACTACAAAACCAACAAATTTACTTTATCTAAAAGTACGAATTTTAAAAATAAAACATCAACACCTCTAAAAAACTAAACTAAACTAAAATATTTCGGAATAACACTATTAAACTGATATCCGGATTTTGGTATTTTATTAAAGTAAATTAGTACTAATTTGCAAAAATTAATTTACAAAAGTTTGAAACCAAATATTTTAGGAGAAAACTAAAAATTAAGAATTCCTAAATGTTTGCAATTTTCACTACAAATCGTCATATAACTAAATATGAAATACTTTCTGATGTTAGATGTTTTATGAGTTAATAGCCGGTTACAAAAAGACCATGGGAATTTGAAGAATTGTTTTCACTGTCTGTCAAAGTCTATAACAAATATGATGGCTGTTTTTATTTACACTTTAATACGAGCTTGATGATTTGTAATAAAACAAAATTGATAAAATAATATAATAGCCATAAAAACAATATAGATCCGAAGTAAATTTAAAAAACTTTCAAGTCATTTTATATAACATATAACGTCAAATGAAAAAAAAATGGTAAAAAATACTGTCAAACAATGAAAATATTTTTATGGTTCATGGACTTGGATCACTAATAAAAGCTGTTAGATACAATGTTAAAAATAATGCAGGGTGTTTAATAGTTTATTAAAGTAGTTGTATAACAATACGTAATTTCATTCAATGTGTTTATTACGATCATTCTTTATTTATTATTTTGTAAGTAACTTGAAATTTTTGCATTTTTGCCCACCCTGTACCAGTTTGAAGCAACGTGTTATACATTTTTGGAATCAGCTCAGCAAGGGAAATCCGAAAATTGAAAAAAGGGGCTTCCATTAAAAAAAATGGTAATGACGTCAACACACGAAGGAGGTTCACCCTGTATATTAGATTATAATTTGAAAAAATAGTAAATTAAAATTAAAAGTGGACCTGTTTCGGGAATTTCTAATTTCATTTCTAATTCATTATTTTGCAAACAATTTACTTTTTACAAAAATTCTGAAATAGGTCGATTTTTAATTTCAAATGCCGATTTTTAAAATAATATACGAACATGGTGACGTCACCAGTTTTGACGTGGTCACGTAATTGTTAATTTTTTTTATTGAAATGTGGGTCATGTAATACCTCATTTGAAAGGCCTTTTAATACTGTATTCAGTAATGGCATAGTTGGTTAATTATTATTTCTACAGAGTGAACGAAAATTTATTTTATTTTTCAGTTTGAGAATTTGCTACTATTGTTAAAAATGATTAACAATAAGCTGTTGTAGTTCAATATTTTAGGTGACACACCCGGTATTTAATAAACTTTATCTTTTAGTAAAAAAGGGACAAAGCTAAAGAAATACACAAAAACACAACAGCAATTAATCGTCAAAAATCAAGTTGCTATTAATCGATAAAAATCAGGTTGCCTGCCTAATGTTAATTAAAATATCAGTTGATGTTTTGTCGGATACACCAAATTTCAAATAAAAAAGTTTTAGAAGTAAATTAGGGCTACTTTAAGTGAAGCCCAATGTATAGAAATGTAGTAGCAAATTTTAAAACTGAAAAATAAAATGTATTTTTGCCCACTCCGTAGAAATAACAATTTACCAACTATGCCATTACTGAATACAGTATTAAAAGTCCTTTCAATCGAGGTATTACAAAACCCACATTTCAATTTTAAAAAATTAACAATTACGTCACCACGTCAAAACTGGGGACGTCACCATGTTCGCATATTATTGAAAAAATCGGCATCTAAAGTTAAAAGTCCACCTATTACAGGATTTTTGTAAAAAGTAAATTGTTTGCAAAATAGTGAATTTGTTCCATAATTTAGCCGCGCTCTGTATAAGTATATAGAACTGCGTTTTAGGCGTCACAGGCCCATAGCTTCTTTTTTGTTATATTTCTCCATTTTATTCGATCTCTTGCAATCCTATTCCTGTCTGTTTCAAGTCTTCTTTAACAGCATCCATCCATTTCTTCCTAGGCCGTCCCCTTTTTTCTTACCTCCTTCAACTCCAAGAAGAATCTTCTTCACACACATTTCGTCATCCATCCTACCCACATGGCCTAACCATCGAAATCGTTGTGCTTGAATTTTACTTGTAATGCATGGTGCCTTAAACATGTCTTGGATTTCTTTGTTTGTTCTTCTTCTCGACTGTCCCGCATCCTTAATTTCTCCATAATTTTTTCTTAGAATCTTTCGTTCCCACCTCTCCAGTTTACTTTTATTCTTTTTATTTAATACCCAACCTTCACTTCCGTATAACAGGGTAGGTTGTATGATTGTTTTGTATAGTCTGATCTTTATTGTCCTTGTTAATAATCTTGATGTTATCATATTTTCTAGGACTCCCAAGGCGCTGCTGGCTTTCATTATCCTTTTGACTATTTCCATATCTTTATCGCTTTCATCTGTCACTGTTACTCCCAGATATTCAAAATGACTCACGAAACAAATATTTTTTACTATTGCTTGTTATATCTATATTCGTGTTTTCGCCGGCATCCATTTCTAAATATTAAGTTTTTTCTTCATTTATATAAAGGCCATACTGATTTTTCCAGATTTCTAAAGATTTGCTTTAGTTCTTTTTGTGATCTTGTTATTATTGCGATGTCGTCTGCATAGGCTATTACTTGGTGTTTTTTATAATATATTATCGTTTTTGGATCTATTGATCTATCTCTTATTATACTTTCTAGCACCAGATTGAATAAAACTGTCGAAAGTGGATCCCCTTATCTTAAACCTTTATTTACATCAAAAGGCCTGGATACTGTGCCTTCCACCGAAACTTTGTTCGAAGATTCTTGTCAATTGAGCAAAGAAATATATTTTATAATTCTATTGGATAGAATTATATTTATTTCTTTAATTCCCAATTAATAAAGACGGGTTTTTGGGATATTCGTTTGTTTTCTGGGAGTGGTCTGTTCAGAACCGGAATCCTTACCAGAACAACCTTATTGATTGTACTCGGTTGGTTAGGTGTAGTCTACATTCCACACCAGTTTTGATACTCCGAGAGCTGGCAACGTTTTTGACAATCGATTTTAGTATAGTTAATTTTTTTATTTGTTGTTCTTTATTATTATTATTAGATAGACACCGTGCGTCTGGCACCTGGGACCCGTTGCGTTAACTTGTTCGCATTCGGTTTGTACCTGTTAAAATTATTGAGGATTTTAATATGATTCTAAGACTTTTATCACTACACTTTTTCCCGAATAAAACTGTATGGTCGCCAGACAGTTTAGTTATTGTTAACATCGTGCCAGAAGCAATTTTAACATTTAAAAATAAGTGGATGCGCACAAGTAAGCAGAAGCACGCTGTCTCTTTTTAACTGGAATCCTGGCAGCAAACTTCTGTGCTCAATACATAATAAGCACTTTCTACTCCTAATAGTAAAATATACTTTTATTGATCTGATAGAGTAGCCGGTCTCCACAATCCACTCAATAGCGAACACTTCCGCTTGAAAGACGTCCATTTTGGATCCGTCTGTAATCCAGCTCGTGTCTGCCACAAGTAGAAATAATTGATTCCTTCCCAATTCTTCCACAGTTGGAAGAATGTACTTAAAGGTCAGTGGCTGTGATTTTTTAGTGGACATGTGATCTGAAGGCATGACCAAGAGCACCTTGGCGCTCTGCTCTCAAACCACGAACCTTTCACCACCACAACCCACCAACTGGCCCCTAATCTGGTATATTAGTCATTATGTTTTTTTCTGTTGTCATATTGATTTGATTTACAGATTGCGAAAAAGTTTAATAGATCATACGATTTACACAAGTACGACAAGGATAATATGAACAACACTACTTGAAAGAGAGAGAAGAATTGTTCTTTCAGTCCCCTCCGCCAAAACAGGTGGGTGTGTGTTCATTGCCCTTCTTACTTTTAAACGTTGTGTTGCCAAATGTACTTACTTTTCTGTAAAAGGTATTCCCAATTTTTGTCTATCGTTGTTTTAAAATTTTCAACGGCCATTTATGCGGCAACAATGTTAAATACCAATAATTGTTAAATCGAAAACAGTGTACAGATTTTATTTATTGCATACAATGGCATGCGCTACTACCGTGATCAACGTATGTAGCGAAAAGACAAACGAATAAAAGTCTAAATGAGAATACTCTTCGTTAAGTACAATGTTGCCGGTTGAAAGTATTTAGTTTTACCTAATAGTGCGCCGTATAATGGATGAACTCGAAACAAAGTTAACGATAACGAGACACAAATATCATTTGTACAAATTAATCTGCGCTTCTGGCAACAGCGGTTAAAAGTACTTAAGATGGACAATGAACACAAGCTCACCTGTTTTGGTAGAGGGGACTGAGCTAACAATTCTTCTCTCTCTTTCAAGTAGTGTTGTTCGTATTATCCTTGTCGTACTTATGTAAATCGTTTGCCCAACTAAGCTTTTTCGCTCTCTGTATAAGAATATCGTTAATGACGTAAGGCAACGTGACGGAAAAGGATCAGAGTTTCTACTGTAGATTGTTTTTTGGATGACGGAGATTTCATTAAACATCGGCACAAGGAAGGGTCGGCGACAAGAAAAAGTCATGCCCTAATGAAAATTGAGTCTATCTAATTAGAAGAATTTTCGTGTGAAAATATTGTGGTTGAAAATAAAATGTACGTTAACCACGCTGATGTTATCGAAAGCGACAAGGGACTGAGTGAGTGTAATTTTTGAAAAGAATTACCAGTAAATATGGGACGAATGCACCAATTCACAAAAGAATTTCGGTTTCTACGAAAAACTGTTGATTCAGTCTTCGTATGTAATGAAAAATTTATTGTAAATTGAATAAAAAATAAAATGCGTAATCTATAATGAATTTCTTTTGATTCCTATGTTTCATATGGGAAAAATTTTGCTTGAATAAGCATATAACTGATACACTAATATTTCTGGAATTTCAGGTTTAATTGCGTTTATGGACGAAGAATGTTTAAGACCGGGAGATCCGTCAGATAAAACATTACTCGCTAAATTAGACAAACATCTAAGCTACCATCCCCATTATGTTAGTCACCAAAAAGCAGACATTAAACTTCAAAAAATCATGGGACGAGATGTAAGTAATGACAAAAAAGACACACTGCAACAAGCAATTAATGTTTAATTTTCCAAATGATCGTGAAAATAGGGGATACTCTTATATTTGTGAATCCAATTTATAAAAATTACAAATATAGGCTTTTCCTATTAGGGCGGAAGAGCGGTGACAAATTGCACCTCTTCGAGAAATAAATATACCCTCGTTCATGCAAAATAACCGCTGTGTGGCACGGTGCGCCATCCTGCTAGAACCACATGTTCACTTCCATATCGGTCAATATGGGCCAAAAGAAATATATTTTCATCGTTCTGTACTGTAGCTCTCTGACTGCTCAGCAAAAAAACCTCATATCAACATGTCCGCCACAGGTAAACAACATCGACCCGCCCCAATCGAAAAACCCTTAATAATGATATTAATAACTACAGGCTAACTAGACAAACGTCCTGTGCCAACCTCTTGTCTTATCATATTATACAAATTTTGACTATTTTAAACTTTGATTAAAAAATATCACATTGTTATGTATTTTGGGTGGAAAAATCAGATAGTATTGTTAATTTTTTGATAGAAGAAATATATTTCCTGAAAATTCGACTTTCCTCAATTTTCTTTCAATTTTTCTATGTGTAAAAACCCATTTTTTGAAATTAAGAAAACTCCTATGCTAAATGCCAACAAAATCGGACCAACCGTTTAGAAGTTCAGTATGAACCCGATTGTATCGCCACCTACCGGGAGTAATTGTGAATCTAAACCATCCAGTTACCTACTCAAACACACCCAAAAAATTTCATCAAAATCGGTCCAGCCGTTTAGGAGGAAGTTCAGTGACATACACACGCACAGAAAAATTATATAATATAAAGATTTCACTAAATTAGTGTGGGTGCCGGGACATAACGATATTTCTGGAAATGAACAAGCTGATGAACTCTCGAGAAGAGGTTCAGCTACGACACATATTGGACCAGAACCAGTCCTTGGGACCACAAAGAAAGTGGTTCGAGGACAAAAACAAAAATGGGTACAAAGCCAACGTAGACTACAGAGGAGGAACACTCCAAAGCAGGTACACAGTAAGACTTTTACAGGTGAGACATGTGTTGAATGGACCGAAGAAATACTGAATATCAGTAGGAATCAGCCAAGAATCATTACAGGTTATCTAACGGTTCATGCCCCGGTAATAGATCACCTGCATAAAATGGGACTATATAACGGGGATCTCAGCTGCAGACTTTGTGGCATGGAGACCGAGACCGTAACCCATATATTATCTGACTGTGAGGCATTGGACTCGAGGAGACAAACAATTTTCGGAGAAGCCAATGTGCCACCTGAAAGATATGGCTCTCATCCAGTGGACCTATATCGTCTACTCGAAGGTACGGGGATAACTGGGTGGGTGGACTAAATGTGGGAGAAGAGTACAATAAGCCAACAGGCTGCAGTGCTCCCGGCTTGAGAACGGCTCCCAAAAAGGGAAAAAAGACACTTTCCTATGGAGAAAAAAAAATGCAAAATATCCACTGTGTGGCACGATGCGCCATCCTGCTAGAACCACATGTCCTCTTCCATATTGGTCAATATGGGCCAAAAGAATTAGATTTTCATCGTTCTTTAGCTCTCTGACTGTTCTACGAACAAACGTCATAACATGTCCGCCACAGGTTAACAAAATCGACCCGCCCCAATCGAAAAACCCTTAATAATGATATTAATTACTACAGGCTAATTTCACGAAATTATTTAAAAAAGAATTAATGACGTTGAAAAAAAATTAATTACTTCTTATCCTATATAATTTCTGAAATACAACAAATAGATAGTTGAAGGAAAAATACTAATATTTTCAGTGCTGTATATTATTAACAAAAAAAATTCACTAATTATTGCTTGCATCTTTTAGGAATTTCAACTAATTCACTACGCAGGCGCCGTTACTTATAATGTAAAATCCTTCATCGACAAGAACAACGATTTACTTTTTAGAGATTTAAGGGAAGCTATGTTGAGCTCTACTAACAGTATTATACAATCTGTATTCTTCGACTATGAACAAAAGAGTAAGAAGAGACCGGAGACTGCAGTTACTCAATTTAAAACATCGGTCAACAATCTTATGAACATCTTGAAAGATAAGGAACCGTCTTACATAAGATGCATAAAACCTAATGATAGCAAAAGATCAGGTATATTTATTACTCAGTTATTGGCAAAATCAATTTTACATATCTGCTTTATGTTCCTTGTGGTATATTCTTTTGGTTATTCATGGGAAATTAAACCACAATCTTTTATTATATTTTTGTCAACGTTTCGGTAGCGTTCCAACTACAATTAAATTTGTTAAAAAATTTTCTCCCTGACACTTCGACAACTAGACAATCAATGATAATGTTTAAAAGTTTAATGGCCGTATGCACCGTTTATAGTACTGAACACGTTTAACTAAACTGGTTTAAATAGTTAAACGACCTTAATGTTGCATTGGTATGCACCGAACGAAGTTTAGTTAAACTTGAAAGAAGTTTGACGACGTCGAAAAATTTAGGGACTTTTTTGTGTGAAAATTGTTCGTTGGTGACAATGCTTCACGTTATTTGGATTTTGAGTACTCTCGTTTACAGTTACGGAAGTGACGGTTGTTATTTGAATTCCGAATTACATCTATTTCATTGATAACACCTGCAACAGTTTAAATAATTATAATCAACAACTTTTTCTTGGCAGTCACCTCATCAAATCTAATCAACCTTTTATGAGACATTGACATAAGTCATGAATTACCCAAGTGTCAAAAATAACATTTTAAAGTTAAACCTCTAATAGTGGGTTTAACCCTCGTAGAATCGATGGTGCATACCAACTCAAAATTATAAACTAGTTTAATGCTTAAACGAGTTTAAATGTAAACGGTGCATAGGGCCATAAGTCTATAAAAAAAGGTTTTCAAATTTTTAAGGTCCATTCACACTCTGATTTTTACCGCCGTACTCTTTTGGCCACCACTTTGGCCATCCCCACTGTCTATTCCGATTGCAGGTTTTCTGAATCTAACTCAATTTCCCTCCACAACTGCTGTTTTACATTGGTTTTCATGTAATTTACATCTCTGGATTGGGACTCTAGCATTAATTTTTGGTACTCCATCTCAAATTCCTTCACCACATTTCGAGACGCGCTTCGGGAAACATCGGCAATATGATATTATATCTCACGCTTCGTATCGACGTATATTGATTACAGAAATCTGCAATGAGTCACCCTGTGTCACTTTACTTAACTGCCCACCCTAAAGTAGACTCGCCAAAGCCAGTCAATTTTTTTGCAGTTAATTTTATTTTTCACACAAAATTTAATAATGTTTCATACATTTTCGTTAGCAAAACATCTACAAGCACACCAAGACATGCCCAACCTTTATATCTCTTCATAACATACTAAAAATGCAAAATGGCGAAGTGGTAGATATTTTGTTTTCTTTGTTAATTTTTAGTTGAAACTGTTTTCGTTAATAAATTATTATTATTATATAAATCCATTAAAGGAACTACTTATACCAAAGATTTTGTATTAATTTTTATTTTTCATTGATAAAATTTAACTTGAATTAATCAACAAAAATAAATTTTTAGGTTCATTCGATAAAGAACTTGTGAGCCATCAAGTAACATATCTTGGATTAATGGAGAATTTGAGAGTACGTAGAGCAGGTTTCGCTTATCGAAGAGATTACGAAAGATTCTTGAAGAGATACAAATGTTTATGTAAAGAAACGTGGCCGAATTATGCTGGAAATGCTAAAGAAGGTGTTCAAACGTTAGTTAAGGCCTTGGGTTACACAAGTGATGAATATCAAATGGGAAAGTAAGTTTTTTCTACCAATAATTGCTATTTTTTTTTTAACTAAAATGTTGATTTGGCAATTATCAATACTAATTATTGCTCTGACGTATTCATATTAGTTAAGTTGATACTTATGAGCCTTCTAACATAATTATAGTTTTCGATGTTTATAGAATAATTATATCTACACACCTGTTATGCTTTTACTTTTTCCTCTTAGCTGTGATATGTTCGGATAATAACTTTATAATGTATATTAATGGATGTGTACAAAGATAGATATTTAGTGTCGATATGTTTATTAATAAACGATTAAACAATATTTTTTTGAAAAGCAAGAAATTTATCGTTGTCAAAGTCATCATTCGGTCGACATGAGTGTAACGGACAATAAAGTATAATGTCAATATAGTTATCTTAATCATATAAGGACATACAGGATGATAGAAAGTTTAGTGCAATCCTCCATAAAGAGGACACTCCTCACAAAAATGTTCAGGTGTTCCACAGGGATCAAATCTCGGACCTGTTATTTCTTTTATTTATAAATGATATTGATCGCTCTTTAGATACAGGTAGGCTGATTTATGCAGATGACATGAAAATATTTCTTCCCATATCAAATGTAGCTGTTAGATGTTAAATATTGTTAAATATTGCAATCCAACTTACAAAAAATATCTGACTGATGTTCCATAAACAGAATCTCATTGAATGTTTCAAAATGTAAAAAGAAAAAAATGATGGTTAATTTTAATTTTGACTATGATATAGATGGAAATGTTCTATCTCTATTAAGGATCTGGGGGTTATTTTCGATTCACGTTTGAATTTTATTATTATTGAGACTAAAGTAGCAGAGGCATTTAGGTTTTATGGTTTCAATGTGAGGAACTGTTGAGGTTTCCAAAATATTGCTTTATTAAAAACACTCTACTTCTCTTTTATTCAGTCCAAAATTGAATACTGTTCAACTATACAGAGGAAGTTTCTAAAATATTTAGATTTTAAAGTGAGCAGATCTTATCCATTAAAAGGAGTTGAAAGTCTAGGTTTTTGTAGAGTGCTGTCATCCTTATCTCTTTTATATAAGATTTTTCATGGTGTAAGTAAGATCAGTCTTAATGTGCCTAATTACAATATTAGACAACATTTACTTTTTTATTATGAAGGATCTAGAGCTAATATTTGATTTAACTCCCCAGTGAATATTATGTGTAGAAGTAATTTTAATCATCCAAGTATTTCGTGTGACTTGTTTGTTGATAGTCTGAATTTTATTAAGAAGAGGGCTCATTTGGACTTTATGATGTAATATATTATATTTTATTGTTGTAATTCTATTTTATTATTTTTGTATTTTTAGCTTCTGCAATTATTTTATATATACTTTCTAGATCTCTCCTTATATCTTTGCTCCTAATTTTGTCTTTTTTTGTTATTTCCTGGACTCTTCTCAAGTATTTCAGTTTACTGTATTTTACTCTTCTGTGTTTCATTTAGCGCCCATCTTTCACATCCATAAGTAAATATTGGCTTAGTTTAGACTAGATTATATTACACGGGGGCCGGTTGGGCTACATCTATATTTTAGTCCAAGAGCTAGGTCTAGGCTCTAAGTAGACCTGGTATTTAAGACGTTGGCTGACAATGACCCTGCAATTGCAGATAATGTGTTCTGCCGTCTCATCTGCATCATCGCAGAATCTGCATGTTCCACTGTCCACCTTGGTTATCTTACAGAGATGGTATCTGAATGAGAAGTGTCCAGTGAGAATTCATGTGATTAATCTTAGATCAGATTTCTGAAGCTACAAGAGCAATTTAGCGTAGTGAGCAGAAGGTCGTAATTACCTTTTTGCCTGGCTTTGGCCTGGAGTATTTTTCTTCTGCTTTTCCCATTTTCGGACTTTTGCGGCGTTTTGGAATACCACAAAATGGTTCGAGTCCGATAAAAGGAGTACAAGCTCCTTCTTTTGCGAGACCATCAGAAATCTCTTTTCCGACAATTCCTTTATCCCTGGCACCGCTAGCCAGTTGAATATGGGACTTTTTGCACTCGCAGATTGTTTCATAAGTTGTAGACTTCAGAGCCTTTAAAGCATCCTAGCTATCAGACGCAATAAATATTCTGGCTATATATTGCTTTAAATATTTTTAGCTTTGTATTTTTCGATATTTATTTATCGTTTATGAATGTTTTATTCATCATAAGGTGAAGTTCCATTGTTTTTTCTATTATTTCAGAAAAATAATAATAACCTAATTTGTCCAGAACACCTTCATGATACTCATTATAAGAAAAATGTATACATCCTACCTAGACGAGAAAAAACTATAGGTCAGTATTGTTTCGACTATTTGGGTCCCAAACTTTCTAATAAAGTTCCTATAGAGTTGAAGAATTTAAAAAATATGAAACATTTTAAATCAAAAATTAAAAATTGGATAATAACTCTAAATAGAGATATGTTGAAGAAAATTATAAATAACCAGTGGAAACTCAACACTAACAGCACACAAACTATTTATATATAAAAAAAACATTTATACATAAAAAAAATTGATTCACTTACATGATAATTTCCAAAAAAACCGATGATGTACTTAAAAACCTGATTATGTCCTTAAAAACACGATGATGTCCTAAAAAATCCGATGATGTCCAGTAAAATTAGTATTATCGTATTATTACAACTTTGTCCAAGACATGATCCAATACGTGCTACCTCTAACTTTATGCACGAACAGTTTCTTGATTTGCAACCTAAAAAGCAATTACGTAGTATTTAAACAAAAATAAAATGTATTACAAGTATATACCTTTTAAACAATTACATGAAGTTAATAAATCTGTATGTAAAAGAAACTCCGATAATGTTGTAAGTAATGGTTGTAATTCGTCGTTGTGCATCTCCCAATCATTTTGTAAAGGGTCCAAAGTGGCAGGTTTAGATTCTAAGCTACGTAACCAAATGTGTGTCTGGCCGTTTACCCTCTGACAATGCAACAGTAAGCTATCTCTAGTTGGAGGTAATTTACGGATATTTCTAGAAGAAGCTAAAATACCTCTTGGAGTATCTATGCAGTCACCGTCATCACTGCCTGTGTAGAGTTTAAGAACAAATTTGTGCATTTGATTAAAGAAGGTGTCCAGCATTTCCGAAGTTCCTACGTCTTTTAGAAATGCGTGATGGGATAAAAAGATTTTCCAACATGATTTTTTTGCCCAGTCCAACAAATTGACTAGTGCTGTCACATCCTGTTAGAGCATGGAAAGATGGTAAACTTTTCAATAAGTTCGACCCAAGATTGATTTTGTGTACAGGAATAAATCGCTTAGCTTCTTTAATACCTGTCTTTATCCATACTTCTTTAGTTAAAAAGTTCTTAAAATGTGCTAAAAGAATTAGAACATCAGTATCTACAATACATCTAGTGAAGCCTTCTGATTTAGCTGACATTATATGCAATAATATTCGTGTGTCTGCCTCTTCATGAGTTGAACAGAGTATTTCAGTATTGTCCAGAGAATAGTTTGCTTTGTGGTCAATAATATTTTCGAACCCTCCACTTGTTACAAATTTTATGTTACATTTTAAAGAATGCTTGTATAGATTTTCGGACGAAAAATTGGTTAGTTGATGTTTATTTGAGGTTGAATGGATAAATAAATGGCATTGGTGAGGTAATTTTGTTGACGCACTGTTAATAACTCTATCTATATTACTTTGTGATCCTCTTTTAATCCGTGTACAGTTTTTAATGGAATTTTTTTGGTAATGGTCCATTACGACGTCAATTCTATGAGCATTATGAGTATTTTTAAATATTATTGACTTCAATATTTCAAAATAATCACTCAAAAGTCTTTGCGTTAGCTGGTTTTCCCATTTTTTGCACAACAGACATTCCATCAAATATATAGTATGTTTTCTGTGTATACGCAGGTAATACTTTAGAAGTAACTGTATAAGTTTCGATAATCTTTCCTAATGCGCTTTTATTAGATGGTGTGTTCAATACTCCATTAGGAGCAAGTGCCATTGGAGAGGAAGTAAGTTCGTGTTTGAAAATTTCCTTATAATTAATTACACGACCCATTTCTTTTACTGCCAATATTTTCTGAAGAAACTCCTGACCTTGGTGCAATTTTCTTTTTGACTTTTTATCTGATTCCATGGGTTTTGTATTTTTTAGTGTAATTTTGATATTTATTTACACTGTCATATAAATATGTCAAATCATTTAAAAAAAGAGTTGCACACAGGTTGAACGATAGAGATCAAATTGCACTATACTATAACCATAGCCTCAGTATTATTTTTATTCGTAACCACACCATTTTCTTAACATTCGAATTACATATTTTGAAAATTAGACTTTTATCAGGACTATATATAGTCCATTTGAAAATGATTGATTGATAGCACAAACTTTACCCACAAATCACTAGTTAAAATCGTAAATCAGTGTCGGAGAGGAAATATCAATCAATAATTTGAAAATTTAATATCATGAAAATAAAATGATGAGAGGAAAAAGCACATCTGCGCCAAAGGTAGTTGTAGTTAGTTAATCCCAATTTATATTAAATGTTGGTTGGGTCTAGTGTTGTTGTTCGGGGTGGACATACTGAAAGTTCAACCTATACAAAAACCTTGGTAACTATCACACAAAATACTGTTCTTCCCGTTCGGTTCTTAAAATTATGGGTTTTTTCAGGACAAAAATATTCATAAGACATCCAAAAACTCTATTCACAACTGAAGATGCTTTCCAACTGAAGAAAAACGACATAGCTGCTATAATTCAAGCACATTGGAAAGGATATGTCCAGAGGCAACAGTATAAAAAAATGAAGGCATCCGCCATTATCATGCAGAAATATATAAGAAGACTCTTGGCCAAGCGTCTAGCTGAGAGAAGAAGGAAAGCTGCATTTGCGATTAGAAGGTATTTATTTTTATCTACTATCATTGTATAACATCAAACTTTACGTCATCTCATCAAATGTCACAATTACATACTTTACCGCACTAGTACAGTAAAACGGTAAGTACATTGAAATTATTGAAAGGAATAACAATTAACTCATGGAAAGTGTTTATTTCAAACTTAACTTATTATAAATATTAATTACCAATTTCGCGGAGCCTCCTGTATTTGTTTTTTTCTATAAAAAATTACGTGGCTCCTGGCAACAACCCAAGCCCGCATTACCAGCAGCAAAAGGTTACAAAGTCCTCACAATCAGATACGTTTATTCCAACAGCAGAAGAAGCGAAATTAATTTCTACGAAATTGTTACTATTAGAAATAGTAGTGATTTTTTTCTCCAAAAATTTGACAGGCCATATATTTTTTCTACATGACCCTCCGCAACGTCTTTCTGTACTTACTTCCCGTCATTAATAAATATAAATTTGATATTTTTTAGATTTATCAAAGGATTTATTACAAGAAACGGCGAGCCAACAGAAGAAAACAAAGGATTTTTGGGAATGGCGAAAGTGCAATGGTTGAAACGACTTTCTAAAAGTCTTCCAAAACGCATTCTCGACAAAAATTGGCCTCCTGCTCCTTACGTTTGTAAAGAAGCTTCAAGACATTTAGAACGAATGCACGGAGCCCATTTATCGAGGGTGTACAGATTAAAACTTACACCAGAAAAAAAGAGGCAGTTCGATTTGAAAGTTTTGGCAGAAAAAGCGTTCAAAGGTAAAGGAGTTATCGACCGTTGTCACACTTAAAACGTTCCCTGTATATGGTGGAAAAAATGGGATAAAAATTACACAAGTTATACGCATTTATCTGGCGTCATACATTTTTTATTTATTTACCCATTCAGTACTAGTTTCTCGTCTCTACTTTGAGTTACATTTTTAATAATTTTATACTGAAATTGTAAATTAACAAATATTCTTCTTATCATTAATAACAACATAAAAAGTTGTAAATAGCTACTATTGAAAATATTTAATTTTTTGAAATATGTAGAATACAGCAAAGCTGTCCATGAACGTAAAAATAAAATTATCAAGAAAGCATAAATAAAATAATCAAGAAAGATCGTCTTTTGAGTCAATTTTTTTTGTATCGAATACTATTTTGATGTTGTTTAATATAAAAAATTTAATTATGCAAATGTCTGCTATATAGTCCAAAATCCAAAGCAATTTGTTCGGGCTCCCTGATATCTAAAGACTTTTCAATCACATTGACAACGCCGCATTAAAAGGCGTGAATATACATGCCATTAAAATAGCATGTCAGTGGCCAGTTACTTGTATGCTAAGTACTTGTCCAGACATTTTGTTAAATAATTTCAAATATTTGAGAAAATGTTTTTCAAGCTCTTTCGCATGACATTCCCAAACGGTTCATCGGTGAAAAAAACCTAAATAATGAAATTTGTAAGAAATTTTCTCAGTCATATGCTAAAAATCGTAAAAAATATGTATTTTTCTACTTTTTTGCTTTTTTTGTGAAAAATACTAATTTCTTACTAACGACGTTTATAATGACAGGGCTCGTTTCTTCTATTTTTGACATCTCAATACAAACAGTTCTCTCTGACGAATGTGATCTTTAACAATATATTTTTTACTTTAGGTAAGAAAAAAACATATGACGATAGCATTCCACAACTTTTCGTTGAAGATAGAGTACAAGAATTAAGCATTCCTCTGAAAGAACTATATACGTCACAATTGAATGGAGATAAAGAAGTTGTAAGTATTTGGTTATCTTTAATAATTGCCTTTAATTCTAATTTTTGGTTGACAGGATCGAATTTTTTTGTGTCAGGTAGAGACAAAAATTTTAATTATCCTTGATAACAGTGGCTGGAACGCTACCGAAACGTTGAAGTAAAAATATAAAAAAAAGGTTGTGGTTTTATTTCCCAAAAAAATAAAGGAAATAATTTACTTATTTCATTCAATTGAACCTTTATTTCGATCTCCATATTGGAATGGATAGATCACGTTTATATATCAAATGATACGACACTGTCAGTGTACGCCGTTCTATATAAACGGCGTTGACTCACACATACATGCGAGATGAGCCCGTCCCTCCCATGATGCATCGCTCTAAGCGCAATGCATCTCGGGGAGAACTTCCACCAACCCCCCATCTCATCCGATGGGTCTTCATCGTCAACATTCGAGTTTTCCGCCTACAGTCCGTGTCTAGCCAAATGGCTGCTGGCTGGGGTCGGGCTATCTTCTTCTTGGCTGTGTAACCGCGGTGGTTATTTCTTCAGCGGTCTTCTAACTTGCTTTTGTCTTCCGTTCTGTGTTTTTGTTTCTACAAGGGGCGAATCCTTAGCCGACGACCTTATAGAGTGGATCCACTTGTTGAAATCCCGACTCTTCTTTTTATGGATGTGCCGGGGTCCTCTCGTAGGTGGGTCTTCTTTTCTTGAGATTTATTACAAGTGACTTTAGGTCATTAGCTCAGCTGTTGCAGCTTGGGCGTAGCTGACTCCTGGCTTCGTTGCTTTTGGGGCTGTTTTCCTTGTCTTCAAGTTGTTTGGAGCCTGTGGGCATCCTTTGTTGATCGCCGGGTGTTCTCCCTGGCAGTTTGCGCAGGGTATTTTTTGGTCTTGAGCATTCGTTTGATCTGTGCGGTCCTCCGCACTTCACGCATTTAGTGCTTATGCTGCATGCCGTCTGTCCGTGGTGGAATCCTTGGCTGTTGTAACACTGCTCTTCCCATCTTATCCTCACGTTCTGTATGTGTTGAATTTTCCTGATTCTGTCCTTCTCTTCAACTTCAAGTTCTATAATGTATATGGGTAGTGCTGACTTTTCCTATCTTGACTCCTTCTTTCTCGATTTCCTCCTTTATCTCTTCGGTATTTTCGCAGTTTGTCAATCCTCCGATGACAATCCTTGCTTTTCTTTCTTCTCGTGGCATATACGTATACCACTCCACTTCTTTTATGTCTTATCTCAGGTACCTGGTTAGGTTCCTGTAGTCATCTGGTCCTACGCAGGTTATCTTTACTCCGAGTCTTTCTCGGATTGTGATATATCTCGTTTGGATTCCTTGTCTTTGTATTTACTTCCTCACGGAGCTCCAGTGGTGGACACTCCTGAGAATGACGGGTGGTGGTCGGAGATTTGTTGTCTTCTGGTTTTCTTTGATGGCCTGGTCCATCATTTCTTCATCGTAGGCTTTTCTTTGCGCGGCTTCTTTTCGCTGTTCCTTTTGGTTCTTCTTTATGGATATCACTTCCGTGAAGTCCATATCCTCGCTTTCTTCTTCGTCTTGGGGGGATTCTGTTATCTGCTTATTTCTTCGGACACCTTCTGATCGGCTTCGGCTCCTTTTTTCTTCCATCGTCTTTGCCATGTTCTCCATGGCTTTTCGTAGTTCTGTTAATTCTTCCTCCAATTATCTAATTTTTTTTCAATTCTTCTGTCTCTTTTTTTAATTTTTCTGCCTCTTTTTTGGCTTATTCGGCTTCATGTCTGTCTCTGACCCTTAGACTGTTGAGTATTTCCTGTTCGATTTTTTCTTGTTCTTCTTTTCTATGAATCCTCTCGATTGTTTCTTTTGCATCTCTAATTATTTTCACTCCTTTGGCGAATGTGTTTTCGTCCTCATCTTCGTCGGAGGATTCCTGTTTCCAGCTTTTTGCTTGTTTGTTGCTAGCTGCTAGCACGGCTGTCATTTTTTCTCGGAATCTCAATAGTTCCTGTCCTCCCCAGTCCACAGGTCCTAAAACATACAAAACATCTATAATTTACAAATTTAAAAATAGTTTTTCAAAAATAGAGAAATAGTGTTGAAAAACACTATTTGCGTTTAAAAACGCTGTTTTTGGCTTCTAATTAGCTTTCGCCGGTTCGGTTGAACAAGTTCAACCTCCGTCCGATCTCTTTCTCACAATCCGCTTCGCTTGCTTTTGAGTATCTAAGACACTTCTCATCTACTCGGCTGCTCGCTGTCCACTTCATTCTGTTGCAAGTGTTGACTGAGGCTCGACTCTTCCATTTAAAGGTTGATTCACGGTATACCGGACCGTGTCCGAGCCAGGCACGTTTCGCGAAGTAGGCACCGAGTCACGTTCGAGCCTACTGCATATGCAGCTCCTAGTTAACATCTACCACTATTGAAAGTGCACTAACCACTGCAGTCGGCGAGTCAGGCGAGCACGTTCATATTTGCTGCAACGTGGCGGGAAAAATGTAATCCGACATTTCTGTGATGTGGCATGAACGCGTTCGATCAAAGCTGGGATCGCATCTGACAATACGGCACAGGCCCACATCGTTATACCGTGAATGGTCAACACCTACCTGTAGCCCGTCAGTACTGACGTTGTCGTTTTCCTACTGGCATGAACTGTTTCAGTTTGTTTAAATTATTTGGTTGTAGAGGTCTGGAAAGTTTCGAACTTGTCCGATTAACCTTTCAACGTCAACTATACTTGCGTAAATGCCAACTACCAATTGCTGAGATCACAAACTATAGTCGATAGTCGAAATTCTGTAAAGTGACGTCATCGGTTATCTACCGATTTAAAGTGAACTCCATGAGCGTATCATAGTTTAAGGGTGCGAATACTGAAATATCTGGAATTTCAATTTTTAACATTTGAAATAATAACTTATCACAAGTTGTTCATAAGTAAGTTAAAACAAAATAAAAAAATGTTTAAAAGTCAATTCCAACTTACTACTACTAAAACTAAAATTGAGGTAACATTTTCGTTATTTGCTAACCGGCATTATCATTACGTAAAAGAAAGTTGTTTGTCAAGACCAAAATAAATTACCGATAAGTATAGGTATGTTGCGAGGTCACTTGTAAAATGTCTGACCAACTGGAAGCGGTATCACTCCCTGACGACTCCTCAGAATCATCGCTTTCTCCTCCTATATCGATAATGAGTGGTTCCGTCATTACTTCTACACGTATGTCTAAATCCCAAAACTTTATTTCTTCTTTTAATACGTGTTGAATACATTTACGCCAACTCTCAGCAGTAACGGTATGCAGCGCCTCGTCAAACAGTTTCTCAACGTCAGCCATTTTGAATGTACTGTTTTTTCTCGCAACATAATTTTTCACTTGGGCCCAAACCAGCTCGATGGGGTTTAACTCACAGTGGTAGGGAGGAAGTCTAACAACTGAGACGTTGAAATCTTTCGCCATTTCATCGACAACGTACTTAATATAACTGCTTTTATGTTTCCGTACGAGAGATAATAATTCAACTTTTAGCATTGCCTCGTTGTGCGGAATGCTTTTACTCTCTAACCAATCAATTATAACCCTCTTGCGGCTAGCTGAAGTAGGTATTTGCTCCAGTCGACGAGAGTGGTATGAAGCATTATCCATAACTATCACTGAACCAGGAGTTACCTTTGTTAAAATTGATCTAAACCATGTTTCAAACCGGTTACCATCCATCTCTTCATGGTAATCGACAGTTTTTTTGGACTGAAAACTTAGTAATCCACCTTCTACAAATCCTTCCTCGCTGCCAATGTGAGTGATAATCAGTCGACGTCCTTTCCCAGAGGGAGCTTTTAAACCGGAAGAGAAACCCTCCATAAAGGCTTGTCGATTGCTTCGTATATTCATGTCTTGCCACACTTTTGACACAGTGTGGCCTACATTTAACCATGTTTCGTCAAGATAATATATGTGCCGTCCTTCGTTACGAAACTGTCGTATCTGTTTTAAATAATTTCTCCTCCATTCCACAATGTCATTTCGTTCAATTAAGGCACTGTTTCTACTTCTTGTTTGGTAACGAAAATTCATTAATTTTAAAGTTCGTCTCAAAACTTTATCACTGATGTTTGGTAAAGTATCATCAGCTTCTATTACCTTGCTCAATTTAGCTACCGAGGGGATTTCATTCCTAAAATAAAAAGAATGTATTTCCCTACGTATAGCATTCCGTGTTTGGTCGTCCAAAACAATTTTCTTTCTTCCCCTACTTTCCGGTTTACAGTTTTCACCTCGTTCTCTTGTCAAAGATCCGTCCCGCGATTTCTTTAGAATATTGTATATAGTACTCTCAGAAACTTTAGTTAAATAACTGCACTTAATCACAGCGTCACTAACACCCAACTGTTTGTCCATGGCACGCAGTCCTTCGTACACATTTAATATGAGGACTTTTTCTTCCCGAATTAAATTGTTACGACGCCGTTTTTTATCGCCAACACCGCTACACTCCGCCATTATTGTCACTAAATATACCGATATAAATATTACAATAAATACCAATAATAACCGATTTATCACACAAAACCACAACACAAATACTGATGTTACGTTCATGAAGAGAATAAACACCTCACATAACTGTTTACTATCACTGTCTCATTCGCGTAGCTCGATCTATCTATCTCGTTCTCAAAGCCGGAACATTGAAGCGACTCTCCAACATTGTCAAATCGGCGAGTTTTTCACAACAAACTTTGCGTTCAAGAAATATACATAAACACTTTATTTCACATTTCAAGTAAACTAATTATTATTAGTCTGCTTGAAATTTGAAATAAATATATTAAATTGGTATTGACTTAATTACATTGCATCTTTTGTACCTGAAATATTGACACAATGGATTTGAAGTGTATTTATAAAATACAGCATTTCTCTCTAGAATACATATGGCAACTGCGCTTTAACCAAAGTGTTGATTAGATAGCTCTGACTCACTTTAGAGAATTTCGACTATCGAGTATAATAAATTATTTTGATCGCGCTCGGTGCGCTTGGTCTTGATACGGTGATGCCTGAACTACTGTTATTACGAAACATTACGTTATTCTTCTACCTCGTGCTGATCAACACTCGGAACGGTCACGGTGCAGTTATGTATGTCCCGAGTGTGTTTCTTTAGATAGGTTTAAACAGTTTTATAATTATCGTTTAGGCCTTTATTGCTCATAGAGTATTTTGTATGTCCCTCTACCATTCTGATTTTGATGTAACAATTAAAAGCTTTCTTTGATAATCGACATATCAAATCAAAAGTTTCTTTCATTGGCAAGAAATTAATATATTATATTATAGCGAATTTTCAAGCCTATACTTCCCATTAAAAACCTGTCATTCGAAGGGGGTTGAAGGTAGGGATCGCATTTTTACGTTGAAGAGTCTCAATTTATAATTTGAATTTGACGTGTTTCGGGATTTTTTATAAATATGTAGTAACCGAAATAATGAATTTATTCCATTTGGCTTTTACACTCTGTATATCAATGATTATATTTACTTATTTATAAATAATTATATTTCAGTATTCAACAAACGTCACCAAATATGACAGGCACGGATATAAACCAAGAGAAAGAATCATGGTGATAAGCAAAAAGAATCTTCATTTGTTGGAATGTAAGGGCTCCTTGAAACCTAAGCATCGTTTGCCGTTAAATAGACTTCATTTCACCATAACTCCTGAAAATGATAAAGTACTAGTAGTGCAAATACCTGAAGATTTAATTAAAAAAGATAAGGTAATGAACAATATTATAATTGAAAACTTTCATTACAGGTTGGTTGGCTGAAAATGTATATAATCACTGAATGATTTTAAATTTTTTCCGTTAACAAACACACTGACATGTCAACTTCAAACGGCTTGTAAGCAAATAATGAGTTATTAGAGAGAAATGAAACTTGACATACAGTAGAAACGGTGGAGCTTTTCCATCACTTGACTGTTACGTCAGCAAAAATGTTCATATGAATCAAATCAAAACTTCTGTCAACTCAATAGAAATAATCGTTATGACTAATATTCCAAAGGTCGGTCTTTTACGAATTGATAATTAAACAAGAAATTTAACTTTTTTAATTGTATTTATTTTATTTGTATGGTTAATATCGACATATTTATTAAAAATATCGATATTCTGGGTGAATAAGTTACAAAATCCAAAATTAATATTAACCATGCTGGCTTATTAGTATAATTTGTCTTGAAAATACACTATCACGATTTTCTCTATATTTTCGAAGAAAGCATGCTCTTTGGCTAGCAATATTTGTTCCTTCTATTAATGCTCTTTTATTGTCTTCCTTTTTATTTTTAAATCTCAAATGTTTCAATAACAGCAATAAAGAGGTATTTCCAACAAAAAGAATTTCCTTATTTTTTAGTTAGTCATTTATGGTTTTCACTGTAACATGCTTCCCTAAAAAAATAAAAAGTTTAAAATTATCTCAAACAAAACAAATGATTTTTTTGTATAGTTACTACTTCATACTAAACTTGAACAAAAATTTTTGATATTCAATTTTTTTAATTATTTGTACCAAATAATATATAGAACAACCCCCTGAATATGACATCAAATAATTCAAATTAGAAAACTAAATTGACCGAACAATATTTGGTAAACATTAAACAGACAGTACTCAACTGAGAAATCAGCACATGTAGAAGCTATAATTTATCACATTCAAATTAAAAATATGCACAAATTTCTGTATTCTAAATCTTTCATTACTCATAACCTCTATAATCGAACTTACGTTAAATTACCTAATAGTTTTCTAAGATTTTCATATACCACACTATAAGCTGCTGGTGAAAAATCTCACTGTATAGATAATACTACATGCACTATGATGCTGTAATTTTAACTATGATCTCACTTCTCTTTTATTTAAAGTGTAAGCTGACTGTAATCTAAGGGTTTAGAACATGGGAAGGTGTTGTATTATTGTTTCACATGTTTGTTTACTTACTTTGTTCATACATGTTATATAAGGTATTCCGTAATGTCATTTTGGTTCCCTCGGGTAAATCCTCTCTGTTTTTAGTTTTAATCTAGGTGTTTGTCTGAGTGATGTTAGGAAAGTTGGAATATTTTCCTCACTTTTTTTTAAGGGAACATACCGTTTTCACAGATATTTTCAGTGCAGTTGCCACTCTCTGAAATATAATATTAAATAGAAATGTCCTTAAATAGATGTTAACTTTAGTATAATACCTCCTGAACAGATGAAATAGGTTGAAAGGGTCCGCCGTTGTTTTTTTTCCATCTCAAAATATTCAATCAAGTTTATAACAAACTCCTGTGCTCGTGAATTGAGCCATTTACCAGGCATTTTCTGAAAATAACTGTTGGTTAATATACCGTTACAAGTACAATCGGACACTTGATTCATGCAAATTTGAAAATTCTACAGAGATTCACAAATTGTAGAGAATTTTAAATACTCTTTACCACCAATAAGTAGTAAAATAAGCATTGTAATATTCCCGTCTCTCGGTATTTTAGGTGTTATGAAATGTCAAAAGTTTTCAAGTTGATGATGTATTATATTCGTACTTACCAATGTCAAATGGAATAAAAAGTCAAATTAGTTCTTACAAGAACTGATTTTAACAATGAATACACTTTCAATCCAAAAATTCGCTAAAAACAAGACAGTAAACTAAGCTCGCATAACCTCAAATATGGTAGTGTCAAATTCAACTTTTAGTACGATCAGTTATTCACGTCTATTATATCGTTGTCTCTTTTTACGATTACTACGGCAAATTTATAGAAACTATTACGTATATCTTGTATTTGGTCTTGTGAAGGAGACAATCGATCGTACGTTATTATGTTTGATTTATATTGATAGAAGAGGATAGTATGTAGAAAATATCTGTTGCATAAATCGTAGATTGGATCACGTGATGGAAAAGCTTCACCGTTTCTACTGTATGTTTTTTTTTATTCGGTTATTTAACGTCGGTCTATTTCTGCAACTCAGGCTAATCACCGACGCTGGGAGCACTCTATCCCTAACCGGAAATTTTGCCGAATCCACTAGTGTTCCAACCAGTGGTAGGGATCTTTATCGAGCCCAACATCCATGGACTCGGGACCTCGGTTTTACGTCTCATCCGAAAGACGGCGTATCTACATTATACCTCGTGCTCATTGGTATAATGCCTGCGAGCTGTGATATGCTACTGACCCTAGTAATCTAAGGTTTCGCTGCAGGCTATACGGGCTCTACGACGGTGTTTCCCCAGAGGTCACCCATCCAAGTACTAACCTCGCTCGACCTTGCTTGGTTGTAATTATCGCATCAGAAGCGTTCCACTCCAAAGCTGGGCCGACGCCCCTACTGATTACTATGTTATGTTATGTTATGTTACTATGTTACTATGACAAAAATGAAGCATACTATTTCAGTTCTACTTGTGACCGATGTCGGTTCATTCTTCGTACGGGGCATTGACGTTTAATATTTTAACTCCACTTGTCACCTTTTTCAATCAATCCTTATTACCTTCAATCTTCCTTTGCTCTATTGATCCATTATTCAGATTGTAAACTATTATAATTCCCCTATGTCTCTCTTGAAACCATTCAACGGTTCCGTTTAACCTTTTCGATTGCTTTCTGCAAGTTTACGAAGTATATTTAAAGTATTTTTGTTTTACCTAAGGTTACGGCCATACTATAGTTTTTTCAGACTCTTTGTAGCTGCTTTTCACGCTCATATCTGGCCACACTAGCCGACAGAAACACGCAAAGTGTAAAAAGTGATCGCTGCTCGTTTTGAGAGGAGCACCTGCTTGCAGCTCTTTAATCCGATGTTGCCACTTCTATTTTGGTAACATCTAACCTCACTTTTTGTTGACGAATGATGATACGATTTGTGTTGTGGGTTGTGGCACGGACTTTTTTGTTTTTATTATAGATCTTCCTTAGCTCTTAGTTCAACTATTTTACAATTATTGTTACACTATTAAAATAATGTTTTTTTTTCCTGAAATGAAATTATCATTGTCAACAGGCATATGAAAAGGAAAAAGTTAAATGGACATGACCACAAATAACTCGCGACATGATCAAAAACTAGCAATAAAACGAAAATGTTAACCAACATATTTTTAATCAAAATAATTACAAAAATGTTATAGTCATTTCTTAAACATATAAACCTTACTCAGTTGTCTCAGTCACAGTCTGTTTAATTTAATGAATTTTAACATAATTTATGATATAGAAGTTTGTGCGTGATCATGTTCGCTATTGTTTGAGGTAAATAAAGACTGATAAAACTTCTTTAATAATACTTTTCTCTTTGGAATTTGGTTTAGAAATTGTTTTATTAGCATCTTTTCTTTTCCTTTTAGTTGAAAAGAACTTTTTTTTTCGATTTTCTGATTAGCAGGAAAAATAGAATTGCTTTTGAATAAAACAAATCGTAGACAGAAAAAGTGAGGTTAGATATTACGAAAATATGAACTGGCAACATCGGATTAGAGGGCTACAGACAGGTACCCCTGTTTTGAGCTGTATTGCTTATTACGTATTGTTGTGATATATGCAAGGGTCGAGCCCTGTGAATTCAGTTAGAAACAGGGTTCAGTAAAAATTAAACGTTTATTGCTTTTCTCGTAAAATTTGCCCAATTCCGATACAGCCAGTACACATTTATTGTCATCGTTATGATGGGGTACTGTCAGATGATTTCTCCGTGCGTTTCGAAGTCCATTCAGTGGTTCTACTTCCACATTGGCGATGGTAATCGATGTTACGTTTCGTCTGACGGGTTCCTCGTCGTATCGGGTAAGGAATTTCTAGAGATCTCAACACAAACTCCAGAAAGGGAAAGTACTGTCTTCCTTAACTCGAAAGACCAAGACGGGTTATGGTCCCCTTTATCTCAACACGTTAAAGGGGTTCTTGGTATCCGATTGAACTCAACACTTAAGGTAGACTGCCGTCTGCACACACACGTGCAAGATGTCCGTCCCTCCCAGGATGCATCGCTCTAAGCTAGGTAATGCCTGCAGTTTTCCACGCGGGATGTGGCATCGTCGTAGGGATATTTCCACCATCGAGAAAACAAGATTATATTACCACGTGAAAAAACGATATTGTGTCCGTAGCCTTACTTCCAGAAGAACGATGCTCCGTAGGATTGTTTCCTCGTATTATTCAGCTCTCCCCCAATTTTTTTACTCCCAGAACAATGAGATGTCTCTATCATCCATCCTACGAGGAGAACGTTACCATTTGTCTCCTTAATCTGAAAGCCTGTCGTCCACTAAATTTTCTTTAGTAGGAACACGAGTTCTGGCAGTTGAAAATCATAACTTGTCTTCCATTATAACCAAAATTGTACAAATAAATTTTTCGTTTTAGGGTGATTTGATTTTAGAAGTACCAAACTTAATAGAAGCTCTGACTTATATTATGGATACACTCAAGGACACGTCCGTATTAAGGATAATTGACAAATCACAGTAAGTTATATCGATTTAAATAAATTTTTTTGTATTCTCAATTTATAAATTTGTTTCAGATTTGACCATAACATGAAGGGAAAACAAGGTGTAATTGATATTCAGCATGGAGATGCCCCTGCAATTCATAAAGATAAAAGCGGTCATTTATTAATAGTGAGTTATATTTCTGAATTGTTGGTTCACCCTTTACATGCATTTTACTTTCAAATACATACGTAGTTGGAGGGGGTATAAAAAGGTAATAGCTTGCGTTACGTATTTTATGAACGGCCCCTAGAGGAAATATCTTGTGGCCCACACGATCACCAGGCTGGTCTCCTTTGGATTTCTTTTTATAGGTGTTTTGCAAATCCAGAATTTATGTTTATGACAAGAGGTCTATACATTTTCCAATAAATAACATCATTTTCATTTCAAATATAGAATTTTACGCGCCATTTGTAAAGGCTGCTCGCATTGGTATAATGCAGTGCGGCGTACTAGTCCCTACACGCCTATCGTCCTTAAGTCGACCAATCATATAAGTTCTATCATAGTAAATCCGTATACCTGTGGTTCCGTGTATGACAAAACAAAAGACAATCAAATTTGAGGTTATGCTTCAATGTATTTGTATGCTGTTTTTAAGTTTACGAAAAATATTGAAAATACAACACAAACACGGAAACAATAATCTGACAAACGGACAAAACAAGATACACAGCCAAAGACGACTAAGGTCACAGATCAGAGAACAAAACGTCAATCACGCTGAGAGTGCTTCTGTGAACAAATGTCATATTCACATCACCATCAGTGCTGCCGAACTAAAATGGCCAAACTTGTTCTCACGAGAGCTTATTTTCCTTGCTTGGCACCACATTTATAAAAGTATATTCTTCAAAATCATATCGAGAAGGGCAAGGAAAATGATTGAAGATCCTGGCCCGTACACTTTTATCCCAGTTCCTTCTATTGCTTTTGAGCCGAATGTTTACCATTGAATGGCATTCTTTGCAAGCCTAGTAATGGTATTTGGATCCCATTCCTTCTTGTTGCTTAATTCCGTAACGAACTACCTACCATCTTGTGGCATTTCCCAGGTTTTCTGATTTCTAAGAAGTAAGTAGTCTGTATCTTGTTCTTTCTGCAACACTTTCCACCACCATATGTAGTGGTGTGAGGTTGAGAATCACTTCCATGGCTGCCGTTGGGAATTTTCTCATTGCTCCTGTAATGCACATACTGGCTAGTCTTTGAATTTTTAAGATGTTTTATCTCGTCGTTAATAGGCTAGTTCTGCTACTCCACGCAATGGCTCCATAAGCGATAATTAGTCTCACTATGGCAGTGTACATCCAGCTCAGAATTTTTGGGTTACAACCTCAATTTCTCCCTGTCAGATTTCTGCACACCATAGAGTCATTTTTGCTTTGTATGTAATCTCCTTTTCGTGTTTGTTCCACAGGAGCTTACTGTCTAGAGTCAAAACTAGATACTTGACTTCTTGTCTCCATTCAACCTCGCTCCCATCAAGTTTAATGGTTTGGATGTTGAGTTTTCTTTTCTTAGTAGAGGCTATTAAGATGGTTTTGGTGGGGTTGATGTTAAGTCCCACTTGCCTACACCAGCTATTTGTATAATTCACACCCTTTTGTACGAAGTCACAAAGTTGTTTTCGAATTTTCCCCTGGCTGTTATGACAGTATCATCGGCATATCCTTCCCAGGATATTCCGAGGTCAGTCGAACCACACAGGAGTTCGTCAACCGTCAGACTCCACATAATGGGGATGCTTCTCCTCCCTGTGGACATCCTCTGGTTGTACAGATGGAGACAATGTCTTTGCTCGTCCCTGTCTCTGCTACTCTAGTGGTGAGCAGTTCCAACATCCATTTGTCTACACCTCTTCTATTTAATGCTCTTTTGACAGCCTCATGTGGAGTATTGTCAAAAGCTCCTATATCCAAATATGCGCATACTACAGCTTCTTGGTTGTCTAGAGCACCTCGGATATCCTCCGTCATTTGTACCAGTGCAGTCTCCGTAGATCTGCCTACCCGGTAAGCATGCTGATGCGGGTGGAGAGGTAGTCTCTCTAGGATTTCCGTTCTAATATAATTGTCAATAGCTTTTTCCATCGTTTTGAGCACAAACGATGTTACACTATTTGGTCTGAGGGATTTGGGGTTTTTTGTGTCCCTTTTTCCAGCTTTTGGAATGAAGTTTTCTATCCATGCTTCTGGTATATAGCCCAGTTCTAAGCTGCTTCGACTGATTCCAACGATGAGTAACTTTGACAACCCTGCACTATGATGTCCAGAGGATATATAATAGAAGCAGACAGATAATGTTGGGGATTAGTACGTCATAGCACCGGCCACTTGTTTCGAACATTTTTCAGTTTTGAATTAATATGTTGATTTCAAAACGCTAGGAAATCTATTTAATACGATTTTGACTCACGATATTGTCAGCATACTGAACCAACATCATTATTCATTGATTGAAACGAGAGGATTTCATCTCTTAGTGGTTTTCCCCATTGATTGAATTGTACTGTATAGTTAGTTATAAAATTAAGTTTACTTTAAAGATTAACACCTTCATTTTTTTATAGGTTGTATCACCATGATATTTGTGCCATCAAGAAACACTACTTGTGTAATGCCATATTTTACTAACTGTGAATTTACACCCATAAATGTTTTGTTATATTATTAATTTATTTTTAAAGGGAGCCATTCTAATAATTTTAAACGGTTTTTATTTAAAATGAAAACCGAGGCCATAATATTAAAACTGTATTATTTTAAAACCAATCTTTAAAAAAAACTATACTAATTTATTTATGTTAACGTTATAAATGTTTTAATAAATTTTAATATTTCACACAGAGTTTTAATTTAGGAGTTTATCAAAAAACCTTGTGAATACGAAACATTATTTTCATTTTAAAAATGAAGTAGACATGAAGGAATTTTCAAAAACAAGTTGTTTAGAAAAGACTAAAGTGATAAAGTCAATAATGTTGGTCCTGATATCAAGATATATTTGGAGAATCATTAGTGATTGGAGAATATCTCGGAAAATGAGAATACCTGGGTTTTTCATCATAAAAACATTTACGAAGATATAAAAGCAAATGTCACCTACAATAAATTGGGTCAATTGAACCTCATTACCACTACTTGCACAGCTCAGGGGGGAGGGGGTTCTAAAAATGTGACAAGGACGGGGGTAGGGGTACAAAGTCCGAAAATTCGTGTGACATAATTTATGGATGACCCCTAATATTAAGTTCTCTACCACTAACCATCCAACATCTGTACACTAAACATCCAATCGCACTTCAAATAAAAAACGAACTTCATTACCTCTAGCGATCAGATTCGATTGTAAACTTCTATAATCGGTGAAAATATGGATACAAAAAATCTGATCAATTTTTCAAGACACTTACTTGTTATAATGTATTAGTGTTCAAAACTCTCCGAGTTTAACTTTGATGAACCCGTTTACAGAACATTAAGAGCAGCAAAAAGCCAAGCGGGAAAGATCTTCACAAAAAATATAATTAAATGAGCAACTAATAGCTTTAAGTCACACTGATACCCTGGAGAGGATTGTATATTTCCAGACCTGCTACAACAGGGCTTTGATATCCTAACTCCTCACTTAATTAAGATATGCAAGATGAGCTTTATCTTGGGCTATATTCCTGAAGGATGAAGACAGGCCAGGATCTGATTTATTCTTATTAGTGACAAACGATCTTAAGAGGAACCGAAGTCATACAAACCCATCAGCATTACCTCCTTTCTACTCAAAAATATGGGAAAAATACTTTATACCTAAGAAGTGAACATTTATCAAATATACCGCTTCACGAAGAACAATAATTTTCGTACCAATCAGGCAAATTTACTGTAGATGCCTTGCATTATCCCATAAAAGGAAGTAACACTATGTGTATTCGTAGATATAGATAAAAATGGGTTCAATCCATGCTAAATACTAGGAAAATAATCACCTACATCGGAGGTCAATCGATTACTAAAAAGGCTGTACTCAAGTAGGAGTTTCAACACCTCTAGTATGGTCACTAGTAGTTGAGGACCTCTTAGCGAAGCTCAAAAGTGGAGGATATCGTGTTGTAGGCTATACTGACAATTTATTCATAGTGGGTAGAGGCAAACTCGATGGTATTAAGCACTTCGTATGCAACGTGCCTTAAAACTACTTGGTGTTTGAAGGAAGGGCTATCAGCTAATCCTAATAGAACAACACCTATTTCATTCACTAACAGGAGGAAGTTAAAAATACAGTCCCCAAATATGACTGAAATAACCTAATCTTTTTCAGAAGGTGTTAATAAGTATCTAGGAGTCATCCTTGACAGGAGATACACGTGGAATCTACACCTCGCATATATTACCTCAAAAGCAACAAGGGCTCTGGACGTGTCACAAGCTTTTTGAGAAAATGTGGGGTCTGAAACCGAAAATGATATTACATATGCTGCGCTGGTTTGGTGAAACAGAACAACGCAACAAAAGGCAACGATTCACCTGCATGGGAATCACGGGTGTAATGAGATCGTGCCCCAGCGCCGCCTTAGAGGTAACCTTCCTCCACTACATCTACATGTACGGATCGCTCTGGAAAATGTCTACAGGCTAAATCTGTGGCGGTTTAGATTTAATCTAATGGTACGTGTATATTTCCTATAATTTCGAACGCACGTTAAACGTTGTTATCAACGAGCGTGATTTAACACAAAACGAGATCGCTGTAATTACGCGGGGGCCCTCACTTTCTATACTGATGGGTCAAAAACAAACGAAGGAGTAGGAAGTTCTAATAATAGGGTATAAACATCCATGGGAAACAATCCAACAATATTCCAAGCGGATCTATTAGCCATAGATTTTTTGTGCTCATGAGTTCCTCCAAAAACGCCTCAATTATTGCGCTGATAGCCGGGCTGCTTTAAAGGCACTGAAGTCTACAACTTATGAGCCTAAAACAGTCCCTTAAGCAACAGGCTAGAGTCTACAAAGTAACTTTGTTATGGGTGCCAGACCAAAGGCAAAGTGGATAGCGGAACATGCGGATTCTGCGATAATGACATTATCTGCAATTGCATGGAAATTGGCCGTTAATGCCTTGAATACATCTCCTTAGAGCCTGATCAGGTTTCAGACCTACCTCCAAATCGGATATAAGCTTTCTGTGATGTTGAGTATAGACAAAAGATCTATAGGTCACAGTGTGGTAATGCCAACTGGGCCAATCGACCCTTGTAATATAATTTAACTAGTAACCACCAACCTCGCTGCTATAATGACTCTAAGAAGTTAAAGCGAATATGTATTTAAAGAAAAAATATCATTATCAAGTACCGAAAGACCTGAATGTTCTGCAAAAACAATAAAATAAACAATACGATCTGTGTCTGGCAAAACCTAGTTAAGCAAAATCATACTGAATGACGTCAGACGGTTTGGCGCGCTTTGGAGAATGTTTGAAATGAAACTTTAAACTATGTTTACCACCAAGTTATTAATGATTTTTGAGAAAAATGTTTCATGGATTAGGCTTAGACTGAATTTAATGACATTACTGAACAAAAAAATTTGAAATTTCCCTATTGGCTGTGATGTTCTGGACAGAACACAAATATTAAAAAGCAATTCAGTAGGAAA
Source organism: Lochmaea crataegi (assembly GCA_947563755.1). Lineage (NCBI taxonomy): Eukaryota > Metazoa > Arthropoda > Insecta > Coleoptera > Chrysomelidae > Lochmaea > Lochmaea crataegi. Next base: position 6,433,077 of record OX387423.1, on the reverse strand, counting down.
AATATACAAATTTTTTAAATCACTTTTGAATTCAGATTTAATTGTGTAAATTTATTCCAGTTTCAATACAATCGCTATCACCCACGTTAGGTTTCAATCATTTTTTCCGAAAAACTTGTACTTTTAATTTTCTCATATTGCAATTTTATCACATCTTTAAACCACAAGGCATGAAGGAGAAAATAAAATACAAAAATAACGGTTATGATTACAGACTGCTTCTTATATGAGCGCGAAAATTTTCTGATTGGTTGGAACCCCGTCAGAATATTTAACATAATAAACTGCAAGTTAGCACGTTAACTGATTGATGAACCTTGACATGAAATAGTTTTTTTCACAACTTACCGGAGAACCAAAAATAGGGTGGAAAGAATTGTTTAGCCACGATTTTGTAGCTTTTCACTATCTGTCAACTTTAGGAGTCTTTACATTTAAAAAATTTTTAGTGCCTGTCAAGAAAAAAGCATAATTCGGACCCTTTTTGATCATTTTTATTGATATATACATTGATATTTGTACATATTTTTCACCAAGTAATAAAATAATATTTCAATAACATAATAAATTGAATTGCATAAAAACAAAATATTTACAATTTTTTTTACATTATATCATTAACTTTTTGAATTATGACTTGCAACTGCTTCCTGAGCTTTTGAAAAATTTTTTTGACCTCGTGAAGCTCTTGATCGTATTTCCTCTTCCACTGATTTATTTACTGTTTTACTAACAGCCTGTTTCAGTTTTTGGGAAACTTCTTGTTTTTTAGATTTACGTGGACAATCTGAAATATACCAAGTAGATTAAATGAATCTGTTATATATCTTAGAAAACAAAGAGTTTATTTATTTTTAAAAATCATATCATTCCAATTCGACAGTCCAATTTCTATGAAAGTACTAAATTTAAACAAACTGAAAAATAGTAAATCTTGTTTAATGTATTGTGACAAAACTTATTCATAATTTAAATGAAATTTTGGTGAGCACAACATTGTATAATATACACCATCACATTCTACAGACATATTGAATTTCAGATTGATGATTTGTGTTCCCACAAATGTGCAAATTATTGATATTTCTTTATATTCATGATTTCCACTGTTTCAAAGACATATTGCTGTCTTTACCCACCTATCTCATAAATTATCTCCTTACTGCAACATTTTATCTTAAAATATGCACTAAACATAGATTTTCTACAGATCAATAATGTTTCCAAAAATAGATAAGATTACCTAATAGAACTTAAAAGTATGTCAATATTCAAGAAAATGAGTCCTAATTAAAAGTATGTAAAAAGAAATCTGTACGTGGAATAGACACAAGGGACCAGCTCCAAACTAATTTTATTAGGTAATTAATTGTAGTAGATGATGTACAATGTATTTGGTGAACATTTCTGATTCATTTTGCAGGAAAACTGAATAAGATTTCACGTTTTTTCAAATAAATATTTTTACTGCATTGGTACTTACTAGCTCTTTTGGTTATCGCGGCTCCTTTTTGCTTTTTAACTTTCGTATTTTTCGGTAACTTTGTTTTAACTTTCAGCTTTCCTTGTGCCATTATTCTTAAATGTTGTTAATGTACGTAAACGTAAACGCAAGACGACAGGTAAGACAGGTTATTTTCAACTTCTACTTTGAAAATATTTTTGGCCTGCATTCTGACAAACAGCTACAGAGCTACACCTATTTCTCTATGGCTACACCCACAGCACACCAGACAGCACACCCTGTCTAAAAGTAAGTTGACAGGATCTTACATTGGGCGCGTTCAGAAGGGTACAACGGTTGAGGATTTGCGCGCTTGCGTTCAAGTGCGGAATAGTAGTTTGTGCAACTAGTGTGGATATGATGGCCATATCGCACGACAACGAAGTTTGAGCACGACGCCGTAGGCGGAGTGCTCAATCGCCCGAGAGCGATATGGACAATCCACACGAGTCGAACAGTATATTTTTTCCACGACCCACTTAAGAAAAAATCTAGAAAATAAACATTTTATTACTATAATATAACTTCAAATTAAAATTTTTTAATAATTTTACTATTATTATTATTTTATTATTATTTAGAAATAAAATTAAAATTTAAAAAAAAGTTTCCGCATGTGTTAGGAAAACAATTTTTTTCTAGGAGCGGGCGAAAATGAAAAAAATATAATTTTCTTCATACCTCGGTCGAAAGTACGTAATTATTTATGCTAATGTTAAATGTGCAGTTTTGAGCAGTGGTTATTTGAATACTACTAGAAGGGAGAGCTGGAGCCAACGCAGTTTTCGTGATATTTTCACACAACATTATTATACAGCCGGTATCCCCCGGAAGTACTCGTTCTTGGCTGATTACAATCAATTTCATTAACTTCAGTGACTCCCATAATTTAGTTAGAAATTTTTCGTTTTTATGCAAGAGATTACTGCACATACCCTTTTACTTTTCCTCCCTAGAGAGGAAAAGTACGGCTTTGCTCCCTACAGTGAGGCCAGGAAATGTATACTTTGGATAGAGGTAGGCGGAAATTACTATTATTATGCACCAAGCGGCTAAAGTGACCCATTTAATTCCGCGGGTGGTGCCTGAGGGCGGAGCGCAGCGGAGCCCGAGGGAAGCAATCCACCTAAGTGATTAATGTCACTTTAGTCGAGAGGTGTATACGCTATTTTTTGCAATTTCGGTAAGTCTACATACATTTTTAATAAAAATAAATACTACTTACATTTGAAGCCCTAACACAATAAACATAGTATGCTGTTTGTTTCTGTGGCAATGATAAACAAAGTCCCTGTCAAAACAGCGCCTTTGTGAACATAGAGAAAATCAGTGAAAATGAATAAAAGTGAAGAATTCAACGTAGCAATTACTCAAGAACTAATTCTTACCACAAAAATCGAGAAAACTATATGAACAACAGTACGAATCATTTGTAAGGTGGTGCAATGAGAAACACGTCACGCAGTACAATGAAAACGCGTTGTTGGTGTATTTCAACGAGAAATCCAAAAAATTTGGTTCTTCCACGTTATGGCCATATTACTAGATGTTAAAAGCAACAATTAATATCAAGCATAACATAGACATCAGCAAATTTCCAAAATTACTGGCTTTTTTGAAGCGAAAAAATGACGACCATAAACCCAAAAAGTCAAAAGTGCTCACCGGAGAAGAGGTTGAATAATTTCTGGTAGAAGCTCCGGACGACAAGTACATAATGATTAAGGTATCGTAATAATCGTTTTATAAGAATAATTTTTAACAACTTATATTTTAAGGTGGCACTAATTTTTGGAGTTGCTGGAGCTTGTAGAGGCAACGAATTAGTGCAACTATCTGTCAACAATGTAAAAGATACCGGTTCAGAAATCATAGTTGATGTTAAGAACACTAAAAATAAAATCGATCGAACTTTCGTTATCAAAATTGGTGAAGACAATAATTCTCTTAAACACGTCGAAATATGCAGAAAGTATATGGCTCTGCGAAAATCAGAAACAGCGCATTCAAGATGTAACGTGCTTTCCTTCTTAGACGTGGCTCCTGCCACAAGAACACGTCACTATGGACACCCTTGATGCAAAATTCGGTTTTAAATCTCGGGCGCCAGATTATTAACCCTTAGCATCAAGACCCTTAGCGTCAATAGTTCCAGATAGCCTCAGATGGAGGTTACGGAAAATTCCAGGGGTCTTGTTGAATTAACTTTATTTACCTAATTACAATCAAATATGGATCCTCCAATTTATAAATTACGGGTTGTGAAGGAAACAGGGGAGCAGCAGAGTTGTATACTACGGTATCCGCCAAAATAAACAGTACCGAAACAGAGAGTGCTGTAGAGTTGTTTATGTAATATGGATTTGTCATATTTGACTTAATTGTCATTAGTTGATATATTATTAGTACGCTGCAATTAAATTTGATTTAAAAATGGTTCTAACAACGGAAGAAAAAGTGTTTTTGGTAGAGCATTATTTTCGTTCATACGGATAATAGAATAATTTCTCGGGGAACAGACTTCGAATATCCTTCTCATTCACCTGATCTGACGCCACCTGACGCATACATTTGGGGCATAGTGAAGGACAAAGAAAATCCGCCGGCGAATATTGCGGAACTACGGGAAAGAATACAAAATATTTTTCGGCAGTTTACATCAACCACTTTTTATAAATATGTTTATTGACTTACAAAATCGATATGAAGCTTGTTTGCGTCGAAATGGTGAACATTTTGAACACTTACATTACAGAAATTAAAAATTAATTTTTATTTTTATTTTCGGTACTGTTTATTTTGGCGGATACTATAGCTTTGTTCGCGGGTCACAATCCGAACCAGTTCAGGGACTATTCGCATGCGCATTCTGAAATGTGGCGTTCGCGGTTAATATAATTCTGAATTTGTAGTAATAGTTCGGTGTTCGCGGGTCATATCGGATTGGTTCGTTATCGGTTCGGAATCAGTCCTAGCGGTTCTCTGATTTTGGTAAGGACTGAAAGTTCGGTTCGGCTGCTCATGCGCATATGATCATTATGTCAGTTGTTTTCTTATTTTAGTTACCTGTTGTTTCACTTGTTTATTGTTTGCTTTGTTGTGTTTTAACGTTGTAAACAAATATCAAACTCTAACTTAGCTGCCTACTCCAAGTGTAGTAAAAGGTAAATTTAAATTATTTCAAGTTCTGAAAGGTGATATGTGGTTCTAAGACCGTTCGCGGTATAATTAAAATTATTTACTGGTTCGGAACTAGGCATGCGCTCTAGACAATTCAAAGTTAATTCCAGACTGGTTCGGAATCAGTTCGGATTGTGACCCGCGAACATAGCTATTACCTACCTACGGTTTAGTGTATACCTACGATCACACAATAGGTCGGTATATCACAGAATAATCAAAAAGAAACTTTAGTCTATTAATACTCTGTGGTCTATTTTACGAATAATTCTTTAGTGACAAGCAAATTAACAGGGAAAAGAAAATAAGCGGTACTTTGACGGACATAACGGTCAGGTTATCAAATACGGTTCAAATCTACCGGGTTTAACCTTCATTGGGTTTAACGGGGTCCCTAATGCACGATTTAGATCTGCCGGGTGATCAGACAAATTGTGGCTAAGCCTCTTCCAAGTCTTATTAACCCTTGAATCCAAATGAAACCGGTAACTATTATTCCGAAAAAAAATAAAATTCAAGAACGAATTAGATCTGCCGGGAAATCAAACAAATTGTGGCTAAGCCTCTTCCAAGTCTGATTAACCCTTGAATCTAAATAAAGCCGGTAACTATTATTAAAAAAAAAAGAATTTTCCCACGAGTTAAACGGCTCCCAGCTATCGACACACAGAGTAAAATTATTAGGACTAGCATAAAATTAAAATATTATAATCCACTTGGATATCAATTTAATATAAAACTACTGAGAACCAAAAGCATAAAATAATTCGAGAATCCACTAATAATTCATATCAGTTAATTAATATATAATAAACGCTGTAAATAAAATTCGAAATCAAATTACAGTTCACAAATCTTTATTTCCGTATAAAAGAAACAAATAAAAAACCAATTTCAATTCAACAACAAAAGAAAAAAAATAGCCGGTCGGAAAATTTTCAAAACCATACATTTAACAATTTAATATTAAGCGGCGGTACGAAAAGTTTCGAATACACAGTTTATTTGTAAAAATGATTTACCTTATAAAATACAGCTTCCACACACAATCTTAATTCACTAAATTTTCACAACACTTTTCGGTTTATCGGTTTTATTTCACGGAAGAAGGTTGAGAAAAGAATCACGAAAGAATAACTTAGAGCTTGATCACGAAATGAATAATTGAGACTGAATAATCGAGAGCTCTTCTATCAATTGTTCACTAATTTATATCCAAAATCCCACCTACATTTTTCGGCCGTAGTCGTGGTAAGGGAATTAAACGTGAAATTTATCTACTTACAACAAAAAGTTGTACCTATACTGAACGGCTTCGGCTAATTAAAATGGTGTATATACCGAGCGTCCCTTCAGTTGAAAAATTTAAATATCGGAAATGAATAAATTGTGTATGGTAGAATTTGGATTTGCGTAACTCGGACTTATACTAAAATATATAAAGGTAATAACGAAAAAACTAATGCGGTAGTAGAAAGGGTTGTAAAGTAACGTAGTGGTAAAATAAAATATATTACGGGAGAAAATAAAAATCAATCTTGCAAAAAAAATAACTCGTTACAAAGATTTTTTGTTTATTATAAGGATGCAAAGTGTACTGTACAGCCTGTTGGCAAAAAGACATTTGGGAAATTGCTTCAAAATATAGCTGCTTTTTTTAAGTTGCCGGACGCGTCCTTGTATACAGGCCACTGTTTTAGGCGAACATCCGCGTCTTTATTAGCGAATTCTGGGGCTACTGTGGATATTTTAAAGCGCCTCGGCGGACGGAAAAGTGCAACAGTTGCCGAAGGGTACGTTAAGAGCTCCATCAACAACAAAAAATCAATAGCAGATACTATTCTTGGGCATAAAAATAGACCAATATCACCGCTGTCCGATGGGACTTCATAATATTCCTTGAATCGAAATCCTGACCCAATATTCACTTCTGTCTGATCAAGTTCAACTAGTTCATCTATTTCTGATAAAATTAATCGTGTATTTAGTTTGGTTAACTGCAATAATGTGAACATTACTTGTCATTTTAATTCAACAAATAAAGATTAATGTTACTATGATACGTTTTTATTTGTACTTTAAATCCCTTGGGATTTTAACTGTCACTTTATATCCCTTGGGTCTAAAAGTGACACTTTAGTCTCTAACATGTACTCCAAAAATTAGTGCCACCTTAAAATATAAATTGTTAAAAAGTATTCTTATAAAACGATTATTACAATACCTTAATCATTAAGTACCTACTTGTCGTCCGGAGCTGAAATTTTTCAACCTCTTCTCCGGTGAGCACTTTTGACTTTTTTGGTTTATGGTCGTCATTTTTTCGCTTCAAAAAAGCCAGTAATTTTGGAAATTTGCTGATGTCTATGTTATGCTTGATATTAATTGTTGCTTTTAACATCGAGTAATATGACCATAACGTGGAAGAACAAAATTTTTTGGATTTCTCATTGAAATACACCAACAACGCGTTTTCATTGTACTGCGTGACGTGTTTCTCATTGCACCACCTTACAAATGATTCGCACTGTTGTTCATATAGTTTTCTCGATTTTTGTGTTATTAGTTCTTGAGTAATTGCTTCAGCAGCCCGATCTACTTTGAATTCTTCACTTTTATTCATTTTCACTGATTTTCTCTACGTTTACAATGGCGCCGTTTTGACAGGGACTTTGTTTATCATTGCCACAGAAACAAACAGCATACTATGTTTATTGTGTTAGGGCTTCAAATGTAAGTAGTATTTATTTTTATTAAAAGTGTATGTAGAATTACCGGAATTGCAAAAAATAGCGTATACACCTCTCGACTAAAGTGACGTTAATCACTTGGGAGGATTGCTTCTTCACCTTCCACCACCCACGGTATTAAATGGGTCACTTTAGTCGCTTGGTGCATTATATACTATTGTGTACTTAGAGCGTAAAGTAACAGATTGCCGCTTGAGAAAGAATGTTGAATTTTGAAAGTACAATTGTTACAATTATTTATTGCAATTTTTGATTCAGAAGAAATTTCTTCCATTACTGAAGAAATTCACAAATGATATAAAAAACGTGTAATAGCTAACCTTTTTGTGTTTTTCTGGTTCATTATCTATTTCTATTTCAAGTTGAGTATTTGAATGCTTTCTCTTTATGGCGTTAAAAAGATCTACTGAATTGTTCAGACATGTCAGAATCTGCAGAGCGCTTATATACCTCCCTCCCTTGTCAACATTTGATTCGCCGTCGCTCTAGGTAGAGACGCACCCGAGATATCAATAATAACAATGACTTTTGAAATTCACCTTTTAATTTTTTTTAAATCATTATATAAATTGTTATAAAAATTATTATAATGTTGTGAGAAATTAATAAAGCCGATTAAAATGGTTGATAAAGTAGATAGTATAGTATCATCTGCTAACTTGACGTTCATTTATTGTTTTTCGTCGTCATGGCTAATCACACCAAATTTGATGAAATAAGCGAGCGAAAAAGATTCCTTTTTTGCGCTAGAGCGTGAAGTAACAATCATCGGCATTTTTCGACTTTACGATTTCATTTGAATATGGTAATTAGTCATTTTACGCGCGACTGTAGGAAAAATTTATTTTGTCATCTTTAGCGCTGTCACTGTGTTGGGTTGAGTAACGTTGCGTTTTTTGTTAATAAACAATAATAACGAAAATAAACTTAAAATATTACAGAGTAGTAATAAATAATGAAATTATTTTATCCAAAGAAACTGTAAGAATATTATTAGAAAGTTAGGTTATGTTCGACCGCTAACTTGCAGCAATGCGGCCATCAGACGGAACTCAGCCAGTGACTGTCAGCATACTCAACATGTTTTGCGTTTAGTTCCAACCGTTCAACCCGACTGAACGCGCCCATTTTCTTCAAAACTCTTGTCAATAAAGAAAGCTGTTAGCAAGTATTTCAGATATAAGAGAAAACCTCGTCCCTGGGTTACATTTTTCAACGGTAAGGGACATCTTCCTACGCATAAGTTGTATTCTCACCACGACTAACCTCGATCTGTGCTCACCTCGCAACTCTCCCTATATTAACTATTTAGAATACATCTAATACCTATAGGTAGCGCACTCTAATAAACGCCTTCTACCTCTTGTAGTGCCATCTGCTGAATTTCTCCGTATTCTAAGATAAAAATAAACAATTTTCTTTAACTTGATGTTGCGGCAAATTTGAATTTATTGTATTTCATTTTTTTTCAAATAGCTTCGCATTTAAAGGAAACTAATTCAGTTTCAAAACTTTCTTTCCTCTACTTAGCACAGAGGAAATTAATTGAAATAATACAATAAAGTATATTAGAAAAACCAATTCAACATAACTATGACAAAAAAGTTATAAAAATGATACTTTATGATACAAGAGACATACCTATTTGTTAAGAAAAGTACCCAGGACATTTTCCAGATAAAAGAAACATTTACAACAAATTTAAATTTGAAAAATTGTGCTTTATTTGTTTTACATTCCCAGTAGTTAAACGGCCAGAACCACAAACTGAGCATTTTTTACTCATTGGGCGCGTTCAGCCACTCTAGCGCACAGTTAGTGCTAGCAACGGCGTTCTGTGAAAGCGCTTGAAGGTGGCTGAACGTCTATGCTTTGATGCTCTGTGTCAAACAGATAAACACATCACATGCCCTTTAAATTTATTTTCTAAATATAAAGCGCATTCAATGGAAAACTTTATTAATCTTAGAAGAACTTGCGGATAAAAATAATATCGTGGAATTGATTCCACCTGTAATTGAAAGACAAGAAAAATATGTAGAAATTCTAGCATTAGGAGAAGCAGAAAATCCTGTAAGAAAATTATTTCGAGGAAGTAATTCCCTTAATTAACACTAACATTTTAATACATAGGTTGGAATTGTTGTTGTTGACGTAACGAACCGCTGACCAACTTAGTGGTCAAAATCGCTCTCGGCTTACTCAGCGCTATATATAGCGTGGCTGAACGCGCTCATTGCGTCTCTATCTCTCATAGCAACAATTTTATAACAACTACTGGGCGGGCGCAATAATGATCCAGGAGCGTCGAAATCCATCGGTGATGGAATTGGCTGATGAAATATGCATTGTTTCATCATTACTGACAAAAAAAGAAAACCCTCCTGGATTACTTTAATTTATCACTAAGCAGGACACGAGCCGTAGGTGAGTGTCTAATATCCACTAAATGCGGGATGCATTCTTAGAGAGATATCGGTAACCCAAATAGCGTCAGGCCGTATTGGCGCATATGCTATTTTAACATTTAACCTATGCGCGAGTCGATTCTTAAAACAACGTCCCTAAATAACGTTAGCGCCAAGCGTTATTTAGGGAGGCTAACGACAGGTATTTGAAATAGCGCTTGATAATTAACATGCCGCGCATGCGCAGAGTGTTTCTATGTTAAAGTTATTGATCAAAATAGCGGCTTCAATGTCTTGATCATTTCCACCACCAATAATTATCGCTTCAAGATATTCATCCATTGCAGAGAGTCTAGTGGAAGTTAAGAAAAAATAATTGTAGATAAAAAAATAAATCTATAGATACACTATTAGGTACCTCAAAATATAAATGTTCGTCTTTTATTTGAACAATAATAATACAAAATATACCGGATATGGTTAAGGCAAACACACAAATTTAATTAAAAACTTACAAGACACACAAAAGACACAATAACTATAAAGCTCGGTTAAGTCACATTTTCGAATAGCGCGGGTAAAAGGTCGCTTCCGATAACTGTTAAATAAAATTGAAATACCGCTTGACGTAAACCCAATAGAGAGATATCGGCAACCCAAATAGCGTCAGGCCGTATTAGCGCATATGTTATTTTGACATTTAACCTATGCGCGAGTCGATTCTTAACACAACGTCCCTAAATAACGTTACCGCCAAGCGTTATTTACGGAGCCTAACGACAGGCGGTATTTGAAATAGCGCTTGATAATTAACATGCCGGGCATGCGCAGAGTTTTTTTATAAAAAAGTTATTAATCAAAATAGTGGCTTCAATGTCTTGATCATTTCCACCACCAATAATGATCGCTTCAGGATCTTCATCCATTGCAGATATTCTAGTGAAAGTTGAGGAAAATTAATTGTAGATAAAATGAATCTGTAGATACACTATTATAGGTACCTCAAAAAATAAATGTTCGTCTTTTATTTGAACAATAATAATACAACAAATACTGGATATGGCTAAGGTAAACACACAAATTTAATTAAAAACTTACAAGACACACAAAAGACACAATAACAATAAAGCTAGGTTAAGGTGACATTTTCGAATAGCGCATAGCGCGGGTAAAAGGTTGCTTCCGATAACTGTTAAATGAAATTGAAATACCGCTTGACGTAATCCCAATACCGCAGGAAGTTAATTACGTTCACAGGCGTTATTCATTTTACCGATATCTCTCTAATACCGCAGGACGTTAATTACTTTCACAGGCGCTATTCATTTGACCGATATCTCTCTTATATGTTTTCTACTCCTGTACTTAATTTAATTTCATCATTAGATATGCACAAGTTTCAATATTCACTGTACGTTGGTTACATATAAATTTTAAGATTTAACAATTATCCATTACGTACTAAGAATTGTGTATTATGCACTATTCGTTGGCTAAACCAGCCTATACAAGTAAACTGTCAAATTTTAATTTAAGATTTGTCAGAAGTAGTCATATTGGATATTGACCGACTATTGGGATGTTGCATTCCTTTGGATGCAAACGTACACCCTGAACAAGATAAATATGACAGCTGCACTAGACGTCTTACTGAGCCTGTCGCCACTTCAAGTCTACTACAAGGCGAAGCCAGGTCAATCACTAATAGTTTGACCAGAGGACAAGCACCCATTAGTCAACTACACGGTAAGGTGTATAACGAGCTATACAAAGAGTTGGGAATCGACCCCATAATGGGAATGCCATCGGACGAGATGATTCCTAAGTATGGCTTCGAGAAAATTTTCAAAACAGTCATAACAGGCAGAGAAGCATGGAAGGAAGGGCCTCCAATTAATGCAGAAATGGCCTGCTACACAGATGGTTCAAAAACCGAGGAAGGTGTAGGAGCAGGAATATACACTGTGTCCGTAAAGTATGGAACAAATTCATTTTTAGCTAAACAGACCATTTTAAGAAATAATCCTGAAACACGTCGATTTTTGATTTTAATTTACCGTATTTTAAAATAATAATCTAATATACAGGGTGAATTACTTTCGAGTAATGACGTCACCGTCATTTTTTTTAAATGGAACACCCCCATTTTGTTTCAATTTTCGGATTACTCTAGCTGAGCTGATTCCAAAAATGTATCACATGTTGATTCCAATTGGTACAGGGTGAACAAAAATACAATAGTTTTGTGTGTGCTCATAAAGTAACGCGTAACATTCTTTATTAGTTAAATTAACAATATTATCAAAAATACTTATGAAATACATGACTTTATAAATGTTCGAACTGCAGCCCTTGCTGTATTTGATAATATTGTTAATTTAACTAATAAAGAATGTTACGCGTTACTTTATGAGCACACACAAAACTATTGTATTTTTGTCCACCCTGTACCAATTGGAATCAACATGTGATACATTTTTGGAATCAGCTCAGCAAGAGTAATCCGAAAATTGAGACAAAATGGGGGTGTTCCATTTAAAAAAAATAACGGTGACGTCATTACTCGAAAGTAATTCACCCTGTATATAAGATTATTATTTTAAAATACGGTAAATTAAAATCAAAAATCGACATGTTTCAGGATTATTTCTTAAAATGGTCTGTTTAGCTAAAAATGAATTTGTTCCATACTTTACGGACACAGTGTATATAGCCATGCCAAAGACATGAGTAAGGCAAGAGTTTGACGAAAAGTCCATTGCCATATACTCCGACAGCCAACCAGCTATAAAAAGCAATCAGTTCCGAGCAGATAAATTCCAAACTAGTTTGGAGACGCTACAAGCTACAAGAGCAGGGCAGTCATAATAGATTGTCCTTAGCCTGGGTACCAGGCCACTCAGAACACAAGGGCAATGAAGAGGCAGACTTACTATCCCGAGAAGGGGCACTATGTGCTCCCATTGGCCCATAACCTTTCTGTGGTATAGCGAAAGCGCCGTAAAAAACAAATAGCAGTACTTGGATAAAAAAGCAGTCTCGAGAATGGTGGAACAAGGAGCTCTTGGCAAGGCATTGTAGACTTAGGTACCCAAACACATGAATAACATCGGATTGGCAGACACAACCATATGCAGGTTTTGCCAAGATGAGGAAACCTCAACACGTATACTGTGCCACTGTGAAGCCCTGACTAGGTAGATGTCTTCGACGATAGGGGAGGAAAAACCACAACCCTCCATATGGAGGACCTGAGGTTTTGAATTCGAAGTCTAGTAATAAGGACGGGTCTAGACAAGGAACTTAGTGCGTGCAGTCCCTCCGCGCGGAAGAAGTATCTTTATAGTTCGTAATGTGGAAATGAAAATAGGAAAGGGTAGAAATTGATTTTTAGTGAAATCATATTGTTTCTTTAAGACAAACTTCATTAACATTGCTTACAATTCACAATTTATCGCATCTTTTAATTATCATTTTCGAGTGGAGAAATATCCAAATCTATAACATTTACAATGGGATTATGATAAATAAAGTAAATTATATGTGTATCAAACAAACTAAAAAAACAAGTAAATGAAATAATGAATATTATAAATTAAAATAGAACAACAAATACGTATTTCAGATAATTTCACGACGCTCACACTGTTTACTTCGCTGCATAGCAAGAATACCACGCGCATGTGCTTGGGATCTACCGACTCACTCTCTTTCTCTCTCCTACTTTCTACCTTTGTGTATCTTTATTTCTCTCTTTAACGTTTAACGCACCCTTGTTGGAAATCGCATTAGAAGTATCACTGCCATCTGTTATCGAATGCCGAAGGTTTTGGTCGTATAAAGAAAATTCCAAAAAAGGAATTTTTTAGTGAATTAAATTTTAAAAGTTACCTTATTTAAGAAAAAAAGTTTACTTACACTATATTTTTTTGATGAATTCCGAAGATTTTGGTCATGTGAAGGAAATTTCAAAATTGCAGCTTCTGAATAAATTACTTTTAAAAAAGAATACTTACACTGCCATCTGTCATTGAATGCCGAAGGTTTTGGTTATATGAAGAAAATTCCAAAAAAGGGAGTTTTTCTGAATTACATTTTAAAAGTTACTTTATTTAAGGAAAAAAGTATACTTACACTATCATTTTTTGTTGATAAATACCGAAGATTTTGGTCATGTGAAGGAAATTTCAAAATTACAATCTCTTAATAAATTACTTTTTAAAAAGAGTACTTACACTGCCATCTGTTCGCCTCGTGTCATAATTTTCATTCTCGTGCCTTAATAGTTATCACTATAATCCGCTAAACTAAAAGAAATTTGTTAGTGCTTTATAGTAAAAATACCGAAGGACTCACTCTCTTTCTCTCTCCTACTTTCTACCTTTCTCTCTTTAACGTTTAACGCAACCTTGTTGGAAGTCGCATTAGAAGTATAACTTCAAAAATTAAGTATAAAAGATTACTTAGAAACGAAGCAATCACAAAATTATCTAAATCGATCGACGTTAGATATTGTTCTCCTTTCTTACCTTATTGTTCAACCTCCAAAGAGGTCTGTTTATAATATAATAAGTGTTCTGGGGGCGCCCGAATTTCAGTTTTACCCGGAGCTCCGAAATCTCTAGGGTAGGCTTTGCCGGACTCAAAAGTTAAGTTGTTGTTCGGTTGCGTTCAGGCGGGATGCTGGCCTTCTGACTCTCAACTGGTGAGCATCAGACACAGTGTGCAATAGTGTATTCTTTGCTCACTGTCAAAGTGTTAGGTATTAGGTTTGGTTTTTTCGGTGATAAACTATAATAATGGAAATAAACCTAGAGGATTATAGAGTTGTAACAAATGATTAAATGATTCCATCCAATGACACTGGGAGAATATTATTAGAAAGTTGGGTTGTGTTCCACCGCAAACTCAGCAATGCATTTAAACGGAACTCAGCTGTTGATTTCCAGCACATTCAACACCCACACAGCCAAAACACGTTTCACAGATGTATCGAAGATATCTATAGCGAGATATTGTATATCGCATAGACATCTACAAATATATATGAGACATGAATGAGATATCTCTAAGATATCTTTATGTCCGCCTTGTATACGTCTCAAAGATATTATGCTGAGATATCTCGGAGATTTCTTTAGATATATTAATTGCCAACGTCGTTTCGACCGCGGTTATAGTCTTCATCAGAACTTAAAATGTAAAACAGGTAACATCAACCCATCTTGTAAAATTCAGTACATTCACTTTAAAGATTTGGTTAAAGTTTTAAAAACATACAAAGCAGATTAAAATGCAATATTGTATTTTATTTTTCGTTTTGTCTGTTTCTAAAACTATTTTAACCAAGTGTTTAAACATCAAAACACTTATTACATTGTACAAGACCGGTGGACATCACTTGTTTGATGAAGACTGTAACATGGTCGAAACGTTGGCAATTAATAATTTCAATAAGTCGAAAATGTGCTTTTTAATGAATATGCACTAATACATTTCTCTTTATATATTCAAAAAAACTAACTCTGCCACAATAAACAAATAACATGTCATATACAGCTTAACAATTAATTTATTGCACACAAAAATTCGAGGCTTCTATTTAAACATATCTGATAACATAAACTCTAAACTCTCTTCAAAACTATTATTAGGAATGTAAGTACATATATTAATTGGTTCAAGTGATTTTAAATAAAACATTAAATCCTGAAATTAA
This sequence comes from Lochmaea crataegi, assembly GCA_947563755.1. NCBI lineage: Eukaryota > Metazoa > Arthropoda > Insecta > Coleoptera > Chrysomelidae > Lochmaea > Lochmaea crataegi. The sequence goes on along the minus strand of OX387423.1, from coordinate 6,417,516 downwards.
AAAAAACAAAACACAAAAGAAATTGAAGCTAATCAGTCCTATTATCTTTTTTTTCTCTATCTCTTCTTAATGTTCCTAATCTTAACCAATTTTTAATAACTTCTGATATTTCAGAGTCGGTTGCCATTTCTTGATCCTTTTTACTGCGAACAGCAACTACAAACGAATAAATATTAATTATTATCGAAGATTCTAGAAATTAACTATGATGATTAAAGGGTTGTAACAAAAAATGTATTCTTTTAAAGTGGATGTGCATGCCATAATTATTTGATTTGACATTTTCATCAAAACATCTTTACACTTCTTATGGAAAACAAAGCGCACAAACTGATTTATTTTTTACTTTATTCACATTTCCACCTACAATGATAGAATCTAAAATAACTTTAATACCAATTTGTAAAAAATTACTAATTGTTCATGGTGGGTAATACAACATTAGTGTATACTGTGTAGTCAGAACCCTTACCTTGTATTACTTTAACTATCTCTAGTTCAAAGAATGCTCTCTTTTTCTTTGCTCCGACCCAGCTGTATTGAGCAGCAACTGTATTAGTTATCAAACTTATTAAAATATTTACAATGGAAGTCTTGAGATTTTTCCCCAACATAAGCCGACTTCTCCGAATCTAAAACAAATAATCAAATTTAGCACAAGTTTAGCAACCATTTAATTTTTATGAAGGAGATGGAACAAAGTGATTTATTACCACACATTTTCGGAAATTATCATTCGTTTTGAACAAGGTGTTAACATTGTCCATATCTTCACAGTTGTTGATGGGAAATTTAGCATCATACAATTCATTATTAAGAGGGTCTTCATTTTCCACCTCTATCTGCTTAATATTAATCCCCTGTTCAATATTATTAATTCTATCCAGTAATTCTTGCTGAAGAAGTGATAATGCCACGACTTTTCGTTGAATATATTTCAGGATGTCCAAGCTTTGCTGCTGAAAATCTAAAAAATAAACTTTTTATTTCTATGACTTATAAATTAAATTTTACCTATATACAGATTACAAAACATTTACTAACTTAGTGATTCTGCTGTATCTTGCTCATCCCGTAGCACAAATTTATTTGATTTATTTGATACACATTTTGAGGATTTAATAACTTCTTCAATTATTTCATGGCTATTTTTTTTGGTACTTCCATGTTTTATAAATTTTTCTGTAGTTGCACTAGACAAACCACTACCTGAAACAGTCATAAAAATCAATTTAGGTCAAATTCACAATGTATGTCCTCAAAAAAATATTGAATTCACCTTAAAAACCATCCCAAACAATGACTTACATGTGTTTTTTAGAAATTTCGGATATTTAATTTCTTCGGCCAACAATGTTTGGTCTAATAATTCATCATCTGATGAGCTGATTACTCTTGAAGCTCTAACCCTTCTTTGTTTTCTTTCTTCCTCTTCATCTGTTGTACCAACTTCAGTTTCTTCCTCATCTTCTTTAGCTTTTTTTAACCCATATTCATAGTCATCTAGAAGAACAGAGTATTGTATCAGACATGTTTCTTTTGTGGTTAATCTCTATCAACAATAAAGTATCACTGACACAGTATTTCAATGTGGTCTCACCTGTACTATATAAAACCCTCAAAATTTTACATTTTTCCCAATCTGGATTCGGTGGTAATTTATTTTTGACGGAGGAATAATATTTACTCATAGTTTTAAAATTTGGCCAAAAGGCTTCATTACCCTGAATCCAAACATTAGGGATCAGCTGCACTCCATCATCAAATTCTACTACAGTGTATTGTTTGTTCATTTTGAAATCTACAACACAAAAATCAATGTAAAGCTGTACATTTTTTATTTCCATTTTTTAAATATTAGTTGCAAATTATAAAAAATACATACCTCACTATGAAGTAAAGGGATAACAACAAAATTGTTATTATTGTATGGCAATTTCATACACTTCTGCTTAACAGTATTTAAAGGCCAAGTTTTAAGTACCGATAAGTGTGAAACTACAAAAATATTAAGAATAGAAGAAGCACATGGTTTTTCATACAAGTTTTCTTTCTTTATAAATTCCCTCCCTATTAACAAAATGCAGTGATTTTCATTGGAGTAGGCAATATTTTCTAGGAGAACGACACTTCCATTTTTACATAAAAAACAATTATCTGCTGTTGAGGAACATTTTAAAATAAACAGATCATTTTGTATTACATCATACTGAGGATCTGAACATCCATTTATAAGAGGCCCATGAGTATGTAAAGTTTTATGTAATACTGAAAAATCAGAATTTTCCTGACTAGGTACAATTTTATTTTGAATTCCTACTGCTTCTAATTCAGTAGTACGAAAAAATAACTGTTGAAGGGGACGTTCTGATTTTCGAATTAATTTTTTTATTGAAAACATAAAATTTTCAAACTTAAAAGCACTGAAAAAATCTAAATTACCATAATGTTTTACATCCTCAGCAAGGTGCAATACATTATGAACATTATGTGAAACATTGTATTTTTTATAAATTTTTTCATATGTAGACACAAAAATACGCAATAATTCATTTGCATATTCAACTGTTTCAATAGCTGCATTTTGAATGCAAAGTATTCTAATTGCCACATGTAGCACAACAAAATTTTCAAAAATTTGATTTCTCAAAATGCCTGAAAAACAAACAGGACCTATAAATATAAAGCAACAACATACGAAATTCTGTTGCTTTATATAATTTGATATATTCTAAGGAACGGGGCTTTCTAACAAATTCCTTCGGTATATGATGCTTTAACAATTCAATTTTCTGTGATATAGCTTTAACATGAGAACTTCTTAATCGGAATGATAAATCACCTCCCAACCACAACAACAAAAGTCTTTTAGTAACTCCAAGGCACAAAAGGTGCATATAATCTAATGGAACACCTTTTACTATATCAAAATTGGGAATATTTTTTATAATGGTTTCATTAATATGATATTCCTCATCACTATTAGCCCTAAACCCTGTATCTGTTCTTTTATGAAAGTTATTCCCAGGAAAGCAAACTCGATTATTTAAGAAAATACCATTTATTAAACATTTTGTACAGCTTGAGTATCCACTATGTCCTTTTATGCCTAATACAAATGACTTAGCAGGAACATCACAAATTATACCCTTGAGAGAAAAAGGAATGTTCTTGTTATTTATATATAAGCCATTATTTACTAATTCAATACATTCATTAACAAAATCAGATAAAAAAACGTTAGAATCTTGTGGTTTTTGAGGACCAACATATGCCCCTATAATAAAAACATTTGATAATCCATATATATTTCCTAAAATTGGCCATAAAGCATTAGTAGATGATCTACTTAGAGGTAAACCATCAATGTTTATGAATAATTCAATCTGTTCAAAATTTATATTCACAATCTTTTCCAAATTTTTCTTTAAACCAAAATGACAATATTGCCCTGGATACACTGTTTTAAGTGGACATTTTCTCGCTGTATGTAATAATGTTCTACTATCTCGTGGTAGGTCAGAAAAGCACTCATGGTTTTGTAAAATGTTTAACAAACTATTTAGGGCCATATGAGATATATTGTTTGTGACTGCCCAGTTAACTAAACCTAACGTTACATTGGCAGCTTCTGTGTTATTTTGGGTAGTATCAGTAGCCACATTTAAAATATGTGTACAATCATTTATTGCCTCTGAGTTAATAAGTAATGGGGTCTCTTCACTTTCATGATTTTGAGTTAAATTACATTCATCATTACTCGATTCATCCATATTAATATCCGATTCAAATGTATCCAGATTATTATTAGGAGCAAGAGGCATTTTTATTACTTGTTTTTCAGGTTGTATTACATTAATTTTTCTTTGAACTAGACGACGCAAATGTCTTTTACTTACAGTACTAACCGTTTTATATTTAGGCATGATTGAATTTTAAAAGAAAGAAAACTAATAGATATAAAAACAAACCTCCCGAATATCACACTATAGGTAGGTACTTTATCACTTAGCACTTTAACTGTAATTTAGCTTAATTTGTTTGATTCACAGATAATATATATTAAAAAAAGGTTTGATTGTCGTTTGCACCTATTCACACATGTTACAAGTCACAAAAAGAGAGGTTATGTTTCAATTCCCGCGGCAACTATGTCCTTACCGTTACCAGAGACACGTTTCTATGCACGTTACACGCAGACGCAAGTTACGAAAGTAATGTCCACATTTGTCTGGTAATTTCTGTCTGTGATACGTCTCTGAGATATGGAATGTATGGATGAATAAAAATCAAGTGCAGCAACATTGCAATCAGACAGAAGAGTGACAGAATTGTTTTAGAAATATGTCGGAAATATCTCGAAAACTACAATAATCTTTAAACATTTTTTGATAAAATACTTGAATGACTCGGAGATATCACGGAAATGTCTCGAATATATGAAGAAGCTTTTAGACCATTTCTTAATATCTCCGAAATATCTCAGAAATATCGCAAAATATCTGAGATATTGTGATTTAAATGAGATCTTTTTGAAATATCTCCGAGATATTTGGTGCTGTGTGGGCATGTTTTGTGCTTAGTTTCAACCGTTGGGCCCGGCTGAACACACCCATATATACTATATGATTTATCTTTTTTTCTGTGCGCTTTCCTTAGTTCCTTTTGCAATATAAAATAATTTTATTTATGTAAAAACATTCATACTAACAATAAATTTGAATTTGTGAAACCAGTCACATTTTATTAAATTTAAATTAAAAATACATAAATGTTTCAAATTATTTATTTAGCTATATATGGTAAATATGAGATAATCTGACAACATAAAATCAGGTTATACATATTGAAATTAAACTACAAATAACTCAAATATATGGCACATATGTGATTGTTTTAACGGCGTTATTTGTGTAATGTATGGAGGGTAGAAGGAAGGAGCACCATCTGAATGTATTAAAAAGTGTCCATCGAAAGGAAGCAAATTAAGGTGGCGCGATAGTAGCAAGTGGAAAGATTTTAAAAACAGCGCCATGAATTATTAGAGTAAGATACAAAATTAAAAAAGGAAATACTACGTAAATAATTGAGATTTTAAATACTGCATATTTCTCAACTACACAAGTCACGAAAAATACTAAATTTTTGAACCCAGCACACTTCACTCGGTTTATAACCCTAAATTCACATCATTTCCATTAGCTACACGAGCGCCATTTCGGTGAATCTTCGAATTATAATTTGCTGTTTACAGGAGGACACTTTTTCAACTTGTCACCCATATAAGATGGTGCTCCTTCCTTCTACCCTCCATAGTGTAATGTTAGAATAAAATAACGTCTTTTAGAGAACTCTAACCAAAACTACTTGAATAATAAACAAAGAAGAAGAATATAAACCGTCAAAATCCTAATCATAGGTTACGTAGCCAGAGGAAAAATTTTTTTTGATTCGGAAGACATTCATATCTATTTTTGAAAGGTAGATAACCTATGAATATGATTTTGCTTAAAATAGGAGTTTAAACAACGAAATAAAACCATAGTGTTTAGTATTACTATAGTAAAGCGCATTACTAAAAAGTTTTTACTTAAAGTTAAGTACCCCAGTTTGCTTGATTATATTTTAGTTTCGTGTCCATTGATTCATAAAATTAGGTCTAGTTCTAGATGAAAAAAGATACAAAACTTGATAATATATACCGGTGGATTATTAAAATAGATGCTTCTGAGATATAGGGAGCTACAAATTTAGTTTTATAAATCTGTCGCGTTTGTTATTATTTTAAAAAATATGTTGAATGTTAACAACAAATAATGTACTTCAAGTGAATTTGTGTGTAATCCTAGTAGGTACATCTGCAAGCATTCTCTTATACTAAACATTAATGCCTACTTTCACTGGTTTCAATATAAACTAAAAAAAGGCTCTTCTAGCTTGTGATCTGGTTTGGTTTGTTCTGCTATGTATGGGATAAGTTGAATGTTTTTAAAACGACCCAATTTTTATATTTCATGTATATTGTCATAAGAATGCCCCTGAAACTTTTGAATGGGTTGATATATTTTGTTCAAATTTTGGTGGGCTGTACTCGTTTTTGTCCAATTTCAAATTTTTCACATTAAAAATTTTAATGGAGCACCCTGGATATTTTTACATATTTTGGTTTTAGGAATTAAATCACATACAATTTATCCATCAAACGCCATTTTTATTGTTATTTAATCTTAGATTGTTTGGACAAAAATCAAAGATGTCCATGATATTGGTGTAACGTTATTTGTTCGACTGAAACAATTTCCTTTCTCTGTCTGTATGTTCACTTGGCAATTCAATTTTTGAAACCTTGCCTAATATAAACTTAGGAAGCAAGTTGAACATTTTAACTTTCTGCTTTAATTGGGAACTGAATTGTATTTATACATGGTTTAATTAGTACTTGAAAGAGCTATTTAAAATACCGGGTGGCTCAAGCAAATCTCTATTGAAAAAATAAGTTTCCATCGTTAATAAAATTTCAAGGAAATGAATAATTTGAAAAAATAATATTATAGGACAAATTTAAGGTCCATTATTTGAATTTCAGATGACCTTACAACAACATAAGATTTAAAAATATTGAAATTGACAGGCGAATTATATGTAATCAAAACCGGGATATCTGAATATGTCAAAATATACAGGGCGTCAACCCTTCAGATGCGAAAAAATTCAAAATTGGCCCCAATATAAATCACCCATTTCTTTCTATTGACCCATTTAAAAGTTACAGAGGTGGCCTATAACTCATTTACACTATGTTCAATTTTCGGCAAATGCATTTTTTTTAAAACTAAAACTGTTTTTTCAATTGTATATTTAACAACTTGACAGGCGAAACTGTTCAAAAAGGGAGAATAGACAACTTCATTTGAAATAGACCATTCCCCTGTAAAAGCATTCGTTAACCTCTTGCTTTGAGCCCCAATTTACGAATATATTTCTAAATTGATTCTGACTGGTGTAAACTCCATTCCACTTCTTTTTGCATTCTGTAGCCTGTGAATTAGTTTTATCAAGTTTAACATGGTGAGCTGGAAACAAAAGTTGATTTGTGTCAAATGTTAAATTAACCTGCCAATCTCTTAGATGTTGCCGATTTTACAAACAAACAATTATGTAAAAAGTAATAAGAGATAGAACCAAAAAAAGCTGACAAATCAACAACTTTCAAAAAATACATGAATAAATTAGGAAGTACCTGTTAAAATCGGTATTGCTGACGTCACGAGGCACCCGTTTAATTCTGCCTACTAAGTATTTTAAGTTAGCAGCATTGTTAAGTTGACAATAAGAACGATATAGAAGGATACTGTGTGAAATCGTAAAATAAATTCATATATAATATCACAAGAGAAAAAAATTTGTTCGGCAAAATTTTTAAAAGGTATGAAAGTTTGTTGCTGGGCAATTTCGCGAATGGCATTTTTGACAAAATCACGAGCCATAAGGAGAGTGATTTTATCAAAAATTTCATGAATAAAACCTTGAGAACAATTTTGCCTACACAATTTTTTCTCGAGTGGTATTCGACAAGAAATTTCACGAGAAAAAGACAAAAACAATAGAATTAGAGAACTTTTATTTAACAATTGAGCATAAACAAAAAAATTATACTTGCGGTATGTTTGAACTCGTACTAGGAGAATTTACTTGATCTCGTGCTTTTTCTCTTAATTAATTTTAAATGATGTTCAGAGTCCAACTGCGAATAAGGTTTTAAAGAGTTGGCATGCGAATGTCCTGTTAATTTGATTATTTCTTGTTCTCCAACACCCTTTTTGCAAGGGCAGAAATAGTGGAAGAGCGATGTGAATGGTTTTGTTTCTTTAAATTTTTTGGTATTTACGCCAATTTTTTCTGCCGAGAGTTTGGTCCATTTTGACATGCTGTTGATTCCAATAGGCATGTTTTTGTACTAAATTCCTTTTTTTCAATTTGGATGGACTGTCAAAAAAGCCTCTGTCACTTGTATTTCTGGATTGGTATTTCTTTTTTACAACAATTTTCAAAATAGACGAGTAGGTCAAAAATCTTTGTTAGTGTTGTTTCTTACCAACCATTTGCTACTGGCCAAGGCTTTTGCACCTCCTTGTGTGAATATAGGATTGTATTCGAAACGTCCCGTGAATTCTCCTTTTATGTATAATTCTTGTTGGAAAGGATCTACTTTGCAGTTCACTGCTTCGTTGCATCGCCAGGCAAGTTCAAAAGAAAATAAGTGAAATCTTTTTTCTGTAGGCCGTTCTGTAGGTCTTCGTCATGAATTTTTATCATTTTCAATCATTATTGTGTTGAAAGGGCTTTCGAACTTTCTTTTCTTTTCTGTTGGTTACCTTGAAGTTGTTTTCGTTTTGATTTAAAAACAATGTCGGTAAATGGTCTATTTTTATATTAAATTCTTGATAGTAGGTACTTTTCTTGTAGCATCTGCGCCGTGGTGTTCCATATGTTTTTGATACTTGGCTCTTTGTAGTCCTCTTATCTCTTATCAATAAAAACTGCGAAAACTGTCGCCAACAGGAAGCTTTGGAGACACACTTATTTGGAGATATATTCTCTGACACTGCCTTTTTAATTTCTGCAATGGATTGTGTTCCAAATCTGTTTTTTTCTTCATGTTTGAACTGAACTAATCTAACAAGAAATATCACAATGACATTTTATATAAATATCAGAACCATGGTAACAAAATTTGCTTTGATTAATGCACCTTGAAAAAATTAAAATTTTGTCACTTATAATTACACGAGAGCTTTTTTTTTGTCGAAGTAAACTTGACATGTATCAATAAGAATTTTGTTGCCTGGCAATTTAACGAAAAAAACTGCCTCTGAAAAAATTACGAGTCCGTAGGACGAGTAATTTTTTCTGGCAGTTTTTTGAGTTGATTTACCTAATGGCAACAAAATTCGAATTATAAATGTCAAGTTAAAAAGCAAGAGTGTAATTCGGTAAGACAATTTAATGAATATGTAAATCAATAAATTAAAAAATGAGATGTAAATTTCTTAAACTGTATGTCCGTGAACGGATTAAAAATTCTTTTATAATCTTTAAAGTACTTCTCTTGTAACATTTTTGCTGAAGTGTTCCAAATCGTCTTGACTGCACTCTCTTTATAATCTTCTCCATTGTTCTTCTTCATGTTGAATGCCCAGTCAGATAAAATAGAACCTAACTCTTCAGTGGAAGTTTCTGCAATGAGTTCTTTTTTTTCCAAACAAAACATCGCAAATTGTCGCCAAAGTGATGTAGTTGAATTCACAGTCTGAGAAAAATTGACATAACGTCATCAAAAATTTGTTTACAATGCTGGTTGTCATGCTTTCAAAAGTTAGGTTCCGTTATTGTCGCTGGAAAAGTAAGGGCAAACTTTTTTCGCTGTCATAATGACAAAATCACGCGGCTTATGGGATTTTTTATACATGAATTAAATTGTCACTGTAAAAATCACATGTGAATTTTGTCAAGGTAATTGCAGGTAACTTTTTTGTCAGTAGAAAACATGCCGTTGCTATGGTATTTTGCCAGTGAAAAACACTCTAGTGAAATAGTCTATCAAATAGTATCCAGCATGGATACAGTTTTAAATGCTGAATGGTCTTTAAAGCCTAAAAGATAATATACCATACAAATGATGAATTATTCATTATTGACAAATTTCTAAACGACGTTAAGAATAAATAGGGAGGGTAAAACTTTGTATCGGCTTTTAAAATCTATCGGTTATAAGTACAAGAAAATTAATGAGCGGGAAATTTTAATTGAACGAAAACGCGTTGTTTCCCCTGTTGTTTCGGACAAAATTTCAGTTTTAAGGAAATTTATTGGACACTTTAAACAATAAAAGAGAAGAATAGTGACTTAATTGAAAAGTGGGTGTTTAACAAACAACTTCTGCCTTTATCCAACATGTAAAAAAATATGTGTAAGACACCAACAATTTCAAAAAATTGGTATTGCTGGAATGGTTGACCAAACCACGGCATTACTTTTGACAGTGAAATGGCGAAAAAACAACTAAACAAACCTTTCCGACAAGAAATATTATATTGTAGACGAAATTTTGGAAGAGCATGATCGTTAATATCGATCCTTTTGAATTGGTTTTTAAGGACTATGAGAATAAGAACATAAGTTTAGTCCAATCCGATAAAAACCGAGTTAAGAACTTTTATGTACGAAGCTCTTTCCAAATGTACACCAGACATGTGGACAAATTTTTGTAGACATCCCGAAGTACTAATACTGACTGTTTGGACCGAATACATGGGAAGTATTTTTCCAAGATATTCCAGCTGCTATTATTTCGCTGCTGAATATTTCTTATTATGAAAGTGAAATAATGGAGGGGAATAGTGAGGGTAGGCAAGTATTACATATCAACTTATACTTCGGAGTTAAATACCTCCGTTGTGTTGAGAGATACGAGAAAAAGTTTCATATGAAAGTTATAGACAGGGTCAAGCAAAACATTTTTTAATTCGTTTCGAATTTACGGTTACAGCATATCAACGTTATGTTTTTTTGAATGCAATACTCTAAAGTCGTTCTCGCTTTCCTGCACGTTAATTTAGATTCAAGGGATAATCAGACTTGGAAGTGGCCTAGCCGTGGAACAATTCTTTTAGTTTTTTTGTCGGAATAGTAGTTGCCGGTTTAAGTTAGATTCAAGGGTTGATCAGACTTGCAAGTGGCCTAGCTATAATTTGTTTGATTACCCGGCAGATCTAAATTGTGCATTAGCGACCCCGTTAAACCTGGCAGATTTGAACTGTATTTGATAATCTGACCGACCTTTACTGTTACGTCCGTTAATATCCCCGGTATAGGTAATAAATACCTTATTTCTCTTCCCCGTTATTGTGCGTATCCCTGTAGAATTACCAGTAAAAGCGACCACATAGTATTAATAAACTGAATTCCTGCTGCCTTCGTTATCAACCGTAACATATGAATCGGAGGACCGATTTTTGACTCGTCCGTGTGATAATTAGTTAAATTAAATTCAACAAGACCCCTGGAATTTTCCTCTCTTGACTCTTGACGCTAAGGGTCAAGGGGCCATGGAGCAAACTACGTTACGTTACGTTACGTCTGGCGTCCGAGATTTAAGCCGAATTTTGCATCAAGGGTGTCCATAGTGACGTGTGCGTATGGCAGGAGCCACGTGTAAGAAGGAAAGCACGTTACAAAATACGTAAGATTTTGTAGGAAACCATTTGCTTGATCTATTGCGAATTTTAGCACCTTAACACCACCTACTGAGATGCGAAATGAAGTGGAATGGAGTATAAAAGTATATTACTTTGATGTATAGGTACCAGCTTTTTGTGACGTCCTGTATATTTTAAAATATAGCTCAAGTGAATGGAAATGTTGTCTTATAGTTTAACTATTGTGGACCGAGGCTTCACAGGTAGACCAACCATCAACTTGAAACGCACACTGTATAAAATCAGAAGATTGTAATGGCTTACACATGTAATAATTAAAAATAAAAATAAAGCTACACTTGAAATATTTATCTGCATTTAAATAAGCAGCTTAAGCAAGATGAAACAGTAACAGTAACTTATCTACTAATAACATACACATGGTAAATATCACGACGAAGAACTCTTATAAAAATCATTTCTTTTTCATTACATACATAATGTCCGTATAAAAATGTTCCCAAAAGTGTACACTTTTGATTTTTATACCTTAAATACAAATTAAATTTAATTTTGTTTAGGAACTTCTTAGAGGTTTACAAAATTTAATATAACTGAAAAAATGTTAAGAATGATCAGGCTTTTCTTATTTTGTAAAAACAAGAGATCGCCGATATTTAAACTTAATTATTTTTACAATAACAAAATAAAAATCCACACGTTTTGGGAAACTACCTTTTAAAGAAGTTCCTCTTGATATGACAAAGACAAAGCACATATATTATAATAATTATTTTATAAAAAGCATTTGTAACTATACTTAATTCACAAAATAAGAAAACAAGAAGTGAGATCGGTATGTTCTATAGAGTTTATGTGTAAAAAAATATATTATAACTAATTTTTGGTAAGTAGTAGTATCACGGGAATAGTTGAATTAAACATTATACTTGGAACAAGTTTTCACTGAAGGTTAAATAGTAACTGGAACTATCTATTTAAACATATATATTTAATTTTCATTTTGTACTTATCGACAATACTGTATCTCACTTAAAGTTTGTATTTTTGAAAAAAATTGTATACAGGGTGTGTCGCAACAAATTTCAATTTGAATATCAAAAATCACATAATTTTAACAAAAATACTGTTATAATTTTTATTCTCAATATGGAATATGCACAGTTTCAAAACTTAGGGCGCTGTGAACACCTTGAGTACCGGTCCGAATAGTGTTTATAGCACTGCTGTGCTGTGGGAAGCGGTGTGACGTCATCAACAAAATCGGGCAAATTTTGTAATAGGGCAATTCCAGTCGCCTGAGGAATCTGATGATAAACAAGCGTTCTTTGCGCAACAAGTGGTTCTTAATAGTTATTTTGATAGTGTTTGAGTTCATTTATTTTTGATTTGGTGCTTTCTTCGACATTGTTTTAATTGCTTTTAGGTATTCTAAAAGCTATTTCTGACTGTTTATAATAAAAAGGATCATTAAATCAATACAAAACAACTAAATTACAAATCTAAAATCTATCCAAATAATTGTTTATCCTCAGGGCGACTGACATTAGTGTCAACTTGTCAGTTGGTGGACATGCCATATAATATCCTCTAGAACCTAACCTACTCGCATCTATAAATATTGCACGAAACGCGGTGCCCAATTCCATATAAAAAAGTGAACATAAAAAATGTTTTTATAGTAGAACTACCTACAAATACAGTATACATTTACATTATAAAATATAGTAATAAAAACACAATACAATGATAAAAATGAATACAATAATAAAAAGATAATTTCATAAAAATGGTCAAATGGTCATCCTTTAATTGATTAATAGAGTTACTGAAAATCTGTTAACTATTAAGAGAATGTGCTAGTCTCATGGCTCTGGGCAGGAACGAGTGGAAAGCATAATTGTATCGATGGAAAGGCACATTAAATGTTCTCACCTGCCTAGTTTAGCGAGGTGACACGGACAGGCAGATCGTATTAAGAAGCTGTGGACAAATACCATTTAAGACGTTGAATAGCAATAAAAGGTCTTTCTGTTTTCTACGGCTCTCGAGAGAAGAGATGCCCAATTGATGCTGCCATGTATTGTATTCTCGATAAGCATTAAGCTTAAATGCTATATAAAGAAAGAAAAATTTTTGAATTTGTTCAAACTTCCTTATGTGAGTAGGGTAAACTGGTCCCTAGTGGGAATTTCACTCTCCTGGCTATTTTATCGTTGTGGTAGAGCTATATGTTAGTGTGTGTGTTATCATAACAGTGACGCCTTTGAATCTTTTGTTGGTTTTCCATCAGCTGAAAATTTTTATTTCCATGTTCAGATTTTTTCGAATAATCCGCCGAAATGTACCCTTTCTAACAAGAATTTTGTATCGATATCTAAGACATACATAACCTCAATATTGTGTTATTCTCTTTATACCTAGCTCTACCACTTTGATAAAATTTTTGGTCATTTGTATTTTAATGCACCATTGTCCATAGTGGGAAAAAATAAGTGGTCCATACTGGGATATGATAACATAATGCGGTCCATGCTGAAATATGCTACAACATGCTAAAAATTTTCATTCTTTGCAGAATTGAATATGCCGAGACATCCAAGATCCCAACTGTTAGCAGTTTTTGAAAAAAGCAGAGAAGATCATGAAGTATATCCAAGGTCTTCTATGCATTCTGCAGTGAAAGATGTAGAAAATCAAATGGCATGTTTTAAGCAAGTCAGCTTTAAGCGGAAAGTTCAAATTAGCTAATGAAGAAAATACAAATGATTTTGAATTTGGACGAAGCCATGGTTTCAAACCAATATTTACAAGTAGAGAGGAGCAGCTATTAAGCGAGTATATAATTGAAGCTTGTGAAAAAATGTGCTACAGCTTAACATTATTAAATACTCGTGAATTAGCTTATAAGTATGCCATTACTAATACTAAAACGGTGCCTCGAGCTTGGTGCTAGAAGAAACGAGCTGGAGTCGAATGGATGAATAATTTTAGGAAACATAATATCCAGTCGAACCAAATATACAATTGTGATGAGACTGGTGTCACTAATGTGCATAAACTCGGGAAGGTACTTGCTAACATTAAACAAAAACAAATAGGAAAAGTGACAAGTGCTGAACGAGGCACATTAATAACAATGTGCACCGCAATATGCGCTAACGGAACTTTTGTGCCTCCATTCTTTGTATTCCCAAGGGAAATATTTAAGCCTTTCATGCTTACTGGACCTCCTCTAGGCAGGGCCCCCGCAAGGCTGAGCGGTGCCCGCGTGCGGAACATTATTTTGGCGCCCTTTATTGATGTACGAAATCCAGTTATAAAAAAAATATGGTTTTTTTATTTTATAATAAAACAAACGAACAGCAATTAAATTATTAATTAATAATAATAATTAATAAATAAAATCGATTTTGTCAACCATCTCCTGCTCTATAGCTAATATTGCTAGCCCAGATAGTCTCTCTTGATGCATAGTTGATCGAAGACAATTTTTTATTATTTTTAATTTTGAAAATGACCTCTCCCCAGAAGCCACAGATACTGGTAAAGTTAAGAGTATTCTTAAGGAAATTGTAACATTTGGCAGAGATGGTTTAAATTGTGTTCAAATATATATTGCAATATATCCAGAGGATTTGAAGAATGAGGAATTGAAAATGACTTTGAAGCTTTAATCTCATTAAACAATACATCTGCCTCAATATCAGCCTCCTTCAGTAAGCTTGGCAGTTATTTAGAAGATCATCGTCACATAATGTATATTACTAAAAAAAAACATGGTCATAATTAGAGATCATATCAAATCTATTTAAAGAACTTAGTACTTGATCAATTATTCTTGAAAAAAAATTAACTTTAAACGCGGTTTTGGGATTTTGAGGTAGAGTTCTTGTACTATATTTAAAAAGTTTACTGTTTCATTTGATACTTTAGCAGCATCATTTACTGCTAAATTTAAGCTATGTGCATGAAAATTTTATATGTCGTGGCACCAAAATAAATATTTCTCACATTGGGTCGGGTGAATAAAAACAAGTGAACGCTTTTACCAGTCAATCCGAAAGTTAATACTTGTTAATCCTTAACAAACTAAATGTGGCCACTAAGTATTTGCTTGAAACTTGACAAGTAAAGGCGTTTACTTATTTTTATAAACCCTGCGCATTATTATTAATTTTTTTTTTATATTTTTAACTTCCCGCTAAGAAAATCAATTATTCTTCCCTATGATTTTCGAAAAATCGGGAACTTATTGTTTTTACCCCGTTTTACAAAAATCGAGGTTTCACCAAATCTCGACGTTTTGAAGTCCTAAGAAGCTTTCCTGACTATTTTTACGATGATGTCCGTTCGTCTGTATGTATGTATATACATATGTGTATGTATGTGTGTGTATGTAAACCTCTTATAACTTCTGAACGGCTTGACCGATTTGATCGCAGTTGGTGTCATTCGAAAGGGCTTCACCAAGCTTAGATTTCCTGTAAGTTGGAACCAATTCCACTAAGTGCGTCAGAATCGGTTGATGCGTTCGTGAGATATCGTTATCGAAAAAATTCGAAAAAAAAGTGTTTTTTTGGAATAACTCCGAAATGTTTCATGATATCAATTTTTTGTTCCAAATTTTTCATAGAGTTCAAAAACCTACATCGATCGCCGCCAACCGCGTGAAAATCGGTTAATTCATTCAAAAGTTATAGCAGTTTGAAAATTAAAAAAATCGTGTTTCATCGAACTCTCTTCGAGCTCAAAAGCATCGAATAGCTTTATCTTTGAGCTCGGGTCAACCGATTTCCAGATTTTTTTTTCTGAATTTAAAACTTTTTTTTGCCAAACCTCCGGTTTGGCGCCCCTTTGGGGTGGCGCCCGCGTGCCTTGCACGCGTTGCACGCCCGGTTACGGGGCGGGGGGGGGGGGTTACGGGGGCCCTGCCTCTAGGATCAGGCGGTGCAGCTTATCGCTCTGGTTGGATGACAATTTTTTGAAGTATATATATCACTTTATCAAACACGTGCGATGAAGTAAAGAATTCCAAATTCTAATAATTCTTGGTAACCATGAGAGCCGTTACGATGTTCGTGTGCTTAATAAGTGTAAAGATAATGGGATTATTTTATTGACATTGCCGCCCCACTGCAGCCATAAATTACAGCCACTGGACGTGAGCTGCTTCTTCCCATTTCAAAGCTATTATAATCAAGTCGTTGATGACTGGATGCTAAATCATCCTGCCGTACTTATGATCATTTATGATGTTTGTAGTGTTGTTGGTACTGCCTACCCTAAAGCATTTACTCCTGTCAACATTCTTAACGGATTTTAAAAAACAGGCATAGCACCCCTGAATTCCCAAATTTTTTCAGAAAGTAATTTTATGTATCTTATGTCACTGATAGGCCCGAAGAAAATGGAAATGGTGACGAAAATAAGGCTAACGACGGTGTTCAGGATATGGAAGATGTTCAGGATGTAGAAAATGTTCAGGATGTAGAAAATCTTCAAGAATGTAGAAGCCCAATTCATGGCCCGTCCAATATAGTAACCCCTCAGCAAATCAGGCCATATGCTAAAGCTGCTCCTAGGAAAAACCTTAGGAAAAGCAGAAAGAAGCTACAGTCATCAATAATAACAGATACCCCCGTAAAAGATGCCATAGAGGAACAGCATAAATCAAGATTGGCACTTTCAGAAAAGAAAAAGCAGAAGGCTAAAAAAGTTGAACGTCAAGTTTTTAATGACGACATAAGTTCGTGCAGTGATGTTAATGAAGAGATTTGCAACGATTCTAGCGATTTAGAAAGCTTCACATCAGAATATCAAGATTTGTCTATTCAAGAGCAGGACTATGTTATGGTAAGATACATGACCAAAAAAACTGTTAAAGATTAAGTGGAGATGAATATAATATCCCCTTTATGAAGAAAATAGTGGCCGGCAAATTTATTTTCCCCGACAAACCCTATGAAGATACCGTAGTAGCAGAAGATATTTTACTAAAGCTGCCCCTCCCTCCATTACTGGAAGTACAGCTAGGGCTGCTCGCCAGTTCAAGTTCCCTGCGAATTTTTTCCAATTTAAAATAGACTAAGTGTTTTTTATTAAAAATCCCACTATGGACCACTGTGATTCCCACAATGAACCATGTAGTGGTTCATAGTGGGACTTGTTGAATAACATTTATTATAAATAAAGGATTACTTGAAATTATTATTAGTTTGCTTCCTCACATCCATACCCATGTATAGGTATGCTTATTATAATTTACAAACGCTTAATAAAGGTGCTATACATTTTTGGAAAAAACCGTCCCACTATGGACCAGTTTACCCTAAGTAGTGAGGAGACCAAACAGATGAGCAATAATCAAGATGAGACCTAACTAACTAACTTTTATAGACTTTATGTTGGTAAATTCTCGAGTTGTTCTTTTTACAAAACGCAACATGTTCATTGATTTTTGTAAGGCATTAGTGATGAGATAATTGAAACTAAGTGAGTTGTCGAGAGTAATTCCTAAATCCCTAATCTGATTGACAGTATAGAGCAACTAACCATTAATGTGATAATTAAATGCTATTGTATGTGATATGTGCGATGAAAGTATAAGATCCATGCCATTACACGAGCACCAAGTAGACAGGTTAGTTAGTTCTACTTGCAACAATGAGGCATATACACAATTGTTAATAATTTTAAAACATTTCAAGTCATCTGCAAACAGAAGGGCGCCACTCTAATGAAAACAGTTGGTAATATCGTTGATAAAAAGATTAAAAATTAATGGACATCAAATGAAAGTGTAACTCTTATCGCTCACAACTGTTAATTAAAAGATCTGTTAAGAATATGAGTTGTATCAGGTAATGCCATGCATTACTATAAATTGTTGAATGATAATAACAGTTCGTTATGTCAAATTTTATAATTAGAAAATATACTTGTCAGTATATTTGTAGGTATACTGTCGGTTAGTTTGCGAGTGATTTAGTGTGTAACATTATTATCTCTGTATTATTAGAGAAATGTCTAATAATGATTCAGATTTTGAAGATATATGTCTTGTACACCGCCAGAAATTTCAAAATTAGCGGCTGGCGCTACAGAAAATCTCTTGCTAACAAGTGAATATTTGAATAATAATGACCGTTTTATGGATTAATATTTTTTTATTCAATTCCTGTTTAATTGCAAATAATTAATTAAATGTGTAAGGAAAATTCGGAATGCAGTCAATTAGTTGTGACAGCAAAGTCTCTGTCTTACAACTCTCCATTTATAATTTTCACAAGTTCGTAAGGTTAAAATTTGTGTTTGTAGAGTTTGATAAATTCGAATAATCTTATGATGACAGTGAATAATATACAATATTTACTGTACGTTATGTTAATGACCACGTTTTCATTGTTCCTACAATAATAAGAGCTTTTCATACTAGCACATCTATATATGTCATGTTCTGTCACTTTCTGTAATGATCTATCAACAACTGTCTACGTATGTTTAGTCACAATGCATGTGAAGAGTGACATGAAAAATATAATTTTTGATATACAACACAGTTGAAACAATGATGACACACCCCGTTTATATCTATATTAATATAAATATTTAAATGAAAAGTGATTTTATGTACATGTACAAATTTTATGTAAAAGAACCATCGAAAATTTTGTAACGGATATTCAGATATTCATTAGGTCATATCTTCGCTACATATTTCTTGTAAAAAGTTTTAAGCAAGCATCTACGGTGTTCCGTTACAAATTTTTTTAATGTATTAAAACAGCAGAAATAATTTACAAGAGACAATTTCGAAAACAGTTTATTGCCAATTACATCTGCTGACGGAAAGTAAATCAGTCTGTGTCCTTAATTTTATTATAATATGTCCATCAAATGTACATGAATGTGCAAAGCTATCATCTTATGTGTAACTATTATAGGCACTGATGACGTTTACATATTAAATATTTATTATACCGAATATAAATAATAGAAAATTATTGCACTTATAATAAGCCAGCGTATATTTTCATAATTTTATTATTTGCGGGATAAATACTAGTTTTTACGCAGATTTTGTACTAAATGGATCTTAGTTTCAAGTCAAATATTACTGTTATTAATGAGACAATTTTCTGAAGCTCCAAATTCAAAATGCTGAAATTTAGATAAACCAACCATCTCTCCCCCATGTAAAATATTAAACCATTGGTTGACAAATTATAGCTCTCCTATCCAACAAATTTAAATTCGTAAAATTGCGTGTCCCCAGGAACACCGTTCTAGAAACGACTGTGGTTCGATACAAAGCTGCATGTCAAGCCAGTGTAGATATAAAAGAACGACCAAGAACAGTAACCGGCTTCCTTCTCCGATTGGTAAGGTACTGACTTTGACTCGATTGTATTTGGTCTGTGGTACTGACTTGCCGACAATCCCCCTCCCCGTTCAGCAGGGTATTGACATAGAGATACTCCGTTTCATGCCAGAGCAATTAAATATTCCTCCTGTCGAAACTCCACCTACTACAACTACACCATGCTATGCATTCATTAAGACAGCGAAAGACGACCAGAACACGATGTCTGCGACGGAATATCAACAATAGAATAATTTATTTCAGGCTAGGTGTTGAATTCACATACATTTTATAAATAGCGTCTGTATATAGTATTTTTAAGAATCAACTTTTATTTTATATCGGAATCCTTTGGCCTACTTCATGACCCTTTCCAGCAATACGTAACTACCCATAAGAGGGGCATAAACGTATCTCAGTATTACTTTTGGTTATTTTTATGCCGTTGGCTTCAAAACAATGAATCTTCTTTAATAACCGAGATAACAACGTGACCAACCAAAATGTCATAAAGCATAATGCTACATTTTAAAATCAGTTGATACCTCCTGTTGTAGACGCTGCTTCCCATAGGATATATTAAATTTCGAGTAATAGTAGTTTGTGCAACTAGTGTGGATATGATGGCCATATCGCACGAGGACGAAGTTTGAGCACGACGCCGTAGGCGGAGTGCTCAATCGTCCGAGAGCGATATGGACAATCCACACGAGTCGAACAGTATATTTTTTCTACGACCCACTTAAGAAAAAATCTAGAAAATAAACATTTTATTAAACTATAATATAACTTCAAATTAAAATTTTTTAATAATTTTACTATTATTATTATTTAGAAATAAAATTAAAATTTAAAAAAAATTTCCCAACGGGGAATCGAACTCTGGTCTACCGCGTGAGAGGCTGGGATACTTACCACTGGACTACCGATGAATATACTAATCATCTATCTATAACGTCAAATGTATTACATAAAAACTGACGTTTGTGAGGAGTACCCTTAAATATTCAATTTATTCTGTTTCTATACGTTATACGTCTCCTTTGCGGCTAAGCGAATATCTGGTGGAAAATTATTTATTGATTCATCACTGGAATCACTCATTTTTACTAATATTTTTCTTAAAAACTATAGAAATATTTTGACAAGTTATTTTGACGTTTCTATGAAATTGAAAAAAGATTAGTTAGCGGGTACTAAACGCAAATGCTGATTGGTGGATTTCATATACGTTCTAGGATGTATATGAAATCATATCCGTTCAGTTAACCGGAATGGCCTACATTTACATTCTGTAAATTGTGCAGAAAATGGATAATATACATGTGGGTGTAGAAAAAAACTTTTTCACATTTGTGCACCCGGTAGGTATATTTTCAAATTTAACTATACGTCGAAATTTCAAACACGTATTGCTACAAAAGAATTGACCTACAATTCATAAAAAAAAATAATTGAAATCAAATTAGTAGTTCAAGTGATAACCAGCAGTTATTAAGTGGTTATACAATTTCCTAATATTAGGAGGATTTAACGGACACTCAAGTAGAATGTGTGTCAATGTCCCCACAGGTGCAGTATGTATTATCAATCATTTTTAACTTATGTTTGTATGCAGGGATAAGTGCATGATTTGCACGTACTTAATTCATTGTAACTACACAATTTCTATCCACCGTTTTATAGAACCAGCGTTGTTTGGGAATTATTTCCTGGTGTTTCATAAAGTTTAATCCGGTTGTAGATTCATTATAGAGATTTTGCCATTATTCTTTAATTTCTTGTTTTTGTAAGATTAATAAGTAGGAAGGTGGTAGTTTAAATAATATGATTTACTGTTCTCGTTATGTTCATATTTTTTAATTTGTCCACTGCACTTCTACTGGCTGTAAATATTACGTATCTGTTATTATCTGAGTTCATTGCTTGTAAAATTGCGGTAATTTCTGCTGTATAGATAGAAGCCTCATTTGTTAAAGTATATTTAGTGTGGTGTTTTTTGTTTGTGTGATAGTGATTTATTCATTGGTCTTATGAATAGACAAAATTTCAATAAAACAATCGATTACTCACGTAGACTAACTAATTGGCGTCTGCCAAAGCAATTAACCTAATAAAAAAAAAAGAGATAACCACTTTGGAAAATTTTTGGTGGCCGGATTTTTTTCACGGTTAATGTATTACAGATCGGTAAATGCAATTCTAAAAATACTTCTGCAATTATCCGATTTGCATACCTAACTTCACATGAATCATAGCTTCATTTATTTTTCATCGAGTTTATTGTTAAAATTTGCCATTGGAAAGAATGGTTATTATGTATGTTGTTAATTACTAAAATGCTTAAAAAAAAGCAATAGAATATTTTTTGTAAACAATTCGGCTTGGTTTTCTAATGTCTACAAGCTTTTTCACTTTTTGTGTATAGAGAACTTCTGAAAAAACTACAAATAGAAGCGAACACAATTTACTTTCAATGTTTCCGAAGATCCGAAGAAGTATTTTACTTCAACATTTAGAGAAATATAAGCGTTTTTCATTGTATTTCGGATCATGCCTAATATAATAAAAAGTAAATCATATTCACAAACAATAAATTTCACGGTAAACGATGATTTTAAGTGCCAACAAGTACAAAATCTGCGTTTTCTAAGATGTATACTACAGTTGAACAACCTCTGAATAGTAACTACTGTGAACACAAAATGTGTTTATATTTTCTCTCAAATTATATCACCCTGATCAACCTTGCGGAAGGGGTGGAACTATTATTTCACAACTCTCAGTTTCCAGTATTTCATTAAAAAAGTAATCCATTTTAAATTGCAATAACACTGAATAAAAGGCTGAGTCTACTCATCGGGGCGCCCCGACAAATAGGTATATTCGCTATTCATCGGGGAGTGATGTACGCATGCTCATATTCCGCCCCGATGAATGGAATATTTGTCTAATCATCGGGGCACTCGCGGCTCCTATTTTTTCAAGAAGAGGAAGGAAAAATAACCATTCCATATACCCTTCACCTCGCACCCCGATGAATAGACACGGCCTAAATAAAAATTGAAATATGTGTTTACCAAATAAAAAGAAAATTAATGGAATCTTTTATAAATGAAATACAATTATTTTTCCGTATTGACCTTCCTTTACCAAAATATAAAATACGTGTGTACCACATGTGATAAATTCCATTTAATAGCAAAATACAGGCTTAGTCTAAAATAATGAGCATACTTTTAAAGGGGCATGTGCGTATTATAACAAGAGGGATTTCATATAAACAGATCCAAAATTACCAGTGTAACCGCAAGAGTTTTAATTATTATTACACCATGTATTATAATAAGCCTTAGCCTGCGAAATACTGGGTGCGCCAGGTAAACCATTGATTAAAAAGATTTTGAGAACTGAAGTTGCCTGAAAAGTGAAATTTGGTATGGTGGGGTTTATAAGCGTGAACTATATAATGAAAATACTGTCATCTTTTTCTACTTCCAGATATACATGACGTTTTTTCAATTGTCACCATTTATATATTTTTAAAATATTTATGTTAAGTTTAAAACAGTTTTTGTTGATACTTTTCTATATACATATTTAACCGTTCTTGAGATGAAATTTTTTTCATATGAAAACTTTGTGCATAAAATCTACTCATGTAACTTAGATAAAAGTATCAATTTGTTAAATAGTATGTACCACATGTATGAATGTGACATTCAACGAGACCTAAAATATCTATTGTGTCTCCTTACTTCTACTTAGTTCCTGAGGAAAGTCTCAGAGACTAGTAGCTCCTTTAGACCTATTTCCCGGAGGAATTTTAGGTTGTCTGCAGGCTTCAGTTTAGGTAAGTGTCCCTCTTCTATCCAGTAGTCTCCTAGGTGTTGTCCCCTAGGATTCTGAATTACTGTGCAATCCGCAAGTATGTGTACGGAGGTTTCTTATTCCATACCACAGAATCTACATTCTTCTTCCTCCACTATTTTGAGCTTTTTCGGGTGCCCATTCAGGCGACAATGTCCCTGTTGAAACTTGAATCTCTTACTGCAGTTTTACTCTGACTTAGGCATTCATTTGTTCTCAACAGGTTGTAGTCACAAAGTATCTTTGATTGTCTAAGCCCTACTAGATCCTTCCAATGGTCAGATCTTCTCTTTTTTCGGCTTTGCCTATTTCTTCCAATATTACATTGGAGCTGATACCGCAAAAGGGTTCTGGTCCACAAAACGGTGTTTAAGTCCCCCTCTTTGCTATTTCATCTATTTCATTTCCTTCCATTCCAGTGTGTCCTGGAATCCACAATAAGGTGACGATATTGTTCTCGCCTTGTTCATTGAGTTTACCTAGTCATTCCCATAACATTTTAGAGCTGATTACTCAAGAACTCAGTGCTTTAATGGCTGCTTGACTATCCGACATGATGATAATCATTTGCCTTCTATATCCTTTATCAATATTGAACTGGGCACATTTTCCTATTGGGTGAATTTCCGCTTGAAAGATACTTGGGGTTTTTCCTAAGCTTTCGGAGTGTTTGGTTACTGGCCCGTACATTTCTATCCCAGTTCCTTCTACTGCTTTTGAGCCGTCTATGTATCATTGAATGTCATTCTTTCCATGTCTAGTAATGTTTTTTGGATCCCATTCCTTCTTGTTGCTTAATTCTGTTTAGAATTTCTTTGAAAAGTTATACTTTTTCATATCATCTTGTGGCATGTCCCAGGTTTTCTGATTTTTAAGAAGCGAGGAGGTGGTTTTTTTAATGACTTCCTCTCTACTTAGTCTGTATTTTGTTCTTTCTGCAACACCACCATATGTAGTGATGTGAAGTTGAGAATCACTTCCATTCAATAATTCAACTTTATACATTTTGCCATAGTAAATCAACTTTTTTATCCAACACGTGATAGTTGTAGAATTATTATTGTTGCCATTTAAGATATGTAAACTGTTGAATAGCTCACGCTCTTTTTTAAGGAAATATTCATTAATTATTAGAATTGCAGGTATTTAAATCAACATTATTATAAAAAGAGAATGTCATACTTTTGGGTTATAGTGCGCAAACTCGAATTAGGGATGGATCTTGAATTAACACATCAACATTTTAGACGATATGCGCATGTCAGTTCCTCCAATTTTAGAGTCAAGCAAGGTATTGTCTATTATCATCCCCTTCCAGTTGGTACAGTTTTTATACCGTCCCAAGAACGATACATAATCAGTTAGAACGCGAAAGTACTACAGCACTTGCGCGAACGATACCTAAAACTGTTCTATCGCCAGTTGGAACAAACCTTACATTTATACTGAGTTCGAAGAAGATAAAGATAGAAGATTAATATATCTCCTAGAAGGAGCTAATTTTTCATTATCTACTAGTAGGGAAGAAAAATGAAATCAACTGACAAGAGTGGAGAGTGACATAACAAATGGATGCAGAATGAACGACAGAAGAGAAGAGATTTTTCTCAACTGAGCTTTAATTATAATTTGGAAAGAATATTTATTAATCAATTGATAATTGAGCCGACTAACATCAAAAAACAATTTCTTACTAAAATGACAATATCTTCAACGTAACTATTTTTAAAATTCATAGTACAATTGAGAAGAAATGTCAATATAATTTATTGAATTTTAATTAATTTGTCTTCAGAAACTACTTTTCTTTTATCCTTTGAAATACGAAAGGAATCCAAAAGTTATCATTGTGAAAATAATTAAATGTTGTAGTAGTTGACAATATTGTAAAGAATATTTTTCTCAGCCTCGGGATAATAATAAGGCTCAGCTGAGAAAAATCTCTCCTTTACCGTGGTGTATAATATATTATTGTTATAAGGCCAAGGATTTCATAAATTGCAAAAATTTCTAGTTATAGCATATAAATTCTACAGTTAATCATAGTCATAGAAATGAGTCAAATCGGAATCAGGCGCGTTCGGCATTACGTAACTTTGTTTTATTAACATTACCAGCGCTGTCGAAATAACATATCGATATCGGAATCTGTCGCTTATCATGCAACTGTCGACTTGACATTTTTTCACCATTTCAATGGCAACTATTCCATCCGATATTTTAAACAAAACACAGTTTGAATGTGTGTATCTGTACAGAAAACTATTCAAAATTATATTTTCTTTTTCGTTCAAGAAAAAATTCTAAATAGTCCACCAATTCAATGAATATCAAGTATTGATCTGGACAGCTGGATTCAGAATCACTGTAAAAAAGCCCGCCCCTTCTCCTTCCAAAATTCGTTAGTTATGTGCGAGGTGTGTGCGAAGTGCGAATTAGTATTGAATAATTATTTGATGGGGGTAGTAAACGTCGCTACATATTTGAACAATATGCTTACGTTTTATTTTGTTAAAATCAAAAATTAATTGTTAAATTCTCTTTAACAATTAATGTTTCGAGTTAAGATAATATGTTTTGATTTCTTTTGACCATAACGGCTTTCAAAATAAAAATTCGTAAATAAAAAAATAGGATTCTTTAAATTGAAACAAAGTTATCGACTGCTGTTTACTGACTGTCTGACGCTAATTAAGGACCGCCCACAGTTGGGAATACGGAGTGGTGGGAATTGTACGATATGTTATATGTGTCCAAATAAACGATTGTAATAGTCGTGTTTTTAATCTGTTGAAGCTGGATGTTGGTGACTAGTTCAAAAGCAGTTCTGATACAATGCTTAAAATCCCTATGTCCCGTTTGTGTTTGAATGTATCTGTATACTGATATCCAACCCATAAAAGAGTCTGTGGTTCGGCACCACCAGTCAGAGGCTCAGAGACCTCGGCACCTCAGCCTTTAGGCTTTTTGTGCTCTTGGTTATAGCGTTTATGTGAAGAGACCAGTAGCCCTTATCAGGCTCAACAGTCTTTTCACTAGATCCTTCTTGGAGAAATCCTCCCTTGGATACTCTAGTATTAGGAGTCTATATTTCCAATGAGATAGTGCTTCTCATTCGAAGATAATGTGTTTCCTCCTCTTCCATGCACAACCGACAGATAGATTCCTCCCTATATATGCCAATTGTATGCATATGCTTCCTTAGGGTACAGTGACCGGTGAGTAATCCCGTCACTTTCCTTATCTGGCCCCTGCTGAGGTTTAATATTTCGTTAGTCAGCGACTCCGAGGGTTTTTTGACCAAGAGTTTGCTGTGTTCCTGTTTTGGCACGTTTCTCCAGTACGTTTGATGTTTAGTTTGAATCCACCGAGATGTACAACCACGTGCAGCAGATTTTGATATTTCAGTGAATGCAGTTTCAGACCCTAGCTTTGCTAGGGCGTCTGCCTTTTCATTGCCTACAATACCCTTGTGCCCCGGTACCCACTTAAGAGTTACTCTATGATGGTTTGCCAGGGTTAAAAGTTTTTGTAGGCAGTCCCAGACCAGTCTAGATCTGATCTGGGGACAATCTAAATATTTCAGTGCTGTCTGACAAAGGAATTAATTTTTATAAGTAGAGGAAGGGAAAATGATCATTATATTCACATTTTCCCTTCAAGAAGGATATCCCATGGGAAAAACCAAGTTATAAATAAATTCCGGTATCAAATGGTAATATTTTCATTTATAGTCTACCCTTACAATTCCCAACATACCAATTTTCCAACACCTTCAGTTCTCGAGATCTTTCTAATCAACCGTTTATCTGCTGCACCCTGTACCTATACACAAACAGAGAACATAAAAATAATGTGGTACTATTTCAATATCATAATCGTGCAATAATTTAAATATTTTCGAGAAATTATCATCAAACTGAATCTTCGCCTCTCTAACATCTAATATTACCAGATGAAAGTTTCCCCATGATAAACATTGTCTTCTAATTTATTAAACAAAAAATGCTTAATATTACCACTAAATTGCTCATCATTTTAGAATAGAAGGAAATGGATTATATTCTTTTATAAAACGCACACAACCAATGTTTCCTGCTTTTACATTATTTTTTCTCTATTCTCAAAATCTCTAGCATTTTTAGTGACAACCTTACATTTTTTTGTACATAGAAAATTTTATTATAAACTTAATCTTTGCGATAAGAACTATTTAAAACAAAATTTATTATATACAAGGTGTGTATGACATAACTAAAATTCGATCTGAAAAGAATCATAGGTACCTAGTTATAAAACATAGAAAGTTAAAAAGGTAAAAATTTCCGAAAGATATAAAGAAAAATCCCTTAATGAAACGTCGTTTTAGAAGTTATTCTTTTGTTACAGTTTTAAAACAGCAAATTTGGATTTTCCCAGAAAACTAAAAAAACTTTTCAAAAATATACAAAATTTAAAATATGTGTGTAGTTTCCATACCTTTTGAGGTATAGGATAATTTAGACACATTTTATTATTTTGATGTAAATTATTTCGAATAACACACAAAAAATCATTAGTGATAGATAAAAATGCCTATAATTTTATAATGCAGTTTAAAAAATCCTTCCAAAAATCGTCCCCAAGAAGCCCCGAAAATCCCTCGAATTGGCATCACTGTTGTGGCCGGCGATCGATACACGAGTACACACTTAGGACTATACTACTCTTCCACGTCAC
Source organism: Lochmaea crataegi (assembly GCA_947563755.1). NCBI lineage: Eukaryota > Metazoa > Arthropoda > Insecta > Coleoptera > Chrysomelidae > Lochmaea > Lochmaea crataegi. Next base: position 6,389,343 of record OX387423.1, on the reverse strand, counting down.
TCGCTTTTGCGCGCTATGGGGTCGTATGGAATGATTTTAAATAGCACGGAACTTTAAATATGTTTTCCAAGTTTTCCAAGATTCAAAAAAAACCTCGAGGATTAGGATTTTTAGACGCCACTTAATAGTATTATCGAATAACAAAAAATTGGAAAGTTCCCTATTGGAATTTCCTTAAACACTAGAGATTTTGAGAAATATTCTGAAGAAATCACATTTTTAAATAAAACTGAAGAACTGACAATACTTTATTAGTCTTTAGTGACAATAGAACTAACATAAAAAATGAAAGATGAATATGTATCGGGTGGGAAAATAATCGGGATCGGATTGTAGTACAACTTTGGAAAAAAATATGACAAAAGTGTCATTGAAGAAATTATTACAGACTTCTAGGTCCACCTCTAGAAGACGTGATTGAATTTTGATATTAAAAACGGCAATACTTTAAATACGATAGACAAATTTTACAAAAGATTCTGCGTATTTTTGAGTTCATAAGATTTAGTTTGTCTTTTCAAATAAGGTGTGGATGAGAATGGGCTGCCTGTTATAGAAAAACGCCTGTAAGTCCGGTTCTATTTAATCTAGATTTCTGAAAAAAATACTAAATAGCGTCCTCTAGCGTACACGTAACTTATTAAGTTGCGTTGACTATATTACCATTACATTGATGGAAAAATCTTGATTCATCGGATTTACTGGCGTTTTTTCATTCCCCCTCTCCCGCACTTCTTATTTGGTATTATCGAATACGGAGATATTGCATCATATTACGAACCTCTGTTAGACAAAATGCATTTTTTTAATTAAACGTACAGTAAGCTACAGAGCGTTGATTTTCCTACGATTTTCACATAAAAGTGTCAATACCTTTTAAAGGACTCTGTATAAAGTAGCAAAACCTCATATAAAAAGCTTCAAAAAAATGTGAGCAATCCGAATTCAGTATAATATACAGAGGTTCCTATTTAAAAAATCATATGTTTGGTTTGTAACGGAGTTATTCAACACTATAATTTATAATTTTATAATATGGACCTCTACTAATTTTATTAAAAACATTTTTTGATATCTCTTAAAATAACCCACTTACCGAACTTTGTCGTACACCCTTGTATAAAGATAGAGTTAAATATAATAAATGAGTCATTATTTTTTGGTTAAAATAAAATGTAAAAAAGTATAAATATCAGTTCTTCCGTTTTCTTCATCAATTCCTAAACTGGTAATTCTAACGTTCTTTTCTTTTAGATATGATTTTCAAAAATCTTGTACTTGACTAGAAAAATTTTATATCACCATCAATTTTCTAAATTCTTACTACAGCAACCAATAATTCGAAATGTAATATTACTAAAAAAAACTATTAATATAATAAATAAAATTTTCTCAAAAATATCACTAAATAAAAATCACATATAGTTTAAAAGAATTCACAAAAATAAAAAGATAAATATATGCGACAATTGTTAAAATGAAAACATTTTCTGTTCTAAATTATTTATCTCGAGGTTTCCATTGGCAGTGACCATGATAAACAATTGTTGCATAAACTATCTTCTGTTAAAAAAATCGGTAGAACCATAAACAATATTTGCAATAAAATGTTATATCAGTCTCTATATAAAGCATTTCGATCTCCAAGCCAGCCGTCAGTTATGATTTAAAACATCTGAACATTGAAAACAACAAATACTCTAGCCGTTTGTTAAAAAATAAATAAAAAATACCTTATTTTGTGTCTTACAGACTCTCGGCCATATACTGTGCGGATATTAAGTCTAGGAAACTCCGTTATTTAAGACAAAGATGAAAAATCCTCGAAACCGTCAATTTTTATTTTAATCGAGGTGTTACCCCTTTTACACCTTACACTTGACAGAGGCCCCTCAGATTTTTTAAATAGCAAGGGGGGTCGTGCGATACTTCGTTGTAAAGGGTTTGAAAAGCAGAACTCAAAAATGTATCACACTTTGCTTTAATCCCAATTTCCTGTTTGTTAATAAGAATTTATTGATTTGAGATTCACACTTTGCGATATAACAATACAAAAGTAGTTACACTGGTTTTGCTTTAATTTGGGACATTCGATAAGAAAAATTATGCTAAACTACGTCAAAGAATAAACGGAGAATGTAATAGGATTGATATTCAGACCCTACAAAGGGTTAGGGAGGTAACGAAACGAAGGTTCTACTTCTGCCAGGAAGTAAATGGAGAACATTTAGAGCATCTCCTGTAGAACATCCAAGTTTTCTTTAGGATAATTTGTCCAGTTCCTTTAATTTTGAAGATAATAATGAAATAAATTATTTTTCAATAATTTTTATTGTTTCTACCAAAATTTAAAAATGATACATTTTTGAGTTCTGCCTTTCAAACCCTTTCCAACGATGTATCGCACGACCCCCCTTGCTATTTAAAAAATCTGAGGGGGTAACAGTCAAGTGTAGGGGGTAAAAGGGGTGAAAATTTTTTGTATGTTATAAAACACCTCAATTAAAATTAAAATGGACGGGTTCGAGGATTTTTCATTTTTCTCTAGGGGGGGGGGTAAGACTTAATGTCCGCACCGTATTTTAAAGGAAAACGTAAAAAATATTTCTTTGTGGAAACAAGTTACTTCACTCGATCGGTTTTGGTGTATCGTCAGTGCATGACAGATACTTCCCTCCCAACGTACCCAAGCTAGATTAGAGATAATGGTACAAACCGTAAAAATACCTCAAGTCTCGACTTACAATTGCAAAATAAAAGCTTATCAAACTAATTGTTTCAATTCCCTAGTACATAGAATCTTTCCACAACAGAAATATGACATTTATTACTCTACTGGTTTCACAAATTACAAAAGTTATGGATTATCAAGTAATTGTTTCCACAAATATTTGAAGCTAGTTTTCCAAAAATTTTATATTTCAAACACAAGGAAGGTGATATAGAATATAATATTGTTTTGCTAATGTTCAGTTAATTCTAGAAAACAAAAATCAAGAAATGCTTCATTTCTGACGAATAGCCTGATACATGTATACATTATGCTAAAAATTAATAGTTATGCACCACAGTGTTATTATTTAGTCGTATAGGTGTTTCACTGTTGGAATTTTCATCTGGGAGTTGATCTGTGTTAGCGTTAGGATCAAACCCGGGATTTAGAATAATATTCGGAACTAGTTCTATTATTTCATGTTCCTCCACAACTATGAAAATAAAACACAATAAAATTATGTACGAAAAATATGCTAATATATGTTTGAATAGTACAATTTATAGTCAGAATGTTAATAAACGACATTCAGTATAAAGAGTGGAAATTACGTAAGAATAAATATAAACCAACCACATGAATACAGAGTGAGTTTTAAGTATGGAAAGCCTCAATGGGCTTTTTCAGTAGATGCTTAAATCTCAAGACACATGTTAAAAACCTGAATATTTTCAAGTCATTTTCTTCAAAACAATCAATTTTAGAGAGTACATTATACCTACAGACATAATTTGAAAGGATAAAATACACTCACCGGCAAAAAAACTCGGCCAACTAAAATTTTGCTGAAGTTCGTTGTCCAAAAACTTTCGTAATTTTTCATCGATTTCAATTGTTTCTACGCCAAATTGTAGATAAATTCCTTGGTATTAAAACAAACTCCAGAAAAGTTTTCCAAAAATGTCGATAGCTTATTTATACAGGGAGGAAAAAAACACGTATTTGTAGTCCAATTTCTTAACACCCTGTGGAACATTTTGGGAAATTTGTAGAGTTTACGCTCAGTTTATCACAAATACCATTCTTTTCGCCATCTTTCAGTTTTTATTTCACCTTGATATCTTAATTTCTTTTGAATATACACGTATTCAAATAAAAGCCTGGAATTTGCTTAATTACAGTTACCTGTAAATAATTGCAAGAGAGTCCGGCTTCCTTGCCGGAATGGCCAGGGATCCAGACCAGCGATACTCTATTGAGTTCTCCTATTGAGGAGAGTCCTTTTAGGCAGTCTAAAACCAGTTTCGACGTTACACGGTAAAAGCTAAGTGCTTTCAAAGCCGCTTAGCTGTCCGTGAAAATTTTATTGATTTATGTGTGAGATTGGTTTGCTCCAATCTCTCCACACATGAAGCAATGGCCTGAAATACGGTGGCATAGGATCCTAGAGAGGTTGAAATTTTTGTCCTAGGTCTGCGCCCGTATACACCCGCACCAGAGCCTGAGGGTGTTTTTGATCAATATGTGTACCAACAGCTGTCTGCTCTTAATAAATCATCCTTACGGAGGACCAATTCGTCTCTATTTGGAATTAGGACGGTATAAGGCAGATCGTAGTTAACAGTCGGTGGCATTATATCTGAGGTCATTCCTAGAATACTGTGACTTTCAGTGTCCACTAGCATTCTGCTTTGCTCTGTATAAACCTGTTTTGTGTATTTGCGCGCGCGAATTGCGAAACGTCGATCCGGCGCGCCTTTCTCACTGTATGTTGATGGCTGTTCATTCAATTTTTCCATAACTGATTTCAGTTAAACGAAAGTTGAGCCAAATACAGCGCCAGCTATCGGAAAAATAGGTGTATGTTCATGATGTTCATCTTGTTTATATCTTCTATGTCACGATCATGAAATCGAAAATATTCAGCAACTAATTCAAGTGGCTAAATATATAATGGCTGAATATGCTATTAGGTACAAGTTGTGCGACTAAGCGGAAACAGACCAAAACTTATATGTCAGTCATGTTACATGAAAATGTCAAAAGATATAATAATTCTGGAATTAAAAAACGAATTTGCAAGGAATGAATATCAATATCAGTGTTTTTTAAATGTGTGTGTGAGAGGAATATCGTAAAAAGTAATTATAGTGTAATTAACATTGTGTAGACGTTATAATGCATCATTTAAATCAGTTATTATATGACAATAAAACCAGTGCAGTGCTGATCTGAACTCATCTTCAAAAATTCATAACTCGTTTTTGGTAAGAGAGCGCCGATTTCTTTTTTCATTTTCGTGTTCAGCGACCTCGAATTAATTTAAAAAAAAATATTTCATCAAAATCCGCGTTGGTTCACTAAACTAGACTTTTACCCATAACAGAACCTCCTTGATATGAGACTCGTTCAGATATAGTGCAGTCGGCAAACCACTCATTGTTTCGTCTGTATACCCTTCCCGACCATCAGGCTATCGCAAACAAAACCTGGATACAGCAGTGAACAATGCATTACCCCATTGTTCTAAATTCCAATTGTATGTTCTTGCAAATGTAATCCGGTCTTGTCGATGTCATGGCTGTAGTTGTGGACCTGTAGCTGGTCTACGTGAATAAATTCCGCGTTCTCCAAATCTTCTTATACAGTCCTTTCGCTTATGCAGAAAAGGAGCAGTTGTTCTTCGATCTCTTAATGTAGAGAGGATGATGAACCGGTCATCAACACCTGTGGTTGCTCTTCTTCTACCGGAACCATGTCGCCTATTACAATTCCCTGCCTCCAAATAACGATTCCAAGCATATTGTTCTGTAGTTCGGGGTATTTCTAACACACGAGACACATATCGTTGACTTCGACCATCTTCAATTAAAACTACAATTTTGCATGCATTCTCAGTACTTAAAACCACTTTGAAACTTTAAATATTATTCGCGAATTTTTATTGACGATAATTTGACATATGCCTACTTAATTATTCTGACAGAAGCCACCTTCGTTTTTGTTCCTTAATCGAGTTTGGCGTGTTTATAAAATTCCAGGCTTTTATTTGAATACGTGTATCTTCAAAAGAAATCAAGATATCAAGGTGAAATGAAAACTGAAAGACGGCTTTGTATTTGTAATAAACTGAGCGTAAACTCTACAAATTTCCCGAAATGTTCCACAGGGTGTTAAGAAATTGGACTACAAATACATGTTTTATTTTTAGAAAACGTTTCTGGAGTAGGTTTTTATACCAAAGAATATATCTACAATTTGGCGTAAAAACAATTTAAATCGATGAAAAATTACGAAAGTTCTTGGACAACGAACTTCAGTAAAATTTTAGGTGGCCGAGTTTTTTTTCCTGTGATGTAGTTTTAAAACATGGTAAAATAATATACTGGGTATTCCATTTGAAAAAATGAAGTTTTGTTTGTCAAATGAGCTAGCAACCAATAAAACACCATGAACTGAAAGTGTATGCAAGGCTAATGATTGGCAGTTACTGTTCTGTAGTCAGATGCTTTTGGTATTCGATTTAAACTGGCGCCCTCTACCATGACCAGAAATTGGATTACATGGAGTCCGATCTTATATAGCCTCCATGTTTAAAACTTTGCAATACATTTTTCAACATGCCTGACTGCTCAATTCTTCTGATCTCTACGGTAATCCTATCTTTTAATTCCTGAATATTGGCAGGTTTTGTTTTATAATAAGTGTTCCCAAAGGAAATAGTCAAAAGAATTTTACTTAATTACAGTTACCTGTAAATATTGTAGTAAAGCGTGATCTATAGACGTCAAAAAATTATAGTTCAATACTATTATAACGCTTTACAAATTTGAAAAATAATTTTCAAAGAACAGACTGTTCACTAAGAAGCAACAATTTTGGTTTGTGATTAGATGTGGAGATGTCGCTGATATCGCACTCTTAGCATTTCCTTTACTGAGGTTAATGTATTGGTTTCAACGTAGTCTCCAGTCCAGGATTATGCTCTCAGAGCCTCTGGACGAATAGCATATACCTTGTACTGATGAGGCGCAAATACGCCTAAACCGGTCTACAAGTGATGTTATTCCTTCTAATCGCAAATCAGAATGGTTGGTTCTATCTTAAAGATATACCAACTCCGTTTACTTTAGAAGTGTAATTCAATGTCTGTCGGGGCATATAGCCCGAGAAGTAGTTGTTGCTTCTTAGTGAACGGTCTTTTCTTTGAAAATTATTTTTCAAATTTGTAGAGCATTATAATAGTATTGAACTATTATTTTTTGACGTCGATAGTCAAAAGAATTTATTACGGGTGATCGCGGGGACAATTTGAGAAATGCCTTTCTGGGAAACACATTATTTAGGCATTGCCTCAAAGCGAGGAGTAGTACCATCATGCTGCAGCCAAATATTGTTGTTTGGAGTATTGTTATTGTCTGAATGTTTCAAATAATGAAATTTTTAAAATAAAAGGCAATTGTAAAAACTTTCTTGGATTTGGAAATAACCGAACCAACTCAGATATAACACTGTTTTCCAATGAATTTAAAAACGCCCGATCATTTAAGTTTCCTTCAATGAAAAAGGGTCCAATTATTTTGTCGCCTATTATTCACGTATCCAACGAGGATTGTAACGTGATCAGTATCTACAATTATGTCAATTTACGTTTCTGTTTAAAACAAAATTGGCTTCGCCGCAAAACATAACAGGATTTAAAAAAATTTGATTGTTTGGATTATACCATTTTCCCATAATTGTCTGCAAACTCTCCACGTCTATCAAAATCATCATCTGACTGCTCTTGAACCAACCTTACTTATATGGATGGAATTTATTTTCACATAAAATTCTCATTACGGATTTTTGCGAGATATCAAGCTTCTGGATATTTATCTACTACTCAAGTGTGGATCGGCACAAAGATCTTAAGATTTTTCTTCAGTTGATACAGTTATGGCATACACGAAGAATATTCTGTATTTTTGAAGAATTTTAAATATAAAAACTATCTACAGGGTGATTTACAGAGGTAATAACAAAGTTCATTATATTTCCCGAAAAACGGAAATTCTTACAACAATCTAGATACTATTATAAGATCGGCCGTATTACAAAAACCTCACAAACCAAAGATTTAGAAAACTCGTGCAAGCCGTTTCCGAGATTTATTTTTGTTCGAGCTTAATTTTACTTTGAGGTTTAATTTTAATTGAATGGCAAATTTAATGCTATACCCTGATATAGGATTAAGTCCTCTTCAGGGTTTATTGTGAATTCAAGTGATGTATCGGTGGCGATAGGGGAAGCTGTTGCTGTTCACCTATAGTTTCTGAGATGATTGAGGCGTTCCATACTTAAAACTTACACTGTAGATGTAAATAATAATAATAAGTTTTTGATGTTAAAAATTGTGGTAGGGTTATTTCTTATACCTAATATAGTAATAGTTTTGACTTACCTCCCGGTACTTTACATTCTTGGTATAATAAAAAACAAGTACCTAAACCTAATAAAACAAGAGTACCCATAACTATTCCAACAGCAATTGCCCAAACTGTCGTATCAAACTTATCAGCACTGTCAAAAAAATGTCTGGCTAGTTCTAAAATAAAGGTTCATATATTAATAATAGTTTGAGATCATTTTAAAAAAATCTTATTGAAAACAGAAACTTTTATTAATGGATCGAATAATCTGTAGTAAATATGACTAGTACTAGAAATGACAAACTGCCCCAAATTCAGCATGAAAAAAGCTGATCACAAGATTTCTACGTCATTAGATTAGATTAGCACTTGGACTAAGTTGCTCTTACAATAGCATTACTGAAATTAATATTACTTCTCATTTAAAAAATTGGGGGTTGTACATGTCATTGAAAGGGGGTTGAAGGTAGGGATCGCATTTTCACGTTAATATCTTAATTTTTTTAAATTAAACAAGGCCGAAAGTAAGGGCAGTTTATGTTCACTTCCCTATAGATTTAGATATTAATTTTAATACATGGTGACTGTGACAGAGTGGTTACTAGAACATGTGTTTTGTTTGTTACAAGATGTCCAGATCGACCCCGACCCAGCCGTCACACAGAAGAGAATATTAAACAATTTAACACAATTTGGTTGTTTTCAAGCAAAAGTTAAGAAAGTGAAGCCTATTGTTGATAATAGTGATCATACAATCAATGTTCTTGGATACAATGCAGCTTATCCCAAAGCGTAATTACGTTGAGGTGCGAGAGATCTAGGTGTACCAATGGTATCCATTCAACGAATTTAAAAAAAAAACATAAGTTTCCCAGTTCAAAGTTTAAAGCAAACAGACTAGAATATATAATAGAAGAATATAATTTGCAGAATTTGTGTTGGTAAAATATCAAGAAGATAATGAATATTTGAATATTATATGGTGCGATCAATAAAAATTTACGAAAAACGGAATGTTTAATAGGCACAATTCGCATTACTGGAGCGAAGAAAATCAACATTTAAAATAACAAAGTTGTCGTTCACTTTCGGTATAACCGGAAGTGACTGTATATCAAAATATTTTCTATAAATTCATCATAACTTGTTCTCCATCTATGCCAGTTTTTATAGAAATCGTGTGAGTAGTCTCCAATATATAGATATTGTAAACTGTCATTAGGGGTCATTCATAAATTACGTCACACGTTAAAGGGGGGGAGGGTATCACCGGAATGTGACATTGTGTGACAAGGGGCAGGTGGGTCAAAAGCTTTGTGATGTAACATAAAATACACACTAAAATATATGGCTTTATTTTATTAAAGATTATTTAATAAAAATAAGTGGGGAGCGGGTTCTTAAAATGTGACAACCTGTGACAAGGACGGGGGGATGGCCCCTTACAGAATTATATATGTATTATGTATTAACTCTATGGGTACAGTATGTGACGAAAATTATGGCACATTATGTTACAAGCCTCTCTACTGTTACCATGGATATGAACCAAAACTTTTTGAAGATATTGTACACAACTACCTTAAATATCAAATTAACATCAAAAAAATTATTCAGTTTATAAAATGTTTTGGTTGGTTTCAAGATATTTATGTAGAGTTCATGAACAATAAAAGAAAAACGATGATTGATATAGATTTAACAGAAATATGAAAATCACATTACATTCCAGAAGAATAGGCAAAATATTTTTCAATTCGCAAAGAAAAAAAGATATTTCTCGAGGAATTTGAATGTGGGAGCTCAACAGTAGGTAGCAATGAAAAAAAAAAAAAATTGTGGAAAATAAGATAAATTATAAATAGTTGACAAGCACCACAGAAACTAATGCATGACATTTGAAATATATACACTTACCTAGTTCTGTGTATTCACACAATGTGGTACCATACACTTCAGTAATAGCTCCCTTTCCCAACTGATTTGTTGCCCAAATTCTAAACTGGTATGTTGTATTCGGATCAAGTTTATACACTTCAATTTGTCTCTAAAAAATAAATTATTTATAAAAATATTTGACCTCCCATTGAATAAAAATTGAAAATGGGGTTTTCAAAAAATATATAAATGCTTTATTTAGTCAAAAAACAACTAATACACAGTCAATACAATTTCACAATATAATATATGTAAATAAAATAAACAACACACAAAATAATAAAAACAAATACCCCAATATACCCAAATTACCTGCTTACAAGTAACAAATATTGTTTTAGTTTATGTTTGAATTCATTAATTGTTGCTTATTTCTTCTGGTAAGTTATTAAATTGCTGTAAACCTTTAAAAAATATTGAATTCTGAGCATGCTTGTTGTTGACAGTCCTAATATAAAAATCATTTTTAAGTCTTGTATTACGGGTGTGAACATGATGGTTGTAGGTAATTTTATGTTGGAGATAGTCAGGCGCGTGACCTATGTTTATTTTAAATATAAAAATTAATGTTCGGTAAAGGAACATATCGTTAATTGAGAGCCAGTTTAAAGATGTCCGCATTTCTACAGTAGGGGTCAATTTAGGACATGTTAATATTATTCGCATAGCTCTATTCTGCAACTTTTGGAATCGCTTTCTTTCATTTTGATTTAAGAGATATAATACTGTTGAGCAGTAAGTGAAGTGTGGTAGTATTAGAGAATTAAATAAAACCAGCCTTGACCATTTTGTTAAGTGCTGTGAACATCTGAAAAGATAATTTATTTTAAATGAAATAGTTTTTAATAAATGGATTGCATGCTGTTTAAATGTAAGCTGTCGATCTATAATAACCCCGAGATATTTGAATTCATTTACCATATCAATTTTTGAAGGCCCAATCATTATTTTATGATCTTGTTCAACAAAAAGTTTATACTGCTGCTCATTACCAATTATGATGAATTTGTTTTTTTTTGCAGTTGATATTCAAGAAATTAGCACAACACAATCTATACACAATTTCTAAGCACTTATTTATCATTGTAACAATATCTATTATATTTAGAGAAGAATAGTAAATGAAGGTGTCATCTGCAAATAAGTGAAATAAACATTTAGTCTAAATGTTTGCAATGTCATTGATATAAATAAAATAAAAATAAGGGACCTAGGACACTTCCTTGTGGTACACCTCGTTTTATTTCCACCTCCTCAGACACTAAGTTAGGGATTTTGACTTTTTGCCTTCTATTTGTTAAATAGTTTGAAATCCATGTCAATACTGTACAACTAAACCCTGCTCTTTCTAACTTCTTTAAGAGTCTGTTCCTCTCGACCGTTTCAAAGACCCTTTGGAGGTCCAGAAAGACACCGACAGTAACATATTTTTTATTTAGATTTCCTTTCAAATCATCCAGCACACATTGAAAGCAATTTCGCAAGAGTGCTTACTGCGAAAACCCGATTGGACTTTGGTTGAAAATTCATTTTTTTCTATGAAATCAACAATTTGTTCATAGACTACTTATTCTAAAATTTTTTCAAAGCAGCTAAGCATATTTATTGGTCTGAGATCAGAAGCTTTATTAGATTTTGCAACTTTAGGAACTGGTACAATGGTGGAAACCTTGATATCATCTGGAACCTTTCCAGATTCTAAAGAAGTATTTTTAAGTAAAAATAAACATACATACATATATCATCAATTTAATTTTTAGTTAAGATAGATAGATAGATAATTTATTCAAGTAATATCATAGTAGTAGTACAATCGTCAGTTATTAAATGTAAATATAAAAATTATGAAATACAAAATAAAAAATACAAAATAAGTACAATTACAACAAATTAAAAAGAGATAAATAGTAAACATCAATAATGAAAGTGAAATACACCATTATGAGGCACAATTTCCACATTGGTAATTATTCACAAACACAAGTAGGCATGTGTATAAGAAACTCATTTACTGAATAAAAGTTATGTTTTAATAGAAGCATGTGTATTTTCTTCTTGAAATTGGTGACCGGTAGGTTTTTGTATGTCTGTGGTAATGCATTATATAGATTCATACCCACATAGGTGTATGAATTCCGCGTTTTTGTTAGCCTGCATTGAGGCAAATAGATGCTAGCGTTATTTCTTGTCTCATAGGTATGAATATTATTCAGCTTAATAATATCATTATTTGCAACTTTGTTGTTAATATGCATCAAACACTCCTTAATACAGCAACAAGGAAGAGGTAGAATACCTAATTTCTTGAAAAGAGGTTTACAGTGGCTGTCGAAGTTACTAAAAGTCATTATTCGAATCACCTTTTTTGTGGAATAAACACTTTTTCTATATAACTACTTCCACCCCAAACTATTAAGCCATAGGTTAGTATACTATGGAATATTGAGAAATATGCTATCTTTAAGTACTGGATGTCAAGCTGGAATCTTAGTTGTCTGATGACAAAAGTTGCTTTTGCTAAACGCTTACACAGATCTTGGAAGTGCAAATCAAAATTTAATTTAGGATCTAAATATACCCCTAAACATTTCACACAATCACCCCTAGAGGCAGTGGTTGAAAAGCATATAGTTTGAGTCTTGGTATCATTCAGAGTCATATTGTTACTACTGAACCAGTCCCTTGAAATATCATCTGATTGACTTAACAGCATATTAGCATCAAGATAATTTTTATTTGTAACTAAATAGGTTGTACCGTCAGCATAGAAAACGGATTTGACTTTCTGACCAAGATTAGTTGCCAAATCATTAAAGTAAATGATGAAGAAAAGAGGGCCAAGCACTGATCCTTGCGGTACCCCATAAGGAACAGAGTGCGTTTCCGAATTCTGGCCATTATGACATACATACTGTATCCTGTTGGTCAAGTAAGAACAGATGAGTTTCAGAGGGATGCCCCTGACTCCATATTTTTCAAGTTTTCGCAACAAGATATCATGATGTACCGTGTCAAACGCTCTTGATAAGTCATATAATTTTCCCACGCTTATTTCTTGACTTTCAAAACATTCAAAGATTTTATCATAAAGTGTTCTAAGTGCCGTTACCGTTGACTTCCCACTCCGGTAGCCAAACTGACTAGAGCATAACAAATTCTGCTTTTCAAAGAAATTAAGCAATCTTTCTTTTAATATGATTTCGAAAACTTTGCCAATTACAGGTATAATTGAAATTGGCCTATAATGTGATGTTAAGTTATTGTCACCTTGTTTGTAGATAGGAGTTACTTTTGACTTCTTAAATATATCTGGAAAAATTCCCTCCTCCATACAAGTGTTGAGAAGGTTAGCTATTGGCTCCTCCAATATGTTGCCTACTAATTTCAATGTAACTGAGTTTAAAAAGTGACAGTCTCTAGATTTCGAATTTTTCAAATTATTGATTGACTGACGTACTTCTAATGCATTAGTGGGAAATAAGTAAGATGAAGATTGATGTACAGGAATTTTGTCAAGACAGCTGTTTATACTTACAGAAGATCTGCAGTTTTGAATTAAATTGTCTATTAAGTATACTGGGTGTCCCATTATATGATCTATCGATTCTAAAATGGAGATCAAAATAAAAACTCTATTAACTCTATAGACAACACCATCCATTGTTCCAGAACCATTCTGTGGCTTCACAAAATTGACAATAAACATGGCCACACATAGGAAAACTGTAAACTTAATAGGCATGCAAAGCTAATGGGGTTGACAGTTGAAGCCATGTGCAGATTCTGTCTCCTAGAGGAAACTGCAGAACACATGGCTTCTTGTACTAGGCTAAGAGAGGCCTTTGGCAAGAAACTAAAAGAAAAGTTAAGTCTCAATGCTGATTGGCTACAAAAAAAGAGTTTGGCTGGATAATATAAGGTTCGTTCCAACTGGCAATAGAACCGTTCGCACAAGAGCTGTATATCTTTCGCGTTCCAACTGATTATAGTATCGTTCTTGAGACGGTACAAAAACTACCTTCTGGAAAGGGTCACTCCATCAAATATAATCTAATATAAACATGAAAGTAAAAATTTTATAAAATACAACTAGAAAAATGGTCATTAAATTTCACCCATGTTTCACTTCCTTTAATACTTATCATTCAAATTTCAATTTTTTAATCATGATGGTTTTCCTCATTTGCTTCAATTACCATTTAATTCTCTAATTACTAATAACTTACTGAATTCTGAGGAATATTATTTGGTGAAATTGGTATCCAGCTGTCATTAGTATAACCTAATCGGTACTGAGCTGTAAATGTGATAATTGGGTATCCACCTGTACCATCCACTTCCCACAATAAAAGTGCCAGTATTGTACTAGGTCTCACTACTACATTGGACAAATGAGGTGGAGGAGCTAAAACATGTAGGTAATCAAAAATTATATAAAAGAATCATACTACAACCTCAGAGATATGATGCTTATTAGAGAGAAAAGATGCTTACTTCTTACTGTCAATTTCACTTTTGCTTTAATGTCAGAGTTAACAACGTTTTCTCGACTACAAGAATACAATCCTGCATCACTTTGATCAACTTCCAAGATCAACAATGAACCATTTTCCAAAACTGACATTCTGGCATGTTGCTGCTCCTCTCTGCCTTCTCTGACCCACATTACATCTCTTGTTTGATGAAGGGGACATGGTATAGTTATATTCTTGCCAATATTTACAGCTATTTCTCTAATTTTCTCACCTATTACAATAACATAGTTATATAAATTTAAATTGGAATTATATCAAAGTAGCATAGTTTGAAGTTTTTGAAGATAATCCTCTGGACAATACATTATCATTTTTATGTTCCGTATTAACCTTGTGAAATAATTATAAATCAAAAAGTAACAAACATCTAGCAAACTTAATTTGGTTGTAGCAATAAATAGTTGAGAGAAAGCACTGACAAAAAAATTACAGCTCCTATATAGCAAATTAATATATTAGTTTGACAAAAGTTTTTTATTGTGTCTTTCATAAAATATCAAATACAGTAAGTTTCTGAATTAAAAAATTTACAAAAAACTTATTTATTTATACGTGAAAATCAGTGTTTGACATAAAAATAATTTTTTTACTTATCAAAATAATATAAATAGGTATATTCAATATTTAAATGCGATCTAATAATTGTTGGATTTATTGAAACATTAAATAATTATGTAAATTTAAATAACAAAAGAGTATCATTTGCAAGTGCTTCTTGAGCATTAATTTTATTAATAAGTGTAATACGAGTTATTACTAAATTTTTAAATATAAAATATAGGTATATTTAACAATGAAATGAATGATATTTTATCGAAATATTACCTTTGATTGCACATAAAATATAGAAATACACAACGGCTCCTATAATTTTATGCATTCTTCCATGATATTTTGATCCAAAGATTATAGCTTTTTGATCATTTGTGGAAATTAGAAATAATGTTTAGTAAATACGTCCAATTTTTAATATAACCCGACGTAATGTCAACAATAGTGATTATTGATCGCCAACATTGTAAGACAAAAATAACCTATACAAACGATAGCTATTTATATTGGTAACCCTGAAAATTTTGATTTTGATATACCTTATTTTGACGTATACCCTGGAAATGATAATAAAATTCAGTTTAATTTTGCATTGAGAGAGCTGCGGCGTCTTAAATTTTGTATGTTATCAATTTATTAGCTAGCTCTGAATAAAGTGATTCTTTGTGAGTATAATTGAAACTTGGTGTGGTTCCTATTTCCAAAGACGCATCTATAAATCATCTTGTGACTTCTATTAAGGTATGTAAACAATATTTGAATTGTTACATTATTTTTTTTTAATTTTCCTTAGAAAATATAATTCAGTGATGAAACAATTAATTTATCATGTTAATAACATTTTTATTTTAAATTTTGTGCTTAATTAAGACAATGTCGGTATGATAATTGAATAAAATCAGAGGCAATAAAAACATTAATTGTAGTAAACATTAATTACTACAATTTTCTAGTCATTTTTTGTACTTAGGTTCGTGATTCACTAGACCTACATTGTTGAACATTATATCATGAAACTATTAATTACTTACTTATATTAAATTCACAATTATATTAATTAAGTATTACATAAATCATATTAATTACAATATAAATAAACTTCACATATTATACTATTATCTAACCAGTTTCTTATCTTTTTGATTATTAATTAAATTGTGGTAGTTTCCTGTTTGTGATTCAGGATTTGATAATTAGTATAAGGTATACAAATTAAGTACCAGTTAGTCATCAGATTCCATAAATATATCAATAAATACTAAGTATTATTACTCCAAGCTTTGAATTGAGGCATTTTACTATTTTTATGTTTGGTCAAATAAAATATAAGCGTAAGTACCTGATTTTTATCTTGGAAATTTCTCTATTTCTAAGCTGCTATAGGAGTTGAAGTGTTTGCAAATTTCCATTTTTTAGGATATTATATGTATGTTTAAAAAATTTGCTGGTGGTATACTATTAAATTGTATATCATTTTTATAACTTCAAAAACGTAAAGCTTATTTGAAGTTTAAAATAAGAATAATAAGCAAGATAATTTAATGTAAAATTTTGTATATGCATAGAGAATAAAGTAAAGAAACATGTTATTGTTTAGAGGTCAAAAAATAATAGTTCAATACTATTATAATGCTTTACAAATTAGAAAAATAATTTCCAAAGAACAGACCATTCTCTAAGAAGCAACAACTACTTCTTGGGCTATATGCCCTGACAGACATTGAATTACACTTCTAAAGTAAACGGGGTTGGTATATCTTTAAGATAGAACCAACCATTCTGATTTGCAATTAGAAGGAATAACATCACTTGTGGACCGGTTTCGGCGTATTTGCGCCTCATCAGTACAAGGTAGATGCTATTCGTTGAGAAGCTCTGAGAGCATAATCCTGGATTGGAGACTACGTTGATACCACACCAATACATTAACCTCAGTAAAAGAAATACTAAGAGTGCGATATCAGCGACATCTCCACATATAATCACAAACCAAGATTTTATATCGACAAAAAACCATCTCGGTTTTATAGTTATTTACTTAATTACAGTTACCTGTAAACAATTGTCATCATATTTTAGTAAAGCGTGATCTATAGACGTCAAAAAATAATAGTTCAATACTATTATAACGCTTTACAAATTAGAAAAATAATTTCCAAAGAACAGACCATTCACTAAGAAGCAACAACTACTTCTCGGGCTATATGCCCCGACAGACATTGAATTACACTTCTAAAGTAAACGGGGTTGGTATATCTTTCCATTCTGATTTGCGATTAGAAGGAATAACAGCACTTGTAGACCGGTTTCGGCGTATTTGCGCCTCATCAGTACAAGGTAGAAGCTATTCGTCCAGAAGCTCTAAGAGCATAATCCTGGGCTGGAGACTACGTTGATACCACACCAATACCTTAACCTCAGTAAAGGAAATGCTAAGGGTGCGATATCAGTGACATCTCCACATCTAATCACAAACCAAAATTCTATATCGACAAAAAACCATCTCGGTTTTATAGTTATTTACTTAATTACAGTTACCTGTAAATAATTGTCATATTTTAGTAAAGCTTGATCTATAGACGTCAAAAAATAATAGTTCAATACTATTATAATGCTTTACAAATTAGAAAAATAATTTCCAAAGAACAGACCATTCACTAAGAAGCAACAACTACTTCTCGGGCTATATGCCCTGCTGACAGACATTGAATTACACTTCAAAGGTAAACGGGGTTGGTATATCTTTGAGATAGAACCAACCATTCTGATTTGCAATTAGAAGGAATAACATCACTTGTAGACCAGTTTCGGCATATTTGCGCCTCATCAGTACAAGGTAGATGCTATTCGTCCAGAAGCTCTGAGAGCATAATCCTGGATTGGAGACTACGTTGATACCACACCAATACATTAACATCAGTAAAGGAAATACTAAGAGTGCGATATCAGCGACATCTGCACATATAATCACAAACCAAGATTCTATATTGACAAAAAACCATCTCAGTTTTATAGTTATTTACTTAATTACAGTTACCTGTAAATAATTGTCATCATATTTTAGTAAAGCGTGATCTATAGACGTCAAAAAATAATAGTTCAATACTATTATAACGCTTTACAAATTAGAAAAATAATTTCCAAAGAACAGACCGTTCACTAAGAAGCAACAACTACTTCTCGGGCTATATGCCCCGACAGATATTGAATTACACTTCTAAAGTAAACGGGGTTGGTATATCTTTAAGATAGAACCAACCATTCTGATTTGCGATTAGAAGGAATAACATCACTTGTAGACCGGTTTCGGCGTATTTGCGCCTCATCAGTACAAGGTAGATGCTATTCGTCCAGAAGCTCTGAGAGCATAATCCTGGACTGGAGACTACGTTGATACCACACCAATAGATTAACCTCAGTAAAGGAAATGCTAAGAGTGCGATATCAGCGACATCTCCACATCTAATCTTAGTGAACGGTCTGTTCTTTGGAAATTATTTTTCTAATTTGTAAAGCGTTATAATAGTATTGAACTATTATTTTTTGACATCGGCTTTACTGAAATATGACTATTATTTACTGGTAACTCTAATTAAGTAAATGTTATTGTTTATTTTATGTCAACCTTTCAGTTATATAAATATTGCATAAAAAATAAGATCAAAGACAAAAAAAGTAATTCATAAAATCCAATACAATTACTTAGCATTTAAATGTTTGAACAGAAATTATTGGTCCACTTTTTTTTTAGTTTAATTATAATTTTTAGAAATTTCTTATTTTAACAGGTTTATTGAACATTTACCAGATGATGTGAAAAGTTAAATGTGTGTTTTAAGTTCAGCTTATGCTCTTTTTAAAGGGCAGTTATAACCCCATAAATAATACGTTTTGAAATACCTAGAGAAGAATAGACAAGGATCAGTTAACTGGTCTGCTAGATCACTCATTGTACCAACAATAAATTTTTTAGTTAGTAGGTACCTATAAGGAAATAGAAAGGGTTTGAATTAAAAAATAATAATTTCAATCAAGAATTAGATTTAAATGTTGCTAGGACTAGGACCATTTTCCACTAATGTCAGCCCCAGGGAACTGTTCACAGTTTTTTAAAAAATAAATTCAAGTTTGGGGCTCTTATACAAAACCTTTATATTAAAAATTGTATCACCTTTTAATTCAAATCACTATGAAAGTGTGTTTTTAAACTATAATTTTATTTAATAAACATATTGTACATTATTTATCTTGATAGTTATTGAACATTATTTTCTTACCTTGAAAAACCAAAGTCCAGTTTATTTGCCAAACATCTAAGAACATATTTATGCACTTTAAAATCTTCAATGTCAAGTAATAATGAATAGCTTTACATTTTACAAGGGTTATTTTAAAATACCTATCATACAGCGTGTGCCAAACTTCATAGTAGGTACCTTTCCAAATCAAGACATAACTTGAGAAATAATCAACAATATTAAAAAGTATTTTATGGAATAAGAATTAGGGATTATACAGATAGTGATATTCATATAGCTTTGTAGTTGTTTTGTAGATTGTAAGTTATTAGGTTAGGGATTGATTGACAGTGAAATGTTTATATACATTGACAGAAAAGATTTGTGTCATCCGCAATAACATATTCCAATTAAAATATCCTTCGTTATTTTTTTACTTTAGTTCTTATTTTGTTTTATTCGCTATACACAATCAAAAGTTTCACCAAGATTCTGTTAACATAGTTATTTATAGTAAAATTAATACCTATTTAGAGGTACCAGCCGTTTTAGTAACTTAACGTATGCGGCTTCTTGAACCATCTGAACCCGCATGAAATAAATTAGGTTATGACCTTTGTCATGTCAAATGTTTGACATATTTCTTATTGCATTGGCGTAGTGACTTGAAATTTCATATTATCAGTGGCGGTTTGTAATAATACAAATTAATTTTATGAAATTCATAAAATTCTAAAGATGTTGACATAATAAAAGAATATAAAAGAAGCGCACTAATTTTAAAAACATTGTTTTATTAACTAGATACATAGTTTTCTTAAAAAAATATGGCAATTCAGAGTTCGATTAAGTACAAATTCTAGATTTAAAAAAAATGACAACGTGATCTTCAAGGCAAAGTTTAATTAGTTTCTAAATCAGAATAACTTTCGGAAAGTGATAGTTCATCATCGGATTCATTGGATACAGAGATCACCATAGATTCGATGTTTAGTAGGTCCAGTTTGTTTTCTACTTCCCATGCTTCAGAAATAATTTTCTCTGTATGATTTATGTAATTCTGCCAGTGTTGCTCCGGTACATTTTTTACAACGTCATTCCATACTTTTAAGACTTCAGTAGGTGACCTTGCAGTTTTCGTAATAGCTTGGTCATAATGCCTTTTAGTTTCTGACCATACCATTTCGATGGCATTAAAATGGCAATGATAGGGTGGTAGCCTGAGAACACAATGACCATGCTCGGCAGCGTATTTGTCTAAATGATAATTTTTTTCTGGCAAAACTTGCTTTTCAATTATATTCCAAACAGCATCCTTTAAAATGTGATCTGGAAAAGGAATATTCTTTTTTTTGAGCCATTCTAACATGCGTGTTTTACTCCAACTTTTTCTTGGGATTTCTTCATCCAGGCGACTGTGATACGATGCGTTATCCATTATAATTAACGATGGTTCTTCCAAGTTTACAATTAGTTGCTGTTTAAACCAATTTTCAAAATTTTCGGTGTTCATATTATCATGGTAATCGCCTGTTTTTTTATTGCATTTAAAAATAAGCGATGCATTTGCCACAAAACCTTTTTTATTACCGGCATGAACAATTACATATCGTGTCCCACTTCCAGTTATTTTTAAATCACTGTGTTTAGTACCATCTTGCCACATTCTTCTGTCCCCGCTTTTACTAAAAACCCATGTCTCATCCAGAAAAACAGGTGTAAAGAGCTTTTCGCTTTTAGCAGCATGGTATTTGTTCAAAAATAATATTCTTTTTAATCTGACTGCAGGCATTTCCAATAAATGTTTTCTTCCATCCTGTTTTTTGAAATGAAAACCCATTTTTTTAATTCCCAAATATAACGAACCTTTGGAAATCTTAGTTTCTGGAGACTATTCGATAAATTGCCGTAAAATAGTTTGTACTGTGATTTTATCCTTTCGCGCATACATTTTATAAATTACTTCCCTCAAACAATGCAGGGTATTTTTTGTAATTCGGGTTTTGCTCCGGGAAACGCTTGCAGACATATTTCTTCTAAATTCGAAATCTGTAGTTCTGTTTGGTTTTTCAAGATTATATAATGTGCTTTCTGGAACTTTTAGTGCTTCGGACGTTTTTTGAATTGCCATAAATCGAGATCCTAAATCGTTTTGAAAATAGTTTACTACATTAAGCATAAGTTTTTTGGATTCATCAGAATATCGCATTTTTATATCTTATTTTGCGTTATGACATTAACATGAAATCAAAATTTGACGTAACTTCAAAAACGTGACATCTAATAAATTAGTTACGACGTTCATTTTTGTTGGTAATTTTTTGTTTCAACCGATTTATTAATAATAAATAAGGATGGTCTTATTCTAAATGGGTATAAAATTTACTATATATTCTTTGCTCTGTTGTGTTATGTATTACCTAAGTATTTTTAACTACGAATTCTGCAAAAATGTTCTATAAATTATAAAGTGGATAGTGTATATTGCATGAAAATATCTGTTACCGACAAAAATTTTACATTTTTTATGATCTCAGTTCAGTGCCCATTCGAAGGTTTCCCTTTAAAATAGCCATTATTGTCTTGACTACTCAGTTACCTATGGTCTACTTGTGTGTCTACATGTTTCTTTGAATTGGTGGTTAATGGTGACTTGTTAGACCTTTTGAAATTTTGTTTGAGTCCATAATATACTTAACTTACTATGTCTGAAGAAGTATATTACAAATGACAATCTATAAAAATTTTTCGAAAAATTAAACACAGTTAGTCAAAAAATTAAAATTGATGATTCTTTCAGTTTATGTTTTTGAATTTTATGTAAGTAATCTTATTCAAAAAATTGATACACAAAAATTTTCACTAAATTCACCCGTGCTCCCTCCCAGGTTGAACGCTGGGATGGCAATAAAAAATGCGGGTTTGTAGTAAACAATTTATCACGTAGGCTTATACAATGTACCAAATTTGAAGTTTGTAGGTAGTGGTTTTTTTATAGATATGCTTAAAAGCTGACTTAACAACGTTATCTTCATAGAGCGCTAGCTCCCTTAGGAGAAACTTTTGGATGAAGGTAAATTAGGTTGGATGGACATAAAATCACATCTAGTATCTGTAGTTTGAGTTTTAAAGGGGAGTTTCTGGACATCCTGTATTTTATTATTTAAAAAAATATGTCATACGCCAGAAAGTATATATTAAATGGAAATTGGATCTTCATGAATTGAACGACGTTATGCGTTGATACACCGAGCCCAATTATATTTCAAAATGAGATAATGACGACAACTACTTAAAAAATATGAATAGCAGATTATGTAACATTCGTGTTGCAAACCAAACAAGTGCATACATTTTGAATTCACACAACTTTTTCCACAGTAATTTGGATTTATACCATATAGTTATGTTTGACATTAATTGTGGTTTTTGACGTATAATAAGTGCTCCATATAATGTCGAAGATTTAATGCTACAGCAAGACATAAATAAATTTCATATTTCAATATAACAGTATCCACAAAACTTGCTATGAAAACTTGTCCTATCACACCTTATTATGATTGCATTATCATCCTGAATATTTTCCTTTTTGAGACAATAGAACATAGTTAAAATCATTTGGATTAAATATGTAAATTTTTACCTTTAAATTAATACCTGTCCTCATTCTCACTACCCAGTGCAATTTAATTTTTTTTTCATTCACCCGTGGTCTCGTAAACGCCGAAATAAAAATAAATAACGGAATATTTGTGAAACAGTACAAAACCAATCGGTAACGCCACTGAAAGGAATTGAAACCTTTAAAAAATATAATGTACAAAGCCTAGCTACGCTGATAATCAATCCATTCCGTTATAACTGGTCGATTCTCCATCCTAATTGGTTCATATCTGCACCAAGACTGCTGTGATTGATTGCATAGTCCACATGGACGAGCTCTTATAATTTTGCCGGAGTTGTGGAAAGTGATTTATGAAGATTAAGGGACCCACAATATGAAGTTGTCAATAAACAGATAAATCTAGGGAGCTCTCCATTATTAAACTGTCTTCTTAATTTGTAAACATCATCAGATATAGTTTTCCTTGGTTTCCTATATCATTGCACAGTTATACTGAGCTTAAATGGGAAAAAGATATCCAGGATATCCTCATAGGGCTAATAATACCTAAGCTTTCTATTCATATATTAAGTCAATCACAATATAGGTCACTATTTGGTCTAGCCAAAATATTAAACATCAAGTAGGCATCGCATCAAATGTAACTTCTGTCATTCTGACGAATCGAAATAATTATCAATATCCTTTCATAATTTTCATTAAATAGTGGATTTAATTAGAAACAGTTAGTTCCATTTATAACATTAATATATAGTATTGTCAGTTGTGATGAATCCTGGATTTACACTCATGACCCGGAAATAAACGTCAGTCGACTGTTTGGGTGTTCCGAGATGAACCAAAACCGACGAAAGTTCCGTTCTGGAAGAAAAAAACATCGAATTTTTGGAGTCCCGACCTAAGTCCTAATGACTTTTTTACTTTTCCAAAAATTAATAATGAACTGCGTGGTCTCCTGCGTGGTTCCATTCCACAGAAGACACATTCAACGCCTTCAAAATAGTTGTATATTACACTACAAGGGCAGAACGTTTGAGATTCCTGATGCACTGCGCCCCAGGGCATCATGGCGCGCAGTTCAGGGTTCTCAATTTTTTTGCGCGAGTAGTGTATACTATTTTTCTTTATATGTATGTAGTTTCTGCTTCGACCGTGAGGCCGAAAGTCTAACATTTATGCATTGATAGGGGCGCGATTAGATTTCTTGTGTTTATATCCGTCATTTCTTCTTTTTAAAAATGCTCGAGCTTAGGATACCTACTTGGAAATATCTATGTTTTCCTCTATGAAAAGGGTGGACTTCAGCATGGCATATTCACACCATAAGCTTGATGGAGACTTTAATACAGAGGATTTTTCGTGAAAGTACGCCAAAAGCCCGGTTTCTGAAACTGCAGTAGCAGTCTTTCTTTTGGCACCATTCCTTGGAGTATTGATACGGTGCTTCATACCTCTTCCTTGATTTTTCTAACAGCAGCGACAGACAAGCGATATTTGCTGATTCTTCTATATCCATGCTATATTAAATATTTTATATATACTTTTATTTGTTTAATTGCAAATTTCAATTGTATTTTTTCTTTTTTCTTCGTATGCTCTGTAAAGGGATATATATAAAGGCTATTATTATTATTATTATCCATTTGGCTGTTATAGGCACAAATCAATAATTTCAATTTCTCTCAATTTTTGATAATAAACTATCAGCTTGGCGTTGTTGATAAAATAACAATGCTTATGACGCTATAGAAACTGGTCAATGCTGTCCATAATTTCATGCTAAAAGTATCGAATTATAGTAGGGGGCCCACGATGCTAAATGGGGATTTACTCGAGCGTCGAGCTATTGGGTTGCGAAGCTTAGATGATAAAAAGAAAAAAATGTTAGATAATGTATACCTACCTTTTTATTGGTGGAGGGAGCGTCTATAGATTTCCAAAAATGTAAATGGACATACTCGAGCGCGTCAGATATTGATAGTATCCATGTCCCACGTATTTTTAATAATGTACGTATGTTAATCCGATCGTTTGCATGGTGGGATGGTCGTACATAAGGGTTGAAAATGAGAAAAAAAATAATCTGACGATTTGGATGTGACGCAAACTCGCGGCCATTATTAGAATGTGCCAAAAAATTCGCCATTTTGAAATACTCAAGCGTGTCAGATTAAGATATATATGGTTCATCTTTATGTCCTATCTCCCATAATCTGACGATTATCTGGAGGGATTCGCCTAATCTGACAATTGAAACTTTTTTTTTAAATTTTTTAAATCATTGAACTTAATTGAAAAGCTCAGGAAATAGCATGCAAATAAAAAAGTGTATGTCTTTTAAGTAGAATACATGTATAGGAGACCGGGGCTACAATTAACAGAGGTAAGTATTAACAAGCAAATTTCTCTAAGACTAGTGAGTGTATTAATTTGTCAATTAGATCGCCCCGAATGGTTCAGTTGTGCTCCCCGCGTCATTTGAGTGAGTTGTGTGCAGGTCGTTATTTTTAAGCATGTAACGAACATTTTATAGTTCACGATTTTTTGAATAGCACAAGAACTATAAAGTGTTAGGATTGCGTTTTTTGTTTTCCTAGTAGCATATTTTATACTTAACAATTCTACATTTCATATTTTACATAACTAATGACCAATATTTTATTATGTTATTTAATAATCAAAATGTACCCTAGGGGCTATAATTAACACATCGGGAGGGCTTGTATTAACGTGTTAATATCTACCCCAGATATGGGGTATATAGGGGGTAGATATGGGTGATTACAGTAGCTGGACCGTCAGGCATGCAGAAAGGTACTAGTGGTTTTGCAGTTGAAATTATAAGACCTCTGCCAAAAGCTCCACTACGAGTTTCGTCTAATAGAAAACTCGCTAAAAAGTCTGCTATTCTCACTGATACTCCGAAAAAAAAATATCTAGAAGAACATAATATTAGAGAAATGAAAAAGAGAAAAATGACAACAAAAAAACAGAACAAAGAGAACAAAAAAGATTAATTAATTCTAACCCCAAACGTTAGGTAACAATTAACAACTGCCATTTTTAAGAAAAAGCTTTCTATCTACGGCATAGTTTCTATTATGTTTGTTTTGAGATAATTACATAATATGAATGATTAAAACATCGTGTATCCTAAAAATCAAGTCTAAATGTTGAATAATTTCTAAGCTACAACTAAAAATATATTTTTTGTTAATTGTAGTCCCGGTCTCCCCTATTTATAAGAAAATAATTATAAAACATTTTTTAGGCATTTTTTTTTAATAATCATCTTCGTCTGTAGAATCATCTTCCTCTCCTGAAAATATATACCTGATTCTAGAGTATCCTCAAGAATATCAGGGGTTATGACTACATCTTCATATACGCTTTCGGCAATTGATCACCTGCAAACCAGATCATTTCCAACTTTCCTTCGACAACTTTCCATCCATAGTCCGTTGGTAAAAGATCAATAATTTTTGCATTATGGGCAGTAGTCCACAAGCATGCAATGCATCTTGTGCGTAACACTTGCTGGAGTAACTCCGATTGACAGGGTGGCAATTCCGGATACTCAAGGAGAAGGGTTGTGATTTGTCTTTCACCTTGTACTTCTTATTGAAGATGACAATCCTGGCTTAATTGACATCGTCTAATTTTTTCAACCCATACAAGCAACAAGTAAAATGTCATGATGTATGATGTTAAGAATTCTGCACATTATGCTCCTATGATCCCAAATGAATCCTTTTTGGAAAATTTTTGAATTCATCAGAAATTGTAAAGGTTTCTTTTTTCCTCCCATCAAGCAGCTGCACGCATTAAACTTTATCGACGAATTTTTGTGGAAATCGACAAATTATATATTTTTCGTTATCCTTGAATTATTTCCTTCAAAACAAAAAATAAAATTTAGCCACGCCCGAGAATGTCGAGATGACATTTTTTTGTTTTTAACCCTCCCACTTCTTTATGTCACTCAAAAATTGTCAGATTGGTGAAATACCCATTTTTTAGCATGTAATTAACTCACCCTACCCTAATCTGACGCGCTCGAGAATTTCTGATGATCAATTTTTTTTACTAATCTGATCATTTATCCTTTATGGGCGGCCATTATATGGGGCTCATATTTGGTGGAGGTACTTAACCGGGTACAAGGTATCCCCCTGTATGTTAATCTGCTGCGCTTTAGTAAATCCCGAAATCCCCGCCTGGGCTCCCCTACTATAAATTCATAAAAATCCAAGAATAAATGCTGCGCGGAGGAGAAAAAATCTTATATACTTCATAAGATGTAAGTAAGTATTTACTAGTCTCGAACTTTATTGCCAGCCCTTGCTGGGCACAAAATCGTTCTCGGCTATTAAATGTTCTTACATTCCTTATAGTATAAATAACTATTTGAATGTACCACCAACAAGCGAGTGGAATAACTGCTTCCAGAATTGGTTCCAAATAATGATGCAAAAATGCATGTCACTTCGTCTTTGAAAAACAATAGCGTTTAAAAGTTATCTACTGATTTTTTTCTAGCTCTGTATGCAAAATATAAAACACAACCCTCGTATCTCTTAAAATAAGTCATATATTATACCGAACTTTGTCGTAGGGTTAATATGTAATGAAATATCTGGTTCTAATATCGCTTTTAATTTCCATTTAATCAAATTAATAATTTTCGCTATCGTATATTCCAAGTATAATGAGAATGATGTCAGATTAACGATACTTTATTCAGTTTCATGCTCCTGCATTTTGTATGATCCTCGATTCAAATTCGATTACTCAAATTTGATGCATATTATTTTTCTTCAAAAATCTGCTTAAATAGGTTGAATCAATTCGGTTAGCGAATATCATCCACCTACATCGGCGCCGCTCTATTCTTTGTTTGCTCCAGCGGAGCAAGTAACCTTTGACATTTCCACCGTCGAGTTGAAATTGCCGTCAGCAGGACTTGGAGCTGAAAATTGAGATACGGAAATAGACGAAACAAAATCCCTACAGTATTTCAGCATTTTAATCGTTTTGGGTATATTCCTCCGAATAATGTTCGGATTTTTTATTTTTTTATTTAAATTCCAAACGTAATGCTGAATTGTATAAAACAGCGTGTTTCAAAATTAAATTTATATTTTTAGTGCTCCCAAGTTGAAAAATTAGGCCAAGCAATAGGTAAATTTTTATGACAAAAATCCTAGTAGAAAACGGACTGTGCCATCATGTAAAAGACATTACGTAGTATGAACCTGATATATTTTCGACTCGTAAATGTTGCTCACCAAAATTGTTATAAACATTTAAAACAAAAAACGTCCTTTTTTTAGTTTTTTGTTAATAACACGTAAGTAATGTTAAGTTATCGTAATGGTGTCAATAGATGAATTGTAGATAATAAAAATACGAATATAACGCACTTTTCAGCGAAGTGATTGGATAGTTAGGAACGAAGAAAATTCGGAAAAACTGGAAAATTCGTCATTTTTTCAAAAATTCATATCTTTGTCGTTTTTCAAGTTATAGTGTTAAAACTTCGTAGAAAACAAGTCCTCTGTATGCGCGAAGAGTAGGTACCATGGGACAATTACTTTTGTTGCAATTGCAAAAAAAAATATTCGAAAAAGTTGTTCAGAATATCGTTTTAACCCCACATACCGAAATTCATCTCAAAACTCGCATTTTTAATTTTTACATTTTATTGGCACACACACAAAATTATTATGATTTATTTATTGACGGGCGAGATCCCATTAAAATACAATAGTTTAATAGATACACAGAAAAATAGAATAATAAATATATATATATATATATACCTTCTGAAAATCCCCTATACAGATACGTGCAAAGAAAAGCGGAACATAGCAGTTTAATGTATTCGATCTAAATATCCGATCTAAATAGTTCACCAACAAAACATTTCTTTAAATTCACTCCAATGAATATCAAGTATTTAGCTAGACAGCTGGATTCAAAACCAGTCTAAGAAACTCCGCCCCTTCTCCTTCCAAAATTTGTTAGTTATGTAGTGTGTGCGAACTGAGATTTTGTATTGAATAATTATTTGTTGGGGATAGTAAACGTCGCTACATATTAAAACAATATATTTACGTTTTTTGTAGTTCAAATCGAAAATCAATTGTTAAATTCTCTTTAACAATTAATGTTTCGAGCTAAGATAATATGTTTTGATTTCTTTTGGCCATAACGGCTTTCAAATTAAAATAAATTCGTAAATAAAACAAAATAAGTTTCTGTAAATTGAAAAAAATTAAAAATAAATTCCTAAAAACAACTTAAAATGCTAAAACGAAAAAAATTTATGAATCAAAGGTTCAAATAGTCCTCCTTGTTGAGCCAAACAAAAACCGAATCTATTAAACAAAATCGGAGCTGATTCGGTGTAATGTTTGCACAATGTTGGACAATTTTCGCCCTTAATTTTATTAAATTTTGAGCCCGTTCAAAATTGTGCCAATAAATTTCATTTTTTAAAAAACCCCATAAAATGAAATCGTTCGGAGACAAATCGGCTGATCTTGGAGGCCACTTGATTGTACCGTTTGTGGATATAATGCGGTTGGGAAATGTGGTTTGGAGATATTCGGTAACTGCCCGAGAATTGTGACTAGGATATCCATCTTGCTGATACCAAATATCTCCAAAATCAATGGGAAGTTGCTGAATTGCCGGAACTATTTGGTTTTGTAGCAGTACGAGATATTTGGCGCCTTTAAGGTTTCCCTCAATAAAAAAGGGACCTATGATATAATCGCCGAAAATTCCCGTCCACACATTAAGTTTTTGTGGATATTGCGTACGAACGGGAATACTTATGTGCTTATTTTGCCGAGACCAATACCGAACGACAGATGGATTGTGCTTTCTGTGAAGAGAAAATGTCGATTCATCTGTAATTAAAACGTTTTTAAAAAAATTATTATTTGAATTTTCTTTCTCTTTCTCCATCATCTTTCACAGAACTCCATCCGTTTAATATTGTCGTAGGGAAATAGTTCTTGCTCATTTCTTTTTAAAATACGTCGAACTGTACTTTGATTCATGTCTACTTCTTCAGCAACTTCTCTGCTCGAACATGGTTCACTATTTTCAATCGCTGCCCAAACATCAATTTCTCTATTTATTCGTTGTTCACTCATTTGCCTTACAGCTGGTTGACCGAGATTGCTGCATGTGTTGCAGTTTTATAAACATCCACATTTACGAAATTTTTGAATTATTCGATCAACTGTAGACTGTGAAGGCGCTGGTCGGGTTTCAAAAGCAACAACGAATAAATTAACTACCTATTTCCCTAATCGAGTGACCTCCAAAATACCACGATAACATTTGAATTTTTTCCTGAAGGGTGTACATTTTTATTTCTCTACGAATTTATTTAATTTTGAAAAGTTATGGACTTGAACATTAAGGACTCTCTCCTGCCGAGTATTGTTTACTGACTGTCTTAGTTGAGAATACGGAGTGGTGGGAATTGTACGATACGTTATAGGTGTCCAAATAAACGACTGTAATAATCGTGATTTTAATCTGTTGAAGCTGGATGTTGGTCGACTAGTTCAAAAGCAGTTCTGATACAATGCTTAAAATCCCTATGTTCCGTTTTTGTTTGAATGTATCATATTGTAATGATATATTATCCTTTCTCTAAAACAATATCTTACAATATTTTTTTTTAAACTGGGCTAGCTCAAATGATCTTTCAATAGTTAATATAAATTGAATTTACGTTTATTTTAGCATGAATTGACTCTGCATAGGGGCAAGTTCTATATTAAAATTTAGAAATTAATCCTCCCTACAGTAGATTTGTAATTTACCCAATTTAGTCTATTAATTCTCACCTATTCAATTTTAGGAATAACAAAAATAAATTAGACACTTTAACAAATCTAGAGTTTATAATAGTAAATAAATGGCCAATTTTATAAAAAATACATTTCTAAATAATGTTCTTTACAACATTTTAAATTTCAAAATTTCAACCAATAAATCAAAACTCTTTATATCCAAAATTATTTGTTTGATAGGTATTAATTTAGAAGGTTCAATTCTCTTATAAATTTCTTGAAATAGTTTTTTGTTTATTTTTTCTTCATATTATCCAAAATGATGTTAATTATTTCCCAGAAATTAAAGATTATGGAATAACCCCTGTGACTTCTGTCAATAGAACTTTCCTTCCAAATTTCATTTAATTTCTAAGTTCTTCTATATAATATATATATAATTAATTTACCTCAGAATCTGGTAGTCTCAAAGAAATTCAGGTTATTTTTAACTATTAAATTCAACTTTCAGAAGCTAGAGAAAAATATTTCCCGTCTCTTCTCCAAAATAATTATATCTGTCAGTCCATGTTATCTTGACATTTTTTATCATATTATTTTTTTTATAAATGTCTAGTCAATTTATTGGTTGCATTATTAACAGTTTTCTTTGAAATATCACACATTACAGTATTAAAACATACCTGGCAAGTTCTTAAAACTGATTAGGTGTACAGTATAATCAATCGTTATTTAGTTTAAATATATTTAAGTTAGATTTTAAATAATATTAATTTAATTTAAAACACCCCATACTTGTTTGATATAACAATCCAATTTTGTAGCTTGAACATTTTAATTTCCCTATTACTTGAGACTTTAAATTTATTCCTCCTCAATATATATATAAATATAAAAGACCATAAACTTATTCATTAAATAACACATAAGATAAAGCACGTATCACTTACAATAACAACTAAAAATATTTTTAAAAATTTCAAATTTGGAGTCGTCGGCGAAACTCAGAAGAAGATGTAAAGAAATCAAGATTCAATCGATTGGCCAATCTTGTGGACCTGGGGATGAACGAATTATTGCGATAATTACTATAGTAGTGTGGTTGTGAAAAAGTAACAGTATTTCTGGTAGATCTAGTTGGCGCGGAAAAACCAATATTCAACATAAGAGTAGGACAATCGATAGTAGAATTGACTATGTTGAATAGAATAATCTTTGCAATTCCTTCTTTAACGAAGAGGCTCTAACATAAACCGGGAATGCAATTCGTGGTAATTTAAATGGTAGGTGTTAACAGGATGAATTCCAGATTTATAGGCAATGAGTCTTAGAAATTTTCTTTGTATTTGTTCAATGTTGTGAATATGGTTGGTATAGAAGGGATTCCAAACCGAGGATGCATATTCAATAAGAGGTCCAACATGGGAGAAGTAAAGTATTCTAAGACATTGCAAACCAAGCATCCTTAATGCCTTATTAATTGAAGCATATATATAGGGACGAAAAGACATGGTAGAGTCAATCACAACATCAAGATCTTTAACTTCTGACACATTAATAAGATATTGTGTAATTTGATCATTAGCGTGCCATGGAAAGTGATATTTTGGCAGTATTTTTAAATGTCCGCTAAGTTCTAGTCCATGATCAAAGAAATAAAAAGCAATTGACTTTAAAAGAAAAAATGGAAATAATCCGGTTGTTTGGTGATAATGCTTGTAGTAACAGAGAAGTTGCTGCAGAGTTTAACTTGAGACATCCCGAACGTGCGCCCATTATACTCATGGAAAAGCAGCTGCTGTAAATGCTCGTTTCAATGAAACTGGCAGTGTTATTAAAGTTCATCGGAATGGTCATCCTCGTCGAATAAACCCTCATCTTGAGGATAACGAAATCGAGCAGATTTATGCATGAGCCTTCGAGATTTATCGTCTCAACTGAACTGAACTAAGGATAAAATCAGAAGATGTTTTGTACATCACAAGATCAAGCCCTATAAACCGAAGTTCTTACATACATTGAAAGAAGGTGATGATAATAAAAGATCAGACTATTGTTATTGGGCCCAAGGTAATTTTTTAAATGATGACAGTTTCTGAAGAAGATTATGTTTACCGATGAGGCTACATTCACCACTAATGGGGTTGTATCCTCTCAAAATTGTATATACTGGGCCATAGATAATCCTCACAGGGTTATCGATTGTAAAGACCAATATTCCCAGAAAGTCAATGTCTGGTGTGGGACCGTATAATTGGTCCTTTTTTCTTCAATGTATCATTTAGTGCTGATCGCTTTGTTAACTTCTTTGATGGGGAATTTTGGCATGCAATTGAAAATCTTCCTCTTAATGTGCGACAGGATAAGTATTTGTAGCTAGAAGGTGCATCCATCCACAATTCAAGGCTTGTTCGTCAATGGTTGAACCAAAATTATCCCATGCGCTGGATAGGAAGAAACAGTCCTTTTGAACTTTGATCTCAGATGTCTCTATATGTTACACCACTTGATTTTTGTTTTTGGGGAATGGTAAAAAATAGAGTCTATAAAACAAGGCCCAAAAATCCAGATGAACTTTGTGCCAGAATAAGGCAAGTCTGTCAAGAAATCAGCATCTCGGAACTAAGACGAGTAGGTGGCTAAACAAAATCGTGAAATAATCGAAAAATGTATTCGATAAGACGGATGACTAGTTTAGAGATGTCACACTTCATAGTTATTCAGTTGTATTATGAAAATTATTGTTTGATACTTTTTCCTAGATTTTGTTTTCCCATAAGAAGAAAATAATTATTCCTTTGGAAGTGCTGTTTACTCTACTAAAATATTTGAATACATGACACTGTGTCAAGAAACGCTAAAAAAACTAATTTTTAGAACAAAATTAGGAACATTCTAATTGAATTTACTGTTTGGACCCGTACTTTGTGGAATCTACTCTTATTACTAACATTCTAATTCTTGTTTTTATTAATATTTATATTGAAATTCGAACAATTGCTAATATTAAAGGGATTCAGTTTGTTTGAATGACAGCAACGATGTAATTCTTCGCGGCCTAGTCCGGGAAATACGTACTTTCCGGACTAGGCCGGAAAAGTGCCACTTTCTAACAGAAAAAGCGTCCGGTAAGTAGGTACTTTCCGGACGGTTGCCGAAAAAAAATATTTTCCTAGATATTTTTTGAATCGAACATAAAGCTAAGTATGTTACTCGTACATAATCAGACTTAATTAACTCGATTTTATTATTGACTCCCCCAATAAAGTCTTAGATTATGTAGTTGTTACATAAATAGCTATTATTGCCCTGTTAGAGTACCTAGCTGTTTTCCAGCATCCACCTAATGCACTTATAAATGGCGAAAACTACATAATTACTAAATGCCTAACGCAAGAATGAATTAAGATTTAGTGTAATATTTGATATTAGATAGTTTAACATGTTCATTACTAAATTATAATAAATATTAAGTTACAATAATTGTAAAAAAAAATTAAAATACATTTTATAAATATGTACACGATCGACTTACACAATTTTTTTGTAAAAATCGTAATTATTCAAGTTCCATGCTCCAGATCTATAAAACATATTGTGAATGTTTGTAGAATTATTTATATATTTTTGGATTACATCAAGAATGTTTCAAAACGGAAAATACATGGAATAAATAAAATATATCTAAAGAAACATCGCAATTAATCATCATTACGATTACGCTAAAGAAATTTGAATAAATCGTGATGCGAATATTTCTAACATATCTTTTTAATTAAATTAATTTTTTTAAATTAAAGATGGCGACATTTGCCTCAAAGGTGGTCATGTAGCAACAATTCCTCTGCAAGATCATAGAACTATTACTACTGATTGGTAAAGCCTGTTCATAGTTACAAGAAAGTAAATTAAGCGGATTATTGAAGGGTAGCTATTAACTAACAATGACATGAAATTTATTACCCGATTTTCGTAGTTTTAGAGCAGGTAGGCTATGGTCCGTACCCATTTAAAATCTTTATCCTATACTTTATCAAGGGGTACTTCCTAGTAGGATTCAGTCAGTCACTTTCTTATATCTATGAACAGGCTTTACATATCGATTTGTTTTCCGGAAGTATTTGCTGAGCTTCGAAAAACCAACCCCCAACGACGAATGATAATACTCCACCAAGACAACCAAACAGCTCGAAAAACAATTCGTTTTTAAAGCAAGAAAACATCGAATTGGTTCCAAAGGATGCAAAAATGTCTTTTTCGTCCACCAAAAAATGTTATAGGTACTAATTTGCAACGCCTCTAATGCATCTCAGGAGCTGATAATTTAGGAAAAGACGTTCCAAACTAGACTCCAGAGTCAGTTTCCAAAAATGGCTAGGTGCCCAAATCAACATTGTTAATCGGCTATGGCCTTTGCGTTTGAACTTTTTATTTAATTTTCATTTATATCGCAGAAACTAAGGGATATGAGAAAAAATGTCAAGATACCGTACCGTTTTTGTAGAGAATTTGTAGCAACACACATTTTCCGTGTCCCTCACAGTTTCAAATTTATTCCCGAATATTTTTTTTTTACTTTTAAGTTGCATTTCCACCGTAATAACATAAAATATCAGCTCTAAATGCAAATGAACGAATTTGTTGCTTATACATGGAGTCCAGAAACTCTCCAGCCAACCGCAAACTACAGATACTACACTACAACAATTTTCAATTGATGGTGACTGATCTACAAATTGAACTGAGGATTAACGGCAACAATGTTAAATCTCATAACCAAATTTTTACCGGTACTTACCGGGGTCATTTTTATTGTTTATGCGCTTCGCCAATGTAGATAAGTGAAAAGTAAGATGACTCCATGACGATGTTGCCAATGAATCACCATCAATTGAAAATTGTTATACTATAGATGTGATTTTATGCCCATTCAACCCAATTTACCTTTATCCAAAAGTTCCTCCTAAGGGAGCTAGCGCCCTTTAAAAATGATGCTATTAAGTCAGTTTTTTAAGCATATCTCAAAAAAACCTCAAACTAAGTAGTACATTGTATAACCCTGCAGAGATAAATTGTTTACTATAAACCCGCGTTTTTTATTGCCAACATTGCACTTCACTATAGATAAAATGCATAAAGGCATAATTTTTATAAGAATAATTACCCATTTTGATGAAAAATTTGAATTATTTTACCTTTTTTTCGTAACAATAACAATAACTCTTTAACTTCAAAGCAATTTAGCGTAATGACCAATCTTGTTAACTTGTCATAATAAAGAATTTAAATAGGACCACATTTTTTTTTGAAAAATACCTCATAGTTATTGAATTGAACTTAACCAAATTTACCCGTTGCCCCTCCCACGTTGAACGCTTGTCATGGCAATAAAAAAAGCGGGTTTGTAGTAAACAATTGTTACACTACTTTTAATTATATCAAACAACGTATTCGTTGAAATACACCCTTTATTCTTAACAGCCAAATTGTATCTCTTTCAACCCAAAAGAACAACTAACCATAACATCTACAGATACATTCAAACACAAACGGAACATAGGGATTTAATGTATTGTCCGATCTAAACAGTCCACCAACAAAACCTTTCTATAAGTTCACTTCAATGAATATCAAGTATTGATCTGGACAGCTGGATTCAGAACCAATGTGAGAAACCCCTCCCATTATCCTTCCAAAATTTGTTAGTTATGTGCGAACTGCGATTTAGTATTGAATAATAATTATTTGATGGGGGTAGTAAACGTCGCTACATATTGAAACAATATGCTTACGTTTTATGTTGTTAAAATCGAAAATTAATTGTTAAATTCTCTTAACAATTGCCGATGCACTTCATATTTACCTTTTGGGCAAAAATACTAATACTACCACAACTTGTTGTTAATTTATTATCATAATTAAAAATTGGTCGCTCGTTCTTATTAGCAAGGACTGCAAGGAATATGATGTATAGTTGTCGTGAAAGTTATAGTGCAGGGACTTAATCGTATATCCCCTTTAAGTTATATTGCGGAGCTAAACACTGCGGGACCGGTGAATTGCATCCCATTTGAGCTGGCCAAACTTTTGACCGCTGAATTGCATCCGTCTCACCGCTGAGTTGCATCCCGTCAACAAATTTAATATTGTGTCTAAAACTGGTAGATAATTAAATAAAAGCGGGCATTGTTGTCATGTTTATTCTGATATCGTAATTGATACTAAATTTTATTTCCGAATCTGCGTCTAATACAGTTTTATAGCAATATAGTGAATAATATATTGATGTAATTTAAAAATTATTCAATTATGTAGGTTAGGTTAGGATAGGTTTGGTTTGGTTTGGTTAGGTTTGGTTAGGTTTGGTTAGGTTTGGTTAGGTTTGGTTAGGTTTGGTTAGGTTTGGTTAGGTTTGGATGGGTTTGGATGGGTTAGGTTAGGTCTCAACAGGTCATACTTTCTACTATCGTTAAGATTACATTAGCCATAATCAAAAGCTTAAGAGATTTGAACTAAGAAAATATGATGACATTTTTCAAATCTCATACAGTTATATGTTCCAATTTTTATAAAAATATTTACGATTCAAATAATATATCGGCAACATTGCTGTTAAGTTTGACCTGCTTTTGACCATGATAGGCGATTATTAATGAACTGACCTTTTTGGATTACGGATGCTATTCGACGGTCACCTTTTTTCGTTCAGGTAAAATTTTACTTTTTGGGATGCAACTCGGCGGTCGCCAACACTGAAAGGTATTAATATCATTTTTGTCTACTTACCAAACATAATTCTATATTGTATTTGATGTTACGTAATTGTTGAAAGGGCGTTCGGTTTAAACGGGATATCCTCAGAAAAACTCTACTCTTTCTTGATTTCAGACTACCAACTAATGAGTCAACACGTGTGGCCATCGTAAAATCACCATCTTTCAAATATACCTAGTTATAGATCAGTCAAAGATGTAAAAAATAATAAATTATTTGAAATTCATATTTCTACTTCTTCTTAATAAAACGTGATATAAGATAGTGTTAATTGTCTGGTATTGTGTTTAGGATGTTTTTAAATATAAATAGGTTAATATTGTTCAAAGCAATGTTTGATATTCGGCTTATAAATAGCAGAGGAAAGAACAAATAGATTTTAGATTGAAATAAACTATGAATACATCAGAAGAAAGCTAGAGTCATCGTTTAGGTAAGTATTTATTAAAAAATGTATTTTGTTCTAGACATTAACGCTAAGTATCTTAAAAAGTAGGATGGAGCTCTATAATTGCGGGTTAAAAATAATCGTTAGACATTCGATAAATTTATTTAATAATTAAAAATTATTAAATACAGTTTATCGATTATTAGTTGAAAGTATAATATTAAATGAATTTATCGTCAACTAAGCATTTTAAATTATAATATTGACTGGACTATGACGATATCCTCGTATTAGAGTAAAACAAAAAGCCGACAACTTTAACTTCGCACAATAAGTTTTACGCCAACTACTATACTTAAATAGATATGTAGGGTAACTTTTAAAAAAGTGATCAATCTTTGCTTTTGTAATTTAGTTTTTCTTGTAAATGCTGATATTTTTAAAGAAACTTTGATATATAAACAATATGACGGGTAAAGTTTTTATTAAATACTTCGACTTCCGATTTTTGAAGTGAAAACTTCTTTATGCGCGTTGAGCACTTTTTGGGTGAAGAAAAAACATGGATTTTTCGTCATCGTCACGCTTTTATGCAACTCTCAATACTTTTGGTTATGAAACAAAATTAACAATAAAGCGTATATAGTGTTGCATATATCATCGTCACGCTTTCTAAGAGCTATATGTATTGTATACTGTGTATATATGTATACTTTTTTTTTGTAAAAAATTCCATTTACGATGGGCTTACGATAAATTTTTCAAAAGGGATTCATTTCTTGTTTTCACTTCTGTCGGCAGTCCCATGACTGGACTCTACGTTTTTTTATTTGTGGATAACAACATAAAACTGTCGGAATTGTAATCAATCCCATTGATGATAATAAATGCCGTCCAGTGGCGTGCATAAGTATTTCGTAAAAATTTGGAAATTGTGAAAAATAAAGTGTTCAGAATATTACAACTTATTAATTTCATAAATTATTGTTTTACTTTTTACTTAGGATGCACACAACTGATACTTTTGAAAAATTATTTGTAATCTGAAAAAAATTACTGCTCAGTCTTAACCACAGATAGTTTATAGGAGATCAAAGGGCCCCTTGTTGGTGTTTTTTGCGACCGACACTTGGAGCAATCCAAAAAAAAAGGTTTTAAAAAATAGCCGGTCTCTTATCTAATTTATTAATAAATATATCCTGCAGCTGCATAATATGTTTTAACTTTGTGAATCCAAAAAATACCAATTTAAAGATCAAAATTGTTTTGGTGGTCCTATTATTCTGGTGGCCAGTGAGTATATATAATTGAATTTGTGATATTCTGTATAAATAACCGCTAGATCATCTATTACTAAAATGTTGAATAAAATCTGTCAATTGATTCATTTTAAAAATTTTGATGTATTTTTTACTTATACCTAAACTTTCCTTTTCAAATTCATATCCTGAACATTTTTCGAAATAATTATCATTTAAAAACATTATATAAAAAAAACCTTTAATATATCATCCTATTACTTTGAATATATATTTCTCAAGTTACCCCTGTATAGCTTGGAATAAAATATACTTTTCTAATGCCCTGGTACCTAGCGGTGTCGTTATTTACAACAGAAGCGAGCCGTAAATATGATTTATGAGTGCGGCGATCATTTAAAACACTAAGAAGAATCAGACCGCCTTCAAGTGAACTATCTTATATTTATTTTGTAATCTTTGACTTGGTTTTGTTATAACAATAACACGTGCAGTTAGTTGGTTTTTTACGGTTTTTTAAGAACAAATCAAATAAGGGAGAAGGAAAATACCGAACAGCAAAGGGTGGGACGTCCACCTAATATAGAAAAACATTTAAAATTAAGATGCCTCGTGGATCATGCATACCATATCATTGTAAATAATAAAATTGTGTCTAAGAAACATTGTATTTGGGATAAATTTTCCAATACTTTACACTCAAAAATATCGTCTACAGCTTGTAGGGGAAAAGAGAAGATTTTCACTCCTTCAAACCCCTCAACGAGTCAATTGATTACAGAGAGATAGATTGTGATAAACCTTTAGACAATAGTGATAATTGTCAGCGTCATCTATTTATTTTTCTGACAATTGTGAGCTTTTGTGTTTTGAAATTGAACAGGACGAATTTGAGAAGTTACTAGAAATTAGAATAAGGTAAATATGAATGTAAACTCGTATCTATAAGCTTAGCAAGTTCTTGGATTTTTTGGAAAAAGCGACGAGAGACAAATTTTTAATTATGGTAATAAAAGAGCGATAAATTAGCGACAAATTATGGTAGTGTTAGTTTTTTCGAAAAGTTGATTAGGTAAAATAAGCTTAATATAGCTAATATAAACCTAGCAGAACCATGTTTTTTCCGGGATCGCCGGGTTGTACCACAAGATATCAGGTAGGTATAATCCTACCGTCGAGTTGTACCTTTTCCTTGGGAGGGCGGCGAGGAAAATCATTGAAGAAGTTATACAGTGTTAAAAAAATGGCTTCATCAATGATTTTCCTTGCCCTTCTCGACAAATTAATCAATGATCTGTTTTAATCAAGACAGAAATTCTAAATAGTGGGGCATAGAATAATCCCCAATAAAGGTGGAAATGGATTAACTCAGGTAGTCGTGGTACAACTCGGTAGTCGTGGTACAACTCGGTAGTCCCCGTTTTTTCTTAAAACGACGAGAGACAAATTTATAATTATGGTAATAAATTAGCGACAAATTATGGCATAATCAAAAATTCAAATTTCCGAAATGGTTCTGCTAGGTTAATGGGGGTGTCATGTACTACCTGATTACTTTAAAAAATTCTTCTTTTCTTCAAGTGTTTGGATCTATCAAGCATATCATGAACTACCTGATTATTCCAACAGACACTTCTTTACTTCAAGTGTTTGGATCTACCAAGCATATCATGAACTACCTGATTATTCCAACAGACACTTATTTTCTTAAGTGTTTGGATCTAACAGGCATATTGAAATTCAATCTCCATAATTTCGCTCATTTTTCAAATCAAAAGACAAGTTTTTGATTGGAGAAATGAACCTAATTAGCGGATTCTACAAACAATTTCCCGATTTTGATAACGTTAGAAAATATGTAACAATAACATTTTCATCAGCTCTCAGTTTTCGATTTGCTCCCCTAATGTTCATACCACTTTGTGGTCAACATCCCCATTATAACTACAACGCAACAGATCAACATAATTATTTGTTCATTGAATAGTCGAATTATTTCCATAAAATGAATCAAAAATAGGTTTATATTAGCGATTCATCAATATGTGAAGAGGTACTTACAGTTTGTTTTTCTAATAACTCATTCTTTATTCTTTTAATTCCCTTTTCTACTTTCCCACTTGTTGCCTCATTACATAAAGAATCACTATCATTGTCGCTAGACGAACTAGAACTTTTGTGTTGTCTACTTCTTTTCTTTGATTTTCCCTTCACTAGACGCAGGATATTCCACTTCTGACTTGTTGCACTGCTTTTAATTATATCAAATAAAATAAAATATCAAAGAATCGTACCCTCGTTACACAATGTAAGCTGCGGGGGCCATTTTGGAGGGCACGTTCCGGACCCGGCTCATAATTTGTTGCTAATTTGTTACTAAATAATTGATTTTTTTGCTCCAGCCGTTGTAGTTTTTATCGAGAAGGGCAAGGAAAATTATTGAAGAAGCAATACAATGTTATAAAAATAACTTCTTCAATGATTTTCCTTGCCCTTCTCGATAAATTAATCAATAGTTAAAATAGATCATTGATTAATTTATAAAAATAAC
Organism: Lochmaea crataegi; assembly: GCA_947563755.1. NCBI lineage: Eukaryota > Metazoa > Arthropoda > Insecta > Coleoptera > Chrysomelidae > Lochmaea > Lochmaea crataegi. The sequence goes on along the minus strand of OX387423.1, from coordinate 6,347,539 downwards.
TTCTTCAATAATTTTCCTTGACCTTCCCGATGAATTAATCAATAGTTAAAACAAATCATTGATTAATTTATCGAGAAGGGCAAGGAAAATCATTGAAGAAGTTATTTTTATAACACTATATAGCTTCTTCAATCATTTTCCTTGCCCTTCTCGATAAAAACTACAACGGCTGGAGCAACAAAATCAATTTTAGTAACAAATTAGCAACAAATTATGAGCCGGGTCCGGAACGTGCCCTCCAAAATGGCCCCCGCAGCTTAATATACGTCACAATGTATCACTACAGGGTTATTCAATGTACCAAGTTTTGAAATTTGTAGGTAGCGGTTTTTGAAGCTTGCTTCTTATTGCACTTTTGGGAAGGCTAGTGAACTCGTGAAACGTGTGATGTTAGGAAAAAGCGTTCGTCACGCGATGACTCATTAGAAAGAGAGAGATAGAGAGAGGCGTGCCGCTGTCAAAATTTTGAAAAAATGGTCAATAATTATAAAAAACTGTCAAAAATGGTCAATAATTGTTAAAATTTTGAAAAATGGTTAAAATTTTTAAAAAATTGTCAAAAATGGTCAATTATTGTCAGAACCTGTCAAAAATGGTCATTAATTGTCAGAAACTGTCAAAAATGGTCAATAATTGTTAAAATTTTGAAAAATGGTCAAAAATTGTCAAAATTTTGAAAAAATAGTCAATAATTATTAAAAACTGTCAAAAATGGTCAATAATTGTTGAAAATTGTCAAAATTTTTGAAAAACTGTCAATTATTGTCAGAACCTGTCAAAAATGGTCAATAATTGTTAGAATTTGAAAAAATTGTCAAAATTTTTGATAAAATGGTCAATAATTGTTAAAATTTGGAAAATGGTCTAAAACGGTAAACATTTTTGAAAAATTGTCAAAAATGATCAATAATTGTCAAAAATGGTCAATAATTGTTAAAATTTGAAAAAAGGTCATAAGATATCGCAATTACAATATGTCCAATAATTTCAATGACTATCGACGAGAAATGGTTTTGTTGCACATTCCTTTTAGAAGTGAAGATAATGATGTTCTTGCATTCTATTGCGCGTATTTTTATTGATGGTCCGACGACCGCTCACCTTTTTTTTTGAAGATATGTTTAAAAAACTTAGTTCACAGCGTCATATTCAAAGAGCGCTACTTAGCTCTATTGAAAGAAACTTTTGGATAAAGATCATTTAGGTTAAATGGACATAAAATCACATATGGTATCTGTAGTTTACCTTTGTGAAGACTGGACACTCTGTAGTAGATTGAGAAATAAAGATGTATAGTATTAATACATTCTCTATAAAATTTATTACCTAATTTGTTTTGTTGGTTAAATACTTCCATAAATAGGTACTAAATAAATGTACCGACTTGGTTTGACAATAGAACTCGGAAGTTTTTACAGTAAAGCGGAATTTATAAATTCTGTTGTTCCCGTTGTTTGTTGCTCGCCGTGTTTTCCACGTTGCTGGCGATTTGTTAGTCACAGTTGTTCCCGAGTCGACTAATTTATATCGGTTTTTCGTTATTGGCGATGTTGAAAATTTCATTGGTCACAAGGGTGACTAGGGCTTCACACGAGACGAGAGTCGGCGAGAGTATCAAAAATCTGGTCTCGATCTCGTCAATTCCGAAGAAAATGAGTCTCGTTCAAATCTCGTCTAGTTACCGGTTGTCTCGTCTCGTTCAAGTCTCGGTCTCGTCTCGTTTTCGGTTGTCTCGTCTCTCTCGCTTAATTCTAAATATTGATAATAAAATCCATAAATAATTTTTTAAACTATATTTATAACGCTATTATACAAAATTGTTTTTACATATAGGACATACATTTTTTAATTTTACACTCTTTATTTTTCCTCTTAAAATTACACGATGACCATGAATTCAGACATAGTAGCGCTTGCATCATCATCTTTCAATGATGTACAATATTTTGTCATAATCATACCTGATGTAGAAAATAATCTTTCAACAGGTACGGATGTAGCCATTATACTAAATAAATTCTTGGCCATCTTGGAAAGTGTAGGAAAAACCTTTTCATGCACTTTCCACCACTCTAAAATATTTTATTTTCCATGTGCTCTTTCTAATATTAAATATTCTTTAAATTCAGCTTTTCAATGTTTCGAAGATTCTGTCGATGTTTTATAAAGACTATTAATGTCGATACACTTTTTAATAGAATTATGATCACTTCGAAAGACTAAATACGGAATTCAACGAATATTAACAAAAATATTGAACAAGTTTTCCTAGAAATTCATTCATAACAATTACCCCCTGACCTATCTGCTAGGTAAATAAGTTTATAATAAGGGAGAATGGTTGATATCTTTTTGGTTGTTAAGAAGATTACCAGATTTTTTTTTTATTTATCTCAAGAGCTTAACCATTCTGCTGAATTTTACTACCCTATTTATCATTTTATTCCACATAGAAAAAAAGAAATACCCACCCTATTTTTATAGCACTTTTGAATAAATAATGAGGCACTCCTTCCGAAAATAAAATAAATAAGTATTTATGATAAATGATAAGAGTTAACAAATTAAAGTAAAAATATGGAAAAATCATACTCTGTTACGGATGCTATGGTGTTTTGTATTAATACATATATTAATATGTATTCTCCAAAAATTAGAGTTTTAACCTTGAGTTTTTTTTTAATTTACAATAAAATATTTCACAGATGGTCACCAGATTTTATATATGGTAAAATGTATTGTTCTCTATGTAGACCTTCTCTAATTTTTCTAATAAAAACTTCATAAAAAAAATGTAACGAGACCAAAAACGAGACTCTCGGTTTGCGCTGTATGTGATCTCGATATCGCCCATTCGCCCATAATATTTTCAAAAATGAGAACGAGACGAGAAAAATGAAGCCCTAAGGGTGACGTATGTCATACGACAGACAGATTATTATTGTTTCTCGTTTTTGTATCAATATATAAAGAAAGTAAGATACTAATGAGTTCTTCAACAACAAATTCATTATCAAAATAAGTGGAGTTTGACACGATTGGCAGATATCAAGTCACTCAGTTTTCATTGGTGGATCTGCGAATTACGAATAACAAGATATAAAATTTGGTTATTGGAGAGCAACGACGAACAACTGTTTATAAACGCATCTATGTGATATCAATATATGTTTTATTTTCGAGCAACGGGAATCACGAACAACGAATAACGAACAACAGAGTTTATAAATCCAGCTTGAAACTGTGTTACGAGTTGCGAGACTTGCATTTTTTCTATTGCTACGTTTTTAACGGGATAAATATTTCTTGGTTAAAAAATGTATGAATCATCATTATTATAGACGTGTTACTTTGCTTGACGTCAAATTTGCGTGTAGATATTAAAATTTGCAAAAAGTCTGGCGAATGTTGGAATTTTATTATTATTAGTATCTAATTTTAAAATGAAATCTCATCATTTCATTTATACGAAAAATTATATTGTTTACATCAATAATTTTTTATTTTATTTCGAATATTAAGAGTGCTTAATGAAATTGCTTTTTGCAAATAGTTTTTATGCACACCTAACATGAAATCACGAATTTATTTTGAGCTGGATAAAAGTAGAACGAAAACCAATTATCGTAAATATGCAACAAAAAAATACTTAATAAAATAAATATCACATAAGAATTTTGTAGACTATGCTACTTAAGTGATTTTTTATTTTACGAAAATACAGGATGTTTTATTAATTTTGTCCACTTTTCTTCTCACTCTTACATTAGATTCCACTCATAGATAGATTTATTTGACTCATTACATGTTTTACAATCTTTGTAGTTAATCAAGGAGGATTGCATATAACAACATAGTTGGCGCCTATCAACAACTATCAAATGTCAAAATTAACTGTCATGTTTAGTTAACTCGACGCCGAAGTTTCATACCGCTTTATAAAAACTTTACGTAAGCTGAATTTTTAAAGTTGAAGAGTCATTCGAAAAAAATTTCGCGCAATAATTTTTTAAAAATTTTTATTTTATTTTTAAAAGTCCGTTGTCTTAACAAGAATGTCTTGCCGAGTTGGTTTCTGTTTTCGGCAATAAAGCAACATATCAGTCGACAGTTTCTCGTTGGTATGGAGAATTTAAACGTGGACGGATTAATCTTAGCGACGATACAAGAACAGGTCAACCAACAACGGCAGTCACCCAGTAAGCTGATCCAAGAAGATCGACGTGTCGCATATCGTTAAATTGGAGCAACATTGAGCATTTCAAAGACCACAATTCACAAAATTTTACATGAAGAATTGTCTGTAAAAAAATTAGTTTCTCGATGGATACTGCATCTGTTGACGGAAGAACACAAAGCAATTAGAGTCAATTGGTGTCAAAAATCTCTAAACCGTTTAACAGGAAACTCGAAAAATTCTACAGCATTGTCAGTGGTGATGAATCCTGGATTTACTCTTATGAACCCGAAAATAAACGTCATCCGGCTGTTTGGGTGTTCCAAGGTGAACCAAAATCGACGAAAGTTATCCGTTCTCGAAGTGTTTCCAAAAAGATGGTGGCGACATTTGTCTCAAAAGCGGTTCATGTAGCAACCATTCCTCTGCAGGATCAAAGTACTGTTACTGCTGATTGATACATATCGATTTGTTCGCCGGAAGTAATTGCTGAGCTTCCAAAAAGCAACCCCTAGCGACGAATTATCCTCCACCAAGTCAATGCAAGTTGCAAGCCCGAAAAACGATTGAGTTTTTAAAGCATGAAAACATCGAATTGTTGGACCATCCTCCACACAGTCCGTCCCGATCCAAGTCCTAACGACTTTTTTACCTCGTGGTCAAGGTTTCAAAAACTCTATTTTGAATATACCAACAAGCGAGTGGAATAACTGCTTCCAGAATTGGCTCGAAATAATGCCAAAGTGCATCCCTCTTCGTGGAGAATACTTTGAAAAAAATATTGTTTAAAAGTTTCTACTTTTTTTCCGGTTCTATATGCAAAATATAAAAGACAACCCTCGTATAATTCGGGTGGGCCGAATAATAAGCCTGAATATGCTTAGCTGTGCTTAGCCTAGTTTTAATTTCTATTTATGGGTACTAATTTCGGACCCCACTAAGCTACAGAGCCCTAGGCGATCGCCTAGTCCGCCTAATGGATAAATCGGCGCTATTTGTTGATTTTATTAATTTCATTGTCGAATATGACGATTTAAGAAATAAAACGGAAATCCAAGTCCGGCTTGTAAATAAGTTACAAATTATCATCCTAAAACAATATCCTGCTGCATAAAAGATATGTTAAATTTCGCTTCCATATTATGCACGTCGATGACGACGCCGAAAGAGTTAGATTTTTGATTATCATTTTTTTTTAAGAATAATCTATCATACACGGTGACTAACATTTGAGTGATGAAGTCAGTTTCAGTTTTTTTTAAATAAAACAACCTTTTCCAATTTGCGGATTTCCCTTGCCAAAAATGTATCACAAGTTGATTAAATTAGTACAGAGTGGCAACAATGCGCATGACAATTTATTATTTACAAAATACTTGATGAAGAATAAATGTACACTCTAGTTCGGTCTGCCAGATGATTTAGTTCTTTCTGGCATCCCTATACTAGTCTTACCTTGTGACTATTTAAAGCAGCAAGAGCTGCCTGGCTGTCATTTGATATGTTTATCTTATGAGTATCAGTCCTGTATTTGTTCATACTGGCACATTGTAGGATAGCATAAATATCCCCATGGAATACAGAGGTATGTATTGTGTAGATACGGATTTTTAGATATAAAGTTTTTTTACATAAATGTGTCACTATAAAAAAATAAATATACCTATATGTAATTGATTTATTAGATAAGAAAAGTAATGAAGTTTTGTCTATTATTTAAAAAAAAAGAAGAAGTCAAATTTACAATATTTCAAATTTTTGGATAAAACAATTGAAAAATTTAAATTTCAAAAACGGGTTTTCTAAAGCCTAAAAATCGAGGAGTGATACGATATAAATAAAGTTGAGAATACAATTCATGTGTCATCTGAACCGTTTTCTACGATTTTAATTGGCTGAAGTAGAGTAGTAAGAGGCTATCAAACTGATGATATAGTTCATTCAACAGCCTTTTTGGTGTGCGTCATCGTTTGTGACCTATATCCGGGTTTTGGGTATGTCGGTGTTTAATTTGTTATTTTGACATATAGCTAACCTTTAATTTGATAAATAAAATCATCAGGATCGTATTCAGCCAAATTCGAAAAGGCTATGAAATTAATAATACGTGGGATATGAAAACACTGCAAAATAAAACAAATTGTATATTTAATTTACATATTAAAATAATTTAATATTGGTAAATATAGTCCTGCATTTGAATAAATAGAATGCTAACAATAAGATCAATATTCACTTTTCATAAATAATAATTTACCGTAAACAACAAAGTACAGACCTGACGAGAACTGTCAGTTGGACATTGGAAAAATACGTAAGACACGAAAGGAACGCCTGCATAGTATTTTGAACGATGTAATTTCGCTCGATTGATAGGTCGCGTTTGCGCGTAATCTAAACATCAACCAATCAAATTTTTGTAAGTCAAAGATTAGGGTTAACGTTTGTACTACGTTTAAACGGTTTATTATTGTGATATTTTGATTAGGATTAATCACAGACCTGCCTTTTTTTCCATTTCTTCCAACGTAATGTGTTAGAAAGACATTAACAGTCAATGACGCACACCAAGAAGGGTATTATATGAACTTTAGTTCTATCACCGCGTGCTACTACGTCATTGTTTATTATTATGACCCACTAATGGAAAAATGAGTAATGTCAGTTTTGACATTCAAAATATTGCTGCGAAAAATTCACCGAGAATGCATCAAGAACCAGGCTGAAGTCAACATACGACAATTGATAAATTTGAGAACCTCAAAGAACACTCAAATCAATAAAAAGTCACAGTGGAATCAGTTTACGCAATTCTGTGTATCCAAAGGTATTAAATTAACACAAAATACGACAATTCCAGAAATCGCTTCCATTTTACGAAATTATGCATGTAATATGCTCAGAAAAGATAGTAAAGAATATTGTAATGTTTTTGTTATTTATTTAAATAGTTTTTTACTTGTGGGATAAAGTTATACACACTATGGCTAATTACTATCTATTGATTTATTTATCAAACTTAATTTATATACACACTCTACTTAATGTCTTCTAATTTATTTACACTCGGTATAATAGTTCTAATTTATTTTCACCACTTGAATATTATACTATTTATCTTCACTATTTCATTCACTGTCCGATTGCTAAGAACTGCTGTAAACTGTCTGTGAACTAACTCTTTGTCTTCGTTTCACTAACTCTGAACTTACTCAAAAACCCTCGTATATAATATATAGTCTTCATCAATTCTCGAAAATTCTAGTATTTCCCGCGATCGTCCTATGCGTAAGCAAATGGTTTACTAGAATGTTCTCGAAAGCGCATTCACCAAAATCTATAATCGAGATACAGGGCCGGCTTTGAGTTGGTGACCTCGCAACAATATAAAGAATGTGTTATTAAAACCTTATGCCTTATGGAACTCAACGGCGAAACAGATTCAAGAAGCGTTTTTCAATGAGTACAATATTAAGTTTAACCCTTTTAGTGATATTGAATTTAAAGAAGCGATTGCAAAAGAAAACAACTATAAGGAATTCCAAAAAAAAAAGAAAATCGTCAGCAGCTGCTTTTACGATAGAGCAATGCAGAAAAATGCAAAAAGTTTGGACGGAAGATACTCCTGAAGGTCTGCAGAAAAAGTTCTTTAACATTGTCGCAAAATAATTGGCATGGCGAGGTAATAAAGGCGCAATTTGCATCAATATTTCAATTTAAAAAAGAATTAGATAATTTTGGAAATTTCGCTAACGGAATAGAGTATAATCCTATTATTAACAAGACCAATCAAGGAGGAGACAAAAGCTGCTGTGAAAGCAAATGGCTAGTACAAAATACAGTAGAGCCTCATGTAGGTATGCCCAATAAGATTATTTCTAAAACTCATGACGAAACGCCCAAAAAATATAACAATAGATCGTTTTTTCCTTACACCCAACCCAAATTGGAAATTAGGAAGTTGGTATAAAAACCTTCCTGTAGGTATTAATACTATTTCCAAATGGACTAAAGAAACAGCTGCCAAAGTAGGAATTGATACTTCAGTTAAAAAAGTCAATTGGCAAACAGCGGCATAGTGTGGACGCCCCTTAAGTGTTTCATTCCAAGTCAGGAATTACATAATTTGGAGATCCATTAGTTTTAATAATAATTTTTTGATCGTAGATTCTTTTACTTTCTGACCAAACCATTTCAATGCCGCTGTACTAGAAATGATAAGGCGGTAAACGTAAAACTTTGTGACTCAATGATTCTGCATAACAGTCCAAATAATACTCTTTTTTGGTACTTCACAAGTCTCCCATGAATATTGATATATTTAGACTCGGCCCAATCTAGTAATTTTGTTTTAGACCAACTAGAACATGGAATTGTTCCACCAGTCGTGAATGGTAACTATCGTTATTCATGATAGTTAAACTGGGTTCCTCTAGGTTGGATGTAAATTTGGTTGTGAACCATTTTTCAAAGTTTTCGCAGTTCATATTATCATGGTAGTCGCCGATTTATCGGTTACTTTTAAAAACTATCAGCCTCATTCAGTCACATCATTATATATATATACGAGGCTATACACTCCAGTTGGAGTTGTAGCCGCTCCGTTTGAGCTCTTTTGACCCTGTATCTTGTGGGGGGTCAGCCCACTTTTTCTTGCTGCATATCTACAATTTACTAGATGTTTTTGCAATTTCAACAATTGCTCTCCACGCCCTTCTGTCCTGCATCTGTCTCATCCCGCCTTGTACTCCCAAAATTTTTATATCCTCCACGACCTGATCTTCCCATCTAGCTTTTGGTCTTCCTGGTAATCTTTCCTCATTAGGTCTCCATTATGTAATTCTCCTTACCGCCTGTGCTTTCTCCATTCTTTTAACATGTCCATACCAACGTATCCTTTTCGATTTAATAGAGTTTACTATATCCTCATTTTCTAATATATTCCTAATTTCATAATTCATAAGTCTTCGGTACTCGTTATTCCCTATTTTCACTGGTCCATAAATTTTCCTAATTATTCTCCTTTCATATATCCTTAGTTGCTCTTCGTCCTCATTTGTAAGTCTCATAGTTTCTGCCGCATAGGTTACTACAGGTTTTATCGCAGTCCTGTAGACTCTTAACTTTGTTGCTCGGCTGATTCTTTTACTCTGCATGATATTTTTAAATTTATTATATGCTCTATACCTTTGCCTTATCTCGCTTTTTGTGTCATTTTTGTTACTGATAATTGTTCCCAGATACTTAAAGGTGTTAACCACTTCAAAACTGAATTCATTTAACTTCACTGCTTCTGGTTGATAGACTTCCTTTTCTCTTTTCATTTCCATATATTTTGTTTTTTCCTGATTTATTCTTAGTCCCCTTTTTGCCGCCTCTTTTACAATTTTCTCCAGTGTTTCCTCAAGACTCCTTCGGTCTCTCGCTATTATGGTTAAATCATCAGCATATGCTATTATTTGTTTTGACTTATTAATTATGCTTCCTTTGATATTACAAGTCCTAATTATGCCTTCCACTGCTATATTAAACAATACCGCTGATAGCCCATCTCCTTGCCTTACACCAGCATTTATTTCAAATTCCTCCGATGGACCTTCCCTAGTCATTACTCTTGCTCTAGATTTTTTCATCGTCATTTTTACCAACCGTATTATCTTTCGTGGTACATTTAGCTGCTCCATATCTTTTATAATTGTTCTCCGTTTCAGGCTGTCAAAAGCCTGCTTAAAGTCAATAAATAGCATTTGGACTCCAATATTGTGTTCATAACATTTTTCTATTACTTGATTTATAGTATGTATGGCATCTACTGTTGATTTTCCTACTCGAAAACCTTTTTGATATTCCCCTATTTCTGATTCCATTATCTTTTTTAGTCTTTCATTTATTATCATTGTTGATATTTTATATGCGGAATTGAGTAAACTAATTCCTCTATAATTGCTACAAATATTAGGATTTCCTTTCTTCAATATTGGTATAATCATTCCACTAGACCATTCATACGGCATTGTTTCTGATTCCCATATTCTCTCTATGATTTTAAATATTTTATGCCTTAGATCATCTCCTCCATATTTTATTAGCTCATTTACTATTTCATCTGTCCCTCCTGCTTTGTTGTGTTTCAATTTGTTAATTATGTCGTTACATTCCTCTTCGGTCGGGTTTTCTTCATTTTCTAACCATGAATCTATATCACTCATATCATTTTCTTCATGCTCCCCATCTTCTTCCGTTAATAAATTTTTGAAATGCTGGCTCCACTCTTTTTCTTTGATGTTTATTTTAGTTTGTTTTCTGCTTTGTTTCTTTATATATTGATACAATTTTACATTATTATTATTATCATTCTATAATATGTCCATACTATCATTCAACCATTTTATTCTTTTTGTTTTTATCAACTTTGCACTCTCTTTTCTTACTCTTCTATATTCGTTATAACAATTTTGTTGCTTAGTTCGCATCCATCTTAGTCTGGCATCTTTTTTCTCTTTCATCTTTATTTTACAATCTTGATCAAACCATTCATTATTCTTTCTTGTGTCTTTCGTACCAATCACTTCCTCTGCTGCCGTTATTATACTTCTTTCAATTTCCTTCCATTGCTCATCAATATTATCATGCTCTTTGCTCTTTTGTAGTTGCTTCTTTACCTCCTCCCTATATTCATTTTTACATCTTTTCAATTTTTGCACGTTCCATTTTCTACATTTTATTGTCTTATTTACTATATTTACAATTCTCATTTGCATTTTGACTATTACTAATTGATGGTCAGTATCAACACCTGTTCCTCTGTATGATCTTACATCTTGTATCATCTTTGATCTTCTTTTTGCTATCAGAACATGATCTATCTGGTTCCCCGTAGTAGTCCCAGGTATAATCCATGTGATTTTATGTTCTTTCTTATGCTTAAAACTAGTGCTATTAATATACATGTTGAGCTCCTCGGCCATATTACATAACCGCAGTCCATTATTGTTAGATATTTCATGTATAGTATACTTTCCTGCAACATTAATTAAATAGTCTTCTCTTCCTATTTTTGCATTCATATCCCCAATAATTATTAGTGTGTCATGTCTTGCGGCTTACTCACATACCTTTACCAGTTTCTCATAAAATTCATCTTTATCTTCATCTTTAGCTTCTTCTGTCGGTACATAAATATTAATTATTGCAATATTTGCCATGTGGTTTTTTAATCTTAATTTTGATATTCTACTGCTTATAACTGTGTATTCTAGTATATTATTTCTCATTCTTTTACTTATCATAAATCATGTGCCGTTCTTCCCTCTGCTTTCTTCCCCCCCCATAAAACAATGTATATTCCCCTTTATTTATTTGTCCTTCACCTTTCCATCGTATTTCTTGAATTGCCAATATGTCTATTTTATATTCCCCCATCTCTTTTGCGATTTCCTCCATTTTTCCCATTGACAGCATTGTCCTGATATTCCATTGTGCCATTCTCACAAAACTCTTGCGTTTACTTTTCTTATTTTTACCCTTACTCATTATCCATTTCATTGCTTTTTCTTCGTTTGTATCTATCGTATTTTCTTTATCTATTAGTTTTTTGGCTTCTTCTCTTGGTTCGGATTCGGATGTATACCTTCTTGCTCCTGCGTTATTTGTAAAATTTCCGTAAACGTGTTCTCCTCATTTGAATCAAACTGTTCCTCCGCTGGCTCAACTTGTTGGCTTGTAGATGATTGTGCCATTCGAAGTTCCCTTGAAAAGACAGAAAATAGACACTTCTTCGAGCCAACACCATCAATCGTTTGACACTCCTCACAGCAACATAGAGAATAGTGCTACTACAAACATAATTAAAAACAATTTAACCGATATGGCTAACAATACTCCTGTAACCTACAATAATTGTAATTTTCATATTAATTGTAATTTAAAATGAGTTTGAAGTAATTACCTTTCCTAGCTTGAAAGTTATATTGTTCTTATTATTTTAATAAAAAAAAATGTTGTATTAAAATAAAATGTTTATTTAACTCAGGAAATAATCTTACCAAATATCCCTCGTGCATCTAATTTTTCCTTTTGGAACACTCGTTTCTAAGTAATATGTTTTAACAGATAGCATTCGCGAAAGTGGAAAAATCCTCGTCTTCGACTCGGATTTTTAAAACCACTCTCGCTCATGTTATTTGTTAAAACAAATTACTTAGAAACTCGTTTTTCCGAATTTTTCCGGAAAAATTAAATGCACTAGGGATATTACCCCCGTTTGTATACCTCCATCCGTTTCTAAGCAATCAAATGCCATTTTGCGACCAATCAGAAGCAAATTATACTGGATATTTTTTGACATAAGTGAATATACCCCGGCCCACCTGCCACAGCCAATTTTTAATGTTGTCACATTTTTGTTAATTAACATGGATTTCAATCGATTTGGTGATGTTTCAATAGAAAATATCCGAAAAGACGCCGAAAAGACCATACCAACGAATACGATAAAAACAAAAAAGTACGTTTTTCCTAATAAAAATATAAATTATTATGTAGCTACATAAATTATTTTGAAAATCTTCCATTTCGTTGTATGTTTTCGTCTTTTTCCGTATATAATGTTATATTTCATATTTCCAGATTACTATATTCATTAGACAAGACTCCTTAATAATTAACAAATCACGTGCAGATGGTCAGAATGAAAGGGACCGGTTGGTGGGCTGTTTAAAATGGGATCATTTTGGTAGTTTGACGTTAGTATAAAAAATAGCTGTCAAGAAATGAAAGAGTAAATCTAGATAGTACGTTATCGCTGAGTTTTATTATAATATTATCCCTTTCATCTTACAATAATCTGAATATTTTTTTACATTTTTGTGTAAAATTTCTGTAAAAATTGCGCGAGACAAAAATTCTTTGAAAATATCCCGACAGCGAAGCTGGAGGGATATTTTTTAAAAAGAATAATATTCACCTCTTGTGATATAACTAGTGACTATACACATTGTTGGCTGAATGATTTTTTTCATGTTTGAGCGAAGGTTAACCTTAGTGAATTGACAATTCTAATTAAAATGTCAAATATGAGATATAGAAAAAAATATATATTTTTTCAAAATCACTAATAAACTATTCCAACCCGAACACTAATTACATCCACGAGGATGTTCTATCTGTAGAATCTATTGTGTAAACCTGTTACACATCATCATACAGGTGAAAACCCTTCAAATTAGTCAATTACTGGCAAGTGTCGACAGAAAAGTATCGCTCGAAGGTTTCACAGGTAATCGCACAATATCCCTAGCCTTTGAATAATTCCCTACTTCGTAGTCCACGTTCGCGATCAATAGAACTTCGGCTCTTCATACGAACTTTTCGTATTTTCCGAATAACCCACATCGGATCCTACGTGCGGGTGGTGAACAACGTCTCCGCGGAGTCAACTCCAGCTGCTCGCTGGTTTCGTTAATAGACGTTTCCTTAATTTCTTCTGTGATGAATAAAGTGACGTGAAATCGAATTTTGATAAACGCGGCTGTTACTTTTGAATGAAAATAAATTGATAAGTGACTGCGTTTATTTTAGAGATACTTTTTTATTATTGAGGAAATATGTGAAGTAAGATTCAATTTTTTTTATTTTTGTTAAAAACTGATCACCACGAAGGTTGTATTTGAAAAAAATCATCAAATCATACGAGTAGTATTTATATTGTTTTGAAGTTGAAGTGGGTTAAAACTGTGTTTGATTATACATATGGCTAGATAACATATTCAGATATTTTTACTAATTTTATTTATACAGGGGTGGTCTATTGTTTATTAGAGATTATTATAAATTATCATAAGTTCGTCCCTTTAACTTTTTGATCGCCTTTTGTCTGTTATACAGTGGGCATTTGGGGTTTGGTGGTTACCTTTTATTTTATTTTATTTACTGTATTTATAAACAATTTTGACATAAAATTTGCTGTCCAGTATATCAGTTTTGAGAAGTTTATCAAAACCGATCAAAAACGTTTTTCAGGTCCAACCCCGCTTGCCCGGACTAGGGTTAAATATATTCTGTACGTTCCTTGTGGTATATTCATTATTTGGATTGTTTTTATGGGAATAAATTGAATATTTTTATTTTCAACGTTTCGGTAGCATTTCAACTGCCTTCATCAGGATTTATTCTATTTTTTCAATGTTTTTGCTATCTGACAATTCTACAAATAGATAAGCAATGAAAATATTCTAAGTTAAGTTTAAGAATAGGGGAGAGGGTGGAGGGTTCGGCCTATTAGCAAATAAGTCCATGTGGAAACCAACATTTTCGAGAAATAGAAGCCAAATGATTTTTTTCGTGATCATTGAACATTTATTAAACGTTTTCTAACAAAATCAACCTCAAAATTTTGGGGGAGAAAAGTTAGCACATGTACAATTTGGCCGAATCCTCCACCACCGGAGGTAGGTGGCCATGCCTGGGGGAGGATTCGGCCAGTGTGATATTTAATAATATAATAATAATAATAATGTTTATTCATAAAAATACAATACAATTTGATTGGTAAAAACAATTACAAATATTTGAGAATAAACATTGATACCTCGCCGAGGCATAATAATGCCTGTGCGCGGGTTATAAAACCTGTAATAATATATAAACAACATAAAAATAAAACAACAAAATTTAGTGATAAGTCTTAATATGGAGTTGTGGACATATTCGGGAGTTAAGGTCTTAACCGGGTACCAAGCGTTTTAGCTTTGCGTTTAATTTTGAAATTGGATTAAACATTTTGCAATATTCCAAAAATAATCATGTTAAATAAATTATTTTAGATACCTTAAATCAATTAAATCATTAAAAATATGTCTGTTTTTATTGGCTATCCAGTTCTTTACAGAATATTTGTAACGTGGCAGTTTATTTATATCTTTAATATTATTTGGTAACATATTGAAGAGTCTTGGTGCAAAATAAGTTGTCCAACGGTCTTTGAGCTCATTGTGAGGTATGTACATTTATGTCTAGTAGGGTAATTATGTTGGGGAAAAAGTATATATATATATATTTATGAGAATGTTTTGGCAGTATAACTGTCTCATATCAAAAAAAGTACTCTCAATAAAAAGCGCATCGCTGTGGTAAAGTACTGGTTTTTTTAAAATAAGCTTTACAATCCATTTTTGTATATTTTCTAACTGTTTCAAATGGCAATCTGCCACACCACCCCAACCAATAATTCCGTAAGTAAGATGCGACCGTATCAGAGACAGATATAAAGTTTTTAACTGGGTTTCATCTAAAAAGTCGCGTAAATATTTAAATTTATGTAGCAGCCCTCTGAGTTTATTGGTAATGTTTTTGACTTGTAGATCCCATTTCAGATGCCTAACTATAATAATACCTAGGTACTTAATTGAAGATGCTTCAGGGATTTGGGTGTTTTCATCAACATATATTGGACCAAGACTCGGCAAATTATTTATATAAGATGTAAATGGCAGATATTTTGTTTTTTCTATATTTAACGTTATTTTATTTAGTTGAAACCATTTTTTAACTGCTTTAAAATCGTCTTCAATTTCCATTTTCAGCGTTTGCCAGTTTCTTGACATTTATGACTGTATCATCTGCGAAACTTATTATATCTCCTTTTGTATTTAATGTCATCAGGCTGTTAATATATAGGGTAAAGAGCTGAAGTCCAAGTACAGTCCCTTGTGGAACGCCACAGATAATTGTTTTTGTTTCACTCAATACTCCATTCATTTCCACATATTGTGTTCTATTGTTTAGATAGCTTTCTATTATACGATAAATTTTTCCACGCAATCCATAAAATTTAATCTTTTCCAGTACCTAAACGATTGTGACACACCGTATCAAAAGCTTTAGAGAGGTCGATAAAGATACAAATTGCAGGTCTTTTCGTATCTAAAGCATTGTATAGTTTAGAGATTAAAGCGTGTATTGCATCCCCTGTCGATTTTTTCTCTCTAAACCCATATTGATTATCATTTAGTAGTTTACATTTATTTAGAAATTTGGTTATTTTTGTTTTTAGTATTTTTTCATAAATTTTTGAAAAAACTGACAATAGCGATGTAGGTCTATAATTTTGGGTCAAAGTTTTGTCGCCAGTTTTATATGTTCATTGTTCGGATCCTTCTAACCCATCCTGGACATAGCTGGATGTTGTATGATTGGTCGACGTTAATTGTGGCCAACATGTTATCACTTCTCATCTCAAGAAGCGAGTTTGTGATAACATCTGTGTGTCTAGAATGACTATGGGTGTTGGTTCCTTCGTGCCAATTCCCATTGCATTCCTGCTTAACATGCAGAGCAAGCGGCGGAAGATTGAGAATGGCTTCCATTGCCGCAGTCGGGCTGTTTCTCATTGCAATCGTTATGCACAGACAGGCAAGCCTCTGGAGTGTTGATAGCTCCAGTCCGGCTTTCTTCTGATTTGTTTTTGGCCACCAAACTAAGGCTCCTAAAAGTTAACCATAGAAATGGCAGTTAAACGTGATGCAGAGGCTGGGTCAAGTTTCTGGTTATGTTTAACCTTGGTTACAGGCAACCAAGCACTGAAAACAAATAAATGGTAAAGTTTTTGCTAACCCGAAATATTTTAATTAACCCACTAAAACTAAAAAACCGTGCCTAAATCACTGAACGATTTTCAAAAACAGTTTAGTTTAATTCGTCAATGAAGATTATGGGAAGCACCTCATAAAGGACGCTATGGGCCACTTGTATAACTGTGGTTACCATTAGATTATATTTGTAGACTAACGAATCGGTCAAATTCGATCTAATGGTAACCACGGTATATAGTGGCATTGACAACTAAGATACGACTGTTTCACATATTGGCACAATCATAGGTAAATTGAATTAACTCAGATAACTTAGTAATATTGTTTTTTAATTCGCTAAAGCTCTGCTGTTTTCGGAAGTCTTACTAGTTTTAAATGATAATCTCGTTACATTTATTGTATGTCAGTAGTCGAAAAAAAACTTGGATTGCACTTGTGAGACGGCTAAAAGTACCTCGTATTTATAATATAAAATTAACAATTTTTAAAATAATTTCATCGTTAACGATAATAAATTTATGTGTGATATCGACCGTAATAAATGACCCTAATGGCATTAACGCAGTATAAGAGTAACGCTTGACATTTATGAAGCTGAAATTTACGGTAATAGATAAAGTGAAGTATGCCAACAGAAATTAGTGGAATATGATCAAAGTTTTATTGTACTTTTATATAGTATACGGTAAACTAATATTTAATTGTACAATAAATTTACTTTATTGCTAGAAGATGTTGTTAAGGGTAAAATTGTAAAAAAAATTAATACAATTAGAATTAAATGACGACTGTTAGTACATACATGGTGCGCCAATTCCCTCCACTCGGTCTAGTACCGAAACTGAAAGAGATTTCAAAAATATATTCGAAATTAATTTTATAATTTTACAGTTGAATTCAATTTACTTTAACTTAAAAATATCTTTTTCTAATTTCTAATATGTATATTTATAACGAATTGTTACTTTTATAACCTTTGAAATGTCAATATCCTCATTTAGTTCAGGAGGAATTGGCGCATGAGTACCGAAAACTATTCCACCTCAATTTTTTTATGCGATCCTCTTCAAATTGCCCTACTGATGATATAAATGCATGTTGCCAGGGGGCAACCCAGGGCCATATTGTTTAAACCGAAATTGTTTAAATAATTGCAAGGAGTTGTTATTTTTCAACCGGAGAAATTTTTTTTGTATTCTTTATTGAAATACAATTAAAAAAGGTCCTATGAGTTTTCACGATAAAGTTAATATTTTTAATATAGAGAAATGAATTTTCAAAGGTTCAAAAAATCTCAAATTTGGGTACTTTTGACCCATGAAAATATATAAAATATAAATAATATTTTTTTCAATTCTTTATACAATAGTTAATAATATTCTTAATTGAGATTTCAAAAAATTTAATTGTTTATACTTGTTTTTTAAATGTTAATTTCGCGCGCTCACGATTATGGGTCGCTTACCTTTAAGTATCGCCGCCTCTACTACAAAATTACTACCAGGGCGACTAGGCTTTTCTGGCAATGCAGTAAAGTTATGGGCAAAACCTGGGGAATACGACCTGAGGTGGTTCTCTGGTTTTACACAACTGTGATAGGGCCAACGATCACCTATAGAACAATAGTCTGGTGGAGGAGGACAGAAGTGTCCTCTGCAGTTGATATTAACTGCGATCCAAAGACAAGCCCTTCTTGGTATTACCGGGGCAATGAACAGCACGATGACGGCAACAATGGAAGCCCTTATTGGACTTCCTCTTCTAGAACTTTTTATAAGGGCGGAGGCAATGATGGCAATTCTTAGGCTGAAGTCGGGAGACTTATGGTCCCCGAACAATGTTCGAGAAGGACATGAGTTTTGATAGCATGACACCAGAGAATATATTCACTGAGCAAGTGAATATCATCATCCCATCTAGGGAACAGGTAATTTTGGTTCGCCGATTGCTCCAAAACAAACAATGGCACTGGGGCTGGTATAAAAGGACCTAGAAAGAGAATGTTCTTTAGCCTTGGTCGATATACCTACGACTGTGTTTCAAGCAGAGACGATTGCCGCTATAGCCTGTATTGATGAAAACATCAGAAGAGGATATACCGGACAGCCAGGCTCTGGCTTAAGACTATCAGTAATCCAACAACTAAGTCTAGACTGGTGAAAAACTGCATAGAATCCCTCAACAGGCTGGCAAAGATAATAATTAGAAAATGGACTTTTTATTATTAACAATATGTCAATAATGATTAAACTTTAGTTCTTTAATGTGCTTGTTTTATTGGATTTTGTCTATTAACATTATTTTTCAATTTCTGAATATTAAAAGATGAACACTTTTCCAAATATGTTATGGGTTTCCTTCAAGCCGGCAACGTCGTGCGAAAATCATAATTACCACTCCCTCCGGACTAACTCAATTGGTGAATATTTTTCGAACTCCCGTTGCTAAGTAACCACGTGACTTCCTATTCTTCCCTCTCACTTCGACAATTGACTGATATTGATCAGCAAATAAATATTTAAACTCGCGTACAGCGTTGCCAAATTGTTTCTGTCCGACTCCGTAGATAATACTTTTTCATAAATTGTTGAACTTTAATCCGTTATTTATAAATAACTAGACGGTAAAAAAAAATTTTAAATTTTATTTTAAACACAACAAATACATTAAAAAAAGACTGTCAGTTTTTTGAAAGTTTCTGACCGTTAGTTTTTTTTATAACTAAAAAACTGGTACAGAACTGCAGAGAGCCTATGCAATCAATGTTAAATATCCAATTTTTAATTGAATTTATCTCGGGTTATAGCTGGTCAATCGACTTCAAATTTTAAGGGTAATAGAATCATCATCTCCTTAATAAGTATACAAAAATTTAGAATTTTCTGACGGTATGCCTTAACCACGACAACTACCTTAAGCCGTATATAAACACAGGGACAACCCTCTGATAACCACAAAAATATTTAAAACTTGTGTTTATTATACGGCTACAAGATGGTAAAGCTTAAAAGTAGTTAGAGTATGGTGTATGTGGATAGTACAATCGAGGTACCCTATAGGGCAAGTCCACGTGACGTAACGCCCTGATGAATCTGGTGATAAACAAGTTTTCTTTGCACGACACGTGGTTCTTATAGTTATTTTGATCGTGTTTGAGTTAATTTAATTTTGATTTGGTGCTTTCTTCGACATTAAAAGCTATATCTGACTCTTTATAATAAAAAGGATGATTAAATCAATACAAAACAACCAAATTACAAATCTAAAATCTATCCAAATCATTGTTTATCATCAGGGTGACTGTTATTAGAGCCAACTTGTCAGTTGGTGAACATGCCCTATATCGATACCAAAGTATGGCTGGTACATGCAAGTTGTTATATGCAACACTTAAAAGACAACCCTCGTTCTAGAACGTGTATATTATATTTTTTAATAAATACAAATCACCCTATTGATCAAATCAACAAAATTAATTCCACCTATTTTTGCATAACAGATGCTTTTCATGAAGTCAACACCACATAACCTTTTTCAAACTTCACCTTTAAACCGTCAAATTAATAGCAATTGTTTTTTCAATAATGACAGATGGAGCGACCTAGATAATATTTCACATATGTACAGAGTTCGTTTTTTTAGTCTTGGACGCTTAATGTATTAGTGGGCTGATGCATGGTTATTGTAGTAACAATTTTTTTTTAGGAAGAAGATGAGGCGAATTTGGATTGATTTTCGTATAACGTAAGGCTAAATAAAGTCCTAGTCAGCCATGCTCATCAAAGAATACCGTATTCCTCTACCTCTCACAGTAGAAGAGTATAGGATAGCACAGCTTTATATGATTGCAGTAAGTGTGTACAAGTATATCCACATACATACGCATACAACTCACAAAAGAAACAACTAAAGATACAATTAAAAAATTATTAAAAATAATATTCATTTTAGAAAAAAAGTCGAGAAGAAAGTAGCGGTGCTGGTAGTGGTGTAGAGATTTTGATAAATGAACCATATACCCATGGGCCTGGCGGACAAGGACAATACACAAAGAAAATATATCATGTAGGCAGCCATTTGCCAGGTAAAATTCATTTAATATTCTAGATATTTAACACAGCATTCAATAAGAACCTAAATTGAAATGTTTCTTCAATAACTACAGCGATATGTGATGTGTCAAAATTTCATGACCAACAAACCAATAGTTTAAAAGTTGTGATGTTAGTGCTGTTATTGGTATAGCATTCCTTTTTAATGTCAAAAATACTGTTTTGTCTGTTTCATTTCTAAATTATAACTTTTAGGTACATCATATGGAAAATTATTAACAAATGAAGTATCGCCGCAAAATTTATGCCACTAATCTTGTCGCGTTCACTGAAACTACCCCTTTTAACTAACTATGATGGTTCGAAAATAAAAGGCCGTATTTAGATTTCTTGGAAACAGCCTTTAATACTACCTTCTTTCAAATAAGTTTCGACAATTTATATATATGTTACCGTTAAAGTACGAAATCCGTTATTTTATAGAATACCTAGTTATTCCATGAAATAACTGATCGTGTCCGTTAAAGTGTAAAATAATCTATATCCATGTAATGTGTGTAAAAGACAAGAGCGGTGACGGTGTAGGGAGAGACGTAGGAGCATGCAGTATCTAAGTAAACACCGTGCGACGCGATTAAAACAGATCATTGATAATCTATCGAGAAGGGCAAGGAAAATCATTGAAGAAGCCATTTTTACAACACTGTATAGCTTCTTCAATGATTTTCCTTGCCCTTCTCAATAAAAACTACAACTAAAAAATCTCCTACACTTTAACTGTCTCTCATTAGTTAATTTATAGAATACCTAGTTATTTCATAGAATAACTAGTTAAAGTGTCAAATTATTAACATATTACACACTTTAACGGACACGATCAGTTATTTCATGGAATAACTAGGTATTCTACGAAATAACTGCATTATATACTTTAACGGTAACATATACAAAACTATACAAAATACTTAGACATGAAATAAACAAATAGAGTTTAATAGTACTTGAATAATTATTAAGGAGCGAGAGGTTCGAACTTTTCGTATAACGCGAACGGTAAAAATACCTCTTGTTCCTTTCGAAATTCTTAGCAATACTAGGTTAGGTTAGGTTTATGATGAGTGGGTCTATAAGGCCCTCCACTGCGACTCGCAAGAGTCTATTGTGGCTCACACCTATTCAGATTTCACCAAACAAATTCAGCTTCTTAACAAAGCCGATTAGTTTATGTGGTGAATGATGTTTCAGGTCCGAGGGCGAGAGAGAATCCCTGCCAAACATCAGATACCAGATTCGAGCCGCGGCGGGGCAGGCACAAATTATATGCTCTGCTGATTCATCATCTTCCAGACAAAGACGGCAGGTCGGATCTTCCGACAGTCCAAGTTTTAGCATATGATGATTCAGAGGACAGTGGCCTGTTAAAAGACCTGTTAGACAACGTAGGTCATGCCTGCTATAGTCTAACATTTGTTTGGAGACATTCTTCGAAGGATGTATGAAAGCCTTTGAATGGACCAATCCTGGTAAATTATGCCAGAAGTCTAAAGCTCTTCTTGCCGTCCAGGTATTCAGTGTTTGTTTGGCAAAACTTATTGCAAAACTTATTGCGATACTAACACAATTAAACTAAACCCTCAAAAACATCTGTATACAAATAGAAAACCACAAAATATTAAAATGTACACTGCTAGCCTCTCGGTAAATGGACCCTTCAACGCTGACACATGTATTGCAGGCCCCACACTCTTTCTTAGAAATATTCTACAAATTAAATGAGCTGCTTTCTATTCGCATACAGGGTGTACATAAATTACATAAAATAATTAACTGGCTCTAACATTCTCCTTCCTGAGGCCCGTTCCAGATATTAACAAGGGACTCACATGAAAAGTCAGAGCTTGTTCAATAAAAAAACAGTTGCAAACAAACCAAACCAGAAAAAAATAGATACATTATAGATACGTTGTAATTTTTTAATCCAAATTCGGAAATCTCTTTGGCGATTTTATTTTTCGCGCACTCCGCGTCACTACAACGTTCTCGTCGGGTACTCTTAATTTTTATCACTCCCGGTACCGCGGATTTTTCCTCCGATGGCAATACCGCACTCTCACCTCCACTCGTTGCACTCGGTTTCGGCTTGTGCTATTTTCGAACGGCTGATTCAATTATGGCTGTGTCAACAATTTCCGCCTCAATACATTCCAACGGAAAAATACGCTGTATTAGGCGTAGATAATGCCCTCTGGCTGTTGACAAGGCGAACTTTTTTGTCTTTTCCAGGAATTAGTTCGGCGACTCGCCCCATTGACCAATCTAATCGCTTGCTCTGGTCTTTTCCTATGAGAACAACTTCTCCCACCGTTATCTGCAGACCAACATGGCGCTTTTGTGATAAGCTTGGATGGCCCAAATATTCCACACGAAATCTTTTCCTAAGATCCTCTCTTAATTTTTGTTTATGCACCATTTTCCTACAGAAGGTTTTCTGACAATTGTATCCAGGTCAGGCACACCACTTTCGTTCAGGGCTCGTAGAAACATCGCTGGGGTCAATGGAATTAGTTCGTTGGAATCACTTGATGTGAAAGTGATAGGCCGCGAATTTATAATGGATTCGCAATCACAAACCAGCGTGTACAAGTCCTCGTGATTGAGAGAAGCACGTTCCAATACCTTTCTTAATATTGGTTTAGGATCCCGATAAGTCTTTCCCAAAATCCGCCCCACCACGAACCCCTTGGTGGGTTAAAACGCCACGTAATGCGTTCCACTGCGCTGTACACGGAAATTTTATCAAAGTCTAAACGAGTAAACGCGTTTTTGGTTCCGACAAAATTTGTCTCGTTGTCACTATAAATAGTTTTTGGTCGGCCGCGTCTGGCAATAAAACGTCGCAATGCTTGAATGAAACTGGCTGCTGATACCGACGCACAAAGTTCAAAATGCACAGCCCGGAAAACTGCACAAGGGAAAATGCAAATCCACACTTTGCCTCCGTCTTTAAGAAACAGTGGACCATTGAAATCCACTTCGATTACTTCAAATGGCGCAGCATCGCGAACACGATCCAAAGGTAAAGGGGGAGCATTTGTACCAAACGGTTTGCATTTGTGTTTTCTGCAGACGACACACTTTAATATTTACTACGTTTTCATGCAGAATTCAATTCGGATTGAATACACTTTCCGTAAACCTCATGAAAACAGGTATGGAAATCGAATTGAGTTTCAAGCTCGATACTGCTTTTTTTGGGATCGTATCGAGATCGAAAAATCGAAATACGACATGAAAACCGAGATCGTATTGAAACATGCGCATTCTGTGACATTCGCTGTCAAATTTATGCCAGCTGTAACCTATATAACCTTGAAACCACTCAAAAAATAAAAGTTTACTCTAGCTTTCTTGTAACATTTTGTGGAAAGACACCAATGAGGCAATTAAACTAAAAGTTACAGTTAAAAGGGCAACTTTTTTGACGTTTTGATTATTGATCATTATGACTACTAAAAAAATCCCAGAAATCAATCAAAAACACGACGGCATTTGACACTATTGACAGATAAAATGTCAAATCTCAAAACGATTTGAAGTGTAATTGAATCGTGATTGAATCCCTATCATGAAAACAGAGATCGGTATTGGATTCAAAATGAATTCAATACTCCATGAAAACGTAGTAATTATTGACTTTATTGCGCGACGACCGCCCAATATCCAAAATTGTTCTCGTAATACACTCATTAATCCTTGAACACTAATATGACATGACTTGACATGTTCTTGAAATACTAGATGGCTGATCAAGGGATGCTTAGCAGGCAGTACTATGGGATATCGAAAACATTCCAGATCGTTTCTATTGCTAACTCTATGGTATCACTCTTGAAGGTATTATCACTCATCCTATACTTATTAAGTGACTCCTGGTCAAAAAACACGAGTCGCTGACTTAAGATGTCTTACACCTCAGCAGGGGACAAATAAGGAAAGTAAGGACTGGTTCCTAGGACTCGAAGCATCTGACTGGTGGAACCGTTCTAATCAATCAATAAATCAATCAATTACCTGGTCAAAAAACCCTCGGAGTCACCGACCAACTAAATATTAAACCTAAGCAAGGGTCAAATAAAGAAAGTGGCATGATTACTCACCAGTCACTGCACCCTAAGGAAGCACATGCATACAATTTGCATATAAAGGAACGAGCCTATGTGTCGGTTGTGTATGAAAGTGGAGGAAACAGCCTCACAAATTATCTTTGAATGCGAAGCACTGACTCACTGGAGATATGAATTTCTGCGACTGGTGAACCCAAGAAATGATTTCTCCAAGAAGTACCTTGTAAAAAGACTGTTGAGTCTGATAATATCAACCAGTCTCTTCACATAAACAGTGCTACCCAAAACTGCAACTTCACTAGCTTCATTAACTACAGGCGGTCTATTTTCTCGTTTTTTATTAGCTACATTTCTAGTCTCTTGAAATTTTTTCACTAATTCTAGAACATACTTCCTACTGACATGTTTATCTTGATATTTTTCTTTAAATAACTGAGCCGTTACATTTATAGTTTGGCAAACATAACTGAAGCTGTGAAAAGAATGCGGTCGAAAACATCCGATATTGCCACGTTTAACTATGAATAAAGCTAAGCTAAGTATGTAGTGATAATAATTAGAAAATGGACTTTTTATTATTAACAATATGTCAATAATGATTGAACGTTAGTTCTTTAATGTGCTTGTTTCATTGGATTTTGTCAATTAACATTATTTTTTCAATTTCTGAATATTAAAAGATGAACACTTTTCCAAACATGTTAAGGGGTTCCTTCAAGCCGGCAACGTCGTGCGAAAATCATAATTACCACGCCCTCCTACTAACTCCATTGGTGAATATTTATCGAACCCCCGTTGCTAGGTAACCACCTGACGTCCTATTGGCAAGCGCGTGCGTGTGTTCTTCCCTCTCACTTCGACAATTGATTGATATTGATTATCCAGTGGCGTTTATAATGTCAGTATTTACCTTCGTATTTTCAGTTTTACTTGTCATTTTATTATTTCGTATCCATATTGAATTCAAGTACGATTTTCAAGATTATTTGTTTTTAACAAATACCGTGTTCTGAAAAATACCTTACCTTTAAAGCAAAGCATAAATCAGTTTCTATAATATATAATTATTATATAATAATATTTATTATTTTTAATACTTTTATAAAATAGGTACCGTACGCCATTGGTACGTTTATGACAGATATCGGCCATGTTTCCTCGCCCTTTACCGATGCCGCGTAGCTTCAGATAGACATGCCAAACTATACATTTGCACAGTTACTGTTTATAAAATAAAGCAAAATGATATCTACCCTAGCCGCAATGGAATAAACCATGGTATTTAATTTTCAAAAACACAATTAAACAAAACTATGCTTCGATTACAAAAACAATGCAAAGCAAGAAAATCAACATTTAAAGCATTGACGTACTCAACGACTCCTGTGTCATTTTGACGAAAATGAAAAAAATCCAATTTTAAAAACTCGTATTAAAAACTTAACAGGTAAATAATTTAAATTTTAAAATGTAATTCATTAAAAAGTATTAGGCCGAATTTTAACTCAACCCCTAATGTCATTGGCAGGATATTCCATACAAGAGTTCGTCAAGCGTCAGGCTCCACATTCTCGAGTGGTGAACAGTTCCGACATCCATTTGAATGTTGTGCTGTCTACACCTCTTCTGTTTAAATGCACATACTACGGTTTCTTGGTTGTCTAAAGCACATCGGATATCCTCCGTCTGTTGTACCAGTGCAGTCTCCGTGGATCTGACTGCCCGGTAAGCATGCTGATGCTGAGAGGTAGTCTCTCTAGGATTTCCGTTCTAATATAATTGTCAATAGCTTTTCCATCGTTTTGAGCACAGACGATGTTAGACTAATTGGTCTGAAGGATTTGGGGTTTATTTTGTCCCTTTTTCCAGCTTTTAGAATGTAGGTTACTTCTCCATGCTTCTGGTATAAAACCTAGTTCTAAGCTGCTTCGACTATTTCTAACCAAATGTGGTAGAATTTCGTCTTGTCCTTGCTGGTGCAAGGCTGGGAAAATCCCATCGGCTGGTGAAAAGGTGTTCAGTGTTCATAGCCCATTTTAGCCTTTCGTTACTACAAATGTGTCTAGCCATTGTAGTGCTTTCTCTTGAAGGTCTGTTATGACCTTTAAGATGATTAGCTTCCCTATTCGGGTTACTCCTAGGAAAATGATTTTCTACTAAGAGTTGCACTCTTTCATCCTTATTTTCTGTATATTTACCGTCTGGCTTGCTCAAAGCAATATCTGTTTTGACCCAACCTTTCATCATGACTTGTCTTGCCGCAGCAGGTGTTGTGTTTATCTCTTCACAGAATTTCCTGAAGCTATTTCTTTTAGCTTTTCTAATTTCCTTTTAGTAGGTGTTTCTCACCTAGGTGTATCTCTGCCAGTCTCCGGTGAGTTTTGCTCTATTAAAAAGGTTCCGGGTTTGAGCTCTTAATTCGTCTGTGATGTTTATTCCACCCCTTCTAAAAAAATAGATGGAAAAACCAAATAGAATAGGAAATTAACTAATCAGATACCTATATTGACCAAAATCAAAAAGATATACTAAAATAATTCTCAGAAACCAGAAAAATTTGCTTGAAAAGGGAGGAAAACAAGGAATGTGTACCGAAGGAGTAACATTAGAAAAATGAATTAATAATATAGAAGTGATAGGAATTAATAAAGGTTAAACGATAGAGATGAAGACACTAGCCAGGACTGTAAGAAAGCTTAGGAAGACAAATAACTGTTTTCTAATGCCCAATGTTTATTATATTATGTATAAATACTATTTATACGATTTTATATTGCTTTGTTTTATTTCTTCAGGATGGATAAAAGGTATCCTTCCTAAAACAGCGCTTATGGTCGAAGAAGAAGCCTGGAATGCATACCCTTATACAAAAACCAGATATACTTGTCCATTTGTAGAAAAATTTTCATTAGAAATCGAAACTTACTATTATCCAGACAATGGTCATCAGGAGAACGTATTCCAGTTGTCGGGCAGTGACCTGAGAAACAGAATTGTCGGTAAGTACTAATACTATAATGGTAATATATTTTTCTTCAATTTTGACCTCCACTACAGGCCGTGGAGGCCCAAGAATTGGTTGGCTATTATTTTCCAACTTTTTAATTTTTTTATTTTGTTTCCCAGTTTTTAATATTCAGTTTTCTTCTCTTCTACTGCAGCATTCCATTTTTTCTTGGCCTACCTATCTTTTTTTGGTTACTAATCTTCTATTTAAAATCCTCTTTGTTGTCCTGTTATCAGAATGTGACGTGACCGAGCCACCTCATCCGTTGTGATCTCATTACCGATTTTATGGTATTCCTTATTAGTTCTTCTAGTCCAGCTCTCCCCTACTTTTTTGCCGCCATGGATGCATCTCGGTATTTTCCTCTCCCATGTATCAATTCGCTTTTGATCCTTTTTGTTCAAGGTCCAGAATTCCGAACCTTATAAAACAACTGGTCTGATGACGGTTTGGTATATATTCTCTTTTTTGTAACTCTGGTTACTGATTTTTACTTCAAAACTTTCAGCAGCCCTCCTACACTTATGTTGCCCTTTGTAAATCTTGCTTTGCTTTAATTTTGCTCTTCGTTTTTATTATTGATATTTAATCCAAGATATGTTATGACATAGAACTGCGAGGACAAAAACTAGGACGTGAGCGAAAACTATAGAGCACAGCAACTTGCTTTTGGTGTTTGAAAGGTTATTTTCGGTACCTTTATCATTACGCTCTGCACTTACAGAGAAATTTTTATATCTCGGAGAATCAGCAAGTTCCGCAAGTTTATCAAGCGCCAGCTCCGACAGCGTTGTGAGAATAGCGCAACCTTTGGGTGGAAGTCGTTGTAACCAAAGTTGACCAAAGAGGTTATCTTGATCGATGCTTGATCAGCGAGAGAACGAAGATGGCGTAGAAACTGCGACGGACTCCGATCGATCCCTGCCTCGTTAATTAATTGTCGCACTCGTTCCTTTACTTAACTTTATTTGTGAATACAATGGTTAGTTATCAATGTTGTTGTCAGCTCCTTAAAAATCCAATTGTCAAAAAAATAATCCATTTGAATGTTCGTTGCTAATCATTCACTTATGTTATACTTACACGTTCGATTTCTGAATCTAAACCGCCACAAAAGTATAAACTCTGTTATCTATCGAGTGTTTGAAAGTTGAGTCTGCATGTCTCTTTTGATTTCCTGATCTGAGTACCATTATTATGATTAGTTCATTTTACAATATTGATTGGGAACCAGTCCTATAATTACGTTAAATAATAAAATCAAACAACTACTGAAATTAAATTTTTCTTTGTACTGTTTTCAACGGTGTATTAGCCCGTTAGAGCATTAAAATTGATTAAAATGCGTTTCAGATGTAATAGACGTTGTAAAAGACCAATTATATGGCGCCGATTACGTAAAAGAAGAAGATCCTCTATATTACGTTTCGGAAAAGTCTGGCAGAGGCCCATTGTCTACAAATTGGTTGGAGGAATATTGGGAAACTGTTAAAGGAAAACAACAACCATTAACTAATGGGAAATCACTTATGTGCGCCTACAAGTTATGTAAAGTGGAATTTAGATATTGGGGCATGCAAACGAAAATAGAACGGTTTATCCATGATACAGGTAAGTTAATAAGTCGATGTTTTTATTGCGACTGACGTTTGAAATGCGGGAAGGGTAGAACAAAAAACAATTTTTATTGTTTGTTTGTGAAAAGCTTCTTTAGAAAACGTTATATAAAAAAAAACAAATTTAAATATGAACATGTGTTGCCTTATCGAACCCAAAAGGATGGCAGTTTCCTTCCAAATCGATAAAGGAATAAGTAGACCAAGAAAAATACTTTTTTTTGAAATTTTTCTTATGTAACAATTTGGGTCCGGTGAACTATACGGAGCCATACGTTTTTGACTCATTTTGCCAAAGATCCATAGTACTCACCTATTTTGAAGATTATGTCGAAAGATTTACGGTAAATTCAGAATGTTGAGAGAGAAATCCAAAAAAATATATTTTTTAAACATTTCAACGATCACTTTTTGACCTGATATTTTATACAAAAAACAGTTTCAATGTGTCGAAAAAGATATTTTTTCTTGAATTACTTTCCTTACAATCATTAAAAGTGCCACTTTCCTAATTACAAGTTTATAACTTTGTGTATTTAAGTAAAAAATCTTAATGATACGCAGGGAAAAATTTTATCACAAGCAATTAACCAATGTAATCTTCTATATTTAAATGATGGTAGTCCAACACTTGAAAGTATAGGTAGAAAAAGTGCTATAGATTTATCCATATGTACCCCGGATATAGTCCAGTTTATAACATGGAAAACAATTGATGACCCACATGGATCAAATCACTTACCCATTTTAATGACAATAGATCGTTCATACAGATATAAACAAGAGGTAAACACAGTACATAATATATGGGCATTAAAAAAGTAAATATCACACAACTCTAGAGGCCATACCAATTGCGAAAGATTATAGGAAAATGGTTGATAATATAAATAATTCAATAGAAATAGCAGTACCTAGAAAATCTACAAACACAAGCTTCCGATGTAACCACTTTCCAAAGCCATGGTGGGACGAAACATGTAATATTACAGCAACAACAAGAAGGCGTCAAGCATATATAATAATTTACAAAATAAATCCGATCTGTCAAATCCGTATTGAGTTTAAACGACTTGATGTAATAGCCAAAAGAACTTTTAAACAAGTCAAAAGACAGAAGTGGAAGAAGTACTGTGAAATTCTTAACCAAAAAACTCCAATATCAGATGTATGGAAAATTAAATAACTATTAAAACCGAAAACAATAAAATAAAAATCCAATCAATCCAGACGCAATATGGATAGATGAATTTCATAGAAAAATATCACCACATAACCTAGAAGAAGTAACAAAATCCGAAATGACCACTGTACCTAGAAATACTTCACACTTGATTAAACAATTTGACAGGTGGGAACTAGATCGAGCTCTATTACAAACAAAACATACCTCCCCAGGTAAAGATAACATTTCCTACTCAGTGCTATTCAATCTTCCATGCAAGCATAAAGAAAGCCTCCTAAACATATACAACTCTATCTGGAATGGAACGTCTCCGTTACCAGGGAGTTAGAAGGAATATATTGTATTACCAATAAAAAAAACCCAGGAAAACCATATGAGCAACCAGAGTCATACAGACCAATATCGTTATCATCCTGCATTCTACAAATGTTGGAGAGACTTATCAAG
The DNA here is from genome assembly GCA_947563755.1 of Lochmaea crataegi. NCBI lineage: Eukaryota > Metazoa > Arthropoda > Insecta > Coleoptera > Chrysomelidae > Lochmaea > Lochmaea crataegi. Next base: position 6,316,340 of record OX387423.1, on the reverse strand, counting down.
AACCGTTTGGAACATTGGTTAGAAAGCGAACATATACTTCCGGACTCTCAATATGGTTTTCGAAAATCAAGATCTACATTAGAAGCAATAACTGCATTCGTTTCTGATGTATTAATAAATTTTACCGAAAAATCCATCACAACTGCGGCGTTTATAGATATCATATCAGCATTAGACAGTGTTAATTTAATTACATTACACCGTAAACTAATATCAATAGGTTTACCAGATAAACTAAGCTCTTTCTTAATATCATTATACTCCGACCGACAGATATATATAAAAATCAATCATCAGTTTACTTCTCCGAGAAGCGCAAGTGTAGGACTCCCTCAAGGGAGTATTCTTAGTCCTCTACTGTATATATTATACACAACTGATATGGAAACAGCATCAAACAACTCCAAAACAATACAATTTGCTGATAATATAGTTATATTCAGTAAGGATAAAACCATATAATTATGCCAAAAGAAATTATTTGCCGATTTTGATATGACACATGAATGGCTAAAGGAACATAATTGTCACTTTCAGAGACAAAATCGGATATTTGCATATTTACTAGAATATCTCAAATAACCCAAGGAAATATGCAGTTAGGACCATATTCATTACCAATAAAAAACTGTCAGATACCTAGGACTACATTTGGATATAAAACTCCTATGGATGGCCTGTATTCACAATGTAATTAAAAAATCAGAAAATAAAATCAACACTCTTAGAGCTTTTTGCTACACAAAATGGGGAGCAGATCCAAATATAGCCTTAATGTTTTACAAAACAATGGCAAGAAGTGTTTTGGATTATGGCAGTCATTTATATGGCTCAGCAACAAATGTCCACTTGAACAAAATTGAGTCACAAAAAAATTAATGCCTTGGGATCAGTCTAGGATATCATAGATCAACATTCATAAACATAATGGAAGAAGAAGCTCTGGAACCACCATTACAATATAGGAGACAATTGATAAGTCATAAATTAATAGCCAAGGCAACAGCAAAAGAGGCAGAATACTTAAAATCCATACATAAATTGACATTATTAGTACTAACTCATCCCTATAGGAATACTAAAACCACTCCCCTGGCAGTTGAAAGTTATACCATCTGCTCAAAATACAGCTAAATCAGCTCTAACTTCCGGAATAAATTTGAATAACAAAGTTACCTATGGAGACTTAAACAAAAAATTTAAAGAAGAAGAAAAAAATAATTGGCAAGAAAGATACCGAAATTCTATCACTGGAATAAATTCTATCAACCATCAAGATACCATTCCTTCTGAGAGATGGTTTAGAGAATAAAAGACACTTCATTGTGTTAATTAACAGAATACGATCACACCATGCCCTAACCCCACTATATCAATTCCGAATTGGATTAAACGACAATAAATATTGCACATGCGGCAATATCGGAGATTTGCTACATATGATATTAGAATGTAGATTGTACAAGAAAAGCATTGACTTGCTATACAACGATATAATTTAAAATTATATTAACTTACCAATAAGCCTTAATTGTTTAGTACAGTTAACAGAACCAAACAAGAGCCCTGGGTGGGCGTGTCCATGTCGCTGTAGTTGTATTCTTGTCATAACAATCGATATTTTGAATCGATGACCAAATATCGATACTATAAGTGTCAACTGTCAAAAGATATGTAAACAAAATCAAACTTGCTAAAAATTTAACCTTAAATATTGATAAAAAAATATGTATTGGACCAAAAATGAAACTACCATCTTTTCTAAGTATATTTTAAAATTTCATGACTGTAGTATTGTCCTAAAAAAAGGGTCAAGTTTGTATTGGAAGCAACAAAATATGAACTGGTTATGTAGCCTATTCCTACATCTATCTGCTTACACATCAGGATCTTTTGGAGTAGAACCGTCGAATTCAGCCATTTGTTAACTTTGTGTTTAATTCAAATTAATAGTGTGACCAATTCGTATATTTAGATTTGTCATTTTCTCCAGTGTTCATTTCTCAAAACAACAGCCAAAAGTTAAAGTGCATAACAGTGTTAATATTGGAATATACACTTCACCACTACCAATTAGCTAAGTCTTATATATTTGGTTGTTATAAACAAGACTGTATGGCAATAATTTTGTGTGATTTGTCAAATATATAAATATATTAAATGCTGTTCTACTTCAATTCATTTGCTTTATTCAAACACAACAGTTAGATATTAGAAACTATTATTTAATCAACAACATTGTTAAGTTTCACATTACAAAAGAACCAATTACTAACATAAAAAGGTAGATATTTCATTAGCATATGTAACAAATTACATTCTAAGTTAAGTCCAAAAAAACGAAATTAATCACAATTTTGATGTGTAAAACCTAGTTATATTTTTTGTAAACTATATTACTTATTCAGTTGGGTTCACAAATAAAACAATTTATCATTTTTTCAATTTAATACAAACTTATAATCAAATATTAATACAGGGGTTCCAATTGAAAAAAATTGTAGATGACTTTATTAATTGAAAGTATTATACATTATATTTGAAAAGACATTAGATTGCAAGCAAAATTCAACATGTATTACATTAAAATTATTTATTTAGCTAATAATGAACCATGAATGTCTTATATGATATGTTCATGTAATGAATTTATGTGTTATGCACAAGATAAAGATGAACAAAATAAAACACTGTAATTTACAAAAATGTTATTCACTTTATTATTCATCAGTCATCACTCCCACTTTCATATTCATCACTCTTACTTTCATATTCATCACTCCCACTTTCATCTGATGAACCAGTGTTGACAGTGAAACACATATTTTCCACCACATCATCTAATAGTCCATCATTCCTCTACATTTCCTCAGCTATATGGTCCACATGGTCGCAGTGTTTGTTCCATTCCGCAGAACCAACTTCATCAAAGGCTGCTCGAACTAATTGTTCTATTTGAGCAGCACTTTGAGAAACATTTTTCATTGCCACTTTATGTTTTACGCTACTCCATATTAGCTCAATCGGATTGAGGTCGCAGTGATATGGTGGCAACCATACCACAGTATGTCCATGTTTTTTCAACAACTCATCCACATAGTATGTTTTAGAATGGTTGAAACGTTTGACAAGATCCAGAAGTTCTGCTTTAAGCATATCATTTGTTGTTGAGATGCCATTTGCTTCAAGCCATTCTCTAATAATATGCTTCCGAGTTGATTGGGTTGGTGGCTTATTAATTTGAACACTGTGGTAAGGGGCATTGTCCATAATCACAATACCATTAGGAGGTAAGTTTGGTATTAGTTGTGTTTCTAACCAGTTCATAAAATTTGTATGGTTCATGTCATCGTGATAATCTCCTGATTTGCTTTTTGACTTGAAAATTAGTAGTCCATTCTTCACAAACCCATAACGTCCACCAGCGTGTACTATTATGTACCGTTGACCAGCTCTGTTGGATGTATACACACCAGGTTCATCTTCCGATTGCCAGCATTTACTAACACCATATGATGGATGGATATAAGTTTCATCCAAATAAGTTATTGGCTTCTTGTTGTGACCCAGAGCATCATTATCCCTCAACCTTCTTAAATAACGAGCCCGCCAAGCTACAATATCATTACGTTCCATCAACAATTTCCTTTTATTGTGGCATTTTTTATACTGAAATCCAATATTTTTTAAATGCTTTCTTAAGGTGTCTGGACCGCCAGAGTAATCTACTTTATTTTTCATTTTATTTACCAGAATATTTATTGTTGGAACTTTTTTATCAACCGTATAGCATTCATGTACTGTTCTTTTCAAAATAGCCAAGTCACAATCATCCAATTCTATTTTGTTGGTACCACCACTTTTTTGTTTTTTTGAAGGAGACCCCAGTAAAACACCTTCTTGCAACAGTGATTTCTCCTTTCTGATACGTTTTATGGAGGAAACTGATTTTCCTGTTGCTGCTGCAGCTAATTCTGTGGCTTTTTCCAAAGGGAATGACCACACTCCAGCAGCTTTCTGTCTATCAAAAAATTCCACAACGTTTTTAATAATATTGCGAGCTTCACTGTGGACTGTTTTTCTTGATTTTGGGAACATTTTGTTGGGGAAAATTGAACTGAAAGAAAAACAAACATTAATAGGCCTGATGAACATTAAATGAGTGGTTTTTGTGTGTTGTTCTAGGTTATGTTTATTAATTATAATTATAGTACTTACCTTACTATGTTAAGTTAATTATCAAATTAGTCTTAATAAAGACTGATTGTCCTGTAATTTATGAAGCAAATAATAACGTATAAAAATATAGAAGCAGATTATAAAATAACAGCTGACATCAAATATCAAATAGAATGCAATCCAGTGTTGCCGATGTAAAAATAAATATTATCCGAACTTACAATTCAAATTATCAGAATTTGTCAAAATTACCAAAAGGTCACAGTGTTGTCTAAATAAAAGTCTGCGACCCTAGTCAATATTGAAAATTCCCAGAAACAATAGCTGTTTTATATATCATCCTTTCTGAAAAACTATTCGGTTAGCGAAATTGTCTAAAAATCGGATAATTATCCTCACAATGACAACACTGATACAGACACTAAAATTGATGTATATTGATGAAATCACTCGGTCATATTATTTCGATTATGTTAACAATTACTAATGTACAATCGTTAACATTGGCTCCTGATTGGCTAGTTGCGATGACCTTTGTTTTAGTTCGCATATTTTCCGGGGCTCTTGTTTCCTTCTGAGCACTGTATTTAGTAATAACATTCAGGTTTACATGAGTTTGTACAATCACATTATAAGGTGTAAAATGAAATTGTAAGATACTAACAAAATTTGTGAGCAATACAGACGAAAAATAAATTGTAAGTGTGTTTACGAACAGATTTAAAAAAATAAATAAAAAGACGAAAAGATTAAAAAAAATCAGAAAAAAAATAAAATTTTAAAATAGAAAGAAAATAAATAAATAAAAAAAAGGAAAAAAAAACAATAGAAAGTATATATACAACAAAACAATAATAAAAAAAGGACACACATATTACTAACATAATCTATTTAGAATTACTGTAAAAAAAGGGTCTGGCTAATTGGTCTATGCCAAAGCCATAAAACTAATTAAAAAAAAGTAAAAAATGTCAAGAAAATAATAAACTAGAGATGCGCACATTTTTAGTTCCGTTAATTTAAATATTTTAATTTATAGAAATAATTATGTATAACATCATTTCTTAATGAGGATATCACTATTTAATGGCGTGGTCCAATTTAAAATCTTCTCATCCTGGTATTAAGATCCTGATTATCTTGTATTAAGCTGTTGAGGTAATTTTTACATTTTTGTTAATCAGCTCTTCGAAAGACAATGTTAAGGGCTCATCGACAAGCATGGGCATGGCAAGATGAATGGCATGGTCTGACGATGGAAGATATTCGTGAAATAGAAAAGCAAACACAGCTGGCACTGAGAAGGAAAATGGGGCAGTTAGAAGATGAAATTGGTAAGTAAATATTTATTACGTTTGAAAAATTCGTAGAGGTTTCACCATATCAAGAAACTATTTTTGAAAATCAATAATCATATCCGTCAGATTGTTCATCTTCATAGTAAATCCATTTTCGGCATATATTCTGTTATCTGAACCTTATTAGCAGCAAATTTAATTTGAGAATACCCAAATTGTTCTTTTCACTTTTTACTAGTCTTTTTATAAGGTTAAGAAAACAAATGGATACAATTTAGAAAACACTCTGTATCTTGATTAACTAATCCCCTACGCATGTATTAATCTTTTTTTTTGTTCCAATGCTAGTTTAGAAAATAGAATATCTGAACATTCAACCAATATAAACAAAAAATTATTTCCAGATATACTAATGTAAACACTTTGTGGTTTCATCTATTTATAATTAAAACTGATCAACCATTAATTTGTATATGTTAGTTTTTAAATTTCAATAAATACTCTAATGTAAGTATTACTGTTTTGGACTGTATATTTTTTATATTGCAATATTCGTTACAGCTGATCTCCTAAATCTTGGAATGTTTACCATTGAAATAAGTGGCATGGAAAATTGTCAATTTAATTTATTGTTTTCACAAACTACTTCTTTTCAATTGAATCCTTTCAAAAACACAAGGAATCCAAAAATTATCATTAAATGTTGAAAATTTTGTTCATTAGGATATAAGTTACCTCTCAGTATATGATGTGTAAAAAATATACTAGATTTCAGTATACCATACAAATTTTTGAGCTTAGATTTTTATGAAAATTAGTTTAGGTACAGATTGCGAAAAAGTTTAATAGGTAATACGATTAACACAAGTACGACAAGGATAATATGAACAACACTACTTGAAAGAGAGAGACAAGAATTGTTCTCAGTTTGAAACTCACAATTAGATCAGTCCCCTCTACCAAAACAGGTGGGCGTGTGTTCATTGCCCTTCTTCCTTTTAACCGTTGTGTTGCCAAATGTACTTATCTGTAAAAGTTATTCCCAATTTTGGTTTCACACAGAGAACAATTCTTGTCTCTCTCTTTCAAGTAGTGCTGTTCACATTATCCTTGTCGTACTTGTGTACATCATATGACTTATTAAACTTTTTCGCAATCTGTATATGGATTACAAGTTATGATGAATTTATGGAAAATATTGTGACATATATACACTTCAGATTATACGAGATGACGTGAATAGCAACTTTATTATTTTAAAATTGACGACATTTCAAAGTTATTCAAGGTTAAAGTTAAATTAGTAATAAATTTTGACATTTTTCAATTTTTCGACGCTACAATCAAGTTTATGAAAAAATTTCATAGGATGGATATTTTTTTAGAGCGTTTTATTGGCTATAATTTATCTTCATAACATTTTTTTTATATCTCTTATGGGTCGTAAGTTATTCGCATTAAATTGAAAATTTTCTTAAATGATCATAATTTTATTATATTTATAATTAATTATATTAATGCAATAATTATATTTTCAAACCGAAAATTTTTTTTAATTATATTTTTATTAATTTTAATTGTTAAACTAAAAGAAAGATTTTTATTACAATTAGGAAATTTCTTCCTGTATTGGCTTATATTATTTAATGCGTTTTAATGTGAACAACTTACGACCCATAAAACAATTTTATAAAGATGAATTATAGCCAATTAACGCTATACAAAAAATATCATATAAAATTTTTTCATAAAGTTGATTGTAGCGTCGAAAAATTGAAAAAATTTCAAAATGTGTTACTAATTTAACTTTAACTTTCAACCATTTTGAAAGGAGCGAAAATATCGAAAAATTATAAGAGACATTTTTTGTAGAGCGTCAAATTTCCTACAAGAATATATCTTAGTCATTCAGAAGTATTACTCCCTATGTGAGCTATAAAATTTGGTTTCCCTGTTATTTAAATGGAAAAAAGAAATTATCAATGGGGCACCTCTTTATATATATATTAAGAGTTCAAACTTTTACAGTATTTTATTTTCGTCATGTCCAAGAATATTTTCAGTATATTTAAGGAAAAAAAAAATTTTTTTTAAACAGTCTAGACGACATATTTATTATTAACTCTTCGGATTCTACGTTAAATTTTAATATCACTGTGTATATACAGGGTGTTTCTAAATTCATGCGACAAAATTCAGGAGGTGATTGCTCGTATGAAATTAAGATGGGTCTTTCCTATAACAAAATTTCCTCAGCCCACCCCTTCCGAGATATCACCCTTAAAAGGTGGTGACTAAAATTGAGTTTTTATTTTTTTTCTAAAATTTCAGTAAAGCTAGAAACTTGAAATTCTGTAATTTTCGTGCACTCGCAATGGACTAGCCACGGGTATTTTCTCAATATTCCTGTTACATTATACAGTTGTGAAATTAGCAACCCTTAGTTTATTTTATATCAAAACTTTTTTTCGAGATGAAGTTTTATGAAATAAAATTTAACTCAAAATCCTTGTTTTATTTAAAAACTTTTTTTATTCATAATTTTTTTCCCCAAAACCAATAGCTGCAGTGATAAAAAATAAACACCATAATTTATAATTTTTTTAATAAATTGAGTGGAAAACAGTAAGGATGTAAAATGTAATACGTTTCATAATAAATGCTGGAAATGACAGAATTTCAAGTTTCTAGCTTTACTGAAATTTTAGAAAAAAAAATAAAAAATCAATTTTAGTCACCACCTTTTAAGGGTGATATCTCGGAAAGGGGTGAGCTGAGGAAATTTTGTTATAGGAAAGACCCATCTTAATTTCATACGAGCAATCACCTCCTGAATTATGTCGCATGAATTTTGAAACACCCTCTATGTATACTGGGGTGACATTCACCGAGACCTAAATAATCTATTGTGCTCCCATTTCTTCTTCTTAGCTACTAGTAGTTCCTTTAGACCTATTTCCCAAAGGTATTTTTAGAATATCCACATTCTTCAGTTCAGGTAAGTGTCCTTCTATCCAGTAGTCTCCCAGATTTCGTACCCTAGGATTCTGTATTGATATACATTCTGCAAGTATGTGAATGGAGATTTCTTCTTTAACTTGTTCATTTAACAGAGTCTACATTCTTCTTGTTTCCACTAGTTTGATCATTTTGAGGTGCCCATTAAAGCGGCAGTGTCCTGTCAGGACACTTGTCTTACTCTGGCTTAGGCATTATTTTGTTCTCACCTGGTTGTAGTTTCTTAGGAGTGTCTTTGTCTTAGCCTTACTAGATCTGTTCAACGGTCAGAGCTTCCCTTTTTTCGGAATTGACTATTTCTTTCAATATTACATTGGTGCTGATACCGCAAAAGAGTTCTGGCTTAAAAGAGTGGTTCAGCCCCTCTCTTTGCTGGTTCATCTGCTATTTCACTTCCTTCTATTCCAGTGTGTCTTGGAAACCACAGTAAGGTGACGATGTTGTTCTCACCTAGTTAATTGACTTTTCCTAGTCATTCCCATACCACTCTAGAACTGATTACACAAAAACTCAGTGCTTTAATGGCTGCTGACTTTCCGCAGGATGATAATGCTTTGGCTTCTATATATTTCATCAATATTAAACTGGGCACACTTTCCTCTTGCGTGAAATTCTGTTTGAAAGATAACTGGTTGGTTTTTCAGAGTGTTCGGCGCCTGGCCCATACACTCCTATCCCAGTTCCTTCTATTGCTTTTGAGCCGTCTGTGTAACATTGAATGTCATTATTTCCAAGTCTGGTGATGGTATTTGGATCTCACTCCTTGTTGCTTAATTTCGTATCTAATTTCTTTGAAAAGTTATACTTTTTCTTCATACCATCCTGTGGCATGTCCCAGAATTTCTGATTTCTAAAAAGCGAGGAGGTGCATTATTTTAAATGATTCCTTCTCTACTTAGTTTGTATCTTGTTCTTTCTGCAACATTTTCCACCACCATATATAGTGGCGTGAAGTTGAACCACTTCCATATCCGCCATTGGGCATGTATTCATTGCTTCTGTAATGCTTATACAGACTAGTCTTTGAATTCTGTCGTCGTCAATAGGCTAGTCTTACTACTCCATGCAATGGCTCCATAAGTGATGATTGGTCTCACTATGGCTGTGTACATCGAGCTCAGTATCCTTGGGTCACAGCCCCAATATTTCTGCAGCCCGGTTCCTGCACTAGAGCCATTTTTGTATTGTATGTAATCTCCTTTTCGTGTTTGTTCCACAGGACTTTACTGTCTTAGGGTCAGAACTAGATACTTGACTTCTTATCATTTAATCTCCCTTCCATAACATTTAACGGTTTTTGAGGCTGAGTTTTCTTTTCTTAGTGAAGGCTATTAAGATGGTTTTGGTGGGGTTGAATACCTTATACCTAAGATGTATACTTTTGGTGATATTAATTTTTTCAGTGAATGTAATTGGTGACATGTCTTAAATTTTAACTGTATTGTATACAGGATTCGCATTCATTCATTCATTCATATATTTGGGTTGTGCTCATCAGCCCAAGCATTTGAACTGAATCTTTGTACCATTTCTACTTCCATTCCAGAAGCTTCGTGTCTTCTATAAAGGCTACTAGTTTGACTGGAGGGATTTTCAGTAGTTGTGATGGTTGTATTAATTCCTCTCCAAAGTGCTTCCGTCTAAGTACTTGTAAGTTCTCGCAGAAGCAGAGTATTTGAGTAGGTGTTTCATCATCAAGTTCACATTTTATGCACATAGGTTCACTCTGCCCATTTTGTACATATGTTTCCTCAGGGAGCAGTGTCCAGTCACCAGGTCGGTAACTGTCTTCAAATGTCTCTTACCCAGTTTCAGTAGCCTGGTTGAGAGTTCCTTGTCTACCTTGTTCAGTAAAATCTTTGTATGAAAGTGCCCTTGTGTCAACCTCCATTTGATTTGGTGTTCCCTATCTAGCCAGTTCCCAATTTCCCCTCTTATGCAATCTTTTGTGATTCCACAAAACGGTTCCTATGAAGTCTCCTTTAGAGCCTTCTCTAGCTAACTGGTCCGCCATATCATTACCTGCAATCCTCTCATATGACGGCACCTATATTAGAGACATTTTGTTGTCTGGCTGTCAGTGAATATTTCAATTTTTTGACCGGTATATCCTTTTCTTATGTTTTCATCAATACACAGGCTATAGCGGCAATCGTCTCTGCTTGAAACACAGTCGTATGTCGACCAAGGCTAAAGAATATTCTCTTTCTAGGTCCTTTTATACCAGCCCCAGTGCCATGGTTTGTTTTGGAGCCATCGGTGAACCAGATGATTTCTCCAGAATTACCTGGGTGCATCACCTGTTCCCTAGATGGGATGATGATATTCACTCGCTCAGTCAATATATTCTCGGGTGTCATGCTATCAAAACTCATGTGAAATATGGATTCGTCTAGTAATGTCCCAGTTGTATCAGTGTGTTCTTCTCGAACATTGTTCGGGGACCATAAGTCTCCCGATTTCAGTCTAAGAATTGCCATCATTGCCTCCGCCCTTAAAAAAGTTCTAAAGGAGGAAGTCCAATAAGGGCTTCCATTGATGCCTTCCCCGCGCCGTTCATTGCCCCGCAAAAAAGTTATGAAAAGTTCAAATTCAAAATTTTTTAATATCTTGAACGAAAGTTCTCAAAGCTCAAATAACACCAACGAACGTTTTGTTTTTCACACAAAAATGTTCCTAAATTCTTCGACCTTGTCAAACTTCTTTCAGTTTTAACTAAACTTCGTTCGGTGCATTCCAAGGCATCATTAAGCGCGTTTAACTATTCAAACAAGTTTAGTTAAACGGTGCATACTTCCATAAGGCAGAAATAATTAAATTTTTTCTAAAGATTGTGAATATCTGATAAACGCTTGGGTATAGCAAAATGAACATAAACTCCCCTTATTTTTATCTGCAGATTTGAATAAAAGTGGAAAAAATACTAGTTCCATTTAAAAAATTGAATATATTTCACAAAGTTGAACTTTCCATCACTTTTTACGAACCCTGTTCGATCACTAATTGCGTTTTAACCCGATAATACATTTTTTATTTGGTATCGGTGATGTTCACATTGAATTTTTAACATAAAAGTCCGCATCTGTCAATTTTTCATTAAAAAATTAATATCTCGAGAAGAATACATTTTAGGTATAGGGTATACTACACAAAGTGACATTAAAATTTAAAGTGTATCCGGAAATGTCGATAATATACACGCGTTCTATTTAAAATAACAAAGTCCTTTGACTTCGGGTATAACCAGAAGTGGCATGTCTGTCAAAATAGTTTCCATAAAAAATTCGCCATAACTTGTAATCATAATTTTTTGCTATAGTAGATATCCAATGAAATCAGTTAATTTGAGGCCATTTGATTGAACACAACCAATCAGAACAACATTACACTGAAAACAGACCATGGGCTGTGATTTCATTGGATATCTACTAGAATCTACGTTGCCATGGATACATTTTGATTTATTTCGATTTTGACGTTTCAAGATATTTAATATTTCAAAATGTCACGATTTTGTCATAATACTGGCTAATCTATAATTAGCAAAAAAATTTCTATTCGAATAACCCTCAAACATTTATAAATGCTCAACAATTTTATAGCAACTTTCTCAAGCTTGTTGCTTATTGGCAACAGACCTCTGCCTGCGGCGTCGGTCTGTTTCCAAGCAACAAGATTTCGAAATCTGTTATAAAATTTTTTTCGAACAATTATCAATGTCCTTGGGTTATTACTACTGAATATAAACCAAAAGCAGAAAAAGCCCAAAGAAGGAGATGCCGATTACTCGAAACCTTAACTGGGTGGCCTGCTGAAATAAATCAATCTACACTTATTTGTTTGATTCTGCATAGCATGTCTGAGATACAACTAGGAAAAGAACTGATATAATCTACTCGACTAAAATTTTTGAATAATTTAAAAATAATTACTAGATCTTGAGAGGATTTTTTCAGGTATTTCTAATATTATTACTTTGTATGCATACCAGTTATATTATACAAGGTACTTGTTTACTCCTTGTAAAGATAATTAAACTGATTATACTTTTTCCATTTATTAGATGAAGATGACCATGTTGGTAACAGCACGTCGAAAGAAAATCCAGGTAAAACTTTAGCTGCTACTTTGGGAAGTATAGAAGTAGCAGAAGATAGTCCTTTATTAACCAAAAATTCAAATGTTCCTGCAATACAGACTGCTGGCAGTTCCGATGGGGATCTGTCACCTGAGGATGACTTGGGTACAATCAAGTAAGAATATTAATAATAATAGTATATTTTAGCTTTTAGTTTGTAATAGCGTGTTTTGTTGACCGTTTTAAACTATTATTTTTCAAAAAAACTGCATTCAATTTCCCATCGGAGATGTAGATCTACTGGTGGTCATCATTATTGGTATCTCGTAAAGCATTAGAGGTATGATATTGCTGAAATGGGAAAAATAAGAGTATTTTCAGGAGTAATTTATTGACATTTCAATATTTTCAATAATAGGGAAGGTTCCAGAAATATTTTCAAATATGTAAATTTGCTAATTTTTGTTTTTCATCTGTACTTTTTTTATTTTGGGAAATAGTAAAAAAATTCTCAAATTTTTGAATTGGTTTTTAATTTGACTTAATTTTCCGTTACCGAAATTTGTCTTTAACGTTTCTTCAATACGGAGCCACCTTTTTTGTGTAATTATGGATCTGTTTTCCTTTATTCAATACTTAAACAATGTACTCTATTCTGGATTCAACTATGTAAAATGCCTCATTAATTGTCAACGTTTTGTCTAAAAAAATCATCATCATCAATTTATTTGAATTATGGTTATGTTAAACTGTGAAGAGTGCTTGATGGTAAAGTTTTTCCAAAATCAATTGCAAAAGCTTGAACACGTGTTCGTCACCCTTGACGACTTTTCCATTGATTGGCAAACCTTGTCCTTTGATCAGCATCTGTCGATCAAAGGAAAAAGTTGGCAAGAGTGACATACGTGCTTAAGCTTCTACAATGGATTTTGGACAAACTTTAGTATTATATAATACTTTCAAGAAATATTGATAATATCATTTATCCGTAAATGAATCCTTAAATAGAAACACTAAAGAAATCCATGCAAGTAAGCAGTTTCTACAAAAATTGTCATAATAGCGCAAAACTGCTTAGCGCCAAACGTGATGGCGAGCCCGCCCCCATGCGCACAAACTCATTTTCAATGTTACCTCCCAGTACAGCTCTTGCAAGACATATAAATGCTCTCCACAGAGGCGTATCATTAGTTGTCCTCCAATTCTGTTGGCGTTTGGCATTGTCTGAATAATTTTTGTGTTGTTTTTGAAAAAATGTCATCGCCTAACAAAAAACCAGTTATCAAGAGTCAGGCACGTGAAATAATTTTTAAAGTGTTCAAATATTTTCAAAGTGTCAAATGTGAGTCGGATACGTTATCAAATGTGAAAAATAAAACATCTCTCGCTACAGGTAACATTAAATAAATTTCAAAAATAACCATTTCAACACAAATCTTTATTTTGTATTAGGTATTTCGATAAGAACCATTGAAAGAGTGGTTAAAGAAGGGGAGCAATTAATTTCTGCAAATAACGTGCAAGTAAAATTTTCCACCCCAAGAAAGAAGCGGCCTAGAAGAGCACCAATAACTGATATTCCCGAGTATGAGTATTCCAATATTAGACGGATTATTTACGACTTTCATAAGACGGAAGGGTGTCGTATTACGGTAAAAAAGTTACATCACAAAATTAATGACGTTTTGGGAATTGTAGCTATCTCTTCGTAGAATTTTAAAGAAAATAGGTTTCAAATGGAGAAGGACTGAAAATAATAGAAAAATTGTAATAGAGAAAATTGACATCAGAGCATTGAGGTTCAAGTATTTACAAAAAATCAATTATTTTCGTAGCCAACAGCGACCAATTGTGTTTCTTGATGAAACATACCTTCATAGTGGACATACATCTTCTAAGAACTGGACGGATGAATCAACCAAAGGGTTATTTAAAAATATTTCGAAGGGACCAAGACTCATTATTGTCCATGCAGGAGGTGACATGGGCTTTATACCTAATTGTCGGCTTATATTTAAATCGGGCACAAAATCAGGGGATTATCATTCAGAAATGAATTATGAAAATTATGGTAAATGGTTACAAGAAAAGTTGATCCCAAATTTACCTGTGAATTCGATAGTCGTGACCGATAATGCTCCATACCATAATATTCAAATTAATCCAGCCCCCAACACAAATTCTAGGAAGGTTGACATGGTGAAGTGGCTGCACGAAAAAAAACATTTTGTTCACCCCTGACATGCTCAAACCCGAATTATACGAGTTGATCAAGAAAAATAAAAAGCATCATATTAGATACAAATTTGATGAGGTTATGCTTGAACACGGACATAACGTTTTGCGACTTCCACCCTACCATCCGGATTTGATTTCCATTGAACTCATTTGGGCTACTGTCAAAAACAATGTGTCCCAAAAGAATGTAACTTTCAAGTTGGAAGATGTGAGGAAACTGGCGGGGCACGAGTTTTATTCAAATCATTTCCGAGGAATGGCAAAAGCGTTGCCGACATGTAGAAGATATAGAGCGGAAATATTGGAAAAATGAAATATTCACAGATGTTCAAACAGGAAAATCCAGGGATTATAAATTTAAATGACGATAGCAGCACAAGCAGCAGTGAAGATGAAGAAAATTTGTATTCAGATAGTAACTGATCAAAGTTTATTTTTTAATAAGTGTATCATTATATAACATTTTAATGAACTGTACTACTACCTATAATACTGAATAAAATACGAAAAGAAATTACAAAGAAATCATGTTCAATTTGCTACCCTAATTAAAACTAATTATAGGTACGACACTGACCGGCAAGGGGCTCATCATAATCCAATAGTAATTTAGTTGGGAGAGTCTATACCTGCGCGATCGCTCGCCATCACGTTTGGCGCTATCAGTACCATATTTAAAGTAGGACCAGGAATATAAGAAGGTCATAAATCACCAACCACTTGAGTTATCACCAGGCGGTCGATTCTACCTACCCTAGCCATTAAATTTTGTTATATGATGATGATATTGGGTTAAGATAATTATTAAGAAAAGTCGCTTGAAAATAATTGAGAATTGCTTATGTATATATATTACATGATATATAACACAAAAAATATATAAACATCACGATAATGAATGCGATTATAGGTCAGAAAGTTTATAATAATCAAGTCGTTTAGAATTAAATTTAATATACACTCACTCGTGAAGTTGCTGTTTTTTGCATATAAGTATATGTATATGTTACCGGCAATCTGTATAATCCGGTATTCTATACAATACCTAGGCAATGTATAGAATACCTAAAACGTTTAGGTAATGTATGAAATATAATTTATTTTATACATTACCTAGGTATTCTATACAATACCGAATGCGCAGCAGATAATGTGTGTAAAAGACGAAGTGAATTTACTTTTCGTCAGTTAGTGTACGGTGAGGGCAAGGAAAATCATTGAAGAAGCCATTTTTACAATACTGTATAGCTTCTTCAATGATTTTCCTTGCCCTTCTCGATAAAAACTACAACTAAAAAATCTCCTGGTGGTTAAAAACAATGAACAAAATATTACTTACCTTTTTTATAAAGATTATCTTTAATGGGTATCCTAATTGTTAATTTCAATAAAGTTTGAACAAACATAAGATTTCATTTCAAATTATAATTATGTTATTAGAAGATTCTTAATTTCTATTTATTCAGAGTAATGTTTGAGTTAAATTAAAGTTTAATAATGTTGATTTTGAACTCTAGTAGGTATAATAAAACTTTTAATAATATGTCATTGCTTTGATATCGTAGCGCAAAGATTTTGTGTCGATTACTGCACATGTGAAAATACTTAAGAAAATATTTCTTTTTGTTATTAAGTAGGTACCTACAAGGTTACTAGATTGCAATTTTAATATTACTTTATTTTAGTTCGTTCAAAGATGTTACCTAAGATTTTATTTACTTTCAAATTATAATTATGTTACCAATAGTTTATTTAAAGTACTTATACGAAAACTGGTTGTTTTTTTTTATGTGAAATCGATTATGAAAAATCGATTACATACATTACCTATGCTTCAACCGGCATTCTATACAATGCCTAGGAATTCTATACATTTCCTAGGTAAAGTGTAAAATAGTTGAACTATTGAATATCATTTCATACATTGCCTGAACGACTCCGGCATTCTATACATTTCCTAGGTATTGTATAGAATGCCTGCATTATACACATTGCCTATAACATTTATACGTTAAAGGTATTTATAAACAAAATTTCTCACGAAGGTTTCACTTTCACTACCGTCATCCAAATTGATAATAAACTTTTCTTTGGGAATCTTTTCTATATCCATATATATCTTTTCCACCCTTTTAATATGGGAAACACACTTGGCCCAGCTGCTATCAGGAATGTTTGCAGTTTCTGTTTGAATAAGAGCTACCACGTTTATGGTTGGAGGAGTATTATTTCTTCGAACTGCTG
Source organism: Lochmaea crataegi (assembly GCA_947563755.1). NCBI lineage: Eukaryota > Metazoa > Arthropoda > Insecta > Coleoptera > Chrysomelidae > Lochmaea > Lochmaea crataegi. Next base: position 6,299,285 of record OX387423.1, on the reverse strand, counting down.
ACTTAAGCTGGTGCCGTATATGTTCAATTGTGTTAAAGATGCAGTGATAAAGAGGAAGTCTGAGCACCGCATGTCCCAAGCTTTCAGCCAATGAATCACAAAAAGATTTCTTCTCTTTTCGCTTCCTGCGTGAATTATCGTAATGCGTTTTCCTTTATTAGAAGGCGCATTAGTTTGGCACAAGACAGATGAGTCTACCCAACTTTAGTTTGGAATATCGTGCAACGTTAAATGCCCCTGGCTACCACCCTTCGGCACCAATTAAATTATTTTATCTGCTATCACTGGGATGGGGTGTACAATTAATATTAAATTGCACGCCACCAGCTTTTTATCGAAACGGAAGCAAAGAAAAACGAAAGCAAAAGGTGGAAAGCTGGAAACACCTTGTAAAAATTAACGTTAACTTAAATAAAAAATAAAATCAAATTATTTATTCCTGAACCGGTTTATCCAATTTACTAATTATTGAATAATCAATACAAAAAATGAAAACAATAATTATTTATTGAAATTTAAAAATTCAACATATATTCGAATAACCAAACCAAACGAGGAGAATAACAAGTTATAATAACACGCCAAATTCAAATCTTATAAACGCTAAAGATAAGACGAAGGAACTTATTTTAAAGGGCTGGGTTGTTTGCAGCTCTTAGCGATGGTGGTGATGACTCCAGATGAAACAGGAACGGAACAGGAACTTGAAATCTTGAAACGTAAATTTTCCTTGACGGTTCTTGCTGTAAACTTGAGTGCTGAACTTGAGGGTGAATCTTGAAGAGAAAATTGGGTGCTGCGGAAAAAAAACAGGGATAAGGAACTAGAAAAAACATTAGGGAAGGAACGAATAGATAGAACAGAACAGGTAAAAAGGAGCTTATGCTATAGCGCATACAAAACCCGAACTCCACGTGTTAAAATACAACTTAACAGTGATCTGTTTTATTCTATTCGTTTTGTTCCTTAAATATACAAAAAATGCAAATTAGCAAATAAGCAATAAACATAGATAAGCAGTAAGCACTACACTAGGAAATAACCTAGGGAAAATACAATAAGTAACTTACCAACCGGACGATAAAAAATTGTTCACCAACAAAAATTAAAATATAAGGCTGTTGCCTTTAAGGTGGCAGTTAGAGGAAAGAAAGAGTTCCAATCGACAATTTGAAATTTCGAATATCTAAAGACAAAAATGGAAGGGAAATTTGATAAAAATGAATGTTTTATTTTGGAGTGGCTAATGCGATAAGGAAACGGCATGCTTAGAAATGTAATAGAAATTTGGGAGGAAGTGACTAATGAGCCACAAAAATTAACTAAATAAAATAGTTTGAAAACGAAAAACGTAACAAGCTGAACAGCATGTTACAATCGTGTGTATCGAACCAAGTTTCATCCAAATACACTACTGTTCTACCATATTCTCTAAATTCGTTTATTGCCAATAAATATTCAAATCTCCACTTCTTTAGGCGCACAGATTCCATTATGATTTTTCTACTACTAGTGAGTTTATTAAATTTAAATCCGTTTTGTAAATGAGACTTTCTTAAAGTCTCTTTGCAACACTGGATACCAGTTTCATTCTTTTCAAGCCGATGCCAAAAATAATGGAGAGCCTACTATTCATAAAATGCCAAACTATTTCATGAGATATTTTAATAAGGACCTGGGAATCTTCTAAGGGACACACACTTTTATTGCTTATCTATATTTCGAACAATAGGTAATAATGGGGGTCGTCGGATTATATTGATTTACGACCTTCTTAGATCTCTGGTCGTACTTTACCAAAAATTATTTTAGAATACAAATTAGTTTGAATGAAACAACCTTTTCTAAGTAAAATTTATTCAAAATTGATAATTTTATAGAAGAGATGATAAATGGCAACAAACCAGAACACTCCATTCTCCAAGTTCTTCCTCAATTAAAAGTTTCGATTTACAAGTTGCTAATTGGAGAATAAAAAGTCTTGGCAGAGATTCTGGTTCCTCTTCCGACGAAGAATTCTTCGATTGCGAAGGTAATTATAATGAAATTTTTATACAAACATAATTAAAAAGAAATTGTTGTTCATATGGCAATGAAAATATGTTTCATACAGTAAGATCATTTTTTATTTTCCTATTTCAAATATTTAATTCAAAATTGAAGTCATTTTGTCACATCCAGTCCTCGCCACGTCACTGGTAGGTATACATACCAACAATAAAATCAATCTATCATTTTTTTTATTCGGTTATTTAACGTCGGTCTTTTTCTGCAACTCAGGCTAATCACCGACGCCGGGAGCACTCTACCCCTAACCGGATATTTTTGCCGAATCCACTAGTGTTCCAACCAGTTGTAGGGATCTTTATCGAGCCCAACATCCATGGACTCGGGACCTCGGTTTTACGTCTCCTCCGAAAGACGGCATATCTACATTATACCTCGTGCTCATTGGTATAATGCCTGCGAGCTGTGATATGCTACTGACCCTAGTAATTAATCTAAAGTGTTTCGCTGCAGGCTGTACGGGCTCTACGACGGTGTTTCCCCAGTGGTCTCCCATCCAAGTACTAACCTCGCCCGACTCTGCTTAGCTATAATAATCGCATCAGAGGCGTTCCAGTACAGAGCCCCAATCTATCATTCTCAAAAGTATAAGTCAATGAGAAAAGTCTGTTATTTTAGATATCAAATAATAGTTTCATACTATTAACGCCTTACAAAGTTTTGAAAATACTTTCAAAAACGTGACCGAGAAGTAGTTGTTTCTTCTAAGTGAACGGTCACGTTTTTGGAAATATTTTTAAAACTTTGTAAGGCGTTGATAGTATAAAACTATTACTCGATATCTATTGGTAACGCGCTTACTAAATACAATACGACAATCTTACAGGAAACTGTAATAATCTTCTGCTATTTTATTTTCACATCTAAAACGCCCTGTGAAATTTATTGATGTAAATTGTAAAAAGTTACAACAATATAATAGACATGTTCACTGTTATGCAAACTTTTAATTTGACTTTAGTCTATTTTTAGGTTATTTGAATTGGCATTTATTATTAAATTTGTAACGATTTTTTTATTTGAGTAGTTAATTGTGAATATCAGTTCATTTAAGAGCTCTATTGGCCTTTTAATTCAATTTAACAAAGGCAAGTTTCAATTTAATATATTATTATTAACATCTAAATTTTTGTAAGACGGGAACATTCAATACAAATTATGCAAATTTTTAATGATAAATTAAGTGCTTAGTCTTTAATACTCCCTTCATATTCATTTCTTTAATTCCCAATTAACGAACGGACCTTAGCTATATTTGCCATAACCTTTATTTCTACTGTCATATTAATTTGATTCATATGAATATCGTTGATGACGTATGAGTCGCGGGACGATAAATATTCAGGGTATCTACGGTAACTATCTGGTAATAAATAAAATTTTAAAATTGCAGATTCTTCGTCCTTAGCTAAATGGAGTTCGTTGGAACTTCTCATGGAAGAAGATCAAGATACAACATCCCCTACAAATCATGTTTCACAACAAGAAGGTAAGGACAGTTCCTTCTATTGCTTTTGAGCCGTCTGTGTACCATTGAATGGCATTCTTTCCAAGTCTGGTAATGGTATTTGGATCCCATTCCTTCTTGTTGCTTAATTCCGTAACGAATTTCTTTGAAAAGTTATACTTTTTCATCATACCATATTGTTGCATGTCCCAGGTTTTCTGATTTCTAAGAAGTGAGGAGGTGGTTTTTTTAATGATTCCCTCTCTACTTAGTCTGTATCTTGTCCTTTCTGCAACATTTTCCACCATGTAGTGGTGTGAGGATGACAATCACTTCCATGGCTGCTGTTGGGCATGTTCTCATTCCTCCTGTAATGCACATACAGGCTAGTCTTTGAATTTTTGAGAGGTTTTCTCTCGTCGTCAATAGGCTAGTTCTACTACTCAACGCAATGGTTCCATAAGTGATAATTGGTCTCTCTATGGCAGTGTATATCCAGCTCAGGATTTTTGGGGTACAGCCGCAATTTCTCCCTGCCAGATTCCTGCATACCATTTGAGCCATTTTTGCTTTGTATATAATCTCCTTTTCGTGTTTGTTCCACAGGAGTTTACTGTCTAGAGTCAAACCTATACTTGACTTCTTGTCTACATTCAACCTCGCTCCCATCAAGTTTAATGGTTTTGCCATTAGGCTATTAAGATGGTTTTGGTGGGGTTGATGTTAAGTCCCGCTTGCCTGCACCAGCTATCCTATGGTTGTACAGATGGAGACAATGTCTTTGCTCGTCCTCGTATCTGCTACTCTAGTGGTCAGCAGCTCCGACATCCATTTGGATGTTGTGCTGTCTATACCTCTTCTATGTAATGCTCTTTTGACAGCTTCATGAGGAGTATTGTCAAAAGCTCCTTCTATGCCCAAGAATGCGCATACTACGGTTTCTTGGTTGTCTAAAGCCTATCAGATATCCTCCGTCAGTTGTACCAGTGCAGTCTTCGTAGATCTGCCTACCCGGTAAGCATGCTGATGCCGGTGGAGAGGTAGTCTCTCTAGGATTTCCGTTCTAATATAATTGTCGATAGCTTTTTCCATCGTTTTGAGCACAAACGATGTTAGACTAATTGGTCGGAAGGATTTAGGGTTTGTTGTTTCCCTTTTTCCAGCTTTTGGAATGAAGGTTACTATTGCGCTTCTCCATGCTTCTAGAATTTCGGTAGAATTTCGTCTTGTCCTTGAGCAATGGAGCTGGAGCAATGCTGGGAAATCCGGTGCCTTGAAAGGTGAAAAGGTGTTCATAGCCCATTTTAACCTTTCGTTGCTACAAATGTGCTTAGTCATTTCTTTCGAAGGTCTGTTATGACCTTCGAGAGGATTATCTCCCCTATTTGGCCTTCTCCCAGGAAAATGAATCGCACTCTTTCCTCCTCATTTTCGGTATATTTATCGTCTGGCTTCGTTAAAGGAGAGAGAAAAACAAACATATTTACATATTTTTGAACTCTGTAAATGTCTGTTCAGGCACTTCGCTCCTCTGTTTGTTTAGAAATAATTCCTCTTGTCAAAAGCTTTTCGTTAATATGGAATTAATGCTCCTATTGTAAATGTTCATCTGTTGAAAGAATCTTCATTCTTTATAACGAGCTTTTATTCTTTTTATTAAGCGATTTATCGATCGTTGGTTTTTTTGACAAAACATTGGATAATATAGCGGATAACAGTTTGGGTGTTAATTAGTTTGGATATTTTTGTGTAACCTATTTGTAGTACAACAAACGTCACGCCCAAACAGATTTTCTCAACAAGGTATTTCAATGTGGTTTTACAAACAGGTTTAAAAGATCAGGTTCTACTACAAAAATAGCCAAACAGGTTCTACAAACCGGATAATATCACAAGAACGGCCTATATTATCTACTCAAAAACCATATTATTTTTATTCGACGTTTTGCTTCACTGAGCATTTCTTCTTTTTACCGATCACTTGGGCTTTTTATCGAGCATTTATTCATCTTACTGAGCATGTACTTTTTTTTAACGAACACTTTTTCTGTTTACCGAGCATGTAGACTATTTATCGAGCGATGAATTTTTTACCATGCATTATGTTTTTTTATCTCTCTTACCGAGACAGAATAGTTATTTGTATATTTAGAGCGTAAATTAACAGATTGCCGCTTGAGAAAGAATGTTGCCGCGCAACAGTTTTTTTTTATATTATCTTAGGTTATAATAGGAGTGCTCGAATAATCGTCATTTTCGCTATTCATCATGATTAACCTTAAAAAGATCTACTGACTAGGGATGTTAAAAAATAATCGATTTTTATATAAATCGAGGGATGTTAAAAGGGGGATGTAAAGAGGGATGTTAAAAAAGAATCGATTTTTATATAAAACGATTCTTATTTTCTTATAATCGATTTTTAGTTATCGATTTTTATAGTAATATTTTCGGAAACGGCTCTTGATATTTATTGACTATTTTTCAAACTTTTGACGATTATTGACCATTTATCAAAATTTTGACAATTATTGACCATTTTTCAAAATTTTAACAATTATTGACCATTTTTCAAAATTTTAACAATTAATGACAATTTTGACTATTTTTCCAAATTTTTGATAATTTTTGACCTTTTTCAAAATGATGACGATTTTTAACCATTTTTGACAGTTTTTGACAATAATTGTCCATTTTTAACAGTTTTTAACAATAATTGACAATTTTTAACCATTTTTGTTAGTTTTTGACCATTTTTGACAATTTTTCAAAATTTTAGACCATTTTTGATAATTATCAACAATTGTTGACAATTATGAACCATTTTTCAAAATTATCAACAATTGTTGACAATTATGAACCATTTTTCAAAATTTTTGACCATTTTTGACAATTATTGACCATATTTTAAAATTTTTGACAAATTTTCCAAATTTTTGATAATTTTTGACCTTTTTCAAAATGATGACAATTTTAAACCATTTTTGACAGTTTTTTGACCTTTAAAAAAATGATGACAATTTTTAACCATTTTTGACAGTTTTTGACAATATTTGTCCATTTTTAACAGTTGTTAACAATAATTGGCAATTATTGATAGTTTTTGACAATTTTTCAAAATTTTAGAACATTTTTGATAATTATTGACAATTGTTGACAATTATGGACCATTTTTCCAAATGTTTGACTATTATTGTCCATATTTCAAAATTTCTGACAATTTTTCAAAAACTTTAACAATTTTTGACAATTATCAACTATTTTTCAAAATTTTGACAATTTTTAACAATAATTGTCCATTTTTTACAGTTTTTAACCATTTTTGATAGTTTTTGATAATTATTGACCATTTTTGACAATTTTTCAAAAATTTTAACAATTTTCCAAAATGTTTGACCATTTTTGATAGTTTTTGACAATATCGACCATTTTTCAAAATTTTAACAATTTTTGACAATTATTTGACCAATTTTGACAATAATTGTGCATTTTTGACAGTTTTTGACAGTGTCTGACATTTATTGAACATTTTTGATAGTTTTTGATAATTATTGACCATTTTCGACAATTCTTGAAAATTTTTGACCATTTTTCAAAAATTTTTAAAAGTTTTTGATAATTATCGACCATTTTTGACAATTATTGACAATTTTTGACCATTTTTCAAAAATTTTTAAAAGTTTTCGATAATTATCGACCATTTTTGACAATTATTGACAATTTTTGACCTTTTTTCAAATTTTTAAAAAAAATTTTGACAATTATCGACCATTTTTCAAAATTTTAACAATTATTGAGAATTATTGACCATTCTTGACCATATTTCAAAATTTTTGACATTTTCATTTGATTTTTAATCTGATAAATTGTTAATGAATGATGAATCTCTTAGGTTTATTATTATCGGAATATGAAAAGCATGTACTATTTTTTCGCAGAAATAGATTTATTTTTTATTAAAATCGATTTTCGACAAATCGTTGAATTATGAATAAAGAAAAATCGGTTTTTATGTAATCGATTCTTTTCCATTAATCCTACATCCCTACTACTGACTTGTTCAGACTTGTCTGAATTCGAATCAGAATATCAGTCAATAGTCGAAGTCAGAGGGAAGAACACACGCACGCGCTTGTCAATAGGAAGTCAGGTCAGAAGGGCGGTTCCATAAATATTCACCAATTGAGTTAATTCGGAGGGCGTGGGTTGATTAAATAAGCGAGCGGAAGAGATTCCTTTTTTGCGCGAATATTGCATAATATACTCAGCATTCAATATTTTATAATTTTTTGGGTCGAGATGGGAAACTCATGTTCCAATGGGTCCAGGACCCAAACAGTGTTGGACTCATCCCCAAGGGGATGCCTACCAACCAAACCCAACTCAAACTTCGAGACGGGCGGCGGTCCCTCGTACACTCTCCGCTCGCACCGTCGTCTTCTCCCTAACTATCACTCCTACCTGTCATGCCATATCGAGACCTTCTCTCCCCCTAACCATGCTCTCTACTACGCCACTAACCTCCATCCATTCCTCCTCCCCCCTCAACATTATATCTACCATTTTCTCCCAATACACTGACTTCCCTAGTTTCCTCTCCAACTTCTTCAGCACTTCCTCGTTCCTCCAGTATCTAAACACATGCCCCACATCATCCTCCACTTCACACCTCTCGCAATATTTTATCATGCTAATGCAATTATTACTAACCGAACAAGTATACCATGCGGGATATTTGGTAACCAACGTTTAATTTGTTCATAAGCGACGTTTTTTTGATAAATCTGAGACTTTTTGAAAATCCTGCAAAGGAACTTTAAATGCAACTCTGCTCCCGTTAAAACAAGCTGCGTCATTCAGTTTGATAGCCATTGAAATTCGTGAATTTTAATGAAGAGCGACGTAATTCGTAAATCATGTTGTTTTTGTAGTAGTATAAAGCGATTTAGTTAGTCGTGTAATTATAAATGTAATTTTTTTGTAGCTGAAGATAGTATATTTTCACCAACTTATCTTCAACGAGTTGCCAGTGAAAGAGGCAATAGAAGAGCGATGTTGAGAGGGAAAATAAATTCTGTCGAAACACCTTGCCCGGAATCACCGTTAGCTTCTCCTGCACATAATCCTTGTAAAACAACAGTATTAATTTTAGTCCTTCATGCCGGTAGCGTCTTGGGTAAGTGTAGGTTTATTTGGCATATTTTCGTTTCGTTTAAATCATTTTATAAACTAAATTTACCGTAAGAAAATGTAATTATTATTTCAGGGAAAAAATGATAATAATAAAAAAGTTTATTTCCGCAGATTATTTTGATAGTTTACTCAAATATTACTCTCCTGTGAGTTGTTAACTACATCATTTAAAGCTTGAAGGACTTTATTTTTTTATAATTCTGATTGATACCAAAAATCGGCCATTTTATGTAAAAATACGACCCTTCAACCTATACAAGTGAAGTTTTTGCTAACATGTTTGATGTTCATAGGAAAAAATTAGGAACTTGGAATAATCCAGAAAAATATTATTTTTATTGTAGATCTTTACAGTTAGAGAGTGTGAGTAATTCTAATTTAATTAGTTACAAAAAGCAAAAATATCTAAAACAGTACGTGCCTAAAATGAAAATATATAAACAAAGAGGTGCGGATATTGGTTCAGAGAATTAAATAATAAATTTGAAAACTGCTGAGGTTGTATCTGCTGCGTTGAGACTGTTGAGAGTTGGATGATGTAACATACATACATCTAAGCGATTGACACCAGTGTATACCCGGCTATTCACAGCTTGTGTGCTTTGACGCTGTCGCTTTGGGTATATAAAAAAACAAGTGAGCAGCACCAAAGCTTGTACGTATGCAACACATCACTGAACAGAAATAAGGTTATAATCGTATACGAAGTTTCATATTCGAATGGTGCCTACCCACTCGAGTCAACACATGCGAAACAAATCGTGCCCGAATCCTTCGACAGTGATTCGAAAATACGGAGAACCGATTTTCGTGCGAAATTCATTCAATTTCGTACACGAGTTGTACTCGAGTGATCTCGAAAATACAGCCCCAGAATGCCGAAGTAATCTGAGCTCATTGAATTAGATATTCGAGAATTATGTGCTGGAGCTGGGTCGTGCTTTAGTTGCTCTGGCTATTCCGATATATGCCGTATTCCAGCACTTCACAGCACATATGCTCGCAGCTCAACGCCTAAATTGCACCTGAGTAAGGGAACAAAGATTTTGATTAATCAAAAGTGCATCTGATGTTTGCAAGTGCGATAACAAATATAGAATACGTTTCCGTTGGTTTCTTTGCAAAATAATTTTTCCTAAAAAAACGTAGGTTGAACGCCAAATCCGTAGACAATCGATAAAAAAGAAATTAAGTGAAGTATTTCATTCCATCCTTGTGATGAGATTCCGGAAGATCTGTAAAATACGAGTCAACTGTTGCTATGGCCTCTTTATTCTACAAAAAAACGTTTTTTAGGTTCTTGATAAGATAATAGTCGCTGGGAGTCAGGAGTGTTGTGTTGAAGAAGCCAGACGTTCTTCATTGCTAAACCTGGTATTTTCGTACGAATTTTTATACCCAAATGAACCAAAAGGTTGCATCATATTAAAAGATAGTTGTAATACCTTTTTCAAGATAATGAATCATCACAATTTCTTTTTCATACCAAACGCCTGATGTCATAACCTTCTCTGTTGATCGTGTGATCTTCAACTGCATTGGAACTGAACAATCAGCTACAGTCTACTGTAACCGCTCTTGTTTCAATTTAGGATCGTGGTGGTGGAATTAAGTACTATCTATAGTTGATTGATTGGTTCGGCACCACCAGTCAGAGGATTGGAGACCTCGGCACCTCAGATTTTAGACTTTTTGTGCCTTTGGTTATACCGTTTATGTGAAGAGCCCTTAAACTGCAATAAATATCTATCATGTTTAAAATTATCACATTCTCGAATCCTCAAATTTTAACTTTTGGTTGATTTGGTTCAATTTCTATTGATGGATAATATAATTATTACTTTGTTTAAACATATAACCAATTGTTCAAAATGCAATCGATAGATATCAACTTTTTTAATGGTATCTAGATATTTATTAATTTAAAAAAATTATTTTTAACTTGAAACAAGAAATTTTGGGCGTGCCTTGTATATACAGGAATATATTGTGGGTAGGTACATAGCTTCTAACGGAGTTGAATCCATTCAGATATTTTCAGTGCTGGGCTTACAAAATGTTCATACTGTTACCACATTAAAGTCGATCTAATGGCACAATTTTCTACACTAACCGTCAAAAAAATTTGGCCTCCAAAAATTAGATACATATTCAAAAGTGGTTATCTCTTGAACCACTCTTGATTTTTTCGTTTAATTTTTCTGTAGCAATAATGTGCTTGAAATATGAAAAAAGAATGCAGCAATTGCAGTAGAAGATGCTTCTATTCACGTCATTATCTCTGTTACTAAAGAAGTTACACACGCTTTTAAAGGAAATCCTTCAACTTAGATGTCGCTTGCAAACATTTTCAACGAATGGTTTGACCAGCTTGGAGCTCTTATCCCAATCCTATAGAGCATCTCTGGGATCCACTACAGAAACGCATTTGTTGCCGACCCGCTTTGTCTGACAGCCTTCAAGATCTTCGAGTTGCTGCGCAAGAAGAATTCGATGCAATTCGTCATCCTTTCTTTACTAACCTTATTAATTAATTAATGTCGATTGAATGAGGTCATTTTGAGACACACTGGATATTAGCGCATTATATTTGATAATTTTCGAAAATTTTAACATTTTGACACCAGGCATCCTACAGGGTATTTCAAATTTCGGGTAAAAAGCGTCTTCACATTTATGCACCCCGTGAATTTTAAAATTTAACTGCACACCAAAATTTTAACCATAGTATTGAATAGTATGAGTAGTTCAAACTTTCAACCTTTTGAAAATGTGTAAGATTTTTGGTGGCCAGATTTTTTTGACAGTCAGTGTATTCACAATATCTCCATACGCCATCTCTTTTATACCCATATGTTAGCTGTTTTTTAGCACTTATTAAATTAAAAAATCATTTTCAGAATTTTCAACAGTCCTCTACGTAACTATTTTTATTTAAAAGTTTACTTTTCACCACACAATTAACTAAATTATATGTTTCAGATGCTAATGTTGATTTAACGGCAAAAAAGTCAGATATAACTACATTCAAAGGAGCCTTCGAATTAGTAATGCGCCAACATTATCCTTCTTTAATAGCTCATGTTGCCATAAGGTTGGTATCTTGCCCTTCCATTTGCACTGAAGGATTAGGAATACTGTCCAGGTAAGTGGTTTTCTAATTATTATTGTCTAACGGCTTTAAATACCGAAACTTTCCTTCATTAATAAGTATAATTTATAATGTTATCCTTTTTTTTGTTGTAGCCTTAGCCCTTACAGTTTCGATGTGTCGCCATCTTGTACAGATGTTCCTCAGATAACGCATGATTCGATTCCTATCGGTGCTATTCCTATTTTGGCTTCTTCGACGTCAGAGTACGCAGATGCCGTTTCTAGGACAATCAGTGCAGCTAATGCTGCATACCAAGGTATATCTTATTGTTCAGATACATAAAGAATCTTCCAAACTTTTGAAAAGCAAAACTATGAATTTATTAATATTTTTTTGTCTAATATTGAAAATTTCAATAATACTACACTAGAAACTCTAAACAATATCAGTGTGCAATTGTGGGAGAACATAATGTGGAACAATTTTTCTTGATGAAAATTTACAAATGGTAACACACAAAGGATTTATCAACAGAAATTTCCAGATAGAAGACAGCCAAGTAAAGAGACATTGGAAAATGTGCTTCAACGATTTACCAGAACTGGCAATGTAATTTACGAAAAACGCGAAAGGTTGAAGACTGCAATGTCAGGGGACAACGAGATGAGCGTAATGTTAAAAATTACGGAACATCCTCATATCTGGACACGGGAAATAACAAAAAAACCAACATAAGTCGTACTGTCGTCCAAAAAACAATAAATTCTGTCTACGAACTAAATGCATTCTTACTATATACAGCGAAAGCAGTATATAGAGTAAGATTATGATTATGAAAAGCGGTTGGGCTCAACAACAAATTGAGCAAAACAGAGATTTTTTCAATTCTGTTTTATTTGCGAAACTGATAATAGGCAAATTTATCCAAATTTCTTACAAAACGAATTACCCCAACTACTTCATCATTTATCTGCTCATGCTAGGCAGCGAAAGTGGTATTATACCTACATGACGGGACACCAGTTCACCATACCCAACTGATCAATGCACATTTAAATAATGAATTTCCCGGACGATGGATAGGTAAAGGAGGACCTCATAAATGGCCACCTCGTTAACCAGGGCTTACAAAAATGGATTTTTTTTGTTGGGATACGTCAAAGAACAAGTATACAAAACGCCCGGAAGACATGAAGAATAGAATTAGAGAGGCGACTTCCGAACTGTTGATGTCGATATGTTACATCGTGCTAGTAGAGCTTTTGAAGATCGCACACATTGTTGTATGGAAGTCATTTTGAACATTTAAAAAAACTACTAACGATTTTAGTTCTTTCTTATTTGTTGTTAGTTATTTTTGTTTATTTTTAGTTTTGTAGATACCTTATTTATTTTATTACAGTTGTTCAAGGTAGAAAATGATTTTTTCACATAAAATTATCGAAAATAGAAGTATTTTAAACTTCACATTTATAGCAAAATTGTTAAATAAATGAATATTTTTAAATCATAAACTAAAAATGCAATTTTCTTCAAAACAATCAATTTTAGAGAGTACATTATACAGACATAATTTGAAGGGATAAAATAGTTTTACAAGATGGTAAAATAATATACTGGGTGTTCCATTGACAAAAATTAAGTTTTTGCTAATTGAAATCTCCCGAATTAATGCTTATCCAAAAAATTCCCCGAACCCCAAACGAAACTTCAACTCTGTTCAGACATTTCAGCCATCCTTTACCTTCGTACCTACCAAATAACTTTGGTTGCTTATCACTGATAACGTTTACTAGGCAGCATTTATAGTGCACCAATTTTCATAAAATCTTCATATTTTTCGCTCCAACTTCGCAATTTATGAGAAAAGAAAATATAGGGTGTCCTATTAAAAAAACGTAAACTTTATGTGGTTTCGCTTAGGCAGAAAACCCAGTATATCTCAAAAACCGGCGCAAAAACAACAACTTTTATTTGATACATTTCTTTGTATTTTTCATCCTAAGTTAATGCACTTCCACACACTAATGGGCCACCCTGTATTTATATGAGTCCTCAACTTTCATAATATTATGAACACAGTTTATCAAAGCACTAAAGCCTCATTCAGAATAGGTCAATATTTTAGTGGCCAGTAATTCAGTAGCTAAATTACTTGCTACTTCCCAAAAATCGTTCGCAATGTGCTCGAGAACAGTTTACAAGTGAGTGGTGTTTTGCAAGAACAACAGCATGCAACGTAATGAAGTTAATACATAAATTAGGCTTATTATAGAAAAGGTGGATTAATAACTTTGTGTGACACGTAAAAAGAAGCTATGGGTACGACAAAAAAATCAATACTAGGAAGTACGAATTGTCTTCTGCAGGAATTAGTATTAGAAGATCCCAAAGAATACTCGATAGTTTGAGTGAATTTTTTGTAAATGAAAATACAGTATCAAATTCAGCGTGAGGATATCCATTTAAAAGGTGTGCTTCCAGCAATACACGATATTTTTTTCGAAAATTAATGAATATAACTAAAACTGAAGGTTCAGGTTCAGGAGAACCACTGAGAGTAACGTGTGGTGGGAGACACTCCTCTCCCGATAAAAATACGGTGGAATGGATCAATTCGACTGAATTCAGAAACGTTCATATACTAAATTACCCACCAGTCGACAAAAATTTAAGGGAATACTCTCGGTATATATATTATACTTAACAAGAGACCGAATTGTTTACCTTTTCAGGGTTAGCCAACATCGCCCCATCTTTGTTTTCCGATTTCTTAATCTCATTTTAGCCATATTTAAACAAAATGATGACAAAAATTTCTGTCGTAGTACTTTGCGCATAATATTCGTCCTTGTTGATTCTGATAAATGAATTAATGATTCGCATCGTTGCGGTATTCGGGGGCTATGGTAGTTTTGACATTTTGTAGTGATATTTGTCAAACTTCTTAAAAAAATAGTAGAAAATCCAAGCTTTGATCGAAGTAATAACTAGACTGCGATTAAAAGCTTATATATTGTACTGAAATTGAGATGATGATAAATGAAATGGTTACTTTTAGAGATTGTATCATATGTACATGGGAATCTTATGTTATGTCCATCATTTTTAACAATAACGTTAAAATGATTATATTAGATACTTTCTGTTAAGATATTTTTATGTACCCTGTATAAATCAGCTGATAAAGTTGATATCGGAAATGTCAGTACAAAAACATTGGTTGTTATTGACATTTTATTTGATTAAATAATATGAACTGTCAGTAACTGGATTTCAAGAAAAATTAGTAATTTCTATAATAAATAAAGAAGAAACAAAAGAATATTCGTTAGCAACGGGAAGGAAGTTTGGGAGGTGATAAGTAACTAAGGGGGAGACAAAAAAAGTAATGGACGTTACAAGTTTAATTGTACGAAAACTTTAAATAAAACGGATAAAAAAGGAAATAGTGAGTTAGAAATATCTTGAATAACTTACCTTCGATTTGAATGCAGTAAAGGTTGTTCAAATTCAAGATCAAGAGAGATCATGCAGCAATAAATGATGGTAATGTAAATAATTATATATTAAAACTTGTACCTAACAGCTGATTGTAAACCAGTACCCAGATTCGAGACGTTTACCAATAATCTTTCCTTTGCGCAACGCAAAGTTTCTTCGCTTCAGAGAACAAGTCGTTTTCTATTTAGACAATACAGCTACCGGCGGTGTTTCGACAAGATATTGAGAGAGTTATTTTGTTTGTGCGGAATTGTGTTAATTTTATTTTAATATAGGTTGTAATAGGCTAGGAGACCATCCACGGATTGCAATCTGGAGATAGTTATTTAATTATCATTAATTTAATTTTGACGTTGAAGGTTGTTACATTTCAAATTTACTCCTTCAATTTAGACAACTCACTCTACCCATATCATACCCTGAGATTTACATGCATATGATACAGTATTGAATTTTAAACATTTCAGATCAATAAATACATCTTAAAATATAAAATTTGTTTGATTTGAAGTTCTGGTTGATACTGATACTTGTGGTATATAATACTATTCAATAAAATTAAATCACCACACATTGAATTATTGTAAACCATAACAATATATATATTGAACAATTTGGTTCGTGGTTATGTAGTTTGTTAGGCCAAGCAATAGAGCATCAAAATAGTGAGTTTTTGACAAAAATCCTAGTAGAAAACGAACTGTGCCATCATGTGAAAGACATTACATAGTATGAACCTGATATATTTTCGACACGCAAGTGTTGCTCACGAAATTGTTATAAAAATTTAAAACGAAAAAAACGCCCTTTTTTATTTTTTTGTTAATAACACGAAAGCTTATTAAGTAATCGTAATGGTGTCAAAAGTTGAATTGTAAATAATATAATTACTAACGCATTTTTCAGAGAAGTGATTGGATAGTTAGGAGCGGAGAAAATTCGGAAAAACTGGAAAATTGTCACTTTTTCAAAAATTCCTATCTTCGTCGTTTTTCAAGTTATAGCATTGAAACTTCGTAGAAAACAAGTCCTCTGTATGCACTTTATGTGCGCGAAGAGCAGGTACCATGGGACAATTACTTTTGTTGCAATTTTTTGCATTATAGATAGTCCGATTTCAAATTTTAAACCGGTATTGAAAAGTATAGATGTATAGCAACAGAACGTATGCCTCTCCTCGATCCCCGCTACCATTCCACTCCGTTACTTTCAGGCGCTCGGTAATTTTCTGCCGTTTTCCCGAGCGTTTTTGACCTACTTTGCAGCATTTGATCACAAATCGAAAATATACATAATTCTTAGCCGTGTAATACGGCTCTAAGATTAAAAATAATAATGGCGCGCGCCTTTTTGACATTTGACGGGTAAATTGTATGTAGTTAATGCAGGAGAATTCAAATATGTAAAAATATACATGGCTGTTCCATTAAAATTTTTAGTTTTCGCACAATTTCCGGCTAAACCGGAAGTCCGCCATATTGATTTTACAGGTTAAATAATTCAAAATTTGCCTCAATATAATCCACTTGAATTTGAATTAAACCTATAGATTCATTTAAAAGTTACAGGGATGATCCATGGCTCATTTATACTCTGTATATCTAAAGACGAAAATCTATGCACCTTAGCAAAAATTTGTAGTCAAATTATTCAAGAATACCAGCAAATTATTCTAGATATTGAAAAATCATTTGAAACGTAGATTAAATGTTTTTTTAGCAAACAATTATTTTCATTTTTCATTGTTTTATTTATTTTGTATTTCAGAATTTACAAAGTCTGAAGAAGGTCAAGGTTTTGCGGGCCAAGTGTGCTTTGTAGCGGATTCAATAGGTTCAATATTAGGTTATGATGCGTTGTGTAGAACTTCTAAGTACGCTTCAAGGCATGGAAGTGAGAACAGTATATTGGACAGTGATTTACTAAAATGTAAGTAAGGAACTTTTTTCATTTTACCCTTTCCTACATTTCGGGAATATTTAAATTACTAATTTAATTCAACCGAAGTCACATAAATCGAAGACATTTTACATAATAATACAGTTTCTGTTAAAAGTGTATAACTTGAATAAATCAATTTATTGATTGAATAATCCCTCCTGAATTTTATTGGAAACAGAATAGTATTAAAATTTTCGAATAATGAAAATATTCGTCTCTTATTTATTCTATCTATACTATTAATTCTATTTGCTATTGATACCCCATTATAAATATACCTCTACTCAGTTTGTTGTTTGTCTGTGAAAAATATAAATTTAAGATGTTAAAACTTGGAAAAATGGAAAATTAAAGAATTTTCAATTGGTGCGTGTCGATGTTTTGGTGGTGTCTGTCCAATCTGTTAACATTCAGGCACTGATGACAAATCACAATGGCAAGTTACACGGTAGAGCACCACGTTTAAATGAAGAAAATTCATTATCAAAATAAAAGTTCGATAGTGTAAACGCTGTGTCCATTTTATGGCAGACGCGGTGGACCTTCAAAATTGATTTTCTAACCTTTGGTCTGTTACTCGTACAAGTTCCAATATAAATACATGTTAATATTGTTAACTTAGTATTAAATAATATCAATATGTGAATGAAGTACAGTATTCGCCAGCTAACTTGATGTCCCAGAAATTACCAACTAAGAGAGACAGAGTAATAGTGCCCTGCCTACTCGGCTGCTATTGGTGGTAAAATTTTGACAAACGCCAATTGCATCGAACCTTATCAGGTGTTAAGATTTTCAGTAGCGTAGCGTCACACAGTTATTGTTTCTGCTTTGTACAATAAAGTGTTTGTAAAAATGTCAGCCGTTAATGAAGAAAATCTAGATGATGTAAAATAAATAGCAGAAGCAGAATTTAACAACATCGATGCGAATGAGTGGAGGAAAAGGTGTGACCATGTCATAACAATAGAAGACTCATATTTTGATAGAGAACTTCAAACAGATATGTTTTATGACGTCAACCCTCTTGTGATTACTCTAGATGAAAGTGATTCCAGTAGCGGCAGTGAGTCAGATTCTTCGTAAAGATAAAAACTGTTTATACCTATTCTTAGAAATATACCTAGCTTAAATAATTTCCCATTATCTTGTGTTTCATTTATTCTCATTACTACCTGGAAGGAATTATTTAGTTTCTAACAAATTTTAATTATAGTCCGTCCGGAAATATAAGATCCTAACTTTATAATCTTTAATTAGATAAATAACATGTTATTGTAATGGGTACCTTATTGTTAAAATATTATTTATGTACTCAGAATTCAGGTATAAAGCAGATCCGTTTCTATTAAAATCAATATACCAATAATTATAACAAAGAATTAAATATTATTTATTAAGGATCATATATTTCCGGACGGACTTTACTTTATTAATTGTACAAGTTGTGTTAATTTGTAACAGAAAGCGTATCCTCAGAACTTGCACGGCACTGTTTACAATTATCGGATGGGCGGCGTCAATAGCTCCCTAGAAAGCATTTAGGACATCAAGTTAGCTGGCGAATACTGTAATAAAGAATTCACTCTGCTAGTTCTTGTATTCTTTCCTATAGTGTCTTCTCTGGAAATTTGCATCTTGAAATTCTGTTTTCTCTGATGATACAGTATTTGGACATAAGGAGCATACTATATTCGTTTTTTGCAAATTTTTCTGCGTGTTTTTGTATACGATCATTTAGGGGTGTGATTTTCGTTAGTTGGTATAACAGCTGATTTGGAGGATTATGTAGTGTATTCCTTGGATGGCGGATTTTAGTGATTTTTCTAATTGAGGATGTTTCTGCGACCTGCAGCATATGTCTGGTATAAACCCGTGTGTTTAGGAGAATGATGCTTGCATATTCTAACATAGGTCTGCATATCAGTTGGTAAATTCTGCTGCTACTTTTGATGTTGATTCCTCGATTTTTGTATGATAGGGAACGGAAATGACAGGAACGAGTAATGATACATTTCTTTATATTTGAGCAGTGAGCTTTGAATTTTAATTTGCTGTCGAGTAGTATGCCTAGGTACTTTACATTGGGTTGTGGACGAATCTGTTGATTTTGAAGGGACGATGAGAGGGGAAGAATTTTTCAGTCGGTGATGAAACAGGATTAGTTGTGATTTTGAAGGATTAGGAAGTACTCTCAATTTATTAAACCAGATCATTTTGTTAGTGGTAAATCTCTGAAGATTTTTTGCTGCTTGGTTTGTATTTTTTGCATGACAAACCAAAACTGTGTCGTCTGTGTTGTAACATGAAGCTGTCTTTCTTGAAGTGTTCTGGGTCTTTATTGTAAATATCTGCACAGAATATATTATATAATATTGCTGACAGAGGAGAACCCTGTGGTAACCCTTATTTATTTGTGAATTCCTTTGAATATTTGTCATTTATTTTAACCCTGATTTTCTCTCTTTGATCATGTTTGCTACAATTCTAATGAGGTATTCCGATACCTTCATTTCATGAAGTGTATATCAATCCATAATGCCATACACTATCGAACGCTTTTTGTATGTCTAGGAATAATGCCGCCGTTTTTCCTCCCCTTAGCGCCGTTGCTTGTATAATATTAGTAAGGATGACTAATGGATGTACAGTAGAGTTCTTTTGTTGGAAGCCGAACTGGTAACCAGGTATTTTATTTTTGACTTCTTCAAGGAGCTTTGCTATTATAATTTTTTCTAGATTCTTGCCTAGGTTGCTAAGTAAGGTTAGAGGTCGGTAATTTTGTACTCTTGTATGGTCTGTGTTACGCTTTGGAATATTTATTATACTTCCTATTTTCCAGCACTCGGGGTAATAGTGGTTTGTTAAGCAGTATTCATACATTTTAATGATGTATTGATGTAAATTGTATATAAGTTTTCTAAGAATACTTTTCGTGACAGAGTCATAGCCTGGAGTGGTATATTTTCCTTTATGTAAACTTTCAAAATAGACTTCTTCATCTATGGTTTGAATCGTGATTTCTAAATTTCGGTTAATGTATTCGTGCATCCATTCTTGTATATTGTGGTAGTGTTGTTGATTAAAGTTGGGATGAGTACACTCTTTGTAGGTTTCCTCATAATGTGAGGCAAATATTTCTATGTTTTTCTTCATCAGTCATAAATAGTCTATTATTTTCTTCGATAATTGACTTGATATTATTAGTTTGTTGTTTATATCTGCTTAACTTAGCAATTTCGCGCAAGTATGTTTTTCCTTTCCTCTCATTTATTTCTTCACAAGTTTCTATCCATTTATTTGTTTTGTATTCCCAAATTAGTTTTTGTATCTGTTTATTGAAGTTATTCATTTGTGTTTTGAAATCTGGATTCTGGTTCATTCTTTATTCTCTGTGTAGTCTTCTTTTTTCTTTTATCAGTCTAAGTATAAACGGCGGCAAATCGTGAGTAAAAGTCTGCTTTTTAAATTTGGGAGAATTTTCCAAGATTGTATCAGATAGTTTTTTGTTGAAGTATAACTGAGATCTGGTGTTACCTCAACATTGTTGAAGTTGTTTTTAAGATTTTCTGTGTGCAAAAATATATCCGGTGTAGTGTCACTCCCGTGTTCTCTTAAGAAAGTATTCGGTGTTATTCGCTGTATATATTTCGTATTTTGTATAAAAGTGTTCATTTGTTTTTTTTTTCGCATTGATATTCAGATCTCCTATAATAAGACAATATTTGTACAAGGCGGCTTTTGTAAAAATTGTGTCTTCGATGTTAGATGTAGGGTGTATGTATACTAAAAATATGTGTATTCGGTGGTCTTTAAACGGAATTGAGAAGTGAATGGTTTCGTTTAAAGGATTATTGATGATTGAAGGATTATCCTTAGCAAACGAATATTATCATCTATCTGAATAAGGCTTCTTCCTCGTGCTTTGTTGGTGATTAACTTTCCTATTTGGGACAGAACATTCCAGTTTTTATATTATATGTTAGTATCTTTATTTATAAGTGTTTCTACAAATAGTGTACAATTGATTTTATTTGTTTCAATGAAGTTATTGATAATATGTTTTCTTTTTGTATAGTCTGTTTATGTTGGAATATAGGAATTTAAACATTTTGAATGGATTGATAATTTCTATGTTCGTCGATAGGTCTTGTAGGGGATTCACTCTCAGGGTCACATAAATAAAACATTAGTATGTACATACGGCTACCGGAGAACAGTATCTGTGTGTCTATGTTGAAATTATTTACAAATGTTTTTCTCGACTTTTGTATTAATTCTGGTCTATTTTCATTCATATGTTTTTCATCATTAAGAGTGTTAGTGTAAGTATTAATAATGAAGTCATGAGTTGTAATTGGGTTGTGAATTTTAGATTTTTTAACTTCATCTGTAAGTTCAGCTGATTTTTTATTCATTGGTTTTACAGGGATGTTTGGAATTCCTTCAATAGGTTTTGTTGGTCCCTTTGGACAGCGAAAAGATCAGGCTTGATGGTTGGCAGAGCCACATGAGAGACATTTGGGTTCCAGTGTTGAGGTGCATTTATGTGTAGGATGGTTTCCAAAGCATTTGCTACATTTAAAATTTTCGTTGCAGTTTATTGTTTGGTGGATAAAAGGGGCACATCTGGTGCAAGGTATGGGTGCGGGATTAGGAGCTAGACTGGGGTAAACTGGGTAGTGATATAGTTTGAAAAATATTCCGTTAGAAAGGATATGTTCAGAGGTTTGTTGATTTGGGGTAATAATTCTAATTAGTTTGGTGTGTTTTCCAGTATTTTTAGAGACAATTCTTTTGCAGTACCTATATGTTCCAATTTGTTTGAGGTAAGATGTGCACTTACAGCAGAATCTTCAATTTCGTATTCAACATTAGCTATAACCACTGAGAAAGAATCTTGTTGTGATTGTTTTTGTGGAAGTTTATTAGTACTGGTTTGTTTGTAGCTCGATACTATATTGTTATTTTTCAGTTTTTCTAATATTTCTATCACCATATTTTTGTCATTATTAGAAGAAATCCTATTTTTGTTTTGATTATTTCATCATTGTTAGCATTCGGGGATTCGACTTGCTATATATCTGCAAATGACGTTCTGTTGTGGTTTGGATTTGTTGTTGTATATTATCGTATTTCTTATTTGTAGTAGTGTTCATTTTATCTATAAGTTAATTGTTTTATTTTTGTTGTGATTCGTAGGTTGACTAATGATACTGGAAGGTTTTTGTTAGTGAGGGTTGCTTTTTGTTGTATTAGTTGTTTGTGTGTTAGTCTGGGCGCTTGGTGTAAAACCTTTAAATTCGTCGATAGCATTATTCTTTTTGTTGGTTATGTTTTTTGGGTTACATGTTCCTTTTCGTTTTATTCTTACTTTTGTCCAAGTTCCGTTGTCATCCACCTCCATTTCGGAGTAGGATCCATCACTTTCTGAAGACATCGCGGTTTTTGTTTAAGCACACTGACTATTTAACTAAATCGGCGATTAATAATCGTCCGTTCTCTAACAAGGTTCACAGCATACTAAGTATGATGGGGTTTCTTCATCTAAAATGCGACACACTATATATTTTACAAAATATTTTCATTGATTGTCATGTTGTCGAATTTTTTGCTAGTGTCAGATAGGGACCCAATAGTTTTAAAGAAATTCAATTCTATTCTTGATAACGATAGCTGGACGGAACCGAAACGTTGACATACATTTAATTTCCCAAAAATAACAAGAGTAATATTGTTTACCTTAACCCACAAAATCAACCTTATTTCTTTGTATTGTAGTAGATGAAGTGCATATTAACGAATCTGGTCATTTGACTGCTCCTCTACCAAGAAGAAGATCATCCTCAACTAGTGAACAACAAGGTCAAATTAAGTTGGAGTTTGAAGTAACGGATTTCTTTATGTTCGGAAGTCCACTCGCTTTGGTTCTAGCTTATAGAAAAATATCTTCTCAAGATGATAAAATAAGTAAGTTTTGGTATTTATTCGTATTTTTTCAAAATACTTGTTATTATAATAAAATATAAAATAATATCATACTGCAGAAGTTTAGTGGAATAGTGGAAAAATAATCTCACGCTGTTAGCTAAAGTAAATAGAAAAAATAAATAAACTGGACATTCCTTGAAAAAGCCAAAAAAACGGTTTATTAAACCTAAGATTTGAGATAACCCCGCAGGAAAAGTCCGTAGGGGTCAATCAGGACTGGGTAGATTTCAATGTATGTCACTTTTTATGGAAATCAGTGGAAGAGTTCAAGGCAATACAATACAGTTCAAGGAATACAAGGCAAATGCTGCCAACATAACGAATACAAAAAATACTGAAAAAGGTTAGTTGCATAAGGAAGTGGTTTTTCCGATCAATTTTTGGTTTTTCTTATATATTTTGAGTCCCTTTACCACTTATGTTGTACCCGAAAAGTTTGGAGTTGTACCCGAAAAGTTTGCAGGTCTTTTTAGTTTGGGGTATTTTACATCTTACAGTTGACAAAAAACTAATGTCAGCAGTCAACACATATACGTATTATTAGCCCAGCTAACCAGATGACGCCAAAAGTACGTCATTTATGCGTCATCAGATCACCAAGTTGACGTCAGTAACTGACGTATTTATGACATATCAATCACGTGAAAAAGTCACAGCCTGGCGACGTCAGCAGCCGACGTTAATTATTCGTCATCCATTGACGCCCTGGTGACGTCAGAAGCTGACGTTTATTATCTGTCATTCATAGACATCTTGGTGACGTCAGCAGATGACGTTTTTTATCTGTCATCCATTGACGTCTTGGTAATGTCACATTTTTCATTATTTCAGGGCTTCTGTTATGAATTTCGTTTATCTAAAGACAATTTAAAATTGTAAAATTTAGATCTATGAATCAGTATCTTGAAAAACATGAAGTATCACTGTGAGACTTATGAAGTACATACATGAATGTTTACATATAGTATGATCAAAACGATAGTGTCAATTCAATCTACACCTCTAAACTATGAAATGTATCAATTTAACTTTGTTTCCAGCTAACTAACCCAGTTAACATAAAAATAAGTGATTTGGGTTTAAAATTAATTCCTTGATAGGCCTAATTGTTAAATTTAAAAGTCTCCAGGTGTGGACTGAACACTGTACAGACAATATAATTTTGACCATACTATATGTAATTATTTATGTATGTACCTGATAAGCCTTACAGCTTAATGTTTTACAAGATACTGATTCATAGCTATAAATTTTACAATTTTCAACTGTCTTTAGCTAAACAAAAATTCATTTCATAGCTGAAAATCAACTAAAATTGATAACAGGAGCACTGAAATCATAAAAAATATATTAAAATTTTAAAAACAAGAATAAAAAGCATACAGATAAAATATCACTATTTATTGGAATGCTCAAATCAATTATCATTTCTTTCATCACACATATTTTCAATAACTATACTAACACTACATTTCAGGTATATCAGCATGGTATGAATGTAATAAAGGAAAAAATACAAAACAATCTGAATTTTCTATGGGAAATACCAAACATTTAGCTTGAATTTTTTTGAATGGCCAAAACTGTAAAGCAGAAAGTTTACTAATAATATAAATATTCAATATTTTAGAATCAATAAGATATTTGTATAGAGAGTCATAATTTTCAAACATTTTTCCAATGAAAAATATCTCACCATTTTTTTCTAAGTTATTGTTAATTTGTACAACCAAATTAGTATGAGTTAAAAAATAAGAATTTGGATTGGAATAAGAATGAATTGTCAATTACATGAAATTTTTTTATATTCTGAAGATGACTGATGAGATGATGATGGTGTTGGTATTGCTTCATTTATTTGGAGTGCTTCTCCAACCCGATTTGCTGCAACAATTTGCTTGGTTTGTTCCACCAATGAAGTCCCTACTGTAAAATAGACATCTTTTAAAATTTGTATAATATAGTAAAGTCTAACACTGACCTCTAATGCCTTTTTTAAGTTTTAAAGCAGGTGGACGTTTTACTGGTGAATTCTCATTTCCACTGCTGCAGCTTGATGAAAATTGCCCGAGCCTCCTTTTTCTTTTCAACGACACACTTGCTTCCTCTTCTGAAGTGTCCAAGTTGGACGTCAGTTCTGCTTTCTTGAGTTTGATTTCTGCAGATTCAAAATCTTCTAAAAATTAAATAATTGTATACCTAAAGCCCAGGAAAACAATGTTTTTTTGGTATTTATTGAACACTTATTGAGTTTTGCTGAACACAAATTTGAAGTTATTTTTTTCACGTTTTTTAATACTTATTTTATCATATATCTAGTTGTAACAACCTATGTAATCAATCTATGTTCATGATAATAATTCAAATTACATAAATCTCTAAGCCTCCTTTAAAACAAAAGAAATCTAACCTATAAATAGATCATGAAAATTCATACTTGGAGTGTCATTCGGTAAGAACATCTCTTCAAATATTCCGAAAGCTAGAAATGACCAACATAACCAGCAATAATGATTCTTACCAGTTTCACAAAAAACTTTTTGGATACAATATAATTTCCATGTAGTTTCATCTACAGTCTCCTGTCGTTTGACCATTTTTTTATATAAATTGGTATCTTTGACAGGAGGCCAATACACTTCCTTCTTTCTAGGGGTCAGCCAAAAAGAAGGTACAACGGCCAGGCCCCCTTCCTCGAATTCAACCACATAAAACGGCATTTCACAACGGCTACAATAATAACGCACTCACCCTATATCCGTGAATTTATACCAGATGTAATAATTTAATATCAATAATTAAACCAACAATACTAGGAGTTTTAAGCACACTACAAATTGTAGATTAGGATTAATTAACTAACAACACCGAATAATTATTCGGTGCTAACAACGTGGTCACAAGAACACGAACCTCACAAACCGATGACACAGAACACATAATACACACTACCACTACATACAACACTAGAAAAGCAAGAATCGCAAAGCAGTACGCGTGCGCAACTGAAGAGCTGATATTAGAATCCGTCAATAGTAGGACATCTGTGGAATACGCTACAATAACTTCCATTTAAATTAGCCCGCCAAACGCACAAAGCGAACAATCATATAATTTTAACGTAATTAGACAACGAAGTTATCCCGTTGGGATAAATGTATGAAGCAAATACAGATTAATCATAACTGAATAAATAATAAACATTCTTCAATAATATATCGTATCCATATAGACTCTGATAGAGAGGTCTAAAAATAAAAGCTTTCTTTAGAGTTAAGTATTATTTTTAGTCTAATGAGCTTTCACATAATATCCTCAATCATTTGCTATATGTAAGAAATTTTATTCTTGTATTCATACATTTTTAACATAAAACCATTGGTCATGAAATGACTGCCAAACAAAGTCAATCTGACGACAAAATATGACGTCGTGGGAACATCACAAAAATGTCGCCTTTTTGACGTCATCATTCGTAATCTGTTGACGAATGACCAATATGATGAATAATGACCCAAAAATGACGTCTTTCTAACGTCATCATGCGTCATCTGGTTAGCTGGGAGGATTAGGCATTATTTACCTTTTCTTTGTTTGTGTTTCTGGACTTTTTTATACGTATTTATAGAGTGAGGTTTTCATCTTTACTATTTATGATTTAACTAGGTAAATAAAATAAAGTGTAAACAGAAGCAATATATTTTAATTACATCTTCAATTATTGGATTTGTATAAAATTCTTGATCAATTTGGTAATTATCCAAGAAGTTTATCTACAAAATATGGTATCAAACAATTTTTAAAATGACAGAATTTTATTTAACCAAAGGTTTTTCAAAATGTACAAGAAAGCACACAATACTGAAAATATTTGATAATATTGGTAACGTAGTAATAGGACAACGGTTACTCAATATTTTGTACAATTTAATCTTACGAATGGCACGTTCAACATGAATTCTAGATTTGGCAATTTTTTTTGTCAGACGTGCTTCTTCTGCTGTCAGTTTATCCCTTTTCAAACGAAATGGTGGAGTGAACACTTTAATTTTGAGTTCATTTGTAGTAGAAAGCCCCTATCTGCCAATAGACAGTCATTTTCTTGCAAAAAGTTCTTCATATCACACTGTACAAACAGTTCACTATTATCAGATATGGAGCCTTCAAATTATGGCACCTCTAACTGCAGTTATAGTTGTGAGTAAAATTAATTTGCATCGTTTCAGGTTAAAATAGTGTACGGCAAGGTATCTATGAGAATTAAAAAGCTCCCTAAAAAAAGCCATAAATCATTTCGAGTCTTGACCTACCCACAACCGAACAATTGATTCTCATTGGCGCAATGTAGCTTCCGATTGGTTTATGAAAAATTCACTTCAACTGCGAGTCCACATGGACGCGCATGGTAGGCTTAGTCCATTATTGTTATTTACGAGACATTGTGTTCTGAATAAGAATTATATATCTGTTAGCTGTTTCGATGATTAAGATTTTGAATGATTATTTTATTGATTAAGACTATTTTGTTGGTAATTATCAAAATTATGACTTTTTGGCGACCATTCGAAGAGGAAGATATTGTTATAGGTATGTATTTTATAAATATGGACAGGAAATATTTCTCCTTTTAAACTGGATAAATGTATTCAACAAATGCAACAAAATTAGGTTCTAATTGTTGATATATTGTACTTTAGAGCCTGAAATAGTTCCATTTACTGTTTGGACCCTTACTTTGTGGAATCTACTCATATTAATGTTATAAATGAAACTAACTGTTTCTAATCAATTCCACTATTTAATGAAAAAATTATGAAAATTATGATAGGATGTTGATAATAATAATACCCCCATTAAAAAAAGTCTGGAATATATAAACTTAAATGTCCAGTATGTAATGCTGTCTATATTGGTCAAACAATTCGAAATTTTGAAATTAGATACAATGAACACTCACGAGCATACAGATTAAAACAGCCAGATAAATCACATTACGCAAAACATCTTCTTGACACAAAACATTCATTAACACCTAACACAGAACTAGAAGTACTGCATATTTCTGATAAGAAACAAGAACTAGATTTCCTTGAAGAACTAGAAATAAGAAGACACTTAAGAGACCCACAATATGAAGTTGTCAATGAACAGATAAATCTAGGGAGCTCTCCTCTATTAAATTGTCTTCTTAAGTAACAATTATAAAGATCAGCAGATATAGTTTTCCTTGGTTTCCTATATCATTGCACAGTTATACTGATCTTAAATGGGAAAAGATATCCAGGATATCCCCATAGGGCGAATAATACCTGAGCTTTAATATTTGTAAAATCAAATCTTCTTCTTTTTTCCATTCATATATATTAAGTCAATCACAAGATAGGTCACTTACTATTTGGTCTAGCCAAAATATTGAACATCAAGTAGGTATCACATACAATATAACTTCTGTCATTTTGACGATGATATGTCAATATCGAAATAATTATCAATATCCTTTCATAATTTTCATAATTTTTTCATTAAATAGTGGAATTAATTAGAACCAGTTAGTTTCATTTATAACATTAATATTGAAATAGTTCCATCTGCTAGTAATGATGTGAGCTGCAGTAAAGATAGTGAGTTGATTGATTGTTGTTTGTACAAAACAAGAATATTATATTGTTAAAATTTTTTACTTAAAGTTCTGAAAGTGAAGAGGAGGGATTTGAGACAATAGACATAAAGAAATTTGGTATGTTTTTGTCGCCATCTACGCAAAAAGTGATACAAAATATGTACAGGCAACTGAAACAAGAAATTAATGGGTCAAAACATGGAGTTGCTCAAAGAATACACAAATTGACAAAAGTTTTGAAAAAGATCCATTATTACAATTATCGGTAAAACAACTATTACTCATCGGAAAAAGAGAGTACAGAAATCGCTAGTGCGTGTGGATCCAGCAATAATGGAAAATATTAGAAGAAAAATATATGAGTTTTACGCCAGTAATATCGTTCCTACATTTAAGATGATTAAAGAAAAATTAAAGGAAATTCCTGGTTATCCTTACAAAGCGGATAAAACCGTTAAAAATATCTTGCACTCTTGTGGGTTTCGGTTTAGAAAATTGAATAGCCGTAAAAAAATTATGGAATCCTCGAGAATAATAGAGCTTCGACATTCTTATTTAGAAACAATTACGCATTGTCGACGATTATAGAAAAATATAATATATCTCGATGAAACGTGGTATGATACCCATGATGTTATCAAAAAAGGTTGGGATGGGACTCCAAAGTGTTCATTAAATGCCCCTTCGAATAGAGAAAAACGAATTATTATTGTCCACGCGGGTAATGAACATGGTTTCGTTAACAACGGTTTATTATTATCATCTGCCAAAAATATTTCAATCTGTTCAGCGGATTACCATCAAGATATGAATGCTGCGTTATTTGAGAAATGGTTCGAGGAACAGTTAATTCCAAACATTCCGGGAGGTTCTGTAATAGTTCTGGATAATGCTCCTTACCATTCCAGGCAAACTGAAGAAATTCCTAAACCAAAGGCTAGGAAACAAGTAATTGCAGATTTTCTGCAAAAAATGGGTGTCAGCAGCTAAAATTATTACGAGAGCTCAATTTAAAACCCAAGTATGTAGTGGACGAATTTGCCAAGCAGCATGGTCATAAAGTGGTTCGTTTACCCCCTTACTATTGTGTGTTTAATCCCATAAAGTTAATTTGGTCTAACATCAAACATGAAATAAGAAAAAAAATGTTTTGCCAACTCTATCTGAAGGTGTGATTAAACTTATTAGAGATATTTGTTCTGAAGTGAGCCCCAATGTGTGGCATAATTGCGTCAATCATGTAAAAGATGTAGAAGAATCCTATAGACAACGTTTTTCCTGTTCATTCATTTGTAATTGAGCTGGATGACACATCGAGTGAGGAAGAAGGCTCACCGGATGATTAACTAATTTTTCTATTATTATGGGTACCTATTATACTTCTTGTTATCTTTTCTGGCATTTGGCAATTATTTTTCGCAAATTTAAATTATGAGTCTGAAACCGGCTCTGCTTCTAGATTTCTTTACACTCCGACAAATTGTGAAACGACGCAAATTAATTTTACCTACAAGTATACAACTAGAAATTTTATCGAAGTAAACTTGACATGTATCAATAAGAATTTTGTTGCCTGGCAATTTAACGAAAAAAACTGCCTCTGAAAAAAGTACGAGTCCGTAGGACGGGTAATTTCTTCGGGCAGTTTTTTGAGTTAATTTACCTAATGGCAACAAAATTCGAATTATAAATGTCAAGTTTACTTCGACTCAAAAAAAAGCTAGAGTGTAATTCGGTAAGACAATTTAATGAATATGTAAATCAATAAATTAAAAAATGAGATGTAAATCAGTTTATTTAATTTAACGGAAAAGTACAATTGTTAAAAACCCAATTATTAAAAATAGCTTGATTTTCAGAACTTTCGTGTCTTTTGCTGCATATTTTGAGCGGTGGTAGTAACTGTTTCCTGGATGGGAGTACGAATGGAACCAATGATTTCTCTATGATGTTCTTCATCTAACTGAAGGTACGGTTTTAATGACGATGGGATGTAGTTGAATTCACAGTAATGCGAGGCACATTATCATTGATGGCTTTTTTAGTTTCTCCACTCGTAGACTCTCCAAATCGCGACATTTCCACAATTGAAAACTTTTCTGACAGCGCAAGTTTGAGAAAAATTGACATAACGTCATCAATGCTGGTTGTCATGCTTTCAAAAGTTAGGTTCCGTTATTGTCGCTGGAAAAGTTTGGGCAAACTTTTTTCGCTGTCATAATGACAAAATCACGCGGCTTATGGGATTTTTTATACATTAATTAAATTGTCGTATTAATGTGTTTGTAACTGGAGTAAGTATTTCCTTGCTGCCTAAAGTTTCTTGTCATTTTGTAATGATATCTCAGTGGCATCCATAACCCCGAGAATTTTATCCTCAAAATTTTTGAACCAATAAGGAATGTTCCGTATATTTCTAGCTGCCAAAAATAAATCACCTCTTAGTCGAATGATTTGGTGGTACATAAATTGAACCCATGAAAAAATATCACTGATAGGTATGATTTATTTGTATTGCAAAAATTGGTAATTCTTGTAAAGTGAATCCTCGTCTCAATCTTATTAGCACCAAACATAACTTGTCTCTATTAGAAAAATCTAAGAATGAATAGAGTGCTTCAAAATCTAGAGGGTAAAGTATTTAAACATGTATATAAAAAATAGTTTTCCTTGTATGAGTATCTGTGTCCACTGTGAAGATTGATTGATTTTTTTCTGTTCAGCTTGTGGTTGCATTACAAAATTGGTAGAGCTATAACTTTGTTCCAAAATGGGTGTAATTGGAGATGTAAAACTTTCAGAAAATTGACATCTATTTGATTGTCTGAGACACTAGCAAGTTCTTGTATAGTCGTTTGAGTCAATTCAGCATTTACTTCAGCTTCAATGGACCCATCACGACAATAGGGTTTTGGATCTACACAATTATCATCGAAATGGTCACTAGAAATATAAGTGGTTTTGTTGATTGTGGCAAAATTGAGATTTTGGTTGCCACATAACTCAATCCATTTGAGGCATCTGCTGGGACATCTCCTGGGTTTGGGAAACGGAATAAACTTAATGGCATTCCGTCTTTGTCCTTTAACTAAAGCTCTTGTATTATTTTTACAACTTTGATATGCACAATGCCAATTTGTATAATCCCAATGAAGATACGAATTAGAGTAGAATAACTCTTCTCGATGGTATTTGCAATAATAAAAGCGGATCAGAGCAGATCAGAGTCACATAAATGATAAAGGTAGAAGAATAAAAATCAGTAATACCAGAAACACACAAACAGAGCAAAACAAAGAATGCTGAATAATGCCTAATATCTTAATGATACGTATATGTGTTGACAGCTGACATTAGCTTTTCGTCAACTGTAAGATGTAAAATACCTCAAACTAAAAAGACCTCCAAACTTGTCGGGTACAACATGGGTGGTAAAGGGACTTAAAATATAGGTATAGCAAAAACCAAAAATTTATCGGAAAAACCGCTTCCTTATGCAACTAACCTTTTTCAGTATTTTTTTGTTTGTATTTACTTAATTACAGTTACCTGTAAATAATTGTCATATAAGTAAAGCGTGATCTATAGACGTCAAAAAATAATAGTTCAATACTATTAAACGCTTTACAAAATTAGAAAAATAAATTTCCAAAGAGTAGACCGTCCACTAAGAAGCAACAACTACTTCTCGGGCTATATGCCCCGACAGACATTGAATTACACTTCTAAAGTAAACGGGGTTGGTATATCTGTTTAATAATGAACGTATTGATGTTTTATTCACATATTACCTCTTGCGCAGCATTTAAGGGCAACAAAGGGCCATTATTATTCCTTTCTTGTTCAAAATAATTAACTAATGGAGCCACAAGTCGTTTGCATCGGCGATTCAGCTGCTTGGGCATTTCGACAACCAAAATGCTTTGTTGTTTTGGAAAAAACAGTTTTGATTATAAACTTTTGTCGCAAGAAAATTTTATTAAGCACTCAACTATAACCTCAAAAATCGATGACACTACGAGTAGAAAAGTCACAAATGAAGCGGCAACATGTCAGTATTTCTGGCAGTGGCTATTTTACTGTCATTAATTGGTGGGTTCTTCATGAAAATTTTATATTGAGGGACTTTTTTTTTATTCGGTTATTTAACGTCGGTGTATTTCTGCAACTCAGGCTAATCACCGACGCCGGGAGCACTCTACCCCTAACCGGAAATTTTGCCGAATCCACCAGTGGTAGGGATCTTTATCGAGCCCAACATCCATGGACTCGGGACCTCGGTTTTACGTCTCATCCGAAAGACGGCATATCTCCATTATACCTCGTGCTCATTGGTATAATGCCTGCGAGCTGTGATATGCTACTGACCCTAGTAATCTAAAGTGTTTCACTGCAGGCTGTACGGGCTCTACGACGGTGTTTCCCCAGTGGTCACCCATCCAAGTACTAACCTCGCTCGACTCTGCTTAGCTATAATAATCGCATCAGAAGCGTTCCACTACAAAGCTGGGCCGACGCCCTATAGAGGGACTTCTAAACCAAAAAAGCTATATTGCATATGCATTATTTTATTACAAAAGTTTTTTTTATTAGGTTATCTTTAGAATCGATTGTTTAACAAACTTAAGTATATACACTTCTCGATAGAAATGTAGCCACACATGCATTAGAATTACGACCATTGTGACGTAAACGCAACTTTATTTGGCTTTTACTGTATACATTTATTTTCAGATAATATAACCCGTCCAGTATGTCTTCAAGTGTATAATTTGTTCCATCCAACTGATCCTGTTGCCGCCAGACTTGAACCTCTATTATCTGCCCGGTTTTCTATTCTTGCCCCTGTAAATATTTCG
The DNA here is from genome assembly GCA_947563755.1 of Lochmaea crataegi. NCBI lineage: Eukaryota > Metazoa > Arthropoda > Insecta > Coleoptera > Chrysomelidae > Lochmaea > Lochmaea crataegi. Next base: position 6,265,569 of record OX387423.1, on the reverse strand, counting down.
CGATATGCGAAATATCCATTGGGAAACGGACAACCGTACCATCTAGGTAAGTTAATTTATTTGAATGATTATTAATAATTGCCTTTAATTCGGACTAATCCTTTCTTACTTCAACTTTGTATTTCTATTAGCAGATCACGGAAAGTATACCACCAAAATTCGTTTTTCCATTAATTTGTTTTTTTTAAAGGAAACTTTAAATCACGGAGTATAAGAGAATGCACTGAAACTGCCGAAACCTGTTTAGATTAATTTGAGTCATAAAATTCCGTCGTATATCCATTTCCCAATAAAAAAATTGGGGAAAAATAAATGATTTGCAATAAATTGCACAAGCGCAATAGACATTTTATCTTTACTGTCTTAATTTCTGTATACTCCGTGATTTAAAGTGAGTATCATCATTATGGAATTTGGAATTTTTGAAACCCACTAAAAAAACTAATATTTTGTCTTCCACTCTTCTAGTCGAAATTCTCCAGTCAAATCCCCAAATGTTTAACGATAACATGCAACCTAGACGACTATCAGAAGTCTCGATACAAAGCACTGTTTCGGGACTGATTGATATTCCCTTCCAAGCTATTAATGCTAGTAAGTACTTACTAGTAAATTTGTTATTTATTACAAAAAAAACTACTATTTCCCTTTTATAGAATAATTGGTTAGAGAATAATTATTGTGTAGAACTGAAATTGAAAATAAATTGGAGGCGATCTGTTCAACTCCAGTTTCTTTGAGAGTATTAAAAAGGGCAAAAACTTGTTGATTATTGAAAAATGTCAATGGCAAAACAATGGAAATAGAGGTATTTAAGTGATAAATAACAATATGCATGCTTACTGTTCCTCTTCTTTGGTTTGTTCTTCAAATACGTAAAGACCGTATCAAGATATTTCGAGTTGGACTGATACCAACAATGTGATTATCATTAGATTACATACCAGGTGAAAAGATCCTCTTTTCTGTGGAGAGCGAAGATAACAGAAAAGAAACTTTCCACCGAAGTTTGTATACAATTTTATTTACAACCATAAATAATTTTTTCTACTCTCATAGTTTAATTTTATCATTAGATATGCAGGAACTGTCTTTAATGGTATCCATTGAAACACAGATTTTCCATTCAGATGCAAGTTTACAAAACAAGAACTATTTAACGGTGCGAAAAGAACAGGATAGTTGGAAGAATATTACTCTACTCTGACTGTATTCAATAAACAGACCAGGAAGGCAAAAGGGGATTACTGGAGGAAATTCCGTCGAGAGGTGAAAACAACCTCAGAAACGACTCGACTCCAGAAAATCATTGTCAAAGATCTTGTCAATCCAATAGAATTGCGATATTGCCTTGGTTGAGCCATTCAAAGCTCCTGGACCAGATGGTATAATCCTAGAGCATCTGCAACAGGGGAAAATACATCTAACTCAACTACTTTGCCAACTTTTCAGAGCATCACTGGCAAGTGCACACATTCCAGTTGCTTAGAATCGTCTTTATTCCCAAAGCAGGGAAAGATTATTCCCAGGCAAAGTCATTCAGGTCAAAAACTCTATCTTCTTTTATGTTGAAGTTAATGGAGAACTTATTGATAGGTATGATAGGGAAAACTTTCTCATTCGAAGGTCACTACATTATAACTAACATGCCTACCAATCTTGAAAATCCTGTGAAATAGACTTTAACCAACTGATGTCGAAAATAGAGGATGCCCTAGGAAATCAAGAAATAGCACTCGAAGCATTTTTTGACACAGACCAAACCTACTTTTACTCTATGATTCCCAATGTTACAAGGTGTGGAGCAGAGGACACTGTCGGTGGATGAAAAAAATGCTTTGCAACAGCAGCAATGGCAACTTTATTTGGAGATTTCATGAAAATATCGATAATGAAGGGGTGCTCAAAGGGATGAGTATTATCACCGCTGATGTGGGACCTTGTCTTAGATGGACTCCTAGAAGAATTAAACAGTGAGGGACTCTCAGGGGTATGCAGATGATCTAACAATACTTGTAATGGGGAAATACCCTAACGTTATATATGAACATCGGAACACAGTAGACAGGCAGCACTGAAATTCTTAGCATGCCACCAGATCAGATCCAAACTGATCTGGGGAATTTTCATACTTTTGTCTTAAATACATTAAATACTCATTGTATAATATAATATTTCATAAATACATAAATGAAGTAAACGTTAAAATGTTGACTTGATTATATCCAGTTCACAAATAGACTATCCAGCACAGAAGACATGTTTTTTAACTTCGACAGGACTTAATTATTGATATTTTTGTGTAAAAATCTCAACCAGTGACGACTCAATGGATCTTGAATTTAATTGTTTGCTTCCCGAGGTACGAGAATGTACAGCAAAAGATGAACAAAGCTTATTACTGGAGAAAAGTAGAGCAATAAAGCGAATCAAATGTCAAATTCAATAATCAACTGACCATTGACAGTACCAGGCCCAAAGTACGACTAAAATATAGTTTCCAACTTCAGCACCAGTCAAAAATAACGTCTTTGCAAATGGTGGTAAATAAACAATATTAATACTCTACCATATAGTTACGAATCTGAACAAAGTGGTAACAAAATCAAATATCCACATTTCTAAAAGTAAATTCAGATTTCAATAAAAAACATTTTAACGATCCTCTATTTGTTGAATACACACAATACCAAATGTCCTGAACCCCCTAATTTTTAAAAGAACGTTTTTTTATGATATAAATTTGATAACGAGAATATTTTATAAAAATTGAATCAACCAGAAAATTTAAAAAAAAAATTAATTAATATTCCAAAAAAAGTAATAAAACAAGTTCTTTTGTATTCGGCGTCAGCAGAGATAGCGGCACTTGGGCCACCCCTGCCGCTCTTATCAGCTCTTCCGGTAGTTCAGCTTGAAAGTAACATACGGTACAATATTTATACAGGGTCAACTAAAATATGCGTTGGATTGAAAAACGTGGCACGTCAAACGTCACGTGCTACGTTTGATGTGACACGTGACGTTTGACGTATCACGTGACGTTTGACGTAGCTTGTGACGTTTGACGTATCACGTGACGTTTGACGTAGCTTGTGACGTTTGAGGTAGCACGTGACGTTTGCACTTGACGTTTGACGTAGCACGTGAAGTTTGACGTAGGATGTGACGTTTGACGTGTCACTTTTTTCAGTCCAAGGCATATTTTAGTTGTCACTTTTAAGCTGAACTGCCGGAAGAGCTGATAAGAGCGGCAGTCTGATAAGAGTTGATAAGAGCGGCAGCCGGTGGAATTTGGAGTGGAATTAAGAGTCTTTATTATTTTGTTTTCCAAACAGTTTTTTGTGATATCCCCAACGCCACTGCAGTTAATTCGGTCGCCGACTTATTTAAACTTTCTAAGGGATCGGTGTATTTTTCGATAAATACGTTGGCTTATTTATTTTTTGTGACCGGCTTGCAACTATAATCTGGAGACAATTTTTTTGAATAATATGTTATAGGTCTCCTTTGATTGCTGCAAACTATATCATAATATTCGGATAGGATGTTTGAGGCAGTTCAAAATTATTCTGACAATTCAAGTCTGATATCTGAGGGTTGGAATGACCTGCATCATATAAAACAACAATTTTTCTTCTATCAAAAGCGGAAGCGCATTATGCCATAAATAAAATTACAAAAATCTCTTTGCTATTTATGTAACAAAACTAACAATGCTGTTGAAATATTCACTACAAATTAATACTACTAATAATCTTTTTTTTGGTTCCACGAAACTGACATTTTTGCAATAAAAATATCAAATGTTCGTTTATACAGTGTATCCATAAAGTAAAGTAACAGGTTGATTTTAATTTACTTTTTTATCTATCATACAGAGGGAATAACATTTGAGTGATGATGTTAGCACCATTTTTTTCAAATGGACCATCTCCTTTTTTCCAATTTGCGGATTTCCCTTGCTAAGCTGACTCCAAAAATGTATCACAAGCTGATTAAAATTGGTACAGGGTGGATAACTTTCATAAGTGATCCTAGCCGCTCGGCTAAACAGAAAATGTTCAAAGGTATTGCTTGCTATTTGATTTTTAATTTGACGTTCAAAACTTTCATAAATATCCAAGTACAACTCCGTATTGTTAATCTAATTTATCATATATCGTACTTGATAAACTGTTTTGTTAAAATGCCTTTAACTGAGAGTGAGAGAATTGAAATTTTAATGATGTTGGCTGAACAATGTGGACACAACAAGAGGTGTGCATATTATTTCGTGAAATTCACTCAGATCATGAACGTAACCCTCAATCTACGGTTAGCAGAATAGAAAGGGTATACTGATAATTAGGACATGTTAGGGTTGTACCTCGGGTTGTACTGAAGCAAAGTAGCCCTACATTTGAGGCAAATATTTTTTCAAGATGTAATTTTATCGGCAGTAAACGATCCTCACTCTATAGTGCGAGGATTATCTAGGAATTTGTTTATTGGCAAGTCTTCAGTATCAAATACACTGCGCCGCTAAATTAACGCATAATTTTAAGTCCACCGCTGGTTCAAAAATATTTATTTATGATGTTCTTTAAATTTTTCAAGATATCGTTTTTGTGTCGAATACATAAAAAGCAGATTTTTTTCACATTACAAGACTGGTTTGCTCTTTACACTTGTATAGGCAGTATTCAAATTTTATAAGTGCATTACAACACAAAATGGCCCAAAACGCTCGTGAGATGAGAAATCTTTCGCGTTAGGAATGTGCTACTGACGTAGCACTTGTGGGAGAAGGCTTGCCACAAGTTAAAGTGGCACAACGTCTAGGAGTGACACAATCTACCATATCCAGGGCTATAGCACGATTTAGGGAGACTGGTAGTAACGAAAGAAGACTCGGACAAGGACGGAATAGGGAACTAACAATCAAGATCGATTTTTGCGATTGCAAGCATTAAGAACTCGATTTGTTACAAGGACTTCACTGCAGCAAGAATTTTCTCGTCGGTATAATTAACAAATTTACCAAGATACCTTGCCAAGAAGGTTGGCAGAAGTCGAAATTACCCCCTATCGTGCTGCAACTGGTCCTCTTCTAACCGAAAACCATCGAAGGCTGCGACTCCAGTTTGCCCAAGAACACCAGCACTGGGGTAATGTATTGTTTAGCGATGAGTCCAGATTTTGTCGTTTTAGTGATGATCGACGTAGGAGAGTGTACCGACGCCCTTGAGAGCGATACGCCCAATGCAACATTGTAGAAACAGTAAGCTATGGAGGGGGGTCTGTAATGGTATGGGGTGGCATTAGTTTAGAGGCCCATACGGAGCTGGTTGTGATTCAGGGAGATCGTTTGACTGCTGGCCGATACATAACAGACATTTTAGAACCGCATGTGGTGTGAGTTCATGATGAATGAAAACAATAATAATTTAAATAGCAATTTCATCGATTGAATTTACTGTTTGGACCCTTACTTTGTGGAATCTACTCATATTACCTTTTTAAATGAAACTAAGTGTTTTTAATTAATTCCACTGTTTAATGAAAAACGCCTGTCTGTCATAACAGAAAGAAAATAGGTGACATTTATCAAGACAACATAATTTTTTTTCATTAACACCAACGGACCCAGGGAATGTATAAAACATTTTCTGACTATAAGAAAAGAGGTATTCGTTGGATTGATAGAAGTCTAATTGTGTTTACATGGCTAACAAAACAACGTTCAAACCATCTGCTTTTCAACACCTTCGGTAAACACAGATCTTTTGCCAGCACCCATCCTATCGACTGATACTTTTCTAAAGATGTCGAAGATAATATTTTAATACTATTATTACGCCTTACAAAGTTTTTGAAAAATATTTTTCAAAGAACAGAGATCCTTCACTAAGAAGCAACAACTACTTCTCGGGATATATGCCCCGACAGACATTGAATTACACTACGTAGTTAAACGGGGCTGCAAGATATAACCAACCATTCTGGTTTGTAATTAGAAGGGACAACATCCGCCCAGAAGCTCTGAGAGCATAATCCTGGACTGGAGACAACGCTGAAACCACATCAACATATTAACCCCAGTAGAGGAAATGATAAGAATGTGATATCAGCGACATCCCCACATCTAACCACAAACCAACATTCTATATTGTACCTTGTACTGATTAGGCGCAAATACGCCGAAACCTGTCTACAAGTTATGTTGTCCCTTCTAATTACAAACCAGAATGGTTGGTTATATCTTGCAGATATACCAACCCCGTTTAACTTAGAAGTGTAATTCATTGTCTGTCGGGGCATTCAGCCCGGGAAGTAGTTGTTGCTTCTTAATGAACGGTCTCTGTTCTTTGAAAAATATTTTTCAAAAACTTTGTAAAGCTTTATTATCTTCGACATCTATTCATAACAATTTTTACAGGAAGTTCTAATTAAGGCAGTGATACTTTTATACCTTTGCGGTGGTAAATAACTGCAATAGGTACCCCATATTGTGGTTCTGATTGTCGATAAGTGTAGTTTTTATTTTTTATATCATTCACGGCTCTAGCAACATCTTCTAGACTGTAACCTGTACCATGTCTGTTTCTAATGTAAGTTCTAGGCATTGTAGCTCAAAGAAGAAAGCACCAAATGTGTTTTACATTATTAAAACTAGAAAGCGTCATAAAATGAATTGTTTCCATTTATCCTTGAAATATGTTTACATTTCAACAACCAAATATCTTTATCAATAGTATACTCATATTGATTATCAAAACTTCAACTTACCTTCAGATTTCACTGTTTTTTTAATGTTTAAACTTTAACAAAAGGTATTTAAACGACACTTTTACAAAAACCTAACCATCAAACATTTACCTAGCTAAAAACTGGCGGGACGCCTTGAGCATGGCAACAAATATATAACAAACATCGTTACCATCAGTTAGCTTTTGTCTTTTGTTTTGGAGTCTGCCTTGATGTTTACATTTACCCCGTGTTTACAATTACCACAGCTAACCCTGATAAATATTGGTCTCATAAAAATCTGAAGTGGATGCAAGAATGCCATACGCAAAAACCACAAAAAATCACATATGAGCTGGTATTGTGAGAAATACAATTATTTGTCCATATTTTTTTGACGAACATTTTACAGAAGAACTGTCTTGCAAAATACATTATATCCTGATTTGACCCAGCTTTTCCAAAATTGCCTTTAGACCGCAGAATATGGATTCGACAGGCGCCCAGCCACATTTCGCTTAACTCTGCGCCATTTATTAGACAGAACATTTCCAGAAGATATCATCCGATCTTACTCAGTTAGACTTCTACCACCACACTTCTACCTTTCTCTTACAGTTGATAACGTTAACAACCACAAATATTGTGGTTGCTCAGAAACAACTCTATAAATTAACTTTCGTAACCACTGGTTGCCTCTTCAGAATACCAATTGAAGACAAGTTGCAACCTAACCACTGACCTTGTTCTAAACCACTTGCTCAGTAGCAACTTTGCGATACAGAATAGGGCCGTAAGTCATTATTCAGTTGTCAATGGAGAACAATTTGAACATTTACTGTAAATTATGTTAGAGTGCACGTTTTTTTTTTCATAAATTATTTTGTAAATAACAAATTGTCATAAACAACTTTTCCATTTTTGTTCACTCTGTGCTAATCTGAATAAACTTGAGATACATTTTTCGAATCAGCTGAGCAAGGGAAATCCGCAAATTGAATAAAAGAGGTATATTTCAATTAAAACAACTGACGTTGACGTCATCACTCAAAAGTTATTCGCGCCGCATGATAGATTATTCTTTTTAAAAATAATAAATTAAAATAAAAAATCGGACTATTTAAGGATTTTTTCATATTACTTTATATTTATTTATGCGTTATGTTATGGAATTATTTGGGGGTCCAAGACTTTCGATGTTGTGTGTAATACAGATGACGAAAATAATTTCACCAACAATCCTCTCAATTTGGAAGTCAAAACGAAATATCTCAAAACTGTCTAAGATTATTTTTCTTCCTGTATTAGATCAATTTTTTATAGTATTTCTTTGGTGTTATGGTGAGTTTACATATGATGGATTTAGTGGCGCCAGTGGTCGTGACAGTTCTATTTACACGCCAGTAACTGTTTACACTATGTGTTCAAAAACCAAAATAAGTGGCACGTCATTGTCATTTTTAAAGTGTTGTTCACAGTGCGCACTGAACTTTCTGTAAAATAGTCGCTAAACTTTTAGTGGAAACAAAGATAAAAGAATTACAGAAAAAGAAACGCAACCAACGAAAAGGCCGTGTCTGGGTTGAACCATTGATTAGTCGTCGACCTAATTTGGGTGCTTCTGCAAAACTTCTAGGAGAACTAGCAGCAGAGTATCCTGCAAGCTATAAAAACTATATTCGAATGACAAAGCAACATTTTGATACTCTTTTTGAACTATAATAAACTACAACCACAATCAACAAAAATTAGAAGCTCAACCGAAACGAAAATCAAACTAAAACTGGCGAGCGGACGCCGACATTCAAGCACTTGTTTACACTTGCAAAAGCACTTGTTTACACTTGCAAGTTTTGATTTTCGTAGGAATTTTTCACCACTGGCGCCAGTGATTTCAGAAGGATGCAGACTCTTTTGGTCTATGCATGCAAAAATAAAAATTGTGTACAAGTCGAGTTTTCACTTGCTAATTTGATGTACTGGCGCGCCATTTTTTATTGGCGCCACTAAATCCATGCATGTGTAAACTCACCTTTTTATTTGAGTTTAAATTTCGAAAAGAAAAATTTAAAAAAAAAATCAAAGTCAAAGTTTATGAACAGCATGTCAATCTGAAGATTTCGGTATTCTTCAGTAAGTCTGCCAACTCGTTGTTAACCGTCTTGTGTTTCATCTTCTAAAATTATTAAGAGTTATAAAACTTGTTTTGGAACATATGACGTCACATCTTTATTCTATTGGCGTTATGGCGAGAAATTTTAAATAAATTATTTTCATTCCATTAGTGATTTAAAAATATATTTGCATCTATACTAATGCACGATTATAACTCTTTCCCAAAAATAGTCAACATTAGCTCCCTCTCTTAGTGTTGTTTTCACAAATTAGAAATTTAATAAATTTAAAGAAGTGTACAAATGTGTCGTGAAACATGTACCAAAAATAAAACTTGAAAGTTCAGTAAAAAAGTTGATTTCCAGTACAACAAAAATGGTGGGGAAGTAAACGAATGGATTATGCTCTCTATTGCCCCGAGGGATTATCAAATTTCCCAACAAATGCTCTTCCACATTTATTCCACGCCAGTTATTGGGAAAGCTGTGACGTTATCGCTTTCATTTTAAGACAAATAGGAGGAATAGAAGTCACGTCGATGCCGGGTGATAATGACAGAGAACAAAACTTCAGACCCGGACAACCCAGAGAAAAATGGATTAGAAAACGGACGTCTGTTAAACTTAAGGTACGAAAACATCTCTTATGCTCAATTTACGATTTAACATAATAAACTTCCATGATTGACAATGACACATCATATAAACAAGAGTAATTAAACTCTATATTTTCCAGAACGTGACCGCAAATCACAGAGCTAATGATGTTATCGTTCGAGAGGGTGCTCCACAGGCTTTAACAGCAAGATTCATGTATGGACCTTTAGATATGATTACACTTACGGGAGAAAAAGTGGATATACATGTAATGAAAGATGCTCCGCTAGGCGAATGGTCACATTTGGCTACAGAAGTTACCGACAAAACTGGACGGATAACGTTTACAGTTCCTGAGGAAAAGTCGTTAAGTTACGGAATGTATCCTATCAAGGTAAGGAACTTATCTGATGTTTAATACAAGGACATCAACAGAAATTAGTTAGTGCACGGTCTTTTCATAAATACCATTAAGTACTTAATTTTTGCTTCTTTAAAATATTTCGACATTATACAAATGAGCACATTTTCAATATTTTCATTTCAATCAACCACATAATTGCATGTACAGAAGCCAATATTTTATCTGAAAATTTTTTGCTCTAGTAGAAATTCAATGAAATCAGTTAATTTGAGGTCATTTGATTGAACAGTACCAATCAGAACAACATTATACTGAAAACAGACCATGGGATGTTTTGACTCTATTACGTTGCCATGGATACATTTCGATTTTGACGTTTCAAAATTTCACGATTTGAGAATACAAACTTTCGAAATCTGTTATAAAATTTTTTCGAACAATTATCAGTGTCCTTGGGTTATTACTACTGAAAATCGTCCGGTAACAGCGAAAAAACCGTGTCGGGAGTAAAACTATGAGGAAACGATCCGATACCTTCATTTTCGTTGTAATGGTTTTATTGAAAACTACTGGATGACTAGACTAGATAAAGAAAATACTTTGATTTAAATTTCTTGAAAACAGCTGACAAAGATATATTTATAGTAAAAGCATTCAGTTCTCTTTATATATCTGGCTCTTTTTGCTATCATATATTTTGCTGGAAATTTTCGGCTACGTTTCCAATTAAAATAAGTTCACATGGGTTATTAAAATGCATTTTACATAAGTTAATATAACAGCCCCATGTTTTAATATATTTAATGACAATTGTCAAACTAACAAAACAAGCTGGCTAACTAACATTATCTAAAAACTTTCGTTTTCATATTTCATTTACCAAAAAATTGGTTATTTTGTATTACAGATGGTTGTTAGAGGAGACCATACCGCAGTAGACTTCTTTTTGGCTGTGGTTCCCCCTAAAACTGAATGTATTGTGTTTAGTATAGATGGTTCTTTCACAGCAAGTGTTTCGGTCACTGGTCGTGATCCAAAAGTTAGAGCGGGCGCAGTTGATGTTGTGAGGTAATATTTTGCTTTTATAATAAAAATACGCTTCCGATGAATATTTTTCGTCATTATGTATATACATTAAAAACGTTACTATTTGTGTTATTTTATAGTTTGCATCTTCCTAAATTTGCTAATTGACATTAGTTCAGTGCTTGTCTTACCTAACAGATCATTCACATCTCAGAACAATGAACATACTTAGAAGAGTAAAAGATGCCAACATAAATGATGTCAAAGTTTATTTATTTATTTTGTTGGATTCCACAGATGTTGCCATGTCGTATTATTTAAATGTAATAATCAACCAATGACTTCAACTTTTTTGTGGTTCCTCAATATATGTCCTTTAAGGATCTAGGACTATTCACCAACTGCTATTCACCGACTAGCAATTCACCACACCTGCAATTCACCGCATCGACAATTCACAGAGAAATGGAAAATACCTACCTCGCCACTTCTTAGTTGGAATTTTATGACTCTGTATTATTACGTTTTAAAATAGATATTTTTTTAACGTCGGTCTATTTCTGCAACTGAGGCTAATCACCGACGCCGGGAGCACTCTACCCATAACCGGAAATTTTGCCGAATCCACTAGCGTTCCAACCAGTGGTAGGGATATTCATCGAGCCATGGACTCGGGACCTCGGTTTTACGTCTCATCCGAAAGACGGCATATCTACATTATACATCGTGCTCATTGGTATAATGCCTGCGATCTGTGATATGCTACTCACCCTAGTAACCTAAGGTGTTTCGCTGCAGGCTGTACAGGCTCTACGACGGTGTTTCCCCAGTGGTCACCCATCCAAATACTGACCGCGCTCGACTCTGCTTCACCGTAATTATCGCATCAGAAGCGTTCCACTGCAGTGCTGGGTCGACGCCCTTGAAAACAGATCATTGGTTAATTTACCGATAAGGGCAAGGAAAATAATTGAAGAAGGTATACAGTGTTGAAAAAAATTGCCGCATGAATTGACAAAATGAAACTTTCAATGCCAACAACGGAGTTATGTTTAGTGATACTGAGGGTATAAAACAGAATTTACATGATAGTGTATCCCTTCCTAAGTCGAATGTACCCGGCAGTATAAAAATCGTGACGGGGGAGCATTTTTGTTAATAAGATTTTAAAAAACAATTTATTCCCCAAGACCAGTTCTATCAACTGGTTGAAAGCAGATCCTCTAGTATTAACGGAAACTAACAAAAAAAAGTCTTTTTTCAAAAAATACATTAGTTTAAATGGACAATGAATTTTATTTTTGTGATTTTTGGCTAAACGGTAACAGTAGCATTTGAAAGACACTTTTCATTTGTTATTCATCGCCATTGCGGCGAAACAAGAACTCTAATCAAAAAATACCCTGAAACAAAGAAAATAGCCCTTTCTTTTCAGCTTCTAATGGTTTTTTGTTTGCTAAAATTGGCTGGATAATAAGCGAGAAACTTAATTTTGTTTAGGAGGATGTCACTAAAAACGCGGAGCATGTATGCAACTAATACTGTTCTTACATATTCTAATCGTGATTTTGAGTTCTTTACTGTTTGTTTTTATTTAGAAAGAGAGTGTTATTTTATCTTTTAAGTGTGACACTTAAGTTATAATGTTATTGGACAAATGATTGATACATTTAGATCCTCTATCAATATGAAGTATGATTCTGTAAGCCAAAATATTGAAATTGGGGAACATAGAAAAAAATTTATGAACAGTCAGTTATAACCATAATGAACGAGTTTAATAGATACCCTGTATTTACTAAAATGACTTCCAATTTCGTGTGTATTTCTAGTAATGTAGTTGCATCAAAGGCATCAGAAGAAGCTTTATTAAATGCAGAAAACATTGGTGAAAATGCATTGCTAGAGTTCATGAAAGTAATGGGCAAATTAGACTTTCATAACCCTTTGAAAAAATGAAAATTACCAACACTAAAAAATACAAAACCTAAATCTATGGAATCAGATAAAAAGTCAAAAAGAAAACTGCACCAAGGTCAGGAGTTTCTTCAGAAAATATTGGTAGCAAAAAAAATTGGTCGTGTAATTAATTATAAGGAAATTTTTAAACACGAACTTACTTCCTCTCCAATAGCACTTGCTCCTAGTGAAGTATTGAACACACCATCTAATAAAAGCGCATTAGGAAAGATTATCGAAACTTATACAGTTACTTCTAAAGTATTACCTGCGGATACACAGAAAACTTGCTATATATTTGATGGAATGTCTGTTGTGCAAAAAATGGGAAAACCAGCTAACGTAAAGACTTTTGGTGATTATTTTGAAACATTGAAGTCACTAATATTTAAAAATACTCATAATGCTCATAGAATTGACGTCGTAATGGACCATATTACCAAAAAAATTCCATTAAAAACTGTACACGGATTAAAAAAGGATCGCAAAGTAATATAGATAGAGTTATTGACTGTGCGTCAACAAAATTACCTCACAAATGGCATTTATTTATCCATTCAACCTAAAATAAACGTCAACTAACCAATTTTTCGTCCGAAAATCTATACAAGCATTCTTTAAAATGTAACATAAAATTTGTAACAAGTGGAGGGTTCGAAAATATAATGACCACAAAGCAAACTATTCTCTGGACAATACCGAAATACTCCGTCCAACTCATGAAGAGGCAGACACACGAATATTATTGCATATAATGTCAGCTAAATCAGAAGGCTTCACTAGATGTATTGTAGATACTGATGTTCTAATTCTTTTAGCACATTTTAAGAACTTTTTAATTAAAGAAGTATGGATAAAGACAGGTATTAAAGAAGCTAAGCGATTTATTCCTGTACACAAAATCAATCTTGGGTCGAACTTATTGAAAAGTTTACCATATTTCCATGCTCTAACAGGATGTGACAGCACTAGTCAATTTGCTGGACTGGGCAAAAAATCATGTTGGAAAATATTTTTATCCCATCACGCATTTCTAAAAGATGTAGGAACTTCGGGAATCGTGGACACCCTCTTTAATCAAATGCACAAATATGTTCTTAAACTCTATACAGACAGTGATGCCGTTGACTGCATAGATACTCTAAGACGTATTTTAGCAACTTCTAGAAATATCCGTAAATTACCTCCAACTAGAGATAGCTTACTATTACATTGTCAGAGGGTAAACGACCAGACACACATTTGGTTACGTAGCTTAGAATCTAAACCTGCCACTTTGGACCCTTTACAAAATGGTTGGGAGATGCACAACGACGAATTACAACCATTACTTACAACATTATCGGAGTTTCCTTCACACACGGATTTATTTACTTCATACAATTGTTTAAAAGGTATATACATCTAATAAATTTTATTTTTGTTTAAATACTACGTAATTGCTTTTTAGGTTGCAAAACAAGAAACTGTTCGTGCATAAAGTTAGAGGTAGCACGTATTGGATCATGCAAGTGTCTTGGACAAAGTTGTAAGTGTGAAAGTGATTAAAATTTCAAACTTTTATACTAAAACCAAAATACACATTAAAAACTTTTTGAATATTTCAATAATGATTGTAACTAATGTATGGTTTGAATTAACTATTAACATTTTAGGGTAAATTAAAAGAGTTCCTTTATGACTAAAGAACTAAAAATCACGATTAGAATATCTAAGAAGAGTATTAGTTGCATATATTTGGGAAATAACGGGCAGCGCGGGGTGCGTTTGAGGGTACAGATTGCATTGAGTGCGCCGCGTTTTTAGTGACATCCTCCTAATCAAAATTAAGTTTCTCGCTTATTATCCAGCCAATTTTAGCAAACAAAAAACCATTAGAAGCTGAAAAGAAAGCGCTATTTTCTTTGTTTCAGGGTATTTTTTGATTGGAGTTCTTGTTTCGCCGCAATGGCGATGAATAACAATTGAAAAGTGTCGTTCAAACGCTACTGTTACCGTTTAGCCAAAAATCACATAAATAAAATTCAGTGTCCATTTAAACTAATGTATTTTTGGAAAGAAACTTTTTTTTGTTAGTTTCCGTTGATACTAGAGGATTCGCTTTTAACCAGTTGATAGAACTCGTCTTGGGAAATAAATTGTTTTTTTTTAATTTTCTTAACAAAAATGCTCCCCCCGTCACGATTTTTACACTGCCGGGTACATTCGACTACACACTCGGATACACTGTCATATAAATATGTCAAATCATGTTAAAATAGAGTTGCACACAGGTTGAACGATAGAGATCAAATTGCACTGTGCTATATCCAATTGTGGTAGATATAGTGATTTCAATGTAGATCAATTAAGGATACTGTATTTATTAGCGTACTACGCAAAAAAAGTATAAGTGATGTTTACAATACATCCTCTCAGGTAAGCAACAAGTTCTGAACAGTTTTACAGTTCTGAAACTACCACCGTCGTATTATTTGATTTACAGGGTGGTCCGTAGGTAATGGTCCAAAGTGAAATGGAATATTCTTGGCCTAAAAATATTACAATCGGACGCAACTAGCTTTAATAAAAGATTGATAAAAAAGATACAGGGTTGCAAAGTTGAAATGTAAATTGAAAGATTTTGGATATAAGATCAAACGTAAAAATTTGAAAAATTAAAATTACATAATTTTTGTGAAAAACATGTATACCTTTCATTAGTCTCAAGTATAATTTTCAATTTACTTATTAGCACTCTGACGTATCAATAAAGCAACCATTATGAACTCTATAACTTTTAATTCAGAAAAAAAGAACAATTTATTCAAAAATAGAACAACCAAATTTAAATATTATTTCAAAGTAATTGTTCAATATGTCTGCGTTTCATGAATGATCGCCTGATGATATTAAATAATGTCATTGGTGTGAAAAACATTTTTGCTGCTCTGATTTCTTGCCAAAGTTGAATCGACTATTTATAGGGTTTCTGTAAACTATTTCCTTCATTGTGCCCCAAATACTAAAATCCAAGGGGTTATATTCTGGACTGCGTGGTGGCCAAGGAAAGGGACTACCACGACCAATCCACCGTCCGCGAAACAGGATGTTTAAATAGTTTCAACATGTTATCTCTAAAATTGAGTGGTAAATCATCGAGCATATCAATTAACTTATTTTGTAGGAAATGTAAATAATTGTTAATATTTAATCATTGGAAAAACTCGTACTATCCTAGAAAATGTTCACCAATGAGCTCACACCAAACATTGATTTTGAATTCGTGTTGAAAATGCCGATCTTTTGTTACACGAGGATTGAAAATTCCACGGCAAGTAAATGTGGCTTTATCTGTAAATAGTATCCTATTGACGAATGTGTGGTAATTATCTTGTTTGCTCCGAATATCACGTGCAAACTGATATCTTGAAGGGTAATATCTTTGTAATCAATTTTGGACAGGTGAAAAATGAAACGGACGGTATTTTTCTACCTGAAATACTTTTAAAATAGTTTTACTTATTCCTGTTGCTGCAGATAGTCGCCTTGAACTTTTTTGTGGATCGTTTACAATGCGAACTAGTATTTCGTCTTCTTCATCAGGCGTAGTAATTTTTTGGACGACTTAAATTATCTCGTTTAACAAGAATGGTCCATTTCCACCTAAATTCCTATAGAGATCTTGATATAATGGATTACCAGGTTGCAATATGTTGGGAAACCTTCGTAGGTATTCTCTTTGCGCAGCACGCCCAATGAAATTTTGTTGGCAATAAATAGCTAATATATCTACCTTTTCTAGATTTGAAAAATTATTATGCCTCGGCATTTTCTAATTTTTCAAAATTAACTGGTATTATTAGTCACAAATTTGTAATACGGAAATTAGAATGATTAACTGTCAAAACACCAATGACAGGAGTATTTTTGACATTGGCACCTACTACGTTAATATATGTGAAGATTTTTTGCTCTAGTAGATATCCAATGAAATCAGTTAATTTGAGGTCATTTATTGAACACAACCAATCAGAACAACATTATACTGAAAACAGCCCATGGTCTGTTTTCAGTGTAATGTTGTTCTGATTGGTTGGGTTCAATCAAATGACCTCAAATTAACTAATTTCATTGGATTCACTCTATTAGGTACGTTGCCATGGGTACATTTTGATTTATTTCGATTTTGACGTTTCAATTATTTAATATTTCAAAATGTCACGATTTTTTCATAATACTGACGAGGACATTAATGAAATTATAGAAGCAAATATACTATGCATTTTTATCTATAATTAGCAAAAAATATTTTCTATTCGAATAACCCTCGAACATTGATAAATACTCAAGCTTGTTCCTTATAGGCAACAGACCTCCGTCTGCGGCGTCGGTCTGGTTTCAAGCAACAAGCTTTCTGTTATAAAATTTTTTCGAACAATTATCAATGTCCTTGGGTTATTACTACTGATGATAAATTTGTTGACATCAGCACCTATAGTTTGGCAAGTCTATCTGAAGCTACGGGGCATCAGTAAGGGGCGAGGAACATGGCCGATATCTGTCATAAACGTACCAATGGCGTACTGTACCTTTTTTATAAAAGTATTAAAAATAATAATTATTATTATATAATAATTATATATAGAAACTGATTTATGCTTTGCTTTAAAGGTAAGGTATTTTTCAAAACACGGTACCTATTTATTAAAAACAAATAATGTTAAAAATCGTACTTGGATTCAATATGGACACGAAATAAAAAAAGGTGAGTGGTCGTCGGACCGCCGACGGAAGCTTGATTCTTATGCACAATAGAATGCGAGGTTGGGAAAACCATCAATAAAAATACGCGCAATAGAATGCGATGTTGGGAATTACATTAGGCCCAGTACGTTCTACTAAGTTTTATTTTATATTTTATTGACCATTTTTTCAAAATTTTGACAATTTTTGATGCTTATTGACCATTTTTTCAAAATTTTTGACAATATTTGAGCATTTTTTCAAATTTTATCAATTATTGACCATTTTTGACAATTATTGACAAATTTTGATAGTTTTGACAATGATTGATCATTTTTGACAATTTTTCAAAAATGTTGACCATTTTAGACCATTTTTCCAAATTTTAACAATAATTGACAATTTTTGAGCATTTTTAACAGGTTCTGACAATTATTGACGATTTTTCAAAAATTTTGACCATTTTTAACAGTTATTGACCATTTTTGACAGGTTTTTATAATTATTGACCATTTTTAAAAAAATTTGACAATTTTCAAACATTATTGACCATTTTTGACATTTTTTTATAATTATTGACAATTTTTTCAAAATCTTAACAATTTTTGACCATTTTTCAAAATTTTAACAATTATTAACCATTTTTGACAGTTTCTGACAATTATTGAACATTTTTGACAACTTTCAAAAATTTTTGACAATTATTGTAAATTTTCAAAAAAATTTAACAATTTTTGATCAATTTTCAAAATTTTAACAATTATTGACTATTTTTGACCATTTTTGACATATTCTGACTATTATTGACAATTTTTCAAAAATTTTGACAATTTTTAACAATTATTGACCATTTTTGACAGTCTTTTATAATTATTGACCATTTTTCAAAATTTTGACAATTTTTGACCATTTTTCAATAATTTTGACAATCATTGACCATTTTTTTTAAATATTTAACAATTTTTGACCATTTTTGACGATTTTTTATTGGTTTTGACAATTATTGACCGTCTTTGACAGTTTTTGACAATTATCGACCATTTTTCCAAATGTTTGACAATTTTTGAAAATATTTGGCAATTATTAACCATTTTTTCAATATTTTGACAGTTTTTGACAATTATTGACCATTTTTCCAAATTTTTGACTAGCCTTCCCAAAAGTCCTATGTCGTGCAATAAGAAGCAAGCCAGTCAATTGTAGAAGTGAGAGGGGAGAACACACGCACGCGCTTGCCAATAGGAAGTCAGGTGATTACCTAGCAACGGCGGCTCGATAAATATTCACTAATTGAGTTAGTAGGAGGGCGTGGTAATTATGATTTTCGCACGACGTTGCCGGCTTGAAGGAAACCCATAACATATTTGGAAAAGTGTTCATCTTTTAATATTCATAAATTGAAAAAATAATGTTAATAGACAAAATCCAATGAAACAAGCACATTAAAGAACTAACATTTAATCATTATTGACATATTGTTAATAATAAAAAGTCCATCTTCTAATTATTATCACTACATACTCAGCACTTTAGCTTTTTCATAGTTAAACGTGGCAATATCGAATGCTTTCGACCGCATTCCTTTCACAGCTTCAGTTATGTTTGCCAAACTATACTAACGTTATTATTTGTGCTAATAAATAAAATAAAAATTGTGTAGGGAGTTTTTAAAATGCGAATATCTCGAAAACTAGTAACTTTTGAGACTAATGATAGGTATACCTTTTTGTCGCAAAAATGATGTAGTCTTAATATTTTTCAATAAAAAGAGAGATTGCGTTAACGATAAAATAGTTACACAAACAACATAGCTCATGTGGCGCCCTCTAGAAAATACATAAAAACGGATATCATATTATGATTTCTCATGCCTTAAAACCCCCCATCTTCAAATTTTTACGTTTGTATATCCAAAATATTTCAATTTACTGAGAAAAAACATTTTTTTCATTTCAACTTTGCCACCCTATATCTTTTTTATTATCAATATTTTATTGAAGCAAGTTGAATCAGATCGTAATATTTTGAAATCGAGAATCTTCCATTTCACTTTGGACCATTACTTACGGACCACTCTGTATAAATACTATTTACCCGTTCTAATAACAATACAAATTTATATTATTAATATAAAATAAACAATGTGTAACTGTACATGTTTATAATTCAATATCGACGGCAATTTAAATTAATTCCTCGAGTAATTTAAGATAAATATTTCTATTAAATTTAAATCCTCACACAGCACGGCACTGTTATTGGAATCTGTGACCTTTGCTGTGTGTATTGCTATCCTTGTTTTGGAATGAGAGAATCGATATAGATGTTGGTTACAAACAAAGTGTGTTGTTTAATGATCGAAGATTCACTTTTTGAAGTGACATACATTTATATCAAGAAATTTTTATATCTAAAAATCTATACGGTATAGACACACATACGAAATTTTAAAAACATCATTACCTTGCAAGATATCAGATTTTGGCGTTTCGGTTGACGTTAGAAAGGTCTTGATTTTTGAATTTATGACAAATATCAATATAATAATGTATTATTACAGTTTCCTATAAAATTGTCGTATTTAGTAAAGCTTTTTACCATAAGATGTCGAAGAATAAATATATTCTAACGCTTTACAACAAAGTTTTGCGGTGGAGGTGAACATGTCGCTATTGTCACAACTTTAAAATTTTCGTTACTGAAAGACATGTATTGATTGTGATTTTAGTGTCAAATTCAGTCCGGGATTAGGCTTTTAGAGATCTCGGGAGGAAAACATATACCTTATACTGATGAGGCGCAAATACGCCGAAACCGGTCTGCAAGTTATGTTGTCCCTTCTAATTGCAAACCACAATCTTGTAGATCATACCGACCCCGTTTGACTTAGAAGTGTGATTCATTGTCTGTTGGGTCATATAGCTCGGAAGTAGTTGTTTCTTCTTAGTTTAACGGTCACTGTTTTTGAAAAATATTTTTCAAAACTTTGTTGTAAAGTGTTAGAATAATTTGATACCTATCAATATAATACACGTCAAATGTTCTTGGATTGCCATATTCCCGATTAGTATTGGAGAGAACACGATAAACTATCAAGGTATTATTTTACATAATCAGACAACAAAGGTAGCTACAAATATAATATACACTCACAGACAAAAATGTCTGCATATTTTTTTTCTTTATTTATAAAAAATTGCTAATCATTATCACTTTTTTTGCTGAATTCCTTACTCAACAGTGTTTTACTTATGGTCAAATAAATTACACAGATTCATAAAAAAATCTAATAATATGGCCTGATTTTGGTCATAACATTTAATTAGAAAGATTAATAATAACGACGTTCGATGTATCGAAGAGAGTAGACGTGGTTTTGATCGCTCCGTAAATAATTCTATTTTTCAAAAAGATCTTTATTCAAAGTTTTTTTTCTTTTTTTTTTATCTGTACAGTGTTAATAAAATCAAGTAGCCATGGGTCCAAAGAAAATCGCTAAAAACTTATCAGTTGATTTAAAAGTAAACAATGATGTTGAAGCTCGTGTATAAGCTATCGGATGAAGTTTCTGCACTAAAACAACAAATGAAGGACATACCAAACAGTCCAGGTACTTCTGCTGATAATGTAAGTAGTTTATTGATGAAAATTACACAAATGGAAAGTTCTATCGGAAATTCAATAAATGAACTTAAATTCGTAGTCAAAAGTTGTGCCGAAGAATTTGCCAACGTGAGACTAAAAAAACGGGTAGCATATGCTCTTGTTTTGTC
Organism: Lochmaea crataegi; assembly: GCA_947563755.1. Lineage (NCBI taxonomy): Eukaryota > Metazoa > Arthropoda > Insecta > Coleoptera > Chrysomelidae > Lochmaea > Lochmaea crataegi. The sequence continues at coordinate 6,244,282 of OX387423.1, read as the reverse complement.
AGGTCAGGAATTATAGAAAATTCGACAGAAAATATAGTGGAAACATCGGTTTCTGCCTTAAAAACATGTACGCATTCCCTAACAGCCTCAGATATTAATTACGCCTATCGAGTTGGTAAGAGAACTGGTAAAAGATCAATTATTATTTATTTCATCAACCGGCGGAAGAGAGATGAAGTGTTTTATAGAAGAAAAAACCTGAAAGGGTCAGGTGCTGCTATTAATGAGTTATTAGATAAGTCTGATGGTATTAGTTGTTGAGAGTTGGCCTAATGACCAGGTTGACGGAAGACTGCTTGAAATTACTGGATATAGTTTAATTAGGAGGGATAGAGGTAGTAGAGGAGGAGGGGTGTGTATCTACATGAATTCAAACATTAAATTTAGTGTACTGGTAACGAGCAACATCATTGAACAATTGTGGGTCAAAATAGAAATAAACAATAATATACTTATACGGATTTTCTGTAATTTACAGGCCTCCAAAATATAATTGGAAATCATTTGTGAATGAATTAGAAACTACTTTCGCTGATATCGTTCCCACATGTGATCATATTTTCTGTGTAGGGGATTTTAATATTGACTTACTAAACTATGATTCAAGTGACACCCGTGAAATCTTAACTGTTTTTGAGGGATTGGGTCTTATCCATCTTGTTAAGCAGCCTACGAGATTCGCAAATCATACTGCAACTTTATTAGATTATATACTCACTTCAGATGTTGATATGGTTCACTGTGTGAATGTTATTAGTGTTAAAAATATTGCTGATCATAAACTAACATTTTTTAATATACATGTTAAAACAACTAACAGCAATAAAAGTAAATTTATTATCACTAGGGACTTCAAACACCTAAATTATGATAGGTTTAACGCAGATTTACAGTCTATTCCATGGAGGAATATTTTTGATTTGAATGATTCAAATTCGAAAATTGAGTTCATAACAGAAAACATTAGAGAATTACTTAATATACATGCTCCTTTACGATCATTTAGAATTACTAAAAAATATGCTCCATGGTTAACAGCTTCATTACGGTTAATGATTAAGGATAGAGATCGAGCATTCAGTAAATATAAACAAACTAAATCTAAATCTGATTGGTTAGTTTACAAAACTCTAAGAAATGCCACAAATGTTGCAACAAATGTTGTAAAAAAGAGAAAAAAATATTCATCCAGTCAAAATTTAATGTAACTACACCTAAACAGGTGTGGAATACTGCTAAATCATTAGATTTAATTTCCAATAGAAAAGATATCCCCTTCACTGAATAAGCATTTCCTTTCATGTGTACCGAATATTCAACCCGATTGTGAAGTTTTATCGCTTTATAAGGATAGTAATTTGGGTATTCCACGATCGTTTACTTTTGAAACTGTTACGGAAAAATATATCTTAGACATTATTGTTGAATTGAAGAGTAAAGCAACTGGATTGGATGATATTAATAAATTATCCCTTCATCTTTGCATTCCATTTATTTTACCTTTCCTAACCCATGTGATTAATTTTTGTTTGAACAATTCAGTATTTCCTGCAGCTTGGAAAAAAGCTAGAGTTATCCCCTTACCCAAAGTTTCGAATCCATCGTCCCTTAATGACTTGAGGCCTATCAGTATTCTTCCTACCATGTCAAAATTTTTTGAAAAAGTAATACAATTACAAATGAATATGTTTATAGAAAAGTTTAAGTTAATTCCAGATAATCAGTCAGGTTTTAAAAAAGAGCACAGTTGCTGTACAGCGTTACTATCAATAATTGATGACATTCATTCATCTAGTGATGAAGGTAAACTTACTATGCTGGTACTGTTAGACTACACTAAAGCGTTTGATACCATTAACCACGAACTCTTCACAGCATTACTACGATATTACAATTTTTCAAATGATGCTGTTCTATTACTTCAAGACTATATCAGTCATCGAGTACAAGCAGTAGAATATGGTGGAAAATTGTCTTCTTTTTTATATAATTCCAAGGTACAAGGCTCAATTTTGGTCCCTCTATTTTTCAGTCTATATATTTCTAATTTTCCCAAAATTTTCTTATCCTGTAGACAACATTTCTATGCCGACGATACACAAGTTTATCTGTCTTTTTATCCAGAAGAGGTTGACCAGGCTATGGCAGCAATTAATTATGATCTTAGTAATTTGAATAAAGCTTCTGTAGACCAGTGCCTAGCTCTCAACTCTATTAAGTCAACGGCAATTTTATTTGGGAAAAAAATTGAACGAGTAAAGGTATCCTCTAAATTGTTGAATTCAAGTATTTCAATTGACATGCAGCATATCAAAATAGAGGAACAGGTTAGGGATCTGGGCATAATTTTAGACCTTTATTATTATTATTATATAACAATTCTTCAAAACAACATAATTACAAATTAGTACTTCGTATTTCCTTCTCTTGCTCTAACGTTAGCCTGCTCCCTCCTAGACATGCTCTGTAGAAGATTTTTAATTGGTTTTTGTGGAATTCAACATTCTTTATGTCTTAATTCAGCAATTGAATCAGTCGTTGCAATTTTTCGTTTTAGAAGGTCCCATATAATATGTCACTCAATTCCGACATACTCAAGGTACTGGACCAACCATTGCATGGTCGCGGGCATGAGCAATAAAAAACACAAAATCTGTCCAAGAAAAAATTAAATGAAATATGCAATATTTTTGTCTGTGAGTGTATTTGAAGAGAAATTAAGGAAGTTTTTAATCGAGAGTGCATTTTACTCAATTGGGGAATTTTGGGATGCCATACCAGAAGTAAACAATGTAAATTGATATGTTTAGAAATTTTGTAGTGTAATTTCATTTTTTATCCAATTAATTTTTTTATGGCCAGTCTGTAGGCTTTTATAATATTATTAGTGATGGTATTAATTGTAAAAATACAATGAATGATGAGTAAACAACAAAAACCGATAATTTGCATCCTTTTTTAAACAATAATTTTGAAAATCCCTGTGGTACAAGTATTTTCTATGGCTTATCTCTAAGGTCTTCCACTGGATGAGCCTTCCAGATAAAAACTTACCTAATTGTGTATACTGATTTTGACTTTTAATTCACAAGGTGTTTCTTCATTACTCTTCATGTTATCCTTGTTGCCGATAACTTTATTGTCCTTTGCCATACGCTTTAACCGTTTAAATTAATACAACATATTTTTTAGGCATTGGCAAGAATTAGGATTCTTAATTATCTACATTACTGGAAGACCCGATATGCAACATAGAAGAGTGGTGTCTTGGTTATCTCAACATAATTTTCCCCATGGCTTAATATCATTTGCAGATGGACTATCCACGGATCCTCTCGGTCACAAAGCCGCCTATTTAAACAACTTGGTCGAGGTAAGTTGTTCTAACCTGCAAGCATACTTTCAGGGACTTGGAAAAACGACATTTTTCTCAAAAAACGCGACTTTCAAAACTACAGAACTTTTTGTAAAAAAAAATCTGCTAATTCGGCATTGAGAAATTATACTACTATGTTTGGTGTCCCTAACACTGTTTTCTAAAAAAAAAAGAAGAATGAAAATCGGAAAAATCAGTATTTCGCATTTTACTCAACAATTTTGAACTTATGTGATAAACTTGTTCATAAAAAAGTTGTAAATTTTCAAATTATCTACAACTCTTGCATTCAACTTTTTCGTTGAAAAACAGTATTTACGCCGCAAATTGTAAAAAACCATTTCTCACCCCCTTCAACCCCCCCTTCCTCGACTGCATACTTTCAGATGTTGAATTTTTTTTCTGCATTAGTTATGTATTTTCCTACCCTCTCCAACTTAGGAATTTTCTGTAAAAAAGGTGAAGTTTATCGAAAATCAATTGCAGAAGCGACACGTGTGTTCCGACTTCTTCCTTTAATTTGGCATATGTTCATCGCTTCTGTAATTGATTTTGGAAGAACTTTAATCAGCTTGACAACTGTTTCACATTAGTGTCCTTATCGAAATTGTTGTTTTCGATTTGAGGCTGTAAATACCCACTCCGGTTTCCATCCGTATACTCGTATATGGTCTATACGTAAAGTACGACCAGAAATATAAGAAGGTCATATCACCAGCGGTGATTCTACGCAGAGTTGTACCTGCCCTAGCCATTAAATTTTGTTTTATGATGATGATATTGGGTTAAGATAATTATTAAGAAAAATCGCTTGATTATAATTGAGAATTGTTTATGTATATATGATTATATATTAGATATATGATATATAATACAAAAACATTTATAAACATCACGATAATGAATGCGATTATAGTTCAGAAAGTTTATAATATTTTTTGCGCGATCGATCTTTTTTGTTTATTTACAGCCTCGGTTGTCATGACGGTAGGTTGTGTTTACTGGTTTCTAAGTCCAACACGTCGGTAAGTGATTTACTTACAGTTCAGACGTCGGTAAGTAAATTACTTACCGATGTCTTAGCCCTACATACATTTAAGTGGTCCTAAATAATATATTACTTCATTCATTACACAAAAGGAACAAAAAAAATAAGAAGATTTATATTTTTTTAATGAACAGAACAATATAAAAAGTAATAAATTAGCATAAAAACAATTTCACAGAAAGGACAAAAAAATCAAAAACATTAATTTGAAACATTAAAATTGAATGTACAATTGGTACATTAGCTAATTTTAATACCGCTTGTACCTGCCATGTTGGTATCGAGGGTATTCATATTCCTATTACTCAGCGTAACTGAAGGAGAAACTCACGAGGCACCGTCGTCTAAAATTTTATAAATGTCATTTTTCACTTTTCGTTCATTTCGAAGAAATTTAAATTATTTTATTTGAAATTTATTTCAATACGATCGCGCAAAAAATGGTATAAGCATCTCGAACGTTAAGGGTTTTACCGGTCTCCAGCAAAATTGGAGGCTTCGCTACGCTCAGCCTCCAAACATTGCTGTCGACCGGTAAACAACCCTTACCATTCTTAATACTTAATATACTATAAGTTGTTTAGAATTTAAATATAAATTTAATATACACACTCGTGAAGTTGCTGTTTCTTGCATATAAGTTAAAGGTATTTATCAACAAAATTACTCGCGAATATCAATTTCACTATAGTCATCCAAATTGATAATGAACTTTTCTTTGGGAATTTTTTCTATATCCATATACGACTTTTCCACCCTTTTGATATGGGAAACACACTTGGCCCAGCTGCTATAAGGAATGTTGCAGTTTCTGTTTTAATAACTTAAGGTTGGTTAAGTATTATGTCTGCTGACTTAAGCTGATGCCATATACAGGGTGTCCCAGACTTATTTGTCCAGGCTATATCTCTTAAACGAATTGAGATTTTCGAACGGGACAAAAACTGATCTATTCCATTTCTAATACACTCTAATATGGCGTAGAAAAAATCATCTCCTAAATATTCATCCCCTAGTTACAACCCCTAACTTTAAATTTTTTAATAGCACCCTGATGTATATTTTTTTATAATTTTGGATGTGGTCTTCCATCGTCTATTCAAGATATTTTTCAAAAATAAAATGGGTTCGTAAGTAATCAAGAAACAAGCAACAAGATGGAGCTCCTCCACTCAATGCGAGAATCGTTAGCGACCACCTACAAAACAGTTTCGATAACCACTAGATAGTAAACAACTCTCCAGAAATTATGTGGGCGGCACGTTCACCTGATTTGTCAACTCTTGACTCTTTATTTTGGGCAGGGGGTTACGTTTCTAAGGGGGGTATTGTAGTACTATCTTTTGCTCAAATTTATTTGAATAGTCCTTAATACAGACTTTATTATTTCTGTCCATTGTTTACAAAGTGGAATTATTTGTTGTATGACATTGACAATTGGCCGTGACAGTCGTGTCTTGGATAAAAACGTTCGTTTGTCATGCCGTGGCTTTCATTGAGGGAAGTGTAGCAATTTATGACTTGATCTGTGCGGAACACGCTCGGTGTAGTGAGCAGTGTAGCTCGGATGTATGTTTCGGGTAGGTTTCTCTATGGTAGTATTCTGTACTGAAGATGAGGAAGTGTAAGTCACTTTTTTTCCGATGTGTGCTTTCCACTAGATGGCTTGGTTTCCAAAAGTGCATCGAACGAGAATCTGAATTTTGTTAATGACTGGGAAGTCATCCCCTGCTGGGTTTCATAGGTTCTTGTTCTGAATTAGTTGTGGAATATACGGTATAGTATTTTGTTCTACAGGAGTTCGTATTGTTGGAGAATTCCGTCCTGTTCTGGAAGCCGTTTTCACAAACCCTTATAGGGGATATATTGCACTCAAACGATTAAAAGCGCCAACGTTGAAGTTTTGGCAATGGAGGTGTGCCACATGTTGTTAATGTTGGTTCATTATTCGTTGGTTGCCATCCAGTAAGAGGAAGATTTTGAGTACTGGACCCTTTTTGGAAAAGGGTTCACCTGGCCAGGGCCAGTGATAAAAGATATTGTTTATCAATGAAAACCGCGAAATGTAGACGAATTAAAAGAAAACATAAGACAAGCATGTCGCCAAATTACTCCTGCAATGATTCAAGCCATGTAATCTTTATTACATCTATCTTTATTGTTCCTTTAAGCTTTAAGGCTTTCTTGATTAATTTAACAAAAATAAAAAATAAACTGATATTTTCTTGATTACTTATGAACCCATTTTATTTTTGAAAAATTTCTTGAATAGACGATGGAAGACCACATCCAAAATTATAAAAAAATGTACAGGGTGCTATTAAAAAATTTAAAGTTAGGGGTTGTAACTAATGGATGAATATTTAGTGGATGATCTTTTCTACGCCATATTAAAGTATATTAGAAATGGAATAGATCAGTTTTTGTCCCATTCGAAAATCTCTATTCGTTTAAGAGGTATAGCCTGGATAAATTAGTCTGGGACACCCTGTATGTTCAATTGTGTTAAACATACAGTGATAAGGAGGAAGTCTGTGCACCGCATGTCCCAAGATTTCAGCCAATGAGTCACAAAAATATTTCTTCTATTTTCGGTTCCTGCGTGAATTATCTTAATGCGTTTTCCTTTATTAGAAGGCGCATTAGTTTCGCACGAGTCAGCTGAGTCTACCCAACTTTTGTTTGGAATATCGTGTGTATCGAACCAAGTTTCATCCAAATACACTAGGGGAGGGTAGTACTAAGTGAGACGAAATTAACATTTTTTACTCTAATTTATTTATTTTTCTATACATCCGTTTTCTTTTCATTTTATAATATAATCTCTCCGCTTTCTAAATTATACACAAAGAAGAAATTATCCACAAAAATAAGCAAAATAAAATATATTTTTCTTAAGTGCGATCTTGTCTCATTTAGTACCTGAAAGTGTACCAAGTGAGACTAACAAAAGTACCAACTGAGACATACAATATTATATACCTTCAGTATTAAATTAGAAAAATCAAATAATTTTTTTAGCGAATATTAACCGAGCTGAAGTTAATTCTGAATTTGTACAATTTAGACTGTCGCTTTGTAGTGCCTGGAACAGGATCTGGAAGTACCATTGCTATATCATTCAACGCAACAAAAGATGTATCGGGTGTATCTGGAAACACAAAGCAGTTCGAAAATTTAAGGCTCTTACGAAGAAAAGACACTTCGAACTCATCTTTAGACACTCCTGTAACTTTTGAGACATAATAAATTTGTTTTGGGAACCTAATTAAAACAAATTTGTCCACTGATACATCTGCCTTGGCCACAACGGTATCTTTAGTTTCATCATCGGGTACCCAGTCTTCAGTTTCAGAAAACGTTTCATATTCGGAATCTTCAGAGGTATCAGTGTCTGTCGAATCCCGTTTCTTTGCCTTCTTAATCTTTTGACGCGGTTTCTTAGGTCCCCCCTTCTGTAACTCGCTTATATTTCGCTTAACTTTTTTAGTTAATTCTTTTGATTTTTCCTTTTCTATCAGTTTATCCTTCCCAGGCGTTTCCGTTATTATTTTACTTCTTCCCTTTTCTTTTCCCTTTCTAATTTGTTTTCTGGGTAATGCTTTGGGAAATCCTCGAATATCTTCGGGTGAAATAAAGCTAGTTTGAGCTATTTGTGTATTTTTTGGAGGTGTTTTTTCAGCAGGAGGAACATTTTTGTTGTGTATTTTTACTTCTTCCTCTGATGGACCAGGTTGATTTTCTTTATTTTCAGTTTCTTGATCATTAGAATATGGTCGGTCAGTTACAAACGAAGTTAAGAAGTCGGCGTCCTTAAACACATCTGGGTCAAACGGGTGAATTCCTGATTTTCTGAATCCCGCGACTATATTACTAGGCGTGAAAGATTTTTGGAGTGCTTCTGAAATTCGTCCTGCTGAATCGTATATGGTCATAGGAACTCCAGGATGTTGAAGCATATACTTGTCGCATGCAGCATTATAATATGCTTTAAAAGGTCCGTAAATGGAAATATCTAAAGGTTGTAATTTGTTACTACAATGAGGAGGAATCGTCAAAATTTGAACACCTGCTTGTCGAGCTCTTTCTACCACCTTTAGAGAAATGTGACTTTCATGGTTATCATATATAAGAAGGGTAGCGTTTTCTTTGGATGAATTGCTATGAGCAATAAAATGATTTAAAATATCCAAGAAAATTTCTGAATTCATCCATCCACTTGGTTTTGCAAAACCTAAAGCACCTGTTGGACCATCTTTTAGCATATGATTTTAAAAGTTTTTCCTGGGAAATATAAGTACCGGCGGTAAAAATGTTCCAGATGCCGAAATTATTCCACACATTGTGACTGTTTCCCCCCGTTCACCACTTGTAGATTGATTAACCTGTTTTACTCCTTTTGGAGCAACAATTTGTTTTGGACTTTGAACTGTTTGGGTGCCAGTTTCATCTAAATTGTAAATGCGGGAACCGTCTGCCAAACTAGGGTATTTCTTCAAAATCTTGGCCAAATTATCAAAAAATATTTTAACATTGTGTACGTTAAACGAGGTTAGACCTGATAAGCTACATGCTTCTGGTTTCCGAATGGAAATCTCATTATTTCTTTTCATGAACGCCCTACACCAATCTTCACCAGCCATTTTGATGTTTTCCCAGGACACAGGGATATCAAAATTATTTTTAATCGCAAGCTCATAAGCTAGCATTCTTGTAGCCTCTACTGTCAATCCGTAAGCCATTTTAATGCAAGTTATAAGATAATCAGCAAGTAGTTTTTCTTGTTCAGGTTTAAATACTTATCTATGCCGATAATTTGGTTCCATTATCGCATCAGGCTTATCTTTCTTTTTTTTACATACCTCGCTAACGTTTGAAATTTTATATTACAGCGGTCAGCTGCAACTCTCAGCGATACATTTTCATTGCAGACTAAATTAACTGCATGTTCCATGGTTTCAGCACTTGTATTGCCAATTTTTCTTTGCTTAGGTTTCCGCGGCATCTGTAAAAAATGTACCGATCTCTTAAGAAATTATAAATTTAGTACTAAAGTGAGAATTATTATTTAGTGATATTTGCGTAATTATATTATGGTACTAACTGAGACAGTCTCACTTAGTACCAGATATATTGTCTCACTTAGTACATTCTGATGCCACAACACGAACGCCCTCAAAAAGAATATCTTTGTTAATATCAATGTCTCTGATCATACAGAAAGTAAGGTTAGTAACCAAATATTACAAATATCACATCACATTCACAAAATTCTATGAAACAAATGTTATACAGTATAATACATCGATATAAGAAAGTAACTAACTTACCTTAAAATTAGTTTTTGGATAAAAATACTGTAAAAATCATCTAAAACAATCTATAAAGTCACAGAACGTTTTGCTTTATGAATGTCAACAACTCACTGACAGTAAACGTAATTTGGAGGGAAATTTAAATAGTTATTCTGATTGTCTCACTTGGTACGCCGTCTCACTTAGTAGCACCCTCCCCTACTGTTCTACCATATTCGTTCATTGCCAATAAATATTCAAATCTCCACTTCTTGAGGCGCAAGATTCCATTATGATTTTTCTGTTACTAGTGAGTTTTTTAAATTTAAATCTGTTTTGTAAAAGAGACTTCCATAAAGTCTCTTTGCAACACTGTATACCAGTTTCATTATTTTTAAGCCGTTGCCAAAAATAATGGAGAGCCTATTATTATTAAAATGCCAAACTATTTTATGAGAGATTTTAATCCGGACCCGGGAATCTTTTAAGGGACACACTTTTATTGCTTATCTATATTTCGAACAATAGGTAATAATGAGGGTCGTCGGCATATATTGATGTATGACCTTCTTAGATCTCTGGTCGTACTGTACAACGTATATTAATTAGTGATAAATATTTTTTTAGAACCATGGTGTGCTTATTCATGCAGCTTACGGTAGCGCAAAAGACATAAGCGTGTACACTTCGGTTGGGATAAAACAAAAGCAGATTTTTATAATTGGAAAAGCTACTAAAAAGCAACAATCTCAAGCAACTATTTTAACAGATGGCTATGCAGCACATTTAACAATGTTAATGTCGTACGGCGGATCACGTCCTGCTCAAGGTAATGCCAGAATGGTTATACCTAGGGGACATTTCGGTCTTCCAGGGCAAAGTTTTTCCAGAAGAAGAAGGTAAATTTTTGTTATTTTTTTTAGTTTTTCGACATTTGCAGTATCTAGAAAAAAGTGTATTAATTTTCATTTATTGATATGTCCCTACTAGTAAAAACATTTATTTCATAATATTCACGTGCATATATTGTTACGTTTAGCTTTTTCTAGAGTCGTCAACCATATAACATTTAACAGGAAATTATCTGTATTAACTTACCTTTTTCAAGCGCTCTATATTTTTGTATTATGTCTAAACAAAGTCAGAATTTCAAGTAATTAAGAGAAAGAACATTCCGTCTTTCTTAATTTTTTTTATAAAATAGCTATTTAAATGTTTAAAGTCTATTTTATTGGCATAGTTCGTGGGATGTGGAGTTTTTATTTTCCTTCACTTCACTTTGGATGGCCACTTGACTTCTGTGTTGTCACAAATGATCCCAAAAATTTAAAGTTGCTGGTTGGGATGTTCACTTGCTCTTTTGCTCAGTCTTTAGCTTAGCTCCTTCATTACAAATGCTTATACATTTTTTCCAATCAGTTTTATAAACGCAAAGCCAATGGCCTCCATAGAAATACTTTACAGTGACATGAATATGATATTAGTGAATACTAAGTAAAAGTCATTTACCAGTGTCTCGGAAAGCTACCGCAGTAGACATGAGATATTATTTTTTGGGGTGAACATCCACTGAGACTGAGAGATCCATTGTGTCCCTCAGTTCCTGATGACAGTCTCAGCCATCTACACCTCAGCCCCTTAAGATTTTTGTGTCCTTCTGGTTTAGTTTCACCATCCGTAACTCTAGTCACCTGTACCAGTATGTATAGGTTCTTCACTGGTTGGCTGTTGTATTCTTCGAAAGTTAGTCCGAATATTACCTGACCGTTGCGGACTAATGCCCCGCATTCTGGTAGTATATGTTTGGCGTTTGTCCCTAGACTAGATCAGTAGTTCCTTGGAATTCTTGGATATCCGCAGGCTTCAGTTTAGGCAAGTAATCCTTTCAGGGGTTTTGCCATAGGATTTTATAGTAACGCAGGTATGTGAATGGAGGTTTCTTCTTCCATTTCACCAAATCAACATTTTTCTTGCTCCACTAGTTTGAACCCATTCAGCTGCAATGTCCTGTTAGGACTCCTGTCAAAACTCTTAGTGGAATCTTCCTGTGGTTTAGGCATTTCTTTGTTCTCGCCTGGTTGTAGTTTCTCTCTATTTTTTTATGGTTTCCCATTTCTTCCAATACTACATTGGTGCTGATACCGCAAAAGGGTTTTTCAGCCCTTCTCTTTGCTACTTCATCTGCTGTTTAAATTCCGTCTATTCCAGTCAGTCCTGGGACTCACAGTAGGGTTCTTGCCTTGTTGCCATCTATATTATTTATCAATATTGAACTGGGCAGACTTTCCTGACGTGAATTTCCGCTTGAAAGATGTTTGGGTTTTTTCTCAAACTTTCAGACTGTTTGGTTCTTGGCCCTACACTCATATCCCAGCCCCTTCTATTTCTTTAGAACCATTGTATATTACTGAATGTAATTCTTTCCAAGTCTGGTAATGGAGTTGGGTTCCCATTCCTTCCCATTCTGTATTGAATATCTTCAAAAAATTACACATCACTGTCCCAAGGATCTGATTTCTAAGAAGCGAGGAGGTGGTTTTATTTGATGATTCCGTCTCTACTTAATGTATATCTTGTTCTTTCTGCAACAATTTCCACCATTATGTAGTGGCGTGAAGGTAAGAACCACTTTCATAACCGCTGTTAGGTATGTTTTCATTACTCTCGTAATGCATATACAGACTAGTCTTTGAATTCTGCACAAATGATGTTCGGTCCACCCCAGAATCCTTGGATTACAACCCTAATTTTCCCAGCCAGGTTTCTGTACACCAGTAGAGCCATTTTTGCTTCACGTGTTTTCTCCTCATAGCTTTTGTTCTACAGGAGTTCCCTATCTAGAGCAAGACCTAGATACTTAACTTCTTGTCTCCATTCAACCACACTTTCACGACAATAATACTATTAAAAAACAATCGAAAGGAAGAACGTCAAGTATCAGCGTTGATGACAGCAACCATTCTATTGGTTACCGAAGTAACATAGCTGGCGACACTACATTGATCGTGGTTAGTATCGTTTTACGACATTGTATTGATGGTGTCGGATGTGTCGTTGCTGACGGCCGGAGAACCATAGGACCTGCTCCAGTCGCCAAATGGGTGTTTCAGCCCCTCTAGCTGCTATTTAATTTCCATATATTCCAGTGTGTCCTGGAATCCACAGTAAGGTGCATTTCACGTTATAGATCACGCAGCATTTTTTAAGAATAAACAAATTTTTTCTCCGATTGACATTAAACGTCAGTTTTAGTGACATTTATCGATTATAGAAGTAACAACTTTTACTGCCTAGGCAGTAAAAATGATTTTTAATGCCTAGGCATTAAACAAATCATTTTTTCTTCTTTTTTTTTAAATCTCCCAGACTTTACATAGAAACGGCAATGATAATGTGATTTAAGCAGGACAATGGAATCAAACAATCACTTCCACGTCACACATACATAGGATAACTTCGCATTTTGCTTTTTCCTTCGTTTTCGCGTCTTCGAAATCATAAAACGAAATTCGGTCATGAAATATTTGTCTCGTATTAAGACTTTCCTGTTAAATGTCGTATTTCAGTCATCAAATCAGTAGGATATTTTAAACAGTCAACGGTAAAATAATTCAATTTCTTAGATACTGAACGTTTGTAAATATGCTTATTTTATAAATTTTAGAATTAACCAAACTAGTATAGGTTTTTAAAGTTTACAAAATCATTTTTAAAAACTACACTCATAAAAAATGTCAGTACCTGATTAATTCTTGAAAATGTATTTATGTTAAAAAATGATTTTAAAAACGTTGCATTTACAGGTTGGTAGAAAATTTCGTGCAATTCAATGAACAATAAATGTTTATAATTCTAAAAATGTTTTTAATATATAAACACCTAAGTGAATAATAGCCATAATATGCGAATAGAATACTATATTTGTCCACTACTCATAATTGCCTGTTTATAAATGAATTTATTTTTTTCTGTTTTCTCCAATTTAGGAAGGGATTATAGGCTTTCATATATAATTTTTTCGACTTTTCTGTCAATGAATTTAAGAATACTATTTATTATGCTTCTCTAATTTTTGGAGGGGTAACATTCATTTCAGAGTCTGATTCGCTTTCCATATTATATTTTCTAGTAATTTCAATTTGAATTCAGTATAATAATTAAAACTCTTGCAATTAGCTATAAATTATTTAAAACGTTACTTTTCTTAGTTTTGACGTACAACATACGCTCTATATATAACAGTTTGGTTGATAAATTATTAGGTTTGTTCGTATTGCAATCACAAACGGTTGGAAACTGGACGACTCACGCGCAGTGAATAAAAACCTTTTACAGAGAGTTTCTGCTCGTGAGTCGTCCAGTTTTCTGGCTGCGAAAATGAAGAATTGTATGCATAGGGGGTTCGAATCCTGGACGCGGTGATACTTTTTATTTGTTATATTGTAACATTTGTATATAAACAGCCTTCAATATAGTCCTATTTATCCGCGTCATGTGACCTGTTCATTATCGAAACCTCTATTATTCACTAGTGAATAATGAACGTCATTATACTTGAAGAAGCACACGTAAAATGTAAACATTATCAAATAATCGTGGAAAAAAACTTTTGTCCACGTACATTATTCACCAGTGAATAATAGGTGTGGATAATGAACAGGTCACGTGGCACCGATAAATAGTACCTATATTGATGGTATTTATATACAAAATGTTACAATATAATATTTAAAAATTTTCGTCACCACCCGGATTCGAACCTTCTGCGTTCAATTCTTCATTTCACGAATTCAGACACCTATACAATCATGCTACGAAGACGTTTATAATAATTTATTAAGCTGTTGTATATAATATGGAGCATATAGATGTCAACGTCAAAACTAAGAAACTGACGTTTTAAATAATTTATAGCTGATTGCAAGAGTTGTAATTTATTAAACTGAATTTAAATTGAAATTACTAGAAAATATAATATGGAAAGCGAATCAGACACTGAAATGAATGTTACCCCGCCAAAAATTAGAGAAGCAGAATAAATAGTGTCCTTAAATTTATTGCCAGAAAAGTCGACATGAAAGCCTACAATCCCTTCCTAAATTGGAGGGAAGAGAAAAAAATTAATTAATTTATAAACAGGTAATTAATAGTGGTGTACAAAATATCGCATTCTACTCGCATATAATAGCTAATATTCACTTAGGTGTTTATGTCACTCGCCTGCGGCTCGCACCTTCGTGAATAATAGCTATCATTATATGCTTGTTGAATAATATACTATTATTCCATACATAAGGTTAATGAGATTCCGGAAGTCAACGGTTGCTGTGGCCTCTTCATTCGACAAAATGAGTGGGTTTAGCCATTATACTAATCGAATGAACATATATTGATACAAAAAAAAGAAAATTGTAAACAAGGCGAATAAAACTAAATGCAGTGGTGTTGCGGGGGGATTGGGAAGGGGTAAAACATGGTATTAATCGAACTTTGATAAAAGTTGACGTCACAGAGAAAAGTATCCAATAGAAAAGTTATAATCATTGAAAAATATACAACATTTTATCACTAATTTTTTAACATAACCTCAAAATATCCTATAAAAACGCGAAAAAAATCCATCCAGTTGTAAAATATTCTTTCTAAAGGAGTAGGTTGCAAAACATGTACCATGTCTTCATAAAATACTTTTTTACAAAGATTTTAATAACTGAACAATTTTCAATTTTCTTCATTGTTTAAAACCCTCTGACATGTCAACTTAAAATTGCTTGTTAAAAAATAATGAGTTGCCAAACTGAAATTAAATCTTACCTATGTTACTATGAAAAATAAAACAGCTCGTGACCGATAGAAGACATTGCACGAACTTTTCAATCAAACCATATAAATTATGCATGTGGTGATAATGAATGTTTCAGCCATGATCCAGGTATATCTTCTCCTGCTCGCAACAGTGGCTTTCTCAAAAGAAAGGTTTACATTAGTCATGTCTAACTATGTCTCGCTAGTTTATTATGATGGTAATTATAACAGTACCCTTCCACAATCGTCACTGTAGAATTGCACAATTGAAGTTTTTTCAGTAGTGTCCAGAGTAGTGTGGCGCTTATTAAGTTACCAAATAAGACAATTCAATATATTATTTATGAATTAATACAAAATGGAGTATTCTTAATTTGTTTATGAAAATTCTGCGTTGATATATTGAATTCTCTTGAGGTATCTAAAAGAAATTCAAGTTAATTATAACTTGTTAATATAAAATTACATTTTTTTCACTGATTATCATTAAAAATTTTGTTTTTTGACAGTATTAGGTTGATTTTTTTGTTTCTTGAATGATTCTGCGAATATCAGTTGATTTGAATTCGAAAATAAATGTGCCACAAACCCATCTAACATTTTATCCTCTCTAATTTCAACTGCAATTGAGCGTTTTCTCCTATATACTCTAGAACCAAATATATTTTTGCTTAACTTAATAATATTCATTTAAATCAACATTCCACTCCTACTAAATACCTGGTGTTTCTCTAACTATCTTCATTTTCTCCTCATACAATGCGCCAACCCCGAATATATCGATATGGACCGAACAACTAACAGCGAGAAATGTACTGTTTCAAGTAGATGAACAAAACAATTTTTAGTATTAAATTCTCAAAAATCTTAGCGCTGCTGATGCTGGAAATCTCTCCTGTTGATATTCTTATTTTGGATTGAAAGATTCGAATGGGATGTTGGCTTCAAACTAAGTGTATTGCCAAAATTGTGTCTTATTCATCTAGTCTGTTCAATGATCGAACATTTTTCCATGAAGACCGTAAAAAAATGCAAAACGAAGTTTTCACCTTTCTCGATGGCCGCTGTTTTCATAGCTAGATGATTTTTCTCCTCATCAATACCTGTGCAACTCGTTACATATAACATGGTACGTGTAGCCTCCGTTTTCTCGATTTTCTCGAATGACGACTGCATTTAATCTTTATCATTTCTAGATTACATACCCAGGTGGAAAGAGTTTCTTTTTGTGGAGAGCGAAGATTACAGCTGTTATAGCTCGACACAAAAGATAAACCCGGGTCGAAAGTAAAAATCATCAAAATTATTTTCCAACTTTAATCAAAAATTAGTTCTTCATATACAGGGAGTTTATAAATCAATGAAAATTAATTGCCTGTATATAATTATGATGGGTATTTCCTATGACAAAATCTGCTCAGTCCACCCTCTTCCGAGATATCACCCCTAAAAGGTGTTGAGTAAAATTGAGGTTTGTGATATTAACATATTATTTAAAATTCTGTTGCACTGATGAACTTTTCTTCTTGAAGTTTTTTCCTAGAACCAATAGAAATCACATGAATTTAATTCTGGAGATCGAGGAGGCAAGTGCTGCGGCCCACTTCGACCAATCAAACGGTTGGGATAAGTTGCATCTAAGTATGGTCTAGAAAAGTGACTAAAATGTATTGGAGCACCATCGTACATGAACCATTAGTTTTGTCTAATATTGAGTGGGATGTCCTCAAGTAGTTCAGGGAGATCTTTTTGGAGAAAACTGGTTTAACAAATTCCATTTAATGGCTGAGAGCTCTATAATATTATGCGGGTTTTGTCTGCCCATACGTGATTATTATGAAAATGTGCCTCATCTGTAAATAATATGCAATACAGGGTGTGGCGCGAAAAGTTTTTATTAAAAGTAATGGCGGATACAGTTATGTTGAAAATCTGAAATTACAAAGCTGTAGGTTTTGGATGATGCTGAGTTCAAATATAATGTTGTCCTGAATGTGGCACTTCCGGTTATACCGAAAGTAGATGTCAACTTTGTTATTTTGAATATAACCTAATATTTTTTATTTTATTTTCGAATTCTACATGAAATTTTAGATAAAATTTGTGCACAATGTCCTATACCAAAAATGAATTATTTTCGAAATATTTCGATTTTTTTCAAAATTTTGAAAAAATCCTAGTCCACATTGAATAACAATATCTCCATTAATAACGAGGCTAGTGACGTGAAATGGTCACCAATAAACAACAAGCGCTTGCCCGTTAACTCCATATGTCCAACGCATTGATATTTCTTACAGGGTGTTTTAAACTTAGCCGCCGACATGCACAGTTTAAATCATTTATAAGCTGCTTACTTTAAATAGAACACCCTGTATTTTATTAAATTTTCCGCTGTATTTTTTTAAGCCAATTTGTTTGATATCGGTATTCCCTATACTTAAATTCAACCACATTTGAGATATTTCATTATCTTAGTTGAAACATAATTGATACTTGTACAACCAACTCTATCATTTGATATTCAGAATCATTTATTTTCCATAGTGGAAGAATATAAAATATATTGAATAACTCCGTCACAAGCCTAAAATAAACATACAAAAGTTAGAAACATTTAGAAAGAAAAAGAATAATATGTAAAATTAGTTTTGATACACCCTGTATACTGAATAATTAAAGTCATACAATGACAAACAGTAAAACAGGAACACAAACTTTAAAATGAAAGATTAACAGAGTACCAACTAAGAGAGTGATGATTGTAAAATTGAAATAGAAATAAAATGACCACCACAATATAGAAAATTATAACCTAAAATTGAATTATAGATAAAATAAAAATAATCATATAACTTAACATAAATAAACTATCAATGTAATCAAAAATAGAAATAATAATTTAGTAACTAAAATCTTTCAAAGACAGTCATTGGTAGAAATAATTTTAAAATAAAATCTAAGAGAGTTTGTTGAAAAAACAAAGGAAAAAAATCAACAACCGGTTGAAAATTTTAAAAAGAAAGAAGAGATTTGTAAGTAAGAAACTAAAGTTGAAATTCATGCAAAAATATTCAAGAAGAAATAAAAAGTTGTAAATACAAAGTTAACTAAACTAATATGAAGTGATTATAACAATAAATAAGCAAGTGAAAGGTAATACTTGCCATAAACACTGAACACTGGTATAAGCCATATAATATACCAGTAGTGAACACTGGTAAAAAGTTGAAACCCATATCCGAGGCATATCATCAATAAAACACAAGTGAGAAGCAGAAAAATATTGAAATCGTTTATCCAGCACAGACAAACATTCCAAGTGGCCCAGAGTTTCGGTCCAGGGCCACCGAACATTGAAATTTTCTGTGACCTTCAAGAGAAGAAAAGAAATGTATACTTTTATTACGAAAGACAATCAGGTATCATTTATCTATATAATTTAATGTTGAATTTATTGATGTCTAAAATTTAAATTGTTCATATTCAAAAAATATTACATAAGATTATACTTACTGACAAAAATTTTCAAAAGAATCAAACAGGCATTGGCCATTATCGATTCCATTTATTATTCTAGAACGTGTCAAATGTCACTTCTTCGCGTTTAAAATCAATCATATTTTCTGTCGTTTTAAAGCCATAGATAAAAAAAATTCATCCATTTATTAAAACTCTGATAAGTATAATCTTAATTTTGTTGTGAATGAGAGCATGTATTTGATATTGAATGTGTTTGTTTTTGTTTCTATGATATATTTTACAATCAACACAGGCTGTCAACGTTGGAACTCTTTAAAGGCCAAAGGACAGAGTTGGCCTCACAAAATTTGATCTCACAAACAAAAATATAATTCCCTGAGATGGCTTAAATAAAATTACAAAATAATATTCAAATAATATAATAAAGAGACTCATAATAGAAAATTTCTTTCATTTGTAAAAAAAAGGAAGGTAAATAAATATTTTCATAATTTCCGACTGAGCTAGATTGATATAAATAAAGGTAAGTATTAAAACTAAAATAATAAAATAAATAAAATTAGATAACCATTGTCCTATAAATGTAGAATATCAAGTTAATTTATAATAAAGTATGGAATTGATATAGATCAACAATTCAAAACCATATCAATATATTGCAAGATTTATTAAAAATTGAATTTAGTCTACACCCAGCCTCCATCCTGAAATAATGATAAGTATACTTGTGAAAAAAGACATGATGGGAAGATTTGTAAGTTTAAGTGAACGTGGAAAAAAAATAGTGCGTGGAGTCCCTCAGCGCGGAAGAAGTGAAACTTCGTAATGTGGAAATGAAAATAGGAAGGGGTAGAAATTGATTTTTAGTGAAATCATATTGTTTCCTTAACATTGCTTACAATTCACAATTGATCGCATCTTTTAATTATCATTTTCGAGTGGAGAAATATCCAAATCTATAACATTTACAATGGGATTATGATAACTAAAGTAAGATACGAAATGTTTGAGTTCTATTTTTTCAATATTTCTTGCAAAAACTGCATCAATGGTAGTTAGTCTAGGAGGAATCAGCGCATGAGTACCGAAAACTATTCCACCTCAATTTTTTTACGCGATCCTCTTCAAATTGCCCTACTGATGATATAAATGCATGTTGCAAGTGGGCAACCCGGGGCCATATTGTTTAAACCGAAATTGTTTAAACAATTGCAAGGAATTGTTATTTTTCAACCGGACAAATTTTTTTTATATTCTTTATTGAAATACATATAAAAAATGTCTCATGACTTTTCGCGATAAGGTTAATATTTTTAGAGATATGAATTTTTAAAGTTTCGAAAAATCTCAAATTTGGGTTCTTTGACCCATGAAAAATATATTAAAAAAATAAATAAAATATAAATAATTTTTTTGTTAAATTCTTTATACAATGGTTAATAATATTCTTAATAGATATTTAAGAAAATTTCATTGTTTATACCTGTTTTTTTTAATTGTTAATTTCGCGTGTTCACATGTATGCATCGCTTACTTTTAAGTATCGCCGTCTCTCTCTGACTCATACGCTGCATCGGGCTCTCCGTGTCCTGAATCATTATTTATCATTTATCTTAAAAACTATCAACTTTATCAGAATTTTTGAAGATTGCAATCTTATCAATAATTAAATTGTTTTCAACAAATTTTTTTCTGAAATCAATTTTATAAAAGTTATTTAAGCATGAAGCGGAACATTACTTTTTTTATTGGTTTATATTACTTTTTTGTTATTATCATAGTAATTCATGCATTTTTATCAACAATATCAACATACGATGCAGCGTATGAGTCAGAGAGAGACGGCAATACTTAAAGGTAAGCGACGCATACTTATGAGCTTGCGAAATTAACAATTAAAAAACAGGTATCAACAATTACATTTTTTGAAATCTCAATTAAGAGTATTATTAACTATTGTATAAAGAATTTTAAAAAAATATTATTTATATTTTATTTATTTTCATAATATATTTTTCATGGGTGAAAGTACCCAAATTTGAGATTTTTCCTTGCAATTGTTTAAACAATTTCAGTTTAAACAATATGGCCCCGGGTTGCCCCCTGCCAACATGCATTTATATCATCAGTAGGGCAATTTGAAGAGGATCGCATAAAAAAATTGAGGTGGAATAGTTTTCGGTACTCATGCGCCGATTCCTCCTAGACTAAGTTCCCCCTTTGGTTGTTGGATCATTCCTACCGTTTATCATTTCCAATCCAAATTTGTCTTTAAGGAAGATGAATAATGTTTCAGCTTCAGGTAACGAGAAATTCACATTAAAATCTCCTGCAAGGATCACAGGCCGCTCACAATAATCAATTTCTTCACCAGTAACGTGGAGTGGAGTTTCACGCGCTGGTCTGTAACAGGTATACTACGCGCATGCGTTCGAGTGCCACGCATTCACTCTCGCTCTGTCTCTTTCTATTCCCCCTCCTCAGTAGCTTTGAACGTTTAACGCAACAGTGTTTTCATTCCCCCTCCATGGTAGCGTTAAACGTTTAACGCAACCTTGTTGGAAGTCGCATTAGAAGTATCACTTCAACAAGTGTTAATATCAGATTCTGTGAAATTTTCCAAACATAAAGAACTAAAAAGTGGTGAAATGTATTGGCGATGTTCGGATCGCTCCTGTAAGGCTAAAATGTATACTGTGGGCTTAGAAAATTTAATTATGCGTAGCGAAATCGACCATACCAATGAAAAAATATTAAAAAGATAAACAGGCAGATTATTAGTGCTAGTGTTAAACGGAAAGCGACCAATGACATATGTGAGAAGTCTTCTAAAATAATATATTCAGCTTTAAAAGAAAATACTGACCAATTAGATACGATAACTCTCAAAGACATTTATTGCATACGCAACAATCTATATAACGGACGAAAAACTTTACTATCTTTACCAAAAAATAGAGCAGATGTTATTGAATGTATAAAAACAACACTTAATTATTTCAACATTAGTGAAGGGTAGGCCATGGCTGTCAAAGCCTTGATAGTTAGAACGTTAATTGTTTATGTTGTTTTGACAGTTTTCTTCAACAATTTGTATTTCATAGTACATAATGGCTAATGATGATTTTTTAAATCGTATTATTATTTACGGCGAGTGTAATAGAATTGTTAAACGGAATTGCCGTATTTTTGCAGAAAGATATCCAAATCGACCAAATGCAACTGGTGATATTGTAAGATGATTGCTTAAAAACTGCCGTCAGTTTGGTCAATTTAAGACAAAAATTAATCAAAATAATCCACTAGTGGACAGTGACATAAACGAAATTATTGTTTTGGGTTATTTTACGGCCTGAGTTGGACATATGGAGTTAACGGGCAAGCATTTGTTGTTTATTGGTGACAATTTCACGTCACTAGCTTCGTTATTAATGGAGATATCGTTATTCAATGAGGACATTTTTAAAAATTTCGAAAATACTCCATTTTTTGTGCACAAATTTATCTAAAATTGCATGTAGAATTCGAAAATAAAATAAAAAATATTAAGTTCTATTTAAAATAACAAAGTTGACGTCCACTTCCGGTATATCCGGAAGTGCCACATTCAGGACAACAATATATTTTGTAACGAGTTATTTTTTTCTCTGCTTTTAATTTTTTTATTTTTTTTATTATTCCGTAATATATTTTATTTTAACACTAGGGTGTATATAACTCGTTACTTTACAACCCTTTCGACTACCGCAGTGATTTATTTTTTTTTTGCTATTACCGTTGTATATTTTAGTATAAGTCCGAGTTACGCAAATCCAACTTCTACCATACACAATTTATTCATTTCCGATATTTAAATTTTTCAACTGAAAGGACGCCCGGTATATACAACATTTTAATTTAATCGAGAGCCGTCTAGTATACTTACAAGTTTTTGTCGAAACTAGATAGATTTCACGTTTTAATTCCCACACCGAAGAATGTAACTAAAATTTTGGATATAAATTCGGAAACAATTCATTTTTGGCCTCTTCTTATTCGCGCTCTGAACTTCATTCCGTCTGGCTTCTTATTTGCTCTCGAAAAGAATCAGTTCCTTTTTCGGCTCTAAGCATTCTCCGTTAAACGTTCTTCCGAAAAACCGAAAAACCGTAGTGCGAAAATTTTGTGTATTCCGTCTTCCGATTGTGTGTGGGCTGTATTTATTAAGGTAAATAAATTTTAACAAATAAACTGTGTATTCGAAACTTTCCGTATCGCCGCTTATTATTAAATTGTTGAATGTATTTTTTTTGAAAATTTTCCGACCGGCTATTTTTTTCTTTTGTTGTTGAACTGAAATTCGTTTTTTTATTTTGTTTCTCTTATCTGAAAATAAAGATTTGTCAACCGTAATTTGATTTCGAATTTTTATTTACTGCGTTTATTATATATTAATTAACTGATATGAATTATTAGTGGATTCTCGAATTATTTTATGCTTTTGGTTGTCAGTAGTTTTAAATTAAATTGATATCCAAGTGGATTAGGTATAATAGTTTAAAGTTTATGCTAGTACGAATATTTTTACTCTGTGTGTCGATAGTTGGGTACCGTTTAACTCGTGGGAAAATTTTTTTTTTTTAATTGTTACCGGCTTTAGTTAGATTCAAGGGTTAATCAGACTTGGAAGAGGAGAGCCACAATTTGTTTGATTTCCCGGCAGATCTAATTCGTTCTTAAATTTTATTTTTTTCGGAATAATAATTACCGGCTTAGTAGATTCAAGGGTTAATCAGACTTGGAAGAGGCTTAGCCACAATTTGTTTGATTTCCCGGCAGATCTAACTCGTTCTTAAATTTTATTTTTTTTTGGAATAATAGTTACCGGCTTTAGTAGATTCAAGGGTTAATCAGACTTGGAAGAGGCTTAGCCACAATTTGTTTGATTTCCCGGCAGATCTAACTCGTTCTTAAATTTTTTTTTTTTTTGAATAATAGTTACCGGCTTTAGTAGATTCAAGGGTTAATCAGACTTGGAAGAGGCTTAGCCACAATTTGTTTGATTTCCCGGCAGATCTAAATCGTTCTTTTCCCGTTTCGTAGAATCATTATTTATATTTTTTTTTCCTTATTGTCGGAATAATAGTTGCCGGTTTCATTTGGACTCAAGGGTTAATCAGACTTGGAAGAGGCTTAGCCACAATTTGTCTGATTACCCGGCAGATCTAAATCGTGCCTTAGGGACCCCTTACAACCCGGTAGATTTGAACCGTATTTGATAACCTGACCGTTAAGTCCGTTAAAATCCCAGATATAGGTAATACATACCTCAATTTATTTTCCCTGTTAATTTGTTTGTCACTAAAGAATTATTCGTAAAATAGACCACAGAGTATTAATAGATTAAAGTTTTGAATTTCTATTATTTTCATTTTTAACCGCAATTTATTGATTGGAGAACCAAGATTTGGCTTTTCCGGATTTTCACTAGTTAGTTAAATTTAATTCAACCAGACCCCTGGAATTTTCCGTAACCTCCATCTGAGCCTATCTGGAACTCTTGATGCTAAGGGTCAAGGGGCCGTGGAGCAAACCACGTTAATAATCTGGCGCCCGAGATTTAAAAACCCGAATTTTGCATCAAGGGTGTCCATAGTGACGTGTTCTTGTGGCAGGAGCCACGTGTAAGAAGGGAGGCACGTTACAATTTGAACTCAGCGTCATCTAAAACCTACAGCTTCGTAATTTCAGATTTTTAACATAATTGTATCCGCCATTGCTTTTAATCAAAACTTTTCGCACCTGTATAAAATTTTCAGAAATTGAGGATGTAGTTGTATTTCGTTTGTTAGCCACTCGCTAAGAAAAATCTGGAGGTAAAACAGGTTGAACACGTTGGATGTGGTAAGAATTGCTGCTCTTTTAAAACTCGCTACATGGATGTTAGTCATTAGAGAGATATCGGTAAAATGAATAACGCCTGTGAACGTAATTAACTTCCTGCGGTATTGGGATTACGTCAAGCGGTATTTCAATTTCATTTAACAGTTATCGGAAGCGACATTTTACCCGCGCTATGCGCTATTCAAAAATGTCACCTTAACCTAGCTTTATTGTTATTGTGTCTTTTGTGTGTCTGGTAAGTTTTTAATTAAATTTGTGTGTTTACCTTAGCCATATCCAGTATTTGTTGTATTATTATTGTTCAAATAAAAGACGAACATTTATTTTTTGAGGTACCTATAATAGTGTATCTACAGATTCATTTTATCTACAATTAATTTTCCTCAACTTTCACTAGAATATCTGCAATGGATGAAGATCCTGAAGCGATAATTATTGGTGGTGGAAATGATCAAGACATTGAAGCCACTATTTTGATTAATAACTTTTTTATAAAAAAACTCTGCGCATGCCCGGCATGTTAATTATCAAGCGCTATTTCAAATACCGCCTGTCGTTAGGCTCCGTAAATAACGCTTGGCGGTAACGTTATTTAGGGACGTTGTGTTAAGAATCGACTCGCGCATAGGTTAAATGTCAAAATAACATATGCGCTAATACGGCCTGACGCTATTTGGGTTGCCGATATCTCTCTATTGCGAGTGCACGGGAATTACAAAAGTTTACTTATTTACTTATATTTGAAAAAAAAAATTAAAAACTCAATTTTACTCAGCACCTTTCAGGGGTGATCTATCGGAAGAGGGTGGGATGAGAAAAGTTTGTCATAGGAAAGACCCATCATATTTATATACAGGCAATCACTTGAAATTGTTCGCATGACTTTAGATGTAAATAAAAAAAAATTTCACCTTCCTTTTGTAAAAACAGTGTTAACATTTCGTTTTTTGTGTAACGACGTGGATTCTTTCTTCATAGTGTCCACCCCTGAAGAAGTTATCTAGGTACTACGTACATCATAGTATTTTTATTCGATATGAAATACAACGTCCACTTTCAAATAGTGGGTGAATACTTATACACTGTCACTACATTTCATTTCCTTTCCTATCACTGTAATATACCGAATACTTTTGGAAAACTTGATTTTTATTTGAAAATTGATCCAAAACAATTGATATTTTGTGCAATTAATCAGTGTGAAAAATAGTTAAATAAAACCATCATAAATTACTATCATTAAATCAGTCAATACCAGAGTTATGCAATTGACAATGGATTAGCGTCCCTTATACCCGTAACAACTACCCAAAATTTAATAATATTTTTGCAATTCGTTTCTATCTCATTGTTTGTTTTCAGTAGGAATAACCCAAGGACATTGATAATTGTTCGAAAAAATTTTATAGCAGATTTCGAAAGCTAGTTGCTTGGAAATAGACCGACGCCGCTGGCGGAGGTCTGTTGCATATAAGGAACAAGCTTGAGTATTTATCAATGTTCGAGGGTTATTCGAATAGAAAATTTTTTGCTAATTATAGAAAAAAATACAGAGCAAAAACAATTCATTTAAAGGTGCATAAATTCTTTCCACACAAACTTTTTACTGTAAACAGTATTTTTTGGTATATTTGCTTCTATAATTTCATTAATATTCTCGTCAGTATTATGACCAAATCGTGACATTTTGAAGTATTAAATATTTTGAAACGTCAAAATCGAAATAAATCAAAATGTATCCATGGTAACATAATAGTGTGAAAACAGCCCGTGGGATCTGTTTTCAGTATAATGTTGTTCTGATTGGTTGTGTTCAATCAAATGACCTCAAATTAACTGATTTCATTGGATTTCTACTAGAGCAAAAAATTTTCTCTGTAATCACTCTGTGTATCTACCAGTTTTTTAAAATATTTTCAACTGTTTCTGTCATGCGGGTTCAGTACCAGTAAATGAAGGTTCAGGCACTTGCTTTGCTAGGGTCTCCGCCGTTTCATTGCCTACAATACCCTTGTGTCCCGGACCCACTTAAGTCTCACCCTGGTGTAGATTGCCAGGGTTAATAGTTTTTGAAAGCAGTTCCTGACCAGTCTGTATCTGATCTAAGGGCATAATAAGGATTTCTGGTAATATTTAACGAATTTTACCAGGAGTATCTATTCTAAACCAAGATTAGATGCTCCACTGACTCGAAACGCTTATCTGGCTTGATGGTCAATTCTAAGTAAAGAAAAGTATGAAAGGCCTATTCAAAAACAAACCAGATGTTGACCATAAATATGCACTACTTGCTACAATAGAGAAAAAAGAAAATTCAGTTAGTTAGAATTTCAACTCTGTGCGATTACGTCACATAAAAGTTTACCCGCCAGTACCCGAGAATTTTTAATTCCTTTGTATGTTGTTCTGAACCAACAAACGATAATATACTTTATTTAACATGGGTTAAGGGTAGTCAATTAAAAGCAGTCGTTTCGTGAAAATAGTTTTCTAATATACCTAAGACATAGAATTTACCTGTAAGTAGTTAACCGATGTGTAGAATAGCTTAATTATATTAGTGCACACTTACGACAACTAATCAAGCTATTTATAATCAATGAAACTGTGTTTCATTTAAACTGAAGCAAGTAGTACACTTGTCAACTTAACACCTAATTGTGCATTACAAACCCAATTAATTTCAATGCTGCTTGACTTTCGGAAAGTACAAAAATCTTTTGGTCTCTGTATCTCCTTTGGATGTTCATTTGCAAGCAGGTAAATTTCCGCCTTGAATACGAATGCAAACTTCTCCAAAAATGCGTAGACATTGCAACTGAGTTTGGCACCATGGTATCCAGCACCTGTTCCTCTATCAGTTTTAGATCTGTCATCAATGTACCACTCCAGCGTTTTATCCCGAATACATGCTTTCAACCCGTTCCAGTTTAGCTGGATATTGTTTGGTTGGTTGTCATTATGCCAAATGGCCAAAATGTTATCACTTCTCATTTCAAGAAGCAAGTTTTTGTAATAACATCTATTAATCTGGTTGACTGTGGGTGTTGATTCATTCGTGCATTCCACAGCTTATATACATAGCAAGAGGAAGAAGATTGGTTATGGCTTCCATAGCCGAGGTCGGGTTTCTACAGTTATGCACCGACAGGCAAGTCTCTGAAGTTTTGATAGCTCCAGCTTTAATCTGTATTGGCTACCAGGCAAAGGCACCCTACCATAGGTAACCGTTGCTCTCACCACAGTTGTGTACAGCCATTGTACGATTTGTCATGTATTTCCTATCGCCCGAATGGCAGCCACTAGGCCGTTTTCCCTTTATTTGTTACATCTAGCAGGTGTGAGTTACAGGTTAGTTTTGCATCCAGAATTATACCTAGATGCTTGACCTCCTGGATTAGGCACAGCTGCACGTTGAAGAGGCTCGGGAGTTTTATTCTCTCAAGCTTCCTTTTTCTAGTGAAGGAAATGATCGCAGTTTTTGCAGGAATCACTCTTAGGCATTCCTTCCTACACCATTTCTCCACCGTTTCCAGAGCTTGTTGCATTAGCTCCGATATAACATTAGGGTGTTTCCCCATTACGAGTATTTTCATTCTGCATACCGCTGGGTGTAGATCCCCTTTCTCTTTAATGCTTCCAGAGGTTCTAGACGAGGTCCCACAACAGAGGTGATAATACTCATCCCCGTGGCAAAAAAATGGAGAAATAGACTATAAGTAGACTTTGTTACGTTTTTGCGAACTTTGAAGCTTGTGGCGGAAATTACCGCCGGCGGAAAGTGTCTGGTAAAAATTACCGCCTACGAAAAGTGTCTGGCGGAAATTGCCGCCTACCGAAAGTGTTCGGCAATATAGATTATTAATTTTAAATGATATTCTGTAAAACCTACATAAAAGCCAGCACTCAGAATTAAAGGAAAGTGAGCAGTGTTTTTAGGTAGGTACCTTTAGCACCTGATGCGGTACCTGTAAATTACCTTTACAAAGTATATAAAGTACGTCCACTCTTACTTTACCACTTTCGGATTAGAAGCTTATAGCGATAAGGTGTTCTGTTCGTCAAAAATTTCAGCAGTATTCAAAAGTTATTTTTACCTGGCTTGTAGCAGAAAACACCTAAAATTGTGTCGTTGTTTTATGAGCGTATAGCCAGATGAGACCCAACCAGATCTAATGGATACTTCATTTTACATATGAAAACAAAAATTACGACCTTTTTTAGTGAAGGAAATGATCGCAGTTTTTGCAGGAATCACTCCCACTTTCTGTTTAATGCTTCCAGAAGTTCTGGACGAGGTCCCACAACAGAGTGATAATACTCCTCCCTGTGGCAAAAAAATAGACACTTAGACTATACGTAGAGTTTGTTACTTTTTGGCGAACTTTAGAGCTTCAGGCGGAAACTGCCGCCGAGGGAAAGTGTCTGGCGGAAATTACCGCCCAAGGAAAGTGTCTGGTGGAATACCGCCTGCAGAAAGTGTTTGGCAAAAATTACCTCCTACGAAAAGTGTGGCGGAAATTGCCTCCTACCGAAAGTGTCCGGCAATATCGTTTACGACCTTTTGATCATGAAAGTTTTTTTAAAATACATGTTCTTTCGTACATTCAGCGCCATATTATCTCAAAAACGAAGTAAGCTATCGACATGATTGTTTTTGAATGATGAAGAGTTTTTAAAAGCAAAAGTTTTACTTTTGTCACTTAGTTTAGACATAGGCAGATTTTCTTGAAGCGCGCAGATTGCGCGCCATTTAACAACTGTCTCTAGCTTTCTAGATGAAAATAATTTATTTCTACACTATACAGTTCACAGTGCTTTAGTTTTGTCCGTAAGGCACTTTTTTAATTATACATATTATTATTATATAAAACTTGCATTTAAAAAAAAATAGATTAGGAATTTTTCAAGATATCTAAACACATTTATTTAATAACGAATTTTATGGTAAAATTACATTATAAAATACATTGGGTACCATTAAGAAAATACCACGGATATAATTAAAATCCTTTCAATTAATTTCTCTAGTACTGCTTTGTATTACATATATTTTTTGTAATAACTACTTAATTTGAAAGATGCTATTCCTACATAACATTTTTTTTTAATTTTTCCGATAGTATGGCAATTACTTCTATCTTATTAATTATTAAAATTGACGTTTGAGTACAGCTGAAATTCCCGAGAAACAGAACACCTTATCGCTATAAGTTTCAAATCCGAAAGTGGTAAACTAAGACCGGCCGTACTTTGCGAACACTGCCCAACCTGACACAGTTTGTTACTTAGAAAATAAGTGATGTCTGTCGGTCCTGGAATTTTGAACAATAAATGACTAGTGTTTAAATATTCGTGTTCTTGTCGTGTTCCATGCGACTTAATTTTACACTTATATCATGGGCATTGTGATTTTTCATTTTAGATTCTT
The DNA here is from genome assembly GCA_947563755.1 of Lochmaea crataegi. Lineage (NCBI taxonomy): Eukaryota > Metazoa > Arthropoda > Insecta > Coleoptera > Chrysomelidae > Lochmaea > Lochmaea crataegi. The sequence continues at coordinate 6,213,962 of OX387423.1, read as the reverse complement.
TAACCATTCTTTAACTTTTAATTCTAATTAATATATAAAATCAATAAATAACAAATTCCACAACAGAAATATAAATATGTTATAATTATGGAAAGATTCCATGTAGTAAGGGTTCAAACAATTAACTTGTTTCAATTCTTAAGTAATAGTTCACTATTTATCAGATTCATTATATTCTATGATAACAGACCGTTTCGTTTACACTCACCTTTACTGACTGTATTAATATTTTTTAATTAATATTCGAGTTTACTAAATTATCTTTTAGGTAGTTTATTTCTACAGTTTAAAGACCTCGTTCGATTGCCTAACATTCTGGTTATAAATAAAATAAATTAAAAATAATTTTTATATAATGCAGATATTAAAAATTCCAGCTTTGCTTGATCAATAGAACATTTTCGTTTCTTGAAATATTTTACTGAAATTTCGTTTGATGTTTTGTACAGTTTTAAACTTGTGTGTATGCGTAAAGTACACATTAATTCATCCTGTATTACTTATATAAAATATTTCAAGTGAACTGTTTTAAATTTTTGATATTTTAGTAAAAACTATATAGATCTGTTGAACTTATGTAACATACTAAAAGTTTAAAATTAGTTCCTACAGTGTGAATACCCTTTATGAAATGAAATTTTTTTCAGCTGAACATACATAGTTTTTAACGTAATTTTCTTATTTTTATTATATTTATATCACATCACTTAATAACTTCTCAGAATAATGAGTAGTAGTCGCCTCTATGGACAAACTTATGTGGTTTTTAGATAGTACCAACCGAGCACGTGCCATCCAATAGTTTACAAATTACAGTTGTTTTGACAAGTGACTAATGATGGTGAACACTGATTGCCCAAATTCTACAGTTTCTCCAGAAGATATAAAAAGGGATTATTTGATTTGAGCAGAACACACAGTCATGGTTTCGAGTCCTTGCTACTTCTGTCTTTGGATTTTTTGTGCTTTTAGTTGTATTGTTTCTGTGTAACCTTATCAGCCTTAAGTCTTTTCACATGATCCTTTTTGGCGAAATCCTCCCTTGCGCGGTGTAGTCCCAGGAGTTTATATCTCCAGTCTCTTCCTCTTCGATAAACAAACGACAAATATGTTCATATTGTTCATCCCTACATATGCCCAAGGTTTGCAAGTGCTTCCTCAGTGAGCAGTGACTGGTGAGTAGTCCTGTCAATATTTTTATTTGACAACTAGTTAGGTTTGGTATTTCGTTGGTCAGCGACTCCGAAGGTTGTTTGACCAGACGTTTGCTGTGTTTTCGCTTAGGCGCGTGGCTCAAGTTCGTATTATGTTTTTTTTAGTCTACCGAGGTATACACCACGTACTGCAGTTTTTGATATGCTGAATACTGGACTAACAAATTACATTTTAGACTTTTTCTTTGATTGGACCATTCCATTACCTTTATGCTCCGGAACCTCCTTAAGCGTTACCTTATTGCGGTTTACCAGGGTTGAGGATTTTAGTAGACAATCCCAGACAACTTTGGCCTGAGATAGTTGACACCTTAATTATTTTACTATTCTACATGAAATTTTGTACGTGTGGAAAGAGTCTCTTTCTCACGTGGGAATACGTTTGTTCACGATAAACCAAAAACAATTATGCCTTGATGACCTAAAGCACTGTTTGGATGAACTCAAAAGCATTTTTTCATGGAACATGTATGTGAAATGGATGAAACATTAATACATGATTACATTTCAGAGTCAAATGTGCAGTCAACTGAGTAGGCAGCGCCATCGACTAGTTTCGCCCAATGTAACCAAACATCGGTTGGTAAGGTTAAGGTGTCCGTATTTTGAGATGCACATGGTCTAATATTTATTGACCAGTTTGAAAAAAATTTAAAGGATCAATAATTACCATTATACAGCAATATCAGTGCAATTAAATTTTGAAATCACAAAAAAAGTCCCTAGAAGAAGAAGAAACACATACTCCTCCATTAAAACCATGCTCCTTCACAATAAACATAATGACTAATTTTGCAAAACTGTTCCACGATGTTTGCACGGATATTCTTTATCCAAAATAAATGTTATTCCTGCAAAAATGTGGGTTTTGAATAGGGCTTCGCACGAGACGAGAGTAGGCGAGACTATCAAAAATCTCGTCTCGATCTCGTCAATTCCGAAGAAATTGAGTCTCGGTCTCGTCTCGTTACCGGTTGTCTCGTCTCGCTTATAAGTATAATAGAGGTATAATGAAAAATTTTCTATTTATACAGTGCCTAAATACGAAATTCTACGAATATTAACAAAATTATTGAACAAGTTCACCTGGAAATTCATTCACAACAATCACTCTTGATCTATCTTCTAGGTAATTGAGTTTAATAAGGGGGAATGGTTGATATCTATTTGGTCGTTAAGAAGATTACCTGAATATTTATTTTATTTATCTCAAGAGCTTCTAAAAGATTTAATTTAAAGGCTTATCATATCAATGAATCCTCAACCATTGTGCTGAATTTTACGACCCTATTGTATTTGAGGCGATATTGGACGTGTCGATTTAATTTTGGTAAAACCGACCTGTTTTATCATTTTATTCCAAAAATATTAGAGTTTTAACTTTGAGTTTTTTTTTAATTTACAATAAAATATTTCACAGATGGTCACCAGATTTTATATATTGTAAAATGTATTGTTCTCTATGTAGACCTTTTCTAATTTGTCTAATAAAAACTTCATAAAAACTCGCTGTATGTGGGCTCGGTATCGCCCAAAATATTTTTAAAAATGTCTCGTCTCGCTTTTTCGATACGAGAACGAGACGAGAAAAATCTCGCTCTCGTGTGAAGCTCCAGTTTTAAAGGAGAAATTTACTTTTTTAGAATACAACTTAAATTTTGCGCCAAAACGCTAACAGTAATGGCGTCTATATGTGATATCGTAAACACGTTATAAATGGCAATTTGAAAGTGTATCGATGGTGTGCGGTTCTATAATGTAAGAATACATCGATATTTGTTGAAAAACAGTTATAAATGTGTGTCCAAATCTTTCAAATGGAAACCCAGCCACTGTATCTAACGATTTAAGTACTGGGATATGTCTTAAATACTAATATATGCAAATACTTACAAGGAAATTTTAATTCAGCTGAACAGTCATTGATGGACTAAACAAATACTCCCAGCATCAAGAAGTGGATTCTTGGCAAATTTTAACTATTTGCCTTGATTTCCTTGTTCCATAGATAACGTATTTTTGCCATACTTTTGGTAATAAAAAACTGATATTCTCAATAGTTTATAATGAGGAATTATCACATACACGATGCAATATCAGCAAATACAATGGAAGTTCGAACGATATATAAAATGTCAAATGCTGTTTTAAAAAGTTGGATAAATATTTATTACAGTCGTAGAAATGTTAGATAGGCGTTGGTGTGAATGTATCATTATTGAAGGAAACCATGTCGATGAATAAAGTCGAATTTTTACTAAAAATTGTTGTTTTATCAGTCACCCTACGAACTTATTAAGTGATGTATTCAATAAATTCCTTTAGAAAAATATTTCCCGCATAGTAACTGGTTAATTTTAAGAAATTGCGCAAAAACTAGTTGTTCAACTAGAAATAATTTTATTTTATACTGAATATATATGTGAAACATAACTAATTTAATAATTTCCCTCGATCTAAAATTTGACATAATTTTGTGACACACAAAATAGAGCGTTTCCAAGTGACGTCATCCTGCGCCATGTTGTCAGCTGATCACGGACAACCTTCAGAAATATGGATAGAAATAGCATTTCTTACTGATTTAAATGTAAATCGAGAACAAAAGTTGATTGGTTTTGGTCAATTTGTATTAGTTAGATACTATGATATTTAAAAGTGTAAAAATCAATTGTTATGAGTTTTGTCGTGTTGTATTATTCGGTTTGAAATTAGAATTTAGTGTGAAGGTTGTCCGGTGACACAAATTCGTCACGATGACGTACTTAGAAAAGATCAATTTAAGTATTTTTGTTTTATGATAATTATATTAAGTTGAAGATTCGATAGTTTTTGGATAATTTAATAAAGTTGCTTGGTAAAGTGTCACTAAACCGAAGATTTAAAATGGCTACAAGGCTACTATATTTTTTAGTATGAACATTGTATAAAAATAGGAATAGTAAAACAATGACATGTTAAAAGTATTCGTGTTTTTTTTGAACTCCGTTTAGATACTTCTTATGTTATTTTAGAAATGTTAGCAAAATTCTCTCTTAAATATATCATAAGTATTATGTATAGTTGTATTTCAAACCGCGAAAAGATATTTTAAACTGCCTAATGAGAAAACTCTGGTTACAGCTAGATCCGACAAAACATTTAAATTTTAAGCATTTTCCCTTCAATATTAGATTACCCTGTGTACTGAACGGAATTAAACAATTATGGACTCCTTAAAATATACTCTCCTCATCCTATTGACAATAGGCTTTTCAAGCCTGCAATAAGAAAAGTCGAGACGTGGAGACCAGCCTACTAGTGGTATCTACCTCGTGAAATGATATCCCGGTAAAATTGATCTTCTATAGCTATCTTTATACAATGGTATTAGTGATGCATGTTTAGAAGCTTCCGTTATATTTAAAATCAGAACAGCAACTTATTTCGTATAATGAAAGTGTACTTGCTTTGTTATTCTATTATTAGTTTAAAAAGCTATATTTTGTTTTTATTCAACAGTCGTTCTGCGAAGAGAGCTACATCTTACCCGATATCCACTGAATTAACACCACTACCAATGGAAAGATCGTTGAGCACCCGTCGTTACCAGTTACCGAAACCGATGCTCTCTATTTCACCAATTGGAAAACAAAGTTCAAGTTAAGCTATTAACGGCTGACAAACTTTTTACTGCTTTTTTTCCGAATCGATAATTAGGAGTTCGCATAAATTATTGAAAAATTTATGATTATTATTTAAATTGCATAAACAATCAAAAACATGTTCAATGTGTCGTACAATTGGCACTGTTACATTTAACAATTAGTTGATCAATTAGTGAAAATATTTTACAAAAGTGGAGTTATATTAATATTTTAAGAAATATTTAGAAAATATCCGTTATGGGTATACATTTTGTGTTGGGTTGTTTGTAAGGATTTAGGAAAAAGGTAGTAAAATGGCCTCTTAGAACATTTTATTTTACGTATTGTTAAGAGTTGGAAGAAATAATATAATTATTACATTTGAATTATTAAAAAAAATATTAAAAACTGGAACGTTCATTTTTGGTCGAAACAAACTAATCTATACATTCTCTCTCTGGCGGCAAAAAATTGAATGTCACTTAACAGTGTCCCATTTCGTGTGTTAACTTAAATATAAATAAAAATAAATAAAATTTCCCCGTAATTCATAAACGTGCCTCGTGAATATGGATAAAAGCAGTGTGTATTGTTGGATAGGTTAGGGATGTTTCTCATTGTTCGTATATCCAGTGTATAGTGTTGATGAAAAGTAAAGTAAGGAATAGAAGTTTGGTAAGTATTTTTTTTTTCTTAGGAGCCATCCTCGTGCCGGGAGCACTGCAATCCGTTTGCTTATTGTACATTACTCCCACATTTACTCCACCCACACAGTTGTCCCTTCAACTCATATATCTCCCATAAAGGTCTTACTGAGTACCTGTATTGGAGTGTTTCTCCACTGTAGTCTATAATGGCTTCCATTTTTGTATTTGTCCTAGGAACACTTTCTTGGTATTCCCATCATTTCCAGATCGTTATGTCCCGTTACTCACACTAATCTTACATTAGTGCGGTTTGCCAGTTCATTTGGTTCTTTCTGGCATTCCTCTTGCGACTGAAGTGTGTCTGCTATCCAAATAGTCCGCAGGGATTCCTTTGATCTTTACCGACAATAAAAACCGACTGGCGGCCTAGAAACATATTTTTATTTTCAATTTTTTGACGGCAAAAGAGGCTTAGTGAAGTCCTGGATTAAAGGAGAGAGTAAGATTAATGTTTACTCATGACTCTGAACGAGTCGACTTACCCCGCATCTACCTAGCGGGCCGTGATTCACGTTATACATTTAGAGAATTGATACGAATCAGATTCGCGCATTCTAAACGCGCCTTACGAGTGTGACTTGTGAAGGATGAGTTGTTAGTTCTTTCGCATTAATCGTAAAGTGAGTAGCCTGTCATTGGTACTAAGAGCTATGATTGGTATGAATGTGGAAATGAATTTAGTATGGACGAAAAGAGAGGGAATAATGGTATGATTCCGGATGACATTTTTTCTAATAATGATTTGTTTCCACCCCTCCACTATATTTAAATAATGTTTTGCTTCCCTTATTCATAAATTATTTATTGATACAAGAACAAATGTTATTTAAAAAAGGCTTTATAATATATTGAAAAAATATTCGAATGTGAATTTTATATTTATATCTTCCGATTTATAAATATTAGAATTAATAAAATGTTAGAACAAATTTAGTGTTTGTTAGATCTTGCCATTGTTTATATTTTTCTACCCGTGTCGTGTATTGATGAAAAAATCATTGTATTATCTTATCTCTTAAATTATATCAATAGTGTTATAAAGTACTTATCCAAAAATATGAAAAAGTAAGCCCCATTAGTTATTCAATTGAAAAAAAATTGATTCTGTGTCATTTGAATAATAATTATTGATTATTCCGAAATATAGGTTATGGGAGGACCTCACACTTTCATTATAATCGATATCTCATCTAACCATGTTCTCGGTCTTCCTCGTTTGTTCTTTAGGCTTGCCTTCCATACACGTTTCACTTGTTTGTTAGGGTCCATCATTTTAGCTGCTTTTTCTCTTATGATATTAAGTATTACCTCTAAATCTTCTCTGATCTGGTCTTTCCTTATCCTGTCTAAACCAGTGACCGCTTTGGGCGGCTCTTAGATATTTCATATCTACTGCTTGTATTATACTTTTTTGTGATTTATTTGGTACCCAACTTTCACTACCATAAAATGAAAGTGTCGGTCTGAAGATTGTTTTGTATACAGCCAATTTTGTTCTTCTACTTACTTCCTTTTTTCTTATAACTTTTTTGCATTATTTAGTTTCTCTTTTATTTGAATTCCCATATTTATTTTTTTGAATACAAAACTTTATTTATAGCGTGTTCCATAGAGATATAGGCATGTTTTTCTGGTTGTGTTCATCATAAAAATAACATTGTATCGGAATTTATAAAATTAAGAATTAAGATAAAATAGCTTACGTTTTCATATTTCCTGAATGCATTTGACATCTAAATTATCAGTTGAAAAATATTGTGATGTCTCTATACATTTTTTGTGCTTTCTATACATTTTAAATGGTATAATCATGAATGTTGAAATTGTAATGTATATTTTTTATTTTTGGTTTAGGTGATTAATTAATTATATTTATTATTCTCCAATGTGGAACATGAAGAAAATGTTTCCTAAAATATTTAAAAATTCCGACAATAAATATATATTTTCGTTTAAAATGATATATTTTGATTTGTTGATTCTTGAAAATATATTTAAATTATAATAAATGTTGAATAAAAATATGAATTGTTTATTTAGAGTTGTTGAGCAAAAGCAATAACAGACATGTCGAGTTTTACTATTTTAAAATGATTCTTGTTTTCAATTATATTTTAATTGTTTGTTATAAAATTTAATTTGAACATGATTTGTTACATTCTTGGTTATTACTTATCATGTTTTCACTTTTTTTACGAATTTTATCACTTACTTAATAGGGCGACCGTACACGATCAACATTTTGTGGTCAAGGTAATCACAAAAATATGTTCTAGGCGAACTGCAGTACATCAATAGAAATACTGCACTCCCCATACAAGAGATTCCACTGCAGTCCGCTTGCACTCTCCGCCGAGTGGTCAAATGTAAGGCTGCGGTCAGTGTAGCACCGGTATCGGTAGATTATATCCTCGTCCGCATACTGCCGAATGCGCTCATCCATGTCATGCACTGTGTATCAATTTGCGACTGACAGAAGGTCAAACTGACAGAAATATTAAAATTCTGCCAGTAATAGATGTCAATTCGCAACAGAACTTTTTGGAAACTAGTCCCCTGCTAAAAGTACAGGGTGTCTCAGTTGGTATTTCAGTTTTTAAATGAATAATACTCGGGAAATGAAAATGCTGTACTACTTTTATTATCACCAAATTATCGCCGGATTTCATTTTTTGAACACAACATCGTCTAAATGCTGTCCTTCGCGTACGTAGCACTCCTCCAATCTGGCCCTGAAATTTGCATAGGCGCGTTGACACATTGCCGCTGGAATGTTGTTAATTTCTTGGCGAATGCGATCCTTTAATTCTTTGATGTTGGCAGGAGGGTTTGTGTACACGACAGACTTTAGGTATTCCCACAAAAAAATCCAGAGGTGTTAGATCCGGTCAACGTGGCGGAAAAGGAATGTTACTTATCAGCGAAATAAGCGTGCCTGGAAACAACTCTCGAACGGCCTGCAAATATATTGCTGCGGTATGGGGCGTACCACCATCCTTTTGAAATCATATCCCAGCATTATCACCAGGCAAACGTCGAATGGTTGGGTGCAGGTAAGTTTGAATAATTGCACTGTATCGCTGAGCATTAACAGTAAGGGTCCGACCGCGGTTATCGTCAAAAAAAATATGTTCCAATAATTCCTTTAGCTGTCATGCCATACTGTAACCTTTTTGGAATGCAGTTGTTTATGATGTTTTTTCTTGGGGTTGTTTTAGGACCAGTAACGAGCACTAAACATCACCGCCTCTAGGCCACCGGCATTCCAGAAATTGTTCATCATGGATTCCGCAAACTGCTTTCGGCGAGCATAGTCTGTTTCTTTTAAATATTGCGTAATTTGAATTTTATATGGATGAAATTTTAAATCTTGCTTGGTTGTTCTTGGTTGTTGGAACCCTGTAAAGTATATTGAATATTTTAGAATGAAATTGGAGACATTTTTTTTATAGTATATCTAATATATATATATATATATTATCCCTCCCACAACACTTTTTTTCAAAAACCAATGTAATTAACTTAACGGTACCGTCCATATTGACGGAATATGCACATCATTATGAAATACCTAGCAGCAATGACCTTACGTGCACTGTTGGAAAAAAAATTTATTTGTTTTCGTTCGTTGTACGATGTAGTGTTAATACCGCAGATTATCACGGTAGAAATATTTGGATGTGTACGGTGGAGTTAAAAATTATGCCGATACCGGAGCGACTCTGACTGCAGCCTAAGCGCTCGCCGGTACATGCATACACGTACTACAAATTTTGTGATTCCTTCGACTGCAAAATGTGGCCACCTCTACTGTACGGGAATATATGTATATGTACTATTTTAAATTAAACTTTTGATAAAACAATTATTAAAATATCATAAAATTTGGATCTTTTTTCTTTTATACTATTTTTAAATAGTTTTACTTCATCTAAGCGTTAAAAAGGGATTCTAAAAAAAAACAACAAAAAAAGTTTACTTATCTTAAATTTTGTTGATAAAAAGATTCTACACCTTCCGAGTGATCTTTTGTCATCTTATTTTGTAAATTGAGTCTAAATTCGCCTCACAAATTTGATTCAATACTAAAAATGTTTCTCAAGAATGATTACAAAATTATGATCAAACTTTGATATAACTCCATATTCGTAGTCTTCTAACTAACCTGCAAAATATATGGCCACCATAAATTATCTTTAAGTTTAAACAAAAGTTTCTTGCAAATTTCTTATCAACTTATGATTATTTTTTACAACTATGAGTTATTTCATGGAAACTATATAAGGAGATCGGACTCCATGTATTCCAATTTCTGGTCATGGCAGAGGCCCGCTTAAATCTAATACCAAAAACATCTGACTGCAGAACAATAACAGCCAATAATAAGCATTGCATACACTTTGAGTTCATGGTGTTCTCTTGGTTACTATGTCATTTGACAGTATGTGAAGTAAGTGAGGTGAGGAAAGAGAAATGAAAAATTTGGTTAGTAAGAAATCTGTTTTTGTCCTCGTCTAAAACATTTCTTTCCTACTTTATTTATCTTTGAATATTTTTAATCACCTTTGGTAACTGAAAACACTCTTGTTTTCTTAAATTCAATTCACGTCTTCGTTTTAAATCAGCTGCACTACCAACCAATATTCGCGGAAATTTTTTTGATAGTGGGCGCTGCAGAATATGATGTCAAAGCTATCAGTGGAATGGGGAAAACAATAAACACATCATTTCTGTTTCGGCCGATGGTTGAAGGCGAACAGGTATTCAAAGCATTAAATAACACTGAACATCAAAATATTTTACTGAAATGAGTAAAATTACCTTTATAATATGTTTCTAAGAAGTGCCTGCTACACACTGACATGTATTTGGAAATAGGTTTCCCAATTTTTAAAATGTTTTATTTACAACCATATATGCAATGCTGTCATTACTAACGTCATTGAAGATTAGAAAGTGTCATATTACACACCTCTACTTCCCGCCCTCATTTCATGCCCTCTAAAATATTGTGACCGTTAAAATTTTTCGCGAATTGCAATATTACTATTATAAATGAAACTCACTGTTTCTTATTAATTCCACTATTTAATGAACAAAATATGATAATGATTTCGATATTGACATATCATCGTCAGAATGACAGAAGTTATATTCTGACGATGATATGTCAATATCGAAATAATTGTCAATATCTTAGAATTTACATAATTTTTGTGATTAAATAGTGGAATATTAGAAACAGATAGTTTCATTTATAACAGTAATATGAGTAGATTCCACAAAGTAAGGGTCCAAACAGTAAATTTCATGAGTGCAATAATTTGTAACAACGCACACCATTTTTAATTTTATCAATTTTAATATTTCTAGCTCTTACTTTGAGCTTTCATTATTCATTACCATAAGTAATGTTTACAATTTGACTACTGTCGTTTATAAAAACTAAGCTTAGATGGTATTTGATTTGCAGAGGCGACGCCACTCGCAACGAATTATTAAAAAAACACGACTGCTGTAACAGTTTTTATAGAAAATTTTATTTTGCCGGCGGGGATTGTAGGTTAAAAGGGGGTCATTTGGCCTTACCACACAGCGAACTATAAGATATTTTGTGTATACCCTACATCTATATTTTAGTCTAAAAGATCTAGGCTTCTGAGAAAGCCTATTATCCGTTTTGGAGCTAGATTTGTAACCTGATCAGGCTCTAAGTAGACCTGTTTCAGATATTTAAGGCGTTGGCAGACAATATCACTGCAATTGCAAATAATGTTCTTTGCAGTCTCATCTGCATTATCGCAGAATCTGCATGTTCCACTTTGCCCATCTTGTAGAGAAAGTATTTCGGTGAGCAGTGTCCAGTGAGAATTCCTGTGATTACTCTGAGTTCAGATTTCTGTTCTCCAAGAGCAATTTAGCGTAACTAGTAGAGGGTTGTAATATCTTTTGGCCTGGGGTTTTTTTTTGAGAAGGACACACTGATACAACTGGGACATTACTATAGACGAACACATATTTCAGATGAGTTTTGATAGCATGACACCAGAGAATATATTCACTGAGCGAGTGAATATCATCATCCCATCTAGGAAACAGGTGAAGTACCCAGGTAATTCTGGAGAAATCATCTGGTTCACCGATGGCTCCAAAACAAACCATAGCACTGGGGCTGGTATAAAAGTACCTAGAAAGAGAATGTTCTTTAGCCTTGGTCGATATACGACTGTGTTTCAAGCAGAGACGATTGCCGCTATAGCCTGTATTGATGAAAACATCAGAAGAGGACATACCGGACAAAAAATTGAAATATTCACTGACACCCAGGCTTTGCTTAAAGCTATCCCTCAACAGGCTGGCAAGAAACTACAAAGTGACTAATATGGGTGCCGGCACGTGAGGGGATTTCAGGTAATGAAATGACGGACCCGTTAGCCAAAGAAGGCTCTAAAGGAGACTTCATAGGTCCGGAACCGTTTTTTTGGAATCACAAAAGATTGCATAAGAGGGGAAATCGGGAACTGGCTAGATAGGGAACACCAATTCAAATGGAGGGTGGCACAAGGGCACCTTCATACAAAGAGTTTACTGAACAAGGTAGACTCTCAACCAGGCTACTGAAGACAGTTACCGACCTGGTAACTGGACATTGCACCTTGATGAAACATCTGTACAATATGGGCAAAGTTAGTGAACCTATGTGCAGAAAATGTGAACTTGATGATGAAACACCTACTCGCATACTCTGCTTCTGCGAGAACTTACAAGAACTTAGACGGAAGCACTTTTGAGAGGAATTAATACGACCATCACAACTACTGAAAATCTCTCCAGTCAAACTAGTGGCCTTTATAGAAGACACGAAGCTTCTGGAATGGAAGTAGATAACATGGGAAATGGTACAAAGATTCAGTTCAAGTGCCTGGGCTGATGAGCACAACCCAAATATATGAATGAATGAAGTTTATTCTGAAAACACTAACAACTTCACTCATTTTTCAGTTAATCTACAGCTAATTATACATTTTAGGAAAGGGGAACAGTGGAACATCCTCGTATGATATAGTTAAAACAATCCACGATAATCTACAGAATACTTTACTGTATAATCATTTATATTACAATACAGTTAATTTAAATAGAAAACTTCACCTCCCTATCGCATCTGAGCTTGAGATATTTGCACATAAAAAGGGTCAGAACCTTCTAGGACACTCGGTAACATATTTCCAATTAGCCTTGGCTGCTTTTTCTGACCAAGCTTTGCTGATTTTTCTGACCAAGCTTTGCTGATTTGTTCATTTAAATAGACATACAATGATTGTCAAAAAAATCCGGCAGAGACAAACAGAAATGGATGTGTTTATTGTTTTCCCCATTCCACTGACAGCTTTGACATATTCTGCAGCGCCCACTATAAAAAAAAAATGTCCGTGAATGTTGGTAGTGCAGCTGATTTAAAAAGAAGACGTGAATTGAATTTAAGAAAACCAAACACTTGATACATTTTGGGTTATCTCTTTAACCTCTTATTTGAGATTTATTATTTTTATGTGAACTGTAGGTGCCAATTCTTCTGTATCAATACTGTTCTTCACCCGAAACTTGAAAAACCTTATAGGATGCAGCAACTACAATAGAAGGTGTCAACTGATTGCAAAATGTAGCACCATGCCTTATTAACATGTTGGTTTTTTATTCACGTTATTATCTCTGTTATTAAAGAAGTTACTCTCTTTTAAAATAAAATTCTTCAAACGCAGTTGTCGCATGCAAAAATTCTCAACGAATGGTTAAAATTTCAACTACAGTATTACTATAAAAGAATTCACACAAAACAGTATCAAAATCAAATCAGTAGTTCGTGAGATAACCACGTTTGAAAATGTGTCAAATTGTTGGTGGCCGGATTTTATGACGGTCAGTGTAGTTGTGTTTTTGCTATTTCAAGTCTTCTTTGTATTTGAACATTTTGTTTCCTTTTATGGTTTGTCTGTGTGTATTTTTCCACACCAAAGAGAAATGTTTATTCCCATGCTAATATTAAATCTTATTTATACCAAATAATCATGAGGCTTTAATTTCCTTGTTAATTAAAACAATTTCGAATGAGATAATAAATTTTTTAATATTACTTGTCTGTGCCTCTTCAGATTAAAATTTTTTGTATCAAATTTTTAAAAAATATTTGTCTTATTACACCTAAATATCACCCAAATTAATGTATTATTTCATATAATTTCTTACGAATGTTTAATGGCATATACAGTGTGTTTACTTCAAGTCGGCATTACATGTGAAAATTTTTTATTATTAGATGTATGAAAAAAGTCATTAAATGTTCTGCATGACCTAAAATACAATATACAAAATTTGAAATATTTTTTGAATCATGTATGAGATTCATGAAAAAATTAATCTCATACAAGTTCGTTTGATTTTAACAGTATTAAAATTTGTTGGAATGAAATCTTATCAGAATTGCGAACTTTGTTTAGGTATCCAATAGCAGATATTTACTGATAATTATAAGGTGGTGGATGTTTCGATTTTAATTTATATGATCTTGTAATATGGTAGAAGTATTTTTCAGAAGAAAAAAATAAACCAAATCGAGTGAAAAACGTGACCTGAATAAGTTTACAAGTTTTATATTATAATCTTTTTGTTAGAGTCAGAATGATGGTAAAAACTGATAAATCTAATAAAATTCTAAAAATGTTAAATGCGATAAGTCTTTTTGGAGAAATAAGGTGGTGAGAGTCAAAACTGTAGATCACATTTTCTGAATCAGATAAAATAATATCTAAGAGCTATCTTGAAGGAAAAAGCAGTAATTGTTGTCAAATAACAAAACAAAATGAAGAGGAACTATGAAGACAGGAAAAATTTTTAGAAGCTGATTTTTTTTATTTCTTCAAACCCATCTGATAAAATCTCCAATAACAAGCCTTTTTCTCGTGCGTGTCCAGCACCTTTGTACCTTGTACCAGTTTGGGAGTTGACGATCAAGTCTCCCTCACTAAAACATTAACAATATTTTCTTCCGTTGTTCTAGCCGAGTGACTTCGCAACTTAGGTTGAAAACTGCCAGTATTACGCAAATTTCGCATTGAACGCAATCTCGCGTCGCATGAATTTAGATATCGAGTTCTGTATTCTCTTTGAGTCGATACCGCATTATAAAGACATTCAAAATATACCGCAATCATATCATTTGAAGAAGGCATTTCAATAGTTTTGAGGCCTTACTTGTGTGTGCAGGAAACACTAATTACACTGCATGTATAAGTAGTAAAATTTTCATATTTGTTGACAAGTTGATTTTAGGCATTTGTTTTTCCTCCATGGCCTACAAATTCTGCCTACCTTGCACTCGCATATTATATGCATTGATCTTAGGCTATAACCCTTTTTTCAACTAAGAAATACTATTATTTAAAAACTATAAAATGATGAAATTTCATCATTGATTCCATCTGCTTCCATTTTTGTAACATAACTGATGTAAATTAGCGAATGAAACTAGAAATTAACTTTACAAGCTTATTGCTTTTAAAAAGATTTCCAGTGCTTTGTTATTTTATGTAATTTTTTTCATCTCCACTTCATCATGCTTACATCAATGTTAAATACTGAACTAAAAAAAAGTCTAAAAATTGAACCAATAAAAATGTTCACGGTAAATATGCAATTTGATCATTAAACATATAGACCAGGAGATGGAGACACAAAATGTCGGGTCATTTGTACCAGTATGGCGACCATTCAGGGGTCTAATTACGTGATGACGAAAAGGAAAATTATGGTCATGGCGCTGGTACCGTCGACCCAACCGCGTGTGTGTTAATCGATCGCGTCGTATAAATTACGAGTGTCAAACGATATGTTCCTCAAAAATTCTTGTATTTTCCGGTAGTCGATAAAAAAAGAAGTAGGCGGTAGCGTAATGCCATACTTCTCCGGTGTGACTTAGGTACAGCCCGTCATACCGACGAGAACTCATTAATTAGAAAAAACAATTCAACCATTTGTAACAGGCTTATTTTTGCACAGCTAATCGTCGTCGAGAAGCCATTCTTGTAAATCACCATGCCACAACTCGTTTTGCAAAAAAAATTTACTCCTTTCGGCGGTATGGCGGCCATTTGGAACCGTCGGAAAAGTATAGCGTGGTGATTTACACCGGAGACGCTGCCGTCTACTTCTTTTTTTATCGACTATCGGAAAATACAAGAATTTTTGTGGAACAAATCGTTCGACACTTGTAATTTATCAAACACGTTCGATTAACGCCCACGCGATTGGGCCGCCGGTACCAGCGCTATGACCATCATTTTCCTTTTCGTCATTACGTAATTAGACCCCAGAAGGGTCGCCATGACCTGACCTTTTTTGTCACCATCTCCCGGTCTAATAGTTTTCAATTCTGAAGTCTTAAAAGTACAAATTACACACTTCTTTATTATGTTTTGGATCCTGCAAAAATTTTTTTTCATAAAACCTGATAACATAGTTTTTTATATGGACCCGACTAGTGAACACGCATTATAATTAATTTTGTTTTACAAAAAAAGTTGAATATTTATCATTGAATTTTCAGAAATCTTGATTTATGTTATCTACTGTATAAATTTAACTGTAGGTTGTGATAGATTCTAAAAATGTTTATGTATATTTAAATATTTATATGTATATATGTATCAAATTGTTGCAATAAAATGTGATAAATTATCGTAATTATATTCTTTGATATGTAATAGCTCTAAAAATGTCACATAAAGTTCTAAAGGGTTTTCCAATAAGGACGGATCGATTTTGAATTATAAAACAAGATGTATGTGAGGTATTAACAATTTTTTTTTAATAGCCAATTCACGTCAACTCTGCGAAAGATAACGAGATCCACAAATCGTTAATGGAAAATCTACGCTGTGTGGCTGTGTAGCTCTGCCTTATGTTGTCTACCTCCATAACGTTCAACTTGGGCTAAAAGAAATCGATAATGATCGTTCTGTACCGCTCGCCATTGACGGTGATGGTCTCGCCAACGTCGTTTTCAAACAAGTATAGGCCAATGTTGCCCCCAGCCCAAAATATGTACCAAACAGTAACTTTTTGGGAAAAATTGCCACCTGGTGAACCTCGTGTGGCTTGATGTTCCATATTTGGTCATTTTGCTTGTCATCCATCCAAAGATATGCCTCGTCGATAAAGATGGTTTTTCGGGCAAACAGGGAGTCCTCTTCCAAACTGCCCAGACTGCGAACAAACGGCGTTGGCTGTACGTTTGATCTTGTACGGGTGTAGTTGCAAGTAACTACACAAAATACGACAAGTTGAACTCTTCGAAAGCCGAGTTTGCTGATTGTTTACCGAAGCTGTCGCCTAGAATTTGGCCACCAGTTGGAGAGTCAACTTTGAAGGGCCATCTCATTTGCCGTAAAACAAGCGCAACGTTTGCACTTAAGAACACACAGAGAGAAATTAGCTGGAAAACTACTTTTAGTGCAAATCAGCACTTTTTATAAGGAATTTTAGAGAATCACACTATTCCAACACTTTTACATTCTGCACATAACACCCATACATTGTACATATATTGATGATGGCTGCAGAGACTGTTTTTTTGCATCCGAATTGGAGCAATTATTGGTCAGTCCAAATTATGGAAATGAACCACAAGTGTTACTACCATGTAAATATGTTTGATAACGTCGAATAAAATATGGTTGCATCAAATCTCATTACAGTTTTGACATATTTTAGTTCAAATAAAAAAAAATGAATAACAGTTTTCACTAAGCTATATAGAAGTGTATTTTTATCGAAATTTCACGTAATTTGATTTTTATTTTAAATTGTTGAATGGGTGTACCAATACACAATAGACAATTTTTGCCAGTTTTAAACACTAACATATTTTATTTTCATTGAACGTCCAGTTGTCGAATTGTGTGTGTGTGTCAGACGGGAAATCATTCAAAACAAAGAATAAATTCTGATAACGGTAACTAAAACGCTACCGATACGTTGGAAATTGGAAATGAAAATATTTAAATAAATTGTGGTTTAATTTCACATAACAAAATGCGAATTTACGGCACTTTATAGTTGAAAACATTTGAAATAAAACAATTTAATTCGTTTAAATCTTCATTATAATTTGAACTAACGTTCAATTTAAATTTTTATTTGTTTGATAAAGCTACTAGTGTTAGTGAAACGCGTCACAAGTTTTAATTGAACGTTAGTTCAAATTATAATGAAGATTTAAACAAATTAAATTGTTTTATTCCATCGTTTAGTATGGATTTTCATCAAGTAAACGCCTCATCTATTCAATTTTTGAAAACATTTAATTTTATTCACTAGTGATATTCACAAAAAAGTTTAAACTCACTAAAATATAATAAAATCATCCAATATGATTTTAAAATTAAATGTCAATTTTAATTTCTCAACAGAAGCAAACAAAATGAAGAATAGGTATATCATAAAGAATATACAGAAGATAAGACATTTTAATATTCCCATTGGTCCAAATTGTTTTAAATAAAAAATAAAAACTTTTGCGTTCCTTGCTTTTATTATTCTGTAGCACTTTGTTTCAATAGAATATTTTTAATTTTAAACTTCCTTTATTACGTTATTTTTGAAATCATTTCTTGTAGGAAATACATATTCGTAAGCTGGTTGTCTAGATTCAACAACCCATAGTGATCCGTTATGTGCATACTTCAAAATTTTAACGGCTTCTGTTGCAACAAAATCGGGGCTAAAAAAATTAGTTCAATTTATAGAGGATATACCTTATTGGTATTTCATAAATCGTTCTGAAATCAGTTAGATGGATAAAAAAGTTGAGTATTTTCCGAAATAATTTTTAGTCACATTTTCAATAACGGTTCCAGAAGAATTTTCAATGTAAATCTGCCAATTTTGATTTTTCATCTCTTTATTCTGGAAAATGGTAAAAAATGTTAGCCGCACGTTTGAATTGGATTTTACTTTGACTTAATTTTCCCTTATCAATTTGTCTTTGTATTTCTTCCGTACTGGGCCACCTTCAACTTTTTTATGTAAATACCGACCTCTTTTTTTATTCATTGTCTTATAACTTTAAAAATTATTTAAAGGATCCAATCGGTTTGGTGTGTAGAGACTTAATTATTTAGAATAATTTATGAAACATTTTTCCTATTACTAAATTGTAAGCAAAGAACAAAAATCGAATCGATATACATTTGGAGCAAGTTTACTATCTTCTAATTATAATTAATTTCAACAGTTATACCAATCTAACCACCATCTACCACCATGCTCTTTAAATTAAAAAAACTTAAGGTCTGTATCTCCAAAATCAGACAGGTTTTTTCAATCATTATGATATAAAATATGAAGATAATCCAATAAAAAACAAACTGAAATAGTGAATAATATTATCATCAAGCACTTGTGAAAGTTTTACAGGACCATATAATTCAAATATTCATGATAATGACTATTTAGACAAAAGGATGACAATAATTCATTTCACATGGTTGTATTCAGGGTTGAGCGAGTTATTTAAACAATGAATAACAAATAGATCCGTATTTACACTCAAAAAGTTGAAGGTGGCCCAGTAAGTAAGGAACAAATTTCGTTAACGGAAAATCAAGTCGAAGTAAACACCTATTCCAAAATTTGGGAAACTTTTTTTACTATTTCCCTAAATAGGAAATACAGTTGAAAAAAATAGACAAATTTACTTTTTTGCAAATATTTCTGGAACCGTCCCTGTAGTTGAAAATTTTCAAACGTTACTAAATTTTCATGAAAATACTTAACCTTTTTCCTATTTAACCCATTTCATAACTCAAATGGCTTACGGGATAGAGTGGAATCCTATAGATAAGAAACATACCTACGTCATCCTTTCGCGCATCTATAATGGCCGGAGCTTAGCTCGTAAGAAATATGCAGAGGTGGGTAATTTTACGTCAAAACTTAATCCAAAAAATGAAACATTACCTTAGCAACGACGATTTAAATCGCAATGAAAGTTAAGTCAGTCAGCTGCGCATGATGACGGTAGTGCTTCTTCTCTATTGAATTTTAGTCTACCAATAAAAAACATATTGAAAGGGTATGCTATATTTTATACCTTTGTCTGTTAGCAGGTCCACTTTTTTCATTTGCAAAGTTTTGAGCTGTCATATACTCATCTTTTAAGGAACATTTTTCATTTCTAAATAACGATGTGCTTGTACCTCCCGGGCATATAGCAATGACTCTAACTTTAGTTCTTTCAAAATGGAAATTATCTCCCCAAGATTGCGTCATACCTACTATAGCAAATTTAGTACTTCCATAAATAGGCATCCAAGGACCAGGCCGAATACCAGCAATCGAAGAAGTATTCAGAATAACAGCTTCGTCACCTTGTTTGTATTTTTTTAGATACGATTCCAAACCTAGTAAAATTCCATTAATAGTTCCTTTCTGTAAATAATGAATATATGCATTTAAACCGGAAACAAATCTTCTATAAGAATATTACTACGGTATGTAGTGAGGACGTAAGAATTAGCATTAATTCAAAATTGTAGGCAATATAGTGAGGTTGTAAAATTTGGAAACACCTGAATAACTCTGGAAATAATTTATTAGTGGGAAAAAGCTAAAATTTATATTTAAGTCGCCCTGAGGAGAAACTTAGATTTATGATTTGGTTGTTTTGTAATGATTCAATTATCCTTTCCATTATAAACAGTCGTATATAGCTTTGTTCAGTAGTTGTTTGTAGTAGTAATAATGAAAGGGATAAAATATTATTTCATAAATAATTTTCATCAATATTTCACAACAATGGGAGGGGAGAGTTGATGTTTTAGCCCAATAAAGAAGGAAACATCAGTTAACACTAGTAGATAATCACCTATTAATATAATATCAAAGTAGAATTAGAGAAGTCGAAAAGCAGCTAAAAAATCTCGCCTTGGCAGCGGTACCTTTAAAATAAACCCAAACAGGATTAAAATAACTATTAAGAACCACGTGTTATGCAAAGAACGCTTGTTTATCCTCAGGGCGACTTTCACATGACGTCACAGGGACTTGCTCTATTGCATACCAAAAAATTAGACAGTTTCGGGTATATTGTGCTCATTTAGGTATTTTTTGTTCGGGTATATTGTGCTTATTTAGGCCTTCTGCAAACAGGGCTTACCGTCATATGTGCGTAACAAGATTCATTCTGCAGAGACAATTCCTATGAGCCTAAACACGAGATGGATGAAATTCAAATTGAAGTGTAGTGCAGTTTAAAGAATGTCTAGCGACTAAGAAGATCTATTCCTCCTCTGGTACCTACGTAATCGGAATAGAAAGGAAAAAAAGATTGTGGGTGCATTCATTCCTTAATTCGTTTGGGTTGTGCTCAACAGCACTTGAACTGAATCTTTGTACCATTTCCCATGTTATCTACTTCCATTTCAGTCGCTTCGTGTCTTCTATAAAGGCCACTAGTTTGACTGGAGGGATATTCAGTAGTTGAAATGGTTATATTAATTATTGGTGCATTCCTACAACCAGCGAAATCGTAACCGTAGATTAGCCATTGCAGCGAAGCGAAGATTTGAAGACGACCGTAAACTCCAAACATTCTATGGAATGAAATCCTTTCTGGAATAGTCTTAAAAATACGCCATTTCACCCTGCACTGCACGAAGCGACTGACACCGCTGTATGCTCGGCGATTTACAGTTTGTCTGCTTTGACGAATCCTCCCCGCTGACGACTAGTGCACAGTTCTTGATGAAATCAAGTGATCAGCTATGAGGATAAGCTCCGTATGCAGTATGCCTTAAATTGAACATTATTTGAAGCTGTCTATGTCTAATCGTAGCTAAGCAATGTTTTTTACTTTCAAACTGGCATTTTACATACATTAAAGAAAATGATTGAATTCCAATAAATACCTAAGCTTTTCGAGAAAAAAATGTATAAGTATAACTAGGATTGAGTCTACTTTGTCAAAGCTTCTGTCACACTTTCTGTTAAATTGTAATCAAATGCTAGTAGTGCACATAACCAGAGGAGTTATATCTTATAACTTTAGGCAACAATACGGAAAAGTAGAGTCGATTTATACAAAAAACAAATATTCCCGGTAGGTATTCAGGTAAATACTTGGTTTAATAAAAATTCTCAAATAAAAGTTGTGATCCATTTTACGCTGAATAACTCCAATGAAATATATTTAATAATCTCTGTTGAAGATTTAGGAGTTGTTTACAGTAGGTTTATGTTCGCCAGGATATACCGTTGACTTTTTATTACCTGCCTTTTCAGATGAAGGCTCGACTCTGCAGTAAAACCGACCTGAGATGGCTTAGATATGATTTGGCAATTAAAGTGGTGGTGAATTGAGTTTTAATAGATTCAAAAGGAAACATTTGTCTGTAAATGCTAAATTGAATTAATTATAAATGATGTTTAGAATTACAATTTATTAATTTATAGAAGATTGGAGTTAAATTTAATTAGACTATGGGACTTTTCAGTAATCAATTTTTATTGCTTTATTTGATAGTATTTTATAACAAGAGTCTCCGTATTTTTTTTATTTTCTTAAGAGCAGGATTTCATTAAAAAAAATTATCAAAAGTGGGAAAAGTAAGCACGACAAGTATCCTACGACCTTGAAAATTACAGACTGGTGCTATAGTAGGATTTTGCAAAGTTACTCGCTTCGTTTTTGACAGCTAAACTTTAAACTCATTTTGACAATTGGAATTATCTTTGTTATTGTTGTTTCGCTTTTGAAAATCCTGGCTCCATATTTTCTTCCAATAATGTCCACAGGTAAAATGAATTAATGAAGTGAATCAATCTAACCACAAAAACAAAACTGCCATCTAACGTTCTCTTTGATGCAATTCTGACACATGCTACAGCTCAATTTCAGGTTAGGTCACGTCACTCATTCCAAGTCAGACAAGTGTTCAAATTCCCATAATGTATGTTTAGTTTTTTTATTAAAGTCTTTCCCATTTATATTCGGAATTAAACAAGAAAAATTATCAGTATAAGCTCTTGAATAAAGAGATTTGTTTTGAAATTTAAGCATCTACTGAAAAGGCTCACTGCATTGACTCAAACCGATTCCGATTATTATTAATGTTTTGCATTCATATTGTCATATCTAGTGTTGTATTAGAATAGTTTAATTAAACTACATACAAATTTATAGAATATTTTATCACGTTACCTAACAAGATCAAGAATAGCCCAAGAACACTGACAAACGTTGTAAACGTTCAAAAGAAGTCACGATTATCGGTGCAAAACACTACAGAATATTTCGCTTTACTCCATTCTACCCTAATTCAATAACACAAACACTTCAGATAATATAATTAGGGAATACTACTATTGTCTCTGATGCCACAGTCAAACTTATATTGTAAATAAATCAATCGTATCCATTTGTTTTCAATGAAGATATTCAATTATCAACATTATGAAAAAAAAAACAGGAACATTTTTCCCCAAAATATAAACTGAATTTGATAATTACGTAATATTATGAAGGCTCCTATGTCTTTTCGAGGCATCTACTTCATATTTGCAGTAAAAAACCTTTACCACCTCCTTTAGATGCAGTAGAACATCAGTAGAATGGTCTAAAGTCGTATATAATACGGTTTCCATTCCATTGAACTAAATAAAGGCTTTGTCTTCTGTCTATTTTACCTCAACCAGTCATAACTTTTGATTTGAAATTAAATAAAAATGGAAAATGAAAGAATAAATGTGACCAAGAGAGAGAAAATATATCAGAGAAATATTCTCAGGATGACAGCAATATTGACAGAACAGGAGTTACAGAAATATTACTGGATCCTTTATAGGCAAAATATATAAGGGTTACCGGAACAAGAATAACACTTCATTACAACACTTGAAGTGCTCTGTATCGGTTACCTAAGAATTTATATAATGGTACCAAAGCAGTACCTACGCTTACCTTTGGTTATAAGACCTAAAGTTTTTTACCGTTACTGATTAAAAACTTATAGTAATATACTGTTTCTAATTGAAGGTAATCACAACCTTTATAAACGCCACATTTAAGCTCTTTAGTAGCTTTATAGGGGTTACATGAATGATTCTGTTACTAAAGAAAATACCTACAGGTTATTTAAGGTAGGTGATATAACTTTTGCGGTAACTCATATAAGGGTGCGCCAATTATTTCCACTCGATCTCTAGCACCGAAACTAAAAGAGGTATCAACAAGATTTCTTGTAGGTTTATACGGTGTCACTCGGACTACAATTGTAAAATATTTTGATGTATACAGGGTGGCTAATTTTTGTGGAATGAAAATTAATTTGGTTTTTTTAAATTGAACACCCTGTATACGATTATGTCTTCTGATTCTACTTAATATTAGCTTTACGGTAGTTTTTTGAATTTGTAAATCCGACGCGGCGTTGACAAGTTATTCCTATTATAAGCAGATTTAATGAAAAAACAGCACTTCAGAAATATTAGCACAATAAACACATTTTTTCAAAAATTCCTCCAAAAGGCTACTATGATGTAAATGAAACATACACCTACCACAATAATTACCCAACATCTTCACCTGTTGCACAGGGTGTTTGCCGATGGCGTGCAAATAGTCTAGTTTTCAAATTGCAATAACTTAATTTTTTCAAATGGGACACCCTGTATATTTTTCTTCAGTTAGAAGCTCTCCTTAATACACATTAAAAAAATATAGGGTTTTGGACATCTAACTTTACTATTTACTTTAATAATTGACGTTAAATGAGAAATAACATATTTTACACAATTTTTAATAAGAAAACAAGTTATCTATGAAAATGACAGTAGGTATATTTTGTTGTAGCATTAATTGTACAAAATTTTACAAAGTTTAATCGTAAGAAAACTACAATATTGAAAGTTAAAATTTATAATAGGTGTTCAAAATGTCTTCCATTTTCATTTATACATTTTCTTGCCCTTTCTTTCATTGATTTACGCACATTTCTTAGCATTGCAGGGGTCACCTGTCTAAATGCTGCAGTAATTCTGTCTTTCATATTTTGTTTTGTGGTAACCTCTTCTTTGTAAACAATATTTTTAATAAAACCCCACAAGAAAAAATCGCAAGGTGTAAGGCCCGGCGATCTAGCAGGCCAATTTGTAGGTCCTGCCCTTCCTATCCAACGATCCTGAAATTCCCTATTTAACCAATTGCGAACATTTAATTGGTAGTGTGGTGTGGCACCATCTAATTGAAACCACATTCCGTTGCGATAATTTTGAGGCACATTTTGCAAAAGGTTTCTAAAATCAAGTTCTAAAAAATTTAAAAAAGCAGCTCCATTTACAGTCCCATCAAAGAAATAGGGACCAATTACATAATCACCTATTATTCCCGCCCACACATTCAAAGACCATCGATACTGTGATGTGGTTCTAAATAAATGTTCATTGTGGTCCGAATAATAATGGAAGTTGTGTCTATTTACACAACCGTTCTTATGAAATGTGGCTTCGTCGGAGAATAAAACTTTGTTTAAAAAGTTACGCTCTGTATTTATCTTGTTTATTAACCATCTACAGTATTCTTCTCTACGCGCGAAATCACGCGGTAACAATTCTTGGTGAAGCTGGATATGGTAAGGGTGATATTTATTCTTCTTTATTATGCGTCTAATTGTGGTATTGGAAATATCTAACTGATTGCTTAATTGCCTTGTGCTTACATTGGGATCTTCAACTATACTGATCATTACTTTATATTCGTTGTCAACAGTAACAGCTGTAGCATCACGTGAATGTTTTTCATACTTGACGGTTCCCGTTCTATCAAATCTATTCTTTAAATTCTCAAAAGTATCCTTTTGTGGATGACGTCTTTCTGGGTATCTTTGACGATAGACCCTACTAGCAAGAAACGCATTTTTTTGACATTCACCCAGTATCCATATCATATCAATATTTTCTTGAACACTATAATTCTTATTATAATCCATTTTTTATACCTAATACCGATTAAATATAGTAGACGTGATATAATACAAAATTTTATGTTGACAATTAATGCTACAACAAAATATACCTACTGTCATTTTCATAGATAACTTGTTTTCTTATTAAAAATTGTGTAAAATATGTTATTTCTCATTTAACGTCAATTATTAAAGTAAATAGTAAAGTTAGATGTCCAAAACCCTATATTTTTTTAATGTGTATTAAGGAGAGCTTCTAACTGAAGAAAAATATACAGGGTGTCCCATTTGAAAAAATTAAGTTATTGCAATTTGAAAACTAGACTATTTGCACGCCATCGGCAAACACCCTGTGCAACAGGTGAAGATGTTGGGTAATTATTGTGGTAGGTGTATGTTTCATTTACATCATAGTAGCCTTTTGGAGGAATTTTTGAAAAAATGTGTTTATTGTGCTAATATTTCTGAAGTGCTGTTTTTTCATTAAATCTGCTTATAATAGGAATAACTTGTCAACGCCGCGTCGGATTTACAAATTCAAAAAACTACCGTAAAGCTAATATTAAGTAGAATCAGAAGACATAATCGTATACAGGGTGTTCAATTTAAAAAAACCAAATTAATTTTCATTCCACAAAAATTAGCCACCCTGTATACATCAAAATATTTTACAATTGTAGTCCGAGTGACACCGTATAAACCTACAAGAAATCTTGTTGATACCTCTTTTAGTTTCGGTGCTAGAGATCGAGTGGAAATAATTGGCGCACCCTGTATAAATGGAAAATGTTTTTTGGGCAGTTTTTGTAGGATTCACCATTAGGGATTCTCTCCTACACCATTTCTTCACCGTTTCCAGAGCTTGTTGCATCAGCTCCGATATCGAGACCTCCATGGAATCTCCAAATAAGGTTTCGACACCAATTGGTGTAAGGCTGTTTCACAGGATTTTTCTAATTGATAGGCCTGTTGGTTGTAGTGACCTTTCAATGAGAAAGTTTTCCTTAACATGCCTATCAATAAGTTTCTCCATTATCTTCAACATAAAATAAGACAGAGTTATTGGCCTGAATGACTTTGCCTGGGAATAATCATTTCCTGGTTTGGGAATAAAGACAATTCGTGCTCTTTTTCAAGCAGTTGGAGTGTATCCAGTTGCCAGTGACGCTCTGAAGAGTTTACAAAGTACTGGAGATAGATGTATTCGCCCCAGCTGCAGATGCGATGGGATTAGACTATCTGGTCCAGGAGCTCTTGTATGGCTCAACAGAGTTAATAGCTCAGTTCAATTTGCTCTGGTTTATTACTTTATTAGCAGCACTCCAATCCTTTTTCCTCGCACGAGCTAGAGGAAGTTGGTGGTCTAACGGATAGTAAGGAGGTCCTGTCTCTACGGAATCCGGTAGATGCGCCTGCAGTAGAATCTGCAGGGTCTCGTTACCAGTTTCCGTGTATGACCCATGTCATTGTAGTTATACAAGTTTGATAATAATTATATCTTAATTGGGTTTTCAATTTATTTTTAAATATTACTTCATTTGTGAATTGATGGCTATACAACGTTTCCCAAGTTATCGTTTACAGACAATATCTTGCTTAATTTGGAAGATAATCCAATACTGTAAAAACTGTTGTGAATGGTATCAAAATTCCTTCCTAATGATATGTATCTATCAGAAACTTTATTTCACTCAACAGTCCTTTGGCAGCCACCCCTCACTTTCTATTTTCAAATGGCACCCCCTGTATATTTTCGTTGAAAATCGCTTGTCACTCTATTTGGAATACAACGATGTAGCATACTTGTTGGTTTTTTTATTATTAGCACCAACAAAATTAACATTTTGTCATTTCTATATTTCCTTATTAAAATAAAAGTAATGAAGAAAAAATTACAGTAAGTGTTCAAAATTATCTCTCACAGATTCCATACAAGCTTCAAAACATCTTAAAAGCGTTCTTATGCCCGCAGCCTGAATCATAGCTGGTGTAATACTACGACATGCCTCACAAATGCGTTCTTTAAGATCATCTAAATCTACAGGCTGTGTATACTAATTCTTCAAGATATCCCCACAAAAAAAGTCCAGTGGCGTTAGATCGAGGCGAACGGGGAGGTCAAGCTATAGGTCCGTAAGTACCTATACATCTGTTGTGAAAAGACTGATTGAGATACTCCGTATGAGGTGGAGCACCGCCCTGTTGCCAGATCATTGTATTTCGCTCTGCCAAAGGAATGTCTTCCATAAGTTCTGGTAATTTGTTTTCAAGAAAATCTAAATACCTGTGTCCAGTCAATGTGCCCTTGTAAAAATATGACCTTGATTTGACTTAGAGTGCATTAACTTGAAAAAGTCAGTCAAGTCAAAATTTAAAGTTTGTATAACTCATAATTTTAATAATGAAGTCAAAAATGACTACCTATTAGCAAAAAAATCTTTTAAAAGCGCTTGTGCAGCAAAAAAAATTGCCTTTGAAAATAATATGGTTCAATTGCTCAGTAACTGGAATGACAGTCTCACATTTTGGAGGACTTTAAAAAAATTTCGCCCCAATAAGAACATCTCAAATGTTTCGCTTGAAACCTGGGAAACTTATTTTAATACCATTGCCACAGAAAAATGTAATTTTCTGTATTTGTAGATGGATGCTAGGCATCCTTTTCTAGATACGGAAATCTCCCAATCTGAAGTTTTTGCGGTGCTTAACAGTTGCAAAAGAAATAAAGCCCCGGGACTAGATGGAATTCCCTTTGAGTTCTTCAAATATTTTCCCCAAAACTGGTGACTTTTTTTATGTAGTTTATTTAATAAAGTTTTTGAAGATGAAACTTTTCCAGCTGAACGGTCTACAGTGTCGCTCTCAATGGTACACAAGAAAGGTCCCATCGATGATCCCAGTAATTTCAGGGGCATCGCATGCATCAACACTGTTAATAAACTTTTTAGTATGATCATGTTAAACAGATTAAGCTCTTGGGTTGAAAGTAATAATATCCTTCCAGAAGCTCAAGCGGGTTTCAGAAAAAACAGAAGCTGTATGGACAACATTTTTGTCTTGAACAGTACCATTCAAACTTTCCTACATCGCGAAGACAGAAGAGTCTTTGCCGCTTTTATTGACTTGAAACGCGCATTTGATTCCATTAATCATCCCCTTTTATGGCAAAAATTATTTATGCTGGGCATCAGTTCTAAATTTATTCGCCTAGTCAAAGCTCTGTATGACAAATCCTCTTTTTGTGTTAAAGTTAACAATGAATTTTCCAAATCCTTAATGAAGGCGTTCTGCAGGGTGAACCATTGAGTCCCTTACTTTTCTCATTATTCATTGCTGATATTGATGACTTCTTCAGAAAATCCAATATGGTTGGAATTAATATTGATAATATGAATGATTTGTTACATGCGGACGATTTGGTTATCCTTGCTGACTCTGAAATAGATCTGGCTAGAAAACTACGTACTCTTGAACAATATACTCGCCTTAACAAACTTACCGTTAACAATTCAAAATCTAAAATTATGTGTTTCTCAAGAGGCGGTCATAAGATAACAAGAAATTACAAATTCCTGCTCAATAATGTTGAAATTGAAATGACTAACCACTATACATACTTAGGGGTTACTATCACTTGTTCTTCACTATTTCGCGAACAGACAATGAATTGTTCTTCCAAATGCAAACAAGCCATAGGTGAATGAATACGCTCTCACGTTCAAAAATAACTTCCTGGCAATCGCGTATAACCTTGTATCATTCCATTGTAATTAATACACTTGCCAATTCGGTCCCTGTCTGGAGCCTCCGGTATCTCAACATTGTTGAAAAAACACAAGTTGGTTTTTTCAAAAGATTGCTCCTATTGCCGCTAAACACTCCTGATTATTTAGTGCGTCTTGAGGCGGGTGTAGTTAAGCTTGATTATACAGTGTTTAAACTGTGCCTCAATTGGTTATTAAAAATTTTATCCTTCACAAACACTAGGTTGCCAAAAATTGTCTCTCAAACTTATAGAGTTACAGGACTTTGACAACCCTTGCTATAACTGGGCTCTACAAATGAAACAGATCTTTGTACAGCTCGGTTTGACCGACATGTGGAATAACCTCTCTTTTGGATTGCTAAAAAGCCACTATGATACAATTCTATTGAAATTTGAAAACAAATTGTTTAACGCCGACTTACAACGCCTAGCCGATAGTAATTACTGTGTAATCTACAAACATTTAACAGTGACTTCAAGTCCTGCAAATTATTTAACTAGCAAACTGCCGATCAAATTAGTTCGAATATTTTGTCAGATTGTCCTGTGTTAGGTTAACCTACAAGCGTTGATTGAATCAACGCTACAAGGGAAGTATTTATACAATTAATCAAGAAGAAATCTGTACTATGTGCAACTCTTGTCAAAATGAGACACTTGAACATATTGTGCTTCAATGTAGATGATTGTATTAGAGTGCAAATTATAAAAAATCTGCAGAATATTGATGATTTTATTGCCTTATTGAATACCGCTTCTTTGGTGGATATTAAACAAATTTCGTATTATTTCATTGGTGTACTCAAAATTCGTTCATTTATTATAAACGAATAGCTAGGTGTTTGTATTTTTTTTTTCTTTTTGTTTATTTTTATTGTAACTTTGCTGCATGTATCATGTAGGTACTTATTTACTGACATTGTACCGGAATTCTTGCGCTATATTGATTTGTATCAATTAGAAGCAATAAAGATATTATTATTATTATTATTGTATTTCGCTTTGCCAAAGGAGTGTCTTCCATAAGTTCTGGTAATTTGTGTTCAAGAAAATCTAAATACCTGTGTCCAGTCAATGTGCCCTTGTAAAAATATGGCCCAATCAAATGACGTCATTGAATAACCCACACCGGACATTTATACCCCAAACTGATTGAAAACGAGTTGAACGAAACCCAGTGAGGATTTTCGTTCGACCAATAATGGGCATTGTGTGTATTAACTACACCATTTTTGTGGAAGCGGCTTTCATCACTCCAAAATATTTGATTTAATAGTAAGGAATTGTCGGAAAGCATAACATCGATTAGAGATTATGAATTCTCATCTTTAAATGGGGGATATTTGTGTTGCTTCAAAATCCTCTCTATCGTGCTCTTGCTTATTCCCAGTTCTTCAGCAATGTCTCTAACAGAAGTATGAGGATTGATACCAATATACGCATGTACATTAATTAAATTATCATCAGTTCTCACTGGATATCGATGCGGTGCACAGTTTTTGTTTGGGAATGAACCGCTGCGCATCCTCCGTTCCAATTTAGGAAACACCATGTGTGACACCTGAGAACGTTGAGGAAAACGTTCTTGGTATAAATGGGCCGCTCGTCGAGCATTTTTCCTGCATTCACCATAAACCAATACTTATCATATAAAATGTACTCGTCTGGACTGAATGTAAATGGCATTGTGCTTATAACAAGATTAATAATTTTGAATTCAAATATGTGGATAGTACCTTTATAAATTTAATTCGTCGAATAACTACAATACCCTAGATACTATTCGCAAATGATTGTTGTTCTACACTTATTATTACTAACTATCATTAATTTTTTGACATAAAAAGCATCAGTTTTTTTAAACAAAAGATTAATCTACTTATATATAGTAAAGTTTTCAAAAACGGTGGCGGAAGCAATATAAGGATAATTAGGTAAACTAAAATATCATAAAATGTTAATTTTGTGGGGCTAATAATAAAAAACCAACAAGTACGTTACATCGTTGTATTCCAAATAGAGGGACAAGCAATTATCAACGAAAATATACAGGGGGTGCCATTTGAAAATAGAAACTGAGGGGTGGCTGCCAAAGGACTGTTAAGTGAAATAAAGTTTCTGATACGTCATTAGGAAGAAAGTTTGATGCTATTCACAACAGTTTTTACAGTATTGGATCATCTATTAAATTAAGCGAGATATTGACAGGGAGTCAAACGTTATACCTTGTTGTTTTATACCTAGCATGTTTGCTCTTATTATAATAAATCAACTGTTCACATAAACTTATCCCCATCAATTTAATAAGTTAAAGCAGTTCCGAATCATAATAATGTTCTTACTATATTAATATCAACTTCTTTTTCCCAGTCAAAATCATTATATATTCCAGCGTTGTTAATCAATATATCCACATTCTTAAAAACATCTATCGTTCCTACGAATGCAGCTGAAAAGAAAGCACAAAAGCATTAAAATCTTAGTTAAACAAATTATTTAATAATATCCTATCAAAATATTGAATAATAGTCATACAATGAGAGTTTAAATTTACCTACGCTCTTCCTTGACTCAGTTAACCTTGGTATTAGTAGGGATTGAAATGTAATTCAATGTCTATGAATAAATTTAAATATTGTGAAAATATGATACTACAAAAAAAAATATCATCCATTATCATATTAAAACTACTTACCTTCAAAATCGTTTTTATTTGATACATCTGTCTTAATAAAAATAGCTTTTCCGATCCCAAATTCATTTTCGATGTCAGTCAAAGCTACTTTCGCTGCTTTCTCATCGATATCTGACAATGTAACGCCCTTGAATGAAATTAAAAATTTATTTAGGATATTCAACATTCAACCAGTAGTCCAGCCCTGCGTCAGTTTAGGAAAATTACATGACGTCATTGGGAAAATTCGATATGTTAAGAGTCTGGGAAGTTTGGTAACTACTTGTCATCTGTCATTTCGGGTTATTGTTTGTTTGTTTATTGTAAATTAAAATTACCTGAACAGTAAAAAATTAAAAACCATTCATCCAAATGTCTTTAAAAGCTGGAGAAATGCCAGAAACAACTAAAGTAATATTGACATAAGTGACAAGTGGTCCGTATACGAAACAGGTTCCATGAAATCTGAAAACCGCTAGTAACCAAACTGAAATTCTCGGCGATATACGTACCTACCATATTCTGTTGTACAACCCTCTGCTGTTCATGGCCATACGAAACATCAAACACTTTCAAGCTCTGGGGTGCCATTCGTAGGCAGGAATGACGCATTTTACAGAGATAAGTAAATATAGTTAAGTTCTACCAAATAAAGATTATGCATTTGTTAGGTTTTTGACCCCCGTGTGGATAGTTGCGCACGGACTGCAATTTTTTTGCACGATTGTAAATACAGTCTACTATCCGTCGTACTATACATAGTGCTAAATCAGTAACTTTCCTATGAAGTAGTAGGAAAACGTATCCAAATTTTGAGATGGTTAATAAACGTACATCTGCATATAACTTTTTATTTGTCTTACCTTAATCCCATTTCGTAAAAGTTCCTTGGCATAACTTAATCCTAAGCCCGACGCACCGCCAGTAATAAGGGCAACTTTTTGACAAAGATCAAACATTTTATGATATTACTAGGTACCTACTACCTCCTTATAAAAACTGTGTACGAAATCTATAAATTCTATCACTATTATGTTAGATTAAATAACTTAACGCACGAACAATTAGATAATTTCGTGTAAATCTGGACCATCTGATAAAAATAATCGTTTATCATGTATGAGAATATCTACCAAACTGTTAGCAGAGGCGTGCGGTGAAATTTGGAACAAAGGAAGCAATCTTTCAAAATTTACCTATTTGTAGTGTAATTGTATTCTTCTTTCGGTTTTTGCAAATTCGTCTATAAATTCATTGTATAAACGCGTTCCTAGTTAAATTGATTGTTCCAACTCCTACTAAGTGAAATCTCCCGTTGGTATGGAGAATTTAAACGTGGATGGATCAATCTTAGCGAAGATCCAAGAGCAGGTTCTCCAACAACGGTAGTCATCAAAGAAAACGTAAGCTGATCCAAGAAGATCGATATGTCACATATCGTGAAATTGGAGCATCTTTGGGTATTTCAAGACCACTATTTAAAAAAATTACACGAAGAATTATCTGTAAAAAAAGATTCTCGTTGGATACCGCATCTGTTGACGGAAGAACAGAAAGCAATTAGGAGT
This sequence comes from Lochmaea crataegi, assembly GCA_947563755.1. Taxonomy (NCBI): domain Eukaryota; kingdom Metazoa; phylum Arthropoda; class Insecta; order Coleoptera; family Chrysomelidae; genus Lochmaea; species Lochmaea crataegi. Next base: position 6,180,389 of record OX387423.1, on the reverse strand, counting down.
CAATTGGTGTCAAAAAACTTTAAACCGGTTTAACCGTTAACCGTCTGCTCCAAGATGAACCAAAACCGACGAAGGTTATCCGTTCTCGAAGTGGTGGCGACATTGGTCTCAAAAGCGGGTCATGTAGCAACAATTCCTCTGCAAGATCAAAGAACTGCTGATTGGTACATATCGATTTGGTCGCCGGAAGTAATTGCTGAGTTTTGAAAAACCTACCCCCAACGACGAATGATCTTCCACTAAGATAATGCAAGTTCCCACACAGCTCGAAAAACAATTGAGTTTTTATAGACAAATTTAATCGAATTGTTAGACCATCCTCCATACAGTCCCGACCTAAGTCCTAACGACTTTTTTACTTTTCCAAAAATTAAAAATGAACTGCGTGGTCAAAGGTTCCAGTTCACAGAAGATTCAGTCAACGCCTTCAAAAACTCTCTATTTTAAATGTACCAACAAGCGAGTGGAATGACTGCTTCCAGTATTGGTTCCAAATGATACAAAAATGCATTTCTCTGCGTGGAGAATACTTTTAAAACCAATAGTGTTTAAAAGGAATCTACTGTTATTTTCTAGCTCTATATTCAAAATATAAAAGACAACCCTCGTATTATCAACAAATACCTGTAATATCAATAATAAAAATATCGGGAAATGGTTTATTTTTAGGCTTTTCTTCATAGGTGTGTTTAAAAATCTTTTCACATGGATCAAACTATAAACTGATCCATTGAGTTGCGAAAACTAAACAAGATCTTCGATCCTGTAGTCTACGAAAAATATGTGAAAAATGTGTGAGCTAAAATCTCTCAATTATGGGCCATAAAAATTGGTTGAATACGCAATCACTGAATTATGGGCAAGAAAAATTGGTTGTTAGGCGAGTGGAAAAAATTTGAATACACAATTTACGGGGCAGAGGCGATGATGGCAATTCTAAGGCTGAAATCGGGAGACATATGGTCTCCGAATATTGTTAGAGAAGGACAATACAAGATGAACCCATATTTCAAATGAGTTTGGATAGCATGACACCGGTGAACACATTTACTGAGCGCGTGAATATCATCATCCCATCTAGGCAACAGGTACTCCTGGAGACATCATCTGGTTCACCGATGACTCTAAAACAAACTGTGGCACTGGGGCTGGTATGAACGGACCTAGAAAGAGAATGTTCTTTGCTTTGGTCGATATACGTCTGTGTTTCAAGCGGAGACGATTGCCGCAAGATGAAAACATCTGGAGATATACCAAAAAAATATAAAAATATATACTGACAGCCACGCTCTGTTTAAAGCTATCAGCAATTCAACCACTATGTCTAGACTGATACAAAAACTGTGAAGAATCCCTTGATAGGCTGGCAAGAGACAACACAGTATCTCTAGTTTGGGTGCCGGGACATAGGGGGATTGCATCTAATGAAAATATTGCATAATAGGGGAAATTTGGAACTGGCTAGCTTCATACAAAGAGTTTACTGAACAAGGTAGACAAGGAACTCTCAACCAGGCTATTGAAACTGGGTAAGAGACACTTGAAGACATGTTACCGACATAGTGACTGGACACTGCATCCTGAGGAAACATCTACACAAAATGGAAAAAGTCAGTGAACCTATGTGCAGAGAATGTGAACAAAGGGATGAAACACCTACTCACATACTCCGCTTCTCTGAAAACATACAAGGTCTTGGACGGAAGCACTTTGGAGAGGAAATAATGCAACCATTAGAACTACTCAAAACCTCCCCAGTCAAACTAGTGGCCTATATAGAAGAGACAAAGCTTTTGGAATGGAAATTTCACAAATATTCAAGAAGAAAGGCTGGCATTGTTCGAATCATCAAAAAAATCGTTAAATTTCGTCGCAAAGAGTACCGACACCGCCACAGGTTCGTAAGTATTCGTGTACTTTCCGCGAAGGAATCAGATATGTTTTTTGCTGACGTATTTTGTGACAAAGATCGACTGATACTGATAATGAAAAAGTGCGTTGGTGCGTGCGACTGTATGGTATTTGATTTTTGTAGCGGTTGAAGTATCTAATTTCCTTATTATTGTTATTTTTGAAATCAAATGGACGATAATTCATCTGATTTTAATATTCTGGAACTGGCTGCTGATGAAATATTCATTCTTTCATCGTTACTGGCAAAAAAGAAAGCATTTTTGAGTTACTTAAATTTGTTATATATAGGCCAGCACTACTGTTGTCGGAGTATAGGCAGCCGTTCGTAAATTCTTTTGATCCATTTTGTTCGTTTTTGTTTTAGGGCCTCAAACACCCGATCTTCCCATCGAAGTTTGGAACGTTCCTTGGGTCTGGAGTTTGCAGGCTCCCAATCATAGATTTTCCTTATTCCTACTTCGAAGATGCCCGTTCTATCCAAGTCGCTGCGCATGTATATGCCTAACTATACCATCACCATTCATGTATTGATTTATTTCGTAATTAAATAGACTTCTAAAAGCCTTCATTCAGGATCTGTTTTGACCCTAGTATCCTCCTCATGATTTGCCCTCTAGGATTCTGAGATTGTTTTCGTCTTTAACTTAAATATATAATATTATAACGTCGCCCATATCCGTTGCTTCTGGACAAAGGAATTTCTCAATATTGAAATTAATAAAAAATTACCTACAATTAAGTTTGAGGCAATCAAAAAATTATCTTAATGAAATAAACAGTTAAATGCGATTTGCTGAAATGAAAATTGGAAAGAAGTCATTTTAGTTTTCTGTTTCTTAGTGGTTAGGTTATTGCTCTTGATCCTTAGTTAAGTACAGCCTTATTGTTTAACCTTCAGAGAAGTTGTTTGTAATATATATTGTTATGGCGTGTTATGGCTCAATAATAAATTTAAATATTCAATAATCATATAATTTAATTGATATTTGTACAACCAACTCTATCACTTGATATTCAGAATCATTTATTTTCCATAGTGGAAGAATATAAAACCTATTTAGTATAAGTAATAAAACAAAGGAAAAAATCAACAACGGGTTGAGATTTTGAGAAGGAAGGAGGATTAGTTCAAAGTAAAAATTTAAAAAACTAAAATTATGCAGAAATATTCAAAAAAATAATAAAAAGTTGTAAATATAAAGTAAACTAAACTAATACAAAGTGATTGTAACAACAACTGAGTAAGTGAAAAGTAATACTTACCAAAAATACTAGATAATAAGTGAAACACGGCTATAAGCCATATAATATTCCTATGTCGAAGGCATATTTTTAATTAATTAAAAGTGGAAAGCAGAAAATATTGAAATCGTCTATCCAGCACAGAAAAAAAACTTTTCAAGTAATCCAGAATTTTAATCCAGGACAGAGTTGGCTTTACAAGAATTTGAACTCGCAAACAAAAATATAATTTCCCTGAGATAATTCAAATGAATTTATAAAATAATTTTCAAATTACATCATAGAGTCTCATAACAATCACAATAAAAAATATAATCAAATAAATATTTTGATAATTTCCGACTGAGCTAGAAAAAGAAAGATAAGTATTAAAACTAATATAATAAATAAAATAAAATTTATAAAAAAGGATATGGAATTATTATAGACATATTATTATTATTACTACCATTCAAACCATATCAATATATAGGTACTAGAAGACCCGACAGACGTTGTCCTGTCCTAACATTGTCTTGTAAATAAGATATTATGCACGCGGTTATTTTCTGCCCGCTGAGTGGAGTGTCAGAGTAGCTTTTGTTTGTTTCAAACTTAACGATACCTATACAGAAATTTTAAATTTCAATTTACCGCCATTTTTTGTCCTAAAGTGGAATTTTAAAAAAAAATTTTTTCCGTGCAATAACAAATCAAAAACCATGAAAATTGGTCCACCAATTTTCTAGAGTTAAAAGTGTTCCAGCACATCCGACTAAATAAGATATATTATGCAAGCGGTCGTTCTCTGCCCGTTGAGTGGAGTGTCAGAGTAGCTTTTGTTTATTTCAAACTTCTATAAATGCCATCCTTACAATTAGCTAATCTCCAAGTAACGATACCTATACAAAAATTTTAAATTTTAATTCACCGCCATTTTTTGTCAAAAGTAGAATTTTTTAAATAATGTTTTTTTCCCACGGGAACGGGATAAAAAGTATCCTATGTCCGTCTCCTGGTTCTAAGCTACCTCCCCACCAATTTTCACCCAAATGGGTTCAGGCGTTCTTGAGTAATAAATAGTGTAACTAACACGACTTTCTTTTATATAAGTATATAGAGATAATTATTGCAATGGAAATTAATGATGAGAGTAAAATTAACATGAGAGTTGCACAATACGTATAACAGTCACTTCTACGGTCGATACACAAATAAAACAAAACAAAAAATGGCCGAAAACTGTATATAGTGTATATACGAGTACGATAATTCACACCGGTTAAAGTGCAAATAGTTCAGTTTTTTTTAACACGTGGTGTCAGTTTAAAAAGTTTGAAATCATAATTATGGGACACTTCAGTAGTGCAAATTATTTTAAATCTAGTACTAGATACAATATAACCTCAATAAACGTTTAAGAATTAACAATCATTAAATGTGATTGCTGGGAAAATATCGTCTTTTATTTAATAAATCGTGTTTCATAATCTGTTTGCACATTAAATCTCATATTAGCATATTATAATTGAAATATTTAATTATCGTTGCATGTCATTTTTTATTAAACAAAAACCTAATATATGGACACCAAAATCAAATTATAATTTAAAAATGAGGTTATATATACACTGTGTCCGTAAAGTATGGAACAAATTCATTTTTAGCTAAACAGACCATTTTAAGAAATAATCCTGAAACACGTCGATTTTTGATTTTAATTTACCGTATTTTAAAATAATAATCTTATATACAGGGTGAATTACTTTCGAGTAATGACGTCACCGTTATTTTTTTTTAATGGAACACCCCCATTTTGTCTCAATTTTCGGATTACTCTAGCTGAGCTGATTCCAAAAATGTATCACATGTTGATTCCAATTGGTACAGGGTGGACAAAAATACAATAGTTTTGTGTGTGCTCATAAAGTAACGCGTAACATTCTTTATTAGTTAAATTAACAATATTATCAAAAATACTTACTGTCTAGCGGCAATTGGTTTAAATGTAACACCCTGTAGTTTGTTACATTTTTAGATTAATAAAAATGAGCTGTTTCCAAACATGTTTGGTACTTGTGGTCTAGCAGACAGAATATGAAAGAAATTATTTCTTATCAATTTAAAAAAAACATAGTCGTCTAATTTTTTGTGAAATGTCATTATTTGTTTAGTAATTTATTGATGTTCAGTGACAGTTAAGTACTACAATATTTTTGGTATTCGTGAATGTTTCAATTATTGCTTAGATTTAATTAGAAGTAGAAATGGAGTTAAGTGTAAAACAAAAAATTGAAATACTTATGATGATTGGGTATGGAGACAGATCGCGAACTCAGATGGATGTGTGCAATTTGTTTAATGGTAAATATCCAGAAAGACCTATAACGCGTTCAACAGTCAGTAAGATTGAAAAGAAATTTCGAGAAACTGGTACGGTTGAAAATGTACGCAAATCAGGTCGTCCCTCTGCAAATGCTGATACAGCATTAGAAGTTTTACTTAGTTTTGAAGAAGATGCACACACTTCTGTGCGTAAAGTTAGTCGCGATATCGGTGTTAGCAAAACAACGGTACACAAACTATTAAAGCTTGAAAAATGGCATCCTTATAAAATCAAACTTGTGCAGGTATTAAACGAAGATGATCCCGATAGAAGAATCCAATTTTGAGAAAAAATGATGGATAAATGTCACCGAGACCCTCTCTTGATACAAAACATTATTTTTTCTGATGAGGTCACTTTCACGTTAAATGGCGAGGTTAACCGTCAGAATTGTAGATACTGGGCAAAAGAAAACCTCCAATGGATGCGTGAGCATCATAGACAATACCCGCAAAAGGTAAATGTATGGGCTGGGATTCGAAGAAATCGAATCATCGGACCCTACTTTATCGAAGGTAATTTAAACGGGGCAACGTACCTCGAGTTTTTAAGGGGGTATTCGTACCTACTTTACGTAATTTGTTTCCCAGCAGACGTAATCCTGGAGGTTTTGATGAAAGTTTATGGTTTCAACAGGATGGTGCACCTCCACATTATGCTGTAGATGTTAGAAGGTACCTAGATGAAATTTTTCCGAACAGGTGGATTGGTAGACGTGGACCTATTGAATGGCCAGCGAGGTCACCAGATTTCAATCCTTTGTATTATTTTATGTGGGGCCATCTGAAGAATGTTGTGTATCAAACGAAACCAGCAAATATTCAAGAATTAAAAGAGAGAATTCGGACAGCAATAAACAATATTTCTCAAGACACAATAAACAAGGTTCAACAAGAATTTGTACACCGTTTGGGTTACTGTCAAATACAGCAAGGACTGCAGTTCGAACATTTATAAAGTCATGTATTTCATAAGTATTTTTGATAATATTGTTAATTTAACTAATAAAGAATGTTACGCGTTACTTTATGAGCACACACAAAACTATTGTATTTTTGTTCACCCTGTACCAATTGGAATCAACATGTGATACATTTTTGGAATCAGCTCAGCTAGAGTAATCCGAAAATTGAAACAAAATGGGGGTGTTCCATTTAAAAAAAATGACGGTGACGTCATTACTCGAAAGTAATTCACCCTGTATATTAGATTATTATTTTAAAATACGGTAAATTAAAATCAAAAATCGACGTGTTTCAGGATTATTTCTTCAAATGGTCTGTTTAGCTAAAAATGAATTTGTTCCATACTTTACGGACACAGTGTATACATAACAAATGTCACTTATGACAGGGTAACTGGGTTAACTCGATTTTAATCGAGTGTTAAAAGTTTAAAACCCTTTTTGACTTGGACCGAATTATCGTAAAAAAGTGTAAAAAGTTCTGCTTCGGTTGAAAAAGTACTCGGCTTGAGTAAGACAGGAGACCGGCTTCGTTTTCATCCCTACTCTATGATGTTTGCTGGATGAGAGGTGACAACGGTAGACACCTGGCGGGGATAACTGATCGATTGATAGTTGATCAGTTATCGACCGGCGAGGGCGGAAGATCAAATTGAATTGAGAAAAAAAATCATAATTAAAGGAAATTGAAATTATAAACTCTGAATAAGAATTTATCCTACTACAATTATTATATTCGATTGCCATCTTGCAAAAATAAAAATCGCGATGGATAAATAGGGGTTGATCGTATAAGGGTGAAAATTAAGGGTATTGTGAAATTTTTTATTCTAAGTCATGGCAAAATTAAAGTTTATAATTAACAAATAAAAAATAGGGGTTGATCGTAGAACGGTGAAAATTTAGAGTTGTATATATTTTTGAATATAAAAACAAAAAATGTTGTCGAAAAAATAAAAACATTTAGGGGGATGAAAAATAGATGTTGACCGTTTCGCAAACCTACCCGATATGCACACAAAATTTCATGAGAATCGGTCGAGACATTTCGGAGGAGTATAATAATTACAAACACCGTGACACGTATATATTAGAAAAATATGTGGGTTCTCTTGAAGATAAAATTACAATAATAACATATTTCTCATTCTCTTGATGTTAAACGTAAATTTCGCGAATTTGGTATGACGAATTCAACAAGTTAAATAAAAGTAGCAAGAAAATAAAAAATACTACCTAATAATACATGTTTTCACGAGTAATTTGTATTTTGAAAATTTGAAAAAGCTATGGTAGAAAACGAGAAAACAAATTTCGAAAAATACGTTTTTCGGTCGATTTTTGACTTTGAATTGGCGATAACTCGAAAACAAAGCATTTTTCAAGAGATTACCAAGAGTCAAAAAGTGTTTATTTTCATCCATTTTACCTTAAAAAATGATCAGCGTAACGATTTTTTCATTTTCCGTAATTTTGCAAGTTTTTGGTTAATAACAAATTACTGACTATCGGGACGAAAAAGTGTTACTAAGGTTTTTTGTTTCTAATAACATAATCCCAATTGGTTTTTTCCTTGCGTTTTGTAGTGGTCGGTCAACTCATTTTTTTGTGCATCTTTTTAGGGGTGCACCGCTCGCCTATTTTGTCTTCTCTTGCCATGTTTTTCTCATCTGACATGTTAGAAATCCACGTTTCATTCAAAATCTTAGGTTTATATAAGTTGGTACCTTTTTCTTCGGAATATTTTCCAAGAAACTGTAACTTCTTAGATCACAGGAAGCTCAATTAAAATTTTTCTATCATTGGTTTGTTTAAACTAGACCAATTTTATGTATCCAGTTAATGATGGTTCTTTTGCTACATTGTAGATTAGGCATTTCTTCTTGGAACCACCCACGAAGTGTTTCTGCCAATAGATGCTTTCTTTCGCCATACATTTCACGCACCACTTGTCGTAAACTACTTAGAAAAAGAGGTGTACCTACATCTAGTTTTTATTTCAGTAACTTTCTCAGAGAGAGAGAGAGAGTTTAGTTAGCATGTGCGGGTGTGCGTGGGTAGTGAAAAAGTATGCCTCATGTAAAATTCAGTTGGTTTAGAAATGATCTGCGGTAGTGAATGGAATGGAGGGGACAAGGGAATTGTTAATGGGTGGAAAATGATAGGAGTTTCGGCTCACGCAGGAATAATTTCATTAGATTACAAGGGACTTGCGAAAGGTGCTGATAAGGAATTAATAACAGAGATCATAAAGCATGTACTTTTGAAAGTTTTCTAAAGAAATATTGCTGGATATATTTTTGTATAAACGAAATGAGAACTTTTTTATGAGTTTTATTCCCAAAATTTAGATATAACGGTTTTAATTCCACATTAGGTATTAAAGAGTTATTTTAACGTTGGAAAGGAAATCCACCTATCACCTTGTATATATTGCTCTAGTACCATTTACTACTTCAGAAATAGTTAATAATAATTAAACATCATTGTCCAAACTTTATTCGGTTATGTTTACATTTTCTGACAAAGTCTCCCTTAAATTCTCAAGAGGCCTTTGACCTATTAAGCTACTTATTAGATTGACCTTTGACTTTCACACCTAATACTAAGGGTTAATAAGTAGAAGAAGACCGACCTTGACCATGTGAGGCTTGGACTGGTCCATCCTCCATTCATTTCAAGAGGTCACTTGCTATGTGCACTTTCGAAGTATTTTCGGATTTAGCCCAGCTACAATCGTAACTTGTTAGGAATAATTTAGTGACACCTTAAGTAGTTATTTAAACGCATATAGCGGATTTCCTCCTAACAGGAAAAAGGATATAACTTTGAGGTCAAACTCCATCCATGGTAAGTACCCACTCTTCTCTCTTATTTACCTAGGTATCATAGGAGTTTCATATTTCAGATCTCTTATTCTCCGTCTTACTAACAGTCTTCGACATCATCTTCTTCATAGACTTCTTGAGAGTTTTCTTTATAGACCTCTTACTAGTCTTTAACGTAGCCATATTAGTTATCGAATAGAACTACGAGTGGCAGAAAACTCACCAGTAGAGGACCAGCCCTCTTCGTCCAGATGCTACGACATATCGGATACACACCACCCGATACCTTACAAGTATGGAGGGTAGAAGGAAAGAGCACCATCTGAATGTATTAAAAAGAGTCCATCGAAAGGGAGCAAATTAAGGTGGCGCCATAGTAGCAAGTGGAATGATTTTAAAAACAGCGCCATGAATTATCAGAGTAAGACAAAAAATTAGGTTTATTACAACGCGTATTTTTAAATTATTATATCATAGACAAACGTACATATGAAATATAATTCTAAATTCACATCATTTCCATTAGCTACACGAGCGCCATTTCGGCGAATCTTCGAATTATAATTTGCTGTTTACAGCTGGACACTTGTCTCCCATATAAGATGGTGCTCCTCCTTTTACCCTCCATTCTTACAAGTAAGATTGTACATGTCACTGTGCTATGCCTGATGCTTGTAGGAACAGTATAGTTCCTATAGGTGTCTCAGATAGTTTGTAGACAACACACTCTGGGTTTATTATTATACTCCATCGCACAATTAAATAAATGTAACCTCTTGTGATTACAGCTCATATATATTTGATGGTGAATATTTTGAATACTAACCCCTCAGTGTAATCCAAAAGTATACTCTTGGAATCCATTATACCAACTGGAATTAGTACATTTTTATTGTTCATTTTAACTAATCAGCTGAGACCACTTGTACATTTTAGTCTTATACATATTCATTTTATATTTTCTTGGGTTAGTTTAAGATTTAACAGCGTGCTCTCGATTGTCATTTGACAGCGACAGCTAAAAGTCGGTCAAATGCGTGAGCCAACTTCGATCAGGCCTACTCTACACCCAGAAAAGTGTAAGTCGTAAAACTGAGTAACTATCTCTTATTTAGTAAACGTAAATAATTTATTGAAATCGTTAAATAATTGTCTTTTTATTTTACCTCGACCCCTCTCCGTTGAGAAACGAGTACGTTCCACTTAATATAATTATATTTTTCAGAAAACCCTCCCTTTTTTCACCTTATCTCCAGTAAAGGGAGAAAGGGGGTGACACTTCGTTGGTTTGATGGGTAAACATTAAGCGAATAAAACATACAAGAAAAAATACCACATTTAATCGAACAATGAACAATGAACAAATAACTTAGTTAATAAGTTAAATTAAAATTAATTTTAGTTATTTCCAATATATAATAATATTATCTATCATTCGTCTGAATCAGCATCAAACGAATTATTAGTTTCTGGCAATTTTTGAAATCGTTCGTTTGCCTTCTTCCAAATATTTTGTTTGTTTAAGTTTGTTGGAGCTGACGAAACTACAGTTTCCGCACCGATTCCTGCAGTTCCTTGATTGGCTTTTGGATTTATCTAAAACATACATTTACAACTTAATTTCAAATTCACTGGATCAAATGCATACTATCGTTGAGTGATAAATATAAGAAGAAACGCAACGCAATGTAAAATTTTGTGCCTTATGGAGATTCCAGCGTAACGTATTCATTAAAATTGGTACCGATTTAGGCGACGCGGTGTTTAAATATCGCACTATTCATTGCCCTTGTCCCCACCTCGCAACGGATCGACACGTATCGCTGGTTTCTGACAGCTCTACTGCTGTTTTGTGACATTGATCTATTTTAAAAGCGGGCAGTTTTTTTAGTTAACTACATAAAATATCTAAAAACTCATATCATTCGATAACCTGACGATGTAAAGGTTATTTGCGAAACCGGTCGAGTATATGTTATATTTCTGATGTGGAGTTTGTTATTTATTGATTTTATTTAACAATTATGGAAAGATTCCACGTAGTAAGGGTTGAAACAATTAATTTGGTTAAATAAAACATGGTAAAAACAAACGAAAAACTTTACTTAATTACAGTTTCCTGTAAAAATTGTCATATTTTATTAAAGCGTGTTATCAATAGCTGTCAAAGATAATAGTTTAATACTATTATAACGCCTTACAAAGTTTTTGAAAAATATTTCTCAAAGAACAGAGATTGTTCACTAAGATGCAACAACTACTTCTCGGGCTGTATGCCCCGACAGGCATTGAAAATTCCAAGTTAAACAGGGTTGGTATTTCTGCAAGATATAACCAACCATTCTGGTTTGTAATTAGATGGGACATCACTTGTGAGCTTGTACTAGGTAGACGTGGGGATGTCACTTTTATCGCATTCTTAGCATTTCATTTACTGGGGTTAATGTATTGATTGGTTTATAGGATTATACTCTCAGAGCTTCTGGACGCATGACATCTACCTTGTCTGATGAGGCGCAAATACGCCGAAACCGGTCTACAAGTGATGTTGTCTCTTCTAATTACAAAACCAGAATGGTTGGTTATATCTTGCAGATATATCATCCCCGTTTAACTTAGAAGTGTAATTCAATGTCTGTCGGGGCATATAGCCCGAGAAGTAGTTGTTACTTCTTAGTGAACGGTCTCTGTTCTTTGAAAAAAATGTTTCAAAAACTTTGTAAGGCGTTGTAATAGTATTAAACTATTATCTTTGACATCTAAACGAAAAACTCTTATTAGTTTTCCAATATCGTAACTTTTCTGTTTTTTATTAGTTTTGGTCTTTTGGAATTTTTCAGATTCCCATCTGAATGATCTGTAAATCATCATTTTCATGAAAATGTCAAAAAAATGTTTTATATGATCTGTCCAAATCTGAGAACAATTTAAATATTGATTCAAATGCAAACATATATTTTTTAAAAATCCTTTTCAACCTTGAACTTTTCAAAGCAAATAAAAATTGTTTCAATAATAAACAACACATAGTACTGATTAGAAGGTTTTTTTTAAACTTGGCCTATTCCGAATTAGAAAAATCCTTGTTAATTATAAATAAATAATATTGGTCATTCAAATCATCTTCTTGGATTAAATAATTGCGACAACTAGAAAACTCCGAAAGTGTTAAGCATTTTATGAGCAACAAAGGCAGCAACATATGCTTTTGTTGTACAATAATAAAGTCAGAACTAAAAGGTTTTTCACGCAAAACTGTATTTGCTAATTCGCACTTTTTGAAATTCCAAATAGTTTTATTACCACAATTTTTCCCACTCATTTAGGATATTTCAATTTTTAGTAGGAAATTTTAAAAAAAACTTGAATGTTTATCTTTTTTTGAATTTTGTTCACATTCGTGACAAAAACACATATGGGGTCATATTTAAAAAAAATGTTTCCCTGCGTAACACACAACAAAAATTGTTTAATGCCTAGATTAACTACATACTTGGTTAATGAAAAATAATAGTCTATAATACACTGGAGTCTAGAGCTAGAAATTCCGTTCGCAGTTCTTGATTCTAGTACGGACAGAATTAAGACTACTAAATTCCTAGAAAATGCGAGTGGCGACATCTCTCCGTCAACTTCATTCTGCGGCACAAAATCGTTTTCGAGGTTGCGTCACTTTTTATATTTATCACTCAACGATACTTCAGAATTGATAAGCATATTTTTCTAAAACTCCAAATTTAAAATGCATTTTATGTTTAGAAACCTATATTATAATTTATAAAGGTAAGTAATTTTGTAATGTAACATTGAAACACGTTAATATGAAAACAAAACATTTATTCTGTGAGATAATTTTTATTATAAACGCATAAAAAACATATATTCATAAAAATGGTAATGTAACTTAACTTGGAAAAGCGATAAAAGACGTTGCTTACAATTGCTGAATTGACCAATTCGACCAGAACGTTTGTATTGGAGAAACTTGTGGTGGCGCTACAGATGTAGAGGCTATTCCGACTGATGTACTGGTTACATCGCATTCACCAAAATTTTGTGCATATTGGGTTGCAGTTGGAGTATGCATGCTATTTGTGCTAAAAGATGAACTGGGACGAGAGGAATCGGATAAAGAATCCTTCTCTAAATATTGTAAGCGAGTTTGTGTAATCAGATTTTGGATGTCACTCTGCAATTTTAATGCTGCTGGTAACGGTAGCTTTTCCAATTGCATAGCAACGGAATTTCCAAATGCTATAAATTCGTTGTTTGCGTGTGCATTTGAAATTTTTTCTAAGGAGGCTACAGCATTATCGATTGATGATATTTGCTTTTTGCGGCATCGAGATGTCAGTGGCCGTTTTGTGACTGCTCTTACTGGATGTGACTCTGAAGTATTGCTAGTTGATGGATTTGAGATTACGGTGGTGTTTGAATCATTGACAGTGGCATTGTTGTCCATAGATGGATTGTCAATATCTGTACGAGCAGCTCTATCCGCCTCCTCCTCTTCGTTCTCGTCATCATCTGATTGCTGTAAACACAAAACAATTATTTAATATTGAAAATCAGAAAAATGATTTTTGTTCAGTTGACCTTTATAGTAGTATAATAATTTATTATTGTTTCAGATACCAAGGAACGAAAACGAATGGAAGGATATAGCACAAGGATTTGATAGAAAGTGGAACTTCCCAGGCTGCGTGGGAGCATTAGACGGCAAGCACGTGGTAATTCAATGCCCACCCAATACAACATCTCTGTATTTTAATTACAAGGGAACATTTAGCATTGTCCTGTTAGCACTAGTCGATCACGATTATTGTTTCACATTAATAGACATCGGAGGATATGGAAGTCAATCAGATGGCGCAATTTTCGATCATTGTGCATTTAAAACTGCACTTGAATCAAATGCACTACAGATACCACCAGAATGTGTTATCTTAGGAGATTATGCCTTTCCATTAAAACCGTATCTTATGACTCAATACCCCCGACGACCAGATATGCCATACGAACAGAAGATCTTCAACTACCGACATTGCCGTGCGAGGCGCATTGTAGAGAATGGTTTTGGTATACTAGCCAGTCGATTTCGTATATACAGGAAACAAATATGTGTAGCTGAACGTACTGCAGTTAAAATAGTAAAAGCTACTTGTGCCCTACACAACTGGATTCGAAAGACCATTGGACCCGCTAATGATAGCATCACTTCTGACGTAGAGGACCTTGTGCAGGGTAACATTATACCTGGGAGTTGGCATAAGGAACCTTCTCAGGGACTACGTCCTCTAAGGGCTACGCAAAATCGAAATTACCGCAACGACGCCCGTGAAAAAAGAAATAATTATGCGACATATTTCGTTGGAGAAGGGGCTGTAGACTGGCAAGATCAAATGATTTTGTAATGTTTTTTTTTGTAATAAATGTATTAACTGTAGAAAAAGTAATAATTCACTTACCAGATTTGATTCCGAGAATATTTCCGTTGTTGGTCTTAGGAATCTATCGGCAACTTCAAACCAAAAAAGCTTTGGGACATACACATCTCCCGTTCCAGTTCCAGTTTTTTTGCTGTTTTTAATTTTCCGTACTTCTTTATTGTATGTACCACGAATACTTCTTATTTTTTTGCGCAGTGTTTTTACGTCTTTAATTCCAGTTATAGCTAACAGATGTGCTTCCGCTTTGCTTCTTGCGATTCTGTCTTTAAAATCACGATTGATTTTATTCCACAAACAAGGAACTCTCTCATATTCTTCCAAAAAGTGAACGATATCGAAAACAACACTTTCTTTTTCCATTGTTTAACTTGTAAACCAATATTTTTAACCACACTTTTACACGCGTGCCGCGTAAAATTGATGCCACGTAGTCACGACAATGCGGTACTGCTGTTTTCACGAGGTATGTTACGTGGAACTAATGTCAAATGTCACAAAAATATCAAAATGATTTTGATATCGCGACATTAATGCCACGGCGTCAAATTGTTGTCACGACAACGTGACTTTGAAGTTTACATGTTATAAAATGTCGCGACTTTTAGTGCCATGGCACTAAAGTCGCGACATTGTTGTCACATGAAAACGAGCCTTTAGTAGCTCGATATTTTTACACTGTTGCATTGTTTCATTCACTCTCACTTTCAGTCACAGTCGAGAAATAATTGCTAATGTGTAGCCTTTATGAAAAAGGAAGCTAAAGAAGGAGTCACAATACCTCATCATCGCATAAAAGAGCGTGTGGCAGCAACGACATGTGTTTCCGAAAGTACAATTTACAGAGTCTCAGTTGAACAAACGAAAATTGACCAAGGTATGTTTTATAAAAAGTAGTAAAAAAAATACCTTTATCTAACCCCTAACTTTAAATGCATTATTAAGTTTTGAAACGCCACATTTTTCATAACTGACGTTTCATTACATCACTAGAGATGTAATTAAATGTTATGTAACTGCCAGTACCTATTTATTCAGTTATTTTATATGGTATCCATAGCAACTTCTGTATACTAGCAATAATGGAATATATTTAATTGCAGGACAATGCTCCTCGTTTTCCTCTCCAAGAAAACATATTATAAAAGAAAAAAGAAGCAAACTATTGACGACGTCGACAAAGGGGTGTTAAGTCGTATTATTCATAATATGCATATAAGCGATGAAGAAGTACCGCAGCTAAAAAATATTGTCTAAATTCAGTACGGAGGATCGCTCTGGAAGATGCCCGATTCCTGATTCAGGATAAATATTTGAAACCGGGCGATCTAAAGGGGCATCTTTGGATACTATGGGTTGGAGCAACCCAATCCATGAAGATGCCTACAGGCATTATGTCTGCGAAACCAAGCATGAGTTAACACAAAACGAAATCGATCTAATAAAATGTAAAAATTGGTATAATTCAACTGACCGGTTCCAAAAGACCAACTCCTTCTTTACCCAGCGATTCTCCTTCCTTCCACCCCATTTTTTGCAATAATTTGAAACCTTTGTTTTCTTTATTTATCGACCTACAAAAAAATACATAAACAAATATATTCAATACGCTAACAATAGTACTTACTCATCAACCGAAGCCACTTGAGTTTTTTCGTGTGGATTTTGACTGCCAATCGTTTGTCTTCTTTTTTGAGCCCTATCTGTGTATCCAGTGGCTAACTTCGCATCTCTCTCGAATTCCCTGACGCCGTAAAGCATTTTCAAGTTATTTAATTGCTTTTTATGTTGATCCAACTTGGTGTGTTTGTAAAATGGTTCTTTTTCTGGTTCTGGAAAAAATATAGGTTCGATTTCTATTATTTAGAGGCAGTTATTCAATTCCTAAATAGTCAACCTGTTGGAAATCAATCCAACACATTTATTTATATTTCAATCTTCTCAACGTGACAACTCTGCAAATGCCCGAAATTCATCAGATGTGGGTTCTTAGGTCGACCCGTTCCTTTTCCCCGCCTGGGATCGGCTTATCTCAAGTTAGCCACTTGCCCTTTTTATACAAAAAAGCAGTCTTCAAAAAAGGAAAGCCAAAAAAACACTCCACCTCGCAAACACCAAAATTGTGCTCGTCACTTCAAAAGTCAATTAATATCTCACTCACAGTCTAAGGTTGCAGAAAGCAAATTTCATATGCAAAGACGAACAAGTAAGAATTGAGGTACTGAGAAAAGTGCGATATCTTAAATATCTCTCTCTCTCTATCTCTCTAACGTGCTTTGGAACATTTGTGTAATGTGTAATAATTTTTTTCTCCCCCCTATATTGTGAACAACGCATTTTGACACTGTTTTGAAGGACGTAAGTAACAACTACCAAAAAGGTATCGATTGCCCTTGACGACGGGTTGTAAGTCAACTTAATAATTTATGCCATATAAAACGTGCATCTTATTTATTTATATGAATATTAATAGTACAATTATAATAACATTATTTACAAAATTTGGATAAGTTTTCTCGTTTTTTTCTACATTTTTATGAAATGTTATGACTCCATAATTTCTCCATCTCTAACCAAGTTTTCTGCTACTCTTGAAGTACTGCAGGAGACTTCTAGCTTCGTTATATTGTATAACATTTTATTTGCAACTTTCTTTTTATAGATGACGCTCTCCGCTACATAACTTTCCGCAATAGTTGCAGATTTCCATCCGCCATGTCGCTTCAGAGCTAAGACATCAACTCCAGTATTCGCTAATAAAGTGGCCGACGTTCTTCTAACGGAGTATCCTGTATACTCCTCAAAGTTCTCAAAGTTCAGAAATTTAGCAATTTTACTTGGAATTGAAGAAATCGAGTTTTTCCCGACAGGCTGGTTTAAGCACTTTCCATTTTGATATCGCACGAAAAAGCGAGGTTTAAAATTCGTCATGTGGGATCTTGGTCGCTCCTTGTTTTTTTTTATCCATAAGTTTATTCGTAAATCTGGCGAATCACTTTGTACTAAGAAATACTACTATAAGTCATAGCTAATTTAATTTGTTAGATTTAGGGTAGTAAAGGGTACGCTGTGGATTTTTTAACACATACTATGAATCAATTTGACCTCACCATATCCCGCACGTCGATCACGTCACATATTCATGACTTATTAAGTCATTGTAAAGGATACCAGTTTATAAGGTTTGTAAATTCGCCAAAATATGTAAATTCAATATATTTTCTTGAACCTTATATCCGCGTCCCACTAATTATTCCGCCACTTACTATATAGTTTTTATAAACAACATAAAAACACTGCTAAATCCCATCAGAGAGACCAGCTATTTTCTAAAATCTATTTTTTTTGGATTGTTCCAATTGTCGGTCGCCAAAAACACCAACAAGGGGCTCTTTGATCTCGTATAAACTATCTGTGGTTAAGACTGAGATAACAATGAAATTTCGAACTATTTTGAAATAACAAACCTTCTCATCGTCACTTTTAGTAATTGTAAATTTACGTGCCATTCCATTTTTGGAATCAGGAATAGTAACAAAACTTGAGTATATGCCTATAATGTATACATTTTTGGAAAGGGGAAAAAAGGGACCTTCAGATGGTATTAAAAAATATAGGGTGTTGTATTTAAAATAAACCGATCATTTCGCTTCAAAAAAGGTCATTTTTTTCGGCGCTTTCGGGAAAAAATATACATTTGGGGCAACTATGTCAACAAAAACTTGAAGGAAATATAAGAAGTTTAGCGAAAACTGCACGTCGATATCGAGTAATAAGTCGTAAAAATGTGTTACTTTATAGTGGGAATCCATGTAGATCTGAGAATGTCGCATTGGAATAGGCCACTTAGCCACCTCATCAAATCAAATATAATAGTTCTACCGATTCCTCTTGGGTCCTACCTAAACTATAAATTATTCTTATTATTAAAATTGAACATACCTTTTACTTGAATAAGTCCCGGTTCACAATGTCCACAGGTTTGGTTACCCTCGTGTATATGACATAATAAAACCGTCTGTCCAATCTGTATTTTGCTGCCGTGAGTAACATCCATGCTTTCACTTTCTTGTTTTGACGAAGACATTCTTTTGCCGTTTAATAAAGTTCCATTTCTCGAACCCAAGTCTACCGCTTGGTACTGCCCAGTTTTTTCTTCAAAAGAAATTTTTAAATGATGTTTACTGGCATTTGGGTCTTTTAGTAGAATCGAATGGGATCCTTCGCGACCTATCGAGCCTCCGCTACAGGTTATTATGTGCAACGAACCGGGCTTCATATTCGGTATTTCGGAAGACTCTACTATTACTCGCATACACGGTGGCCAACTTTTGGATATATCTGAAAATAAAAATTTAACATAGTTGTTGAAATCAAAGTTAATTTTTTTTATTTTGGCAATTGGTCTCATAGAGATATTGCAATGGTACGTTCCAATGAAATGTGAAGTAGCTTGGGTGCTGCGAATAAACTAAAAAATTAGAGGAAGGAGAAGGAATCTTGAAGTGCAACGAAAACAAAAATGTTAAATGGAAAGAATAGAGAGAAAGCGAGAGAGAGAGAGAGAGAGAGAGAGAGAGAGAGAGAAATACTTTATTGTATATTTTAGCACAAGAACAGTTTCTGAAAACACAGACAGATTGAATCAGACCTGAATCTAGTGAAAGAATGGCTATGTCATTATAAACTAACTCTTAACATAGACAAGTCAACATATTTAGTTATATCACAAGACCAGGAATGGCAGCAACTAACTGTGTCAATTGGAAATATCCAAATCAAAACATAATGCTTAAAATATTTGGTGTTATATATCGACAATAGACTGTCATGGGAATAGCACTTAATCACATAGCAAAAAAGATAGTCCCAGCTGTTGGTGTATCAAGTAGAGCTGCGCAGTATCTTGACGTAAATCATAGGAAAGATATATACTATTCATTAATTTATAGCCATCTTACATATCTGACGCTCATCTGGAACTGCACCTCACAGATCAAGTTGAAGCTATTAATGGTTCTTCGGAATAAAACCATCAAAAATATTTTCACTCTACCCAGGCTATTTCCAACTGAAAACCTATATTTCCCTGATTGAATAATGGATATCAAGTCATTTTACATATTTCAGACTTGCCTCTACATACATAAGTGAATCTCCAACAACTTCAACTCGAACATAAATTTTACTAGATCAAGATTAGATTAGAATTGGAGTGGCTCTTTGTCCTATCCCACTGCGACCTTTGCAGATCTATTGTGGTCCTCCCCCATATTTAGAGCTCGATATCTAGCTTTATTCTTTTTATTAGACCTATTAGCCTGGATACCGCCTCCTTTGCGTAGCTCTCTGCCCTCGGTTTTTCTTCTCCGAATAGGTGAAACCGCACCCTTGCTAGGCCTTCGCACTCACAGAGTAAGTGCTCCGCGGTTTCGTCTTCTTCCTGGCATAACCTACATAGGCTGTCATCTGCTATGCCAATTGTGTGCATATGCTTCCTTAGCCTACAATGCCCTGTCAGCATTCCCACCATCATCCTCGTCGTTTCTCGACTTTGACATAGTAGGTCGCGTGACAGTCTGACCGAAGGGCTTTTAAGGAATAGCTTAGCGTGCCTTTGCCCCGGAGTTTCATGCCACCAGCGCATTTAGCAATTCCGCAGGAAGGTTCTGGCCCTATCATGACCTCCGTCGCTCCCTGCTTGGCTAATTCATCGGCCTTTTCATTGCCTTTTATTCCTTGATGGCATGGCACCCAGGCGAGGGTCACTCTATTATGACTACCTAGTCTGTTGAGGGCCTTGCGACACTCCCACACCAGATTTGACTTCGTCCGATATGAGCTTATCGCTTTTAGTGTTGTTTCCCAAGGCTTAGAGAGATCGTGATCATCTCTTGTACCCCATATATTCCGGCTCCTACTCCAGAGTCTGTTTTAGAGCCATCAGTGTACCAGTTGAGATTCGCTATTATAGGAGGCCCTGTATCCCAGTACTAGATCAAACAATGTACACTATTACAACACAAGAAGCAGTTATAATCTAAGAACAGTAGTAATAAAGACCACAGGTGGCCAAAGAATCCTGCTTGCCGAGGGTGTCAAGCTTTATAACAAGCTGCCTATCTCAATCAAAACGATGGGAGTCGAGATATTTAAAAGACTCTTAAAGCAACTGATACTTTCTGAATTTTTTAATGAATAATTAAAAAGTAGTTTCTCGTTTTTTAAATAAGTTACTGCATAACTAATAAGTTAATTTTTTCTGTTTGCGGTTGGAGGTGAAGATGTCGCTATTGTCACAACTTTAACATTTCCGTAACTGGAAGACATGTATTGATTGTGATTTTAGTGTCAAATTCAGAGCTCTTAGAGCTCTCGGACGAGAACATATACCTTGTACTGATGAGGCGCAAATACGCCGAGTTATGTTGTTCCTTCTAATTGCAAACCAGAATGGTTGGTTAAATCTTGTAGATCATACCGACCCCGTTTGACTTAGAAGTGTAATTCAATGTCTGTCGGGGCATATATCCCGATAAGTAGTTGTTTCTTCTTAGTTGAACGGTCACTGTTTTTGAAAAATATTTTTCAAACCTTTGTTATGAAGCGTTTGAATAATATTTTTATTCTTCGATATCTACCAAAAGTTATATCTTAGTTTCTTCTGCATTAAAACAAATAAAGTTTTAATTACTTTTTGATTTTTTGTAAGTCCGAGGCTATTGTTGGCTTTAGTATGTCTATATCTTCTCCATGCCATACTATTGTAGTATCATCAGTATGATCCTTGAAATACGCATTAAGCATTACAGTCGACAGAAGCAAACAAGAGCTCCGTAAAATATGCGAACTAAAAGAAAGGTCATCGCAACCATCCAATCAGGAACCAATGTTAACGATTGTAAATTAGTAATTGTAAACATAATCGAGATAATATGACCGAATGATTTTATCAATATACATCAATTTTAGTGGCTGCATCAGTGTTGTCAATGATAAGATAATTATCCGATTTTCGGACAATTTCGCTAACCGGATAATTTTTGGATCGAATAACTTTTCGAGTGTTTTGCAGAAAGCATATATTAAAAGGCTATTGTTTTGGGGATTTTTAATATTGACTAGGGTCGAAGACTTTTATTTAGGCAACATGGTGTCCTTTTGGTAATTTTGAAAAATTCTGATAATATGAATTATGAATTCGGATAATTTAGCAACGGAAACACTAAGCTGCATTCTATTTGATGTCAGCTGTCATCTGTTTGAATAAAGCAAACGAAGTAAAGTTAAATATAACCTAATATTTTTTACTTAATTTTCGAATTCTACATGAAATTTTAGATAAAATTTGTGCCCAATACCAAATACCCATACCAAAAATGAAGTATTTTCGACATGTTTCGATTTTTTTCAAAATTTTGAAAAAATCCTAGTCCACATTGAGTAACGATGTCTCCATTAATAACAAAGCTAGTGACGTAAAATTGTAACTAATAAACAACAAGCGCTTGCCCGTTAACTCTATATGGCCAACTCATTGATATTTCATAGAGGGTGTTTTAAACTTATCCGCCAACATGCACAATTTAAATCATTTATAAGTTGCTTATTTTAAATAGAGCACCCTGTATTTTATTACATTTTCCGCTATATTTTTTTAAGCCAACTCGTTTGGTATCGGTATTCCCTATACCTTAATCCAACCACTTTTGAGACAATTCATTACTTATCTTAGTTAAAACATAACAACTTAATTGTTTCAACATTAGTAAAGGGTAGGCCATGGCTGTCAAAGATTTCAATCATCAATTCAACGCATTTTAAAAAAACACAAATGGAAACCTTCCTCGAGGGGTAGAATTCTGTGAATGGTTTTTAATGAAGACCCAAGAAGATGAAGCGCGATGAAGCAAAGTTTAGCAAAAATCGATTAGTTAATCGACATAATTCCCATTTTTGGTCTAATGAAAATCCACATTTTAGTAGAAAACGTTATTTCCAAGATAGTGGGAGTTTTAATGTTTTTTGTGCAATAAAAGGCGATAAAATTTTAGCATTAAAATTTTATGATGAAAATTTAAATGGTGAAAGATATTGCCACATTTTAGAAGAAGCCATACGACCGGAGTTACATACTTTAAGAAATTGAGAAGCGGCTTCAGCTTGGTATCAGCCAGATGGAGCACCTCCTCATAACTTTGGGCCTGTTGCTCAGCATCTTTACATGTTTGATGATAGATGGATTGCCAATTAGGGTCCGTTCCGTTGGCCAGCTCCCTCTCCTAACTTTGCTTCTTTAGATTTTGGTATTTAAGGTTACATTAAAAATCAGGTATTTTCCATACCTGTTATGACAAAGGAAGATATGATGCAGAGAGTCTTACTTAATTCTCTAAAACCCGACCATATTTCCAGAATTACAAGACATAACTTAATGAAAAGGATTTATAAATGTTAAGAAGTAGATGGTGCTAATTTTGAACATTTATTATAAAACTTTATTTGTTTAATATTACATTTAGTTATTAGCTAATTAAATTAATACAAAATACCTAGTCAACGTTTTTAATGATATCCGTGATTAATAATCCTTTCATGCTATTGGTTACTTTTCAGAATTAATAACTTGAGGAAAAAATAATAAAATATCACCTTAAATAATGGAAAGCATGGCATACCCTTCACTACATATCACCAGTTGGATTTGGTCGATTTGGATATCTTTCTGCAAAAACACGTCAAGTCCGTTCAACAATTCTATTACACTCGCCGTAAATAATTATAAGATTTAAAAAATCATCATTAGTGGGGCATCGACCCAGCTATGTAGTGGAACGCCTCTGATGCGATAACTACAGCCAAACAGAGTCGAGTCGAGAGATTAGTACCTGGATGACCTCTGGGGAAACACCGTCGTAGAACCCGTACAGCCTGCAGAGAAACACTTTAGACTTCTAGGGTGCACTTTAGACTACTAGGGTGAGTAGCATATCATAGCTCGCAGGCATTATACCAATGAGCACGAGGTATAATGTAGATATGCCGTCTTTTGGATGAGACGTAAAACCAAGGTCCCGAGTCCATGGATGTTGGGCTCGATAAAGATCCCTACCACTGGTTGAAACACTAGTGGATTCGGCAAAATTTCCGGTCAGGGGTAGAGTGCTCCTGGCGTCGGTGATTAGCCTCAGTTGCAGAAATAGACCGACGTTAAATAACCGAATAAAAAAATCATCATTAGTAAATCTTACATTTGCTATTATTTACTATGAAATACAAACTGGTAAAGAAATCTGTCAAAACAGCATAAACAATTAACGTTCTAACTATCAAATCTTTGACAGCCATGGCCTACCCTTTAGTAATGTTGAAATAATTAAGTGTTGTTATGTTTTAACTAAGATAAGTAATGAAATATCTCAAAAGTGGTTGGATTTAGGTATAGGGAATACGGATACCAAACGAGTTGGCTTAAAAAAATACAGCGGAAAATGCAACAAAATACAGGGTGTTCTATTTAAAGTGAGCAGCTTATAAATGATTTGAACTGTGCATGTTGGCGGCTAAGTTTAAAACACCCTGTATGAAATATCAATGGGTTGGTGAGTTGGACATAAGGAGTTAACGGGCAAGCGCTTGTTGTTTATTGGTGACAATCTCACGTCACTAGCTTCATTATTCAATGTGGACTAGGATTGTTTCTAAATTTTGAAAAAATCGAAATACCTCAAAAATACTTCATTTTTGGACATTGCGCACTAACTCTATCCAAAATTTCATGTAGAATTCGAAAATACAATAAAAAATATTAGGTTCTATTTAAAATAACGTCTACTTTCGGTACAACCGGAAGTGCCACATTCAGGAAAACATATTTGAACTCGGCGTCATCCAAAACATACTGCTTCGTAATTTCAGATTTTTAACATAACTGTATCCGCCATTACTTTTTATTAAAACTTTAAGCGCCACACCCTGTATATTTGACAAATCACACAGCCATACATTCTTGTTTATAACCACTAACCACAACAACTAAATAAGGCCAAGATAATTGGTAGTGATGAAATGTATATTCCAATATTAACATACACTATAACTGTCGGCTGTTGTTACGAAAAATTTTTAAACAACACAACGAACAAGTAACAATTCTAAATATACCAAATTGGTCACACTATTGATTTGAATTGAATAAAATGTTAACAAACCGCTAGAATTAACGGCTCTACTCCAAAAGATCCTGATGTGTAAACAGATTCGACTTTGTTGACATATCTGTTGATAGTTGACACGTATGGTTTCGATAATTGGTTTTCGATTCAAAATATCGATTGTTACTACAAAAATACAACTACAGCGACTTGGACACGCCCACCCAAGGCTCTTGTTTGCTTCTGTCGACTGTAGATTTTTATATTGTTAAAATTATTGACATAAATATGTGTTCCTCTAATTATTTTAAGCAGTGTAGAATTCGCAATGCAAATACATAATGAATTGTCCTCTTTGTAATTTGAAAAATGACTTAAAGAGGTACAAACCACAAGAATCCCAGAAAGGCCGTGAATGAAAACTATAGTTTAAAAATTCCATAAAAATTATTTCGTATAATATGAACGCAATTTCGGTAAAACAAGAGATTGCCAATATTTTAGACAACTTGATTTGAAGGATGAGTGGTCGATATTGGTGATTATTTTTTTCGTCTATTAAATATCAGTCATCAACCAATCACAATTTTGTTTCCTGTTTGACAAGACCAATCAACACGCTCTATTAGCGACTATTTGCATAGTGCACAATGGTCACCGACTATTCAGCATGATACTTATACCAAGGAGCCAACTTAAACGTCAAATTGAATAAATCGTGTTGAAGCTATTGAATTGTTTGAAAATGAATCGGTTTGGAGAAACCAAAAACGAAGAATAGATATGGTAATCGAGACTACCCTCTCTGATAATACAGTGAGGAGTAAAAATAGCTTATGGAAACATATTACCAAATTTTGCGAGCATCGTCAATATGAATTGAATGAGTCGACACCATTCACAAAACTGAATGATATTTTGAAAGATTGGGCCTGGAATACGAGAAAAGAAAATTGACAAAATTATAAAAATATATACTGAGAAGTGTATGTGGAATTCTACGGCTAAAACTCTTGAAGAGTTGTATTTCAAGAAGTATAACATAAAAATAAATCCATTTTAACCGTGCGAATTCAAAAGAGACGCACGCAATGCCAAGCGACGGAAATTGCATAAACATTAGGAAAAACGGAGTTCAACGGCCTTAAGTATAGAAAATATGTTTGTTATTATTGACAAATGCGATGAAAAAACTCCAAATGGATTTTAAAAAACAAATTTACTATTTTGCTTCAGCAGAATTAGCGTGGCGTGGGGGCGAAGGTTGTTCAACTTTGATTTCAAATTTGAAATTCAGAATGATGGTGGGATAGATACAACCCAATTTTTACAAAAACCTGTCAAGGCGCAGACCGCATAATAAAAATGAACTAAACCGACAGCGCTGTTCAGTTAGATTGTTCAGAGAATTGATTGGAAAAAGAGGACCTGGATTCACATGTCCACGTGTGTTCCTAACTCCAAATCCATTCGGGCAAAAAGAAAACTCATTGTGGTACAAGAATTCGCCTGTTGGGAAAAACGAACTTTCAAAATGGACTAAATTGGGAGCAGTCTATTGGTTTAAATAACAACCAATTGAAAATTACAAACCATTCTTGCAGATCAACTGGCAAAATCCGGAGTACCAGAGCAGCAACTCATTTAAATCACTGGCCATGCTAGTACTTCTTCATTTGAACCTTACTAGCAGATGGATGAACAACATCACCAGGGTATTTTGAACAGATTGAGAAATCAGAAACCTTCTACGGTTAATACTGCCAGTTCTTCAAAAGCTGAACAAATGTCACAAATCACATACAATAATTGTGTTTTCAATTTCAATTGATAAATTATAAAGCTGGTACTGTTTGAACTTGTTTGAATTTTGTTGATACTTTTAATAAATGATTCCAAATTGTTTCACTTTGTGAATATGACTGATATGAGGAATTGGATTCAAGAAATAATCTTCATAAATATAACACGACCTTGATAAATTGTCAACTATTTTTATTGCTGCTAAATTTCTCTTGTATTTATTAATTTGACTCGACATTATTTTGGCATTAATAATCAGAGATGAAAGCTCGTTAAATTATTGTAAAATACAGTCGAAATATAGATGCAACTAAATAGTCGACTATTTATCAAGGTCTTGTTATATTACCCTTGAATAAAGCACATGTTCTAGTAATATCTAAGTAACATTCACTTGCAAGTAAACTCACATAATCTTCATTATTTAATTCCAAACGAGCCATTTCTGTCACTTTTTAAAAGCGCAGATGACCACAAATAATGGCCATTTTCTTTTAATTATGAATCTCGAAAAAAATATTTGATATTAAATAAAGTAAGAGTTGATAATTTCACCCCTTATTATGTAACGGGAATGTTGAAAAATACCGGTGGTTAGTAATTGCGAGTGTACGAAAATTACAAAATTTCAAGTTTCCATCTTCACTTAAAAATTCAATTTTAATCAGCATCTTTTAGGGGTGATATCTCGGAAAGGGGTAGGCTGAAGAAACTTTGTCAGGGGATAGACCCATCATAATTTTATACAGTCAATCATCTCCTGAATTTTTTCCCATGAATTTAATGAATTTAGAAACACCCGTTAGTTAGCCACCTTCATATTTCCACCATTTTCACAGTTTAATTTATAATAATTTTTATTAGCATTTGCTATAAATTTAATGGAGTTAGTTTTTATCCAGGAAAGTTATACTTATGCCAACTTTTTTTTTGTTAGCATAGACTAGGTAATTATACAAAATAGTTATTGGCATTGATAATATATCCACTTCGTTATCTATTTTTTCTATGATAATTAAGTAAAGTTGAAATGGTTTTTATTTTTACATTTAACGATCATTCCAATTCGTATGATTAGGTATTTTCGATTAATTAGTCAATTAAAATATTATACAACGCACTTCAATGAAAACTATCCAACCCACATAATTCTGATGGCGTCAAAAATTATATAAAGGGGGACGTCTTTTTGATCATATGTAGACGTTATAACTTTAACCCACTCCCCCCTATGGTCACCACTCCCAATTTTTTAAATGCAGCCTATACATTATTGCATTGTTGGATTCTCCTCTACAAGAGGATGACAAAAGTGAATCAGTTGGGAGTTACAGATAATTCCAATGTAAACTATGCCTTTACTGTGGCACCAACTCTACTCAATTAAGTAAACGATGTTTTGCTTGGGGACAAAAACATAGCGACCGGAAAACTGGTGTTTGACGTTTTTTAAATAAAGGGTCAAGTAGGTAGCTTAGTTTTCATTCGAATATAAACATTTACAAGTACCTACCGTCAAAATGATGTATACTCTGCAAGGTAGAATTGAAATTGTAGGATTATACGATAACAATAAATCTGCAAGAGCCACTGCTAGACAGTTTAATGCTGCCCATCCCAGAAGAATTACCACACATAAGTATGTAATTGAATTCATGCTAAAAATTTTTGAAACAGGATCAGTTGCCAATAAAAAACACCAACTACAACGAGTAGTTAACAACGAGGCTATGGACGTTGTCGTTTTTTACTTACGTTAGAAGGAAAACAGACAATATCACAAATTTCTAGTGCAGTGGATGTTTCTCGCAGCAGTGTTTTCAGAATTTTACATAAAGACAAATTCCATCCTTTACAAAATTAAATGAGTCCAAGAGCTACATGAAGACGATTTCGACCGACGACTACAGTTTTGTGAATTGATGAGTAAACGTCTGCACGACACTCCAGCTTTATTGTACAATATCTGCTTTTCTGATGAATGTTGATTTGCATTAAATGGTGGAGTAAACAGATATGATTGTAGATATTCTGCAGAAAATGACCCACACGTAATGCGGGAGTTTCATAGTGAAACACCACAAAAATTGAACGTCTGTGGCATTCTTGGGGACCATATTTTATTAGCGGAAACTTGAATGGCGAGTATTATCTACAATTACTCACAGAAGCTATTGATCCCGAAATAACACGAATACTAGAAAATGATTATTCCATGGCAGAAGCTTTGCTAGCGTTTCAACAAGATGGGGCACCTCCATATTACGCTCTCGATGTAAGACGGTTTTTAAACGAATCATTTCCTGCTTGGTGGATAGGTAGTAGGTGGAATGGCTACCTAGGTCACCGGATTTAAGCCCACTAGTCTTTTTTCATAGGGATATCTGAAAACCAAAATTTATGCCACTCAGCCAGCATCTATAGATGATTTACGTCGACAATCATGTTACACAATGTTCGAAACTCATTTGAGGCTCGATTGTATCAATGTATGGAAACCAATGGAAGTCAAATTGAGCACCTTATAAAATAATTTAGTATTGTTTTGCTGATTTGTTACGAATTAAAATGTTACTAATAGTAAATTGGAATTATCCGTAACTCCCAACTGATTGACTTTTCACTTATGAATTATACATTTTTGTTATCATCTTGTAGAGGAGAATCCAACAATGCAATACTGTATGGGGTGGGGTCTTCAATTTAAAAAATTTTGAGTGGTGACCATAGGGGGAGGGGATTAAAGTTATAACGTCTACATATGAGCAAAATGACGTCCCCCTTTATATGATTCTTGACGTGTTTTTCATTTTTTCATAAAAGTGACGCCTTCGGAATAATGTGGGGTGGATAGTTTTCATTGATATGCTCTGTATGTGAATAATGCATACTAAATATCCATAATATGTACTTTTTTTAACAGAATTGGTGCATCCTGTGCGTAATTAAGATCTACCCTGATACAGGATAATTTTTCATAAAATAAAAAGAAAAGAAAAAACAAGAATAACTACCACTAGAATCAGAATCGACCCCTCCATCATCACTGTTAGCTTCACTAGAAGTACACTCTCCTTCTTCAACATCCTTATTTACTGCACCGGATATTTCATGACTTTTCCGACTCTTTTTGGCTCCCTAGAAAGAATAATTTCGTGTTACACATTTTCATACGTACCCAGGGCAGTATTTCGTAGACTATTTACTGTCATTTTATTGAAAGATAGCAATAGCTCGTCCAAATCAGAAGAAGCCTTTACCTGAAAACAAAGAAAATATCAATAATGATAATAATAACTTGGAAAATTATACGATGAAATTCCATAAAATTTAAAGATTTAAAAACTATCTATCATAGGAATTACAATTAATTAAAATTACATAAAAATATTATGACCCAAACATAAAATATAGTCCGTCTAGAAAGTATCTGGAAAACAGAAAGCACAATTATAATTTTTCGGTATATATTTTTATTACTTAAATTAACACAAGGGAGAGGAGATTATCTTTATTGGTTACCCAAATGGCTAACGACCGACGTCTTTCTGCCACAGATTTTTACAATTTACTTGTATAACAATTTTTTTTTTTGATATAGATATAATAAATAAAATGCAAAAAAAAATAGTGAAAATAAATAGATAACAATTATATAAGTATATATGTAAGATGTAATTGGAACACTTAATAGAGTCTGATTTAGAGACCTACTTTGCACTAATTTACAGCGTTTGCTTTAATACTCATTATTTTTGTCCACAGTGACTTTTCTGGAATTTTCCTTTTTGGTGGTATATATCTTGAAGCATTTCAATATTTAGGTTTTTTGCGTACTTCTTGCTTAGCTCATCCATTCTTTCCAAGATAGGTGTGATGTTGACAGTATTATATAGCATTTTGTTTGATGGACAGTGTAAAGGGTTCTGGGGGTGTCTTAATTTGGTTATGCTTCTGAGGCAAGTTGTTTCTTCTACTTGTAGATTGTTCAAGGCTGGTTTCGAGCAGGTTTGAAATAATATAGAGCCATATTCCAGAAATGGTCTACATATCATTTGGTATATCTCACTTGCTACTTTTCTGCTGATCCCTTCGTTTTTGTAAGTCAAAGCTCTAAAATGTTTAGCTCTTGCAATGGCTTTTTTCTTAACTTCCTTTGTGTGGTAGTTGAAATTTAGTTTATGGTCGAGGTTTATACCAAGGTATTTACAGTGTTGTGAGGGCTGAATAATGTGATTTTGGATATTTATTGTATAAACATTTTGGTAGGCTATGTGGTTGAAGATAATAAAGTTAGTTTTTGCAGGGTTTATTTGAATTCTCCATTTGTTAGAAAATGAAACTATGCTGTTGCATATATTTGGTAACAGTTTGTGGCAGGGTTTTGTTATGGGCAATGGCGGCAGTATCATCGGCAAATTGGAGAATGTAGGTTTGCTTGTTGAAGGTTGGAATATTAAGGTCATGACAGAAAAAAATGTAGAGGTATGGAGAGAGAGGTGAACCTTGTGGAACGCCTTGCTGCATCGAAAAGTAATGAGAGTGACAGTTATTGATTTTTATACAGAGCTGACGATTTTCTAGAAATTCTTTTATTAAGTGTAGTAGG
The DNA here is from genome assembly GCA_947563755.1 of Lochmaea crataegi. Classification (NCBI taxonomy): domain Eukaryota; kingdom Metazoa; phylum Arthropoda; class Insecta; order Coleoptera; family Chrysomelidae; genus Lochmaea; species Lochmaea crataegi. Next base: position 6,149,063 of record OX387423.1, on the reverse strand, counting down.
TATGATGGACAGTTAGCTTAATGTAATTTATAGAGAAGACCTGCATGCCAAACGCTATCAAATGCTTTGCTTATATCCAAAAATACCGCCGCGGATTTTTTTCCTTCGATATTGGATGTTTGCATGTTTGATGTGAGGATTGTGAGTGGATGTATGGTTGAACACTTGCTTTTGAATCCAAATTGTTGTTTCGGAATATATGCACCTAGCACTGAGTTGACTTGATTTCGTATTAACTTTTCGAACATTTTCCCAAGAACTGGCAGTAATGTGATTGGACGATAGTTGGTGGCTTTGGTGTGGTCCGTATTGGGCTTTGGTATTGTAATTGTCACTCCTTTTTCCACTCGTTAGGAAAGTATTGATTAGTAGTACAGAAATTAAATATTTTCCTAATGTGGTTGTGAACTGGCAATGTTAAAGTCCTTAGTATATTTCGTGAAACATTGTCGTGACCTGGTGCTGTATTTTTTCCTTGTGATAGAACCTCAAAATATTCATCTTCCTCTAGTTGGGGGATTTCTTCTTTGTTTATGGTGGGTGGAGTTGAAAATTTTCCTTCATACCACTCGTTGACAGCTTGCTGATGGTTATAGTCAAAATTAATGCATTCGGTAATATTGAAGATGTTTTTAAAATGATTTGCAAATATTTCTGCTATTTCTTTGTCTGTTGAAAAGTATTGACCATTTTCTTCTATTTTGCTTACCCTTGGTTGTTGTTTGTAGCGTGATAACTTTCTAATTTCTTGCCAATATATTTTACCCTTAGCTTCATTAATCTTTTTGCATGATTCTAACCATCTATGTGTTTTATACTGAGCTACTAGTTTTTGTATATCTTTGTTGAGGTTGTTAAATTTTCTTTTTAGTTCAGGTTGATCAAACTGCATAATTTCTCGTTGGAGCTGTCTTTTAGTTTTTATTAGCTTCAATATGAAGGGAGGCAATTCGTATTTAAAATATGACTTAGTTTTCGTAGGTGTATGAGATAAAACTGATTCTTGAACTTTATTTAAAAATAGCGTTATTTCATGTTTGTCAATATCTGGATATGAATTTATGTGTGTTTCCAAACAGTCATTTACTTTTTGCATGTTGCATTTACTGAGGACATACACTAGTTGCGGTTCGATATCTACTGGTTGTATATCCAATTTTAAAGTTAGTTCCAATGCTTGGTGGTCTGAACAAAGATCCGGTATTGCATCTACCTGGATGATGTTATTTTGTATATTTTTAGTAAAGAGCAGAAAGTCTGGAGTGGTACTGGGATTATTAACCATTATGTAAGTTGGTGGTGTTTGAATTTTGATAAAATCTGAATTTGTTAAGAAATTGCTAATCTGTTTTTTCTTTCTAGGGTTATTAACATTTAGGTCGCCAATGATAATTGCGAATTTATATAGAGAAGCTTTTATGAAAAGGGAGTTGTCAATTGGAGAGTTGGGATGACTATAAACCAGAAAAATATGTAATTTTGAATTTTGGAAAAGGATAGTGAAATGAAGGCATTCACTAGCCGGGTCGTTTATTCTTGGGGGGTTTGCCTTACCCAAATTCATTGTTTTTTTAGCTTGTACCAGTGAGCCTCCTCTTACGTTGGTATTTAAGACACTACCTTTCTTTTGGATTGAGAACCAGTCTTGGTATGGCACTATAAAGTCCTTTAGTTTAGTTTTAACAAACATTGCAATGTTCTTATTCTGGAAATAGTGGTATATTCGTTGTTTTTTTGGAAAAAAACTGTTAAGATTGGAGTACAATAACCTAACTAAGTTGAATTTGCTGACCTTCTATGGGTTGAGTCGGGATGACTGTTGTTTCGCTGTCTTCCATATCGATCATAAAAATGTAGACTCGGTTTCCTGTAAAAATTGCAGTTGTATCTATTCTATACAAGTCAATAAATATTTTCTTTAGTTTATTGAGTAATTCTTGGCGGTTGTTATTTTTAGGTTTATTTAATTTTGTTATGTATGTATCAATGATGTTATCGTGTATGGTAATTGTGTTGTGAATTCTACTATTCTTTTTAATATTCTTGTCTATTTCAGATGACTTCTTGTTGAGACTCTTGATTTTGATGTTTGGAATACCTTCGATAGGTGATGTAGGTCGTTTAGGACATTTTAGGGACCATACTTCATGATCTTCAGATTCACATGCTGAGCATTTCTTAGGTAGTGGTGAAGTGCGTTGCTTTGTGTAGTGAGGACCTTTACATTTGTTACATTGGGGCGGAGTTTTGCATTGTTCTGTGGTATGTTCATAGGATTGGCATTTTCCACAAGGCACTGGAGCTGGTGTTGGGGGGTTACTTGGATAAACAGGGTAATGTCTAAGCTTATAGAAAAATCCATCTTCTAGGAGTGTTTCAGAGGTATACAGGGATTCTGTGATTATTCTTATAAGGGTAGTAGGTTTAGTTGTTTTTCTAGAAATAATCCGTTTGCAATATTTGTGCTGTAATTTCTGTTTGTTTAAATGATTGCTAATATTTTCTTCATCAATATCATGTTCTACTAAAGCAATAACTAATGAATATATGGCGGATTTGCATTATTTGTAGTAGGCACAATGTTTGAGGCAGTTTCTTTGTAATTTTGTATTTTTTTGAATACTAATAGTTTGTCTAAAACGTCTGTTATTGATTTTTTTTCCTGGTCAGTTTTAATGAGAAAGCCGATTTTAGTTTTAATTATTTCATCAGTTGCATTTGGAAATAATTGCTCCCACGTAGATACCAGCATAGTCCTATTATAATTTTGATCAGCTGTAACATAAAACATATGTTTATATTTTTTGCTGTTCCTAATTATCTTCATTTGTTGTAAACCTTGGCCAGTTGGTAAGGAGTAATTAGGTAGATTTCTTGTAGGGTTTTTTTGAGTTATCATTATTTTCAGTTATGTTGTTATTTGAAGTTTCTTGTTGCTTTGATTCTATAGTACTGGAGTCAGGTCCTAAAATTATTGTTTCTATTTGTTGTTGCGTTAGGGTGAAATAAGGTTTTTTGTTACTTGATTGTTCTTTTTCTTTATTCCTTTTTCTTTTTGATTTCTTGGTTGTCCATTGCCCATCATCATCCATTTCCATCTCCATTCCCGAATTTGTTTCGGATTCACCATCACTCTCTGACGACATTTGGCGTGTGAGCTCACTAACTATATTAAACACTGTAAAACACGTCTGTTCAGCAGCAGTGTTAAACTAAGACTGTTTGAATTGAAATTAACACAATTATAACAGATAATTCATCTCATTTACTCATACAACCTCCATTTAAATCTAAACACTTAATTAAAAGTTCAGGCAAACCCGAAACTAGGTCAACGCTATAATGTTCGGTGATGGTGGTCAAGGTCTGTAAAACTGACCGAATCAAATATTTTTCAATTCGTGGCGCCGCTCGTCCCACTTCAATCTTCATTAGTCCCATATGTTTTCAATGGGACTAAGATCTGGTGAATGCTAGCCATGGAATTGTTGTCAAGTTTTGTTCTTGCATCCAAGCTGAAGTATATTCAGAAGTATGGCATCTTGCATTATCTTGCTGTAACCGCCAGCCCTCTGGATATAAAGCATGAGCCGTTTCAAGAAGGAGACCATTTAGAATTTCACTATTAACGGTACCACCAACTATACAAAGAGGTGTAGCACCACGCAAAGATATTGCTCCACAAACCATTATTTGGCCCGTGTTCATTGAGTTTTCGAGGACTTGCTACGGCTTGTCCAAGATTTCAACTCTCTGTGCATTGCCCTGTTACATAGGAGGGTGATGGGTTGATCTACCTATCGGGAGCGTCCCCAGGTTGCGGATAGGGGAGGCCAGGGACGTCATGCAAATGAAAGAACTGGTCTGTTGGTGAATAAGGGATGATGAGGGCTATAAACGCCCAACATTGCCAACCGAATACCCAATCGCTGACAAGCTCGTGACGCATACCGCAAACTACATAGCAGAGCAACTACCCCCTTACTAGGGTAAGTAATAAAGATAAGAGGGCCAAACGTACCACTGGTACCGGTATTAAAACTGGTATTAAATACAGCGTGGCCCTCAAAGGGATCAAGGCAGCTGTGGTCCCAAAAAACTTCCCAGAGACTATCAAAGAGAACCTAACTGACATGATCGACGAGGTGCAGAAGGCGCCTAGGTTTGAAGCCAGTCGATATATGGACGGCTACTACGGGCTAATCTGTGACAATGAGGAGTCCTTCATTATAACGAGGGACTATTTGTCACAAAAAACCAACTGGAAGCTCAACAAGAGTGATGAACTTCCAAAGCAGCAACGAGTCCTCGCCCTACTTCCCGAGACTAAAAAAGAGGATCTGAAAGTGGGGTTGAGGAGGCTCGAGAAACAGAATCCAGGGCTGAAGGTTGATCGCTGGATGATCCTTGGCTCCAAGTCATCCGACAGGGGACTGCATGTGAGTCTCCGGATTGACGAGGAGTCCATGAAAGGACTGGTGCGGGCTCAATGGAGACCGTACTATCTATTCCAGCGGGCCAGTTTTAAAACCCTGGAAAACTCGACCGAGGAGGAAACAGGGACTGATCGAGAACCTGTACCATCAACCTCTAAGGACCTTCAAGGTGCTACAAGTTAACTTGCAGCACAAAAAGACAGCCACCGCTGTTCTACAACAAAGAGTGGTGGCTGAAAACATAGACATCGTTCTAATTCAAGAACCTTGGATAAACAAAGGTAAGATACTGGGGCTTAATATTAGGGGAATGGGACTGATAATGGGAACTGATCGTACTAAAATAAGAACTTGTATTTGCTATAGATCCGAATACAACTTGATGCCGATTATGGAACTATGCACGGGTGACATGGTGGCAGCAAAGATTATACTCGAAAAAGATGGGGTAGTACTAGAGACAATAATAGTGTCTCTGTATCTTCCCTTCGATTCAGAAGAACCACTACCGGGGACTAACATGGAGAACCTGATGGAATACTCAAAGAGACATAATCTGGATGTCATTGTAGGGGCTGATACCAACGCACACCATAGCAGTTGGGGCAGCAAAGATAACAACACCAGAGGTAAGAAACTATTTGACTATCTATGTACTACTGAACTTGATATTGCGAATGTGGGTAATACGCCTACATTTAGAACATCGAGGGGGGAATCATTGATAGATGTAACTCTTTGCACTTTACGTGTCGGGGAGATGATTCGCAAGTGGCATGTATCGGATGAACCATCTTTATCTGATCATGCCCAAATATACTATGAAATTAACGTAGAAAAATCGGTTATTAGAACATACAGGGATCCTAAGAGCACTGACTGGGTATCTTATAAAGAGGACCTGCTTTCTAAAATCCGTTCACACTCAGGCAGACCAAAAACTGCTGAGGATTTAGAGGGAGCAGCCGTATGGCTGCAACAGTGTACACTGACCTCTTATCATAACAACTGTCCGATAAAGGAGAGTCGCTCTTCTAGACAAGCCATCTGGTGGAATAAAGAGCTGACATCGCTAAGGAAAGAAACAAGACGCTTTTTCAACAAAGCGAAAAAAACGGGTAACTGGGAAGCGTATAAGGCTAAACTAGGTACATACAATAAAAAAATAAAAGAATCCAAGGAGAAGTCCTGGAGAGCATTCTGTGAGGACATGCAAGGTGTCCCTGACAGCGTCAGAATCAACAGGATTCTCAAAAGGGATACTTCTAACAAACTTGGCTCTATTCAGTTGCCGAGCGGAAAGTTTTCAAAAACTGAGGCAGAGGATCTAGAGCATCTCCTCAGTGTGCACTTTCCAGGTTCGGTAAAGATAGTCAAGCTCTGACAGCAGGCCTGTTACCAAAACAAAGGCAACCAAAGAGGACTGGGAACTCACGAATAAGATATTCAGACCCCATCTTATCAGATGGGCCGTGAACTCATTTGACCCCTACAAAACTCCAGGACCAGATGGCATATTCCCCAAGCTTCTGCAAGAGGGACTAGACATCATAATGGGTCCTTTAGTTCTGATACTTCGAAGCAGCCATGCTCTAGGGTATATACCAATTGCATGGAGAGAGTCAAAGGTGGTGTTTATTCCTAAACCAGGAAAAGAAACGTACACCCAGGCTAAATCCTACCGACCAATCAGTCTGACATCATTCATGGTAAAAACCATGGAAAAAGTCTTACAAATGTATTTACAAGAAGGAGCGCTTAAGAGCATCCCTTTACATAGACTACAATGGGCTTATCAAGCAGGGAAATCAGGTGAAGCTGCCCTGCATAATTTGGTCTCAGGTCTCGAAAGGAGCCTGAATCATAAGGAAGTAGCCCTTGCAGCATTTCTAGACATCGAAGGTGCTTTTGACAACACATCGATGTCATCAATTAACAGATCCCTTAAAAACAGAGGGATCAACAGTACCACATGCAAATGGATAGGATCCATGCTTGAGCATAGGAGAATAACAGCACATATGCATGATAAAACATACACTGTTAGGACAACTAAAGGATGTCCTCAAGGTGGAGTACTTTCACCACTTTTGTGGAACCTAGTTGTGGATGCCTTGATCTGTAGGTTGAATGATCAAGGCATATGGACGCAGGGTTTTGCGGACGACATAGTGATTGTCACCAATGGGAAATTCCCGGAGGTGGTTATGAATGTCCTACAGGAAGCACTGCGAATTGTGGAGGAATGGTGCCTTACAGAGGACCTTTCAGTTAATCCAAAAAAAACCAAACTAGTTGCTTTTACGAATAGAAGAGTTCTCCCGCAGGGTAGAGTACTGTTGTTCGGAGAAGAACTAGAAATATCCAAAGAAGTCAAATATCTGGGAGTGACACTTGATTCCAAACTGAATTGGAAGGCACACCTGGAAAAAATTACTACCAGTGCGACTAGGCTTTCCTGGCAATGCAGAAGAGTTATGGGCAAAACCTGGGGAATACGACCTGAGGTGGTTCACTGGCTCTACACAACTGTGATAAGGCCAACGATCACCTATGGAACAATAGTCTGGTGGAGGAGGACAGAAGTGTCCTCTGCAGTTAATATGTTAACTGCAATCCAAAGACAAGCGCTTCTTGGTATTACCGGGGCAATGAACAGCACGGGGACGGCATCAATGGAAGCCCTTATTGGACTTCCTCCTCTAGAACTTTTTATAAGGGCGGAGGCAATGATGGCAATTCTTAGGCTGAAATCGGGAAACTTATGGTCCCCGAACAATGTTCGAGAAGGACACACTGATACAACTGGGACATTACTAGACGAACCCATATTTCACATGAGTTTTGATAGCATGACACCAGAGAATATATTCACTGAGCGAGTGAATATCATCATCCCATCTAGGGAACAGGTGATGCACCCAGGTAATTCTGGAGAAATCATCTGGTTCACCGATGGCTCCAAAACAAACCATGGCACTGGGGCTGGTATAAAAGGACCTAGAAAGAGAATGTTCTTTAGCCTTGGTCGATATACGACTGTGTTTCAAGCAGAGACGATTGCCGCTATAGCCTGTATTGATGAAAACATCAGAAGAGGATATACCGGACAAAAAATTGAAATATTCACTGACAGCCAGGCTCTGCTTAAGGCTACCAGTAATCCTACAACTAGGTCTAGACTGGTGAAAAACTGCAAAGAATCCCTCAACAGGCTGGCAAGAGACAACAAAGTGTCTCTAATATGGGTGCCGGCACATGAGGGTATTGCAGGTAATGAAATGGCGGACCAGTTAGCTAAAGAAGGCTCTAAAGGAGACTTCATAGGTCCGGAACCGTTTTGTGGAATCACAAAAGATTGCATAAGAGGGGAAATCGGGAACTGGCTAGATAGGGAACACCAATTCAAATGGAGGGTGACACGTGGGCACCTTCATACAAAGAGTTTACTGAACAAGGTAGACAAGGAACTCTCAACCAGGCTACTGAAACTGGGTAAGAGACATTTGAAGACAGTTACCGACCTGGTGACTGGACACTGCACCTTGAGGAAACATCTGTACAATATGGGCAAAGTTAGTGAACCTATGTGCAGAAAATGTGAACTTGATGATGAAACACCTACTCACATACTCTGCTTCTGCGAGGACTTACAAGAACTTAGACGGAAGCACTTTGGAGAGGAAGTTATACAACCATCACAACTACTGAAAATCCCTCCAGTCAAACTAGTGACCTTTATAGAAGACACGAAGCTACTGGAATGGAAGTAGATAACATGGGAAATGGTACAAAGATTCAGATCAAGTGCCTGGGCTGATGAGCACAACCCAATTTATGAATGAATGAATGAATGAACCATTATTTGGGACATTTGGAAATTTGAACAGTAACCTGTTCTCTTGATAGGATTTTTAGGTGATTAGCACCAAGCTGAAAACAACTTTCATCAGATATAAAAACATTACCAAAGTTATCTTCTCGAAAACATTGACAAAAATCTATTCTTCGCTGCCTTTGTGAAGGTGTCATTGCAGGGACAAGCAATATGGCTCTATAGAAACTAGAATTTGCTTTATTTTCTTTTTGAATGTTAATGTGTTTTTTAAATTTTTCAATTCCATTGGTAACACGTTATAATATTTAGTAAAATTGTAAAAGCATCCCTTTTCCAGAAGAGCAGTTTTATGTACTGGTATAATAAAATTATCTCGAAATATTGTTTTGTGATTATGTTCTTTTAGACATTCATAAAAAATACTGTGGTTCTTAAAAACAAATAACATACATTCACAAGTATAAGCAGCAAGCACTGTTAATAACTTTAAACGTTTAAAGTGTCCTCTACATGTTTCTCTGAACTTCAAATTACCCAATATTCGTACTGCTCTTTTTTGGATAACGAAGACTTCATTACTGTGTGAACCACCACAAAACATAATTCCGTAAGACCTCAAGGAATTGAATAAACCATAGTATGCACAAATTAGATATTTCTGATCAACCACATTTTTTATTTGTTTTAAAGCAAAACATACCTTACTAAGATTACTGCAGAGATAGGTTACATACAATTTAGGTGTTCATCTAATATTACACCTAAGAATTTTGTTGAATTAGAATATTGTAGCTGAGTGTTGCAAATGGAGATATCTTCAGGATATTTCTGTTTATTACGACTATGCTTGAAGAGGATACAACTGGTTTTTGTTATGTTCAGTAGCAATGAGTTGTTACCAAACCATCTTTGAGAATTTTGTAACCTCTTTTTGCTAGTAAAACGTTTGTGTCATCAACATAATTTGTGAGAACAATCGTAGTATCTGTAATAATATTTGGCAAGTCATTTATATACAGTATGAACAAAATAGGTCCTAGTACACTGCCTTGTGGTATACCTAATTCAATATGTTTGGAATCTGAATAATAATCAGTTGACTCGTATTTTAAACACACTTTTTGAGACCTATTTGAAACATATGATTTAAACCAGCCATGTGCCCTTCCACGTATTCCCATTTTGTACAACTTAATGAGAAGTATTTCAAGGTTCACACAGTCAAAAGCCTTCCTCAGATCCAGAAAAACTCCATGAGCTATATTTCCTGAATCCAAGAAGTTCATTATTTTCTCCACAAAATTGAAAATGGCAGTTATAGTTGATTTCCGTTTCTGAAATCCATGTTGAGTATTTGCGATGATTTTATTTTTTTCTAAAAATGGTAGAAGTCTTCTACACATAGCAATCTCAAATACTTTGAGAAGCATGACAAAAGACGTAGATAGATTTTAGCATCATATTACTTATGTTGTCATCGCCACTTGCTGTTTATTTTTTAAACCATTTATAAATTCTATCAATTCTTCTGGCGTTACATCTGATATAAAAATTGAATTTGAACAGTTGCTGACATTTCTTAAATCAGCATCACTGACCACCCCATTTAATAAATTGGTGGCTACTGAGACAAAAAAATCATTAAAGTGATTACTGATTGCACTTGATGCCATGATTTTATTGTGATAATGATGTCTTTTTTCTTTCCATAATAAATTTGAGTAGTAGTTTTTGAATGCATTTGATTCATTTTTTGTAATTTGATTTAATGGATACATTTCTGATAATAGATTTAGTGTATTTTTTGCTTCACTAATGTTTTGGGAAATCCACTGAGGATTTCTTTTAGTTCTTTTTATTTGTATTTTTTCTTAGTGGAAAAAAGCCTCATTGTAATGTTCAGTTAGAACATCAATGAAGTTATTTTATGAAATGTCAACACAATGGTTTCCATATACAGTCATCCAAGTTTCATTAGCTAATATTGTGTAAAACTTTTGATAATTTTCTGCACTAAAGATTCGTTTATACTCATAATTTGTTTTCTGTGCTGATGAACTTTCGCCCAGAACAGCTAAGTATTGTCCTTCATGGTCTGATATGTTTGTATTTAAAACCATAGCATCATACAACACATGTTGAGGAAATAGATAATGTCGAGGCATGTAGAGGTAGTAGGTGTAATTCTTGTGGGTTCAGTTATGCTGATTTGCATGTTATATGTATCTAGCAAATTATTCACAAAATTTCCATGTTTAACTACTTTAGCATTTACCAACATATCAATATTGAAATCTCCAGCAACTAAGACCACCCTCTCATCCCGAGAGGCCCTTTCTAACAATAAGTCCATTTTCTCGATGAAACAGGTAATTTCAGTTGTTGGAGGTTTGTACACAACACATATTACGTAACATATTCTATTTATTTTAACTTCCGCACCACAACATTCAAATACACTTTCCTCACTTGAATCCCTTATATCACATCTTTCTGATAGCCTTAAATTATCACGAGCATAGAGAACTACTCCTCCATATCCGATAGATAAACTTCGGTTGACACTTCGACAGTATGCTGTCACAAGTTTATAATTTTCTAACTGATAAGACATTAGATTATTTTTTGTCAGCCTGTCTTCCGTGATTGCCACCAGGTCAACTTTCAAATCACTTACAATTACATTTAGTTCATTTAAACAGTTTCCCAAAGAACCTACATTTTGATTAAATAGGCTTATTTTTTCATCGTTATTGGATTTACTATGATCTGTTAACTGCTATATTTGTTTAGTTTTCTTAACTTCTATTTCCAGAAAATGTTTGTAGCAAGGACAGTTTGGATCTGTTTTCAAAGATTTTTTTAGTCTGCAATTGGTTTCCCAGCAATAGATGCACTTCTTTTTTAATGGATCTGTGCATTCATTGACCTTGAGTGATCCAGCACACTGAAAGCATGTAGTCTCATTTTCGCATTTAGATGCAATATGGCCATATTTAGCACATTAAAAAACCGTAAAATAGCAAAGAGCTCATGCACTACACCTCTACACCATCCAATATTGAGTTTTTTCAAGTTACAGATTTCGTTTTTAAGTTTTGCATCAACTGTGAGAATGACGTTTCCCTTGGAATATTTTTCACTTTGTCTATATTTGCTATGAACTTCAAAAATGGAGGATTCTTCTAGATTTAGATCATTTTGTTCCTTCTTCAGTAATGAATTCCTCTCCTACACCCCTAATGATCACTTTAGGATTTTTTTAAGTACCATCTTCCACTTTGTATTTATTACTAAGCTCCATTTCAACTTTCTGTTTTATCTTCGCTTTTGTGTCGGAATCCTTGCAGTTAATTATGACTGCCCCTGACTGACTAATTATTATTATGATATTATATTATGACTAACTAATTTTAACAGATGTCGAAGAATAAAAATATATTATTCTACGCTTCACAACTAGTTTTGAAAAATATTTTTCAAAAACAGTGACCGATCAACGAAGAAGAAACAACTACTTCCCGGGCTACATGCCCCGACAGATATTGAATTACACTTCTAAGTCAAACGGGGTTGGTAAATCTACAAGATTTAAACCGTTTGACTTAGAAGTGTAATTCAATATCTGTCGGGGCATGTAGCCCGGGAAGTAGTTGTTTCTTCTTCGTTGATCGGTCACTGTTTTTGAAAAATATTTTTCAAAACTAGTTGTGAAGCGTAGAATAATATATTTTTATTCTTCGACATCTGTTGTTAAAACGCTTTACTAAATACGACAATTTTACAGGAAACTGTATTAATTCATAACTAATTTTATTTAATGATAAAGTACTATAGGATATCGTCCCAAATCTCATGTGATCAAAGAAAAACAGCAAGCTGAAACTTTATGTGTGGCTTAAGCATGACGAGTAGGACAATTTTTTCATTTGTGGAAAATCTTGGAAATGGGAGAGTGCTCTTTGAGAAGTGGGGAAAAGCGTCATTTTGGCGATGCCTTAAAATATTATGAACAGCATTTCCCCCCCCCCCTTTCAAGGGAGGGTGCCACAGGTGGTTTTATCGGGCCAGAACTTACCATTGACATCTCATTAAGTTTTGCCAAACAAAAATTAAATACCTAGACTGCAAGTAGAGTTTCACACTTCAAGCGTTAGACTATACCAAAGATTACAAAATAAATATAAGATATCCCACTCCCATGCCCAATTGTTGTTGTTGTTAAAGAATGTTTCACAATATTTCGTAGACTCGGCATCTGGCCTTAAGGATTTAATAATAAAAGTTTATAAATCCCTCATTGTACATTAAACAGTAACAGTCATTAGTCGGTAAAATTTAGATACTAAAACATAAATTGAATTTATTTTGTGAAAAAAAATCACTAAATTTTTTAAAAACAAATTTAAGTTTTATTTATTAATTGGAATTGAACAAATTAAACTGTGGCCCACCGTATACGCTTTGATTTATTTCATCTAATTGACAGATGTGATCAAAAAATGTTTCAAATAAAAAACATGTAGTTATTATATATATCGTTCTTTGGATTATATCCTTTTGCATTTGGTCAACACATTCGGTTTAATTAGAGTCACTTCGTATTTTTCGTTTATGTATTGGCTTATTGATAATTCTTTTACTGTGGGTATTGGGGTTTTGGTCAACTTACATATTTCTTTTGCTGCATCGGTTATACTACAACCTTGATGTTTCAATGATTCAAACATATTTTCCACCATTCGCTTCGCATCCGGCGATAAATGCACTTTTTTGTCCTAGGACGCCACATATTTAGTTTTAAACACAAGATTACTTTCGGTTCGAAGTGAAATGTTTATTCCAAACTAAAATTCTGACACAATATTGAAAATAATTATATCCACTTTCTATTAAATCTATAAATATTTTAATCCCATTACATGTAAATATAAAAAGGACATTGGAAATAAAGTAGGTAGGTGCAGTACAGGTCAGACAAAGGAAAACAAGCAAAGAAAGCTCTTTTTATATTTACACAATCAGATTAAAATATTTATAGATAAGGTGGTCAACCATTTATTGTGAAAAATACTTTTAACTTCGGTAAATTCGGAAATATATCTTCCGAAGCACAAATAAATAATAGAATAACTAAGTAAATTAAAAAATTACAGTCTTAGTTTAACACTGCTGCTGAACAGACGTGTTTTACAGTGTAATATAGTTAGTGAGCTCACACGCCAAATGTCGTCAGAGAGTGATGGTGAATCCGAAACAAATTCGGGAATGGAGATGGAAATGGATGATGATGGGCAATGGACAACCAAGAAATCAAAAAGAAAAAGGAATAAAGAAAAAGAACAATCAAGAAACAAAAAACCTAATTTAACCCTAACGCAACAACAGATAGAAACAATAATTTTAGGACCTGGCTCCAGTACTATAGAATCAAAGCAACAAGAAACTTCAAATAACAACACAACTGGAATCAATGATAACTCAAAAAAAAACCCAACAAGAAATCTACCTAATTACTCCCTACCAACTGGCCAAGGTTTACAACAAATGAAGATAATTAGGAACAACAAAAAATATAAACATATGTTTTATGTTACAGCTGATCAAAATTATAATAGGACTATGCTAGTATCTACATGGGAACAATTATTTCCAAATGCAACTGATGAAATAATTAAAACTAAAATCGGCTTTCTCATTAAAACTGACCAGGAAAAAAAATCAATAACAGATGCTTTAGACAAACTATTAGTATTCAAAAAAATACAAAATTACAAAGAAACTTCCTCAAATATTGTGCCTACTACAAATAATGCAAAATCCGCCGTATATTCAGTAGTTATTGCTTTAGTAGAACATGATATCGATGAAGAAAATATTAGCGATCATTTATACAAACAGGAATTACAGCACAAGTATTGCAAACGGATTATTTCTAGAAAAACAACTAAACCTACTACCCTTATAAGAATAATCACAGAATCCCTGTATACCTCCGAAACACTCCTAAAAGATGGATTTTTCTATAAGTTTAGACATTACCCTGTTTATCCAAGTAACCCCCCAACACCAGCTCCAGTGCCTTGTGGAAAATGCCAATCTTATGAACATACCACAGAACAATGCAAAACTCCGCCGCAATGTAACAAATGTAAAGGTCCTCACTACACAAAGCAATGCACTTCACCACTACCTAAGAAATGCTCAGCATGCGAATCTGAAGATCATGAAGCATGGTCCCTAAAATGTCCTAGACGACCTACATCACCTATCGAAGGTATTCCAAACATCAAAATCAAGAGTCTCAACAAGAAGTCATCTGAAATAGACAAGAATATTAAAAAGAATAGTAGAATTCACAACACAATTACAATACACGATAACATAATTGATACGTACATAACAAAATTAAATAAACCTAAAAATAACAACCGCCAAGAACTACTCAATAAACTAAAGAAAAGATTTATTGACTTGTATAGAATAGATACAACTGCAATTTTTACAGGAAACCGAGTCTACATTTTTATGATCGATATGGAAGACAGCGAAACAACAGTCATCCCGACTCAACCCATAGAAGGTCAGCAAATTCAACTTAGTTAGGTTATTGTACTCCAATATTAACAGTTTTCTTCCAAAAAAACAACTAATATACCACTATATCCAAAATAAGAACATAGACATTGCAATGTTTGTTGAAACTAAACTAAAGGACTTTATAGTGCCATACCAAGACTGGTTATCAATCCAAAAGAAAGGTAGCGTCTTAAATACCAACGTAAGAGGAGGCTCACTGGTACAAGCTAAAAAAACAATGAATTTGGGTAAGGCAAACCCCCCAAGAATAAACGACCCGGCTAGTGAATGCCTTCATTTCACTATCCCTTTCCAAAATTCAAAATTACATATTTTTCTGGTTTATAGTCATCCCAACTCTCCAATTGACAACTCCCTTTTCATAAAAGCTTCTCTATATAAATTCGCAATTATCATTGGCGACCTAAATGTTAATAACCCTAGAAAGAAAAAACAGATTAGCAATTTCTTAACAAATTCAGATTTTATCAAAATTCAAACACCCCCAACTTACATAATGGTTAATAATCCCAGTACCACTCCAGACTTTCTGCTCTGCACTAAAAATATACAAAATAACATCATCCAGGTAGATGCAATACCGGATCTTTGTTCTGACCACCAAGCATTGGAACTAACATTAAAATTGGATATACAACCAGTAGATATCGAACCACAACTAGTATATGTCCTCAGTAAATGCAACATGCAAAAAGTAAATGACTGTTTGGAAACACACATAAACTCATATCCAAATATTGACAAACATGAAATAACGCTATTTTTAAATAAAGTTCAAGAATCAGTTTTATCTCATACACCTACGAAAACTAAGTCATATTTTAAATATCAATTGCCTCCCTTCATATTAAAGCTAATAAAAACTAAAAGACAGCTCCAACGAGAAATTATGCAGTTTGATCAACCTGAACTAAAAAGAAAATTTAACAACCTCAACAAAGATATACAAAAACTAGTAGCTCAGTATAAAACACATAAATGGTTAGAATCATGCAAAAAGATTAATGAAGCTAAGGGTAAAATATATTGGCAAGAAATTAAAAAGTTATCACGCTACAAACAACAACCAAGGGTAAGCAATATAGAAGAAAATGGTCAATACTTCTCAACAGACAAAGAAATAGCAGAAATATTTGCAAATCACTTTAAAAACATCTTCACTATTACTGAATGCATTAATTTTGACTATAACCATCAGCAAGCGGTCAACGAGTGGTATATAGGAAAATTTTCAACTCCACCCACCATAAACAAAGAAGAAATCCCCCAAATAGAGGAAGAGGAATATTTTGAGGTTCTATCACAAGGAAAAAATACAGCACCAGGTCACGACAATGTTTCACGAAATATACTAAGGACTTTAACAATGCCAGTTCACAACCACATTAGGAAAATATTTAATTTCTGTACTACTAATCAATACTTTCCTAACGAGTGGAAAAAGGGAGTGACAATTACAATACCAAAGCCCAACACGGACCACACCAAAGCCACCAACTATCGTCCAATCACATTACTGCCAGTTCTAGGGAAAATGTTCGAAAAGTTAATACGAAATCAAGTCAACTCAGTGCTAGGTGCATATATTCCGAAACAACAATTTGGATTCAAAAGCAAGTGTTCAACCTTACATCCACTCACAATCCTCACATCAAACATGCAAACATCCAATATCGAAGGAAAAAAATCCGCGGCGGTATTTTTGGATATAAGCAAAGCATTTGATAGCGTTTGGCATGCAGGTCTTCTCTATAAATTACATTCAGCTAACTGTCCAACATACCTACTACACTTAATAAAAGAATTTCTAGAAAATCGTCAGCTCTGTATAAAAATCAATAACTGTCACTCTCATTACTTTTCTATGCAGCAAGGCGTTCCACAAGGTTCACCTCTCTCTCCATACCTCTACAATTTTTTCTGTCATGACCTTAATATTCCAACCTTCAACAAGCAAACCTACATTCTCCAATTTGCCGATGATACTGCCGCCATTGCCCATAACAAAACCCTGCAACAAACTGTTGATGCTTTACAAAATATATGCAACAGCATAGTTTCATTTTCTAACAAATGGAGAATTCAAATAAACCCTACAAAAACTAACTTTATTATCTTCAACCACATAGCCTACCAAAATGTTTATACAATAAATATCCAAAATCACATAATTCAGCCCTCACAACACTGTAAATACCTTGGTATAAACCTCGACCATAAACTAAATTTCAACTACCATACAAAGGAAGTTAAGAAAAAAGCCATTGCAAGAGCTAAACATTTTAGAGCTTTGACTTACAAAAACGAAGGGATCAGCAGAAAAGTAGCAAGTGAGATATACCAAATGATATGTAGACCACTTCTGGAATATGGCTCTATATTATTTCAAACCTGCTCGAAACCAGCCCTGAACAATCTACAAGTAGCAGAAACAACTTGCCTCAGAAGCATAACCAAATTAAGACACCTCCAGAACCCTATACACTGTCCATCAAACCAAATGCTATATAGTACTGTCAACATCACACCTATCTTGGAAAGAATGGATGAGCTAAGCAAGAATTTCGCAAAAAACTTAAACATTGAAATGCTTCAAGATATGGTCATAGCCCGGGATCCGAATATACCACCAAAAAGGAAAATTCCAGAAAAGTCACTGTGGACAAAAATAATGAATATTAAAGCAAACTCTGTAAATTAGTGCAATGTAGGTCTCTGAATCAGACTCTATTAAGTGTTCCAATTACATCTTACATATATACTTATATAATTGTTAGCTATTTATTTTCACAATTTTTTTTTTTTTTTCTTTTTTGCATTTTATTTATTATATCTATATCAAAAAAAAAAAATTATGTTATACAAGTAAATTGTAAAAATCTGTGGCAGAAAGACCTCGGTCGTTAGCCATTTGGGTAACCAATAAAGATAATCTCCTCCTCCTCCTTAAAAAATTAGTCTCAAATATTATTTTACCAGCCAAACATTTCAGTTGTAAAATAATCATACTATTGGGCATTATCTTTTCGCTTTTCGACAAAACGAGTACGATACTGTGCCATTGTTATTTTCAAAAAAAATATAATTATTTTGATCTAGCATTTTAGAAATTTTGTGGTACTTATCGATGGTTTAGTAGTTATTTATACACAGTAACCCAAATTAAATCAAATATAGACTCCGTTTCACATAAGAAGAAGCCACTTGAAGTTTGCCAACTGACTTGCGCAGAGACCAAAATCGGTCTTGTTTATATATGTCGCCTCGTAACGACCGTTTCATGCCATTGGCCTTACAAACGATTTTCATGCCGATAGCCATTTTATTATTGACATTTGAAGTTGTATTAGAAGCAATCATTCGCTGCCGGATATTTTTGATTTTTGAATATTTTAAGACGTTTAGCTAGTTTATCTGTGAGTGTTGTGTGATTTATTTGATCTAAAAACATGCCTCCTAAAAAACTTGTTGGTGTTAAAGGAAAAATTATCTACGGTCAACGCCGACAGATTCTTAAAAACGTTGCAACTTTTATAGAGTCCAAAGCTAAACATGGAATTCAAATTACTTTAAAAAATCATCGGTAAGTCAAATAAAAAAGTATAATAATCTAATATATTACTCCTGGCATTCAGATTGTTATAAAATATATGGAAAAGTATACATTAATTCAAAAATAAATGAATTCTGCTAAGTATTTTATATGGGTCTGCAGCACTTAGCAATGATTTATATGGTTCTAATTCTAATGCCTATTAATAATTATCACATACATAGAAAAACACGGCGTCTATCAAAATAGAAATGTTAGAATGGCTTAGGGTCCACGATGTCCATGATGCCAGTAAAACAAAACCCGCTTTATATGAAGCAATAAAAACATTTCGCTAAGGTATTCCTGTTTTCTATAAATTGGACTGTTTATTGGAGGAACATGGGCATAAAGTTTTGCGTTGCCCCCTATCATCCGGAATTCAATCTAATAGAAAAAATCTAGGCACTGGCGAAACCACTAAAAAAGCTCTACCTCTTGGGTGGTGTGCAAATGGGTGTATTTAAATTTACTAATATTTTATATTTTTTTATTTAGACAGCATATTACTTCATATTTATTTAAATATAAGTATCTATTCGAGTTTCAGCTCTTCAATGATGTTTGCACTGTACGAAGCAATGATATAGTATAATGCAGTATAGTTATTTTAGTCAACCATATAACCACGATGTCACCACTAGTTTTCATAAATAAACATATTTTCAAGTTCCTATTTTGTGTTTTTTAAAATCTTTTTTAATAATGTAAGAACGTAATTGAGTCTTAATTTTTGACCGATTTCATCGAACATCGCCAATCGTAAATTGAAAGTATAAATATTTTAACGATACCAAGTATTTTCATATACCAGTGTCTATTGTATGTGAAAATATCTCGAAAAGCTTCAAAGAATTCCCAAATATGTTTTATTTAAACTATATGATAAATACATTTTCAATATTCTAATTTTGTGTTAACCCACAAAATGTGAAAACCTTACGCTACTGTTTTACAATATGGCGCTGGTTTTGACAACAAGTTCGCGCATACGACTGCAACTTCACGTGGGTTCTTCTTACGTGAAACTGAGTCTACTTATTGGCCACTAGAATAATAGGGCCTCTCAAACGAATTTTTATCTTTTAATTAGGCACAATGTATTTTCCGCATTTTTGGATTTACAAGGTTAAAATAGTGAAAACATATGCAGCTGCAGGATATATTTATGAACAAATTTTACAAATGTTTCAATATACTGAGTTTAGTTAATATGATTTATTTAATCCATTATTCTTCAAATCTTTCAATATAAACTTAAAATATATGCCGACTCTGGTATAGAGACTTACGTAATACTTGAAAGGAAATTGATTGCATGGATGGTTAATAGACAACTTTAAAAATTCTTGCATAAGTAACTGACCCATTCCTCTCAATTACTTTGGGACAACCATAAAACAATAATTTTCCCAAGCGCACAGGCATTTTAAAACCACACTTATACTATTAATGTTACTTTAGGAGACAGGAGTTGAGATAACAGGAACAAGAAATGTTACTTCGAAATTTCAGTTACATCTATCTATTAGTTTATTCTCTATATTTTTTTATCATTGTTTATATTATACTTAAAACCAAGACTACATTCACAGTTGGTGGGAAAGTAATAAACTTCAAGATTTATTATGTATACAACTAAGACTATTAACAAATATTACAAAATATTTATTTTATAAGGTTTGCTATTGAAGAGAATAATAGTAATATTATTTTTTGCTTATTTCAATAATTAATTAATAAATTTAAAGAATCTATACAACATAAACATAAAACACGAACAACGAATTATAAACACTATTCTTAAATAACAGCGCTCGACGGGCGACGACCCGTATAATATGCAAAATTAAGTGCAAGTAAGGAGGTAGCGACATACTGTACCACAGCGCCAACTCTACCTACCAGACAATAACCAGCGGGATAGATGCTTTACGCAATAAATTCGTACAAGTGAAATATCTTATATTTATTTTGTAATATTTGCTAATACATCTTTTAACAGGCAACTGCCGTTTGGATCTTCATACAGACCTTTTCACGACGACCGACAATTAGACGTTTCTCAAAAATTACATAAGATGGAATTATGAAAATTTGTATTAGGGATTTTTTCAACATTAAGAGTCAATCTAAAATATTATTATTTTGACAGCACATCCGGTTATTCCTGAAGTTAATATTAATTTTGTTATTTTAAATGGAACACCCTGAATATTTTCACATTTTTGGATTTAGCGCCTAATTTTAAGCCATTTTTCTGAGATAAGTCCTATCTCAATATTTCAACATTTTCGAGATATTAATCTTTTTATGATATTAAAAAAAATATGTATGCACAGTTAGATTTATAATTAAAAAACAATTGTTAGCTAGTTTTGTAAGATGTAGGACAATTCATCAAAAATATTTATTTTCATTAAGCGTCATAGTTCTAAGTTTTTATTTCAATTTTGTTACAAAAATATCGTAAAACTGAATTTTTTCAAATGTTTCTACGTTTGTTAAATTGTTGTGTAGTTTTAAATATTTTCTAGTACTATCTCAATATCTAATAATTCTTAGTTATCTAATTTCAAACAAATTAATTGGTTTTTTTGTATTTTGTATATTATTCCTAGGTAGCAGGTAGATTTGAAATTCATCGATCTGGAAACATTTCTGTTCATAAATCACCAACCATAAGGTAATTATATCATGGAGTCGGTCCATTTGATACCAAAATTGCTTATTTGTGGATTTTGTTATATAATATAGATGGTCTTTTCAGGTATTATCAGCTAACAAATTTTGTATCTAATGTACACTGTAAACAACAACATACTTCAATTTTGACGAAAAAACCTATGACTTGTCCCTATTTTTTACTTTCTCACGGTCAGCGGATGGTATTTCCACCAGTAATTTGCCAGCTGACCAGTTTTCCTATCTTATATACGGTATAAACTAATACAGATTATTTTTCGGGTCAAGATGGGAAACTTATGTTCGAATGTTGGACTCATCCCCAAGGAGATGCCTACCAACCAAATCCACCTCAAACTCGCCGTTACCCCCGCCTCTGAATCACTACCCTAGCATACTTCCCCGAATTTCCTGTCCGTCCAATCTCTCCTACTCCCAATCACTCCTTTTAGCGCGCCCTCGTACTCCTCCCACCTTCTCTCCATTTCCTCCATCCATTCCTGTACTTCCTCTCTGGTCGCACCCATCCAGCGTTTGTTTTTGGCTCTAGCCATCGCGTCCAATGGATGACAGCACCGCTGCTGCCAGTCCATCCAGAGTACCCTTCCCTGCACCCGCAGGAGTGGCCTAACCCTCACATTCACCCCACACCTCCGCACCGTACAGCATACTCTGCTCTACCGTCCTACCAATTACCCTCCTTTTCCACTCTCCCGGTCCTTTCACATAACACATCAATCTCCCTAGCCATGCTGCCCTTCTGTGTCGCTTTCAACATGTGCGTTCTGAAGCATAATTGACTATCCAACCACACCCCTAGATATTTCACAGACTCCTCCATACGAATTCTCCTTCCCTTCACCATCACCTCCACTTCCCTCGTCTTGCTCCGTCCCTTCACTAGCAACCCCGCCGCCTTATCTTTTGCCACTTCCAGTCCGCGCCGCTCTATCTTCTCCACAATCTTCCTACACATCCTCTCCGCCTTTCTTTCTATCTCCGGCTTTCTTTCTATCTCCGCCTCTCCTTTTGCCGTACATACCAGACACACATCATCCGCATGTACCGTATTCTCACATCTCTCTTCACATACTATCCAAACTTCATCAAACACACACTTCCAGAGCGTCGGTCCCAGAACCGAGCCTTGGGGCACTCCAGCCTCCGTCTCATACCTCCTCCCTCTAGAGTCTATTATATACGCCCCGTCAGGTAGTTCTCTACTAGGTTAACCAACCCATCCCCCACTCCAAGCCTCAGCAACGCGCTCAACACCGACCGTTTCCTGACATTACTGTACGCGTTCCCGACGTCGCAGAACACGAGTACGGCCAATTTCTTGTTCCTCATGTTGCCCTTTCCGCCAAGTCTGCCACCCTGCCCAGTGCCGAGATGCATGATTTCCCCTTCGCAAACCCGTGCTGGTTTACCCTAAAACCCACATTCGTACCAAATTCCTCCTCGATCCTATCCTTTATTATCCCCTCCATCAATTTACCCATACCACACAGCAGGCTGATGGGCCTGCAGTCCCACGCCCACTTCCCCTCTCTACCCGCCTTCTTCATCAGTATCACCCTGGCCACCTTCCATCCTTCCGGGTACTCTTCCTCCCTCAGTACCCTGTTGAGTAGTTCCCAGAAGTTCCCCATTGTCATCCAACAGCCTCTTTATCATATCACCTCTCAGGCCATCCATCCCAGGGGCTTTCCTTACTTTAATGTTTCCCCCCTCCTCTACTTCCCACTTCTCTACCGGCCTTACCCCCATTTTCCCTACACCCCTAGAATCCCCGAATCCTGCCCCCACTCCTCCTCCCCCTGTGAACAATTTCCCTATAATCTCCTTCTCCCAATCTTCCTCTAGCACTTCGTTCCTATTTCCACCCATCCTCTTCACCGCTATCATGCGCCTTTCCCCATTTCCCCTCTCCACCCCTCGCTTTTCCCCCAGCCATTCATCATATGCTGTTATATCAATGAATGACGAACCTCCGTCACCTCTCACGAAGGTGGGCAGTAGTCCATCATTCAGCACCGCCAACCCGTTGGATGTCAACACCTCCTCCAGGCTCTCCTCTCTCCTGTCCGTTTTCTCCTGGCCTAAAACTAAGCACATAATCCAAAAATATGAAAATACACAGGGTGTTCCATTTAAAATATCAAATTTAATATCAACTTCCGGAAGTTCTGCCTAATGTCCGGTCGTCATCAAAATTCTTGTACAGTAAGACTTGGACAGTTAGATGAACCGACGTGCCCTCTTTGTCTGGCAGATAATGAAACAGCAGAACATATTTTTTGTGCCTCTTGCGGGTCGCAGTGGAGGCCTGAATGGACCCCAACCTAAAATATTGTTATATGGAATAATTCTATGGCATCTTATGTTGTTAATAACATTTTGGATCAACATTATTTGGTTCAATCATATGTAATTAGTTAAAATTTAAAATCCTTTCAACACTTATCGCTAAACATAAAATAAAATATATGTAGTTAACACCAATTAAAAGTATTAATTCAAGGTGACCGATTTATGAAATAATTTTAATTACTTGTAAGTAAAATATATTATATGAATAAAGAAACAAGTGGGTATAATTAATTAAATCAAAATCCCTTTTGATTACCTACAGTAAAAACAGTATCAACCTTTTATATTGAAAGAACCACTTACTTATTATTATTTCTATTTATTTCGTGATTATAGTGTACAAAAATTACTCTTGATAGGAATTACCTTTAAATAACTTAATACTACCTCAGACTACTCAAGAATATCAAATCGATGCGAGCAGAAATTGTGTGCAGAATATGGTGGTTTATGATTAAATTTGGACTGGTGAAATGAACGTCTTTCGAGGATGTCATAGAACAACATATTTATCAAATTCCTACCGAAAATCTATTTTAGTTGCATTTCCGTTTGAGTACCATTAAATACCAGGAATATCATAATAAACAGAATAATGCATTTCAGTATTTATTATAAACTTCGCATTGTCATTTTCTGATTTTATTATTATTAAATAACCAACAAAGAGATGATTTTGTAACTATTTTTGTCTGGTTTGCTAGAATTCATTTACAAATGGAGACCTTTCTCTACCTACTATCTTTTTCTTTAATGAATAATAGAACATCAATACAATCTTTTCAATAAAGGTCATTGGAAAATGATTGTAATCTTGTTTCAAACTTCGATCCAACGTCAGAACTCAAAGTGTGTTGTAGAATCTAATTCTGATTCAAAATCCTCATTTTATAAATATATTTTTATTGGAATTAAGGCATTTATCTTTTTATCTAAGTACATAATAGCATTTTTTGTTATTTTTAGCATATTTAAATTTTGTTTCGAATAATTGGTGGACACCTATATAACTAACGAAACGACTTTACATGTCGTCACGCCTTGATGAATCTGAAGTTACACAAGCGTTCTAAGCACAACACGTGGTTCTTATAGTTATTTTGATCGTGTTTGAGTTAATTTAATTTTGAGTTGGTGCTTTCTTTGACATTGTTTTAATTGCTTAGGTATTTTAAAAGCTATATCTGACTGTTTATAATAAAAAGGATCATTACAACACCACAAAACAACAAAAGTACAAATCTAACCAGATAATTATTTATTGTTTTTCCTGAAGGCGACTGTCAACTGACAGTTGGTGGACATGCCCTACCTATTTGAATGTCATTATTATTAATATTTGAAAATGCGACTAGAATTATCAGCAGAATATTCTATACATGAAAATTTTCATGTACTAGATAAAAATGCATTTTAAACACTTGTATATATTCATCACCTGAGTCAGTTATTACCCAAAAATGCTGAATATTATTCAGAGTTACCAAAATTACTTGGGATTACCCAAATCTTCCTTTGGATTACAACTGAATCACCTGAGCCATGTATGATGATTACCTCAGTGACCAAACCCTCAATTACATATCTTAACACATGTAGCAGATGCCCTCATAAAGTCAAGTAATAAAAAAGAAGAGTTGTATGTGTATGAACTTTTTGTGAAGAAATACTTTTTTACTGTTAGTTGAAGTTTTTCAATTGATTTGTATAATGGAAATGGAAGATAATGCAATGCAATCACTTACTTTGTTTTTATGTCTGTTTTTTCTTTTAGTAACATGTCCACCTTCTGCCTCTTTTTGTATATGAACTTGAGAATGAAACTCATAAGATTGTGTTTCAGGGATATATTTTAGATATTTACCCGTTGTACCATCATAATATAAACCATATTCCTGCAACAAAGTGATTATAAGTGAGGTACATACATTTGATAATAAAATTTAATGGAAAATATGAACAATATAAATTACTCTAGTTATGTAAGATTTTTTTGGAAAAATATGCCTATCTCAGGAAACGAGATTTATTGAAATGACAAAAGGAAAATGTCTAAAAAATTATTTAAGTAGGTACTACAATATAAACATCTTTATACTTTAATTTATTATAAAATTAACCAATTACAAATATTCTCTTGGACTTAGTACTCATTTTAGTATTTAACCTCCAACTTATGATGCTTCTAGCACAAAATTGAAAATAAATATGGCCAAAAGGGAGTGGGTGGTGCTGAAATATATAGAATGGTGGAAAATCTCTCCAGGACAGACAGGCGAAACAGTTCATAAGAGGATATTCACAAAAAAAATCATTGTGTGGTTTTATGAAACCACGTTGCAAGTGAAACTGAGTTTAGTTCGGGCCTAAATAAAATTAAATGTATTGAATGGACGAAATATGAATTAAAATACTTCATCAAGTATTCATATGAAATGAGTTAAAATAAATTCAAGCACTCAAAATTAAAATTAATACATAAACAAGAATATGCACCAGGGGAAAGTTCTAATAATTCTACTAGATTCACTATAAAAATGAATGAAATTAAAAAAAAAGATTACATTTATTTTTTACTTTCTAGTTATGGATTAATAGGAACTAGGTATATTGAAGGTTATTCATATACAAATGTCACAATATAACAAATAAAAAAATTATCAGCGTGTCCAGGATTCGAACTCTATGCCTACAATTCATAATTTTCGGCATCCAAACCTCTAAGCTCCAAAGACATCTTTTTTTGTTGTATATAGACCGTATGATGTATGTCAAAAAGCGACTTGCGATAGATGGACGAAAAATTTTGAGGCGATGTAAAAAAAGTTTCACTTTAAAAATAAACAGATCTAATAAACAGAGTAGGATTTAACTCTCCCAATGCACTAAAAAACGGCGGGGCGTACCTAAGGAACTAGAAAACCCGGAAAAACTAGGGTGATAGTTACATTTTTAGACAGTTTTGATGCCCTCCTCAGACACGGGGTCCGGGGCTATAGACCCCCCAAGCCCCTAGCTAAATACGGCTCTGCTAATAAGCAAAGATAGGAAAACTGTCAAAGCTGTAATAGGTATGCTAACAGGGCACAGTAAGCTTAATAGACACGCAATGCTAATGGGATTGACAGAAAAAGCCTTGTGCAGATTCAGTTACCTAGAGGAGGAAACTGCAGAACACATCCTATGCAAGTGACTCAAGTGAGATACATGGAAAATATGATGTTTCTTGTACTAGGCAGTTGGTGCTCGTGGCTACCATAAATGAAGAGATAAAAAGCAAAGTTTTCAAGGTCGTGCGTTCTTCTGACACTCCTGAATTTCAATAAAAAATTGAATTACACAAAAATAAAAACTCTCTCAAGGAAACCTGATTGTTATATTAAATTATTGTATTTCTTCGTGCTGTGGCAATATTTTGGTTTTGTTTGGGAAAGAGTTTGACACAATAAAATGCTTTGATTTTATAATCAATAAGGTCAGTAAATTTTTTATATCCATGAAAC
This sequence comes from Lochmaea crataegi, assembly GCA_947563755.1. NCBI lineage: Eukaryota > Metazoa > Arthropoda > Insecta > Coleoptera > Chrysomelidae > Lochmaea > Lochmaea crataegi. Next base: position 6,122,036 of record OX387423.1, on the reverse strand, counting down.
CTGATTTAAACCATGATGTGTCTTATGTTTAGGTTGAAAACAGTACACAGGACTAACAAAATGATTTTTTCATCCTTACTAGATCCTTTTGATCATTTATCATATCTACTTGGATTCTTTTAATGTTATTAAATTCGGACGGGTCTTGCTCTAGTTTGATCAATGTATGATTTCAATTCTATATTTATTTAATAAACTGATAATATTCCTTATCAACCAATACACAATGTCTAATTTCGTCTACTTTGCCAATTGTGTCAGAATTTCAGAAATTGCTCTAAATTTTAACTAATAAGCCCATTTGCAATTATCAATGATTTATTACAAGTTTTGAGTCATTTTTTTAGATCCTAAATTTAGGACACATTGAAACTATAACATCACATATGCAACACTCAAAGTTTTAAATAATTTATTTAGTGTGTGATCATGGGCACTGCAGGTGGCGGGAACGTCCTTAATTTTTAAATGTAGGTTATAGTTCATTTACGATAAGTTTGCAATTTTGACATTTGTAGTAACAATTGCAGCCACTGAACAAAATTTAAATATCCAAAGTGTAAATGGAATAATTATATATATAACGGGGGAAATTACGGTCCAAAAGTTGGCTGCCGTGTTCGGGGTTGCAAGACTTATGTTGTCAAAATCAGACAATTTTATCAATTTCTTGTTTTGGTTTGTCGTTTTCATTCGCATTTTATAGTTTGTTATTTACTGTGTAAGATATAATCAGTTATCTTCATAACTATTTAAAAAAGAGTATCGAACACTGCGTCGCAATGCCTAAGTCTTTATCACGTGACAACTTATCAACATAATTTTATGCCAACTGGAAAAAAATTACAACATGGCAACGATGTAAAACATCTGTCATGTTTTGTTATTGCAAACTTATCGTAAATGAACTTTAGTGAGGTATTTTTATCCTTTACAGTCTACAGTTCTAAATTCTCTATAAAGTTCGATCAGTGAGACTACTTGATCATGTGACCACAACATTTTTACATGAAATAATGCTTCGTTTGTTTCAAGCTTCTCACTTTTCATAAAATATGGTGTGGAAATAAACAAAAAACTAATAGATACTAGAGACGCCGTACACCAACTAACGACAAGTAGATTCACTTGTGTCGGAACGTTTGAAATTTATGGTACATCGTCTTTCTGGCGCCGTACTCCCCGTTATCGCCACGCAACCCCTGTACTTCCCACTTTATCGATTTAAACTCGCCAGAACTCAGCAGACGATAGGCGGGGTAAGGAAATTTTCGGTAACCACTGAATCGACGAAGTGAATTTACTTATCCTTAGTTACTGTACGGTGCTAGAGACTAGAGGTTATGTTGCATAAATAAACAACGTTAAAGTAAATATTACCCTATACTTTTATCCTAAGCTGTCAATTAATTGCTAGAAAATAGGACCATCACGTCAATTAAAGTTGAACAGAAATAGGACAAGTTTTGATGATTTGAAAATTGACAAAAAAATTGATAGAAAATGTGTATGTATTTATCAATTATGTAGGATCCTAGAAAATGGATTAAAACTTATAATTAATCATTGATAATTACAAACGGGCTTTATATAACGGAAGGAAAAATAACCTAACACATAAATCAAAACAACACCCGTGAAAGTGTGAAAATATCTACAACAGCCAAATTAAATTGTGATCAAAACATAAATCCAAAGCATTGCTGAAGATAATAGAAGGCTTGGCTTCTATGGTTTAGTGAATGTTTGTAATGAAATGCTATAATAACACATTTAACAAAACTTAACACTTTGCCGTATGTACCATATTATGATTAAAAGGGCCTGTATCATCCGTACATAGGAAGTCTGTATGGTGGCCTGTAAATAGGCAAAATACAAATTTTCATTGTGCTATTAATTGAATTATGTACTTTCAAAAATTGGAAAACAAAGGAGTTAAAAAATTATTTCCTTAAAAATTTACTTTTCCTTTTCCTCCCTCCCCTCCTTTGAGAAACTGCAACTGGTTCTAGGTGATGAGAAGCCATCAGTAAGAGACTGCATGGAGAATGTAATTTAGATTCAGAGGACTACAATAGATGTGAATAGGTCGCTGAGGAATATGCCAATTAGCCACATTAAATCTGATACTTCTTCTATGGAAAACTCGATGGTGATAAAATAATGATAGACAAAAGAAGTTATAATCATAAGTTTTAGCTTAAAAGGAAAGCAGCTAATTTGTAACAGAACACATTTTAATAAATTCTGTAAAATTAATATAAGTTGGTATTCATACATATCTACAGATTTCATCAATCATGTCATTAAAAAATGAATTAATATATTACCGCATTATAGTAATATCCTGTATTGTAGTCATAATACAATCCTGATGTTTCCTCATAAACAAAACCTGTTTTTTGCACTGCTAATTCAGCTGCCTCAGTAATATCTTCTACTAAACTCTGCTGGGCATTCAATTGGATGTCCGATTCTGATTCATTTATACAAATTACTTCTGTTTGTGTACTATTATCTATGTGTTTATTTTTTGCCTAAAAAATGTATTAATCAGACTACTTATACATAGAATGTTCAGGAGTATACCTTTAATCGATTCCGCAATTTGTTTATTTTCTTCAGGTACCTATTGATCATATTTTCTAGTTTCTGAATGTAATCAAAAGCCTCTGGATACTCTTGGAATAATTTAGTTTTGAAGTTAATATCCGTATCGATTTCGTTATACGACGAATCACTTGTTGTAGTTTCTATATTATTTTCTTTTACTTCTGTATCCATGTTCTATATTAAAAATAGTTAGTATTGTTAGTAATTAAGAACTTTTACATATTTAAAATAATAAATGCAAATAAATAAAGAATAATTATTACACATCATACTTTTCAACTGTCATGTGTCAATTTAGATCCTACCATAGATATAACTTTGGATACCACCCACCCGTGCCCACAGAACTAGTTCCGTGCCAGAGACAGGTCCGTGCGCGCTTTTGAATCAAGAGTGCTCGTCATAGAGAAATAAATATGAGTGCTCGCTAAGAACAGATTTTTTTCGATTCTCTTTCCTGTGGCAAAAAGGAAGGATAGTTTTTCATTCTCCCCCCTCTTGAGGGGAGCGTGCCGCTATAGGCTTTCCGGAGCCTCTTCAGCCAACATTGGAAGGAATAAGGATAGTTTGGTTCAGGGGATGGGAGTGGAGGTAACGGTGGTTGGTGCCTGAGAGGTGTGTACTGACTCAGCATTCGCCTATTGCTACTAGAAAGCCTCTGAAAAAAACTCATAGCAGGTTAGGCGGACCTGGGTTTTGAAACCCGGTCCTTCCGAATGCAAGCCGAGAGCGTAACCACTCCACCACTTGCTCGGTTTCCTGTGGCATGCATATGCGTCAATATAGTCACGGAATATTCCTATATTCCTTGATATATAGTCCTATCTGTATCTGTAGAGTGGGGAGGGTGAGTTTAGGCCCACATCACTTAGGCCACATGTGACCCATTGTACATCCTCCCGAGAAGTTGTCCCCCTATATAGGTCATCGTCCATCCTGTCCTTTTCAGGAAGGTGGACAGGTCACTAGGAGACATCTCCTTTATATCGGCAGGTGTAGGCCAGGACTCACCGAACACACACTCTCTTATTGACGATAACTCCGGGCACTCACATAAGACATTCCTGACAGATTCATCTTCTTGTTCACACATTCTGCATAGAGATGTGTCCACTATAGCCCCATAGTATGGAGGTGTTTTCTTAGTTGACAGTGGCCAGCCAGAAATCCTACTGTTAAGCGTAGGTTTTTCCTGGTCATCGCCAAATATTTCTTCGGCGCTAGCTTCCCAGGGTCGCCCAAGGTGATCCTGGCAAGACTGCATTCTTTGATTCCATCCCATCTCTTTATGGGTTGAGCATGGGTGTAACGCTTGGCTAGTTCCGCAATTGTCGAAGTCGTCAGGCCGTAGGTGTCACTGGGTCCTAAAATTTTTAGTCCAGCCGCTTCCCTGGCTAAAGAATCGGCAATGCGATTACCTTTACTTCTGTCGTGCCCTTTAACCCAGCTAGGGATAATATTGTTATCTACCGAGGCGTTAGCTAAATCTTGGTGGCACACTAATACTAGCCCTGATTTAACACGTTGTCTGTTCAAGGCTAATAGTCTTGTCTGCTCTCAATGCAGATTGTTATGTTTTTGCCAGAAATTCCTTTTCTGGTTAGTTCTCTTGTGGCAATTGAGATACCAGCCAGTTCTGGTCCAATAGGATCCACAGAAATTAATAGAAATTGGAAATTTGGAAAAATAAAGTGAAAAGTTGAATAAAGAAATTACAAGAATAAGTTTAGTACACGAATTAAGCTTGACACCGAACTGCAATGTCACGAAGAAAATGGTTCGTCTGATGCGGTCAGCGGTAAAAAAATTAAATACATTTAAATAAATAAAATATAAACCACCGATAGAAAAAAATTTACGTGTACTGGATCAGCTCATCGTATAGGGTAATGAAATAAATTCTCTTTCAAGAAATTAAGGAACACAACTACCTGTACTCTGGATATTTGTTATAGATACCTAAACTAACCGTTGTTTCAATTGTAATGTAAAACATTCCGCCTGATGTCGATAAACCCTGTACCCAACTTTTTAAATTATTTCTCACTAAAATTTACTTTTATTCAATGTATTAAATAGTTCGCGAAAGATCAGTAATACTATTCAATATATTTTTCAAATATTGTTAGCTTACCAAGAAAGTACCAAGAAACGTATAAATGTGTATGGATAGTCTCAAAATCCAGTTTTTCTTCATGTATCGAGCAACCGATAGATAGATAGATAAATATGGTGCCTAAGTGCTTCTAAGAGCCTCTCCACTACGACCTATACAGATCTGTTGTGTATGCCCTCCTGTTATACTAGAGTTCCTTGTCTAGACCCGTTCTTATTACTAGACGGATGGCAAACCTCAGGTCCTCCATATAATGGGAAGGTTGTGGTTTTTCCTTCCCTATCGTTGAAAACCTCAGCCTAGTCAGGCCTTCGCAGTTGCGCAGTATATGTGTATTGGGGTTTCCTCATCTTCTTGGCAAAACCTATATATGGTTGTTTCTGCCAATCCGATGTTATTCATATGTTTGTTAAGTCTACAATGCCCTGTCACGAGCCCAACCAGGATCCTGATTGTTTTCCTATTCTGGCTCAGTAGATACTCCGTGAATTTTGGCGAGGGTTCCTTGATGAACTCTTTGGCCTGCCTCATTTTTAGCGCCTTGTTCCACCATTCTCGAGAATGATTTTTTATCCAAGTGCTGCTATTTGTTTTTTGCAGCGCCCTCGCTATGCCACAGAAAGGTTCTGGGACAATGGGAGCACAACGTGCCCCTTCTCGGGATAGTGAGCCCGCCTCTTCATTGCCCTTGTGATCTGAGCTCTTGTATGGTCTCCAAGCAGACCCAAAGAAGTTCGGAATTTATCTGCATGAAGCTGATTGCTTTTATAGCCGCTTGGCTGTCGGAGTATATGGCAATGGTCTTTTCCTCAAACTCTTGCCTTAATAGCTCCCCTGCACAGTGCTGTATTGCTGCAACTTCTGCCTGGAATATCGTCACATGTTTACCTAAGCTCAGTGAGACTCTTATCTTTGGCTTGGCTATATATATATTCCTGCTCCTACACCTTCCTCGGTTTTTGAGCCATCTGTGTAGCAGGCCATTTCTGCATTAATTGGAGGTCCTTCCTTCCATGCCTCTGTGCCTATTATTATGACTGTTTTGAAGTTTTTCCCGAAGCTATATACTTGGGAATCATCTCGTCCGATGGCATTCCCATTATGGGGTCGATTTCCAACTCATTGTATAGCTCGTTATACACCTTACCGTGTAGCCTACTAATGGGTGCTTGCCCTCTGGTCAATCTATTATTGATTGACCTGACTTCGCCTTGTATGTAGACATGGAGTGGCGGCAGGTTCAGCAAGACTTCTAGTGCGGCTATTGGGGGGGTCCTCATGGCTCCCGTGGCAGACAGGCAAGCTTGCCTTTGGATGCTACTTAGCTTTTGGATCGCCCCAGCCTGCCGAGTCTTAGTCCACCATACCTCCGAGCCATATGCTATCATGGTTCTGATGACTCTTGTATATAGCCATTTGATCATTTTTGGTTGTAGCCCCCAGTTCTTTTCGCACATTCTTCCGCACAGATTGAGGGCTATCGTACCTTTTTGTATTATTTTCTATAGGTGTTGATTCCATGCCAACTTGTGGTCAATTATGACTCCCAAGTATTTTGCCTCTTGGGCAATTGGAATTTCCACCCTATTAAGAACTGGTGTCTTCAGTCCTCTCAGTACTTTCTTCTTGGTGAAAACAACTATCGTGGTTTTGAGAGGGTTTACAGTTAGTTCCTCCTCTTGGCACCATTTGTTGATTATGTTTAGGGCAGTTTGTGTCTGCTCCGAGACTGTACCTCCGAATTTGCCTTTTACAATCATCGCGAGATCATCGGCACACCCTAAGCAATACATGCCTTTGGATGTCGCAGCCTCTTCAGTAGTTCGTCTACTAGGATATAGCCCACAGAAGTAGTGAGCAACTGATACTTCAGTAAGCACTGAAAACACTAGTTTTTTTTGGATTCCTAACAAAGGAAAAATAAAAAAAGATAACCAAGAGCTGTGTATATACAGGGTGTTTCGTAAGTAATCTAAAATATTGTAGTGGGCGCTTCGTCACTTCATTTTAAGACGAAAACTTCTTATAAACATGTGTGATAAGTCTTGTCGGTAATGAGATTCAGGGTGTTACATTTGTTTGTAATAGATGAGAGCTCTCACGGATTTTTTTGTCAAGTTAATAACGGTGCCTGCGTTTACTAATCCTGAAATGGCTAATATGCACTTTTTGTATGAATTAGCGAATGGTAATGCCTTAGAGGCTAGAGGTATGTATGCCTAGCGTTATCCAAATAATCGTTTACCATTTACTTAATTACAGTTACCTGTAAATAATTGTCATATTAGTGAAGCGTAATCTATAGACGTGAAAAAAATGATGTTATTCCTTCTAATCGCAAACCAGAATGGTTGGTTTTATCTTAACAGATATACCAACCCCGTTTACTTTAGAAGTGTAATTCAATGTCTGTCGGGGCACATAGCCCGAGAAGTAGTTGTTGCTTCTTAGTGAACGGTCTATTCTTTGGAAATTTATTTTTCTAATTTTGTAAAGCGTTATAATAGTATTGAACTATTATTTTTTGACGTCAATCGTTTACCATGTTCTGATACGTTTACTAAGATACATATTCGTTTACAATAAACTGGAACTTTTGCTAAATCAAATAATATTATTGGACGACCCAGAAATGTGAGAACTCCACAATTGGAGAACCAGATTCTTCAAATTATTGACCAACATCCAGAGACGAGTACCAGAAAAATTGCTGATGAAGTAAATGTTAGTAACAGAACTGTTTGGAATAATTAAAAGATAATTTATTGTATCCATATCACGTTCAACGTGTTCAATATTTGCTACCTACTGACTATCCGCACCGTAAACAATATTGCCAATGGATTTTAAATAAAATCGCAAACGATCCCAATTATGCTGCCCAAATTCTGTTTACGGATGAAGCCAACTTTTCAAGACATGGCATTATGAATTTTCATAATGACCACATATGGGCAGATGTAAATCCACATGCCATACGTGTAAAACTATTCGAACAAACATTTTCGGTCAATTTTTGGTTTGGCATCGTCGAAGATTATTTAATAGGACCATTTTTATTTCCTGCGCGGTTGACCGGTGAGAACTATCTCCATTTTCTAGAAAATGAACTTCCAGTTCTTTTGGAAGATCTACCTCTTATTATTAGAAGGCGCATGTGGTTATTCATGCATGATGGTGCTCCTCCACATTTTGCAGTGATTGTACGCGAGTTTTTAAACAAAGTTTTTCTAGACCATTGCATCTCCACACCCGTGGCCCCCTATAGGTCACCTGGACACAATCCTCTGGATTTTTGTGTGTGGGAATATCTAAAATCGCTCATTTACACAACCCCGATATTAAACTTAGGAGATCTTCAAAATCGTATCATACAAGGCTGTAATGTTATTCTTCGAACGTATTCGACAATCCATTAGACGTCGAGCGGATGCTTGCATTTTGGCTGGAGGGGCACATTTTGAACATATGATCTGAAATGTACTATTTTTCCTTTATGTTGTTGCTTCTAATAAAATAATAAAACAATTCAACACCCTGTATCTCATTAACGACAAGACTTATCACACATGTTTATAAGAACTTTTCGTCTTAAAATGGAGTGACAAAGCGCCCTCTACAATATTTTAGATTACTTAGGAAACACCCTGTATATGGTATATTATGGTATATGGTATGTGTCTGTTCTGGAAGTCGGTGCATAATAGCGAATTCAAACTAGAACATTTTTCTTGAATTCTTGAATTTAATCTAAAGTTTGTAAAAAAAACTGATGCACAAAAAATTTTACCAAATAGGTTTGTTCCCGAAACGAGTTCCAAACAGGTTATTAACATGATGCGCATGCGTAACTAGAATAATGTACCAAGTAGGTTCTACACAAATGTGTGCTGGAACAGTTCTGAAAAGTAATATTGGCTGAATATTTTGATAAGAAAGAAAAGAAGATCAATCGATCTTCAAACTATCTTAAAATGCTATTTATTACGAATTCTATAATGTTCAACAAATTCAGTGTCATTATATTGCTGTATTGTTTCTTCAATATAGTTCTCATTTTCTGGGCGCTGTCGATCTCTTCAAATTCTGAAAACTCTCTCTCTCCAACATGTCCATAACAGTTAGGAACTTGCTTCGGGAACAAACCTAATATAATCTTTTGGGCTTTCGAAATGATTCAATTAATTTTTGAACACGCCTCTCTTTTAACGGTAACGGGTACAACATTCTCTATGGTACACCTCATAGATCTCTATGGTTCACCTAGAGTTTAGTAGCTTTTCTGTCAACTGTCAAATACAGTTAGCTATGCAGTATTCTGTGCTCTTGTCTTCGTTCAAAAAATAAGGTTAAGAATTTGAGGACGATTTGTAGAAGATGAGAAGGGATTTTAAAATTTTTATTGGAGCCACATAAGAGAGTGGTGGTACCGAGAAATATTTAATTACTTCACAACTTATAAAAATGTACCTTGCAGTAGTAAATTGCGATACCCGCAGTAACGTTGATATAGTAGAGTGCACTAGTAGTGTAGTGTTTTAATTAAAAAAAATGGATAAGTGGCCAAAAGATGTTGGTATTTTAGCCCTAGAACTGTACATACCCTCTTTGTACGTCGATCAGACAGAATTAGAGGTTTATGATGGAGTTTCAAGTGGAAAGTATACCATTGGTTTGGGTCAAGGGAAAATGGGCTTCTGTACGGATAGGGAAGATATTAATTCTTTATGCCTTACTGCAGTTCAAAAATTAATGGAAAACTATAACATAAAACCACAAGAAATTGGTCATTTAGAAGTAGGCACTGAAACTATAATTGATAAATCTAAAAGTGTTAAAACCGTTTTAATGCAACTGTTTGAACCTTTTGGTGTAACAGATATAGAGGGTATAGATACAACAAATGCATGTTATGGAGGTACAGCAGCATTGTTCAATGCTATTTCGTGGATAGAATCCTCCTATTGGAACGGCAGGTAATTATTTTGTTTATTTTTACTATTGCATCAGTCAAAGGATTAAGCCTAGAATAAATTTTAATGATTCATAAACCATTTTTAGAAATATTAAACTAAATATTAAGTTCCTATACATTATTCTACTCAAATCAAACAGTAATAAGCATATTATTAGAGGAAATATCCATAAACTTCTAAAAAATACACAATGTTTATTCTAAACATTTTTTATTAAATGTACATAATTAATACATAGAAGAATTTAAATTTCAATATTAAAATAACTTTAATTTAAATTGTTATCATATTAATCAAGTTGCAATTAATTGTATTTTAAGACAATTGAATAACTAGATAATATCGATTTTGATATTTGTATTTATTGGCTGAGAGATAATATTATCCCATTATATACTTAAATAATATAGGTCTTGCTATATCATAAACTTTGAAAGTATTTCTTCAGGTTAAATTCTCATTTTTGAAGGTCCATAAAAGTAGCAGTGGAAAATCAGCTAAATCGAAGAAAAAAAACGTCTGAATTTGTTGCTAATTAGTTGCCAAACAAACGATTTTGTTGCTCAAACCGATCTCAAAAAATCGATGACAATGACTTTATATCAAGCTAGCCAGGACAGGACGAAAATATGCGACTATCGTAAAAACAAATACGACAAAATACTGCATACTTATTTTTAGGCAGTTTGTGAAACAATTCAATATTTACATCTACAAACAAGACCATAATAGAATATCCAAATATTCTTAATCTATGGCAAATAAAATAATTATTTCTATGTCCCCCACTATTTAAGCCATTTTTTTAACACTGTATAGCTTCTTCAATGATTTTCCTTGCCCTTCTCAATAAAAACTACAGTTATAAAATCTCCTAGCCGCTAAAAGCAATGAACAAAATAAACTGACTAACTTTTTATGCACATTTTATATAATGCCTAGTCAGTTTATAATTTGTACCGCATTTCATATATAGCGGATCGGCTAGACAGTATAATGCCCAATTTCATATATTGACTGTAAAATTTATATTTTGTTGCTGACAATTTACACCTACAAGAGTATACCTGCAGGCAGAAACAAATTCTATACTCGTATCTTCTTACAAAAAACCACGAATAAAGATAGCGGGTACACTGTACATTTATACCGATCTAGGTATAAACCGATCCGATCTTTTGTTAATATTTTGTTGCTGATAATTTACGTCTATTAGAGTACAACAAATTTTTTACTCGTGTTAACCCACGAAAAACTGCGAAAAAAGATAGCGGGGTCAATGTCAAACTCAAATTTTTATAAAAAACCATAATAACTTTTTTTTTCGTTATATTCTTTAGTGACACTTTGCAGCATCAAATTAGCAACAAATTTTGTCGTATTTGTTTTTACGATAGTCGCATATTTTCGTCCTGTCCCCGCTAGCTTGATATAAAGCTAGCATCGTCATCGCTTCTTCGAGATCAGTTTGAGCAACAAAATCGTTTTTTTGGCAACTGAATAGCAACAAATTCATACGTTTTTTTTTCGATTTCGCTGATTTTCCACCGCTACCTTTATAGTCCTCATTTTTGATTAATATGAAAGTTATTCATAATTATGCTGAATATAAGAAGTTATAAATATTCACAATTCTTGTATAGCTTTTATCTTGCTAGTTTTCACATAGAATTTTTCATGTAAAAACTACAAAAAATCATAAAAGTTTGTATATTACTTATGTGGAAAAATATAACAACACTCATATGATTCATGTATGTGTGCAACATGTAATATATCATTATCTAGTATCATTAATTATATAGAATATTCAATAGAACAATGTTTTTGTTCCTATACTTTCTATTTTATTTCCTTGTTATTTATTCATACATGCTCAATTCACTACCAATTTATATTGTTTGATAAACATTGGATATAGTAATGAAATGATGCATAAATACCCCAGACTTGAAATTTCTGAAAATTCTACAGTAATTAAGAAATACAAATTTAGAAGTCCAACATATTTTTTAACAATTAAGCGAATCCGAATATTTAATTTTATTTTGTAATATCTGATCTAAATTCTATGACTTCATGGTAAACCAATTAGTACAGTACCATACAAATTTAGGTAGGAAAAGAGAAATAACAGGAACAAATACAGGTTAAAATGCCTATTCACTAGGGTGCTTTTTTTCAGGTCTAATTTTCTTATTTTCGCCCCCCAGTCAAAATTTGGTTGTCCAAAAAATATTCCCTGAAAATTTGATCTCTTAAAATTAACACTAAGTACTTCGGATTGAAAACTCTACAAAAGTGTTCAGTGAGATGTTGCTGTAATCTACACCTGATGGTACAGATCACTAAATCCGATTTTGGTGAAAAATTGTAATTAACAGGATTAATATGAAAAATGTAATAAATAACACACTAGTAGGAAATTTAATTTTCCTCAAAAAAGGTTTGATAAGTAAAATCACTTGGATTGATATTTATTGAGATATAAACAATTGAAAATCATCATTTATAAAAAGTTAGATACGAAAATTCCAGAAAATTTCATAAAGCGAAAATGTTAATGTGCCACATCTCAACAAATATCAATCTAAGCAATTCAACTAATCGAACCTTTTTTTGAAGGAAATTAAATTTTCTACACACATTTTATTTTATTTTGTTTTATTTATTCATTTACAATAATAAAAATTTTACTACACTACACAAGTATAGCATCATTTTTTAAAAAATATCAGGTCAAAATAAAAAGATAACATTTAAATCTCCTAAAACAAATATTTAAAATCATTAAAATATTATGCTTAATCACACCGAGTCACACATCAGTATCCATTTTACATTATACCCATTCTAAAAAAACAAACATATCCCTCCTCTATTTTATACCACAAAGTGACCTTATAAAACGCTCATAACTATTGAAGAAATCTAATTCTGGTATTTTTTTTTGGTATTATTTTTTTCTGTAAATCCATTCACTTTTGAAATAACTTCAAAAAAATGAGAATTTCAATAAATTCAGCGAAATCGAATTTAGTAATCCCTTCCATCTTACAGGTACAGATTACAGCTACATCACAATGAGCACTTTTGTAGAGTTAATCCCTTTGGAACAATCTGATAGCATGAAATATGTCTGAGATATAGCTACAGTAGAGCCTCGATTATCCGCGGAATTGGGTGGCAAGGGCACCGCAGATAACCCGAAAAAATACTAATTTGAGGAGAAAACACGAAAAAAATATTTCAGCATAAAATAGTTATTTGTTTAACTAGGCAGAGAAGTAACAGATTTACTGCCGCGGCTAGCATTTCATTGTCGAGGCGAAGCCATCAACTCCAGTATTCGCCAATGAAGTGGCCGACGTTCTTCTAAGGGAGTGTCCAGTATACTCCTTAAAGTTCAGAAACTTAGCAATTTTACTTGGAATTGAAGAAATCGAGTTTTTCCCGACAGGCTGGTTTAAGCACTTTCCATTTCGATATCGCATGAAGAAGCGAGGATTAAAATTCGTCATATGGGATCTTATAACAATGTAATTTCGAACTATTTTGAAATAACAAACCTTCTCATCGTCACTTTTAGTCATTGTAAATAAAATTTAGAGATAGAACTAAACTAAATGAACCAGATTTCTTTGGTTCACCAGTTGTATACAAGGCCGATGAACCAACAAGGAAGCAATTTGCTCACAATTCTCTGGAAAATGGTTAGAAGCAATGAAAGAAGAAATTAAATCCTCAAGAGAAAATAATAATACCTGGACCTTAGTTGATGAGCCAGAAAATCAAGAAGTTTTTCATCGTTATAAAGCAAGATTAGGAATAAAAGGCTAATCGCAACAAGATGGAATACACTGCAATTAAACTTTCAGTCCCGTTGTTAGATCTGAAACAATAAGAGTTTTACATCAGAAAAATTGCATTTAAGACAGTTTGATATAAAAACAGCGTTTTTATATGGAGATTAAAGTGAAGACATCTTTATGCAGCTACCAGAAGGTTTTGAGGATGGTAATACTCAAATTTGTAAACTGTCAAAAAGTCTATGGGCCAAAACGAGCCCCAATATGATGGGAATAAACGTTTTACTGATTTCCTACGTGCATGTGAATTCAGGGAGAGTTCAACCAATCCATGTTTATATATAAAAGTGAACAATGGCCAGAAAACGTTATTGCTTTTATATGTTGATGATGGTCTGATAGCTTCAAGAACACTAGAAGAAGAAGACGAATTATAGAACAAAATAAAGTCCACATTCAAAGCACAATGTGCCAATGATGTGCGCAATTTCGTGGGATTTGAAATTGAAAAATTTGAAGACAGTTCCATTTTTATTCATCAGGCTAATTACATAAAAAGTATCGTCGAGAAATATGGGATGGCCGACTCAAAACCTGTATTAACGCTCATGGATTTAGGATGGAACAAAGCTATTTTTCCATATCGTGAAATTGTTGAAAGCTTAATGTTTCTGCAGGTACCCGACCAGACATTGGATTTACAGTAAACATCGCATCAAGGGCTCTCGATAATCCAACCGAAACACACTGTAAACATGTGAAGCGTACTCTTCGTTATGTGTCATGGCAAAGCAAAAAACAATAGTGTGTCGCCCTATCGACCACCGAAGATGAATACAAGTGCGACGAGTGCTGTAAAAGACCTAGTGTATATTAAATGTATATTTTTTTCTTTTTTTTTTCCTAAACATTGTAGATAAGAGCTTGCTGCCTTCGGTTTTATGTCACGTAGACTGTAGACCAGCGATTTCTAAACTTGATGTTACTACACCTCCTTTAAACATATTCAATCATTTGGCCCCCCCTAAAATATTAAAAACGCGAACATTTTTACTAAAAAAAAATGTATTAATACAAACTAATGGAAAATAAAGCAAAATAATAACATTTTATTATTGTTTCTTAATGAGATGGATGTGCTTGTCTATTAGCACAAAGTTTATTAAATCTTGGTGTTAGTGACGATATAGCTACTCGTATCTCTTTTTCTACAACTAAACGAGCTCGATAATTTCGTCCAAAATATCATTTTCGTACACCTCCGGGTGCCTACCAGTTTCAGTACTTTTAGGTACTACTGAGCCGGTTTTTCTTGGGCGTTCGTAGAGAGCCGTAAACGTTGAGCGATTTAAATCAGGGCCGGCGTTAAACATCTAGGCACCCAGTATGAGTCATGCATTTGGCGGCCGGGCGAGTTATGCATTTGGCACCTTTTTATATCTTACTTATAAACGTGAAAATGTGTGAGGATGTATGGATCGATGTTTACTCTCCCACGCAAAAACTACTGAACCGATTTTCATCAAACACATAGACTGTGATTTATAATGATATTAGGTAAATTATGCTGTCTACACGACCGAAGCTGCAGGCGGATCGCTAGTTACAATTAAAAACCAAAAGATACTACACCGAATTATATTTTTCTTTAAATCAATAGAGCTAGATATTAAAATTAAGTCAAGCCGGCGCGCGTGGAGTCCTGCAAATCTCAGCGCCCTAGGCGGTTGCACGGGTCGACCCCTCTTAAAGCCGCCACTGATTGGGATGTGGTCTGTTAGAAAATCGTTCCGCGTATCTTCTTCGTTCGGCTGCTGATGGATTGATTGGTTCGGCACCACCAGTCAGTGGCTTAGAGACCTCGGCACCTCATCCTCTAGGCTTTTTGTGCTCTTGGTTATACCGTTTATGTGAAGAGACCAGTAGCCCTCAACAGTCTTTTCACTAGGTCCTTCTTGGAGAAATCCTCCATTGGATACTCTAGACCTAGGAGTCTATATCTCCAATGAGACAGTGCTTCACATTCGAAGATAATGTGAGAGGCTGTTTCCTCCTCTTCCTTGCACAACCGACTTATAGGTTCCTCCCCATATATGCCAATTGTATGCATGTGCTTCCTTAGGGTACTGTGACCGGTGAGTAATCCCGTCACTTTCATTATCTGGCCCCTGCTGAGGTTTAATATTTCGTTAGTCAGTGACTCCGAGGGTTTCTTGACCAGGAGTTTGCTGTGTTCCTGTTTTGGCACGTGTCTCCAGTACGTCTGATGTTTACTTTGAATCCACCGAGATGTACAACTACGTGCAGCAGATTTTGATATTCCAAATACTGGTTCAGGACCAGTGAATGCAGTTTCATTGCCTAAAATACCCTTGTGCCCCGGAACCCACATAATATATGGTTTGCCAGGGTTAAAAGTTTTTGTCAGCCTAGATCTGATCTGGGGACTTGCTAAATATTTCAGTGCTTCCTGACTATCTGAGAGTATGAGGATATTTTGGCCTCTATATCCCCTTTCGATGTTTATTTGCAAACACGTGTCTATAACGTAGATTTTTGCCTGGAATACAGATGCAAACTTCTCCAACGATGCGTGGACATTGCACCTGGGTCTGGCACCATGGACTCCAGCGCCTGTTCCTATGTCAGTTTTAGATCCGTCTGTGTACCACACCAACGTTCCTTCCTGACTGCATGCTTCCAACACATCCCAGTTTAGCTGGATATGGTATGGTTAGTTGTCGTTAATTGTAGCCAACATGTTATCACTTCTCATTTCAAGAAGCGAGTTTGTGATAACATCTTTGATTCTGGAGTGACTATGGGTGTTGGTTCCTTCGTTCCAATTCAGCCTGTATGCAGCCGTTCTCGCTTCCGCCTTAACATGCAGAGCAAGAGTCGGAAGATTGAGAATGGCTTTCATTGCTGCATTCGGGCTGCTTCTCATTAAGCACAGACAAGCAAGTCTCTGAAGTTTTGATAGCTCCAGTTCGACTTTCCTCCGATCTGTTTTTGGCCACCAAACTAAGGCTAGGTAACCATGGGTCTCACCACAGTTGTGTACGGTCAGTGATCGATCCGTCGATTCAGGCTGCACGAGCGTTACAGTTACAGACAACTTCAAAACAATTTAACCTAATAACAATTTGTCAAAGCCAACTAGGTACTGTAAAGATCGTTTAGTACTCAAATAAAGATATTTATGCCCGATTTCATTAATCATCTCCTAAAGTTAGGTAATACCTAAATCGGATTCAGGAATTCCTAAATACAATTTAGGTATTACCTAACTTTAGGTAGGTAGGTAGGTGGTTGGTGAAATCGGACAATGATGCCAAAAATAAAAAAAGGTAGATTTTATTTTTCTCGGAAACGGCGCATAATAGCGAATTCAAACAAGAGCATATATTTTTTTGGAAAATACATTATAGTTTTTGAATTTAAACACAAAAAATGTAACCAAATTTAATCGTTGCCTCACCCACGTTAAGCGCTGTAAAACACGCGGGTATGTAATAATAGTATATTATTCAACAAGCATATAATGGTGGCTATTATTCACGAAGGTGCGTTTATAAACACCTAGGTGAATATTAGCCGTTATATGCGAGTAGAATACTAAATTTTGTCCACCACTATCAATTACCTGTTCATAAATGAATTTATTTTTTTTCTCTTTTCTCCAATTTAGGAAGGGATTATATACTTTCATATGTAATTTTTTCGACTTTTCTGGCAATACATTTAAGGATACTATTTATTCTGCTTCTCTTATTTTTGGCGGGGTAACATTCATTTCAGTGTCTGATTCGCTTTCCATACCATATTATATTTTCTAGTAATTTCAATTTAAATTCAGTATAATAATTACAATTCTTGCAATCAGCTATAAATTATTTAAAACGTCACCTCAGTTTTGACATCATCATACGCTCTATATACAACAGCTATGTCTTCATAGCGGAATGGTTTAGAGGTCTGACTGCGTGAAATAAAGAATTGTAGACGAGCAGAACATATTAAGCCAATCAAAACGCCTGTCGGATCCCATGATAATTATCGCAATCCGATTGGTTAGGTTAAGTTAGATTATAAAATTCCCTGCTGTCGAGAATTGTTTTTCACATACATAACAACTTACTGCTGAGCTGTTATCACTCATTTTCATCACAATTATTTACAATTTGGAATATTTAACAAATCAAGTAAACCAAAATTAACAATAAAAGCTCCTCGTATTTCTAACCTCAAATCAAAACACAAGAGTATACAACAACAAAGCGTAATTTTATTTCAACCAATCGGATTACGATAATTATCATGGGATACGACAGGCGTTTTGATTGGCTTAATATGTTCTGCTGCCAGATGCTCGTGAATTGTAATCATAGGGTTCGAATCCTGGTCGCGGTGATAATTTTTAGTTATTATATTGTGACATTTGTATATAAATAACCTTCAATAAGCACACGTAAAATGTAAACATTGTCAAATCCAAGGGATTATCTTTGAAACGTTTAAAGGGAAAGTTATGAAATTCTAGGACGATTAATTTATCCTGCATATTTTATAGCAAATGTTTAGAGTTTAGCGTACGGCCGCCATCTTGAATTTTTTGAAATGGCAACCTAGGTCGAGTGAGTTATCACAAAAAAGCTTATTTTTCTCTCTCTCCAAAAATAATAGCAATGTATCACTCGGAAATTATAATAGAAATTTAACAAAAATATTAAAATTGCAATTTTAAAGAAAACTGGATGTTACAGAAAATTTATAAACTAAACATTTATTTAAGTTGCAAATACTTAATCGCAATAAGTACTTAAAATGCTAGCCATTTGTTTGTTGACAATGAAACAATCTCTTTTCGAAGATACGAATAGAATCGTTGATCATTTGTGGAGTAATTCCCTGCATTTCGAGACGTATGCGATCCTTTGAATCGTTCAAGTTAGTTGGTCTGTTAATATAAGCGCGGTCTTTCAGATAGCCACAGAGAAAAAATCAAGTGGTGTCAAGTCGGAGGATCTTGCCGGCCACCTCTTCGACCAATCCATCTCTGAGGGAAGATTGTATTTAAATATTGCCTAATGTTGAGGTGCTCCATCTTGTTGAAAATATACGTTCATATTAATCGATTTATTTCAGGTATAATTTCATTTTGAAGTAAATCAAGATATTTAGCACCGGTAAGCGTACCTTCAATACCGATCAATTGGTTTTTCACCAAACCCGCCCACTCATTAACTTTAAGTGAACGCTGTGTACAAACCTCAGTGCGGATTACAATTTGACCAGTCCCGGCAATTATGTCTGTAAACAGATCCGTTCATGCAAAATGTGGCTTCATTATTCTTAATTTAATTTTAAACTTCGTGCTAATTTGAAATTAGGTGAAGATTGAAGATGGCGGCCGTACGCTAAACGCTGACATCAAAAACATTTGACATTTGCTCTAAAATATGCAAAATAACGTCTCATTCATCGTCATAGAAGTTCATAACTTTTCCTTTATCCGTTTCAAAGATAATCCCTTGGAGCGAGACTTTTCAGCAACGCTTTTCCATGCTTCTGGCAATATTGAAATTTTCCATACCATGGTTAATACTCGACGAAATTTTCGCATCTTTGTAGGTTGAAGAATATTTCGCCACTCTTTGTGTATTTTTTATATAATTTTCTTCAACTAACTACTAATTTTTCTAGACATGGTTTTAATTTGTAAACGCTTCACATACAGTTTTAAATAATATCTATTAAGTTTGATCTATTTGTTACAGATATGCTGTTGTAGTGGCAGGTGACATAGCAGTGTATGCAAAAGGATCGGCTAGACCAACAGGTGGCGCTGGCGCCGTTGCCATGCTAGTAGGACCAAACGCTCCTCTAGTTTTCGATCGAGGTCTACGTGCGACGTACGTAAAACATGCTTACGATTTTTATAAACCGGATTTAACTTCAGAATACCCCGTAGTAGACGGCAAATTGTCAATTCAATGTTATCTAAGTGCGTTAGACATTTGTTATGCACTTTATAAGAAAAAAGTAGTAGAAAATAAAAAAACCAAAGTTAGTTTGAACGACTTTGATGCTGTAATATTCCACTCGCCGTATTGTAAACTTGTTCAAAAATCCGTAGGACGACTAGCTTTTAATGATTTCCTTCAGGATTCTCATAAGTATCCAGGACTTGAAAAATTCAAAACTGTTAAATTAGAAGATAGCTATTTTGATAAAGATGTTGAAAAAGCTTTTGTTGAAGCTAGCAAACAAGCGTTCGTTAAAAAAACGAAGCCGTCGCTGTTGATATCAAGTCAAGTAGGAAATATGTACACCTCTTCACTTTATGGAGGTTTAGTATCTTTGTTAATCAATAAGAAACCTTCAGAACTAGCTGGGAATAAAGTAGTTTTATTTTCTTACGGATCCGGTTTAGCAGCCTCTATGTTCTCGATAACAATCAACAATAATTCCGATTCTCTACAAAATATAATAACGAATTTAAATAAGGTAACAATTAGATTACAACAACGTAAAAAAATCGAACCTAAAAACTTCGAAGCGAGTCTCGAATTAAGACAAGAAACTAGTCATAAGGCTTCTTATGAACCCGTTGGCAGCTTGGACGGGTTTTTCGCGGGTACTTACTATTTGGTTAAAATCGACGAAAAATTTAGAAGGTTCTACGATAGAATTCCCTCAGTTACTAACGGCTATTCTTAGTATTTAGCGATTATTATTTTAGTATTATTAAAGTGGTTACAATAAGTATACAAAGTATTTATGCTACATGTTTAACGTACTAAAATGTTTCTATGTAATTAAAACATTTTTTTTTCCATTTAATTAAATAATATTAGTTTGGCAATGAGATTTAATCGTTAGTGTGTTATTTGAGGTGGATTCATGCAACAACAACTAAACTAAAAATATTCATAAGATGAAATAAAACAATTTAATTTGTTTAAATCTTCATTATTATTTTTAAACCTATGTTCAACTTGAACTTGTAACGCGTAGCTTTATCAAACGAGTGAAGGTATAATGAAATTTTTTTAATTTATACAGTGCATTGATACGGAATTTTAAGGATATTGACAAAATTATTAGAAAATGTTTAACTGGAAATAAAGTGCAAAAAGGGTTCTTAAATTTGAAAAGGTTTACCTGGAAATTCAATCACAACAATCCCTCCTGAACTATCTTCCTGGTGAAAAAGTTTAATAAGGGAGAATGGTTCTATTTGGTCGTTAAGGAGATTACCTGAATATTTGTTTTTATTTATCTCAAGGGCTTCTAAATGAATTAGGTTCTACATGTAAAATTTCAAAATTTGAGTCGAAAGTGAGTTGGTTTGCTAATAAATGATTTGTATAGTTAGAATCAGATTTTTTGTTGCCATAGCTTCGTTTGTGTTCCGAAATTCTAGTTTTAACATTTCTTAAAGTTCAAAGTATGTTAGACATTTAAATTGATTATTTTTATCAGAAGGAAATACTTGTTCTAAAGTCTGTTTTAGTATCTTTTTATTTATGATATTGTCAATTAAATTTGGATCGATTTGACAGCTATTTGTTTAATGTAGTGACAGCTGTGACAAAATTTATATCGGTAGAACTTTTAGAAATTTTAAAACTAGAATTTCAGAACACAAACGTAGCTATGACAACAAAAAATTATATTCTAACTATTCAAATCATTTATTGGCAAACCAACACAATTTCGATTCAAATTTTAAAATTTTAGATGTAGAACCTAAATCCTTTAAATTAAATCTTTTAGAACCCCTGGAGATAAATAAAAACAAATATTCAGGTAATCTCCTTAACGACCGAAAAGATAATATCAACCATTCTCCCTTATTAAACTTAATTACCTAGAAGATAGTTCAGGAATTTTTTTGAGAAACATAATTTTTCTCAAGTAACTCGACATATTTAATTTTGATCTTTGCTCCTTACAATTTTTCTGGCGAATTGAAAATATTGTATTGTCCTGTTGGGGCACCTGCCAAAACTCCTAGTACAGTCTTATTCTGACTTAGCATTCATTTCTTCCCACCTGGTTGTAGTTTCTCTAGAATATCTTCGATTGTTTTAGCCCTACTAGATCTTTCCAATGGTCAGATCGCAAAAGGGTTCTGCTCTCCAAAAGGGTGTATCAACTCATCTCTTGTCAGTTCTGCTATTAAATTTCCTTCTACTCCAGTTTTTCCTGGCATTCCATTGGTTGCTTCTGAAGTTTTTTTCGGCATTATCAAAAATGCTTCAAAACCTGTGCATTCTGAACCCTCATCAATTTTGTGTAGGATGAGGGTAATGTAGGGCAACAATAAAGCTCCCCAGAGCGACACCAATGTTAAATCCGGCCCTGTCCAAAAATATAAGATCTTGATTGAAATTGTTATCAGGAATAAATAAAGGCTTAAAATAAAATGTTTTTGACGTTTTGTTAGGAAAATTATAGAAAAAGTACTTGAATGTATAAAGTTTTGGAACCGCTGGTATAAGTAAATGCCATTTTTGTAACCAACTCGACGATTTAAATAATATATTAAAGATATATACGTTAAATATGCAGCATAATGTATCGAAAAAAATCTTAAAAAACATTAGACAGTTCAAATTTCTATTAAAGTGCCTATCTTGTATTAATAATTCGGTGAAAGTAGTTAGCCACTTTCATTTTTAATATTCATAAATTTATATCTTTTCCAAAAATTCCAATCCGACGATTTATGAAATAGGTTGAAATTTTTTGAAATGAAATATCTTATTTTACCAGTAGTATTTACGTAGATATTTATAATAGGTAATAATCAAATTAATTAATTTAATTTAAATTATATATTTTGTTAGTGTTACTTTTTTTTTCTTCTATTGATAAGATGAATTAAATTGTTTATCTTGTTATTAAATAAATGGTGCTAAACCAGATTTTTGAATGGAATTGAAATAAAAAAACGATCTTTAGACAGTCAGTAGACCAAAGATATCTGTTTAATTTGACATCTAACCTTGTGCAATTTATCATGTTAATTTGTTTTAATCCTACAAAAGAAATCTTTTGTTTAGACGAGCTATGGAATTAAAATACCGGTATCTGAATCATGCTTTTACTGTATGTACACAAAAATAATAAGATGCTAATATTTCCATTTATATAAAAAAGTTGTGAATAAAAGTTTTATGAAATAAATGTTTCTTTAATTCAAATCATTCCTTACAACTTTCGACCTAAATTATCTAAACAATGAACGTTGTCTTCTACTGTCATAAATAACCTATCCACTTAAGCCTCATTGTGGATCTATAATCTAATATAAAAACCAATAAAGGGTTCAAACTATACAATATTTTCATTTACCAGCAAATGGAATTCAATCGAATTTGTTTTGATGTTATTGTATTTTAGTCGGCGCCACTGTTATTCGGGGTGGACATAACGAAAGTCCGACTATAATTTTCGTAATATGACAGATAGGAACATGAAATAATTTCTACTATCAATAATTTTCAAAAAAAAAAACTACAAAGAAGATGTTTTTAACTCGGTTTTTTTATTAGGGAGGCCGGTATATTTTATGATTTTAGACATACAGGGTAATTGATTAGTGTGATAAAGGTCTGTTATCATGAAATGAAACAAAGAGTATTCCATTAGAAGGGAATATATTATTTTTTGTACCCCTTAGTTCAAAAATGTTAAATATCTTCATTTTTTTAAACACCCATATTTTTATTCTTTTACTTAATTCTAAGGTCGCAAATAAGGGCAGTTTATGTTCACTTCCCTATACCCAATCTTAGCGTTTTTGAGATATTAATATGTATTTAAAAATATTAATTATTTCAGCATTATTATTGCGTAGGCGTAGGCCGTGTTTTTATTCTTTTATTTTAGTAGGCTGTGTATTTTCCTGTCATGATTAAACAGTATTAATTGTCATTATTTGAAGTCAATCGCATCGTACAGTGATAGAAATGGCTCGTTTGGAATTAAACAATGAAGATTATCTAAATTTACTTTTAATACATGGCGAATGTGACAGAGTTGTTACTAGAACATGTGTTTCATTTGTTACAAGATATCCAGATCGACCCCGACCCAGCCGCCACACAGTGAAGAGAATATTAAACAATTAAACACAATTTGGTTGTTTTCAAGCAAAAGTTAAGAAAGTGAGTCCTGTTATTAATAATAATGATAATAAAATTGAAATTTTAGTTATCTTTGCCGTATTGTTGCTTATTTCGTGTTTTTTACTAAAATTCCACATAAATAAATTACAAGAACTTACAACAATTATTCAAAATTCAATTTTATTTATATAATGTAGTAAAAGCTATTCTAATCAATGATTCTAGTTTATTTCTTATAATTTGATGTTCCCAATGAAATACTAGAACGTACCGTACATAGCCAAACAACATCGTTTTTTTAAATAGTTTTCTAACAACAAGATATGAAGGTAGTAATTCGCGCGACCCCTTTATATATACGATACACGTGTGTTGTAACGACCGTTTTTCAGCAAGTATTTATCAGCGCTACATGAAAGTGCCGACGACGGGTGAACCTACTATTCATTGTCTTGCCTTGCCTTGCCTTGCCTTGCGCCTTTCACTTTATCCCTACTCCGCGGCCGGCTGTAACGCGTCATGCGATAGATGGGCCCGTATTAGGGATGGGAAGGTCACGAACGACCCGTTCTCAAAGACCGAATCAGTTCCAAGACCCGTGATGGTTTCAATCACGTTCTGTGACTCTGTCGTTCGAATGAACTGGACCAAGCCACCGCTGTTGTAGCAGTAGTATACGCGTTCTAAGGTTGATCATAGAGTCTCGTTCACACATTTATAGGAAATAAAATTTATTTTAATGTTTGATAAAATTTTCAAGAGTAAATATTTTTTATTTGTGTTATATTTTGTTCATTTATACATTTATGTTTTAATTTGACAAAAAATACAAACTATTTCAATTTTTGGATTGTTATTTATAAATTCAGTCATTCATCATTCATCCACTCTAATGAAAGTTCATAAGCAGACGTGAAGTTTAATAAATAAATGAATATGAAAATCTTCATAATAATTTATGCCGTTCATTTCATTCACATCATGAAACGATGGAACAAATAAACAAGGTCATATGAACGAATCTTCAAGAACGGGTCATTTTAATGATTGATCTGGAAGACCCGGGTCACCAAAATGAGCCGGGTCTTACCATCACTAGCCCGTATTCTTAAGGGTCTAGTGAGAATCTCACCTTGAGATTGGTGCATAGAGGAATAAATAAGAGAGTTGTTAAACGTGTAGCATTCTGTGGCATAAAGTTACCACTAGCGCCTACCTTGGCTACAGGTTTGAACTATCACTTCAGACGCGGGCTTTTTGAATTTTTATAGTCATAAAAGACTAAAAAATAACATTATTGTGCTAAATCATTCAGCTGCAAATATTGTATTAGGTATAGTGTTGGAAAATTACCGTAATTTATTATTCGTTACGAACTTTCGGGAATTTTCGAGAATTTTGGAGAATTCTGGGTAAACTTCAGCGCCATTGAAATTTGCAACTTTTTGGAGAATTTATGATTACTTAAACAAAACCCTTCGGAATTCTGAACATATCAGGTACTTAGTGTAGGTACTTGAAAACAAAAACTAAAATTTTCCGTTTCCAAACACGAAAAATCTTCTGGACCATCAGAAGAGTTAGTGTCATGAACAGGAGTAGTCTTCATCTTCTTCCAGTTCAGTATCAGAACTCTCACTACCAGATCTTCTGCTGTAATGTATTTTGTTTATTTGTAGTGTAACGGTAAATGGCTGTAACCTTAAAGGGCACCAGCTCGAAGGGCTCCGGCTAGAGACTCCTCTCAAGGGTGATTTGACCCCAAGTTTATGCTGCACAAGTGTTACAGGAAGGTTGTAAAAGTTGAGGGCGCCACTACCTTTTTGACGATAAAAAGTACTAAAAAACTAAGGCGGAAAAGGTAGAAACGCCTTGTCAAATTTAAATAATAGTTAATAATAAAAGTGACCCCGGGCGATATCACCCTCAACTTTTATAGTTGAGGATTTGGAAAAAAAATAAAAATAGAATTGACACAAATTTTTAATTGATTCTGCCACAGGAAACGAATAGAGGAATTTGTACCTTTATAGGTACTTAGCTTATATGGAGTGGTTTCCTGTGGAAGATAGTCAGGTCTTGATCTGAACTGATGTGTCCTGGTCTAGAGCGGTATTTTGATCTAGGGCTGTATCCTGGGGTTCTATCCTTGGCTAGGGCTTATATCATAGCCTAGGTCTTGGGGTTATATCCTCGGGTTATATCCTTGGGTTATATCCTTGGGTTATATCCTTGGGTTATATCCTTGGGTTATATCATTGGGTTATATTCTTGGGTTATATCCTTGGGTTATATTATTGGGTTATATTCTTGGGTTATATTCTTGGGGCTGTGCTTACCACAGCAAAATTCATACGATAGGTACTCAAGATATGAAAGATAACGAAAGATGGTCTTTCCCCTTAGGCAGTCGATAACGGAAAGGGGTGTTTCTCGTGGCGTTGGAAAAAATGGAAGCGTCCGTTGGTAGACATCAATTGTCTTATGGACAGGGTTGAAGAATTTAGGATCACAGAACTATAATTGGAAGTGGCTAGTGACGACGAGCGCTAATTAAAAGGATTTATTCTGTAAAATCGAAACAGGTCGATAGACATGTTACAGTAGGTTAACATTGACATTAGATAGACCAGTTCAGCTATAGTTTGGCAAGTCTATCTGAAGCTACGGGGAATCGGTAAGGGGGGAAGAAACATGGCCGATATCTGTCATAAACGTACCAATAGCGTACGGTACCTATTTTATAAAAGTATTAAAAATAATAATTATTATTATATAATAATTATATATAGAAACTGATTTATGCTTTGCTTTAAAGGTAAGGTATTTTTCAAAACACGGTACCTATTTGTTAATAATCGTACTTGAATTCAATATGGATTCGAAATAATAAGATACCAAGTAAAAATGAAAATACGAAGGAAAATATTGACATTATAAACGCCACTGGATGATCAATGTCAATCAATTGTCGAAGTGAGAGGGAAGAATACACGCACGCGCATGCCAATAGGAATTCAGGTGGTTACCTAGCAACGGCAGTTCGATAAATATTCACCAATTGAGTTAGTAGGTGGGCGTGGTAATTATGATTTTCGCACAAAGTTGCCGGCTTGAAGGAAACCCATAACATATTTGGAAAAGTGTTCATCTTTTAATATTCAGAAATTGAAAAAATAATGTTAATAGATAAAATCCAATGAAACAAGCACATGAAAGAACTAAAGTTTAATCATTATTGACATATTGTTAATATTAAAAAGTCCATTTTCTAATTATTATCACTACATACTTAGCACTTTAGGTTTTTCATTGTTAAACGTGGCAATATCGAATGTTTTCGACCGCATTCCTTTCACAGCTTCAGTTATGTTTGCCAAACTATACATCTTGGATATCGTGTGGGGTTTGTGCAATTATTTCATTCAAATTCAAAAGCTTCGAATAATGGACAATACAACGGTTTTGCCAGCCCTTTCTGCGGTTAATCTGTTTCGCTTTTTACAGTGAATAAAGGGGAACGCACTGAAAGTTCGCACGGTTGCGGCACTTGTCGCAGGCACTTCCAATATGGCAGTGGCTATATCTTTCAAATTTATTTTGCAACAAAACCCTGTCCACCAAGAAATACTGTCGTTTTTTTTGCTCTCTCCCAGACATGATAGTAGGAGTATAAAAAAATTCTTTGCGTGAGAAACTATTATTAATTTAACATCTTTCATGAAAAAAAATATTCCAAATAACATACAAAAACAGTCTATAGAAAATAAATATTAAAATAAATCAAATACATAAAAAAATAGCCTTCAACAAATAATCAAATGAATCACAGTTTTAGTCTTAAGTTTAAAAAAACTAGATTTCAATGAAAAAACAAAACTATTTCTATAAAAAAAAACAGCCTTAAAGATTTAAGAATAAATAAAACAATAACAAAAATGTAAGGCAATTTATAAAATACATAAGTAGGCATGAAGAAAAATATATGAAACTAGTTTTATCTTGACAATAAAGGTCTATGAATTTTATAGCATGCAATGGTTTTCAAGATGAGAACTGATTTTTTTTAACTTCTTATTGTCATACTTTTTTTTGAGATTGGATTTGAAAATTTCTATATTCATCATAGTAATATTTTCTGATTTTATAAGTGAATGGACACATAAGTATTTGACTTTTAATTTGATCTAACTGTTCAGCTTAAGTAAACCAACCAAAAAATACATGTTTTAATAAAAATATCTCAACTTTCTGCTTATATTAGAAATATAGCCAAATTTAGGTAAAATAAAATCAATCATACCATTTATTAGTGTTAAAACATAGGTAACATCTTTAGTAACATAAGTTAATCTATCTTTGGTATCACTCTACTCCTTCAACATTGTAAATGTGTGCTGAGGTTCTCTAATATTGGTTATTAGATGAATTAGCAGCACACTCTTCACATGTTTTGATTAATTTATCAAAAACCCTTCATCCTAAATCACATTAATATACAGAGTGAATCACGACCAACGGGATGGAGGTTTATAGCGAAACGGTGAAAGTTTTAAAATGTTTGTCACTTTAGTAGTATGTACATTCATATAGGCTACATTTGAAAATTATTTTGAAATATACAGGATGTTCCAATAAAGTGTGGCGTATCAAAGTTATATTTTTTCTTATGGGACACCCTATATTTTATTCCATTTTCTGATTGCCCCTAAAAAATAAAATACTCCTTCATGATGGTTCCCTATACCTAAATACAGAGGGTTCCGAGTTATGCTGACTTTTTTTAAAATGTGAACATTTCGAAAAAAATTAATAACTCATTGATATAACAAATTCTAGCAAATTTTCTCTTACATCTAAATAGTTGGACATTCGCTGAATGTATTCCACGATTGAGTACTAAACATCTCTTTACAGGGTGTTCAGAATTTTCAGTTTCATTATTAGATCATTCAATGTGTAATATCGGGCTTATTTTAAATGGAACACCCTGTATTTTAATAATTTCGAATGGTATGAGGGTGTCCTATATCTAGGTATTATACTTTTCGTGCAATTTACAATTTTCTTAAATTGTGTGGTAAATCGATTTTAAAACATCTGCAATTCTCTCTAAATTTTAAACTAATGATCTTGTCATAGTTGTAAAAAAAAACAGTGAAGTTGCTAATAAATATGCACACTTGTAGTTGCTGAGGTACACTAGCTCTTTTTTACCGATAAATATTTGAGTACATAATAAAACAAAAACATATTTTTAATGAAGCAAATACATAAATACTACAAAACGAACAACAAATTATTAAAAGCAAAAAATGAAAAATTACTATAATAGATGCTCAAAATGCTTGCCATTTTGTGCAATGCAACACGTGATTCTAGCTTCCAACGATATACTTACATAATTCAACATATCGGGTGTTATAGACGCGAAAGCGTTCGAAATTCTTAATTTCATATCGTCTGGAGTAGTATGGGGTGTAGAATACACAATATTTTTAATATAACCCCATTTGAAGAAATCCATCTTGGTCAATTCTGGTGACCTAGCTGGCCAATTATAAGGACCGCCTCTTCCTATCCATTTATTTCTAAATTTTCTATTGGGGTAGTTCCTATAACAGCACGTGAAAAGTGAGCAGGAGCTCCGTCCAATTGTAGCCACATTTCCCTTCGGATGCTAAGTGGTAGGTTTTCGAGAAGGATCCAGAAGTCTTTTTTAAAAAAACTTAAAAATTTTCTTCCATCCAGATGTCCGTCAAAAAAATACGGGCCGATAACATACTCGCCCACAATCCCTCCCCAAACGTTTACACTCCATCGGTGTTGGCGATCAACAGTACGGAATAAATGTTTGTTTGCTGTATCGTATAGAAAATTATGTCTATTTACTAACCCATTATTATGGAAAGTAGATTCGTCAGTAAACAATACATAATTAAAAAAATCAGGATCTTCTCCAACTTTATCCAAAGTCCATAAACAAAAATTTAAAGGTTTATCATAATCCTGTTGTGTCAACTGCTGATGTAGTTGAATATGATACGGATGGTAGCGATTTTTCTTGAGTATTCTACACACACTCATTTGACTTATTCCTAATTCACTTGAAATTTTTCAAGAACTGGTATTATGATTTTCCGTAACCGACAGCAGTAAATCAAATTCGTTGGCGTTGTCGCCAGTAACTGGTTTAGTTTTGTTCACCTTCTCGTATGCAACGCTACCAGTATCACGAAATCTATTGAACAGTCTTTCGAAAACTTCCTTCTTCGGGTGAATTCTATCAGGGTACTTTTGACCATAAACTCTAGATGCTAGGAGACAATTTTCTAAACATTCCCCAATGCAAAGTATCATGTCGACTCTTTCGTTTAACGGGTACTGCTTCATTTTTAGTAGCAATAAAATTTGAAACTAACACAGGATTGTTCAGAGAATTAACAGAGAAATGTCATAAAATGACATTAAGTTAGGTACCGACTAGATTATATATGCATTTTTTGTTTTAAAATCGATTTACCATACAATTTAAGAAAATTGTGAATTGCACGAAAAGTATAATGTATTATATAGATATTTATGCTCAAGTTCATATAATACCCTTCTTGGTGTGCGTCATTGATTGTTAATGTCTTTCTAACACATTACGTTGGAAGAAATGGAAAAAAAGGCAGGTCTGTGATTAATCCTAATCAAAATATCACAATAATGAACCGTTTAAACGTAGTACAAACGTTAACCCTAATCTTTGATTTACAAAAATTTGATTTTTTTTTTTCGGGCCGAGATGGGAAACTCATGTTCGAATGGGTCCAGGACCCAAACAGTGTTGGACTCATCCCCAAGGAGATGCCTACCAACCAAACCCACCTCAAACTCGCCGTTACCCCCGCCTCGGAATCACTACCCTAGCATACTTCGAGACAGGCGGCGGTCCCTCGTACACTCTCTGCTCACACTGTCATCTTCTCCCTCCTATCACTCCTGCCTCTCATGCCATATCGAGTCCTTCTCTCCCCCTTACCATGCTCTCTACTACTCCACTCACCTCCATCCATTCCTCCTCCCCCCTCAACATTATCTCCACCATGTTTTCCCAGTACACCGCCTCCCCTAGTTTCCTCTCCAACTTCTTCAGCACTTCCTCGTTCCTCCAGCATCTAAACACATGCCCCACATCATCCTCCACTTCACACCTCTCGCACACACCAGTCTCTCGTTTCCCAATCTTGTGGAGGTACCCTACTCTCGACCCATGTCCAGTGAGCACTTGTGTCAAGAAGTAGTTCACCTCCCCGAATTTCCGGTCCATCCAATCTCTCCTATTCCCAATCGCTCCTTTTAGCGCGCCCTCATACTCCTCCCACCTTCTCTCCATTTCCTCCTCCATCCATTCCCGTACCTCTTCTTTGGTCGCACCCCTCCAGCGTTTGCTCCTAGCTGTAGCCAACACGACCAATGGGTAGGACCTTGCCAGCACCGCTGCTGCCAGTCCACCCACTGTCCTGTACCCCTGCACCACCCTCAGCAGTATCCCTCTCTGCACCCGCAGAAGTGGCCTAACCCTCGCATTCACCCCCGCTCTTTCACCTCACACCTCCGCACCGTACATCATACTCTGCTCTACCGTCCTACCAATTACCCTCCTCTTCCACTCTCCCGGCCCTTTCACATTACACATCAATCTCCCCAGCCATGCTGCCCTCACTTTACCCTTCTCTGCCGCCTTTACCATATGGGTTTTGAAGGATAATTGGCTATCCAACCACACCCCTAGGTATTTCACAGACTCCTCCATGCGAATTCTCCTTCCCTTAACCATCACCCCACATCCCTTGCCCTGCTCCGTCCCTTCACTAGCAACCCCACCGTCTTCTCTTCCGCCACTTCCAGTCCGCACCGCTCTATCTTCTCCACAATCTTCCTGCACATTATCTCCGCCTTTCTTTCTATCTCCGCCTCTCCCTTTGCCGTACATACCAGACACACATCATCCGCATACACCGTAATCTCACATCCCTCTTCACATACTATCCCACAAACCTCATCAAACACACACTTCCAGATTGTCGGTCCAAGAACCGAGCCCTGAGGCACTCCAGCCTCCATCTCATATCTCCTCCCTCTGGAGTCTACAATCACACGCCCCGTCAGGTAGTCCTCCACCAGGTTAACCAACCCCTGCTCCACTCCAAGCCTCAGCAACGCGCTCAACACTGCCCGTTTGCTGACACTGTTGAACGCGAGTAGGGCCAATTTCTTCTTCCTCCAGCTGCCCTCCCTAGCTCTTTCCACCAAACCCATCACCTTGCTCAGTGCCGAGATGCAAGATTTCCCCTTCGTGAACCCATGCTGGTTTACCCTAAAACCCCCATTCCTACCAACTTCCTCCTCAATCCTACCCCTTATTATCCCCTCCATCAATTTACCCATACCACACAGCAGGCTGATAGGCCTATAGTCCCTCGCCCGCTTCCCCTCTACCCGCCTTCTTCATCAGTATCACCCTGGCTACCTTCCATCCTTCCGGGAACTCCTCCTCCCTCAGCACCCTGTTGAATAGTTCCCAGAAGTACTCCCTATTGTCATCCAACAGCCTCTTCACCATATCACCCCTCAGGCCATCTATCCCTGGGGCTTTTCTCACTTTAATATTTCTCCCCCAATCTTCTACCTCCCACTTCTCTACCGGCCTTATCCCCCTCATTTTCACTACCCCCCTTGTATCTTGGATTTCCTGAATTCTGCCACCCACTCCTCCTTCTCCCCCTTTGAACAATTTCTCTATAATCTCCTTCTCCCAATCCTCCTCTAGAACCTCGTTTCTATTTCCACCCATCCTCTTCACCGCTATTTCATACGCCTTTCCCCATGGATTGTTTTCCAATTCCCCCAGTAACTCTTCCCACTTCCCTCTTTTGTCCCTCTCCACTCTACGCTCCAGTTCCTTCTTCTTCTCTTTATATCATCCTCTTCCCTCTATCCTTCCTCTTCCTCTCAGCATCCGTCTTCGTTCTTTCTTACACTCCCTCCACAGCTCCCCTATTTCCTCATTCCACCAGTAATTGGCCCTCCGCTCATGCCTATTGCCCCTCTTTCCCTCTCTTTTGCAGCCCTGTATCACATTGTACAATTCATCTGCATCATGTCCAAGTCCCCTTCCTATCTCTTCTCTTACTTTCTTCCTCATTCTCTCTGCCTCGGCTTTCGTCCACTTCCATTCCCACTCTTCCACTAAATCCTTTCTCTCTTTCCTTATATCCGTCTCCACATACCTATGTAAGCTCAAGCTTTCCTCATCCTCCAGCACCCCCCAACTAAACACTCTTTCCCACAGCCATTCATCACATGCTGTTATATCAATGAATGATGAACCCCCGTCACCCCCCACGAAGGTGGGCAGTAGTCCATCATTCAGCACCACCAACCCGTTGGATGTTAACACTTCCTCAAGGATCTCCCCTTTCCTGTCCGTTTTCTTCCCCCCCCCATATAGTATTCTTCGCATTGAAGTCCCCTGCCACCATTCTCCTTATGATCCTCCTTTTTCCTTTTGACACCCTCAGATCGTCCTCTAATCCTGTCATGCTCCTCTCATATTCTTCCAGGCTGACATTTGGGCTTATATACACACTATACACCACCATGTCTCCCATTCGCACTACCACCCATCCATTTCCCTTCCTCACTTCATCCGCCCTCAATCCATCCCCCACCACTCTTATTCCTGCTTCTCCTGTATCGTCCATAATCCATCCCTGCTTCCCCACATATCTAGCATTCACCTCGGATCCACAAACTACATCCACTTCCCTCCTACAAAAATTTGATTGGTTGATGTTTAGATTACGCGCAAACGCGACCTATCAATCGGGCGAAATTACATCGTTCAAAATACGATGCAGACGTTCCTTTCGTGTCTTACGTATTTTTCCAATGTCCAACTGACAGCTCTCGTCAGGTCTGTACTTTGTTGTTTACGGTAAATTATTATTTATGAAAAGTGAATATTGATCTTATTGTTAGCATTCTATTTATTCAAATGCAGGACTATATTTACCAATATTAAATTATTTTAATATGTAAATTAAATATACAATTTGTTTTATTTTGCAGTGTTTTCATATCCCAAGTATTATTAATTTCATAGCCTTTTCGAATTTGGCTGAATACGATCCTGATGATTTTATTTATCAAATTAAAGGTTAACTATATGTCAAAATAACAAATTAAATATCGACATACCCAAAACCCGGGTATACGTCACAAACGATGACGCACACCAAAAAGGCTGTTATATGAACTATAGTTATTTAATAGTTTAAGCTTGTACTTGTACCGCCACCTGTGTATTGGACTGAAACTATGGACCACCGACCATAGTTGTAGCTCTGTAGTTCAATGGGTGACGAATGACAGGACAGCCATGTCGTTACCAATGACGTGTCGTTACCGCGGGCTTGTCAATCAATGTACCGATTTAATGAATAAATGTAGTGTTTCATTCTTGGACTTATTTGTATGATTATTTTCTATCCGTTCGGGCCCTTACATCATACATATAATACCTAGGTAAATTACACCCTTATACCATTCGAAAGAGGACATTTTTTTGAACATGGTGAATTATTAAATTACAGGGTGTTCCATTTAAAATAAGCCCGATATTACACATTGAATGATCTAATAATTAAACTGAAAATTCTGAACACCCTGTAAAGAGATGTTTAGTACTCAATCATGGAATACATTCAACGAATGTCCAACTATTTAGATGTAAGAGAAAATTTGCTAGAATTTGTTATATCAATGAGTTATTAATTTTTTTCGAAATGTTCACATTTTAAAAAAAGTCAGCATAACTCGGAACCCTCTGTATTTAGGTATAGGGAACCATTATGAAGGAGTATTTTATTTTTATGGTCAATCAGAAAATGCAATATAATATAGGGTGTCCCATAAGAAAAAATATAACTTTGATACGCCACACTTTATTGGAACATCCTGTATATTTCAAAATAATTTTAAAATGTAGCCTATATGAATGTACAAACTACTAAAGTGACAAACATTTTAAAACTTTCACCGTTTCGCTATAAACCTCCATCCCGTTGGTCGTGATTCACCCTGTATATAGGTAGTACCTACATATTATTTCGGGTCCTGAACTTTTTTATAAAATAGATAAATCTACTTTTTTAACTTATACCTATGATTAATGATAATATAATGCTGTTATAATAGTACCAATGATAAAGATAATTAAGTACTTTACAGAGAGGCCAAAGAGTCGATCAAATAAAAATAAATAAATTTAAAAATGGCAACGACCAACTTCAACTTTAAATAATGTTAAAAATTACAAGTTTCGTAGTGGGAGGTGGGGTTTGTTAGTTCAGTTAGTTGCTTTGCGCCTTGCGCTACAGGTTGCGCCCAAATGTTGTTCCATGGACGAAAAGTTTTGAGGCGATGTAATAAAAATTTCACTTTAAAAAAGTATAAATGATGTCTTATTGAACAAACGTTTAAACACCTTTAGATCAACCAAAATCGGCAATTCTGAATGGTATAGTACAATTTGTTGGCCTTAAGTTTTTGTGAGATAAGAAAAGGGAATCATCTACGAAATATTATTTCCCATGCCTATTTGACATCGATTTCATGGGTCATTTGCCATTTGCAGTAGCGTAACTTCAAATCCGGGCAAGGATTTTTGCGGGGCCCATCACATACATGAACAAATAAATCGAATATATGCATTTACAAATAAGTGGTAAGGAGTAGTTAAATGAAACAGCGTTTTTATTTTGAATTGTTTAAAAATATGAACCCAAAAGACATACTGCAAGCGCCAAACGTGATGGCGAGCCCGCCCCCATGCGCACAAACTCATTTTCCTCATTAACCTCCCACTATAGCTCATGCAAGACATATAAATGCTCTGTACAGAGGCGTATCATTAGTTGTCCTCCAATTTTGTTGGCGTTTGGCATTGTATGAATAATTTTTGTGCTGTTTTTGAAAAAAATGTCATCGCCTAACAAAAACCCAGTTATCAAGAGTCAGGCACGTGAAATAATTTTTAAAGTGTTCAAATATTTTCAAAGTGTCAAATGTGAGTCGGATACGTTATCAAATGTGAAAAATAAAACATCTCTCGCTACAGGTAACATTAAATAAATTTCAAAAATAACCATTTCAACACAAATCTTTATTTTGTATTAGGTAGTTCGATAAGAACCATTGAAAGAGTGGTTAAAGAACGGGAGCAATTAATTTCTGCAAATAACGTGCAAGTAAAATGTTCCACCCTAAGAAATAAGCCGCCTAGAAGAGCACCAATAACTGATATTCCCGAGTATGAGTATTCCAATATTAGACGGATTATTTACGACTTTCATAAGACGGAAGGGTGTCGTATTACGGTAAAAAAGTTACATCACAAAATTAATGACGTTTTGGGAATTGTAGCTTCCGGAACATCTCTTCGTAGAAGTTTAAAGAAAATAGGTTTCAAATGGAGAAGGACTGAAAATAATAGAAACATTTTAATTGGAAAAATGGACATCAGAGCATTGCGGATCAAGTATTTACAAAAAATCAATTATTTTCGTAGCCAACAGTGACCAATTGTGTTTCTTGATGAAACATACCTTCATAGTGGACATACATCTTTTAAGAACTGGACGGATGAAGCAACCAAAAGGTTTTTTTAAAAATATTTCGAAGGGACCAAGACTCATTATTGCCCATGCAGGAGGTGACATGGGCTTTATACCTAATTGTCGGCTTATATTTAAATCAGGCAGAAAATCAGGGGATTATCATTCAGAAATGAATTCTGAAAATTATGGTAAATGGTTACGAGAAAAGTTGATCCCAAATTTACCTGTGAATTCGATAGTCGTGACCGATAATGCTCCTTACCATAATATTCAAATTAATCCAGCCCCCAACATAACTAGGAAGGCTGACATGGTGAAGTGGCTGCACGAAAAAAACATTTTGTTCACCCCTGACATTCTCAAACCCGAATTATACGAGTTGATCAAGAGAAATAAAAAGCATCATATTAGATACAAACTGGATGAGGTAATGCTTGAACACGGACATAACGTTTTGCGACTTCCACCCTACCATCCGGGTTTGAATCCCATTGAAGTCATTTGGGCTACTGTCAAAAACAATGTGTCCCAAAAGAATGTAACTTTCAAGTTGGAAAATGTGAGGAAACTGGCGGAGCACGAGATTGATCAAATCACTTCCGAGGAATGGCAAAAGCGTTGCCGACATGTAGTAAATATAGAGCGGAAATATTGGGAAAATGAAACATTCACATATGTTCAAACAGAGGTAAATCCAGTGATTATAAATTTAAATGACGATAGCAGCACAAGCAGCAGTGAAGATGAAGAAAATTTGTATTCAGATAGTGACTGATTAAAGTTTATTTTTTAATGAGTGTATCATTATATAACATTTTAATGAACTGTACTAAGAAATCATGTTTCATTTGCTACCCTAATCAAAACTAATTGTAGGTACGACACTGACCGGCAAGGGGCTTATCGTAATCCAATAGTAATTTAGTTGGGAGAGTCTATACCTGCGCGATCGCTCGCCATCACGTTTGGCACTTGCTGTACATAAGTATATAATTTAGAAAATAGAACAAAAAATAAGGAACATATAGAGAAATAAATGTGTACATTCCAAACACATAATAAATATCACAAAACGAGGAACATAAAGTACATTCATGTATTGGAAAAACCAAACAAAAGTAGAAAAATATAACAATACATATCTATATATTGAGATAAATGAACAAAACATCATATTCTTAGATATAGTGTATGCAAAACCTTTAGTTATTACTTTTGTCTCTTTTTACCATTGTATTGTGATGTTAACACAATGTTAAAAAGAAACAAAGCAATGACAAAGAGTATTTCAAATCAAATATTTTACATCACTGAACAAGAAAATATTTAAAAAAGAAAAAAAAACCTGACTAACCAGACAAGCCTGAAATAATTCAGATACGTATTGATTTTTCTGAACACTGAATGCACTTTAGACTAGCACCGCCTCCAACTAGACGAAAATCATGATAACTATAACTCGCCCAGTGTACGTTGGCACTTGAGATATGCGCGAACAAAAAGTAACAGACACTGCTTGAATAAAGAGGGAGTCTGGAGCGTTCGGATGTACTACCGCGCATCTCAGAAGTCCAAAGTCCAAGTGCCAACTTACACTGGGCGAGTTATAACTAAAAAAATAAACCAAACCAAACCAATGTAGATTTGTTCCAACTGGCATTTATGAACCGTACTGGAATCGTTTCGAGTACTGTATAGTGCGCAAACTCGAATTTGGGATATGGACACATCAACTTTATCACCCCTTACAGAAGGTACATTTTGTATACCGTCCCAAGCAGTCCCAAGAACTATACTTTAATCAGTTGGAACGTGAAAGAAATACAGCACTTGCGCGAACGGTACCAAAAACGGTTCTAACGTCATTTGGAACGAAGCTATCTCGTGGGTGTTGCCATACTTCCATATACCGCGCCTTTGCAAATATAGTACCTACTTAAAAGTAAATTAAATTTAAAATATTGAGGGTTTGGTCTGTAAAAGAACGAGTTTTAAGTTTAGTACTTTTTAGTTGCGCTGGCGCCTGGGATCCCCCGGTGTCTCCAAAACTACCCACTAAGCAAGAAACGTATTTGTGACGTTTAGTTACGTTAATATCAAGGAACTTGCAGAACGTTCTCCTTTAAATATCTAATTGACACAACAGTTATGATAATTTCAAGATATGACTGTTACGTTATCAACAAAACGTGATAGTTATGTAGCATTTATGTTAGTTTAAGAAACGTTAATTGTTTACATCGCAGATATGTTGTTGCATTAACATGGTTGAATGCTCATAACGCGAAAGGCACATTGCGCATGTGTATTATTATGTGACCTGTGACATAACCTACTTACTTTTTACTTTATCCAAATATCCGCATGTTTTTGTTGCTTGTTGTGTGGAAGATGAATCGTAAAGTAAGTAAATTTGTTATTTCATTTAATTATAACATGATGCATTTTTCGTCTATGAAAAGTGTTTTCTTAGTATATGTACTTAGTGGAGTTTATATGAATAAATGATGGTGACAAAAAAAAACCAAAGTGCTTTGCTTCAAAACGAAATTTTCATTTATAGGAATAATTGTCAAAACCATATTCAACAAGGCATATAAGAAGGAATATATCTAACATTAACAATATACTAACTAAATGATACTAACTATGGTTTGGTTCAGGCATGCTAACCAACGCCTGAAGCGAGAGAAGCAGAGGAATTGGTAGATTTAACTATTTTAAATATAATTGCACAGAATACCTAAATTACAATAATTTTTGTTAAATTCTAATAATTCGTTTTTTTTTCAGATTGACGGAGGTAGAAATTTATAACATGAATTAATATGTAGAAAATATACATTATATAAATAGTCTGAGTTATTATTTTAAACGAACTCAATAGCGGCGTGGAAAGTAATTTTGATACACCAATTAAGTTATCTTGTGGATTTGAAATAAATTGTCAAAACATGATATATACGATTACCAAATTATTGCATACATTTACCAGAAACGAGATAAGTACATTTTATATGTATAAGACAATAATGGACTTTATTTATAGTGGAAAATCGACTGAAAAAATTATACTGTTCTCTCTATTGCAAAAAGTTCATTGGGAGTTTTTACCTATGTAAAAAACACGAGATTTTCTGTCTATAAGAATTCGCAATGAATTTTTCGCTGAAGACAGAAAAGTATAATTTTTATTTGTTTGATTTCCCACTAAAAAAAAATCTGGAAATCGGTTGACCCTAAAGGCCATCCCTGCAACTTCCCGCTAAATTCAATTTTCAAACGCATGCGATTTTGTCGCTTGCTGCGATGTTTTTGTGTTATTTTGAGCTCTCTGAGCTCAAAGATAAAGCTATTCGATGCTTTTGAGCTCTTCGAGTTCAAAAGTCTTATCAAAGTTCGATGAAACACGATTTTTTTAATGTTCAAACTGCTATAACTTTTGAATGAATCAACCGATTTTCACGCGGTTGGTGGCGATCGATGTAGTTTTTTGAGCTTATAAAAAATTTGGAACAAAAAAATTGATCTGATGAAACATTTCGGAGTTATTACAAAAAAACACTTTTTTTCGATTTTTTTTTGTTAAAGAATGAACTATTCCATATGATTTATTGTTAATATTTTGGCAAGCTATTTTATTGGATAAATTAACATTCAAAAACTATTTCGGAATTTGTATAAGTGTGATATTTTGTTGGGTTATTATATATAAGATTAAACACTGCGAAAATAGATTAGGTATTTGTTTTTAGCAAATTACTCTCAATAAAAATGGAGAGCATCTTTTTAAGATTTCAGAAAATGATTTTTTGTTCTACTCTTACAAAACTGTGATATTTGTCACGAATTTTTGAGTTTTTCACTCTCAGTTGGAAGTTAAAAACCTATCTATTTTTGTCATAGCTCTTTCGGTAATTTTTTATTTGAAAATTTGTAGAATTTCAAAACCTTGTTCTTTTTCACGCAGTATCTTATTTTTCTGAGGTCTGTCAATTTTCTTAGTTGTTTATCCAATCTCAGTATGAGATTAAAAAAAAATTAAGAGGACGGCTTGTCGACCGCCAAAATCACAGTAGAAGTCCTTTCATTTTTTTTTTGGTTTTCACTCTGACCTAGTTTTTCTTCAAACTTTTTATACACTGTGTTCATTTGAAAAGGACCCACCCTTAATATTTCAAAAATGGGACATATTAGAAAGAAATGCCGAAACACGTTAACTTTTAACTTGAGGGGGACACTTTTTGGCGCTAATGTCATAAACGTCAGATTCACCCCCTCCCTACTGGAGGCACCCCACACATTTTTTCAAATGACATTAGGTATTAAGTCATACCTCATTTGAAAGGTCTGGTAAATCTCTATTCAATCATTTTGTTCTGCCTTTGATACATGCCTTCCATTGTTATTTAATCGTTGTTTAAAATTGGCTCTTTTTCAACTTTTCGTATGTATTGCCCCGTATTGTGTTATGATGGAAAGACTCTTTGAAGAATAAAAAATTCACAAATAGTAAAAAGACAACTGTTAACAAGAAAAAACTGCTATTTAATCATGTGTTCAAAGTGACCACCGTTAACATTCAGGCAATAAAAGTTGAAAAAGAGCCAATTTTAAACAACGATTAAATAACAATGGAAGGCTGGTAGCAAAGGCAAAACAAAATGATTGGATAGAGATTTACCAGACCTTTTAAAGGAGGTGTGACTTGATACCTAATGCCATTTGAAAAAATGGCCCCTCCAGTAGGGAGGGGGTGAATCTGACGTTTATGACGTTAGCGCCAAAAAGTGTCCCCCTCAAGTTAAAAGTTGACGTGTTTCGGCATTTCTTTCTAATATGTCCTATTTTTGAAATATTAAGGGTGGGTCCTTTTCAAATGAACACAGTGCATAATTATATTGTTAATTGACTTTTTTTATATATTTATTCCATGTTTCAGTTCTGTTAACGTCAAAAGTATGAAATTGATTAGCGCATAGTTAAAAAAATAATAAAAAAGTTGATGGCATTTTAATCAATTTAAACTTTTACAATTTTAAAATGTTTTTGGGTATATTCGATATCTATTGTTGTACCTTATTGTACCTATGTATTTTTATACTCACCATTTAAATAAAGATTGTGAATACAATTATCTATTTATTTATTTATTTAAAAGTAGAGCTTCACATTCACATGGCAAGCTCTACATGCTGCCAGTCAGAATGAATTTTATGTTTTGTGAGAAGAGAGTTTTGGAGTAGTCGCAGCAAAAAGGTAGTCATTTCTTCTCTTAGTATTTTAAATAAAATCAGTTATATTACTTATAAATATTTTATTTAAGATTATACATAGTATTGAGCAAATTTACTGTCTTAGTGGTAAATATCTATAAAAAACAAAGATTTTAAAAAGGAATATAAAATAGTATTTTTTTATTTACCGAGTAAACAGGTCCACGCTTAGTTTTGCTTGTGAGTTTCATGTGTATTTTAGAAGAAAACTTCGTTTATTTATTTTGGTGAGTTAAGAAATATTTTGTATTAGATTTCTGTGTTGTGTGGTTAAGTTAGTTTAAATGATTGAATAGATGAGGCTTTTACTTGATGAAGATCCATACCTACTAAATGATGAAATAAAACAATTTAATT
Organism: Lochmaea crataegi; assembly: GCA_947563755.1. NCBI lineage: Eukaryota > Metazoa > Arthropoda > Insecta > Coleoptera > Chrysomelidae > Lochmaea > Lochmaea crataegi. Next base: position 6,080,076 of record OX387423.1, on the reverse strand, counting down.
TGTTTAAATCTTCATTTTATTTTGAACTAACTTTCAAATAAAATTAGTGACGCGTTTCGCTACACAGTAGCTTTTTCAAACTAGTGAAGATACAATGAAAAACTTTTAATTTATATAGTGCCTTAATACGGAATTCTAAGATATTGACAAAATTATTATAATATATTTAAATGGGGATAAGTACAAAAAGTGCCTAAATAGGGACTTCTAAGATATTGACAAAAGTATTATAATATATTTAAATGGGGATAAGTACAAAAAGTGCCTAAATACGGAATTCTAAGATATTGACAAAAGTATTATGATATATTTAAATGGGAATAAGTACAAAAAGTGCCTAAATGCGCAATTCTAAGATATTGACAAAAGTATTATGATATATTTAAATGGGAATAAGTACAAAAAGTGCCTAAATGCGCAATTCTAAGATATTGACAAAAGTATTATGATATATTTAAATGGGGATAAGTACAAAAAGTGTCTAAATACGGAATTCTAGATTTTCATGTAGAATATAAAAAAGCGATTTTTGACTCTTAACACATATTTTTGTTCTTAATTTCTGTAATCAATATAATAGTTTTTTATAAATTTTATAGATTTTTAATTTTCGAATATACTTTACATTGATAGACAAATGAATTTAAAAAACTGGAAATCTCATTCAGCTATCACAATATTTGAAGTTGACTGTACTGTTATAAATAATTATAATTTAAAGCAAATATTTATTCTTCTCACAGAAATTAACTCATTAAAAAAACAATTTTCAGTATACTTATTGTGTACGGTATCACTCATCGCAGCATTAGTTTGTTTAAATTTTTCTTCTAGAAAGTTTGCATTGTTATAGGCTGCACTTAAATATATATTGTGAGAGGATTACTCATATCATACGAGGGCTAGTCGTGGTTTTAATTTATTGTAATGTTTTTCTTATTTTCAAAAATAGTTATTACGGGTGGGATAAAATTATACCTACTACTATGGCTAATTACTATTGATTCATTTATAGAAACACACACTGTATTAAAGTTAGTTTATATACACACTTTACTCAATATCTACTAATTTACTTACACTCTGTACTTATAATAGTTCTAAAAACTTTTTGTGAACTGTCTGTGAACTAACTTTTAACTACATTACAGGAGCAATGAGAACAAGCCCAACGGCAGCCAAGGAATTTATTCTCAACCTCATACCACTACATATGGTGGTGTTGCAGAAAGAACGTGATACAGACTAAGTAGAGAGGGAATCATTAAACAAACCACCTCCTTACTTCTTAGAAATCGGAAAACCTGGGACATGCCAGAAGATGGTATGATGAAACAGTATGACTTTTCAAAGAAATTCGTTACGGAATTGAGCAACAAGAAGGAATGGGATCCAAATACCATTACCAGTCTTGGGAAGAATGCCATTCAATGGTACACAGACGGCTCAAAAGCAATTGAAGGAACTGGTATAGGAGTGTACGGGCCAGGAACCAAACACTTTGAAAGCTTGGGAAAAAACCCCGAATATCTTTCAAGCGGAAATTCACGCCATAAGAAAGTGTGCCCAGTTCAATATTAATAAAGGCTATAGAAGACAAAGGATTATCATAATGTCGGATAGTCAAGCAGCCGTTAAAGCACTGAGCTCTTGTGTTATCAGTTCCAAAATGGTGTGGGAATGTCTAGGCAAACTAAATGAACAAGGCGAGAACAATATAGTCACCTTACTGTGGATTTCAGGACACATTGGGATAGAAGGAAATGAAATAGCAGATGAACTAGCAAAGAGGGGGACTGGAACACCCTTTCGGGGCCGGAACCCTTTTGCGGTGTCAGCTCCAATGTAATATTGGAAGAAATAGGCAAAGCCGAAGAAAAGAGAAGATCTGACCATTGGAAAGATCTAGTAGGACTTGGACAATCAAAGATTCTTCTGGGTGATTACAACCTGTTGAGATCAAATGAATGCATAAGTCAAAGTGAAACTGCACTAAGAGTTTCAACAGGCATCCTTACGAGACATTGTAGCCTGAATGGGCAACTGAAAAAGCTCAAAATAGTGGAGGAAGAAGAATGTAGATTCTGTGGCATGGAAGAAGAAACCTCCATCCACATACTTGCGAACTGCATAGCAACTCAGAATCCTAAGGCACAACACCTTGGAGATTCCTGAATAGAAGAGGGACATTTACCTAAGTTAAAGCTTTTTTTTTATTTATTTATTCACGGACAAGCCCAATTCACATAAAAATTACATTGTTAGAAATTACAGTGTTAAAAGTTACAATGTTAAAAATTACAGTGTTGAAAACAAAAACAAAGAAAAAAAATACATGTAAAATTAAATTTGAGAGTGATAACACTACAACATCATTAGGCAATCAAACATTTTAAAAATTTTAAAAACATTTTAAAAATATATCAAATTTAAGCTATAGCAGATGCTTTTTAAATTTGAAAGTTGACACATTAAAAATTGAAATGTCCTCAATAGAGTTAGCTAATCTAAGTGTCCTAGGGAGAAAACTATTAATTGCATAGTTGTACCTATGAAAAGAAACATGAAAGGTTTGCACCTGCCTGGTAAGACGAGGTGGAACAAATAAATATATTTTAGAGAGAAGCTCAGGACTATTACATATTCCATTTATTATATTGAAAAGCTATATTAGATCTCTTTGCTTTCTGCGAATCTCTAGGGTAGGTATGTTTAAGAATAGTTCCAAAATATCATAACGATGGTAGACATGCTTCTTAAAGGCAATGTATCTTGGAAATTTGTGCTGAACAGATTCTAGTTTCGCTTTATAAGTAATGTAATGCGGAGACCATACTGGAGAACAATAATCTAGGTGTGTTCTGACCAGACAGCAATAAAGAGACTTAATAGCAGTGATGTTAGTGAAATCACAAGTGGTCCTCTTTATAAAACCTAACATCTTCATAGATTTTTGAATAGCAGCAGTAACATGGGACTTATAAGTGAGTGAGGAGTCTAATATAACACCAAGGTCTCTTATTTGCGAAACAGAATTTAAAGTTTCATTATTAATGCTATAATCAAAAGCTATTGGGTGATGTATTCGATGAAAACGCATAATATGGCACTTGGATGCATTTAGATTCATATTATTTTGTTTACACCAATTTGATAAGCTATTTAAATCAGATTGTAAAATTAAAGCATCATCATTACTATTAACTACCTCAAAACATTTGAGGTCATCAGCAAATAACAAAGCTTTGCTACCTTGAAAGCAATACATAATATCAATGAATAAGTTAAATGATAATGGTCCACTATGAGACCCTTGGGGAGCTCCAGAAGTTACAGGAAAAGTATGAGAATAGTAATGATTAACTCTTACCATTTGTAATCTATTCATTAGATAGCTACCTAACCATTGTAATACAGGACCTTCCACACCATACAAACAAAGTTTATGTAGCAAGAGTTCATGATTGACCCTGTCGAAAGCTTTGGAAAAATCAGTGTACACAGTATCGATCTGCAAACCCCTCTCCAAAGCATCAGACAAAAAGTCAACATATGTGAGTAAACCCAATTCTGCAGACCTTTTAGAGGTGAAACCAAATTGTTGCGATGTCATAATGCTCGAGCAGTCGTAGGTAAGATAATCAGTAATAATACTTTCAAATATTTTGGGAATTATACTGAGGATAGATATAGGACGATAATTTGTGATGTCAGATTTTCTACCTGATTTATAAACTGGAGTGACATATGATGTTTTCCAGTAATCCGGAAATTCGCCAGTAACAAGAGACTTATTAAATATATGAAAGAGCGGACGAGATAAAATAAAGCTAAATTTCTCAAGAAAAGTGGGAGGAATTCCATCAGGACCAGGACCTTTTTTAACATCAAGATTTGATAATTTTGCATAAATGTTCGAGATTTCAATATGATAAAGGAATACATTTACTTTTGAAGAGATCTGAACATCTTGCAGATCCAGAGGTTGATTTGAATAAACTGATGAGAAATGGTTGGCAAATAGATTTGCAATATCATTCCCGTTACAAGCAGTGCAGTCTCCAAGAGCCATTTTATCAGGTATAGTGTTGTTCTCCCTCTTACTGCTTACAAATTTCCAAAAAAAAATAACCTGCAGATATCCTATAATTCCTCCGGGAAATAGGACTAAAGGAGCTACTATAGTCTCTGAGACTTTCCTCAGGAACTAAGTAGAAGTAAGGGGGCACAATAGATCTTTTAGGTCTCAGTGAATGTCACCCCAATTTACATACATACTTACATACAACTTTTTACTAACCGTTTTACTAACTAACTGTCGTTATATGCCTTTATATATCCCAACACCTTCCAGAAACTTCGGCGTCTCCAATTAATAGAAGCCGGTTCCCAAAAACAAAACAGAACGACCTTATTAGAGGTTTCTAGAATTCGCATTCGCCAAAATTTATAGTTTAGTGACAGGGCCGGCTTCGTAACAATATTCTTTATTTGATTGTATTTGGTTTTTCTAGATTACTGAGTTTTTTTCACCATATTATCTTTTGTCAGTGGCCTGATTTGAGGAACTAAAAATAATATGCTGTCTACAAAGTCGTATTCTAATCGTATATTCGTTGATAATATAAAACCTGGCATAATTAGTCTGGGTCTGGGGTCTGGGTTAGTGCTTTATAGTAAAAATTTGCAAATATACTGATTTTTTTTGGGCCACCGTTGCTGTAGTTTGCATACATAATTAGGTTTTGTTACTCTCTTCTGATGGCGAAAGAACTATAGTAGAGAGTCACCTACGCTATGGTATATTGGCATGGGGTAGTGCTCTAAAAACCCAAATTCATCCATTAGAAATTATTCAAAAAATATTTTTGAAGATCATTATGTCTAAGCCTTATACCTATTCTTCAGATCGATTATATAGGGAAAGCAACATTTTTGACTTGAAACGGTTATATTTTTTCTGTGCCTCTATAAAATACCACGCCATGAAGGATAAAAGTAACCTTCCTTTACATAAATATGAAACTAGGAACAATCACCACTATATTATTCCGAGAATGATAAAATCTTTTGGTCAAAGATCTTTCCAATTCCTAGCTCCGAAGATCTATAATTGTATCCCGGTCTCTATCCAACTCATAAATAATGCCATTCTATTCAAAAGGAAATTAAAAGCATTCCTTTTGGAACAGGCGAGACATTTCTGTCATATTGCATCAGTGGTGTAATTATACATACTTACCACGGACAAATCTATGATAGGTACATACAATTATCTAAAAAAATATAATGTCACATTAACCAAAGTTTTGATGTTTTAGAATTTTAAAATTTCATTTTAAATTTTGAAATTTCAATTTATTATTATTATTGTAATTTTATCTATTCCACTTTTAACTAATTATATTTTAAATTTCGATTCTGATTTTCTGTCACCATATTGTGTCTGATTTTGTGTTTTTTATTTTTGGTTTTGATACTTGGAAAAGTGCAAAATTCGTTAGATAACTAGTAATATCTTTCTATAAGTTTAATAGATTGGTTATACTGAATATCGATTATCTGAATAAGATCCCACTTTGTCTGGAAAATTAAATAAAATCAGTCACCAAACAATCCTGATTTAATGTATTTTTCTAAAAAATTATATTGTTTATTTAATAATTCGAATAAACAATAAATTTCCATTCTTAAAAAACAATAATTTAATATTATAAAAAAACATGATTCGTTTGGTATCATAAAATGAGTTGATTGTAAAATTAAAAATCGACACTTTTTGTGGCGTATATCAAAAAGAAAGTTGGTCATCGTCGAGGTTCTACAAACGTTATAAATATATGATCGTTTGTTGGTATCTTCATATACGAAACATTTAGAAAGCAAAACTTAACTGGAAAGTATTTCACTTTTACTTTTTGTCATTATTTTCGTTGCTTATGTTCTAGCTGATCCGCAAACGCACGGCAGATGCGTGGTCATAGTTGGCATAAATAATCAAATTATTCGAGTTAGAGTTCCAAAACAGTCTAGTATTATTTTATGTTGAAGGTAAAACGTATTTAAAAGATAAAATTCTGAATGTCTAAATCAAAATAAAATATAGGTTATTACAGTTTCCTGTAAATTGTCGTATTTAGTAAAGCGTGTTACCAATAATAGTTATCGAATAATAGATTAAGGCGTTCATAGTATAAATCTATTATTCGATATCTACAATATAATAAACCCTAAATTATTCATATTGAAGTGAAAATAAAACCTCGAGTATAAAACCACTAATTAATAAAAAGAAATATAGTTCTAAAATATCATTTATAATTATTTCGATATTTGCATATCATCGTCAGAATGACAGAAGTTACATTTTATGTGATGCCTACTTGATGTTTAATATTTTGGATAGACCTATCTTGTGATTGACTCAATATACAGGGTTGGGATAAAGTATGGAACCAAGTAAATATCTTTTAAACGAAAAGAACGATATTTATGAAAATTTGCAGGTAAGTGCAATGGAACAAAATGCATCTGATGTAAATTTTTTTTTTAATAATATACTTCCGGTTTAACCGGAAATTCCATCAACTTCTTTAATTTAAATGGGACACCCTATATATTTTTACAGATTTTGAAAGAGCTTGTTATTTTGAATTCATACATACTGAGTTTAGTGTGAAAAAATTTGTGAAAACGAGGAATATAGCACTTTAATCAACCTCCTTTGAGTTTTTTGCATTAGATCAAAAAACTATTTAGATAAACTAATTGATGTTGTTTGTATGCATAGTAATAAATAAACGAGTACTGTTTAGCCCTTAAGTAGTCGCTAGAGTGTATTTAATACACTGAATTAACTATTTTCGCGAATACTTCTCATTGCGCTACTTTTCCCGCCCACCACCATATGTAACCTCTAATTGATGTTTGTTCTAATGCCTCAGTTAGTGGCGAGACGCAGAGACGAAAATATATTGTGTTCTGATGTATTTTTGTAAACTGTTACCGCAATCCAATGTGGTAATTGTCAAAAATTGGCTTGTAAAGAACATGTCATTACAAGAAATATTTGTATTACATGTAATTCCAATCAAAGTTTTTTGTGCAGCAAGAAAAAGAATAGACAGCTCCATTTTAGTTTTCGTTTCATCTTGGAAATGAAATTTTTTCATTGTATGTTCTTATTCAATAAAATGTTTCTCAATTTAATTCTCTATGTTTTTAGATGAAAATTAATTTTCCGCCTACCTCTATTAAAGTATACATTTCCATAGCTAAACTTTTGTACTGAACTAGTATATTAAGACTAGTATTTTAGAAATAACTCATCAACATTCTTTTGGCGTACAAAGTACACTGTAGCGGCTACTTATTGAACATTTTGAGTAGCGCCTACCTGAGGGTTAGTACGTCTTTTGTTCTCTAAGTGTCAAATTCTAATTGACGGAAATAAATTTTACAATTTAGAATGGTTCAATTAAGTGAAAAAGAGCGTATTGAAATTTTAATGATGATCGGTTATGGTGATCGTGTTAGAACTCATGAAGAAGTGTCTCATATTTTTAATAATTTGCATCCGGAGAGAAATCCTATATCACGCTCAACAGTAACTAAAACATTACAACGTTTTAATTCAACTGGGATGGTAAAAAATTTGCTAAAACCTGGAAGACCGCGGACTGCATCGAACGAAACTGTTAAACAAAATATTGCAATCGATTTAGAAGAATCACCTCAAACTTCCACCTCAAATTTGGCACTAAACCATGGTATCAGTCGACGTTCTATAGGAAAGATATTGAAAAGTGAAAAGTATCATCCGTATAAGGTACAGTTGGTTCAAGAATTGTCAGACGATAATTTTGACCGACGGCTAGAATTTTGCGAACGGCTAATGAACATCTGTAATGTCGACGATAATTTTGCTTCTAACATAGTTTTTTCCGATGAGGCAACTTTTTGTTTAAATGGAACAGTTAATCGCCCTAACTCAAGTTATTGGTCAAATGAGAATCCTCATTGGATTCATGAAGCACATACCCAGCATCCAAAGAAGTTAAATGTTTGGATGGGAATTGTCGAAAATAGGCTTATAGGCCCATTTTTGATCGATGGAAACTTGAATGGTGACAAGTATTTGGATCTACTCAATAACGAAATTATTCCTGCACTTGAACAGAATGGGCAGTTACCACAAAATGTTTGGTTTCAACAAGATGGAGCACCTCCCCACTATGATAGACGGGTTAGGGATTTTCTGGATGCGAATTTTCCAAATCGATGGATTGGACGTAGAGGATTCATAGAGTGGCCTGCTCGTTCTCCGGATCTTAGCCCGTTAGATTTTTTTCTTTGGGGTTATCTAATATCACGTGTTTACGTTAGACGACCAACAAACTTAAAGGAATTGAGACAAAGAATTATTGATGAATGTGAACTAATACGTGGAGAAGTCTTGGAAAGAGTGACTCAAGAATTTGTTAATAGGATGGCATATTGTCAGCAAGTAAACGGCGAGCATTTTGAACATTTGAAGTAATTTTCTTTCTCATTATTCTAAAATAATGAAATATACACCTATTGTACAACTAACAGTGAGTTATTCCTCGTGTAACGTTAATTTCGTTCACTTTACTTCCCTCGATTGAATTAATAAATTATCGTATGGGCGGCGAATAGCCAGTCCTTTCTCATGCCCAACACCGAGAAATGTTTCAAGGCTGAATATATTTACTGTCGACGAGAGTCGAAATCAACGTTTCTATGCGCGATGATCGAGGCCCGTCTGTCGGAAAATAGTCACGCCCATCTTGAAATTCCCACTTCGATTTCGTGTCTCTTCTTCTTCTACCAATTATAAATCAAATATGAATCAAGAATTCACTACTGAAAGGTAAATTCCTTTCCTGGTCAAATCGTATGAGCGTGACACGAACATGAGACGTAAGTCGGTTGTCGTTCACATGATTTAGTGTATTTAAACAAGTGGCAAAGGGGTTTCGTTCTTTCTTTCCTGCATACATGTGCTATTGAAGCCTTATGGCTTATATTATCTTATCTTAGAAGTGCATTCATTTGAGTGGTAAGTCATTTCGCTTAAATGTATAACTAACTCTCCTTTTTTAATAGCTTCTACCTTCCTATCTTTATTATGTAGCAATATCATTCCAGTGCCAGGAATAATATATATCGATATGAATTTGTTTTTCTTTCAGTTTTTTTTATATTATCTATTTAAAAATATCTATTTAAAAATATATACGTATTTAAACAAATGTATGTATTTACCGGTGCAGAATCGGTTATTCTATTTTATCGTTTTTTTATTTGCTTTCTTTTTATCTAAAAATACAGGATGTATGAACCACGTTGTCAAATAATTTTCTTTAATATCGTAATATCATACTTGTAATATCATACTTCAGACATCCTGGATTTTGTTGAATTTGTGAAAATTGTTCCTGATGTTATATCTGTTCCCTAGCACTTTACCTGGGACTAAACTTTACCTGGGACACTTACCTGAGACACGTTACCTGAAACTTTACCTGGGACTAAACTTTACCAGGACCCGAAACTTTACCTGGGACTAAACTTTACCTGGGACATTTACCTGAGACACGTTACCTGAAACTTTACCTGGGACTAAACTTTACCAGGACCTGAAACTTTACCAGGATCTAAAACTTTACTAGGACCCGAAACTTTACCAGGACCCGAAACTTTACCGGGAACCTTACCTGAGACACTACAACAGGAAAGTACAATAGTTCTTGCTCTCCAACACAACATACAACAACATATGTCGACTATTCATTTTTTTTTGATATTTAATTTTGTTTGAAAATATACAACTTGTAAATTTAATAACGTTGTTCATATAGTTTTTTTCCCTTCCAATCTTCCAGGATTTGTCGCTATAATGCAGAGGTGAATAACAAATAAACTAGTATTATTCAGAGTGGCGCCCACTTACCTTTCCTAATTTACATAATTTATCTTTATTTCACTTTAAATAAATTTCAAGTAGAATTACCCGCGAACCGGTAAGACTACTCTCTGAATTTATACTAGTTTGGTCTCAGAATCTACACCTGAGGTGCTCTCTAACCTGAGCTGCCGTTGCAATGTTGCATGTTTTAGGGGTGATATTATATCTTCAGTACCTTATCTTATCTTAATTATCGTAGTTTACGATAAATATCTTAACTTATCTTATCTTATCTTATCTTATCTAAGTGGACAAGGGTAGTCTACTGTACTATATATTTTATAGTACTTATCTTATCTTATCGTTACAGACAAGGTGTCTTGTCTGTATTTATATACCGAAAGGGTATATTAAATTTTTTTTAGACCATTGACAATTTGACTTTGCAATTAACTTACATAGTTGCTGACATATCAGGGGATATCGAAGTTATTATCTTAGCTCTAAAGTTTTATTACTTCAGTTATCTAAAATTTCTATTATCTTAACTATCTTGAAATTTTAATATCTTAACTGTTTTAAAATTTCCTTTATCTTAATTATCTTAAAAATTTTCATTACCTTCATGTTGAAAATGTTTAGTATCTCAAGTGTTTTAAATTTTTTTATTATCTATTTGTTAATAAGTTCGAGATGTCAACTTACATTACAGAAATTCTTTTTGCCCATCTTCAATCAATATCTTACCTAATATCTTGTTTACTTAAAATTTTTCTATTTTGCTCATTACATACCTCTATCTATGATCATTCCGAAAGATTGATCTAGATATTTCACTTATAGACATGGATTCAATCTGTCTATATTTTATTGCATTACCTTTTCCCTTTTTGATTATATTTTTTGTTGGATTTCTCAGCAGTGGGTGTTGAGGGAGCTCAGAGCGGTCTGGAATGTGTTTCAGGGTTCAGCGTCGGGGGGTTAATCAGCCTGGGAGGCAGAGGTGGCTAAGGTCTGCTGTCATTTAGTTAAATCTACTTGGGGGGTTAGCTACTGCGTTTGTGCCGACATGGCTCGCATATCGCTCTGGGGATTTTCCAACAGTACTGTTGTGGGATGCCGTTGTGCTATAAGAGTCAAAAATAAAGGAAACTATCTTTAGCAAGCTAAGCTAATATACGATACTTGTTCATTGCGACACAAGGTAAGATAATTTCCATGTGCCATTTACTCTGGCACACAAAAAGGTAGGTAAGGTAAAATATTCCAGTTTGTGTAACTCGACACAATTCAACTGGGAAAGGGAAGGTAAGATATTTCAGTTTGTGTAACTTGACACAATTCAACTGAAAAAGATAAGGAAAATATTCCAGTTTGTGTAACTCGACACAATTCAACTGGAAAAGATAAGGAAAATATTTCAGTTTGTGTAACTTGACACAATTCAACTGAAAAAGATAAGGGAAGATATTTCAGTTTGTGTAACTTGACACAATTCAACTGAAAAAGATAAGGTAAGATACAGATATATAATATTATGGAACATACTGATTTTAGCTTGAACTAATTAACATTCCAAAATTATATACCCCAAATTGAGTAACCTTATGTTACAATGATGTTATCTAGTTCACACCCATGACTGATTAACTTATAGCACCACAGAGACATATTTTGAAGAAACGGGAGTTAAATATATAATCAGAAAAATGAAATTAAAGGAAAAAAACATGGTTTAATCTAACAAAAATTATTAACTATTGAGCTTTTACTAAATTTTGAAAATTCATTCAATCCAATTCATGAGATATAAATCATCTCATGATGATAAATAACAAATTGGCACCCGAACGTGTGTGGGCCTTGTTTTACACATCTGCTTTATATCAATAAATCTTGAAACTTGGAAGTTTGGACAGTAGTTGAAGTCAGAAGCAATATCTTTTCTTTCACTTATCGTATTATTTATCTTTCTATCTTTTACTTATCATATCGTTCATATGTTGAGTTGGTAATATCTATTTTTATTATCGTTTATCTAACATATCTTTATATTTTTATCGTATATCTTCACGTATCGTACCTATAAAATTTTCTTTTTCGTCAATATCAACAGTACTCGTTTTTTCTCTTTTATCTTATATTTTTAATACCGTCAATTAACGTATAATAACATGGCTCGAATTTTCAAATTAAATGTTGATTATCTTTTATCTCATGAATTGGATTACGAACTTTCTTATCGTGGCTTGGAAATCCCTTCACTGGTTACAGAGAAGAGGAAATTATTACGCGGTGTTCTAACACAGGAAGTATCTATGAGGAGTTCGATTTCATATGTTGAACTTCCTTTTATTACCGAAATTACAGGTATTAAGATGTCTTTTGCCGACTTGAAGAAGAAGGTTCAAGATTTTGTTGGAACTTCTTCGGATGTCGAGTACAGAAGATTGACTTGCCGTCTAACTCACCTCACTCAACGTACTTCTCGTGTAACTTGCGAGGAGGACGAACAAGAACAAGTAAAGAGACATTTAACAACAGAAATATTTTGTTTAGAAGGTGAATTAGATAGCAAAATCAATGTTATCGATTCAGACAGACAATCCACTCCAGTAAATACAAGTCAAAGCTTTTCTTTTTCTAAACCTGTACCTGTACATAAATGGGGAATAAGATTCTCAGGAATAGATTCCAAAGAATCTGTACTTGGATTTTTAGAACGCGTAAATTGCCTCAAACTTTCGAGAGGTATCACAGATGCTGAATTGTTTTCTAGCTCAGCTGATTTATTTAGTGATCAGGCTTTTAATTGGTATCTTATTAACAGATGCAAAGTTCAGAATTGGGAACAATTAGTGACCAAATTAAAATCCGATTTCTTACCGTATAACTACCAAGATGATTTACTAGAGGAAATCAAGGCTAGAAAACAAGGTCAACATGAACGAGTTACCTTGTATATTAACGCCATGTGTGGTTTGTTCAACCGTCTTGATGACAAACCAAGTGAAAGTGCCATCATTCGCATTATTCGTAGAAATCTTTTACCTCATTATGCACAACCATTAGCTTTAATTGATATTGATACTGTTGATATTTTGACTGAAAAATGTAAACGACTAGAGGAAACATTAACTTGGGACCAACAGTTCACAGCTAATCATAAAAGCAGTCAATATTTACTTGAACCAGATTTGAGCATACCTAGTACCTCTTTTAAGGATAATTCTTGTTTTAAGCAAACACGAAAAAATCTATCTGCAGTATCTTCTACCTGGACTTGCTGGAATTGCAAACAAGCAGGTCATATGTATTATAACTGTCAAGTTCCTAGGAAACTGTTTTGTTTTGGTTGTGGACATCCTGATACAGTAAAAACGAAATGTCCAAAGTGTTCAAAAAACGAACAAAGCGGTGGTCGAACTTCCCACTCAACCACAGTCGCTCAGAAACCGGGAACATCAGGAAAATCCAGCACCAAAGTAAAACCAAAACCTCAGGAAAAACCTACAAAAGACAAAAATTGAGGCTATCTCAAATAAATCCTGTAAATTCCAGTTCTGCAAGGAAAATTTCTCCTTCTATCTTAAAAAAGGTTCCTACTGTAAGTCGCTCCGACTGGAATTCATGGCTTTTATTTGTCAAAAATTTCTATAAACTAAATTCAATAGTTTCAAATTCGAAGCATAAGTCTTTAGCAAATGTAGGGTCACTGTTGTATAACATGGAAAATGATAATCGACCTTATGTCGATATCATAATTTTTGATAAAACAATTTCTTGCCTTGTTGATACTGGTTCAAATATCTCATTGATTGGTTCTCGTGCACTAGATTTTATTCATAACTTATCGATACCTATCTTAAACGATGATAACTTAAAAATATCTACTGCAGATGGCAAGTTGCAGGACGTTCTTGGTTATATCGAAACATATGTCATCACAGACAAGATATCTAGGCTTATGAAATTTTATCTAATACCTTCTGTTAAACATGACATTATTCTCGGTATGGACTTTCTTAAGATTTTTAATGTAAAAATAAATTTCTCTAAATTATCTTTAACTGTAAATTCTCTCTCGTTGGCTGTAGTCAATACAATTCGGGATGTATCTCATTTAACTCCTAATCAAACTGGTAAATTAAATCAAACTATTGATCTCTTCAAGACTATTAGTCCTTCAGATAAAATCGGCAAAACTCATTTGATAGAGCATTTCATTGATACCGGAAATTCCCCTCCCTTTAAACAAACCCAATATCCCTTACCTCAGGCAATGCAAGCTTACCTGGAAAAGGAAGTAGATACTTTGCTTGAATTAGGTGTAATTCAGGAAAGTAAATCTTCATATTGTAGCCCTATCTGGTTAGTTCAAAAAGGAGATGGTAAATACAGAATGTGTTTTGATGGACGTAAATTAAATAGTGTAACTTTAAATAAAGATGCTTATCCCTTACCTTCAATCGAAGTTATACTGAGTCAACTTCGAGATACTCGTTATATATCTAGTATCGATCTGAAGCAAGCATTTTATCAAATTCCGTTGGAGAAATCATCTCGGGAAAAAACAGCTTTTGCAGTTAAGGGTAAAGGTTTATTCGAGTATGTCACTACCCCTTTCGGTTTAGTCTCTGCTCCTGCTAGTATGTGTCGTTTGATCGATTTGGTCATTGGTCCTTCCTTAGAACCTTATTGTTTTTACTACCTGGATGACATCATCATTTGTACTCCTGATTTTGACAAACACATGGAAATTCTACAGAGTGTTTTTGAGAGATTACGAGATGCCGGCTTGACGGTGAATTTAGATAAATGTCAGTTTTGTCGTTCTTCCCTCAGATATCTAGGTTATGTAGTGGATGAAAATGGTCTTCGTACCGATCCTGAAAAGGTTTCTGCTATTTGTGAGTATCCTGTTCCGAAAACTGCCACTCAGGTGCGTAGATTCTTGGGAATGGTTTCGTATTATCGACGGTTTCTTAAAGATTTTTCTTCCTTATCTGCTCCAATTTCTGATCTTCTAAGTGAGCGAAAGAAACACCAACCCATTACTTGGACACCCCAAGCAGATCAAGCTTTCGAAAAGGTGAAAACAGTCTTAACTACCGCTCCTATCTTAAGTAGTCCCGATTTCACCAAACCTTTCTTCCTTATGACAGATGCTAGTGATGTTGGGGTAGGAAGTGTTCTTTTTCAACTGGAAGATGGACTCGAACATCCCATAGCTTATATGAGTAAGAAACTCACGAAGGGTCAAAAGAAGTTCAGTACTACCGAAAAGGAACTGTTAGCAGTTTTGTTAGGGATCGATCATTTTAGGTATTATCTTATCGGTCGTCATTTCACCGTAATTACCGATCATTCTTCTCTGGTTTGGTTGAATAACATGAAAAAACCTTCTCCTCGCTTAGCTAGATGGATATTGCAATTGTCGCAATACAACTTTTCTATCGTACACCGTAGATCTACCGGAACTGTAGTTGCTGATGCTTTATCTCGTATACCTGAAGTTAGTATTTTAGACTTATCTACCTTGCATCCTGATAAATGGTATAATGATATGATTTCTCATGTTCAGGATTTTCCGGAAAAATACCCAAGTTTTCGAGTTGAGAATAACATATTATATAAACATGTCTTTAATAAATTTGGACCAATTAGTAATATTTCCGATTGGAAAATTGTCGTTCCTACTAAAAATAGAAATGAAATTCTACATTTTTTTCATGATAGTCCAACTTCTTCTCACTTCGGTGTTTTTAAAACATTAGAGAGAATTTCTGAAATTTATTATTGGCCAAATCTTAGAAAATCGGTTTATAAATATGTCACTCGTTGTAAAATATGTGCATCGTGCAAACCCTCTAACTTACCCCAAGCAGGATTAATGGGACAATATCGTAATATTAACTTCCCTTTCCAATTAGTATCGTGTGATCTTTTAGGGCCATATCCCCGATCTCGCAAAGGTAATCAGTTCGCACTTGTTGTAGTTGACTGGTTCACTAAGTTCGTATTGGTTCATCCCTTACGTCAGGCTACCGCTCGTTCTATAGTGGATTTCTTAGAAAATCATGTTTTTCTCATTTTTGGAATACCTCAAATTGTTTCGTGTGATAATGGTAAACAGTTCACGAGTCATCTTTTCAAAAATCTCATGGAAAAATATTCTGTACAAAAGATATGGTATAATGCTAACTTTCATCCGCAAATTAATCATACTGAGCGCGTAAACAAATCCATTGTCACAGCTATACGATCTTATAGTTATGAAGATCATAGAACATGGGATGAAGAAATATATAAAATTGCTCAAGCAATTCGGCTGTCGAAACATGAGGTTACCGACTTCACCCCTTCCTTCCTTACCTTTGCTCGAAATGTACCTGTCTCGGGAAATTTTTATGGTAAAATTGCAGAAAATGCAAATAATCAGGTTACCATTTCTGACAAAGTTCACCGAATTCAGGATACACAAGAAATGCCTAAATTTTTCGAAGTGGTGAGAAAGAACTTGCAAACTGCATATCGACAAAGTAGTCAACGTTATAATTTGCGCAAACGTGATCATAGGTTTTATGTAGGTGATCGGGTTTGGAAAAAGAACTACCCAAAATCGGACAAAGCCAGATATATTTCCGCAAAATTTTTACCGAAATATACACAATGTACCGTATATCGTGTTATCTCTCCCTTAGTGTATGAATTAAAAGATGAAACGGGAAAAAATATTGGTCGATGGCACATGAAAGACCTTAAAGCTGGTATCTTGTCTGATGATGAGTGTTCTGATATCGATGATTCCGAAGCAGCCCTAATGTAATCAGATAAATATATCTTTCCTAATTTTTCATTCTATTTGTGTTGTATGTTGGTTTCTCGAATATTTTTTTTTTATCTTTTTATCATAGAGATTTTCCTTTTCTTTGACTAGAAAACGATAATGACTTTCTTTCCCTACTACTGATTAGCAAATAACATTCGTGTTCTGGGATAAATGAGTAGTAGTAATAAATATTTTCCTAGCCGGATGGAATTCTAATCTAAGAATTATAATATAAAATCTGTTGAGAATTTTTTCGAATTTTTAAAATATTCAAATTTATTATAATTTTGAAAAAGTTTTTTTTGCACCGTCAAATCAAATTGAGTAATAAACCTGTTGCGCACATGCATAGAGGTTAATGAATTGGGTCTAATTGATTTGGAGAAATATCGGATATACCTTAAATGTTTAGGGGTGATATTATATCTTCAGTACCTTATCTTATCTTAATTATCGTAGTTTACGATAAATATCTTAACTTATCTTATCTTATCTTATCTAAGTGGACAAGGGTAGTCTACTGTACTATATATTTTATAGTACTTATCTTATCTTATCGTTACAGACAAAGTGTCTTGTCTGTATTTATATACCGAAAGGGTATATTAAATTTTTTTTAGACCATTGACAATTTGACTTTGCAATTAACTTACATAGTTGCTGACATATCAGGGGATATCGAAGTTATTATCTTAGCTCTAAAGTTTTATTACTTCAGTTATCTAAAATTTCTATTATCTTAACTATCTTGAAATTTTAATATCTTAACTGTTTTAAAATTTCCTTTATCTTAATTATCTTAAAAATTTTCATTACCTTCATGTTGAAAATGTTTAGTATCTCAAGTGTTTTAAATTTTTTTATTATCTATTTGTTAATATGTTCGAGATGTCAACTTACATTACAGAAATTCTTTTTGCCCATCTTCAATCAATATCTTACCTAATATCTTGTTTACTTAAAATTTTTCTATTTTGCTCATTACATACCTCTATCTATGATCATTCCGAAAGATTGATCTAGATATTTCACTTATAGACATGGATTCAATCTGTCTATATTTTATTGCATTACCTTTTCCCTTTTTGATTATATTTTTTGTTGGATTTCTCAGCAGTGGGTGTTGAGGGAGCTCAGAGCGGTCTGGAATGTGTTTCAGGGTTCAGCGTCGGGGGGTTAATCAGCCTGGGAGGCAGAGGTGGCTAAGGTCTGCTGTCATTTAGTTAAATCTACTTGGGGGGTTAGCTACTGCGTTTGTGCCGACATGGCTCGCATATCGCTCTGGGGATTTTCCAACAGTACTGTTGTGGGATGTCGTTGTCAATTTCTCTTTTCCCCAAATTTCAGCTTGACAGAAGCTACATTCTGTTAGGGGGTTAGATCGAGCCTCCTTGGACTTGCTGTATCAGCTTGTTCCAAAAATGTTTTTTTGAATTTTTTTCTTTCGTTTTTATCGGTTGTTGTTATTCATTATTTAGTTTATCGATCTTAAAAGCTTTCCTATTTAAGGAACGTTATGTTGTATTGTCATGGTGTTTCGGGTTTGGATTTCATCTGAAGCTGAGATTGAAGACCACGACGCGATTTAACATCTCTCGCGAGGTCCTTCTCATTAGGCAGAAGTTGATTTCTTGATCGGTGATACTGTGGTGATGCACATATCCGACCAAAAATATGAGTAGTTTTTTTTTGGTTTTTTTTTATTTTTCTTCATATATCGTTATATGGGGTATAATACATTGGAAATTTTAGCTTGACAGGAGCT
Source organism: Lochmaea crataegi (assembly GCA_947563755.1). Taxonomy (NCBI): domain Eukaryota; kingdom Metazoa; phylum Arthropoda; class Insecta; order Coleoptera; family Chrysomelidae; genus Lochmaea; species Lochmaea crataegi. The sequence continues at coordinate 6,061,548 of OX387423.1, read as the reverse complement.
ACATTCTGTTAGGGAGTAATACAAACTTCCTTGGCATTGTTCCAAAACATTTTAGCTTGACAGGAGCTACATTCTGTTAGGGAGTAATACAAACTTCCTTGGATTTGTTCCAAAAATATATTTTTTTTTCTATTCATATGATAGTAGTAATTAAATAAAGAAACATTTTATAAATAATAACTCATCCATATCTTTTTTTTATCTAACTGAGGGATAATCAATGTATCTGATGGGAGTCTCATTTCTTTCCTTATCTTATCTTATCTTAAGTCATTATCTTTGGGAACCCACTGATGCAGTGATTTATCTTAATATTAAATTTCTAAATTATTGGTATGTAGATACCTGGTACTGGTTCCGCTTTCCTCAGAATTTACCGTTCAAAGTTTCAGCTGTGTTTGTGAGATGATTTTTTTTCCCTAGTTTTCTGCTTGCGCGATGACCAATGGCTACTGTGGACGCTAACTGGCAACCTCCCTGGTAAGAGCCTAGGAAGAAAAAAAAAATCACCTGGCTTACCGGTGAAGACTTTGGAACGCTCCCTTTCTTTCATATTTTTTTTAATCTCTATTTTTCTCTAAATTAATTATTCGGAAGAATCTCCTCAAATTTGTTCTTTCCCTTCAGTATCGCAGTGACTCGTTCCTTTCTTCTTAGTCTTCCTATCGTTCAATATCTTCTTAATATCTTCTTTACTTCAGTCTCGTAATAGCTCAATGATTTTCACTTATAAAAAATTTTTTTTTTTGAAAAAATTTTTTTTTCGGGTTGTAAGGGTGTGTAACGTTAATTTCGTTCACTTTACTTCCCTCGATTGAATTAATAAATTATCGTATGGGCGGCGAATAGCCAGTCCTTTCTCATGCCCAACACCGAGAAATGTTTCAAGGCTGAATATATTTACTGTCGACGAGAGTCGAAATCAACGTTTCTATGCGCGATGATCGAGGCCCGTCTGTCGGAAAATAGTCACGCCCATCTTGAAATTCCCACTTCGATTTCGTGTCTCTTCTTCTTCTACCAATTATAAATCAAATATGAATCAAGAATTCACTACTGAAAGGTAAATTCCTTTCCTGGTCAAATCGTATGAGCGTGACACGAACATGAGACGTAAGTCGGTTGTCGTTCACATGATTTAGTGTATTTAAACAAGTGGCAAAGGGGTTTCGTTCTTTCTTTCCTGCATACATGTGCTATTGAAGCCTTATGGCTTATATTATCTTATCTTAGAAGTGCATTCATTTGAGTGGTAAGTCATTTCGCTTAAATGTATAACTAACTCTCCTTTTTTAATAGCTTCTACCTTCCTATCTTTATTATGTAGCAATATCATTCCAGTGCCAGGAATAATATATATCGATATGAATTTGTTTTTCTTTCAGTTTTTTTTTATATTATCTATTTAAAAATATCTATTTAAAAATATATACGTATTTAAACAAATGTATGTATTTACCGGTGCAGAATCGGTTATTCTATTTTATCGTTTTTTTATTTGCTTTCTTTTTATCTAAAAATACAGGATGTATGAACCACGTTGTCAAATAATTTTCTTTAATATCGTAATATCATACTTGTAATATCATACTTCAGACATCCTGGATTTTGTTGAATTTGTGAAAATTGTTCCTGATGTTATATCTGTTCCCTAGCACTTTACCTGGGACTAAACTTTACCTGGGACACTTACCTGAGACACGTTACCTGAAACTTTACCTGGGACTAAACTTTACCAGGACCCGAAACTTTACCTGGGACTAAACTTTACCTGGGACATTTACCTGAGACACGTTACCTGAAACTTTACCTGGGACTAAACTTTACCAGGACCTGAAACTTTACCAGGACCTGAACCTTTACCAGGACCTGAAAAGTTTCAGGTTAAATTTATCTTTATTTCACCTTAAATGAATTTCAAGTAGAATTACCCGCGAATTACCTGCAATTGCAATTTGTAACGGCTGCTCAGGTTAGAGAGCACCTCAGGTGTAGATTCTGAGACCAAACTAGTATAAATTCAGAGAGTAGTCTTACCGGTTCGCGGGTAATTCTACTTGAAATTCAATTAAGGTGAAATAAAGATAAATTATGTAAATTAGGAAAGGTAAGTGGGCGCCACTCTGAATAATACTAGTTTATTTGTTATTTACCTCTGCATTATAGCGACAAATCCTGGAAGATTGGAAGGGAAAAAAACTATATGAACAACGTTATTAAATTTACAAGTTGTATATTTTCAAACAAAATTAAATATCAAAAAAAAATGAATAGTCGACATATGTTGTTGTATGTTGTGTTGGAGAGCAAGAACTATTGTACTTTCCTGTTGTAGTGTCTCAGGTAAGGGTCCCGGTAAAGTTTCGGGTCCTGGTAAAGTTTCGGGTCCTAGTAAAGTTTTGGGTCCTGGTAAAGTTTCAGGTCCTGGTAAAGTTTCGGGTCCTAGTAAAGTTTTAGATCCTGGTAAAGTTTCAGGTCCTGGCAAAGTTTAGTCCCAGGTAAAGTTTCAGGTAACGTGTCTCAGGTAAGTGTCCCAGGTAAAGTTTAGTCCCAGGTAAAGTTTAGTCCCAGGTAAAGTTTAGTCCCAGGTAAAGTTTTACAAATTTTTTTACACTAAACTCAGGATGTATGAATTCAAAATAACAAGCTCTTTCAAAATCTGTAAAAATATATAGGGTGTCCCATTTAAATTAAAGAAGTCGATGGCATTTCCGGTTAAACCGGAAGTATATTATTAACAAAAAAATGTACATCAGATGCATTTTGTTCCATTGCACTTACCTGCAAATTTTCATAAATATCGTTCTTTTCGTTTAAAAGATATTCACTTGGTTCCATACTTTATCCCAATCCTGTATATGAATAGACAAAACAAATAAATAAACAGTGGAATTAATTATAAACAATTAGTTTCAACAATATCGGACTTGGCTCACCGGATAAAAGGTCAAAACTTTCAAAGTGACAAGGCAACAAACTTTAAAATACTTTCAGTTTATTCTGCAACTATTTTTCTCAAAAAAGGTACCTTTTGTCCAAATCGATAACATCAGTGGTTTCCGAGAAATATGGAATTTCGTAATTCTATCATTATTTCTGTATTGTATTGTATAATTGCCGGCAACCTGTCAATTATTTGTCATATGCTTTGACCATTCTTTAAAAAATGTTATTTTATCAAGTAGGAAGCTGTCAATGTATGTATCATATGCCTCAACCATTATTTAAGTAATGTTCAGCAGAACAAATTAACTCATAATTTTCATAAAAACGTATATTAAAAGTAAGAATTATCCAGAGTAGCATAATAAAAAAATACAAACAAGAATTCTAATCTAATAAATGTTCAAAATGTGCACCTCTTACCTCTGAACATTTATTGAGCCTACGAATAATGTTTCGTTGTACTTGAAACAACATTCCTGGATTGTTCCTTATAACATCGCAATGGAAATGAATTCGATCCAACAATTTCCTTGTTTGTATGGGTGTTGCATATACCAAACTTTTCAGGTAGCCCCAGAGGAATGAATCCGTTGGATTTAGACCCGAACTACGCGGGGGCCATGCAATTGGACCTCTCCTTCCAATCCATTTTTGGGGGTATGCAACGTTTAAGAGATTACGTACCACAATGCTAAAATGAGGTGGAGTACCATCGTGCATGTACCACATATTAATTCTGGTTTGTATAGGTTCATCTTCCAATAGGTAATTTAAATGATTTTCCAAAAAGTCTGAATACAACTGTCTATATAAACGACCATCAATTATAAATGGACCAACTAAGTGGTTTCCAATTATCCCAGCCCAAACATTTACGATAACCCTTGGTTGATGCCGTGTCTGAATTATGCCGTGTGGATTCTCATCGGCCCACAAATGTAAATTATGAGATTTGACAACGCCATTTCTCGTAAATCCCGCTTCATGAGTAAACAATGCTGATTTAATAAAATCTCGATTATGTCTTTGTTTTTCTAAAAACCTGCGCGCATATTGAAGTCGTCCTGGATAGTCTCCTGGATCCAAACCCTGTACTTTTTGAAGATGGTACGGACGTAAAAGATTTTCTTGAAGTATTCTATGCGCGGTGGTTTTTGAAACAAAATGTTGGATCACAAGTTTTCTAACACTTGATGTAGGATTGTTATCTACTTCATCTAGGATATCCCGCTCTAAAACAATAGTACGGATATTTCTTACGGGACCCACAACACCTGCTTTCTGTATAAATGTACCTAACAATAAAATGTACCTTTTAAAATGCATAATTGCAATATTTCATAAAATCATATTTTTTTCTCGTAAATTTCTGTCAACACGATCAAAAGATTTTCTGTCCGGTAAAATTATATTAGGAATTTTCCTGCTCCTTGCTTTGCGAGAATTTCCAGATGCCTTTCCATACATTAAATGCATATCTGCATATTCATTGAACGTATATTCTGCCATTTCAAACAATACAGAAATAATTGAAATATTCTTATTTAACTCTGAGTATGGCAAATAAATTGACAGCTTCCTACTTGATATATCTACATTTTCTAAACTAAAGGATAGTTACCTAATGCATTTGACAAATAGTTGACGGCAGCCTACTTGGTTATAACCCATTTCCTAAATAATGATAGAATCTGAATGTGCTTTGCGGTGTCTTACGAAATTCCATATTTCTCGGAAACCACTGATGTTATCGATTTGGACAAAGGGTACCTTTTTTTCAGAAAAATAGTTGCAGAATAAACTGAGAGTATTTAAAAGTTTGTTGCTTTGTCACTTTAAAAATTCTGACCTTTTATCCGGTGAGCCAAGTCTGATCCTGACTTTCTGCATCATTAGTATACTCACTGGTATGGACAAAATGAATGAATTGATGTACTTGACAATCCATCAAATTTTCATCAAGTTCGAAATTATAGTTTTGGAGTTATGAATAAAAATGTATTTTTAATTTCTAACTTTAAAGCCCTATAACTCAACAAAGGAGATCCGTAGAAAGAAAAGTGTATGAAATACTGACATTATTTTAACACCACCTACTCATTCCCAAGTTTTGGCCTCTCATTCCTGGGACACCTTGTATATTGAGCTATAAATAAGCCCATTAACAAAAGCAGCCTGGCATGGTTTTATACCAACAAATAATTAAAGCTGAACAAGAGACTAAAAAAAGCAGAGGAGAATATGGTCTAGGGGATGGATCAAGAAAAGAAACCAACTAACCAATGTTGCTAGTGGAGCTAATAACATTATAGATTCGATAAAATATGAACTTGCCCCAGAAAACCCTTATGATTTTAAAAATTATATGCGAATGGATGCAGCAACATTTACTTTGAATCACAAATCACGTTTGAACCATTAATTAATATCTTTATCTCTGATCTGTGGTTTGAAATGTTTGAATTTCCAATAGTAGTTGTTTATTTGGACGCATTTTCTGGAGGGGATTTGAAGTGACCAATAAAAACGCTAGTTTCCTCAAATACATCAAACTAGTTTGTTGTACTATGACCCCTCAGTTTGACCCAATTTCAAAATTATAACGTCATTTTACAGTTTGATCAAACTAGTTGACTGCCAAGCTGAAGCTAATTTGATGCTAATTTGACCGTGTGACAGTCTACATTTGACCAACAAATTGATGACGACATTTTACAGTTTGATCAAACTAGATGACAGCCAAACTGGAGCTAATTTGATGCTAATTTGACCGTGTGACACATCGCTAATAAATTTATATAATATAAATATGGACGAATTGAACGAATAGGAAGAAGATATATATATACCCTAAAAAGTACAGGAAGATGCAAAATTATTGAATGTGTAATGTCTATATTTAATGGTAAACAGTGTTCAACAATTTCTTCGTCGATTTTATACAATGTGTAAAAGCCAAACGGAATAAATTCATTATTTCGGTTACTGTATGTATTTATAAAATATCCCAAAACACGTCAAATTTAAATTATAAATTTACATTCTTCAATGTAAAAATGCGATCCCTACCTTCAACTCCCTTCGAATGACAGATACAACCCCAAATTTTTTAAATGGGAAGTATAGGCTAGTTATATATCGTTTGAAAGGTCTCTTCATTCTCTATCAAAAAATGTTATCGTTTTTAAGTTTATTGCAACAATTAAGATAAATTAAAATAAAATCATGTGGTTACCGAAATTCGCTAGAATACAATCAAAAACTGAAATGTAATGCAAAACGTAATGAAATATAAAACACTAAAAAGAGCCATGGATGTCAATGAAGTGGATGTTCAAAATGTTTACCTCGAACGTCTTGGCAACATCCTAATCTTAAATAAAACTGTCTTCTAACATTATTTAACATAAGATCAGAGTTGGGAATTCTGGAACCGTTGGCGATACTTGACACTGAACACTGTTTACACTACCACTACACCAACACTAACACTTTACACAAGGACTAGGATGTAAACTAGTTTACATTCAGTCTCTGAAGAAGATTACTTGGTTATCGAAACGCGCGTAAGATAGTGTAAAGTGTTAGTGTTGGTGTAGTGATAGTGTTCAGTGATAAGATCAGAGGTGATCGCGCTGGCCACTCTATCGATCCTCGCCTCTCTATCCACCGATTGGGAAATAAGGAATCGAGGTACTGCTGGACATTGCGTTGGTAATGTGGTGGTGCTCCATCCTGCTGAAACCATATCGTATTCACTGGAACTTGAGGGTTTCCTGGATCAGGATATAAATTTGCCAAAGTTGGAATGACATCATATTGAAGTAGTGCCAAATAATGATCGCCATTCAAATTGCCCTCAATGAAAAAGGGAACAATGATATGGTTTCCAACAATGCCTGCCCAAACATGAACCTTTTGAGGGTATTGCGTGTGTTCTTCTCTCATCCAGTGAGGATTTTCCGTTGACCAGTAGCGGCAATTTTGCCGATTAGCATGACCGTTTAGTGAAAAAGTGCACTCATCAGAAAACAACGTCTTCTAATTGGATAATATTGTTATCCAACATGTCCATCATTCGTTCACATAAATAAGTTCTCCTATCAAAATCGTATTCCATCAGCTCCTGAGTAGGTATCATTCTATGGGAATGCGTTTTATTTTCTTTTAATATGTTTACTATCGATACATGGCTAACATTGAATGTAGTGGATGCCTGTCTGCCTGATGCCTGTCTGCTCGATGTATGTCGGTGTTCCTCAAACTCAAGCATCACATCTAAATTGATTTATTTCATCACTCATTGAATTGGCAGCTGGTTTTTTAATCTGCCTTACATGAACAAACTCGCGAAACTGCTTCTCTATTTTACTAATTGTTCCTTGGGCTATAGGCGGTACAATCAGGAAATTTCTTATAAAATAGGCGAGTTACTTCCTGTTGTGTTCGGGTTTTTCTTCTTAACCAATCATTTGTAAAACTGTTATTTCATGAATTTCCGTTGATCTAACCATTTTTCAGAATTGAAGTTAACGAATTTCAAACTAAAATTATAAAACTGACAACTTATGAATAATTACAAAACAATTTTTAAAACTAACGCCACGGAAACTCTAAAGTATTTTTAATGGATACCATCTAAAAAGAATATTGCTATAGTTTTTGCTTACTTTCTTATTATCAAGACCTAAACGGGAAATAAGTTTTGGGTATACTGTAATAAGTTTTGAGTATATTATAGCGAATTTCGGGAACTACATGATTTTATTTTATTCTATCTTAATTGTTGCAATACACTTGAAAACGATAATATTTTTTAATAGAGAATGAAGAGACCTTTCAAACGATATAATATCACAAGCCTATACTTCCCATTTAAAAAATTGGGGGTTGTACCTGTCATTCGAAGGGGGTCGCATTTTCACGTTGAAGAATGTCAATTTATATAACCTTCATTCGATTTTAACCACATTTGAGAAATGGATGACATCCTAGATATGGATATAAATAGTTATTTGTTATTTTACATAGTTTTTTTACCAAAAAGCAGATGGAGGCTTCCAAAAGTTTACAGGCCTACAAATATTTTGAATTTGGCTTGTAGGATCTACTTTAGTCGATGGAGTTTTTGTCTTAGTAGACGAGGTAATACTTGAGTTTATTATTCTGAATGTTATATAAGCAATATCCTATATTTGAAAAAAAAAGTAGAAAGTGTCGCGGGACACACGGTAAGAACTTTAATTCCTTTCAATGTTGTATGATCGTTTTAATATTTTTTTATATATTTTTAATTGACTGATTGAATCAATAAATAAATACATACATATTAATATATGAATTTATTTCTCTGAATGAAACTTCATTGAAAAAAAATGTGTGAGCCGTCATGGGACGCCTGGCAGATGTGAAACATCGAAATTGTTTTGTATAAGTTATATGCATAAAGGAGCAGATTAAAAAAGTGAGATATGGAAGAGAGAGGGAAATGGGAGAGAAAGATGGGAGAGAGAGAAAGAAAGTTTATTGCGCGTGATTACAATCATTATTTTGAATTGTCAGAATCTAAGACAGATTCGGTAAGGTTCGCGACCCTCGGAATATTGTAAGACTTTTTTTTCTTTTTAGACCATTTTTGTCAATTTTTCGAAAATTTTGACAATTTTCAACAATTATTGACTGTTTTTTATAATTATTGGCCATTTTTTTCAGAATTTTAACATTTATTGACTATTTTTGACCATTTTTTAAATTATTTAACAATTTTTGACCATTTTTGACAGGTTCTGACAATTATTGACCATTTTTGACAATTTTTAACAATTATTGACCATGTTTGACAGTTTTTTTAACAATTATTTACCATTTTTGACAGTTTTTTACAATTATTGACCATTTTTTCAAAATTTTGACAATTTTTGACCATTTTTCAAAATTTTAACAATTATTGAACATTTTTTACAGTTTCTGACAATTATTGACCATTTTTGACAATTTTTCAAAAATTTTGACAATTATTGACCATTTTTGACATGTTTTCAAAAATTTTGACAATTTTAACAATTATTGACATGTTTTTATAATTATTGTAAATTTTTCAAAATATTTAACAATTTTTGATCATTTTTCAAAATTTTAACAATTATTCACTATTTTTGATCATTTTTAAAAAATTTTAACAATTTTTGACAATTTTCGATCATTTTTTGACAGATTTTGACAATTATTGACCATTTTTGACAGTTTTTTATAATTATTGACCATTTTAGACAACTTTCAAAAATTTTGACAATTATTGTAAATTATTCAAAATTTTAACAATTACCATTTTTTTAAATATTTAACAATTGTTGACCATTTTTGACAGGTTCTGAAAATTATTGACCACTTTGGACAATTTTTGACCATTTTTTCAAATTTTAACAATTATTGATCGTATTTGACAATTTTTCAAAAATTTTGACCATTTTTCAAAATTTTAACAATTATTGACCATTTTTGACAGTTTCTGACAATTTTTGACAATTTTTCAAAAATTTTGACAATTATTGTACATTTTTTGAAATATTTAACAGTTTTTGACAATTTTTGAGCATTTTTGACAGGTTCTGACAATTATTGACCATTTTTCAAAATTTTTACAATTTTCGACCATTTTTTAAAATATTCAACAATTTCTGACGATTTTTGACAGGTTCTGACAATTATTGACCATTTTTGACAATTTTTCAAAAATTTTAACAATTATTGAGAATTTTTCAAAAATTTTGACAATCTGATTTATAAAAAATTGACAATTTTTGACCATTTTTCAAAATTTTAACAATTTTTGACGACTTTTGATTGGTTTTGACAATTATCGACCATTTTTGACAATTTTTCAAAAATTTTAACCATTCTTCAGAATTTTTGACAATTATTGACCATTTTTTCAAAATTTTTACAAATATTGACCATTTTTGACAGTTTCTGACAATTATTGACCTTTTTTCCAAATTTTTGACAATTTTTGAAAATATTTGGCAATTATTAACCATTTTTTCAAAATTTTGACAGTTTTTGACAATTATTGACCATGATTCCAAATTTTTGACAATTTCTGACCATATTTTAAAATTTTTGACAATTTTTAAAAAATTTAACATATTTGGCAATTATTAACCATTTTTCCAAAATTTTAACAATTTTTGACCATTTTTCAAAATCTTAACAATTATTGAATATTTTTAACCATTTTTTGAAATATTTAACAAATTTTGACAGTTTTTGACAATTATTGACCATTTTTGACAATTTTTAACAATTATTGACCATTTTTGACAGTTTATTATAATTTATTGACCATTTTTTTTAAAAATTGACAATTTTTGACCATTCTTCAAAATTTTAACAATTTTTGAGAATTTTTGACGACTTTTGATTGGTTTTGACAATTATTGACCGTCTTTGACAATTATTGACCATTTTTGACAATTTTCCAAAAATTTTAACCATTCTTCAGAATTTTTGACAATTATTGACCATTTTTTCAAAAATTTTACAAATAGTGACCATTTTTGACAGCTTCTGACAATTATTGACCATGATTCCAAATTTTTGACAATTTCTGACCATATTTTAAAATTTTTGACAATTTTTAAAAAATTTAACATATTTGGCAATTATTAACCATTTTTCCAAAATTTTAACAATTTTTGACCATTTTTCAAAATCTTAACAATTATTGAATATTTTTAACCATTTTTTGAAATATTTAACAAATTTTGACAGTTTTTGACCATTATTGACCATTTTTGACAATTTTTAACAATTATTGACCATTTTTGACAGTTTATTATAATTTATTGACCATTTTTTTAAAAATTGACAATTTTTGACCATTCTTCAAAATTTTAACAATTTTTGAGAATTTTTGACGACTTTTGATTGGTTTTGACAATTATTGACCGTCTTTGACAATTATTGACCATTTTTGACAATTTTCCAAAAATTTTAACCATTCTTCAGAATTTTTGACAATTATTGACCTTTTTTCCAAAAATTTTACAAATATTGACCATTTTTGACAGCTTCTGACAATTATTGACCATTTTTCCAAATTTTTGACAATTTTTGGAAATATTTGCAGCAGTTATTAACCATTTTTTAAAAATTTTGACAGTTTTTGACAATTATTGACCATGTTTTCTAATTTTTTACAATTTTTCAAAAATTTCAATATATTTGGAAATTATTGACCATTTTTGATAGTTTTTAACAATTATTGACCATTTTTGACAATTTTTCACACCTATAGGTGTGCGAGCTCAGTGCGGCAAGAGAGATTGCGCACAGTCGCTTGCGCATGGCATCGCGTTGCCCCATCTCACACACTACCCTCCGCCTATAGATGTTTCACATCAAAACATAACGCATGACGTCACATAACGTAACGGTCAGATTTTTTGCTGCTCGATCCCCCTCGCTCCAACCTAACATAAAGAACTAAAGTTCTAAAAAGTAGGTACCTAAGAAATCCTATAAACCCTATAACATGTAGGTACCGTAGAGCGGTGTGACTTTGCACCACTTTTGATAGTTTTCTTGTTCTAATTTTTTCGTTAAATGAGTCCAGCATAAACTATGTATAATTTCAATATTTTAGCTATCGATTGCTGTAATTAGAAATATTTAAAAAAATCCGCAACATTTTTTTTTAATTTTTGAATATTTGGCAAAGTCACCCGCAAATTGGTGTGAGATTGCCAATGCCTTTAAAATCAATTATTCACCATTTTTGACATGTTTTTATAATTATTGACAATATTTTTAAAATTTTAACAATTTTTGACCAGTTTTCAAAATTTTATCAATTATTGACCATTTTTGACAGTTTCTGACAATTATTGACCATTTTTGACAATTTCAACAATTATTGGCCATTTTTGACATGTTTTATAATTATTGTGAATTTTTCAAAATATTTAACAATTTTTGATCATTTTTCAACATTTTAACAATTATACACTATTTTTGACCATTTAAAAAAAAACAATTTTTGACAATTATTGACCATTTTTGAAAGCCTTTTATAATTATTGACCATTTTTTCAAAATTTTCAGTTTTTGATCATTTTTGGCAATTATTAACCATTTTTTCAAAAATTTTACAGATTTTGACAATTATTGACCAATTTTCCAAATTTTTGAAAATATTTGGCAATTATTAACCATTTTTTCAAAATTTTGATAGTTTTTGACAATTATTGACCATTTTTCCAATTTTTTGACAATTTTTGAAAATATTTGGCAATTATTAACCATTTTTCCAAATTTTTGACAATTATTGACCATTTTTCAAAATTTTAACAATTATTGATCATTTTTGACAGTTTCTGAAAATTATTGACCATTTTCGACAGTTTCTGAAAATTATTGTCCATTTTTGACATTTTTCAAAAATTTTAACAATTATTGTAAATTTTTCAAAATTCTGACAATTATTAACCATTTTTGACACGTTTTCAAAAATTTGGACTATTTTTAACAATTATTGACCATTTTTGACAGTATTTTATAATTATTGACCTTTTTTTTCAAAATTTTGACAGTTTTGACAATTTTTGACAATTTTTCGAAAAATTTGACCATTTTTCCAAATTTTTGAAAATATTTGGCAATTATTAACCATTTTTTCAAAATTTTGACAGTTTTTGATAATTTTTGACAAGTATTGACCATTTTTCCAAATTTTTGACAATTTTTGAAAATATTTGGCAATTATTAACCATTTTTCTGAAATTTTGACAGTTTTTGACCATTATTGACCATTTTTCCAAATTTTTGACATTTTTCGAAAAAATTTGGCAATTGTGGTGACACACTATAAACAATATTTTAAAATCCAGTAGTTAAACGTCAGATATAAAAACAGGATGTCAGTCTGATTTTTGAGTTGTCACACTCCAGAAATAAAGTAGCTCTACGTGTTTCCTTGCTTTTATTGAATCTTTCGAAACCCACAATTGGTGACCCCGAATAAAAAAGTGTTTTTTTCGAAAGTGTTCAAGTGCTAAATCAAAATGCCGGACAGTCCAACCCCAATGCTGGAGCGCATTTCCGTACATATTCCTCCTTTCTGGGCTACCGACCCAGAAATGTGGTTCGCGCAAATTGAAAGCCAGTTTACTATCGCTGGCATCTCGAAAGATGAAACACGTTTCAGTTACGTCGCCGGAAATTAAGAGTCCAAGTACGCAATGGAAGTTCGTGATATAATTACACAACCACCAGCAACAGGAAAGTATCAAAAAAAGAAGAGCCAATAAAAAGATTCAGTGCATCCCAAGAGCAGAAAACACGACGTCTATTAGAACCCGAAGAGGTAGGTGACAGAAAACCATCACAGTTTTTACGCCATCTGCAAAGTTTAGCAGGCTCAACATTACCAGATCACATAGTTCGATCTATCTGGATTGGACGTCTTCCTACATCAATGCAGGCTATTTTAGCAACGCAGGTAAATGCTAACCTTCATTCATTCATAAATTTGGGTTGTGCTCATCAGCCCAGGCACTTGATCTGAATCTTTGTACCATTTCCCATGTTATCTACTTCCATTCCAGAAGCTTCGTGTCTTCTATAAAGGTCACTAGTTTGGCTGGAGGGATTTTCAGTAGTTGTGATGGTTGTATAACTTCCTCTCCAAAGTGCTTCCGTCTAAGTTCTTGTAAGTCCTCGCAGAAGCAGAGTATGTGAGTAGGTGTTTCATCATCAAGTTCACATTTTCTGCACATAGCTTCACTAACTTTGCCCATTTTGTACAGATGTTTCCTCAAGATGCAGTGTCCAGTCACCAGATAGGTAACTGACTTCAAATGTCTCTTACCCAGTTTCAGTAGCCTGGTTGAGAGTTCCTTGTCTACCTTGTTCAGTAAACTCTTTGTATGAAGGTGCCCTTGTGTCACCCTCCATTTGAATTGGTATTCCCTATCTAGCCAGTTTCCGATTTCCCCTCTCATGCAATCTTTTGTGATTCCACAAAACGGTTCCGGACCTATGAAGTCTCCTTTAGAGCCTTCTTTAGCTAACTGGTCCGCCATTTCATTACCTGCAATACCCTCATGTGCCGGCACCCATATTAGAGACACTTTGTTGTCTCTTGCCAGCCTGTTGAGGGATTCTTTGCAGTTTTTCACCAGTCCAGTCCTAGTTGTAGGATTACTGATAGCCTTAAGGAGAGCCTGTCTGTCAGTGAATATTTCAATTTTTTGTCTGGTATATCCTCTTCTGATGTTTTCATCAATACAAGCTATAGCGGCAATCGTCTCTGCTTGAAACACAGTCGTATATCGACCAAGGCTAAAGAACATTCTCTTTCTAGGTCCTTTTATACCAGCCCCAGTGCCATGGTTTGTTTTGGAGCCATCGGTGAACCAGATGATTTCTCCAGAATTACCTGGGTGTATCACCTGTTCCCTAGATGGGATGATGATATTCACTCGCTCAGTGAATATATTCTCTGGTGTCATGCTATCAAAACTCATGTGAAATATGGGTTCGTCTAGTAATGTCCCAGTTGTATCAGTGTGTCCTTCTCGAAGATTATAAAAAGTTCTAGAGGAGGAAGTCCAATAAGGGCTTCCATTGATGCCGTCCCCGTGCTGTTCATTGTCCCGGTAATACCTAGAAGCGCTTGTCTTTGGATTGCAGTTAACATATTAACTGCATAGGACACTTTTGTCCTCCTCCACCAGACTATTGATCCATAGGTGATCGTTGGCCTTATCACAGTTGTGTAGAGCCAGTGAACCACCTCAGGTCGTATTCCCCAGGTTTTGCCCATAACTCTTCTGCATTGCCAGAAAAGCCTAGTCGCCCTGGTAGTAATTTTTTCCAGGTGTGCCTTCCAATTCAGTTTGGAATCAATGGTCACTTCCAGATATTTGACTTCTTTGGATATTTCTAGTTCTTCTCCGAACAACAGTACTCTACCCTGCGGGAGAACTCTTCTATTCGTAAAAGCAACTAGTTTTTTTTTTGGATTAACTGAAAGGTCCTCTGTAAGGCACCATTCCTCCACAATTCGCAGTGCTTCCTGTAGGACATTCATAACCACCTCCGGGAATTTCCCATTGGTGACAATCACTATGTCGTCCGCAAAGCCCTGCGTCCATATGCCTTGATCATTCAACCTGCAGATCAAGTCATCCACAACTAGGTTCCACAAAAGTAGTGAAAGTACTCCACCTTGATGACATCCTTAAGTTGTCATGCATTTGTGCTGTTATTCTCTTATGCTCAAGCATGGATCCTATCCATTTGCATGTGGTACTGTTGATCCCTCTGTTTTTAAGGGATCTGTTAATTGATGACATCGATGTGTTGTCAAAAGCACCTTTGATGTCTAGAAATGCTGCAAGGGCTACTTCCTTATGATTCAGGTTCCTTTCGAGACCTGAGACCAAATTATGCAGGGCAGCTTCACCTGATTTCCCTGCTTGAAAAGCCCATTGTAGTCTATGTAGAGGGATGCTCTTAAGCGCTCCGTCTTGTAAATACATTTGTAAGACTTTTTCCATGGTTTTCACCATGAATGATGTCAGACTGATTGGTCGGTGGGATTTAGCCTGGGTGTACGTTTATTTTCCTGGTCTAGGAATAAACACCACCTTTGACTCTCTCCATGCAATTGGTATATACCCTAGAGCATGGCTGCTTCGAAGTATCAGAACTAAAGGACCCATTATGATGTCTAGTCCCTCTTGCAGAAGCTTGGGGAATATGCCATCTGATTCTGGAGTTTTGTAGGGGTCAAATGAGTTTACGGCCCATCTCATAAGATGGGGTCTGAATATCTTATTCGTGAGTTCCCAGTCCTCTTTGGTTGCATTTGTTTTGGCAACCGGCCTGTTGTCAGAGCTTGACTCTATCTTCACCGAACCTGGAAAGTGCACACTGAGGAGATGCTCTAGAGCCTCTGCCTCAGTATTTGAAAACTTTCCGCTCGGCAACTGAATAGAGCCAAGTTTGTTAGAAGTATCCCTTTTGAGAATCCTAACCTTTCTACCACTGCTGAACTCGCAGATCAAATAGCAGAAACAATATCTAGACCGCACGTATCTGAAGCAACCACATCCTCAAACCGAATCGAAGCCCTTTTTGAACAAATGTGTTCACAAATCTCCGCACTGACCAAAAAAACGAACAGTATGCAGATACTCGACGTCGACGTAGTCGTTCGTTTCCTCGTAACAGAAGAAAAGAAACACGAGACGGTTTGTGTTGGTACCATGCCCGATTCGGACAAAACGCAAAAAGATGCGATGAACCTTGTAGTTTTCAAGTCGGAAAACGGTCAGGGCAGTCGTTAATGGCGGCTAACGATACTAGCCCGGGAGCACTCCGCCTTTTTGTCACCGATTTCGAATCAAAAGCAACTTTTCTCATCGATACGGGATCAGATCTATGTGTGTATCCACGGTCACGTATCCGAGGATCATGCATTAAATCTTCCTACGAACTTTTCGCAGCAAACAATACAGTGATTACAACCTTCGGTTTTATAACATTTACCCTTGATTTTGGATTACGTCGCCATTTCACTTGGCGTTTTGTTATTGCTGATGTATCTAAACCAATAATCGGTGAAGATTTTTTGGAACATTTTAATCTTCTAGTGGATATTCGCAACCGACGGCTAGTAGATAATACAACTTCACTCTCCGCTAGTGCGAAGACAGTGACGAGTTCAGTTCCGCAAATTAAAGCAGTAGTAGGAGCATCAAAGTACCATGAACTATAGTAAATTTTATACCCATTTAGAATAAGACCATCCTTATTTATTATTAATAAATCGGTTGAAACAAAAAATTACCAACAAAAATGAACGTCGTAACTAATTTATTAGATGTCACGTTTTTGAAGTTACGTCAAATTTTGATTTCATGTTAATGTCATAACGCAAAATAAGATATAAAAATGCGATATTCTGATGAATCCAA
Source organism: Lochmaea crataegi (assembly GCA_947563755.1). NCBI lineage: Eukaryota > Metazoa > Arthropoda > Insecta > Coleoptera > Chrysomelidae > Lochmaea > Lochmaea crataegi. The sequence goes on along the minus strand of OX387423.1, from coordinate 6,044,620 downwards.
AAAACTTAGGCTTAATGTAGTAAACTATTTTCAAAACGATTTAGGATCCCGATTTAAGGCAATTCAAAAAGCGTCCGAAGCACTAAAAGTTCCAGAAAGCACATTATATAATCTTGAAAAACCAAACAGAGCTACAGATTTCGAATTTAGAAGAAATATGTCTGCAAGCGTTTCCCGGAGCAAAACCCGAATTACAAAAAATACCCTGCATTGTTTGAGGGAAGTAATTTATAAAATGTATGCGCGAAAGGATAAAATCACAGTAGAAACTATTATACGGCAATTTATCGAAGAGTCTCCAGAAACTAAGATTTCCAAAGGTTCGTTATATTTGGGAATTAAAAAAATGGGTTTTCATTTCAAAAAACAGGATAGAAGAAAACATTTATTGGAAATGCCGGCAGTCAGATTAAAAAGAATATTATTTTTGAACAAATACCATGCTGCTAAAAGCGAAAAGCTCTTTACACCTGTTTTTCTGGATGAGACATGGGTTTTTAGTAAAAGCGGGGACAGAAGAATGTGGCAAGATGGTACTAAACACAGTGATTTAAAAATAACTGGAAGTGGGACACGATATGTAATTGTTCATGCCGGTAATAAAAAGGTTTTGTGGCAAATGCATCGCTTATTTTAAAATGCAATAAAAAAATAGGCGATTACCATGATAACATGAACACCGAAAATTTTGAAAATTGGTTTAAACAGCAACTAATTGTAAACTTGGAAGAACCATCGTTATTTATAATGGATAACGCAACGTATCACAGTCGCCTGGATGAAGAAATCCCAAGAAAAAGTTGGAGTAAAACACGCATGTTAGAATGGCTCAAAAAAAAGAATATTCCTTTTCCAGATCACATTTTAAAGGATGCTGTTTGGAATATAATTGAAAAGCAAGTTTTGCCAGAAAAAAATTATCATTTAGACAAATACGCTGCCGAGCATGGTCATTGTGTTCTCAGGCTACCACCCTATCATTGCCATTTTAATGCCATCGAAATGGTATGATCAGAAACTAAAAGGCATTATGACCAAGCTATTACGAAAACTGCAAGGTCACCTACTGAAGTCTTAAAAGTATGGAATGACGTTGTAAAAAATGTACCGGAGCAACACTGGCAGAATTACATAAATCATACAGAGAAAATTATTTCTGAAGCATGGGAAGTAGAAAACAAACTGGACCTACTAAACATCGAACCTATGGTGATCTCTGTATCCAATGAATCCGATGATGAACTATCACTTTCCGAAAGTTATTCTGATTTAGAAACTAATTAAACTTTGCCTTGAAGATCACGTTGTCATTTTTTTTTAAATCTAGAATTTGTACTTAATCGAACTCTGAATTGTCATATTTTTTTAAGAAAACTATGTATCTAGTTAATAAAACAATGTTTTTAAAATTAGTGCGCTTCTTTTATATTCTTTTATTATGTCAACATCTTTAGAATTTTATGAATTTCATAAAATTAATTTGTATTATTACAAACCGCCACTGATAATATGAAATTTCAAGTCACTACGCCAATGCAATAAGAAATATGTCAAGCATTTGACATGACAAAGGTCATAACCTAATTTTTTTCATGCGGGTTCAGATGGTTCAAGAAGCCGCATACGTTAAGTTACTAAAACGGCTGGTACCTCTAAATAGGTATTAATTTTACTATACTTTCCCTTTTCCCATAAATCACCCGCCCTGCTGGTAGCACTGTAGAAACAAAACACTCTACGCTTCATCACATCAAAACAACTCCTGGTCAGCCAATTTCAAGTAGACCAAGACGACTTGCTCCTGATAAACTCAAAATTGCCAAACATGAGTTTAAAATCATGATACAGTTGGGACTAGCACGACCATCAACAAGCAGCTGGGCATCACCTTTACATATGGTGCCCAAGAAAAACCTGGAGTGGCGACCTTGTGGTGATTATCGCTCTTTAAATGCTAGGACAATATTTTGGATTATTGTGATTATATGAAAATGAAAAACTGGTACTGGAATGATCTTTTAATGTAAAAATGACAACTATATAACTGTCTTATTTGACAACATGAAAATACAAGTGAATGTTACAAACTTAAACAAAACAATACCTGCAGACAACGCTTTACTAAATTCAATACTCCCACTTTTTGTTACAAGTCAATGTCAACATTCACTTTGACAATACATTCAACATTTGACAAAAATGTTGATGTTTCAATTTTGATAATGCCTTTGTCATGATATCGGCTGCCTGGTCATCTGTTTGAACATATTGTAATTCAAAAAATTCATCTTTGAATTTCTCTCGGATAAAATGGTAACGTACGTCAATATGCTTAGTTCTCTTATGAAACTCTGGATTCTTCACAAGTCGTATTGCGCTTTGATTATCCATAAATAAAACTGGTACATCCAATTTAACTTGTCGAAGATCACATAAGAGATTCTTCAACCAGACAAGTTCTTTTATAGCTTGTGACGCTGCCACATACTCGGATTCTGTTGTGGATAGTGCGACGGATTTTTGTCGTTCTGATCCCCAGCTAATTACACTTCCTCCAAGCATGAAAACATAACCTGATGTTGATCTTCGTGTTTGCGTGTCTCCAGCATAGTCGGCATCACTATACCCGCAAAAGTCTAAATTATTTCCGCTTACGAAACGTATTCCTTTGTTCATCGTACCTTTGATATATTTCATAATGTGTTTTACTGCATTCACATGTGCAGTAGCTGGTTTTTCCAAATATCGACTGACACTTCCAACTGCGAAACTAATATCTGGTCTGGTTGCAACGGCCAGATACATCAAGCTCCCGACTGCCTCTCGATAAGGAAAATCGATTTTTTTATCAGCTTCAAAATCTCCGAGGTTTTGTGAACTAGCTAATGGAGTTGTCACTGTCTTACAATATGTCATATAATCCGGTCAATTTAGACCAAAAAATAAAAGTAAAGCTACATAAATTCCCACCAAGCTGAAAATCAGTAAGATTGTTTAAAATATGATTAAAAATAAAATTTGAAAATTCCCCATGTTTCCCCCGTATGGAAAAAAATTTATTCAAGGTCAAAGGTCAAAAAAATGAGTTTTTCGTGATTTTCAGCAAAACGGTAAGTTTTTTCATAAAAATACTTCAGACCAAAATTGTAGACCATAGAATTATCTACAAAAAATGTATCAATACTTTTTTTTCTACGATCCACCGTTTTTGAGATATAACGATTCAAAAAGTTGTAAAAGTTGTCTGCCATTTACGATTGTTTCGAAAAGGTAGATTTTGATATTAACAACACAAATGCGACATACATCATTGACGGAGGATACTTACTACATCGCATTGTGTGGGATAGCGAAGAAACATTTAACGTTGTCTTAGATTAATACGTACAGTATGTACGTCGACATTTTGGTACCGGAGTTACTTACATATTTGATGGCTATAATGATTGCACGACAAATATTAAACCAGCAGAACATCGTCGTCGAACTTTAGCAACATCTACATCAATTGATATTTTATTTGATGAAAATATGACAGTTCCAACCACTCAACAAAAATTTCTTACAAATACTCACAACAAGTCTCGGTTCATTTCAATGTTGAAAGAAAAATTTACTGCTGAAAATATATTGGTAAAACAAGCTAATAATGACGCCGATGTACTGATTATTGAAACAGCAATAGAGCAATTTAATTTGACAAATACAACTATTATTGATGGTGAAGATGTAGACTGCTCGAACTCCAACTGAAAAAACTATTTTCTTCTTAAAACCAGGAAATATATTCATCAAAAAGTTTATCTACTTTTGCAAAGTGTCAAAATCTTGTAATATTTTTACACGCAATAAATGGCTGTTATACGACATCTGCATTTTACAGGAGGGGTAAAATAACAGTTTTCTAAATGTTTGAAAAACAAAATTTAGTTCAATGTGCTGAAGTTTTTAAAAATAGTAATTCAACTCGACAAGAAATTACCACTAACGACATTCGCTTTCTTCCTTCTATGTACGGAGCTCCTAAAAAAACTACCTGCTTAGATAAGTATAGATATGCATGTTTCGTTAAAAATACTAAAAGTAAAAAACGAGTACAATTAGCTTGTCTTCCTCCAACCTCAGTTGCTGCTCATCAACATCTTTTCGGGTATATTACCAAGTTCAAGTGTGGCTTGGTTATCAGCTAGACCCTACAGACTGGGGTTGGAAGTTGGCCAACAATTCATTAGAACCAGTCCAAACTTTACTTCCACCTGCGCCGGAAAAACTGCTGAACACAATTTTTTGCAACTGCAAAAAGGGGTGCAGTGCTAAATGTGGTTGCAAAAAAGTCGGACTGTTTTGTTCTCTGGCATGTACACATTGTCAAGGCCGGTCGTGCTCTAATATTGAATCACCAACAGTGGAGAATCCGTTTGATTCCAACGAGGCGACATGCGATACATCGCTATTAACGCAGCTTACATGTACTCAGGATGAAAATGAAGAAGAACAAGAAGAAGAAGAACAAGACGAACAAGAACATCAAGAAGAAGAACAAGAAGAAGAATTTGAAAGTTACGACTCGGACGATTAAATTTCACTACTTTTTTTTAACTTAAATTGCTTTTATCTTTTCAATCTCTGCTAATATCCATTATTTTGCAATAGTTTCAAATTAAACAGGATCATAACAGACCCGTGGAATAGGCCTACTGGGGAAACCACGTCAAAAAACGCGCTAAGTACACTACCTCATAGGTGGCGTGGAAACGTGTGCATATTATGACGATTACAACTTTTTGAATCGTTATATCTCAAAAACGGTGGCTCGTAGGAAAAAAAGTATTGATACATTTTTTGTAGGTAATTTTATGATCTACAATTTTGGTCCGAAGTATTTTTATGATGAAAACTTACCGTTTTGCTGAAAATCGCGAAAAACTCATTTTTCTGACCTTAGACCTTGAATAAAATTTTTTCCATACAGGGGAAAGATGGGGAACTTTCAAATTTTATTTTTAATCATATTTTAAACAATCTTACTGATTTTCAGCTTGGTGGGAATTTATGTAGCACCGAATATCTAAATTGACCGGACTAATATCAAAAACGATCAAGAACCTTTCTTGCATATCCTTGTTGATGAACATGAATCGATCCATCCAAAAGCTGATCAATATCGAGTCCCAAAAAAACATTTCAGCTCAAAAATTTTGATCTCAAATTCTCTCTGTAAGTGTCTAATGACCGGCTTAATGGCTTCTTGTTTTTCTGCTGCAATCAATCCATCGTCAACGTAAATTGCCAAAATTAACATTCCATCTTTTCCGTTGCTAACAAAAACGCATGGATCGGATCCACTCTCTTTGAAACCAAAACTGTTAAGGAAAGAAGTAAGCTTCTTATTCCAACAGCGCGAAGCCTGCTTCAAACCATATAAACTTTTGTATAGTTTACACACTCGGCCACTGTTGTCATTATATCCAATTGGCTGGCTCATATAAACATTTTCTTCTAAATCGCCATTTAGAAAAGCCGTTTTCACATCAAACTGTTTTAGTGTCATACGCTTTGCCGCAGCCAATGCTAGGATCGCTCTGATTGATGTAAACTTCACCACTGGACTAAATGTTTCCTGGTAATCGATTCCGTACTCTTGTGTAAAGCCTCGTACTACCAATCGTGCCTTATACCGATTAACACTCCCATCCGGATTTTCTTTGACCTTGTAGACCCAGCGATTGTCAATCACTTTTTGATCAACTGGCGCATCGACCAAAATCCAAGTATGATTTTTCATAAGTGAATCGTACTCTTCATCCATTGCTCGCTCCCACTGCTTGTAATCAATCGACTGAATTGCCTGCTCATACGTTCTTGGCTCATCACTGACTGCCAACATTGCAGAATATTCACCAGTTACCAGATGTGTTAATGTGTTACGATCACGTAGACGCCTATTGACAATATTTCTGCTATCAAGATCGCAGGTCATACCACGATTTTTCTGTTGATCTAGTGACGCACATTCATTTGTGTCCTTATCTTCGTCATTTTCATTTTCTGCACCTTTGTCAATACCATAATTGTCTTCGTTTTCGTTATTTTCATTCTTACTGACTACACTAGCATTTTCTTCAACACAAATATCGTGTGTTCCCATTGAATTTTCTAACAAAAAAACGACGTCTCGTGAGATCTCGATTTTACTAGTTTTCGAATTCCAAACTCGATATCCCTTTGAATTATTGTCATAACCAACAAACATACATTTTTCTGCCTTCGCGTCGAGCTTCTGACGTTTTTCTTTTGGAATGTGAATAAATACTTCCGAACCAAAAATCCGTAAATGGTCTAGCTTCGCCTCCTTGTTATGCCATAATTCATACGGTGATTTGTTGTCAACTGTGCTTGTTCCAGTTTGATTTAGCACATGAACTGCTGTATTTACTGCTTCCGCCCAGAATTTCCTATCAATCTTCTTTGCCTCAAGCATTGTCCTTGCTGATTCGACGATAGTTCGTATTTCCCTTTCTGCACAACCATTCTGCTCTGGTGTATATGGCACAGTTCGTTGATGATGAATTCCAGCTGCTTCAAAGAAAACTTTCAGCTTTTCATTGACAAACTCTGTGCCGTTGTCAGATCTGATATTGCGAACACTGTGACCATGCTTCTTCTGAATCAGTTTAACACATTTTTCGATAATACTCGCTACTTCTGATTTTTGTTTCATGAAATATACGAAACGAAAATGAGAATAATCATCTTTGAGCAACAAAAAATATCTGGATCCACCAATTGAATTCGTCTGAAACGGACCACACACGTCAGTATGAATGATTTCGCCACACATCTTTGACTTTTCTTCGCGACTCTTGAAACTGCTTCGATGATGCTTTCCATAGACACAAGCTTCACATGCAAATTCCTCATCAATGAAATCTATACCCCGACTTAGTAGAAACTTCTTCACATGTGTCGAATTCTGATGTCCTAGACGTTCGTGCCATGAACGAAGTGTAGCGTTTTTGATTGCTACACTCGCTGTAGTTTCAATCTTTGATGGTTGTATTGTTCTGAACAACATTTGGAACAAACTTTTTGTGCTAACTCCCACTGCAACAATGTTTCCATCTATCAGCAATTTGCAACCTTCGTTGTTCATGTTCAATTGATGCCCGCGATCTAACACCTTTCCCGATGAAAACAAATTTTTCTTAAGTTCCGGCACGAACAAGACTCCCATGACTCGTTTGCGAATCCATTCATCTCCATTAAAAGCAAAAATGTTGATATCGCCTTTGCCCAGAGCCATTATCTTGTCACCATTACCAACTGTAATTGGTTCAGCTATTTCCGTATAGTTTTCGAACCATTCTCGGCGATGACTCATGTGATCAGTTGCACCTGAGTCCAAAATCCAAGTATCTTGGTCTCTATTTGTTGTTTTGTAACAAATAAAAGCATCATTTGAATTTTCTTCTTTTCTCCCGTTGAAGTTAGTCTTCTTTTCCGAGCATTCCCTTTTCCAGTGGCCCTTTTTTCCACATTTGAAGCATTTGCCTTTCGGTTTGTCATTTTTATCTGTCGCTTTGTTATTATTCGATGAATTTCCTTTCTTATAATTATTGATTTGTTTCTTCGAGAAGATTCTCTTAGCCATTAGCGCCTCTACTTCTTGAACTTGACCCTGCGACTTCAAACGAAGCTCTTCTGCCATCAAACGAGCCCGCAAATTTGCCAAAGTTTGACAATCTGCGTTTGCAGATTCCCATGCACTATGGAAATGATTAAACTCGGACGGTAGTGACATTAAAATCTTCGAAATTACCATGGACTCAGAAATAATTTCTTTTTGATCACGTAATTGCTGCACTATTTCCATTAATTTTGATAAAAATGTCGCAATGTCATCTTCCGGTTGTTTTGTGTAGCCATAATATTTTTGTTGTAAAAATAAAATATTTGCCTTTGATGTTTGCTCATACGTACTTTTGAGCGTCTCCCACATCTCTTGAGCTGTTTCACAATTCATAATCTTCAGTAATGCCTGTTTCATACAAGTCGTGGAAATTGCTCGTCTGGCCATAGCATCCGCCTTCTTCCAAGTCACAATTTCCTTCGCATAATTTGTACATTCAGATGTCGGTTTGACGTTTGTTCCATCGACGTAGTCAAAAAGATCGTTAGCTTCTAAAATCTGACGCATTTGAAACTTCCATGTTAGCCAGTTGCTGCCGCTTTCCAGCTTTTCAATATTAACGCGATCGCCTTCCATTTATTTTGTCTTTTAATAATTATCGGCTTCAAAACTTCAAAAATAAATTGCTTTCCAATTTTCTTTTTTTTGAGTTCACAAATAATTCTTGCACAACATAAATAACGATATTTACTGCAGTTAATCTTCCTTTACAATTTCACGTAATCTGGGCCCATAACCTTTTGGATTATTGTGATTATATGAAAATGAAAAACTGGTACTGGAATGATCTTTTAATGTAAAAATGACAACTATATAACTGTCTTATTTGACAACATGAAAATACAAGTGAATGTTACAAACTTAAACAAAACAATACCTGCAGACAACGCTTTACTAAATTCAATACAATACCCGACCAGTACCCAATTCCGCACATTGAGGGCTTTGCCCAATCATTGAGCGGTAAGTGCATTTTCTCTACGATTGATTTGGTACGAGCATATAACCAGATCCCAGTCGCACCTGAAGACATACCCAAGACAGCAATAACTACTCCTTTCGATCTTTACGAATTTCCTTTCATGACTTTCCGGCTCCGGAACGCTGGTCAGACTTTTCAGCGCTTTATGGATGAAGTAATTCGTGATATTGATTTTTGTTATGTGTACATAGACGATATCTTAGTCGCATCAGCATCGCCAGACGAACATTCAATCCATTTAAGGTTACTTTTCAAGCGACTCAAAGAATACGGTGTTCTTATCAACACTGCAAAGTGCAAATTCGGTGTACCTCAAGTTAATTTTCTTGGTTATCAAGTTTCTAGTGACGGTTCGCGTCCTCTTCAAGAAAAAGTTGATGCAGTCAATAACTTTTCAAAGCCAGAAACGGCCAAGCAGCTACGACGATTTCTTGGAATGCTAAATCTTTACAGACGTTTCATCCCTGAAGCAGCCAATCTGCAAGTTCCTTTAAATGAACTTCTGCATGGAAAGATTAAAGGTAATGCTGAACTAACCTGGAACGAGACTGCAATAAACTCATTCCAAGCATGCAAATACGGTCTTGCACAAGCAGCCCTTTTGGCCCATCCAAATCCAGCAGCGAAATTAGCTGTTGTGAGTGACGCATCCGATACAACTGTTGGAGCCGCTTTGCAGCAATTAAATGGAGGAGATTGGCAACCACTCGAAGAAGCTAAGCCCAACAGAACGAAAATACGGTGCTTATGATCGTGAACTGTTAGCCATATACCAAGCCGTGAAATACTTTCGTCATTTACTAGAAGGCAGATCATTTACAATTTTCACTGACCACAAACCGATTACCTTTGCTTTTAAGCAAAAACCCGAAAAGTGTACACCCAGGCAGTTCCGACACTTAGATTTCATTGGACAGTTTACTACAGATATTCAGCACATTTCTGGTAAGAGCAACGTCGTAGCAGATTGCCTATCAAGAGTAGATGAAATTTTTACCTCAATCGATTTTACTTCTCTGGCAGCAGCCCAGGAAGAAGACGACGAGCTGAAGACCTATTTAAAACCTGATTCTAGTTTAAAATTGAAGAAGATACTTCTTCCAGGAACAGACGTCTCAGTCTACTGTGATGTTTCAACTCAGACTGCTTGTCCTTTCCTACCCTCAATTTTTCGCAAACCTGCAATCAACTCATTACATCAGTTATCCAATCCAGGTATTAAAGCTTCAGTTAAACTGGTTTCACAAAGGTATCTATGGCCCTCTATAAAATCAGATTGCAGAAAATGGACCCGTACGTGTATGCGATGTCAACGTTCAAAGGTATCGCGACACGTGTCCGCACCAGTGGGATCGTTTGCACCACCATCCACTAGATTTGAGCACATCCATATGGATCTAGTAGGACCGCTACCAATTTCAAGGGGATACAGATACCTATTAACATGCGTTGACCGTTTTACAAGATGGCCAAAAGCTTTTCCACTCGAAAACATTGAGGCAGAAACTATTTCTCGGCAGTTCTTCGAAGGTTGGGTAGCACGTTTTGGCGTACCTCTCCGTATTACTACAGACCAAGGACGTCAATTCGAATCAAAATTATTCAACAGATTAAGTAAACTCATTGGTTCAACACACTTCCGAACCACAGCACACCATCCCGCAGCCAACGGTCTAGTAGAACGATTTCACCGTCAACTGAAGGCAGCTATAAGATGCCACGACAGCTCAACTTGGGTAGACTCTTTACCCACCGTTTTACTTGGAATAAGATCCGCATGGAGAGAAGACCTAGGAGCTACTTCAGCAGCTCTTGTTTATGGTGAGTCATTGCGTCTTCCCGGAGAATTTCTAACAAAACGTGGCAATGAAGGTAACTTAGAACCAGCTGACTATGCAAAAGAAATCATGCAACATTTCCAGCAACTAAGACCAGTCAATGGGACGAATCATAGTCAGCCGCATACGTTCATATTTAAAGAGCTGCAGACATCAACACATGCACTCGTGAGCGCATTGAAAAGCAGCCTCCAACAACCATATGATGGCCCCTTTCCAATTATACATAGAGAACAAAAAACATTCACGTTGAGGATAGCAGATCGCAATATAAAAATATCCATAGACCGTCTCAAACCCGCGTTTATTTTACAGGAAGACCATCATAACAGTTGCGGTGAAGATCCTAAAAAGCATTCCAGAACATCAAATGCTTCAGAAGAGAGTTCGAAAACAGTTACACGTAGCGGAAGACGTGTTAAATTTCCAGAACGCTTACAAGTTTGAGTGTAGTGTGGTGTAACTTTTCAATAATTTCTTTAATTTTTATCATTACCTACAATTAGTAATATTATGTAATTTTATTTTCATTTCTTTTTTTTCCCTTTCACGTGATTTTCTTTAAGCAAATCACTGTGGTGACACACTCTATAAACAATATTTTAGAATCCAGTAGTTAAACGTCAGATATAAAAACAGGACGTCAGTCTGATTTTTGAGTTGTCACACTCCAGAAATAAAATAGCTCTACGAATTTCCTTGCTTTTATTGAATTTTTCGAAACCCACAGCAATTATTAACCATTTTTTCAAAGTTTTGACAGTTTTTGACAATTATTGACCATTTTTTCAAAATTTTGACAGTTTTTGACAATTATTGACCATTTTTCCAAATTTTTGACAGTTTTTGATAATTATTGACTATTTTTGACAGTTTTTTATAATTATTGACCATTTTTTCAAAATTTTGACTATTTTTTAACAATTTTTCAAAATTTTAAAAATTATTGACCATTTTTGAAGGTTTCTGATTATTATTGACAATTTTTCAAAAATAAATTTTGACAATTTTCAACAATTATTGACCATTTTTGACATGTTTTTATAATTATTAACCATTTTTTCAAAATTTTGACAGTTTTTGACCATTTTTCAAAATTTTAAAAATTATTGACCATTTTTGAAGGTTTCTGACAATTATTGACAATTTTCAACAATTATTGACCATTTTTGACATGTTTTTATAATTATTAACCATTTTTTCAAAATTTTGACAGTTTTTGACAATTATTGACCATTTTTCAAAATTTTTGACAATTTTTGAACATACTTCAAAATTTTTGACAATTTTTAACAATTATTGACCAATTTTGACATGTTTTTATAATTATTGACAATTTTTTCAAAATTTTAACAATTTTTGACCAGTTTTTAAAATTTTAACAATTATTGACCATTTTTGACAGTTTCTGACAATTATTGAGCATTTTGGACAATTTTTCAAAAATTTTGCCAATTTTAACAATTATTGACCATTTTTGACATGGTTTTATAATTATTGTATATTTTTCAAAATATTTAACAATTTTTAATCATTTTTCAAAATTTTAACAATTATTCACTATTTTTGACCATTTTTAAAAATATTTAAAACTTTTTGACAATTTTTGAAAATATTTGGCAATTATTAACCATTTTTTCAAAATTTTGACCGTTTTTGACAATTATCTTTCCAAATTTGTGACATGGAAAAATTTTACAATTATTAACCATTTTTTCAAAATTTTCACAGTTTTAACAATTATTGACCATTTTTGAGTCTTTTATAATTATTGACAATCTTTTCAAAATTTTGACAGTTTTTGACAATTTTTTACAATTATTGACCATTTTTCCAAATTTTTGACATTTTTTGAAAATATTTGGCAATTATTAACCATTTTTTCAAAATTTTGACAGTTTTTGACAATTATTGGCCAATTTTCCAGATTTTTGACAATTTTTGAAAATATTTGGCAATTATTAACAATTTTTTCAAAATTTTGACAGTTTTTGACAATTTTTGACAATTTTTGACTATTTTTCAAAATTTTATAAATTATTGACCATTTTTGACATGTTTTTATAATTATAAACCATTTATTCCAAATTTTGACAGTTTTTGACAATTAAAATAATTGACCATTTTTCCAAATTTTTGAACATATTTCAAAATTTTTTTACAATTTTTCAAAAATTTTGATATTTTTTAACAATTATTGATCAATTTTGACATGTTTTTATAATTATTGACATTTTTTTCAAAATTTCAACAATTTTTACCAGTTTTCAAAATTTTGACAATTATTGACCATTTTTGACAGTTTCTGACAATTATTCAAAATTTTTGCCAATTTTAACAATTATTGACCATTATTGACAAATTTTTCAAAATATTTGGCAATTATTAACCATTTTTTCAAAATTTTGACAGTTTTTGATAATTATTGACCATTTTTGACAGTCTTTTATAATTATTGACCATTTTTTCAAAATTTTGACAGATTTGGACAATTTTTTACAATTATTGACCAATTTTCCAAATTTTTGACATTTTTTGAAAATATTTGGTGATTATTAACGATTTTTTCAAAATTTTGACAGTTTTTGACAATTTTTGAACATATATCAAAATTTTTGACAATTTTTCAAAAATTTTGATAATTTTTAACAATTATTGACCAATTTTGACATGTTTTTTAATTATTGACAATTTTTTCAAAATTTTAACAATTTTTGACCAGTTTTCAAAATTTTAACAATTATTGACCATTTTTGACTGTTTCTGACAATTATTGACCATTTTTGAAAATTTTTGACAGATTTTTACAATTATTGACCATTTTTGACAATTTTTCAAAATTTTTGACAATTTTCAACAATTTTCAACAATTAATGACCATTTTTGACATGTTTTTATAATTATAAACCATTTATTCCAAATTTTGACAGTTTTTGACAATTATTGACCATTTTTCCAAATTTTTGACAATTTTTGAACATATTTCAAAATTTTTTACAATTTTTCAAAAATTTTGATAATTTTTAACAATTATTGACCAATTTTGACATGTTTTTATAATTATTGACATTTTTTTCAAAATTTTAACAATTTTTGACCAGTTTTCAAAATTTCAACAATTCTTGACCATTTTTGACAGTTTCTGACAATTATTCAAAATTTTTGCCAATTTTAACAATTATTGACCATTATTGACAATTTTTCAAATATTTGGCAATTATTAACCATTTTTTCAAAATTTTGACAGTTTTTGATAGTTATTGACCATTTTTGACAGTCTTTTATAATTATTGACCATTTTTTCAAAATTTTGACAGATTTGGACAATTTTTTACAATTATTGACCAATTTTCCAAAATTTTGACATTTTTTGAAAATATTTGGTGATTATTAACGATTTTTTCAAAATTTTGACAGTTTTTGACAATTTTTGAACATATATCAAAATTTTTGACAATTTTTCAAAAATTTTGATAATTTTTAACAATTATTGACCAATTTTGACATGTTTTTTAATTATTGACAATTTTTTCAAAATTTTAACAATTTTTGACCAGTTTTCAAAATTTTAACAATTATTGACCATTTTTGACTGTTTCTGACAATTATTCAAAATTTTTGCCAATTTTAACAATTATTGACCATTATTGACAATTTTTCAAAATATTTGGCAATTATTAACCATTTTTTCAAAATTTTGACAGTTTTTGATAATTATTGACCATTTTTGACAGTCTTTTATAATTATTGACCATTTTTTCAAAATTTTGACAGATTTGGACAATTTTTTACAATTATTGACCAATTTTCCAAATTTTTGACATTTTTTGAAAATATTTGGTGATTATTAACGATTTTTTCAAAATTTTGACAATTTTTGAACATATATCAAAATTTTTGACAATTTTTCAAAAATTTTGATAATTTTTAACAATTATTGACCAATTTTGACATGTTTTTTAATTATTGATAATTTTTTCAAAATTTTAACAATTTTTGACCAGTTTTCAAAATTTTAACAATTATTGACCATTTTTGACTGTTTCTGACAATTATTGACCATTTTTGAAAATTTTTGACAGATTTTTACAATTAATGACCATTTTTGACATGCTTTTATAACTGTTGTAAATTTTTCAAAATATTTAACAATTTTTGATCATTTTTCAAAATTTTAACAATTAATCACTATTTTTGACCATCTTTTAAAATATTTAAAAATGTTTGACAATTTTTGACAGATTCTGACAATTATTGACCATTTTTGACAGTTTTTGTTAATTTTTCAAAAAGTTTGACAATTTTCAACAATTATTGATCATTTGTGACATGTTTTTACAACTATTGTAAATTTTTCAAAATATTTAACAATTTTTGATCATTTTTCAAAATTTTAACCATTATTCACTATTTTTGACCATCTTTTAAAATATTTAAAAATGTTTGACAATTTTTAAGTTTTTGACAATTATTGACCATTTTTCCAAATTCTTGACAATTTTTGAAAATATTTGGCAATTGTTAACCATTTTTTCAAAATTGACAGTTTTTGACAATTATTGAACATTTTTCCAAATTTTTGAAAATATTTAACTTAACCTTTTTTTCAAAATTTTGACAATTTTAGACAGAGAGAGAGACGCGCGATACTCTCTCTCTCTCTCTGTCTCTCTTCCGACCGTTTGGGAATCCCTCGTGCCGGCGTGTAAGAGACAGAGAGAGGCGCGCTGCTGTGTAGCCTACGAAAGAGAGAAGAAGTAGGCGGCTGAGGAAGAGAGGGGGGAGAGTTAGCGCAGCGGGCGGCCGAGAAAGAGACGAAGAATGAGTCATCGCGTGACGAAAGCTTTTTCGTAACATCACACGTTTCACGAGTTCACTAGCCTTCCCAAAAGTCCTATGTCGTACAATAAGAAGCAAGCTTCAAAAAATAGTTTTCTAGCAAGGTGCGTTTTTACCGGAACCCGTAACATACACTCAATCTATAGATCAACAACCTATGAATGTACTACCCTCGTAAATAGGAGGCACGTGCTTATCTACGATCGTCACATTGGCGACAGCGGCTTTACTTTATAACACGACATCAAAGACCAAAAGGGTGAGTTGGACTACTAGTCTTTGTTAGTGTATGGTGCTACTACTACCAAAGAATACAGTGTATTCTTTGCTACTACTACTACTAAAAGTGGGTTTATATTATAAGATTTTTCTTAGGATTTACTTAAGATTAACCTTCTGAAAAATCTTAACATCATAATATAGGTAGGCATGTGTGTAGGTATGATATTTCTTGAGAGAGGCTGTCTTAAGCAAGACTTATGCCTGTATTCACCATTTTGTATTCTAATCATGATTAGGTAATTGTGATTAAATAAGTAATCATGATTAAGTCAAATCGCTATTCACCAAATTGTTGTTTGGTAAAATTAAGCAATCAGGGTTAAGTTTAATTTACAACTTGGCAACATCGATATTTTCTCAGTGTCACCACCCAAAATATGAATGTTTTGGCTTGAATTGGTAACACTTGCCATTTTTAACCTCACTAACCTCATTCTTCAGTGTTTTATTGTTGTTAATCTATGCTTCAGTGTTTGGTGTGGCTTCTAGCTTTTACTTTTTGTCTTTTTTTAAGTGATTGTGAACGTTAAGGTTCATGATTATATGATTTGAACCTCGCAGTATTTTCAGAAAATGTTTTTAAGATATTTATGTTGTGTTAACTTTACTCGCTATGTGATTTTAGTACTAGTGATACATTCTATTAGGGACCTGATGTATAGTTCTTAAGATTTTTTTTGTCAACTTTTAGCCTGTAAAAGTAAGGTCGTTATGTCACCTTAACGTTTTTTTTCCATTACTTTCAAATAATAAATGATAAATAAAGTAATCCATGTGTTTAAATCTTTAATTAAATCCAATATAAATATAATACGACAAATACATAACTTTTATGTGAAAAATATAATAGTAACATATGAATTAATAATAATTAACTTAATTATTGACTTTTTATCCTATTAAAATAACACGTCAACGTAACTCCAATACGGATACGGATACGTGTAAAAACTTATGACAAGCTAAAAGTGTCTATAGTTGGTGAGAGTATCTTTTCGTAATTTCAAATTTCCCACCACGCTGTCAGCTGTTGTCTGTTTGTGATCTGTCAGTTATTTGATGTTAGCTTGTAGCCAGAGACAACCTATACAGCAAAACAAGTTAAAAATGGAAAATAATGGAAAGATGGAGAATAAAAAGGTAAAATAATAATTATTATAATACGTAGAAGTCAAGAACTTGAAACATTTTTTTTTGTAATATGATTGAATGGACCCAAGAAATAACGCAGAAATTAATCATACTGTATGAAGAAAACCCGTGCCTTTTTGACACGAAACATCCGTTTGACAGCAACAAGAATGTCCATTTTAAAATTTGCGAATCATTGGAAGAAATAATGCCTACAATCACAATGGAAGATGTCAAGAAGCAACTAATAAATCTGCGTTCGCAGTTCACACATGAACATTGTTATAAATATAATAAGCAGTAACTTATAGAAAGAAGTAACTTATAGAAAGAATTGACAAGTGTCACTTAAAACACATATATCTAACTTCGCCAACTGGGCGCTGACATTAATTGAAAACTCTCCTAAAGGTTATATATAGCACAAACACGGCAAACTAAAAAAAAGCCCGGTAAAAGCGGCGATAGTGCAGATGAAGTAGACAAAGAATATAAAACATCTGCAAGGTGGTATGAACCACTTTCTTGCTTATCCAACCATATAAAGGGACGAAAAGGCCAAAGCACATTGGATAGTGAGGTATGATATGGTATACAATTTTGTACAGCAGCTTAATGAACACATATTATGTTACAGAATTCAAACAATGACACTAAAAGTCAAAATTATTTCTCTGATATGAGTGAGAGACACTGACAGCGAAATATATACTGCAAATATTAATGCTACACCATCCACAAGCGGGATTGAAAAAAAAGGAAAGTGAATACACCCTCCAGTTCTACAGTGATTGATAGTACCTACCATGCTACATGGATAGTACAATTGAGAACACAGTACAAAGTTTTAAGTGTTCTGTAAGAAAATTTTGTAGCAAATAAGCTTATACAGAAAGATGTAGCTGGAAATTTTGCCCGATACATCGAAAATAAACTATGGCAAATCGATGATGAAGAAATTCTTAATTACAGATGTTAGATTTGAAATGACAAGTGTAATTTACTCTAAAAAAAGTGAATCCAAAAGAAAAAAATTGAGTATAATCATTATAGAAAATACAGAATAACTTATTTTTTTTAATGTTACATGATTATTTTGTAGTCTTTATGCCCGGTTACAAGAACACTACTTAAATTTCTCAACATGTGATGTTAATTGAAAAATGATGAATCCGGTTGCACGAAAAAAATTAAACTCTTAATAATCATTCATCATCTGATTGATAATTAATTGTCGGAAGATGTAGCAACATTGTAAAATTTCACCGTTTGCTGTCATAATTGTTATAAGTTATATTTTTATATTAAACTATTTTGATTCTATTTTCATATTTGATATTGTGGTTGGTATTTTCGATTCTAATTATATGTACGGCAAGTTTGCAATTTTGCTTGTATTGAATACTAACTGTTTCGAGAATAATTTATTAACATTCTGATTAATGAGTGTATTTTTAGCCAATGGAGAAATTACTAAAGCACAAAAACTCCACCGAAATCGAGAAGCAATTACTGCTTTCCTTCGTTGAAAAGTGAGTACATTTTTATTATAGTATAATACTACTATAATATACCTTATTCCCATGGATTTTGAAATAGTACATTCTTATTTAAATTTTTATAATATATTGTTATAATTATTGCTTGTACATTGCTGAAGGTGGGGTTCTATTTTATTTTCTAGCAATTGATTTTACATAAAATATAATAAGTACTATACAATACTTAAAATTAATTCAATTGAACAATGCCTAATATACGAGAAAAAAAATGACAAGAACACAGAAAAGGAAGAAACAAGTGTACAAGAAACAGGAGAACAAGGAACTAGCAGTCATGGAAAAGAAGATTCTGAATCAGAAAATACATCCATGGCAACACATAATCAAAGGAATCGACCAGAACAAATCAGTGACATAGGAATATTATATGAAATAATGATGGAAAATGTGGCAAACACTAGTAAGAAGATCGATGATAATTACGAGAGTGTAAATAAAAAAATTGATGATAATAATCAGAGCGTGAATAAACACATAGAAGATGTAAAAAAAGGTTTAGAAGAAATGGAAAAGAATATAAAGACAGAATTGTTGAATAAACATGAAGAATTGAAGAAAGTTTTGGAGAGAGAGAATAAAGAATATAAAGCATTGTTACAACATACTATAGAAAATTGATTAGAGGAAATAACACAACAAACTGATGGGGTGGCACAAGAAATATTTACAAAATTGGTCAAAACAAATACAAGAATACAGAAATGTGAATAAAAGATACAGGAACATCAGCAAGAGATTAAACAGTCAGAAGAAAGAATATGTCAGGTAATGGATTTAAATTCACAAATTAGTCAAATGGAAAAGGAAGAGGCAAAGAAAAAATTGAAGGAGATGGAAGAAAATTTTAGGATTTGAAAAGAAGAACACAAAGAGGAAATTTTGAAATTAAACAACGAAATAGAAAGAAGACAAGGAGATACAAGAATTGTTACTGTAGGATCTATCAATTCTCTAAAATTTGATGGAGATTTGAAGAAGATTCATCCTCAAGTATTTGTAAGGATACTTGAAAATAAAATGAGAGGACATTACAACATTCAGGAATTAAGGGAATTTATAAGGGAACATCTGGAAAATCATGCATTGGTATGGTATTCAACTAATGATGAGGAAATAATAGAATTCGAGGATTTTGAAAGGTATCTTATGGCATATTTTTGGAGTGAATGGTATTTATCCCCTAGAGTACCAAAAAAATTCTTTTAAAAACATATCTATTGAACAAGCTGTTAAAAGTAACTCATGTTCAGTAATAAATATCAACAAAATGTCCAATACCAAGTTGTGTTTAGTAAGATAATAATTATATCTACCTGTATGTACTAAATTTGTATCAAATAATTGTAGATATCTAATCGTGTCCATTGTGTTATGATTACTGTTGGAGTCTTGAAAGGTTATGATTCACATTACACATATTTTGGTAGCCAAGAATCGATTCTAAGTAAGAATTGACAGGACTGTATTCATGGTCAGGTTGTAAAATGATTTGATGATATAAAAAATTTTAAGACATTTTTTCATAGATATTTAGTAATTTTTAATATTAAAAATTTATTTCATTGATTACATTGTTTAGAGTTGAGTAATTTAATTTTTTTTGAAGAAACTTTAAAAATAATAAGATTATCCATGAATGAATGGATATTTGCGGAAGCTTCCAATTTCATATTATTTGAATCTTAAGATAAACAATTTTTTATTAAGGGTGGGTCCTTTTCAAATGAACACAGTAGTGTATACCTTGATTCTTGCAATGCATCCCTAGATATGTATTCTCCATCAATGAAAAGTCTTCGTCTCAAGATGAAACAGACATGTTCGTAGTATGGAAGTTCCTTTTAAACTGGCCGAAAATTATGTTGCTTTCTTTGAGTGTACAACCTAAGGGAGGTATTTCTAATAATACTTCTATTGCTACTGTAGGAGCGAATGTGCAGTTTCGTGTACTAGGCGATGAGAAGCCAACGATAAAAAACTATATGGAAGATTCAGTCTCGGGGCTGATTGGCTACACGAATGAAGTCTTGCCGGAGACGGTAATCTAAATTCAGAGGACCACAATAGATCTGGGAAGTTCGCAGTGGAACTAGGCCAATTAAACACTTCATCGAATTCAATCCAATCTACTGTAGGTGAATTTCTCATGTCCCCCGTGATGCCCAGACATGTAGGTCTTTGAACTGCTCAGTCTCATCATTTCCATTCATTCTGAGTTCACCATACCAAAAAAGCGTATGGTGGGCTTTATCACTTTGTTGTATAGCTAATGGAGCATGTTAGGTTTCAGCCCCAATTTTTTCCCAAAGGAGCGTTTGGCCACTACTAGTGTTGTTTTCGCTTTCCTCATGGCTTTTCCCAAATGTTGGTTCCAGGTTAATTTTGAGTCTAAACGCCCGCCAAAGATACTTAACCTCTCCTTTAATTTATAAAATTTTTGTCGTATTCTTAGAGGTCCTAGTACCTCCCATCTTTTCCTACGGGTGAATTTCATTATTATCGCTTCATTAGGACTAACATTCAGTCCCTCCGATCATATTCATCATATCCTTGGTAAGTCTAGAGTCTCTCTGCAACTGTGGATGAAACTTTTGAAGATAGGTAACAATTTATTTACACTCGGTATAATAGTTCTAATTTATTTTTAACACTTGAATATGACACTATTTATCTTGAATAATGACGTCATTGATCCTCTTCGTGATTAAGTACGGACCCTCCCAAAACTTTTGTAATTATGGAGAAAATCCTTTTCTCCCCGACGGGTTGTGTAACCATACTTCTGCCTCATGCCTTCTGTGTCCTGCGTGTTGTACCGTTTTTTCATTCTGTCGCTGGCAACTTGAAGATTCGTTCGAACCAATTCATGAACATGGTCCATCCTTTTTCTCAACTGGATCACGTAATCTTCTCCCGCTAGATCTTCTCCAGGTCGACAACCAAATTCCAGGTCACAAGGAAGCCTCATTTCGAGTCCAAATAGTATTTTCGCAGGTGTTTGACCTGTGGACTCATTGATGGCAGATCGATAAGCCAATGCAAATAGGAAAAGATACTGGTTCCAATCTCTCAGGTGGCTGGAAACTACTTTGAACAGGTATTTTCCAATAGTCCTGTTCATTCTCTCGACCATTCCGTCTGACTGTGGATGCAACGCCGTTGTCCTGGTCTTCTTCATTTCCAGCTTGTCACAAATTTTCTGGAATATTTGGCTTTCGAAATTTTTTTCCTGGTCGCTGTGAACTTCCAAGGGCACTCCATATCGGCTCATGAATTCTTTCACCAATACATCCGAAACAGTTGTGGCCTCTTGATTCGGAATTGCGTAAACTACCCATTTTGTGAAATAGTCCATCACAACCTTAATGTCTACTGATTTATTTACACTCGGTATAATAGTTTTAATTATTTTTACCATTTAAATATTACACTATTTATCTTAAATAGTTCACTATTTCATGTACTGTCCGATTACTAAGAACTTTCTGCGTACTAATTCTGTAGTGTGCAACTGTCTGACTAACACAAAAACTCTCGTATATCTATAGTCTTTCTCAGGTTCTTGAATTTACCACGCTCCTCGTATCCGTAAACACTGCCGTACCAGTTCTCTAGAAAACAGTAGAAAATAGTTGAGTGACAGGGCCGGCTTTGAGTTGGTGACTTTGTAACAGTATATATTTCAGGTATAGGGTGCTCTACATAAAGTAACAATACATTCAACGTGAATCTTAAAGTTAATAATATCCATGGTGCTCTATTTAAAAGCTGCTGTTCACTTCGGGCATAACAGAATCGCACGTTTTTTGTAAGAAATTGAACACTGCTGAATCTCGATCTGCTATAAAAGCGCATTTTTGAATTAATATTTATTTTAATATGATTATTTAAAATTGAGCCAGGTCTCAAATGAAAAGCTTTACAATAATTGAACAGAAAATGATAACCTATAGCTCTGGCATAGGACTATTTTGTTAAAACAGGCAAGAAAAGTAAGTAGGCTAAATTCTATACTTTTTTTCAATCACTCAAAATTAATAGATATATATAATTGTTATTTAATCCGAAAAGTAACTCATTTAGAATTTACAGGCCAGAGCTTTAAGATCTAGGTTGAAAGCAGATGTGCTTTTCTAGTTCTGAGATTAGCAAAATAGTCAATCTCTTGTTCAGTCTCTGGTGACCTAAAAGATTTATTGTGTCCCCTTTCTTGTACTTAGTTACTGAGGAAAGTCACAGAGACGACAAGTTCCTTTAGACCTAATTCCTGAAGAAATTTTAGGATATCCGCACCCGCAGGCGTCAGTTTAGGTAAGTGTTCCTTTTCTATTCAGTAGTCTCCTAGGTATTGTGCCCTAGGATTCTGTATTGCTATGCATTTCGCAAGTATGTGAATGGAGGTTTCTCCGTCCATTCCACATAATCTACATTTTTCCTGCTCCACTGTTTTGAGCTTTTCGTGTTTGTTCCACAGGAGTTTACTATCTTGGGTCAGACCTTATATTTATTAGTTATACGTTGGTAATCAGGTAGAAACTGGGGGTTTATCGAATGTGGAACCCTTCACACTTGTCCAAAGTGCCTAATGAACAAGAGAGGTCCGATCGTGGAAATATACTGGGTAACGTTGAGGTCTCAATGTGGTTAATTTAAAACAATATTATCTTGGTGTAAATTTTTTTATTTGATAAAAATATATTTAAACTAAATTCTACGACTCTATTCAAAGTATGAGTGCTGCTAATTTTTGGCAGGAGTTAATAGTAACAAGATGCCACCTAAAAATAAAAATAAATATTAAAATAACTTAAACGGAATCTCTAGTTAAAAGGAGGTAAATAGCCCAGGATTAGAAAACATTTTTGTTCTATGTTCTTCATCGAGCTATTCAAAGACAATTTGTATTTTTTGAATTTTCTGAAAGGTTAAAAAATTCACAAAAAAATAATAATTTCTCAATTTTCAAGGTGGCATTAAAAAATTATAAGAAACCTTTTTCGTCGACCATTACAAAAAATGACGTCTATTTTTGAGGTCAAGTACTTTTCGTCCGTTGTGGTCGCTATGATAAGGCACGGTGCGAGAATGGCTGTGACCATAACTGTCATTTGTTGTTGTCAAATTAGTTATTTACGAAGCCCACTAGATTTTGCGTGCGAATAAGACCGTGGTGTGAATACTAATTCGGAAATAAGTAATTTTTTGTAAAGATCGACGAAAAAATGTAATATGCACCTAGGCGAATAACTGTCTATTGTTTCGTCTGCTTGCTAGTCTCGGCTACGCCTCTACTATCAATTTGCAGACTCGAATATAATAGAAAGTTTTTCGTCCTTGGTACATAAATTACTATTGATTACTAAAAATGACAAGAAGATCATTTTTTTACCTCCCTCTAAGGGGTGAATTCCCCTGCTACATAGGAGGGTGATGGGTTGAGCTACCTATCGGGAACATCGCTAGGTTGCGGATAGGGGCAGGCCAGGGACGTCATACAAATGAAAGAACTGGTCCATTGGTGAATAAGGAGGGATGAGGGCTATAACCGCCGACAAGCTCGTGACGCAAATCGCAAACTACATTGCAGAGCAACTACCCCCTTACTAGGGTAAGGCCTGTGAGGGGCATGCCGAACTATATGGATCGGGAGGCTTGGCTCAATTGCCTGGCCTGTGTCGATGACGACCACTATAATAACCTCCCAAATCCTAAGGTTAAGTGGTCGCTGGAGGGATGGATGGATGGTCGTGGGTTTTTAGGCCTCGAGACCACTAACCTCGGGGCACCTGGCGCACCCCGTTGCATTTAGCCTTGTACCTGTGTAAAGAGCTCTGCAGGTACTGACTTCCTTTCTCCTATACTCGTGGGAACAAATATGGACCAAGAGAGTCCAAAAATTATTACCGAGCCTATAGTGACTTCTAGTAAAAAGGATTTGGAAGATCCGGCAGCAATGTGTCTCCAACGCAGCCAGATACTTCTGATGCCTAAAAGAAAATCTCGCCACCAGGAGACGCTACAGCGAATCCTGTGGCAAGAAAAGCTTCGTATAAGAAACTTTCAGGTACCCAGCGTAAAAAGCTGAAAAAAAATGAGGGAACGAGGAATTGCCACCAAAAATGTGGTGCTGTCGACTCTCTCAACAACAAAACAGGGTGTAAACCAGCAGACGAAGAGTGTTGAACGAACTGTGTCAGGCAGGAGCACTCCTGAGGAAAAGAAAGAGAAGAGGGCCAAACATACCACTGGTACCGGTATTAAACCCGGTATTAAATACAGCGTGGCGCTCAAAGGGATCAAGGCAGCTGTGGCCCCTAAAAATTTCCCAGAGGCAGTTGTCTCTGAAGATCAGGAACGGTCTATCAAAAAGAACCTAACTGACATGATCGACGAGGTGCAGAAGGCGCCTAGGTTTGCAGCAGATACATGGACGGCTACTATGGGCTAATCTGTGACAATGAGGAGTCCTTCATTATAACGAGGGACTATTTGTCACAAAAAACAAACTGGAAGCTCATCAAGAGTGATGAACTTCCAAAGCAGCAACGAGTCCTCACCCTACTTCCTGAGACTAAAAAAGAGGATCTGAAAGTGGGGTTGAAGAGGCTTGAGGAACAGAATCCAGGGCTGAAGGTTGATCTCTGAATGACCAATCAGTCTGACATCATTCATGGTGAAAACCATGGAAAAATGTATGTATGTATGTATGTATTTACAAGAAAGAGCGCTTGAGGGCATCCCTCTACATAGACTACAATGTGCTTATCAAGCAGGGAAAGTAGGAGAAAGCTGCCTTGCATAATTTGGTCTCAGGTCTCGAAAGAAGTCTGAATCATAAGGAAGTAGCCCTTGCAGCATTAGGATCCAAACTCGAGCATAGGAGAATAACAGCACATATGCATGATAAAACATGCACCGTTAGGACGACTAAAGGATGTCCTCAAGGTGGAGTACTTTCACTACTTTTGTGGAACCTAGTTGTGGATGACTTGATCTGTAGGTTGAATGATCAATGCATATGGACGCAGGGCTTTGCGGACGATATAGTGATTGAATCCCTTAACAGGCTGGCAAGAGACAACAAAGTGACTCTAATATAGGTGCCGGCATATGAGGGGAGTGCAGGAAATGAAATGGCGGACCAGTTAGCTAAAGAAGGCTCTAAAGGAGACTTCATAGGTCCAGAACCGTTTTGTGGAATCACAAAAGATTGCATAAGAGGGGAAATCGGGAACTGTCTAGATAGGGAGCACCAACCCAAATGGAGGTTGACACAAGGGCACCTCCATACAAAGAGTTTACTGAACAAGGTAGACAAGGAACTCTCAACCAGGCTACTGAAACTGGGTAAGAGACATTTGAAGTCAGTTACCTATCTGGTGACTGGACACTGCATCTTGAGGAAACATCTGTACAAAATGGGCAAAGTTAGTGAAGCTATGTGCAGAAAATGTGAACTTGATGATGAAACACCTACTCACATACTCTGCTTCTGTGGGAATTTATAAGGAATCAGACGGAAGCACTTTGGAGGGGAATTAATACAATCATTACAGCTACTGAAAATCCCTCCAGTCAAACTAGTGGCCTTTGTAGAAGACGAGAGGATTCTGGAATGGAAGGAGATAACATGGGAAATGATACAAAGATTCAGTTCAAGTGCCTCGGCTGATGAGCACAACCCAAATGAATGAATGAAGATATGAAAAATCATATCAATTTCAATTATTAGAAGTGATATATTATGGCTTTTTTGTAGTTGCTGAGTAGTATCACTCAAAAGTCTCCGGTCTAACTAAGAATATCATTTTTTCAAATAAATTTAACTCTAATCATCAACATACTCAATTCAATTTTGCTCTCGAAATAGGTAATACTTCTGAATTTCTTTCTCTGAAGTATTTTTTTTAAGTCTGCAAAAGGCCAGTTCTAGAAAGTACAGATACATCCATTTCAACCATCGTTTTATCAACTTGTAATATGGCACATTGTCTTAGTGAGTCGGCACGCAATATTCGCTTTTCATTCATTCATTCATTCATATATTTGGGTTGTGCTCATCAGCTCAGGCACCTGAACTGAATCTTTGATCCAGATTTGATTGTCTAACTTTTCCCAAGATGGTCGTTATACAAAATATCATGCCAATTCCAAAAAAATGGATGCCATAACTTTGCCTACTGCCTTCTTAGTTTTTGGCAGCTTGAGACGACTTTCATCAGCTGCTGTCCAGTTAACTGATGCTATTTTTGATTCAGGTGTGTAGTAGTGCTACATCTTGTTTGGATAGCTCCAAACAGAAATATGAATAGTCGACTTATTGTAGTTTTTAGTGCTGCTATTATTAAACAATGATATGATAACGCCTATCAAGCCACTGTTTGGCATCAACAGTTGTTTTCTTCTTAAAAAAAAACAATGAAGATTAATATTATTCAAAAATCATATTATCCGTGTTTACGTATATGTGTCAAACTGGAGACTCATTCACCACTGACAAATGTGTTGAACTCAATAGTAAAAAAGCACGAACTTACCTGTTGGTTTTACTCTTAGGTAGATTTCTTCATTATCATGAATTAATTTTGGCGTGGTGTTTGTTTCGAAAACATTCTAAAAATGTTAAATTTTTATTAGAAAAAAATAATAAATAATTGTTAATTATTTTGGGAAATTAATCCACACTCTTTTTTATATATATATTTTTTTTAATTCTAGGCAACATCAAATAGCTAACTGTGGGGACATAATGAAAATGTATCGACAGATTCTAATCCAACCTGATCAAATAATAATGCAAATAATTGTTTGGCGTCGAGAACCTATTGATGAAATTGAGGTGTTTGAACTAAATAGTGTCACATATGGTTTCCATTGTTTTGTAAACAATAGTATAACCCTTTACAAACCATCAAGTCTAGTAAAAAAAAAGTATCGCAATATTGAGTATTTCTTGACATCTCTCACTTCTTTGATAGATATGGCATGCAGGTCTGATGTACAACGTGAAAAATACTCTAAATAACAACTTTTACTGCTGAAAGAATATCAGCTGCCGTATGGCCTGCAGCTGTGGTGCTGTAAAAAGCCCTATGGCATAAAAACTATACAAAGATTCTAGTCGAAAACACTGCGATCAATAAAATTGTAAATGCTTCCTGATATATAAGCAGTCTAACACTCTAATAAAATCCGTATGATCACAGAAGTCTCAGTCTCCACGAATCATCAAATACGATTAACTGGTCACCCAAACGACCCAATAGAAAACCTGTACAAGGACGTACCGAAAATGAAACAAAAGACCGTCTTCAACAACACTATTAATAATGAGTGCAGCCCACAGAAAAAATCAGTTGGCGGTAAGTCTGGTGACTTAGGTGACAACGCAATGGGACCTTCCAATTCATTTATTTGGGTAATTATTGTCCAACTAGTCTCTAACTGCCACTGCATAATGGGGAGGTGCTTTGACTTGCTGGAAGTGCAACAAATTTTCAACTGGATCGTCATCGTCATCCTGTTGCTACTCTAGTTCATGAACAATTAAGAGCGAGCTCAATAGTGTTCTCCTGCATATCCAGTTTCAAGTTAACCATTTAAATTTATTGGCATAAACCAGGGACCAATCACAGAATCTCCTAATCTCCCTACCCAAACATTAGTTTCTCAGAAAACCGAATATTTTACCTTTTATTATTTTGAATACATGAAAACTTAATTGTTCATTAAAAATAGGTATAGTTTGGCAAACATAACTGAAGCTGTGAAAGGAATGCGGTCGAAAACATTCGATATTGCCACGTTTAACTATGAAAAAGCTAAAGTGCTAAGTATGTAGTGATAATAATTAGAAAATGGACTTTTTATTATTAACAATATGTCAATAATGATTAAACGTTAGTTCTTTAATGTGCTTGTTTCATTGGATTTTGTCTATTAACATTATTCTTTCAATTTCTGAATATTAAAAGATGAACACTTTTCCAAAGATGTTATGGGTTTCCTTCAAGCCGGCAACGTCGTGCGAAAATCATAATTACCACGCCCTCCTACTAACTCAATTGGTGAATATTTATCGAACCGCCGTTTCTAGGTAACCAACTGACTTCCTATTGGTAAACGCGTGCGTGTGTTCTTCCCTCTCACTTCGACAATTGATTATTATTTCGTTTCCATATTGAATTCAAGTACGATTTTTAACATTATTTGTTTTTAACAAATAGGTACCGTGTTTTGAAAAATATCTTACCTTTAAAGCAAAGCATAAATCAGTTTCTATATATAATTATTATATAATAATAATAATTATTTTTAATACTTTTATAAAATAGGTACAGATATCGGCCATGTTTCCTCGCCTCTACCGATGCCTCGTAGCTTCAGATAGACTTGCCAAACTATACTCCTTTTTTATAAATTCCTATTAATTTCGATTAATAAAAATTGTTACTCCAGCATTTTCTTTTAAATAGAATTTCAAGATGAAAAATTATCTCCTCTGTGAGAACAAATAAACATACACTTTTGTTTTAAGTTTAAAGGTTATCTAGAATATCTTTGCTTTTAAAGAAGTGGTGCAAAACACAATATACTAAATTTGGTTCTCATGGTCGTAGTTCTTTATTGTCATGTTAAATAATCATGTACAAAAGAAAAATATCTATCATCTTACATTATTTTTTAGAAAAATGAAAAAATTTGAATAAAATAAAATCATTGTGTGGTTTTATGAAAGCACGACGCAAGTGAAACTTTTTTCCCGATTGTAGGCATTTAACTGAACATTCTCGGAAAATTATTCTAATTGGGGTATTAAAATAGCGTTTTTAATCTTAACCTAATAATTGGAAAATGGGATTGATAATGGGAAATCAATAGTGGACAAAATATCCAACCATAAATTTTATTTTCAATCTGCGTATTAGAATACGGAATACATAATAAATACAATCATTCATATGAATGATAGACGCATGTTAAAAACTGAAAACAATATCAATTTAATTCATTGTATCATTTTGAACTTCAGCCTCGAGTCTCACAGTCTATAAATGTAACTAATATTTTATGGTAACTAACTATTTTTTCAATGAATCTAAAAAAACCGATGCGATCGTAGTACCATATCTCGTGGTTGGTATATTTCTATAATTTTTCATTTCAAGATTAAATACTTCTTTCAAGTATTTAGTAAGTGGAGCAGCTTCCTCTCTTGTGTACTATTTATTTCCAATTATCCTTCCCATTTTCCAATTATTAATTTAAGATTAAAAGCGCGATGTTAATACCCTAAATAGAAAATTTTCAGTTAATCATTGTTTATTCCATTCACTTTTTACTTTTCAGTTCGATTTACTATAAGGTGTGTTTACAGATTAAACTGAACTATGTTGAAGGTTATGATCACTGTGTCCAAGGATCGAACCCTATGCCTACAATTCATAATTATTGGCATCCAAACCTCAATACCGCGCGGCTACGGAGACATGATATGTTTATGTTGTATATGTGATGTAGGTATGTGAAGCGACATGCGATAGATGGACCAAAAATTGTTGAGGTAATGGAAAAAAAGTTTCATTTAAAAAATACTTGGAAGTTTCCTAGAAGTTCGTGCTGTAAATTATTTAGTTCTGCATTTTTTTATGAGCTTTCATTATCGGGATATAAGGTCCCAAAAGTGCAAGCTGGAATCATTTTTTACGGATGTATGTATGTATGTAAATTGGGGTAACATTCACTGATACCTAAAAGATCTATTGTGCCCCCTTACTTCTACTTAGTTCCTGAGGAAAGTCTCAGAGACTTGTAGCTCCTTTAGTCCTATTTCCCGGAGGAATTTTAGGATATCTGCAGGCTTTTACTTAGGTAAATGTCCCTCTTCTATCCAGTAATCTCCAAAGGTGTTGTGCACTAGGATTCTGAATTGCTGTGAAATTCGCAATTATGTGGATGGAGGTTTCTTCTTCCATGCCACATAATCTACAGTCTTCTTCCTCCACTATTTTGAGGTTTTTCAGCTGCCCATTCAGGCGACAATGTCCCGTAAGGATCCCTGTTAGAAGTGCCGTTTTACTTTGACTTATGCTTTCATTGAATCTCAACAGATTGTAGTCACCCAGAAGAATCACCCAGAAGAATCTTTGATTGTCTAAGTCCTACTAGATCTTACCAATGGTCAGATTTTCTCTTTTTTCCGGCTTTGCCTATTTCTTCCAATATTACATTGGAGCTGATACCACAAAAGGGTTCCGGCCCCCAAAAGGGTGTTCCCATCCCCCTCTTTGCTAGTTAATCTGCTATTTCATTTCCTTCTATCCCAGTGTGTCCTGGAATCGACAGTAAGGTGAATATATTGTTCTCGCCTAGTTCATTTAGTTTGCCTAGGCATTCCCACACCATTTTGGAACTGATAACACAACATCTCAGTGATTTAATGGCTGCTTGACTATCCGACATTATGATAATCCTTTGCCTTCTGAATCCTTTGCCTTCTGAATCCTTTATCAATATTGAACTGGGCACACTTTCTTATGGCGTGAATTTTCGCTTGAAAGATACTCGGGGTTTATCCCAAGCTTTCAGAGTGTTTGGTTTCTGGCCCGACATTCATATCCCAGTTCCTTCTATTGCTGTCTGCCGTCTGTGTACCATTGAATGGCATTCTTTCCAAGTCTGGTAAAGATATTTGGATCCCATTCCTTCTTGTTGCTTAATTCCGTAACAAATTTCTTTGAAAAGTTATACTTTTTCATCATACCATCTTGTGGCATGACCCAGGTTTTCTGATTTCTAAGAAGTAAGGAGGTGGTTTTTTTAATGATTCCCTCTTTACTTAGTATGTATCTTGTTCTTTCTGCAACACTTTCCACCACCATATGTGGTGGTGTGAGATTGAGAATCACTTCCACGGCTGCCATTGGGCATGTTCTCATTGCTCCTGTATTGCACATACAGGCTAGTCTTTGAATTTTGGAGAGGTTTTCTCTCGTTGTCAATAGGCTAGTCGACTACTCGATGCAATGGCTCCATAAGTGATAATTGGTCTCACTATGGCAGTGTACATCCAGCTCAGGATTTTTGGGTTACAAACCCAATTTCTCCCTACCAGATTCCTGCTCACCAATAGAGCCATTTTTGTTTTGTATATAATCTCCTTTTCGCGTTTGTTCTACAGGAGTTTACTGTCTAGAGTCAAATCTAGATATTTGACTTCTTGTCTCCATTCAACCTCGCTCCCATCAAGTTTAATGGTTTTGAGGTTGAGCTTTCTTTTCTTAGTGAAGGCTATTAAGATGGTTTTGGTGGGGTTGATGTTAAGTCCCACTTGCCTACACCAGCTATTCGTATAGTTTAGACCCTTTTGTACGATGTCACAAAGGGTATTTTCAAATTTTCCCCTGGCTATTAAGACAATATCATATCGGCAATGTCTTCGCTCGTCCTCGTCTCTGCTACTCTAGTGGTGAACAGTTCCCACATCCATTTGGATGTTGTGCTGTCCACAATTCTTCTATTTAATGCTCTTTTGACAGCCTCATGAGGAGTATTGTCAAAAGCTCTTTCTATATCCAAAAAGGCGCATACTACGGCTTCTTGGTTGTCTAGAGCACCTCGGATATCCTCAGTTGTACCAGTGCAGTCTCCGTAGAACTGCCTGCCAGGTAAGCATGCATGCTGCTGCGGGTGGAGAGGTAGTTTCGCTAGGATTTCCGTTCTAATATAATTATTGTCAATAGCACAAACGATGTTAGGCTGATTGGTCTGAAGGATTTGGGGTTTGTTGTGTCCCTTTTTTCAGCTTTTGGAATGAATTGCTGGAGCAGTGCTGGGAAAATTCCATCGGCTCCCGGTGCCTTGAAAGGTGAAAAGGTGCTCATAGCCCATTTTAACCTTTCGTTACTACAAATGTGCTTAGCCATTACAGTACTTTCTCTCGCAGGTCTGTTATGACCTTGGAGAGGACTATCTGCCCTATTTGGGCTACTCCCAGGAAAATGAGTTTTCATTTTATAAATCGTCAAAGGAAGTATAACACCATCGTAAAATCAAATTCTGATATAAAAAAAATTATATCTGGAATAATTGGATAGTTACAATGTTGTTATTGTTACCAATCGATTCAGGGGACAATTTTATATTTAGATAAATGCATTATTTATCAATATATCTTAGCATTTGAGAAAATCGACCGCAACGTAAAATTTGAGAAATTTTGGATTCACAATTTACGCACTACGGAAAGGGGTATGGGTGAAGACGGAAGAGTTGATGTCGGATGGAGGGAGATTGTAGGGATGAGAAGAAGGTGTTCGAGCTGATAAGTCGGCTGTTTGGGGAAGTGGGGAGCGGAGACAGCATTGGACTCCACAGGCTTGAGCAGGTAGAGGTGGAGGTGCTGAAGAAGGTGGTGGCGTGGGTGAGAGGTGACTGAGAGGTGGAGGAGGTAACAATCTATACAGATGGGGAAAAGGAAAAGGAGGGTAGGAATAGGGCGATAAACCTGAAGGATATCGGGGAAGTCGATCAGGAGGGGATCGAGAGGATTAAGAAGGGGATGGGGGAGATGAAAAGGGGAGTGGGTGGATAGACTCAGAGTCTCAAGAAATAGGGAGGTGGTTATAGAGGGGGTGGAGGTGAGGAGAATTCTAGAGGAGGTGGAAAGGATGACAGGAGCTAGGGAGGTGGAAGAGGGGAGGAGAACAAAAACTATAAAGATGGTAGGGATAGACCCGTGGATGGAAGATGAAGGGGGGGGGGGGAAATGGAGAAATTGATTGGATAAGAGGCAAAGGTGATTAAAGTGGTAAGGGAGAGGAACGGGATGAAAAGGGCGGTGGTGAAGGCGGAATGGGAAAAAGCGATAGCCTTACTGGGAGAAAGGGGGATTAGATTGGGGTGGAATAGGGTAACTATTGTAGAGGGTGTAGGAGGGCAGATACTTTGGATGAGGGGTGAAGGGGCACAAAGTAGCAGGGTGTAAGGTGAAGGGAGTCAAGGAGAGGAGTAAGTGCTGGCTAAGTAAGAGCGAGGAAAACGGAGAGGAAAACGGACAGGAAAGGGGAGAACCTGGGGGAAGTGTTGACATCCATAAACTACTGCCCATTTTCGTGGGGTGAAATGAGGAAATACAGGAACTGTGGAGCGTGTGTAAGAAAAAACGAAGACGGATGCTGAGGAGAAGAGGAAGGATAGAGGGAAGAGGGGGATACAAAGAGAAGAAGGAACTGAAGCGTAGAGTGGAGAAGGAAAAAGAGGGAAGTAGGAAGAGTTACTGGGAGAATTGGAAAGCAATCCATGGGGAAAGGCGTATGAGATAGCGGTGAAGAGGATGGGTGGAAATAGGAACGACGTGCTAGACGAAGATTGGGAGAAGGAGATTATAGGGAAATTGTTCACAGGGGGAGAAGTAGGAGTGGGAAGCAGAATTCGAGAAATCCAGGATACTAGGGGGGTAGACAAAATGAGGGGGATAATGCCGGTAGAGAAGTGGGAAGTAGAGGAGGGGGGGAGAAACATTAAAGTAAGGAAAGCCCCAGGAATACATGTTCTGAAGGGTGATATGATGAGGAGGCTGGCCAGGTATATGTTATCGTCCGAGAGTTAATCTCGGACTGAAATGTGACTATAATCAACAACGGTACATATTGTCCAGTTACGGAAATATTTTTGTTGCGAAACGATAACATATACCTTGTACTGATGAGGCGCAATACGCCGAAACCGGTCTACAAGTTGTGTTATCCCTTCTAGTTGCAAACCAGAATGGTTGGTTTAAATCTTGTAGATTTACCAACCCCGTTTGACTTAGAAGTGTAATTCAATATCTGTCGGGGCATGTAGCCCGGGAAGTAGTTGTTTCTTCTTCGTTGAACGGTCACTGTTTTTGAAAAATATTTTTCAAAACTAGTTGTGAAGCGTAGAATAATATATTTTTATTCTTCGACATCTATTGTTAAAACGCTTTACTAAATACGACAATTTTACAGGAAACTGTATTAATTCATTTTTGTTTCAAATCTACGTGGTTTGCTGTCTCGTTGGAATTTTGGTTTGTGACTTAGAGGTGAGATCTCGCTATTTTCGCAACAAAAATATTTCCGTAACTGGACAATATGTACCGTTGTTGATTATAGTCACATTTCAGTCCGAGATTAACTCTCGGACGATAACATATACCTTGTACTGATGAGGCGCAATACGCCGAAACCGGTCTACAAGTTGTGTTATCCCTTCTAGTTGCAAACCAGAATGGTTGGTTTAAATCTTGTAGATTTACCAACCCCGTTTGACTTAGAAGTGTAATTCAATATCTGTCGGGGCATGTAGCCCGGGAAGTAGTTGTTTCTTCTTCGTTGAACGGTCACTGTTTTTGAAAAATATTTTTCAAAACTAGTTGTGAAGCGTAGAATAATATATTTTTATTCTTCGACATCTAATGATTTTTATTTGTTTCAAATTGATCGACATAACTCGTTCAGTGTGCCCGTTGACTAATGGCATCTGTCTATGTCATCACACTTTCATAAACACTTGACAGCTTGCAAGTTAAAAGTTAATTTTGATATAATATAATTTTAATTGACTTGTGCGATAGTCATTAATTTTAATGCGTATCCATGGTGTGCGGTTCCACCATGGAAGAATATATCGATAAAAACTAGAAAGGTGTGGTTGAATCTTGCAGGGAGAGACCCAGCAATTGTATTTTATGGTTTAAGTTCTAGATTATGTATTAATACCAATAAGTGCAATATTTACATTGAAGGTTTAACATTTCGAAATTCAATTGATCAAGTCATTGTTAAACGAAAAAAGTACTCTTGGCAAATTTGAACTAATGGGGCGTTCAATCGATAACCGGCTTTTGGTATTTTATTAAAGTATATCACTACCTACTACTTTGCAAAAATTAATTTAAAAATTTTTTAAACCGAATATTTTAGGAGAAAACTGGAAATTAAGAATTCCTAAATGTTTGCAACTTTCACTACAGATACGTCACATACTTGAAGATAAATCTAGCCACTTTCTGATTTAGATGTTTTATGAACTAATAGCCAGTTACAAAAAGGCCATTTGAATTTGAAGTTTGAAGAACTGTCAAAGTCTATAATATATGAGTCTTTTGTTTTTGTTTACAGTTTATACGAGTTTGACGTTTCAATATTATAAAAAAAATAAAAGCATTGTGTTAATATTTTTTTAGTTAAGCTATAGTATATTATGCAACGATCATGTATTAATAACCAATACGTGAAAGCTGCATACACAATTTTTTCTACTAACAAGAAATTTTATTCGTCATTAGGTATTTTTGGTCTGGTGGTCTCGTTTTCAGAAAATGATGATACTTCTCTTGCTACCCTCCAATCCATAAATTGACCATCAAACATTCTACAGAAAATATTGGGTCTGCCTACTTGGTTATTTGAAAATCTAGATTTTCTATTGGTCAATTTTTCAGTTTCATAATGAAAACCAGTGTTATAATGAGTATCATTATGAAACTGAAAACTGGCATTCAATTAACAACTTATAGTATAGGAGTAGAAAAAGTTAGTTTTTCTCTACAAAATTCAAGTTGTAATAATGTGACTATAATATAAATCTTAAAAAAGTTTGTAAATGTGCCTGCAGTAGAAGTTATACGAAAATTGAGGGTTGAGGCTGCTAGAAGAAAATATAAACAAACTACAACTAGTTACTATTGCTGTGAAGATCATTTTGATGTAAGTAATTATATATGTGTGTATGCACCATAAAAATATCTAGTTGTGGTAAATTATTGGAATTTGCCTGTTCGAACCCAGTCATTCTAATAATTTACGAAAAATACCTAACACTAACAAAAATAAAAACTAGGGGAACGTCGGATATGATGGCCCCCTCGGTATGATGGCACCCTCGCGAAATTTCTAATATCTAAATCCGGCAACATCGATTCAACAGTTGTGTGTCATTCTGCAACGTCTACAAACGTATCTCGTATAATTTAGAGCTATTTGATCCATTAATAGGCAAAATAAAACACCTGTTCTATTTTATAGTGTTGTGAATGTTCAGTTGCGGTAAATAAAAATTTGTGAATACCTCAAAATATCGTTATTTTATTAACTTGCAAAATCGTGGTTGTCAGCTCTTATTTCACAAGAACTTTTACAATTTTAAATAATTATGTGCTATTCGGGTTTGTTGGACTCTTTACAATTATGATATATGTTGGCATAGGGGGCCAACATGCCATAATAATTGGGCTTTTGTATTTTAGAATAGAAAATGCCAAGCCGAGTTAATCAACGAAAACAATGGACAGAGGAAAATATGAAGCAAGCCATTAATACTATAAATTCTAAAGCTATGGGATGGAAGTTGGCAGCAAAAACATTCGCACATGTAATATAAAAATACGTGATTTTTTTAGAATCTTCTACATAACTACTTCAGTGACTGTCATCATACCGATTCCTTATAGTTCACTTTCGGTCTCTGAAGAAGATAACTTTGGTTATCGAAACGTGTGATTGTTGGTATTAGTAGGGACAGCCTTCAACAACTAAGAATGAATCATTCAAAAGCAAATCTTACTTTCATTTGAAATCCATTGGAATTTTTGATGTCAAGTTCAGCTAAAGTGAAACCTATTTTATAGGGATATCCATCGGTCCTATTGCTCATCACAGCGATTGCATAGGGTTGCTGACCACCATCCATGGTTAGAAGAGGTTTTGTCCAAAAATCTATGCTCTCTCGCTAAAATTTAATAAACATAATATATGGAAATGCGGAAATTTATTATATAAAGTCAGCTAAAATTAAGCTAAAAATTAAGAGTTTCAGTTGGACGATTCGATGCTGGTAGACTGCGTCGGCCATGTTGTTTTAGTGGGGACTATCTAATAAGTATATATTGTTTATTTTTCAATCACTGATGCCAAATCTTCATGACAAGTTACACGAATGAGCAGTATGTCCAAATGATGAAACTCTATTATCAAAATTAGTGTTTGTTACAAAGTTACCAATTTTAAGCCGGAGGCGTTGTTAGTCTGTACTTTTTTGGAAACGAAACTTTGTCAATTGCGAGCGCTATAGAATGATAATAACATGGCGATTTCTTTTGGCCCACATGAACCATATGAACGAAGACGACATGTGGTTCCAGAAGGACGGCGCTACGTGCCATATAACGAACGCCACGATAGACATTTTGCATGAACGATTCGAGGGTAAAGCTATCTGTCGCAGAGGTAACGTGACTTGACTACCAAGATCGTACGATTTGACACCGCTGAACTTTTTTCTTGTATAGTTCCTTGAAGTTGCAGGTCTATGCCAATGAGCCGCAATCAACCGATGCCCTTTAAGTCAACATAACCGAAGACATCGCTCAAATTCAGCGATAGAATTGAAAATTGGATCACTCGGATCCGTGCCACTGTGAGAAGCTGTGGCGGAGATTTGAACGATGTTATATTCAATGGCATAAATGGGCCTTCCAAATAAAACAAAATAATTTCATTAGGTATACTTCACACATGGCTGGGAAAACCCAAAATACTTGAAGAATTCTTATACTTTTTACTTAATTACAGTTACCTGTAAATAATTGTCATATAAGTAAAGCGTGATCTATAGACGTCAAAAAATAATAGTTCAATACTATAAAACGCTTTACAAAATTAGAAAAATTAATTTCCAAAGAGCAGACCGTCCACTAAGAAGCAACAACTACATCTAATCACAAACCAAAGAGAGATGTAGAGATGTCGCCGATATCACATTTCCTTTACTAAGGCTATTGTATTGGTGTGGTATCAACGTAGTCTCTAGTCCAGGATTATGCTCTCAGAGCTTCTGGACGAATAGCATCTACCTTGTGCTGATGAGGCGCAAAAACGCCGAAACCGGTCCACAAGTGATGTTATTCCTTCTAATCGCAAACCAGAATGGTTGGTTCTATCTTAACAGATATACCAACCCCGTTTACTTTAGAAGTGTAATTCAATGTCTGTCGGGGCATATAGCCCGAGAAGTAGTTGTTGCTTCTTAGTGGACGGTCTGCTCTTTGGAAATTAATTTTTCTAATTTTGTTATTATTTAACTTAAGAAGTAATATAAACCAGTAATTTTTCTTGCTTTTAGATAGTATTTTATTATATCATTAGAATATAACATTGACGTGAGAAATATTACCAAAGTCAAAACTACTGTCAAAATATAACAACGTTTTTTAAATGAAACAAAACTAAAAATAAAGATATCGCGATAGTCCGAGTTTAACCAGACTAGGTCCGCTACAAGCGCACTGCTATTTTGAAAAAAGTCTTTGAGGCGTTAACATACCCCCCAACTTGAAGTCACTAGGCTTCAACCTAAAACAACACTAAATAAGTTTACTGTTCATTCTAAAGGTAATGGGCAAAGCTTTTGTAAACCGCGTTTTATTATCCCAGCATCAGTCTTAATGGTTGCCACTCGCGGTATTTCATCCTTTCCACGATGAATTTCTAGGTCTCTCCCAAGTTTCCATCGACCAGGCGGCAGATGTTCTTCTTTTATGATAACAAGAGCATTTTCCTTCAATGAACTTTGGTTAGTTTTCCATTTCACACGTTTCTGAAGTTCCGAAACGAACTCTTTGCTCCATCTTTTCCAAAAATGAAACTTCATTTGCTGTATGTGTTGAAATACGGAGAGGCGATTTACAGGAATTATACTAACGTCGTGTTCTGGTATTGAGTTTAGCGGCTTGCCGACTAAGAAGTGAGCTGGCGTCAAAGGTAAAAGGTCACTGGGCTCAGTAGATAAGGGAGATAGGGGTCTTGAATTGAGCACAGCCTCGATCTGTACCAAAAGTGTATACAAGCATTCAAATGTTAAAGGCGTTTCACCGATTACCCGTTTCAAGTGATGTTTGGTACAGCGTACACCCGACTCCCACAGCCCACCGAAATGTGGTGAGTACGGAGGAATAAATTTCCAAGTGACATTTTATTTACAATAAATTCTTGATTTAACTTGATAAAATTACCAAATTCATGCAGCTCTGAACTAGCTGCTACAAAGTTTTCTCTGTTATCAGAAAATACCATGGAAGGCTTTCCGCGACGTCCACAAAACCTGCGAAATGACATTAAAAAGGATTCTTTAGAGAGGTCTGACACCAACTCCAAATGAATCGCTTTAGTAACAAAACAGACGAACAAACAAATGTAAGATTTAGATAACCGAGAAGAACGACCAATTTTATTTTTTATTAACACTGGACCCGCATAGTCTACCCCAATAACCTCAAATGGTTGCCTTGATTCTAACCGCTCACGAGGCAATTCGCCCATTATAGGTGCAGAAGGTTTTGCATTATACTTAAAACATCTAATACACTCATGCACAATTCTAAGAGCCAATGATCTGCCATTTACTGGCCAGAACTTATTTCGAACATTTGCTAGCAACTGCTGTGGACCACAATGTAATGACAATATGTGTTCATTTTTCAAAATTAATTTTGTTAAATGATGCTTTTCTGATAAAATAATAGGATGCTTCTTTTCATACTTGAAATTGGAAAATCTAAGGCGACCTCCAACCCTCAAAATACCGATTTCATCCAAAAAAGGATTTAAGGAAAGAATTTTACTATCATGAGGGACAAACTTTTTATCTTTAAGTTTCTTAATTTCCTTAAAGAAGGTTTCATTTTGAGAAATTTTTATTATGACATTGAATGAGTTATTTAATTCTAAAACACTAAGGGGGCCTGTTGAACGACTTTCTTTCGACTGTTTATAGTTATTCTTCCATCTTAACATATAGGCAACCACTCTTTTTAATTTAAGTAATGAAGAGAAATTATTTATGAAAGTACATTCAGTTATTTGTTGAAATGAAAAAGTATTAGACTTGCGCATATCCGGAAGATTGTTTGATTTAACAGTAGTGCTGGGCCAGGATGATTTTTCGTGCATTAAGAACTTTGGGCCGAACCACCATAAACTTAGACTTTTGATTTCACTGGGTTTGATCCCACGTGTCAAAATATCTGCAGGATTAATGTCGCCCGAAATATGGTTCCAAGAATAGGACGAAGTAATATCTTGTATTTCTGCAATGCGACTGCTCACAAAAGGTTTTAACATACTTGGCTCTGTCTTTAACCATCCCAGTGCTACCGTCGAATCTGACCACAAATATTTTGCATTAAATGATAATTTAACTGATTTAACCACCTGCTCTGCCAACCTTGAAACTACTAAACACCCACAAAGCTCTAATCTGGGAATAGTTATTGTTTTTAGCGGAGCAACTTTCGTTTTAGCGCACAACAATTTTATGGTCACATTGCCATATTGATCGATTGATCGGATATAAATACATCCACCATAAGCACGCTCGCTGGAATCCGCGAAATCATGCAGCTCAATCCATTGAGAATTGTCACAAATAACATGTCTATCAATTTCTAGACTATTCAGTAAAGGAAGTTCTTCGTTGAAGATTGCCCAAGCTGTATGCAAATGTAATGGAATACCCTCGTCCCAAGAGATTCTCTCCAACCATAACTTTTGCATTAGAATTTTTCCAATAATTATGCATGGACTTAAGAGTCCAAGCGGATCAAATACTTGAGAAATTCGTGATAAGATTTCCCGTTTCGTTACAGGCACGTTATTTTGTTGTTCACTTATTTTATACATTAACTTATCTAAGGACGGCTTCCAAATTAAGCCTAATGTTTTAGAATTTTCATTTTCACTTAGGTTCACTACTTTAGCATTTTCATTACTTCCGGGAATCTGTTTCAAAACTTCAGGACTATTTGACATACATTTTCGAAGATTAAAGCAGCCCTGATCTAAAATATTGGATATGCCAATGCATATGCGCCCCGCTTCTTCAACTGACTCACAACCAGTAAGCAAATCGTCCACATAAAAATCGGACTTGATAATTTCTGAAAACTCTGGTGCCAGCTTTTCATTTTCTAATGCAAGCTGGTAAAGACAACGAATTGCTAAAAATGATCCGTAAGTAGTACCGTAAGTAACCGTCTGGAGTTCATATTTTTCAAGAGTATCGTTAGGACTAAATCTCCACAGAATTCGTTGCAGAGGCAAGTACTCGTTAGAAATATTCACGTTTCTGTACATCTTTTCGATGTCAGCAGAGACCACAATACTATGCTTTCGAAATCGTATTAGAATTGAAAATAGAGTTCTTGTAATGTAGGGCCAATAGGCTGTAAATTATTCAAAGAATATCCAGAGGATGAAGGTGCAGATGCATCGAAAACAGTGCGTAATTTTGTTGTTAGACTGTCCTCCCGGAGGACACCGTGATGTGGCATGTAAAATGTAATGTCATTATCTTGCTCATTATCTGTAACCCTTTTCATGTGTCCCATTGTAATATATTCTTCCATGAAATCGCAATACAATTTTCTAAAAACTGGATCTGTTTGTAATTTATTCTTTTCTAGGTTTAGAAAACGAATTTTAGCTTGACTGTACGACTCACCAAGTTTTGAAACAGAATCCTTCAATGGTAACGAAACAACGAAACGACCGCTAGGTGAACGCTTAAAATTTTCCACAAAATGCCTTTCGCATAAAGAATCTTCCTGGGACAAAGGTTTTACATCAGGTAATTCCTCAATTTCCCAGAACCGAGATAGTTGATTTTGAATATTTGTTTCAAAATTATGTGAAAAATTACATGAAATAGACTAAGTCTGAGGTTTGGCTATTGGACCGGATACGATCCATCCAAGTCGAGTTTTCTGTAATATTGGTTTGTTGTTACCTAGTATATGCTGACCGTTACTTAATAAACGCCAAAATAGGTCCGCACCTATCAACATATCGGCCTATCCAGGCACATAAAAAGTTGGATCGGCTAGTTTTATGTTTACAGGAATATCCAACTTACTCACATCAATTTTCATACTAGGAATATTTTCAGTAATTTGAGGCAAAACAAAACAAGTAATATTTTCTGAAAAGTTATAATATTGCGACTTCAATGAAACCTTGCATTTTAAATCGATGCTAGATAGAGTACCATTAAGACCTTTTACGGAAATGTTAGTTTTTTCCACTTTTAAACCCAACTTATCACATAACGCCTTTGAAATGAAGCTCGACTGGGAACCGCTGTCAAGAAGTACTCTAATGGCATGCAATTTTTCATTTGCGTCTGCTATGTCTATAAATGCCGTGGACAATAGTACACCATCAACTGAACCACTTGCCGAAAGAGCATTGGTACCAGGATTCTGATTTGTAGTTACTGGGTCTGAATGTACATTATTGGCTGTATTATTAACATGAGTAATATTTTCTGAATTTGAGTAATTTTGATTCAAACCTGAGCTACTTTCAGAATGTAGTAAAGTGTGATGTTTTCTGTGACACTTTCTACACAAGGAATTTCTACAGTTTTTGGATATGTGTCCAAAACGCAAGCAATTTAAACACATTCTAAGAGAAATAACCTTCTTGCTCCTTTCCTCATTAGATAACCTCAAAAACTCCGAGCAATTTTGAATGAAATGTGAGCCCTTGCATAACTGACAAACAGGGGAACGAGACTGAGCATTAGAACCTTTCATATCGACTTTGTCTGTAGACAAAAAACCTCGAGTTATATGTGTCTTACGCTTTTCGGATGGTTTGTCCGTAGAGCGTATATCTGTAGAAATATTATGCACAAGCGATTCTAAAAATTCTGCTCTGGATTTTAGAAAAACTTTAAAGTCTTCAAACGTTGGAACAATACCTTTACTCGTTTTTAATTTTTCCCATTCAAATTTAGACGATTTGTCCAATTTTTGTGAAGCTAAGGCAATTATTAATACATCCCAATTTTCTGTAGGCTGTCCCAACTGTTTCAAAGCTCTTAAGTTTTTCATAAGTGTATCACTTAAAGCTCTAAGTTCAACCGAAGAGTCTCTTTTTACCTGTTCGATATTAAATAATGCTTTGACATGGAAATCTATTAACAATCGAGGACAGTTGTACCGTTCAGTAATGCACTTCCATGCCGTGGCATAATTTAGAGCACTAAACTCCATGGTTTTGAGAATGTCGGCGGGAGCACCTTCCAAAGATGCGCGTAAATAATGAAATTTTTGAATATCACTAAGAGTTTCATTATTATGAATCAATGATTCGTACGTGTCACGATATTCTAACCACTCTAGATTTTTACCCCGAAACGTGGGTAGAGATATTTTAGGCAATTTTACCAAGTTAGTCAAGTTTTTTTGTTGACAATGACCACTATGGATGGATGGAGATGG
This sequence comes from Lochmaea crataegi, assembly GCA_947563755.1. Lineage (NCBI taxonomy): Eukaryota > Metazoa > Arthropoda > Insecta > Coleoptera > Chrysomelidae > Lochmaea > Lochmaea crataegi. The sequence goes on along the minus strand of OX387423.1, from coordinate 6,000,990 downwards.
ACTATCATTATTTATAGTTAACTGTGACATTAAATTCTTTACCAAACTCAACTGATCATAAAAGTTACTTTCAAACTGTGACCTTTCATTGAATTCTACTTCTAATTCTTCATCTACATCCTCACCAGTAATATTATATTCAATTTGCAGTTGAATCTCGTCAAATTCATGAATAAGCGTTTGATATTTCTCTAATCTCTCTTTGATATTTATAGCCTCAATATCTGTAATATCCCTAATATGTTTAGTTAAAAACGGCGAAATGAATTTAGAAAAAATTGTAAGTTTGCTTTTTAACCCACGTCTTTTACGTTTGAGTTCCTCAGTAGACATTTTGTACTTTATGTTATGTTTGACTTGTCAGAAGTGGTAATATAAGTATTTTTTAATAGAAATTAAAAGCGTAACCAAAAGTAATTTTACTATTTTACACAAGCTTGATACACTCTGATACAAATCGAAACAGTAATCAATCAAAGACCTTACCTGGGAATAAGAAAAGACTCAACTTCTTAGCGGACTTTACCGCGTAATGTTCCTGTTTGTATTTCTATTGTAAATGGAGTAGAACTTCAGTGATAGCGATCGTCGAAACCATGCACCAAAACAGGCTGTGTCTTGCAGGCAGCGACAAATTGCGTAATATTGTTGTACTTTTATACAATTTACTGGAAAATATCCGGCTCGAAGGACCATTATGTTATTATTTAACTTAAGAAGTAATATAAACCAGTAATTTTTCTTGCTTTTAGATAGTATTTTATTATATCATTAGAATATAACATTGACGTGAGAAATATTAGTAAAGTCAAAACTACTGTCAAAATATAACAACGTTTTTTAAATGAAACAAAACTAAAAATAAAGATATCGCGATAGTCCGAGTTTAACCAGACTAGGTCCGCTACAAGCGCACTGCTATTTTGAAAAAAGTCTTTGAGGCGTTAACAAATTTTGTAAAGCGTTTAATAGTATTGAACTATTATTTTTTGACGTCAATTCTTATACTGATTATAACTGCTGAAATGTACCTACCTGTTTCGTTTAGACACCCTATATCAGGGGTCACCAATTAGCTTCGGTCGGGGACCGATTTAAGAAATGAAATGACCATCGCGGTCCGCACAACATTTTATAGAAAAAATATTTGACATTAACTCCTGGAGATGTTCGTCCAGGACCCAAACAGTGTTGGACTCATCCCCAAGGGGATGCCTACCAACCAAATCCACCTCACACTCGCCGTTACTCCCACCTCGGAATAACTTCTCTTGTATACTTCGAGACGGGTGGCGGTCCCTCGCACACCGTCGTCTTCTCCCTACTATTACTCCTACCTCTAATGCCATATCGAGTCCTTCTCCCATTACACCGCCTCCCCTAGTTTCCTCTCCAACTTTTTCAGCACTTCCTCGTTCCTCCAGCATCTAAACACATGCACCACATCATTCTCCACTTCACACCTCTCTCACACTCCACTTTCTCTTTTCCCAATCTTGTGGAGGTGTAGGGTGGCTTGGTTTGGGTCGTTTAGGTCGCGTAGGAATAAAGGGATCGGGAGAGTTCTGTGGGTGTTCCAATAGGTTTTACTTGGAAAAGCACTTTCAACAACTTAGTTGATGGTTATTACTATATTTCACTGAACAAATTGTGATACTTGGCACATGGCAAATAAAAATACATGTGTGTGTCAACAGAATAAGAATAAGAATGAGAATAAGAATGAAAAGTCATCGTATCTTGTCGATTGTCACTCACTCGATTGTCCTTCATATCACGTTAAGGCGGTGTCACATTAGGATGGTGTTACATCCTCCCCCTTTGGATCATACCTAGTGGAGGGATGATACAAAACCACTGGTGTGATGTTTCTTCGTAGCGGAACCGTTTGAAGTTAAGGATTCTCAGGCTTGGCGTGGAAGGTAACGTACTCAGTGTTGTCACGATAACGATGAGGGGGACGCCGTTGCCGTCTCGGTCTGGCTAGCTCAACGCCGTACGGTGATTGAGGAGTTCCAGGGTCGACATCGGGCACAGAGGTTGTAGAAGAGCTGGAACATGATGGTCGCAGATCGGTATCTCTGCGCTCCCCTCTAGCAGCTACTCTGACTGTAGAGCTGGTTGTAGGTGACGTTTCCGGAACGTCGGTTAGCAAACTGTCTTGGCCATCAATATAGGGTTGGAGTGCTGATACGTGATATTTACCCACGGGTATGTTAGGATTTTGGGGCGTGGCTACCTCATAGGAAGTGGGAGATATTTGTTTAAGGATTATATACGGCCCGTCGCGGCGCAGAGCAAACTTTTTAGTTTGTACGAGTGAGTGAGTGAGTTTGTACGAGCACTTGTTGTTCTCTTTCGTATACTATGGGTTTGCGCAGGTTCTTATCCGCGTAATGCTTCGAAGCATCTTGTCTCAATTCATTAGTTTCACGAGCATTGAGTAACGTTTCTACGTGTCGTCATAAGTACGGGGTTATTTCCGGTATTATATTTTCATTACCGATTACGGCGCGTAAATCATTATGAACATCAGTAGGAGTTCGGAGTTCGCGTGCGAAATTGAGGTATGCGGGAGAATAGCCGGTAGCTAGACTAGGTACGCTTTTCATGGGAAATCGAATACTTGACAGCATTTCGTCCCATGTTGTATGATCATTTTGTACTAATATAGATAATTGAATTTTTAGATCGCGATTCTTTCGCTCTTCGGGATTTGAGGCAGGGTGGTAAACTGGAATGAGAGTCTGTTTAATACCCAGACAGTGGGTAAACTGTTGCATGACTTTGCCCACGCATTGGGGTCCATTGTCACTCACTATTCTCCGTGGGGTACCGTAGCGGAGGCATATCTCATCTATCATTACCCTAGCGCACTCGTCGGCAGTGGCGTGCCTTAAAGGGAACAACTCGACCCATTTTGTCGAAGTATCCTCTATGGCAAATATCCAGCAATTGCCACGATTTGTTCCGGGGAGTGGACCTACCAAGTCAATAGCAATACACTCAAAACGCTGAGCTGCAGCCTGCAGGCTTCAAATTAGTTGGTTTAAACTTCTGGCAGTCAAGGCATTTCCTAACATGGTTTGTCACGTCTCGTCTAATGGTTGGCCAGTAATAACGAAGAGTTATTCTCTGGATAGTCTTTTCGATTCCAAAGTGACCAGCCAGGGGCATATCGTGACATTCCCTAAGGACTTCTTCCACTTTAACTAGAGATGCATCAAGTCAAACTAGTTTGATTTTACTCAACAAACTTGACTTGACTTGAAAATCAAACTTTTTAGGCAAAAAAGTTTGACTTGACTTGATTTCTGTATCTTTAGGTTTGACTTGAAATCAAACTTCTTCAAACAGTTTGAAGTTTGAATATCATATTGCGCAACGTGACTCTGATACTAATGATAACGAAAGTACAATATCTGAAAATACTGCAACAATTGCAAATGTTAAGATAATTTGTAAAAAAATTGAAAACTTCGAAATGTTAAGATTAAACTTCGCAAAATTTTGCGACTCATTAAATTTACACATGACCATTCCCAAACTGGAGGTAAAAACTAGATGGAACTCTACATTGGAAATGCTGTCCTGGGCGTTACAATTCAAACGTTCGATTAATATTCTTTGTGACAATACCGATACACTTAAATTTTCGAATACATGCTACAGAATGGAATGTTATTGAAAGACCATGTGAGTATTTTCAAAGTTTCAAGGAGAAGGAGAAGGAGAGAAATATTCTACCCTTCCTGTGGTGGTTATTGGGATCAATATGATACTCGATGAGCATGAACTAGATAATAAAGAAAATAGAGACGAACTTGATGCAAAAATAATTCTTGCCCTTCATGCAGCTCGCGATAAAATTGTTAAGCATTACAGTAGGACTAACTGGATGTATTGTATCGTTTTGATTTTGGATCCTCGTCATAAAATTGAAACGTTTTCTTTAACGACATGGGGACAATCTTTAAAAGATGAAGCCATCAAGAAATTTGAAGAAATTTATAAAGAAAATTATTATTCACCTTACACTGTCAAAGAGTCACCCCAAACCCAAACTGAATGTACAGTAAGTGTGTTCGAAAAAAAGTCTGATGAAGTTACCTATTTTGATTTAGACTTGTTTGGACTTTTCCAATCATCTCCAAAAATAAATATAGACGAAAATTCATGGAGTTACGAAATCGACAAATACGCAGCTGAATCACGAGCTGACAGTACCGAGGACATAATAAAGTGGTGGAAACGTCACGAAACTGTATTTCCAACTTTATCAAAAATGGCGAGAGACTTTCTTGCCACCCCAGCAACATCAGCCTGCATAGAACGCTATTTTTCGAGAGCTTCTTTGGCAGTAACAAAAAAACGAAACCGATTAAATGACCAGTCTATTAGAACATTAATTAATGTGTTTAAATTCGTGGCTTCAACAAGAATCCATAACAAATATCACACAAGGATCGCAGGAAGAGGTCACTATCTATATATATCTATATATATTTATTGTTGCTTTCAATTAATTTGTAAGAACTTCACTTTTCACGAAGAATTTTGAAGTGACAAGTTGGAGTTCATTAAAAAAAATGTTTAAAATAATGTATTTTCTTTTTGTTTCAAATAAATGTATTTGTTGACTCTATATTTAACATAAATATTTCACCCATTTAAGGTATATCTACTAAATAAATTATTTTTCAAACTAGTTTGACAAACAGTTTGAATTTTCAAACCTGTAACCATTGCCCAGTTTGATTTGACTTGAATTATTTGTCAGAGAGATTGACTTGAGTTTGACTTAATTTCAAGTCAAACTCAAGTCAATCTCAAACATTCAAGTCAAACTTGTGCAACTCTAACTTTAACTTGTGAAAATACCAATTGGGCATCTTCTGAGTCTACATCTTGATTGTAGCGATAGAGTACGCCCTGATTCATGACGTATCCTCGATCAGTATATCGGCCAAAGTCGACAAGCTCCGGGTCGTCAGATTCGAAACAGTCAATTATTTTTTTTACTTGAGGATCTGTTAATTGTTCCTCGCGAATACGTGTGTTGCTTGCCTTCGGGATATCCAATGATATGACGCAAACATCACAAATGTCTTGTGTATCAGGACCACACGGTGGCCGGGACAGCATGTTCGCGATACGATTCGTTCGCCCAGGGATATATTCGATACACAAGTCATAACCCTGGAGTTCCAAGGCCCACCTTGCTAGGCGGCCACTTGGCGAGCGTAAGGACATCAACCATCTCAATGGCTGATGATCAGTCTTAATGATAATCTGAGAATTTTCTATATATCCTCGAAATTTACCAACCGCTTAGATAATGGCCAAAGCCTCGCGTTCCGTCGTACTATAATTTCTTTCGGCACCCGTCAGCAGCCTACTGGCATATTCAACGGGTCTTTCATCTTCCTTCCCCCCTGGAGGAGACATGCGCCGAGCGCATGCGAACTAGCGTCGGTTTTCAATATAAATGGTTTTGTGAAATCAGCTTGTTGCAAGAGTGGGGTATAAAACGACGAAACCAGCTGCAAGTTTGCAGAAAAGATTGGACATGTTTAACAGTGCGCGGGGGTGACATTTCGCTTATAGCAATAATTTTCACTGGATCGGGGACGATCCCCGCAGGAGTGATAAGATGGCCTAAATATTTTACTGAGGGGCACACAAAGGTGCATTTTGTGCGGTTAACACATAATTTGAAGAGTCTCAATCTTTCAAATACCGATGTTAGGTCTTTTATATGACGATCAAATGTATCGGATATAATAATTATATCGACGAGATATGCCAAAATAGTGACCTCACTTAAGCCTGTCCGAAACCAGTCAATTAGCCTTTGAAATGTGGCTGGCGCGTTGCGAAGGCCGAATGGCATTCGATTGAAGCGATAAATAGCGAAAAGGGTTATGAAGGCAGTTTTATCGCGATCTATCTCGCGAACAGATACTTGGTGATATCCCCACTTCAAATCTAAAGTCGTCATATAGCGAGTCCGCGTTGCAGCGTGCATTAAGTCATCCATCCTGGGTAACGGGTACCTATCAGGTATGGTTATACTGTTCAAGCGACGATAGTCGACGCACATTCTAAAATTTCCGTCCTGTTTTGTCACCAAAACGGTTGGCGCAGCATACGCCGAATCACACTCATCAATGATCCCCCTCTCTAAGAGAGAGTTTACCTCGGATCGGAGTATTTCCATCTTCTGAGGTGTCATCCTATAAGGAGGGACAGCTATAGGAGTAGAGTCCGTGAGATTGATACAATGATCCGCAAAAGGAGTAAATCCAGTTTGTTCTTCAAATAATTCTTCACTTTCGTTTATCAATACTTTTAGTCTATCGCGGTTTGTGTCCGATAACTGCGATACTTCATCCGGTCTGGGAGTAAGTTCGAGAAGATTAAGATTTACTGGAATATTCAAAGAATTGGGTTCTTGGGGTAACTCGTATTCTATAGAGGGTTCGTCCGCGAATGAAACTTTCATTTCTGGGATATTAATGAAGATTTTAGCATTTCTTATAAAATCTACTCCTAGCAGAGTTTTAGAAGATATGTGTTCAGGAAAAGCCACAAAGGTTGTCAGGACGAGTTTGCCCAATACAAGAACGGGGCATTCGAAAATATGGGCAGTTTCAACGCGACACATTCCGTCAGCCAGGACCAAGTTCATTTCCTTGGTTGTAAAGTCAAGATTATTATTTAAAAAATGTTGATATAATCGATTTCCTGCTACTGTGCACCTAGCACCAGTGTCTATATATGCAGATCCACTCAAACCTAAAACAGTAATCGGTAGGAGAAGACGTCTATTTATACCGTGTGTATCTGCCATAAGAAGCTCTACACAAGATGCTGCTCCTGTGACAGGTGAGCGGGTAGATACGGAATTTTTAAAAGTAGGGCAGTTTGTCCTAACGAAACCGGGAGTGTTGCAACCATAGCAAACAATATTGGAAACTGTAGAATTAGGGTTACTGCGACTAGGGGTCGAGTGCGCATTAAATTGATCCTCGACGCGAATAGTCGAAACTTTAGACCCTTGGTTACTTGCAATGAATTTTCTGCACTCTGTTTGAACATGTCCAAAATTCCCGCAAAAAGTGCATTCATTGCGAAACTTATTACCGCTATTAGCATCATTAGTATTTTTAGAATTGTTCTCAATTGAACGGGCTTTTCCGATTAGTCTGTCAAAAGTTGTAATGTCACTTCTAGGCAGATGTTCCCGTATTTTATGACTGAGTAGACCATAAATCATAACAATTTTAAATTTATCGTGCAATACAGGATCATCTGCACTGGAAGGTAAACGAGATAGTAGCGCTCTGCAGTTGTTAACAAAAACATCAGTAGGCTCGCGATTACCTTGTTCTTTAGAAAAAAGTTCCCTAAAAATTTTAGGTGCCGATTTATTTTCCCCAAAAGCATGCCTCAACGCTACCAGTGCCTTATTCCAAGTAGTGATGGATTATTTAGAACCTTGCTTTATTGTCGAGAAGCATAGAAAGACCTTTAATTGCATTATCATTGGTAATTTGTAAACATTCCTTATAAACGGTAATCGCGTCAATAAAAGCTTCAATATCTTCATTTTTAGTACCTGAAAATCTACTATTACATCTAGGAAAATTACCTGCCGCTTGCGGTACATTTGGAGTTTGATTGTTTACCACAACCTGCCTCATACTGTCAAGTAAGGTTTGAAATTGTTCCTGTGACATACTTAGTTACATTCATCGACTCGAGATTTGTATCAACGTTCGTATTTGAATTTGACTGACTGCGTAACACTCGTGTTCCTTCCGACATACGGGTGCTTTACAGTATTTACAATAATACACGTAAACGAAATTGTTAAATTTCATCAGCAGCAAAATAATCTGATTTCGGCGCAATCTCGACAGATGATAGATTACGAAAACAAAATTTAAATAAATATTATTCTGAAATAAATAGATATCCGGATAACTGAAACAATCTGGCAACCGCGAAATCGAAAAAGCTGCGAAAAGAAAGTAAGTACCCGTATAATAAAATGATCCGGCAACAGCGCAATCTCAATTGACCGCGAAGCGAGATACCTAGCGATCGATTGAATGAATCAAGGCAATCGAATACTAATCTCGAAAAAATAATGGCACATGGCAAATAAAAATACATGTGTGTGTCAACAGAATAAGAATAAGAATGAGAATAAGAATGAAAAGTCATCGTATCTTGTCGATTGTCCTTCACATCACGTTAAGGCGGTGTCACATTAGGGTGGTGTTACAGAGGTACCCTACTCTCGACCCATGTCCATTGAACAACTGTGTCAAGAAGTAGTTCACCTCCCCGAATTTCCGGTCCATCCAATCGCTCCTATTCCCAATCGCTTCTTTTAGCGCGCCCTCATACTCCTCTCATCTTCTCTCCATTTCCTCCTTCATCAATTCCTGTACTTCCTCTCTTGTCGCACCTCTCCAGCATTTGTTCCTAGCTTTAGCCATTACGTCCATTTTTGAAGGATAATTTACTATCCAACCACACCTCTAGGTAAGTCACAGACTCCTCCATACGAATTCTCCTTCCCTTCACAATCACCCCCATTTCCCTTCTCTTGCTCCGTCCCTCCACTAGCAACCCCACCGTCTTATCTTCCGCCACTTCCAGTCGGCACCGCTATATCCTCCCCACAATTTTCCTACACATTCTCTCCGCCTTTCTTTATATTTCCTCCTCTCCCTTTGCCGTACATACCAGACACACATCGTCCGCATTAACCGTAATCTTACATCCATCTTCACATACTATCCCACAAATCTCATCAAACACACACTTCCAGAGCTTCGGTCCCAGAACAGAGCCCTGGGGCACTTCAGCCTCCGTTTCATACCTCCTCCCTCTGGAGTAGTCCTCCACCAGGTTAACCAACCCCTGCCCCACTTCAAGCCTTAGCAACGCGCTCAATACTGCCCGTTTGCTGACACTGTTGTTCCTCCAGCTGCCCTCCCTAGCTCTTTCCACCAAACCCATCACCCTGCCCAGTGCCGAGATGCAAGATTTCCCCTTCGTAAACCCGTGCTGGTTTACCCTAAAACCCCCATTCCCACCAACAACAAATTTTTGTAGTTCTGGATATCAATTACGCCACACAAATTCTATCCAGAACAGGAAACTTCCGCATGTTTTTGTTTTAAAACTGTGTTTTCTTGGAAATCGATCATTTCCATCTGCAGAGTAGCTTTATCACTCCCGAAAACAATTGCAATTGCTTCGTTGCTCCATTCACCATCAGGATGCAGAAAGTAAATGCTGCTGAGGATTTATACAGCATTCTCAATTTTCTTAAACTCTGTGAACCTGTTTTTAAATTCCGATTTGAGATCCTTAATGAACATCTTGTAGTGGCCGACGTCAATCTTGTTGTCCCTGCTGATTATTTTATTTAAATTGGGGAAGTGTAAGCAGTCATTACCAAGACCAAGATCATTAATAAAGAGAGAGAGAGAGAGAGAGAGAGAGAGAGAGAGAGAGAGAGAGAGAGAGAGACAGAGAGAGAGAGAGAGAGATAGCCACGCCCCATGTGATGACGTCTCAAGTGTTTTAAATTTAAAAATTTTTGTCGGAGTGTGGATGAGAACCGTCGACCTATGCATATATCTCTGCTATGTATTAGGTGCGAAGAAAGGCACTGTGTTCAAGAAATGATTTCAATTCACGATGTTGCAGTGATGATTTCGCACAAAGAAAATTTACTATTTTCATCACTTTTTGCAAAATAATGATTGAATTTGCAGAAAACCGCAGTATGGTGAATAATACAGTGGTAGGAAATCAAATTTTCATTACATCTTGCATTGCTACTCAACAGGCGAACTAGTCCTTTTTTACTCCCAACCATTAGTGGCGCACCGTCAGTAGATATTTTTTAAATCTAATTCATCTTTATCAAAATAATCCATCACTGCTTTGATCATGTCTTCTTCTCGGGTTCTTCCTAATAGCGGCAAAAGTGCCAATATCTCCTCAACAAAAGCTTCTCTCGTTCGGTCCAGGTAGCGTACAAAAATAATTAACTGTGCCGTATCCAAGACGTAATAGTTTGCATTATTTAACTGCCACTTCACATCACAATGATTTTCTTCTGCCAAAACGTGTGTATTTCTGGTGCTAGTAGAAGCAGATAACGGAATCCGTCGTATGGTCTCAACAACATTCTTTTTGTTCTCAAATAAAGCATTGCCCGCCCCGAGAAAGCATTCTTTAACTACGTCAACATCAGTGAATGATTTCATATGCTCAGCAAGAGTCCAAGAAATACGTAAAGAAGTCTCACCACATTTTTCCTGCTCAGTCATTGAGCGACTTATGATCTGGGTCGAAGATGAGTAGCTTGCAATTTTAGACTTACGCAGTTCACTACCAAGTGGGAAGTTTTCGGCAAATGATTTGTATTTGGTATCATAATGTCGTTTTATATTCGAGCTTTCAATTAACGCCACTGTTTGGTTACAATTCAAACAAATTGGTACTGCTCCATCACGATTTGGCAAAGTAAAACAATATAAATCGGTCCATTCTGGCAAAAACTGTCTATTTCAATCTTCAACTTTTACCCCGCCCTCGCGACGCCCCGCGCGCTTCCCCACCGCAACGATCAACGCTTTCGCAGTCCACGAACTCTTTCTTGCTTTGTCGTCAACAAAGATAATGCAGGGGATACATTTTATTAAATTTCGTACTCTGTAGTCTAACTTGCTGTGTTCTCGTGGTCCGCACAAAATGGGTCGAAGGTCCGGATGCGTACCGCGATGTGATGTTGGGATGTTGTTATGGAAAGGCCTCTTTAATTGGTGGCCCTCCAGGTCACTCGGAGGACCATCTGACGTTAATAAAACTACGACTTCTTGCATTGGGATAAGTTATGTTTATTACCATCTTTAATATCACCCATTATAGTGTAATTGAATAGCATATCTTTAATATAATCTAATACCGAATTAGAATAAATCAGAAGGAATTCATTCATTATAACTGAATTAGAAATGAATAGAATCGAATATGAATATGTTATCGTCTGCTTCTATGATATTTACATTGTGGTTCAAGTTCAGGCTGATATTTACTATTTAATGTTATATGTTTATTTACGTGATGAACTTGACTCTTGATACCTGTCGGCCTCGTGGGTTTTATTTATGCATTCTTTAACGTTCAATGATTTATTGAAAATAGTTTCAAGGGAATTTATTTCTTATTTTATTTTATGCCAAAAGGCATCACTGCGGTCCGCTATTTGGTGAACCCTGTCCTATATATTGGTTGCACTGCTGGAGTATCAGTTATAAAGATTGATGAGAGCAAACAGTTCTTTCAAATACAGCGATTTATTTGTAAAGCTTTTAATTTCAATGTTATGACTTACCTTCAATTTTAATAGTCCCATGATTCCCAACGGATCCTGATTTACGGAAATTGCGTCTTTGTTCAGAAGAATATCCCTAAATTCTGTTTCAATTGTTCGTAAATCTACCGACATTATAAGAGGAGAAGCCATTATCGACCAAATGGCCATTTGAGCCTTAGATTGATCCAAACTTAAGCCAAAGTCCCCGATAATTAGCTAAAACAAATTTTATTTGTAATGTAACTGAATGAAATGTTTTTCAATTTTTGATAAGGTTAAGAACTTTCAACACCTACCAGTGCGATTATCAAAGCATCGATCGCTTCAAAATTACCAATTTCTTACAACATCTTACAGGAAAAAAGGTTTCATACAGGGTGTTACTATATACGACCGACAATGCTCTACTTCAGAAAGCTCTCGTTAATTGATGAATTTTGATATAGGAACATTAAACCCTAAAGGGCTTAGTTACCGAAATACAGGGTGTTGAAAGTTTGAAATCAAAATTCAAAATTTGCCATAAATCAAAAACGCCGACGGGCGAGGTACATTACGAATCATAATTTGTAAATTATTATCTCTAAGTACCTACTTGCAGACTTTTGTTCAGAAGTAAATTTCTACAAAACCGTTTACTTTAGCTCCATAAAAGGTTATTCCTTTTTTAACGGAAAATGAACAAAGAATTTAAAAAAAATATTTGTTCCAGTGGCGTACAAAATAAGGGGATAAAAGTTGCCACTAACCCCGATAGCGCGCCACTGGTTAAATTCCTCAAAAGTTACTTTATGTCAAAATATTACATTCTTAAAGAGCATATTGGTCACCAAATTTGAAAATTTTTTTTGATTCATGGCAAATTTTGATTTTAAACTTTCAACACCCTGTATTTCGGTAACTAAGCCCTTTAGGGTTTAATGTTCCTATATCAAAATTCATCAATTAACGAGAGCTTTCTGGGGTAGAGCGTTGTCGGTCGAATATAGTAACACCCTGTAGTTAATTTCCGCCCGCAACTGCAGTTGCTTCGCGTCGTTCGGCGTTTGAATGCTTTTGAGTGCGAAAAAATACACTTTCCGCATGTGTCAAGCTCATTTTTCCTAGAAGCGGACGGAAAATGAAAAAAATATCATTTAACTAGATATAGAATAACTAGGTACAAACTAACAAGATTATTAGTTACCTTCTGGTTATTGATGTAATCATTAATAGTTATTAACGCAATATCCAACAAAATTTCAACAAAACGGAAAAAATTATTTTTTCTACGCCCATGTCAGTAAACGTCAAAAATCGCACTGTCAACATTCCCTGTAAGTGACATTTATCAATAACATGCACGGGATGAGATCTCATAACTCACACGTGCGTTTAGATAAGAACACTTAAATTTCTTTGTTTAATCAAATTGCAATCAAATTTTTATCTACGTACTACTTTATTTAGTCTATTCACATAAATTTAGTGAATTGGAAAATATAAAGTCCAGTAACCGAAGGTGTCGACCTGGGCAACTGGTCCGGCGTTGATCATTTTTTTTTTAATTTGAAGCTATTCAGGTGTATATCAAATGGACAAAATCGCAGGTCCTTTGAATTTGTGGAACAGTGGGAAAATGGCCCATTTCGCTAAAAAATTTGCGTTTCCCGCCTTTCTTCGCCGATATTTACGGAAATAGGCCAGTTAGAGAATTTTTCTTCAAACAAATAATGACGAGTAGTTCGTCCCCTACAAAAATTGTCCTTGTCATTTTTGCAAAAAATTTGATAGTTTTCGAGATAATGAGCCCTGAACGAAGCCCCCGTTATCAGCTCATGACCGCCATCTAGAGAGCACGCTTTGAGGAAATGACGCCCCAATAAATTTACTAATTTTCGAATAACTCGCGTAAAAATTAATATTTTTCCACGATCCAAAGTTTAAATGAAAGAAGGAAACTGTGGCTAAAATATTGTGTTTTTTTTACCTCAATTTATTTCTCGGGATTATGGGAAAACCTGGCCAAAGTTCGTTTGTTCTCGATTTTTTCACCCTTCCAAGAATTTATAAATATTTTTGTCATTGAGATCGATTTCCCCGAATCCTCCTGAGTAAAGAAGCTTTGGGGGGTGCTTAATGGATTCCAAAAAAAATCAGACAATAATTTCTCGGTATTTCAATAAACAACGTGTTTTTCCAAGGGCGATTTTTATGGATTTTCGGAGTTCTTGCAAATGCTTCGGTTTATCGGGAATTTCTTGATAATTGATCATGAAACCGGCATTTAATGTCTTTAATGAAAGAGGTGGGGATGTCCCCTTGCCGGTACCACCATTATGTTGTGCCCAAGTACCCGGGTTTCCAGGAAAATCGAGAAAATCTCCAGGCCACTGAAAAAAGGACATTTTTTTTTGGGTTATTTTCTCCTCAGGGGCACATTTTTTCAGGCCAAGCATAGTACTCAATGAAAGGTCACATTCTGACCTTTTCATCGATATGTATATGACCCATTTTATTGATCGCACGGAAAAGTATTTTGTCTTTAAACTTTCTCCAATTTATACGTTGTTTATCATTTTCCTCGTGCTCGACGCCACGCGGTATCCATGTATAGTGTAGTCGAGCTGGCTGCTATAGTGCGTGAACGCATGGGTGCTTTCTGCTCCTATTTGTTTGTCAACAATCTACAAGCGACAGATTTAAAGTTTCTGAAAAAGGGAAATTTTTGAGTCGCTGTTTTTGCAAAAAATATTGGCGTAGCGAAAAAAATCATGGGGACAACTTTTATTGGTAATTAACTGCTCTCCATTTTTTGTCTAAACAAAAATGCTCTAAGGCTCATATTTTGGCAGATATCGCCGAAAAACGGATTTTCGGGAACTTCAGAGCCATTTTCCCACTGTTCCACAAATTCTAAGGACCTGCGATTTTGTAAATAAAAAAAAAATTTTACCGCTGGACCAGTTGCCCAGGTTGAGGTGTTTTTTGGTCTTGAGTTACTGGACTAATAAAAGCTTTTAGCATTCGTGAAATACATTTTAGATTAAAAGAGTAATGCCCCCAAATGTCGGCAACCCATTATACAATTTCTCAAAAAATAAGACACGGTTTCTTAGCATGATATGGAAATAAACGTCACGTCATATATGCTGTCAATTTTTGTAACAAAATATAGTATCTTCCACAGTGGCAGAAGGCTATGTAAAACTTTCTGAACTTAAATTGCATGCGGAAAAGTATGCTCGTCAACAAAAATTTTGTAGCTGGTTTCAGAGAAAATTTTTTGCTCTAGTAGAAATCAAAGTTAATTTGAGGTCATTTGATTGAACACCACCAATCAGAACAACATTATACTGAAAACAGATCCCATGGGCTGTTTTCACTCTATTAGGTACGTTGCCATGGATACATTTTGATTTATTTCGATTTTGACGTTTTAAAATATTTAATATTTCAAAATGTCACGATTTGGTCAAAATACTGACGAGAATATTAATGAAATTATAGAAACAAATAAACCAAAAAATACTGTTTAAAAATATCAAATCAATAAATAATTCATGTACTAAATATTCCATATAATTCATTGTTTTGTGTCTTTTTACGAAGAAGGTTGGAGACTTATTCCTCAAGTCGTATACATATACAGAGTGGAAAGTCTAACTGGAACAAATTCTGTAACTTGATAAATGAAGGTTTATCGCGAAATTCCTGAAACATTTTGATTTTCAATGGGGCATATTAGAAAGAGATTTGTTTATCTTTTTAATTATCTGGGGGGTTGCAGACAGCCCCAACTTTTTTTTTAAATGGAAGGGTGGGTTGATTAATTTTTTATTTGAAAGATTCTATTTTTTTGTTGTTACTTTTTATAAGCAATGTGTCGGAAAAAATGAAATAACGAAATATTTACTGAAATAACTTGAATGCAATAAATATTCAAAGTGTTCTCCACCTTGTTGCTGACAATATCCTAATCGATTATAAACAGCATTACGAACATTTTGTAACACTTCCGGCGTTACTTGCCTAATTTCGTCCCTGATTCTTTGTTGAAGCTCGGCGATGTCGTTAGGTTTAGTGGTATAAACCTTGCTCTTTAAATATCCCCATAAAAAAATCTAATTGAGTAAGATCGGGTGATCTTGCTGGCCACTCAATTGGACCCCTTCTTCCAATCCTCCTATTTGGAAAGACTTCGTTAAGATAGGTCCGTACATTTTGAGCAAAATGTGGTGGTGTCCCATCTTGTTGAAACCACATCCGTTGGTCAATAAGTTGGGATCCAAATTGTTGGGGAATAAATTTACTAAAGTAGGAATCAGTTCTTCTTGGAGCATATTAAGGTATGTTCCTCCGGTTACGTTTTCATTGAAAAAACAGGACCTACTATGCGATCCCCAATAATTCCAGCCCAGGCATTTGTTTTTTGAGGCCTTTGGGTATGGCATTCACGCATCCAACGGGGATTTTCGTCAGCCCAATAACGGCGGTTCTGACGATTGACGTGCCCATGTAATGTGAACGTAGCCTCATCAGAAAACAGCACCCATTCCAAAGCAATTTGTCCACCATCGATAGAAGCCATAATTCGTTCGCAAAATTCGAGTCTACGATCAGGATCATCTTCGTTAAGCTTCTGCAGGTTTTGCATTTTATATGGGTGCTTTTTGGCTTCTTTAAGAATTTTTAAAACGCTTGTGTGACTGACACTTGAACGCCAGCTATTTGCCTAGCTGTTGTGACAGGATTTTCCTTCCAACAATGTGTTCAACTGGGCTTCTTCGTCGACTTTTAAAAGCTTTTGTCGAGGAGCATCCCTTACATGGCCCAACTCCCGATATCGAGTTTCAATTTTTCTGATCGTACTTCGATTAATTGAAGGTAATTCTGAATGAACTTCACTAAACAAACGAACGTCTTCAGCCTGTGTTCGATTTCTGTCCCCATCCGATCACCATTAAAATTTCGATACGATGCGTCTCGGTTAAATAGGGCATTTTCTTATTTTTCCTTTTTAATTTACACGTTGAAATGGAAACAAGTATACTTGTAGGTAAAATTAATTTGCGTCGTTTCACGATTTGTCGGCGAGTAAAGAAATCTAGAAGCAGAGCCGGTTTTAGACTCATAATGTGAATTTGCGAAAAATGATTGCCAAATGTCAGAAAATATTACAAAAAGTATAATAGGTACCCATAATAGTATAAAAATTAGTTAATCATCCGGTGATCCTTCTTCCTCACTCGATGTGTTATCCAGCTCAATTACAAATGAATGATGAAGAAAACGTTGTCTATAGGTTTCTTCTACATCTTTTACATACTTGACGCAATTATACCACACATCGGGGCTCACTTTAGAACAAATATCTCTAAAAAGTTTAATCACACTTTCAGAAAGAGTTGGCGAAACATTTTTTTTTCTTATTCCCTGTTTGATGTTATACCAAATTAACTCTATGGGATTGAACACACAATAGTAAGGGGGTAAACGAACCACTTCATGACCATGCTGCTTGGCAAATTCATCAACTACAAATTTGGGTTTTAAATTGAGCTCTCGTAATAATTTTAGCAAATCTTTTTTTAGACACTGTGTTGGAAGGCTAACACCCATTTTTTGCAGAAAATCTGCAATTACTTGTTTCCTAGCCTTTGCTTTAGGAATTTCTTCAGTTTGCCTGGAATGGTAAGGAGCATTATCCAGAACCTCCCGGGATGTTTGGAATTAACTGTTCCTCGAACCATTTCTCAAATAACGCAGCATTCATATATTGATGGTAATCCGCTGAACAGCTTGAAATATTTTTGGCAGATAATAATAAACCGTTGTTAACGAAACCATGTTCATTACCCGCGGAGACAATAATAACTCGTTGCCCTCTAGTCGAAGGGGCATTTAATGAACACTTTGGAGTCCCATCATGCCAACCTTTTTTGATTACATCATGAGTATCATACCACGTTTCATCGAGATATATTATATTTTTCTGTAATCGTCGTCAATGCGTAATTTTTTTCAAATAAGAATGTCGAAGCTCTATTATTCTCGAGGATTCCATAATTTTTTGACATCTATTTAATTTTCTAAACCGAAACCCACAAGAGTACAAGATATTTTAAATGGTTTTATCTGCTTTGTAAGGAAAACCAGGAATTTCCTTTAATTTTACTTTAACCATCTTAAATGTAGGAACGATATTACTGGCGTAAAACTCATATATTTTTCTTCTAAGATTTTCCTTTATTTCGGTATTCACACGCACTAGCGATTTCCGTGCTCTCTTTTTCCGATGAGTAATAGTTGTTTTGCCGATAATTGTAATAATGGATCTTTTTTAAAGCTTTTGTCAATTTGTGTATTCTTTCAGTAACTCCATGTTTTGACCCATTATTTTCTTGTTTCAGTTGCCTGTACATATTTTGTATCACTTTTTGCGTAGATGACGACAAAAACATACCAAACTTCTTTTTGTCAATTGTCTCAAATCCCTCCTCTTCACTTTCAGAACATGAAGTAAAAAATTTTAAGAATATAATATTCTTGTTTTGTACATACAACAATCAATCAACTCAGTATCTTTACTGAAGCTCACATCATTACTAGCAGATGGCACTATTTCAGGCTCTAAAACACAATATATGAACAATTGGAACCTAATTTTGTTGCATACATTTTTTCAGTATAAAAGGAGAAATATTTCCTGTCCATATTTATAAAATACATACCTATAACAATATCTTCCTATTCGAATGGTCGCCAAAAAGCCATAATTTTGATAATTACCAACAAAATAGTCTTAGTCAATAAAATAATCCTAATCACCCAAAATCTTAATCACAGAAACAGCTAACAGATATATAATTCTTATTCAGAACACAATGTCTCGTAAATAACAATAATGGTCTAAGCCTACCCTGCGCGTTGATGTGGACTAGCAGTTGAAGTAAATTTTTCATATACCAATCGGAAGCTACATTGCGTCAATGAGAATCAATTGATCGGTTGTGGGTGGGTCAAGACTCGAAATAATTTATGGCTTTTTTTTTTGGGGCTTTTTAATCCTCACAGACACCTTGCCGTACACTGATATTTTAAACTGAAACGATGCAAATTAATTTTACTCACAACTATACTAACTGATCAATCACATTCAGTTCAAATTGACCGAAAAACTATCGAGCAGGTTTTTTTATTGGGCTTATCAAGTGAGAAAAATCTTTCAATTAAAAAATTATTCAACCTACCCTTCCATTTAAAAAAAGTTGGGGGTGTCTGCAACCCCCCAGATAATTAAAAAGATAAACAAATCTCTTTTCCTACGATCACTACCCAAAGTAGGCTTTTGCACACTCAAATCTAACCGCAAAGTTGATGTTTTCCGCGAGCTGTCATAATTTGACATTATTGGCGCTCTTAAGCAGAAAGTAACTTTGGCGCACGCCTAATTTTATTTATAGATAAAAGAGAGCTAGTAGTTATTTCAATATAAACTGTAGAATAAATAAATATTTTAGTTGATTTTCCAATATATTAAAGCATCCAACAGTATTTTCCGTAATAATTTAATGAGAAATAGGTAAATCTAAAAAATATCTGACATTAATGTAATAAGTGTTGCCTACGTACATAGGTACACGAAACTGCAATCTGGAAACTGCTAAGTACAAACAATGGCAATAGGTAGGCATACTTGCAAATAACTTACGCATTATAAGAATCAAGTATGTATATGTCAAAGAAAGAACCTAGTGCATTGTCACTGAAATATTTTTTGAGATAGTTCTGTGCTGTGTAATTGTATTAATATTTTACTATAAGTCAGTAGTACTTAAAAAAACAAGAAAAATGGATACAAGTGATACTGATTTTTTAAATACACCGCCAGATATTGTCGAGGCGGCCAAAAAAGTCACTTTAAATCTAGTTCCGGAGAAATCCAAATTAAAGTACGAAAATGAATATAGTCTATTTATAAGTTGGTGCAGATCCAAAAAAATTAAAAGATATTCAGAAAATGTGTTATTAACATATTTTGGGGAAAAAGCAGCAACATTAAAGTCATCAACCCTGTGGTCCAAGTATTCAATGCTAAGGCAAACATTGAAAATAAAAAACAACATTGACATTAGTCAATATGCAAAATTAATTGCATTATTAAAAAAAATTTGTCGGTTATAAAGCAAAAAAATTTTCAACTTTATCCAAGGAGCAGGTGGAGGAATTTATTCGCATTGCACCCGATGGAGACTATTTATTGAAAAAGGTAATAAATAATTATTTCTATGTCTCCAAAAAATATTAAATTTAATTTTTTTAATTTTTTCATAGGTTGTCTTAATTATGGGTATTGCTGGTGCGTGTAGGAGAGATGAATTGGGAAAAATGAATGATATTCAAGACAAAGAATCCCTTTTGATTGTTCATATTCCAGATTCGAAAACAAAGCAGAGTCGAGTGTTCACAATTGTTAATAACAACACACCAGAAGAAAACGACATTGATTACGTTGCGTGTTGTAAAAAGTATATTTGAATGGGAAAGCAATGCCAAAATAGTTCAGAAAATCGCCTATTATTCCGATATTCCAAAGGAAAATGCGCAAATCAGGTAGTAGGATTAGGAATTTTGCGATAAACCTTTATTTATCAAGTTACAGAATTTGTTCCAGTTAGACTCTCCACTCTGTATATTCATAAATTCATTGATGTTGCTCCAATTATGTCTGAACGAAATAAAATTGAGGATCCTGTCTGCAAAAGACGTTTCAGAACTACTACAACGGGAATTAAGTGCATTCGTTGTGGCGTAGTGTCTCATAAAAGTTGTCTAAAAATACTGAATATTGAAATTCTAGATATTGATACTTCAATATGTTGTGGTGAAGTAAATTGCGATAATTTAAAGGCATCAGTTACTAAAAACGCCCCCATGGAGGGCGCTACCGATAATGTTAATGTTGGTGCTATAAGAATATCCTATTTGGAGAAAATTATCCGAGATAAAGAACTAATTATCGAAAATCAATCCTTAGCTATAAAGGCGCTCTCCGAACAAATTGTACTGTTGAAACAGGATAAACCAGCAAATAATATTGCTGCTTCACATGTAAACTCCGTTTTTCCCGAATCATCAAAAAAATCTGTTCTACATAAATCTGCCTCCAGCACTGACAGCAGACACAAGGGTAATAAAATATCAAAAGCTACAGTTGCAGCTGCTATTTGTAATGCCGAAGCTAGTAGTATCTGCAATTCAGTTATTAACCTCAATAAAGATATTCAACCACATCAACAAAATGTGCCTGCTAAGAAGAAAAAAAGACCTGCCAACGATCAACATAAAAGAGCAAATATATTGATTGCTCAAATTTATTTTTTGTCAAATACGCATAATTCTGTGCAGCAGAAATTATTAATTCGAATAGCATCATTGTTACTGTTTATAGATCTTCATCTACTGGAGGGTTTTTGAAGAAAAATTTTTTGATTTATTTTTCAGTGTTTCCCGTAAATATAAAAATATTAGTATAGTTGGGGATTTGAATTTGGATTTAAATGGAAATACTGAACACGTTAGAGATATAAGGAACATGGAAAGCATTTATGGACATAGAAAGTATCAATTAGATAGAAATCGAACAGTGGAAGAATTGGCGTCGATTTTAAAAAATTGGGCTGTGAACATGAGAAGAAAAGATGGTACAGAGTTTAAAAAAACCATGTGGAACCTCACAAGTAAGCTGTTACAAGAAAAATATTATAAAGAAATGAAAGTTATTATTGACCAATTCAAAAGTGTTGTATTTCAATAAGCGCGAGCTGCCCGCGATTCTATACGATGAAAACTGCAATCGGATACCTGTAAAAGAAAACAAAGTTCGGCAGCATTAAGTTCAACAGAAATAACCAAAATGATAAATTTATGGAATTAAAACACCCCCGAAGGGCTGCAACGGAAATTCTATCAAATAGCCGCGGTAGAATTAGCTTGGCGAGGTGGGGAAACTGCTGCTTGCTTGACTGACTTTTTTAGTATCGAATCAAACAACGATGGTTTTGTAACAAATCGAGAGCAACGTTTGTCCAGATTATTTGAAAAAAGAGGCCCAAATATCAAAACCAACAGATTATTTTTAAGAACAAATCGTCACTGGAGAGCCGAAAATGATCACTGGTATAATAATATGCCTATTGGAAGAACTACGGTTCAAAGTTGGACAAAGTCGTCTGCCGAGGCGATTGGCTTGAACACCAAAGAAAAAAAATTACTAATCTCTCCCAATAGATCGACCGCGGTCAGTCGTTTGGCCAAAAGTGGTGTACAAGAGCAAGAGCTTATAAAAATTACGGGTCATTGTTAAACCAACTCAATAAAACCCCACTGGAAAATTGACCATTTGTACCATTTTTCAAAAATGTAGACCATTTTCAACAATTATTAACCATTTTTGACAGTTTTTAATAATTATTGACCATTTTTTCAAAATTTTTGACAATTTTTGACCATTTTTTCAAATTTTAACAATTATTGACCATTTTTTCAAATTTTAACAATTATTGTCCATTTTTGACAATCATTGATAATTTTGACAGTTTTGACAATTATTGATCATTTTTGACAATTTTTAAAAAATTTTGACCATTTTAGTCCATTTTTCCAAATTTTAACAATTATTGACCATTTTTGACAGGTTCTGACAATAATTGACCATTTTTGACAATTTTTCAAAAATTTGGACCATTTTCCAAAAATTTGGACCATTTTCAACAATTATTAACCATTTTGACAGTTTTTTTATAAGTATTGACCATTTTTTCAAAATTTTTGGCAATTTTTGACCATTTGTCAAAATCTTCACAATTTTTGACCATTTTTTCAAAAATTTTGACAATTTTTGACCATTTTTTTCAAATTTCAACAATTTTTGACCATTTTTGACAATTTTGACAGTTTTGACAATAATTGACCATTTTTGACAATTTTTCAAAAATTTTGACCATTTTTCGAAGATTTTGACCATTTTTCAAAAATTTTGACAATTTTCAACAATTATTGACCATTCTTAACAGTTTTTTATAATTATTGACCCCTTTTCCAAAATTTTGACAATTTTTGACCATTTTTCAAAATTTTAACAATTATTAACCATTTTTGACAGTTTCTGACAATTATTGACCATTTTTGACAGGCTCTGACAACAATTGACCATTTTTGACAATTTTTAAAAAATTTTGACAATTTTCAACAATTATTGACCATTTATGACAGTTTTTCATAATTATTGACCATAATTTTGACAGCAGCACGCCTCTCTCTGCACTGAACGTACACTATGGCCTGCGTCTCTCTCTCTCTCTCTCTTTCTTTCTAATGAGTCATCGCGTGACGAACGCTTTTTCGTAACATCACACGTTTCACGAGTTCACTAGCCTTTCCAAAAGTCCCTATGTCGTGCAATAAGAAGCAAGCTTAAAAAAAAACAAAAAGATATCTTGACTGCTTTTAGTTAGTGTTAGTTATGGTTAATGTTGATTCAATACTAGGAAAAAATTACATGGAAACAATATAAATGCCGTACAAAAAAGTCACTATCTGCTCTTAATCTACTTATCTGGAGTGATTGTTTATAGCTGAAGGCCCTCGTTGGATGGTGAGTAACCTGTAGGTAATTTTCAGGTCAGGTGAACCTTCAGGTAAGCGTTATATAGGTCTTCTGCTAAGTTTAGATAAATCTTCCGGTAAGTTGTAGATATTTGCGGGTAAGTTTCAGGCAAACTGTGAATTAGCTTCACAGAACCCTTTGAGACACTCAGAAACACTAAGAGGTATGCACTTCAGGCAAGTCTCGTATAACCATCAGACAGGCCTTGTAGAAACCTCTTAGAAACTATCAGGCATATTTAAGTTTAGATACCGGCCTCGTATCAACCTCGTAGAAACCACAGAGATAAGAATTATCGTTTATTTTTTTCAAATTATAATTCTTCAATATCTCTGCAGCTTCAAAGGAATTTTATTTCGCCTCTTTCTTAGCGATAGATTCAGAGTGATCAGACAGAAGACAGCGTTTACACTTTCCTCTCTCAGGCTTAGCGCAGCACCGCTTGTGCTCGTGTCACATAAATTGTTTTTGCTCTGTCTTTTTTTCCATAATTATCAAAAAAAATTCTATGTGAATAACCCTCGAACATTGATAAAGGCTCAAAAACTTTTTAACAACTTTCTCAAGCTTGCGGCTTATAGGCATCAGACAGTCGGTCTGTTTCCAAGCAAAAAGCTTTCGAAATCTGTTATAAAATGTTTTCGAACAATTATCAATGTCCTTAGGTTAATACTTCTGAAAATTGCGTTATGATAATCCCTAGTTTCTTAAAAAAATGTTATGGTCGGACGAATCCACTTTTTCGAATATTGGTTTGCTCAACCCGAGTAATATACATTTTTACGCTGTCGCCAATCCTCAAAATGTTTGGTGTGGAATCATAGATAACCATATAATAGGACCCATTTTTATAGACGGAACCTTATTAAGTCAATGTATTTCTAAATCATGAAATAAAACAATTTAACTTGTTTAAATCTTCATTTTATTTTGAACTAACGTTCAAATTAAATTAGTGACGCGTAAGTTCAAAATAAAATGAAGATTTAAACAAGTTAAATTGTTTTATATCATCGTTTAGTATGGATCTTCATCAAGTAAAAGCCTCATCTATTCTATTTCTAAATCTATTGGAAGAAGAATTTGATGAGATGCTCCTGGAAACGAAAAGAAAGATGACATTCTTCATGCAGGGCAGATGTAGTTCCCATAATGTCAATAGAGCTCAACAAAATTTAAATTTAAAATTCGCTAAAGTTGGATTGGCAACAACGGCCCAGTTTGGTGGCCACCTCTTACGCCTTGCTGGTCTCAATCCAGTCGATTGTTTTGTTTGGAGGTACCTAAAAAATCCAACAAGCTCTGAAGCTATTCTTCGCCAGAGAATAATAGAACCTTTCACAAGATTATACCTGCCATATATGATCTCTCTTGCAACGTCTCAAATTTCCAAAAGTATTCAGTGGTGTATTGCGAACAATAGAGGACATTTTGAACAGTTCTTGTAATTATTTCACTGATTATTCAATTAAATAAAGTTTATATTCAATTTTTCACCACCGTGTACCTAAATTTATTTCGGGATTAAAATTATTGTCAGTGTGTAAATTGATTTTCCAAAAACTGGTGGAGACTTTATTTACACGTTAGGGGCCATCCATAAATTACGTCACACGTTAAAGGGGGGAGGGGTATAACCGGAATGTGACATTGTGTGACAAGGGGCAGGGGGTCAAGAGCTTTGTGACGTCACATGTTAAAATTAAAAATACTAAGAGATCTGTATATTTAATTAACATAATTAGTCCTAACTAGTAGGTTTTTTTCATGTTATCTAAAATATTTGACTTTCTGTGGATTTTATTAAACATTATTTAATAAAAATGAGAGAAAAATTAAAAAAACTTTTGATTATTTTTAAATATGTACAAGCATGAAATTAAAAAATGTGTGACGTCACATCAGTGGGGAGGGGGTTCTAAAAATGTGACAAGGACGGGGGAAGAGGTTGAAAAGTCCTAAAATTCATGTGACGTAATTTATGGATGGCCCCTTAAGAAACACAGACCATGGATAATATCTAAAATAAATAAAAAAGGTAACTAAATATTTTATGCAAGGGGAGTCTAGCTACCATACCAATAAAGTTTGACAATGTTGAAAACGTTCAATGTCCAATAATAAACTATTAAAAGGACCACCATAGTCCTCGAGTCTTGATTCAATTGATTCGATATAGGTATATAGAGGCACAACAAAAATGAGACTTGTCAGTGAAATTCAAAATGCATGTTATTTAGAGAAACGCTTTAAATTGATTACATCCTGGAGAACTAACCAACTATAGGCCAATTACAGTAATCAATAACTTGGCCAAAATTTTTGAAAATGCGGCAAAAAGCAGATTAATAAATTTTTTTCATGTTCATAATTTTATAACAGAATGCCAGTACGGGTTTATACAAAACTCAAGCACTGAAGATGCAGTGGTTGATTTTCTAGAAAAGACGGTTGGCGCAGTAGATGATTCATTAAAATGTGTTGCAGTATTTCTCGATTTAGCCAAACCATTTGACACCGTTTCCCATAACATTCTACTTGGCAAACTTAATAACTATGGCATTAGAGGTGTAGCACTAGAACTCCTTACGAACTATTTATCAAACAGAACCCAGCGCGTAAAAATCGGAAAAGACAGAAGCTCTAATTCCCTAGTAAAGGTGGGTATTCCACAAGGGAACGTATTAGGACCAATTCTCTTTCTCGTGTATATGAATAACATTACACAAATTGATAACTTCTCTGGTAAAGTCATATGCTACGCGGATGATACTGTAATTATTTTCACTGGTAAAGAATGGCGAGAGGTCAAACTCACCGCAGAAACAGCATTGGGGAAGATAAGTTTATGGTTAAATAATAATCTACTAACCTTAAATGTGTTGAAAACAAAATGTATTACTTTCAGTTCAATCATCGTTAAACAACCTGAAAACTTTGAAATTAAACTGCACACTAATGACTGTCAAAAAATCGATTGTAACTGCCCACTAATACATAAAGTATCCCAAATTGAATATTTAGGTGTTATACTTGACCAACACCTACGTTGGTCACAACATATTGTCCATGTTAGCAATAGATTGAGAGCCTTAATGCATAAATTTTATGTTCTTAGAGAAATCCTTTCAAAGAAAAATTTACTAATACTTTATAATTCCCTAGTGGAATCTTTATTAAGATACTGGATACTAGCTTGGGGTGGAGCATTTCACACCACTATTAAAATTTTAGAGACAACACAAAACACTATTTTAAAAATCATCCTAAAAAAGAAAAGCTATTTTCAACGAAAAAATTGTATGATGAATCGAGGATACTTAACATTAAACTACTCTTTGCTTATCAATGTATAATAAGAATATATAAAAGCCGCGAAAAATTTAACCACAAAAACACCCATAACTCGATCAGTTACTAATATGGAGATACCTCTACAATTCTTTAAAAAATCAGTCAGTCAAAGATCATCATCTTTCTTCGGTCCAAAATTTTTTAATACAATCCCGATTCACCTCAGACAAATAAAAAAATTAGAGAAATTCCAAATTGAATTAAGAAATCATTTAAAAACTAACCAATTAAAATATTTGATATAATGGCTTAATAACATACAAACTACTGGTTCATTGTCGTTTTATTTTTTCTTGCCTACTACTTCCTTGCGTAAGTATTGTCTTCTTTTTATTATCTACTATTTAATTTTATTAATTGTCTACATTTATTCGTCTCATAACCTTATTTGCACTGTAATTTAGTTTTGTTTTTTTCTTATTTTTTTTTATGTATTCAATATCAGCTATTTAAAGATAAAACGTGCAGAGTAAATACTACCTAATTGAGTAGTAACAAAACAGGTAGACATGCCTAGGTAAAATGCTCAATTTAGGTGTCTTTATGTCTTTATGTATTTACAAATATTATTTTATTATTATCATTACGTACTTTATTATGGAAATAAAATAAAACTGAAACTGAACTGATGAAGTTTTGCTGAATGTAGGATTTTAATTCCCTGAAAAGAATAAAAACAAGGTCCGTATTGAAATTCAGTTGATGATGGCCTTGGAAGGCAAAATTTGAATGTGGGAGGAGGGATAGGAAATGTTTGTCCTATTCCAATGATTTGTTCTTGAATTTCTCGAAATAACTAGGTATTGAAAAAAAAACGAAAATGGGAAATTTTGGTTTCTGTCAGATATATCCGTAACCAGTCGAAATATTTCAGACTTCTTGGCATCATTGTACCACCGTCAAATGGGGAAAAGTTAACTCAGTCCGAACTCATTGATCGACCTTCAACTTCACGGTACGCCAGTGCTGCCTCGCCGCGAATTAAGACAAGTTTACAAAAGTGCAGAAGACGAGTATTTAGCCAAGGGGATGCCATTTTTGAGGATGGTAGCGTTGGCTACTGCAGTTTTGTTCGAGTTCGTGTTTGCCGTGAAATTGTTGTTGGTTGAAAACATTTACTTGCAGTGAGAAAAGTGGACACCCTACGGGTTTTTTTGGCGATTTGAGGTAATTATA
Organism: Lochmaea crataegi; assembly: GCA_947563755.1. Lineage (NCBI taxonomy): Eukaryota > Metazoa > Arthropoda > Insecta > Coleoptera > Chrysomelidae > Lochmaea > Lochmaea crataegi. The sequence goes on along the minus strand of OX387423.1, from coordinate 5,973,400 downwards.
TACTGTATTTCGATCACATTATTCAGTGCGAGTTTACAAAAAAAAATTAAACTATTATTTTCTCGAGGATTTATAAAAAATTGTAACTTTGTGGGGTAAAGCGGATCACAGAATTTAGAAATAAATTAGACGTTAGGTTTGAATATTTCTTCTTATTTTTCTTATTGGCGTTTTCAGAGAAAAATGTCAAGAGTATATGAGAAGAAAATTGGGCCAGCCGGCAAAAAAAACTATAATGAAGCATTCCTAATAACGGCAGTGGCGGCGGTCGAAAAATGAAGATTAAATGTCCGGGAAGCTGCGGAACAATATGGCGTGCCATACACGACGTTATACAACCGGGTTCATGGTAAGCACCCTTTTGGCCGAGGAAAAGTTACTTACGGATGGCTTACTAATATGTGCAAACTGGGGGTTTCCCCTAAAATCAACAGATATAAGGATAATTGTTCAGCAATACCTGAACAAATCAGGGGCACCGAGAGGAGAGATTTAAAGACAATTTACCGGGTTTGAATTGGTTCAGGGCATTTATGACACGAAACCCTAATCTCACAATAAAATTGGCTGAAAACACTGAAAGGGTCAGTGCAGCCGTCGACCATGAGATGCTAAATAATTATTTTTCTGAGCTTCAAGAAACATTGAAGAATGTACCTCCATGTAACGTCATAAATTATGATGAAGGTAATTTTGTCGATGATCCTGGTTCAGTAAGGGTCGTCGTAAATCGCGGGGTTAAACATGCACATAGGATAATAGATACGTCTAAGACCAGCACCAGTGTAATGTTTGCGATATCGGGAAGTGGATCATTATTGCCCCCGTACATAGTTTATAAAGCCAAGCATCTTTACCCTGGGTGGTCAGAAGGCGGCTACCTAGGAAGCAGATACAGCAGAACCCCCAGTGGATGGTTCAGTTCTACAATATTTGAAGATTGGTTCCACAATATTCTAATTCCCCACAGAAAAAATTTGGTTGGGCCTAAGGTGTTAATAGGCGATAATTTGAGTAGCCAACTAACTCTTAGCGTTATTCAAGCATGCGAAGCCAATGAAATTCGATTTGTGTTATTGTCCCCAAATTCCACCCACTTGATGTGGCCTATTTTCGGCCCCTGAAGGCTGCATGGCAGGATGTGTTGGAGGGAAGGAAGCAAACAAATCGGGGGGTTATCCCCAAGACCGTGTTTACCAGGCTTTTAAAAGAGGCAATCGAGAAAGTCGGAGTGAATTCTGAAAAAAATTCGATTTCAGGATTTAAGGCATGTGGTATAATTCCGTTTATCCCCAACGCTGTTCTTTCCAAAATTCCTAGAAATGTAGCCAGAAATGTCCCGATGGAAGATCCCATGAAAAAAGCCTGGTCCGATGCCCTTGTAAGTCACTTATAGTCTTACAGAGCAGGACCTAAGGATGGAATCCAAAAACGTGGGAAAAAATGTCGGTTCCTGCAGGTAAAAGCATCTTAGCAAAAGATATTATCAGGTCTTTGGAAGACGAAATAGACGAAGACGACATCCTGGAAAATCCATTAGAAGCAAATTCAGACTCTGACGGAAAAGAGGATGAAGAAGAAAATGGAGATGTGGCTGAAATTGACCTACCGTACTTTAATCTTGCGGGCAAAAATTTAGAAATCGATGATTATGTAATCGAGAATTTTGTTACAAATAAACGTGACAGAAAATTTGTTGGCAAAATAGAAAATCTGGCTGAAAAAAATGAGTTTGTCATAAATGCGCTAAGAAAACAACACGGCAAAAGAGACATATTTTTGTATACCCTGTTGTTGCTGACATAACAACTGTTACTAGGAAACAAATTATACAAAAGTTAGCTGTAAGCAGTGTCAAACGTGGAAGGCATTGTTTTTTGAATGGAGGTTTTCTCTTCAGTAGAATAATTTTGTTTAATTTTGATTAATTTATTTTACTTCATTTGAAGTTTAAAATATTTTGTTTATTACGTTTTAAAGTTTATTAACCATATAACTTACCTAGATTAAGATTAAAAAGTTTGTTTTGTATGTAAAAAAGAGTTTACGTAGATTAAATTGCGTTTAATTTCTCTTGTTTTGTATTGATTAAAGAGTTTAAAGCCCCCATAAAGTTTGTTTTATTTTTTTTACCAAATTTTTTTAGGAAACAAATTTTTAAAACGATATTTAGTTGTCCACCTTAGTGCGACTCATACTACATCTCCCTTCTTTATACAAATATTATTTACAGCAATATATATTAACTTAAGCTTATACACTATAATTATTATCTACACAACTTATTTACAACAATATTATTTTTTCAAATTGACCTACTATACAGTACTAAGATCATAGTCTTTAAGGTGACTTGGTGTCACTATTCTACGTTTGCCTTTTGCGCTTGTACTCGGCATCACTGTATGTTGTTTTTTCATTTCACTACTGTCCCTTATCAAATACTTCCTATTACGTTCCAGTAAAGATCTACTATCTAACCTAACAGTATAAGTTCTGGGCTTGGTAACTTTCTCTATTATTTTACCCGGTTCCCAAGTTTTGTCTGGTTTTTGAACTCTAACTTTGTCATTTCTCTTAAATGATTCTAACTCTTTCGCGGATCTATCATAAAATTGTTTTTGTTTATCTTTTCTTTTATCTAATTTTTTCCTATAATGTATGTTTACGTTATTAGGAGTTAAATCAAAATTGGGTAGTAAACTATTTACTTTTCTATTGTACAACAGCTCAGCGGGTGAGGGAATATCGTTGTCTATTGGGGTGGCCCTATACTCTAACAAGCATAGATACAGGTCTTTATTATCATCGTCTGCCTTATACACCATTTTCTTGAATGTCTGAATGCACCTCTCTACCATCCCATTTGACTGAGAATAAGTAGGACTTGACGTTATATGTTTAATATTGAAATTCTCTACAAATTCTTTAAATTGTTCAGATGCATAATTTGTTCCATTATCAGACCTAATGACCAACGGGATCCCATGCCTGGCTATAAAAGATTTTAGTTGCTCAATTGTGTGATGGCTATCTAGTCTGGCTACTTGACCTACTTCGATGAATTTCGAGTAATAGTCAATGACCATTAAATATGTTTTTGCTTTATATTGAAATAAATCAGTACCTATCACCTCCCACGGTCTATAAGGCGTTTCTGATTGTATCAGGGGTTCTTTAATATTAGATGACCTATATTTTAAACAAATATTACAATTTTTTATTAATTTTTCAATGTCTAGGTTAATGTTGGGCCAATTCATGCATTGCCTAGCCCTAAGCTGACATTTTGTAATCCCTAAATGGTTATAATGGATTAATTTTAACATTTCAGGCCTTAAGCTAGTAGGTACTATTATTTTATTGCCTTTAAAAAGAACTTCATTAACACTTACTATTTCATCTCTATAATTCCAGTACTTTTGTAGTTCCACATTCAATTTTTCTTTTTCGGGAAAACCAAATTTGGCTAGTTTTAAAAGTTCCCTTAAGGTGGGGTCACTACGGGTTTCAGTTTGAAATGTTTTAAATTTATCACTAGAGATAGGTAGTGTTTTAATTATATTGACATGTGACTCAATTTCATTAAAAATTATTTCATCACTTGGGTTATGCTCATTTAAATAATGCCTACTTAAACAATCTGCTAATAGTAACTCTTTACCAGGTTTGTATACAATATGTATATCATAAAGTTGTAATTTTGAAAACATTATTTGAAGTCTTAATGGGCAATTAATTAATGATTTTTTATTTAAGGATGCAAGCGGTTTGAGATCACTCTGAACAATTATTTCTTTACCATAAATGTAGTGGTGAAACCTCGTGCATGCAAATACAACTGCTAAAAGTTCTTTTTCAATTTGAGCATAATTGATTTCAGTTTCAGTTAAGGCACGAGAAGCATAGATTACTGGAAGGTTATTTTGAAGCAGAGTAGCACCCAAGCCACTTTTTGATGCATCTACTGAGAGAATAATTTGTTTATTTGGATCATAGTATTGCAACACTGGCGTATTAGTTAATAAATGTTTTAAATTTTTATATGCTTTCTCATGGTTTTCGGTCCAAATGATTGATTGATTTTTACACAATAATTTTCTCATTTCACTTGTACATTCGGATAAATTTGGTATAAATTTAGCTACGTATGTTACCATGCCCAGAACCCTTTCTAATTCTTTTTTATTTTTAGGTGTTTGAATTTCTACAATACTTTTTATTTTATCATTGCAAACCTTTACACCTGAGCCTGTAATAATGTGGCCTAAATATTTAATTTCACTTACATTAAACTTACATTTTTGCTTATTAAATTTTACACCTGCTTCTCTAGCTCTTTGCAACACTGTTTTTAAAGTTAGATCATGGTCTTGTTGATTTTTTCCAAAGATTAATAAGTCATCTATGTATGTAATTTGACCGGTAATACTTTCAAAGATCTGTAAAAATTGTTTATGAAAGACCTCTGGTGCTGAAGACACTCCAAATGGGAGCCTACAAAACCTATACCGACCAAACGGTGTTGCAAATGTGCAAAGTTTTCGACTGCTTTCATCCAACGGAACCTGATAGAAGCCTTGATTAGCATCTAAAATACTGAATATTGTGGAACCCCTAAGTTCAGCTAACAGTTGTTCCACTGTTGGCATTGGATAATCCTCTCTTTTAATAAATTTGTTTAAATTTCTAGGGTCCAGACAAATTCTAATTTTACCTCCCGGCTTTCTTACCACCACCATTGGATGAACCCAGTCACTTGGTTCCTCAACTTTTTCTATGATTTTTAATTTGATTAATTTATCTATTTCCTCTTTGACCTCATTTTTTACGGAATATGGAATTTTTCTTGCGTTGTAGACCACCGGTGTAGCATCCTCATGAATTATTATTTTATGTTCTTTTTTAAAACATCCCACACCCTCAAACACATCTCTATATTCTGTTAGTAAATTATTGATTAGTTGTATTGACATTATTTATTCTTTGTATTAAATTTAATTTGATACAATCATTTAACCCTAATATCGGTGGTCCACTACAGTCAGTGTCGACTATAAAAAACTCTATTTCACTTTCTTTATTCCCTGATTTACAATTAAATTTAATTTTACCTAGGTTTTTTATAGTTTCCCCACTATAATTAATCAATTTAAGGTTAGGTTTTTCAAGATTAAGTTGAGGAATTTTATTGAGAAATTTTATTGGGATTATACTAGCCTGTGCTCCTGTGTCTAATTTAAATATTATATTAATTTCTGGTTCTTCCGATACCTGAATAATTTCCGTCCACTCCTCGTTTTGTTTGTTTGTTTCAACAGTTCCTATGAACAAATCTTCATCACTGCTAGTTTCTGTCTCTTCTTTTCCTGTGGTAACTTCTCTCATTTTCTCTGATTTCTCATTTCTTGTGAGATGGGGATTATTTTTCAACATGCACATCCTACTAAAGTGATTCTTCCTTTTACACTTATGGCACTCCATTCCATAAGCGGGGCATTGATTTATTATTATTATTATTTGTATTATTATTATTTATTTGTATTCTTGGCTCTACCTGCTCCTTTTACTTGCTGGATTTTGCAGTCTTTCTTAGTTATTTTATCTACTTTAATCTCAGTTTCATTTGTTATTTCTCTAATTTGAGTTTTAGTTATTTCAAATGATTTACAGATGTCTACACACCTGGATAAGGTTTTTTCACTTAAAAGTTTCTCTCTTACCTTGTAATTTTCGATTCCACAAAGAATTCTATCTTTTATTAGGGAATCTTTTAATTTTTCAAATTCGCATGTGGCTGCTAAAGCTTTTAATACTGTTACATAAGTCTCTATAGATTCTCCGGGCTTCTGGTTTCTGGTAAAAAACTTGTGTCTCTCATAGGATATGTTGATTTTGGGGATAAAGTGATCATCAAACTTACTTATCAGAACTGTAAAATCGTCTATCTCTTTAGCTTTTAGATCAAATGTTCCATACAACTCGATTCCTTCTTCACCCATACAATGTAGTAGTAAATTGCATATTCTTTTTTGACCGTTGCCTTCTTCGATTCCAGCCGCAATTAAATAAACATTGAATGCTTTTTTAAATTTCGGCCAATTACTGGCTGCATGTGGGTCATTTACCTTGAAGGTTGGAGCTCTTAGGTTGATGTCCATATTTCTTTTCTTATAATTCCTGCGCCATGTAATACACGTTGGTTTACTTTCTATCTGTTTATTTACAACTTTGTACAATATATTTATATTTATTTACACTATCAATTAACCTGATGTTAGTCGATTTGTAATTTATAATTTTGTATGCAGTAACCATTCGTCTACTCGATGTCATCGTCTGTCTATGTCATTGTTCAATGTCATCTGTCATTTTGGATGCGTTCGGAATGTGCACCTTAGTGCGACTCATACTACAGCAATATCAAAGGGAAGGTACCAAAGATTCTAAATATTTGTGCTCCAAAGATTTATATACATCTTTACCGAAATATTTAAAAAAAAAACTCAATTTTTGATCCACTTTACCCCATTTGACGGTACTTCTTTAATTGTGCAACTTTTGTCGACTTCAACCGATTGTGTATCTTTTACGGTTGATGAGTATTTTATACATCCATATTCATAAATCCTATCCTTATTACTTTGTAATATGTTACCATGACAAGTAATTTTGTATCTGTCAATTTGAATAATAATTTTCCGATTTTCTGAGAATAAAAATTTCCTTGTACGAAAATTACATTTCATTTACGATACACAATAGTTTTGGCGACGACGATACTTCTTACTCACGTATCCTAATATTGTTAATACTTAGAAGAAGATGACAGATGGCGAACAGAAAGTTTCAACGTTTCAAATTCTTTCGACTTTTACCGTGGAATCACTTGATCAATCTATTACAAAGTGGTCAAGATGGGTGAAATGACTAGAAGGAGCTTTAAAGGTATTTAAAATCAATGATGATATAAAATTACGTTACATTTCATGGGATCGGAAACCTACGATACCTTATGCGATAAACTAGCACCTGATGTGCCTGAAGATCAGACCTACACGGAAGTTATAGCATTAATGGATACATTCTACAGTCCTGCACCCTTGGAAATTGCAGGAATGTTTAGGTTCCAGAGTTAAAAGCAAGCAGAGGGTGAAACCGTACAAGAATACTTGCATTCATTACAAAAACTAGAACGCTATCAGAAATCAGTTCGTTTTTGGATTATGTTTGCGGAGAATAGAGACTAGACTACTAGAAACCAAGAATTTGGACTTAGATCGTGCAGTAGAGATTGCCAGTGGCGTGGAAATTTCAGAAAAGGACAGTAATAAATTAAATTATAATAAAAGTAGTTCAGTTAATGCTTTACATTTACAAAAACCAAAGAATAAAAGTATTTATAATAAAAATACAATGAACGCATACACTAATGAAGCTTCGCAATCAGTTTCTTCCACTAACAAAAATACACCAAAAAATAAATTTTGTTATCGATGTGGTAGTACACTACAGTACACTAATACTTGTCAGAATTTTAATCAGAATTTGTTTTGTAATTTTTGTAAAAAACAGGTCATATAAAAAAGTTTGTCTAAAAGCAAAAGAAATAATTACAGAAGTTGATGTAATAGAAGAAGTATATGAAATTCTACTAATTAAAGCTAAAAATTACAAAGAAAAATTTACTACTATTTTGAAAGTTAATAATAAATTATTGAAGTTTAAAATTGACTCTGGTGCAGCGGTTACTATAGTTAACAAACACATTTTTCAAGAAAATTCCACACCTGTAATTTTTAACCAATTAAAACGTGTTTTTTGACAGATTACCATGGCAACGGATACATTTTAGTGGAAATTTTTTCCTCGTGGGTACCCAACAGCGTATTATACTGGACATTTTTTGACGTTTATAGTGACAGAATATTTTTTTGATAGTCTGGTTTTTATTTGCAAAAAAGCAATTTTCTACCACTTGTAGCTACTCAAAACCTGTGTAAAATTGAAGAATATGTGTCTTGACATGGTATTTTCGTGCACCTACAACGAGTAGAAATCAAGAATTCAAAGGTCTAAATTGCTGCCAAAACTGTGACGCGCTGTAAATCTGTTCCTGCAGCGTTCCGAAAAACCTTTTAAATTATGATTTTCTACCACTTGTAGTAAGACCAAGTAACAATAAAATGAAAAAATATAAGATTTTAGCGAATTTACTGTTTGGACCCTTACTTTGTGGAATCTACTCATAATAATGTTATAATGAAACTAACTGTTCCTACTTAATTCCCCTATTTAATTAAAAAATCATGAAAATTATGAAAGGATATTGATAATTATTTCGATATTGACATATCATCGTCAGAATGACAGAAGTTACATTTTATGTGATAACTTTGTTGCAAATTCGAACCTCACTCAATTTATTACAGAACCCACAAGATTCAGAATTAAGGTAGGTAGGTATTCCATTCTTGATCTCATACTCACTAATGATGAACAGCTAATCTCATCTCTTGAAATAACAGGAGGTTGGAAAATAAGACCATGCAGTCATAACTGCTCACGTTCAGTTTATCCAGACATTACCGGGCAAAAATAAAATCACAACTTATACTACTACTGATTTTCCTGAAGTTGATTCACAGCTGTCCCGACTTGATTGGGACTTAATTTTCACAAATTTACCCGATCCCTCGTTAATGTGGAACGCATTTCATGATACTACTCTCAGGATAATCTCTGCACATACTACTGTCTGCGAGATTTATAAAAACAATCTCAAACCCTGGATAAACCACGCAGCACTTCAACGTATTAAGCACAAACGGCGCCTCTGGCGTAAATATCAGCGCACACAGCTTCCAAGTGACTTCCTGAACCACCGCAGATTTTCTAATACTCTACAACTATCTCTCAAAACTTTAAGACAAAATTTTGAAGAAAACATCATTGCCAGTGGTAACAGTAAAAAGGTTTTCAAATATATACGATCTTCCCTATCATCAAAAGTTTCCATTCCTCTACTTCAAAAACCAGACCATACCGTATGCTCTTCTAATAAAGAGTCTTCTGAGACGCTCTCTTCAGCTTTCTCACAAGTTTTCACTCAAGAACCCAATAATGACAACTTCCCATTAATTAACTGTCTCCGCCTCAAGGCATCTTTAGAACATGTAGTATTTACACCAGACCGTATAAAACAGCACTTACTGAAACTTCGCACTAACGCATCACCTGGTTTAGATGGTCTAAGTCCAAAACTCCTAAAAAGCTGCGCAAACTCGCTTGCAACACCCCTGTCGTTAATTATGCAGGCGTCCTTTACCCAAAGTTCCATACCCCCCAGTTGGAAATTAGCATATATCACACCCATATTCAAAAAAGGTAACAAACTTGATTCCAATAACTACCGCCGAATTAGTCTGCTGCCAGTAGTCAGTAAAGTCATGGAAGCCATTATTTCAGAGGAGATGACCCAATTTCTTCTCCTGGAAAATGTGATTCCAACGCAACAGCACGGATTTGTCTCCGGCCGTTCCACCCTAACCAACTTGCTACACTGTGTTAACGACTGGACATCATCTCTTAACAATCGGCAGCCAGTTGATGTTGTCTATCTGGACTTCTCCAAAGCCTTTAATCGTGTTCCCAAGCGCAGACTTCTACACAAGCTGGAACACTTCGGCATTCGCGGCTCTTTACTTAGCTGGATTGACGACTTCCTAACAGACAGACATTTCAGAGTAAGAGTTGGCGAAGATTTCTCAAGGGATTGACTGGTGGAAAGTGGAGTACCACAGGGTTCTGTTCTTGGTCCTCTGCTTTTTACGGTTTACACCAGCGATCTCTCTTATCACGTAACTAACAGAATATCTTTCTACGCTGACGACACAAAGATATATACAAATCCAATCACCAACCAACAAACCCTCCAGTTGGACTTAAACTCCATCTTCATCTGGTGTTCCCAGTGGCTACTTCCGTTGAACACTGAAAAATGTGTAGTGCTCCGATTCGGTAAAAATAACCCACTACTACCGTACTTCGTAGACGGTCGACCATTAAATTATGTGTTTTCCTATAACGACCTCGGAGTTATCGTAAATAGCAACCTAACTTGGTCTGATCATATAACTTCAGTCTGTAAGCGCGCGAACACCAGACTGTATCTCATTCTCAAGTGCTTTTCGAGTGTTTCGTTTCAGTCGTTTTGTAAACTGTATACTATCTATGTCCGACCAATTCTCGAGTACGCCGGTCCAACGTGGTACCCTGACCTAGTTCGTGATAAAAATCTTTTTGAAAATGTTCAAAGAAAAGCCACTCGACTGTCCCTGGGACCGCGAAGACCTTCCTACGAAGAAAGACTCTCCATGACCAACCTAACTTCCTTTGAACTTCGCAGGCACCGCGGAGACCTCATTACCACTTTTGAAATATTAAAATTTAATTTTGGTAATCTTGATATGATGTTCACCTTAAATCCAGATGACCGCCTTAGAGGACACCTTTTTAAACTAAAAAAAAGAAAACTTTACCGTCAGATCAAGACAAAATTTCTTAGCAAACAGGGTTTTCGACAGCTGGAATAACCTTGATGTATCCACAGTTTCTGCACCATCAACTAACTCGTTTAAAAACAGACTTGATCGAACGCTTCTAGAGTACCTATAGTTTCCCTATGGGGTTAATAATACCTAAGCTTTAATATTTGTAAAATCATATCTTCTTCTTTTTTCTATTCATATATATCAAGTCAATCACAAGATAGGTCACTTAATATTTGGTCTAGCCAAAATATTAAACATCAAGTAGGTATCACATAAAATGTAACTTCTGTCATTCTGACGATGATATGTCAATATCGAAATAATTATCAATATCCTTTCATAATTTTTTCATTAAATAGTGGAATTAATTAGGAACAGTTAGTTTCATTTATAACATTATAATATTTTAGGTCCTAAAATGGCACTTTTGAGCTACTAAAATCAGTAGAAAGTTTGTAAAGTGCTTCCATAAGCTTGGCTTCGATTTCCTAGTATACGCGGGTGTCAACTGCTCCTGGCGAACATTGACGTTGTTGGAAATCGAAAAATAAATTTTAATTTTGGTGTGGAATTTTGTTACCGAATACCACACGAGGTAAAATTTTTTCTCGTTCATAAATATTTTTATTATTTACAGGACTCCGAGTTACAATTAACTACATATTGTAAAAACCAATTGAATGTTCGGTAAAAGTCTAGTTTAGTGAACCAACGCGGATTTTGACGAAATATTTTTTTTTAAATTAATTCGAGGTCGCTGAACACGAAAATGAAAAAAGAAATCGGCGCTCTCTTACCAAAAACGAGTTATGAATTTTTGAAGATGAGTTCAGATCAGCACAGCACTGGTTTTATTGTCATATAACAACTGATTTAAATGATGCATTATAAAGTCTACACAATGTTAATTACACTATAATTACTTTTTACGATATTCCTCTCACACACACATTTAAAAAACACTGATATTGATATTCATTTCTTGCAAATTAGTTTTTTAATTCCACAATTATTATATCTTTTGACATTTTCATGTAACATGACTGACATATAAGTTTTGGTCTGTTTCCGCTCAGTCGCACAACTTGTACCTAATAGCAAATCCAGCCATTAGATATTTAGCCACTTGAATTAGTTGCTGAATATTTTCGATTTCATGATCGTGACATAGAAGATATAAACAAGATGAACATCATGAACATACACCTATTTTTCCGATAGCTGGCGCTGTATTTGGCTCAACTTTCGTTTAACTGAAATCGGTTATGGAAAAATTATATGAACAGCCATCTACATACTGTGAGAAAGGCGCGCCGGATCGACGTTTCGCAATTCGCGCGCGCGAATTGCGAAACGTCGATCCGGCGCGCTCGCTTCGCTCGCGATAATCAATCTACTTCATTATTTCAAACGGAAATCCAATCTAATAAATGTATCAAGATGATAAGAAGCGATTGCGATTTCACTTTGATCGGTGTTAGTTGGTCGGGAAGCGATATTAGTAGAATTTTCAAATTTTCTAAAAAGGGGAAACAGCTTCTGATAACCAAAGTCTTATAATATTAGCAGTATGTTGAAAATTTGATTTGGAATTACACCTGCAGCAACTATTTTCGTTGTCAGCAGTGTTTATAGAGGCCGAACAACTGAGGAGGTGATTTTTTTAAAGAATTAATTGATGAGTGCAATTCAGAGAAAAAAAATTGTTCAGCATCCTCAATGATCAAATTGAATGGTTCATTATCATTCAAATAAATGATAAATATCAACCAAACTTATCTCAAAACTAACCATCTTCCTAAAATCAACATCTCTCAAAATTTGAAAAAAAATGTTTCAGCTGTAATACGGCGCTAGCTATCGGAAAAATAGGTGTATGTTCATGATGTTCATCTTGTTTATATCTTCTATGTCACGATATGGTCACGATCATGAAAACGAATATACTCAGCAACTAATTCAAGTGGCTAAATATCTTTTATGGCTGAATATGCTATTAGGTACAAGTTGTACGACTAAGAAGAAACAGACCAAAACTTATATGTCAGTCATGTTACATGAAAATGTCAAAATATATAATAATTGAGGAATTAAAAAAAGAATTTACAAGAAATGAATATCAATATCAGTGTTTTTTAAATGTGTGTGTGAGAGGAATATCGTAAAAAGTAATTATAGTGTAATTAACATTGTGTAGACTTTATAATGCATCATTTAAATCAGTTATTATATGACAATAAAACCAGTGCAGTGCTGATCTTCAAAAATTCATAACTCGTTTTTGGTAAGAGAGCGCCGATTTCTTTTTTCATTTTCGTGTTCAGCGACCTCGAATTAATCAAAAAAAAATATTTCATCAAAATCCGCGTTGGTTCACTAAACTAGATTTTTTCCGAATGTTCTAGGGTTAGTTCCTATTGAGGTTGAACACCAATGAATAAGGCGAACGTTAAATATGTACGTCGTGGATGGTGATGGACGTTCTTTAGTTGGTCGGGAGTGGATACGCGCTCTTGGAATTGAATTGCAGGAAGTGAATAATATTTCACATGAAAATAAACAGGTATCAGATTAACTAGAAAAATATAAGCATTTATTTGAGAACAGAATAGGGGAAATAAAGGGTATGGAAGCAAAAATTTTCCTGAAGCCGAATACACAACCAGATTTCCATAAATCGCGTACTGTTCCTTTTGTATTACGTTTTCGAGTTTTCATAGACCTGATAGATTATGGTTTGGAATTGCCAGTGCTCCTGCTAAATGGAAACGGTTAATGGAACAAGTTTTATAGGGAATTAAAGGAGTATCGGTATACTCTTAGACGATATTAGAATTATAGCACCCGAAACAAAACTACATTTAGAAAGATTAGAACAAGTTTTAAAAAAATTGTCTGAACATAATTTACATATTAACTCAGCAAAAACTGAATTTTTAGATGAAATTGAATATTGTGGGTTTAGGATAAGTAACAAGGACATTATTCCTGCGTTAGATAAAGTTAATGCTATCGCAAATGCACCACTACCTGAAAGTAAGACGCAAGTACGTTCTTTCATTGGTTTAGTAAATTACTACAGGCGTTTCATTAAAGACACTAGCACAATATTACAACCTTTAAACAACCTACTTAAAAATAGCGTCAGGTTTAAGTGGTCAAAAGACTGCCAAAATATCATTTGACAAAGCAAAAGCGTTAATTTCTTCTGAAAACGTTTTATGTCATTATGATCCAGAGTTGCCGTTCGCGACTACTTTAATCCAAAATGGCAAATTGGAAGAGTAACTAAAAAACTAGGTTTCGTACACTATTCAGTACAATTAGATGATAAAAGAGTTTGGAGACGTCATTTAAATCAAATACGGGATATTGATGAGAATACACCTCCCGAAAGGTACGTACCATCAATACCGAATACACTTTCGCTAGTTCTAAATCAGAGCTCCACACCTACCTCTTCGATTGAGGAAAATTCACCAACTACAACCGAACAACCAAAAACATCTAATACCATTATACAAACTACACAAAGTGATCCAATTCCTATTTCTGGGGTTTCAACCGAAACAGAAGCTACACCTGTTCCTATGTTAAGGAGATCCTGTAGGATACAAAAACCTGTGGTGAGGTTAAAGTATACCTAAGTGTTTTTTTACTGATTCGCTTACTTTGAATATTTGTGGTCAGGAAGGAAATATTATATTCATACATATTCATAAATCCTATCCTGATTACTTTGTAATATGTTACCATGACAAATAATTTTGTATCTATCAATTTGATTAATAATTTTCCAATTTTGTGAGAATAAAACTTTCATTGTACCAAAATTACATTTCATTTCATTTACGATACACAATAATGAGATTCCTGTATTGGGACTTAAAATCCGGACCATCCTGTATAGGACAGACCTCATATAAAGGGAACTGTACTTGTCTTCAAACAAATATTAATAAGGGCAGTCAGGGAAACTGCAAGAACATTTGCACAATATATATTAGTAAATGATGGTCCGGTGATCATCTTTGGCTTCAACTTTTTTGAAGCTTTCACAACTTGTTCTTCTTCAAATTCAGAAATATTTATACAGCTATTATCAATAGTATCATCAGTACCTAATGGTTAAATCACATGGTGACAAAAAAGACTTACTAAAAAAATCAGCAAAGGGGCTAACAATGTTCTCAGGTTGATCCTTAAGAAAGCCATTGAATTGCTTACGCCAGATACTCCCTTTTTTTTGTCAACAAATACCCAAAACTCTTGAGGATTTATCCATTTATTCGTTTGGGTTCTGTTCAATAGCCCAGGCCCTTGAACTAAATCTTTGTACCATTTCCCATATTATCTACTTCCATTCCAGAAGCTTCGTGTCTTCTATATAGGCCACTAGTTTGACTTTGCTTCCATATGAGTCCTTGTAAGTTCTCACAGAAGCAAAGTATGTGAATAGTTTTTCACTGCTCAGTTCACATTTTCTGCACATAGGTTCACTGACTTTTCCCATTTTGTACAGATGTTTTCTCAGGGTGACCTTCTGTCAACCTCCATTTAAATTGGAGTTATTTATCTACCCTTCCTGATTTCCGTTCTCATGCAATCCTACAAATCGGTTCCGGACCTATGAAGTCTCCCCTAGAGCTTTCTTTAGCTTCTTTTGAGGATTGTCTTTAATATCATTTTCTAGTATACCAATAAAAATGAAAATATTGGAAATTGAAAAGTTATAACAAATAACGTTTCTTACCATATCAGGATCATGCCAATGACCGGGTCCAGCAAATGGAGCAAGACGATCCTGATTTGAGCTGAACCAGTCTATGATTTCTGCAACGGTCTCCCAGGAATCATCAATATCACCCCAATTTCTCCAAAGGTTGCAGGTTTCAGCTAGTGCTGTATAGTTAGACTATATCAACAAAATATTCACTATCAATAAATATTGTTAAAAAATTATTGAAAACATATTTTCACTTTAAATCTCGGTATTAAATTCCTATTCTATTGTCGTACTTACTTCGAGATTATTAGATTCCTGATAAGCAGGCCAGCTACAAGAATAAGCTATTGGACGGCCTGTTGCATTTAAATATTTGCCCATTTTAATGTAACCTGAAAATAAATAGTTTATAATAATATAATTATTGCGTTAAAATTTGTCAATTAATCCACAGCGACTGAATGTATTTGAATGTGCCCGAAGCCAACGTACTGAAAGACTTGTTTCATCAAGACAATGCACCTGCTCATAATAGTTATTTGTGTATTTAGAGCGTAAAGTAACAGATTGCCGCTTGAGAAAGAATGTTGCCGCGCGACGCGGCGGTTTTGAAAGCGGCAATTTTACTTTACGCTCGAAAAACACACACAATTTTTTCTACAGTCGTCCTTTTAATAATTAAAACAGTTTTTTATATTATCTTAGGTTATAATAGGAGTGCTGGAATAATCGTCATTTTCGCTATTCATCATGATTAACCTTAAAAAGATCTGACTAGGGATGTTAAAAAATAATCGATTTTTATATAAATCGATTATTATTATCTTATAATCGATTTTCACTTATCGAGTTTATAGTAATATTAATCAATTTTATAAATTACGTGTTTAAATCGATTTTCGGAAACGGTTCGTATTATTTATTGATTATTTTTCAAAATTTTGACACCTTTTGACGATTATTGACCATTTCTCAAAATTTTGACAATTATTGACCATTTTTCAAACTTTCAACCATTATTGACCATTTTTCAAAATTATTGACCATTTTTGATAGTTTTTGACAATTATCGACCATTTTTCAAAATTTTAACAATTTTTGACCAATTTTGACAATAATTGTCCATTTTTGATAGTTTTTAAAAATAATTGACAATTTTTAACCATTTTTGATAGTTTTTGACCTTTTTTGACAATTTTCCGAAATTATTGACGATTTTTGATAATTATTGACAATTGTTGACAATTATGGACCATTTTTCCAAATTTTTGACATTTTTGACCAAATTCAAAAATTTTAACAATTTTTTCAAAATTATTGACCATGTTTGACAATTATCGACCATTTTTCGAAATTCTGACAATTTTTGACAATTATTGACCAATTTTGACAATAATTGTCCATTTTTGACAGTTTTTGACCATTTTTGAGAATTTTTGACCATTTTTCAAAAAAAATTTAAAATTTTTGACAATTGACCATTTTTGACAATTTTTGAATATGTTTGACCATTTTTCAATTTTTTTAAAAAGTTTTTGACAATTATCGACCATTTCTGACAATTATTGACCATTTTTGATAATTTTTGACCATTATTGACCATTTTTGATAATTTTTGACCATTATTGACCATTTTTGACAGTTTTTGACAGAAATTGTCCATTTTTAACAGTTTTTGACAATAATTGTCCATTTTTGACAGTTTTTGACCATTTTTGAGAATATTTGACCATTTTTCAAAACAAATTTAAAATTTTTGACAATTGACCATTTTTGAAAATGTTTGACCATTTTTCAATTTTTTTTAAAGTTTTTGACAATTATCGACCATTTCTGACAATTATTGACCATTTTTGATAATTTTTGACCATTATTGACCATTTTTGACAGTTTTTGACAGAAATTGTCCATTTTTAACAGTTTTTGACAATAATTGACAATTTTTGACCATATTTCAAAATTTTTGATAATTTTCATATAATTTTATTTAATTTTTAATATGATGAATTGTTAATTATTCACCAATTGAGTTAATTCGGAGGGCGTGGTTTGATTAAATGAGCGAGCGAAAAAGATTACTTTTTTGCGCTAGAGCGTAAAGTAATAGTCCTCGGCATTTGTCGACTTTACGATTTCATTTGAATATAGTAATTAGTCATTTTACGCGCGACTGTAGAAAATAGTATATTGTGCAACAAGGGGAGAAAAGTACTTTCCCCACATGTTGCACACTATACTTTTTCTACAACTGCACAAATTTAAAGAATACAAGTAAAGTAACTCTATATTTATTTTTATGGTTAGTAAAACAGAAATAACACTAAAGTATCCCATCTCTATACTGTTGAATAATTTTATTTAAAATTATAGTTGATGGTGAAATTTGTACAATTTTGTATGGTCAAATCCGGAACGTCATTTCTTATCACTAAATTCTCCGTTATATTAATGAATCTGACAGTTTTGTGACAACTAAGTAGGTATTTAAAGATGACAGAAGCCTACTAAGTTTTTGTCCATTTTATTTGATTCTCCATATAAATATATGTGGCATGGGCAAAGTGCCGTGAGAAATAATATTTCTCACAGTATGAGCAATATTTGGTTTTTGAAATTAAGTAAGGTGTGAGAAATACGTCACTTTTCATAGCAGTTGTAGAAAATAGTATATTATGCAACAAGGGGGGAAAGTTCAACTTTTCTCACGAGTGTGGTGCCGCAAACACACGAGTGAGAAAAGTACTTTCCCCACATGTTGCACACTATACTTTTTCTACAACTGCATAAATTTAAAGAGTACAAGTAAAGTAACTTCATATTTATTTTTATGGTTAGTAAAACAAAAATAACACTAAAGTATCCCATCTCTATATTGTTAAATAATTTTATTTAAAATTATAGTTGATGGTGAAATTTGTACAATTTTGTGTGGTCAAATCCGGAACGTAATTTCTTTTCACTAAATTCTCCGTTATATTAATTAATCTGACAGTTTCGTGACAACTAAGTAGGTATTTAAATATGACAGAAGCCTACTAAGTTTTTGTCCATTTTATTTGATTCTCCATATAAATGTATGTGGCGTGGGCAAAGTGCCGTGAGAAATAATATTTCTCACAGTATGAGCAATATTTGGTTTTGAAATTAAGTAAGGTATGAGAAATACGTCACTTTTCATAGCAGTTGTAGAAAAAAGTGTTTTGACTGTGGTGAAATTAAACACCACCAAATCGAGCATAGTGCTTTATACGAAAAGGAGGGATTTGGATCATTATCCCTCCGAGGTACCTACGAAGATTCCAATGGCTGAATATATCGGGGTACCTAATTATTGATTCAAGATAAACATGGACTAAATAATACGGTGTTCAACCCCATGTTTTTTAGGTAATATGAATAAGTGACAAATGGGTTATCAAAAAACTATGATTATTTTAAATTAAAATTAATTAATTAAATTAAAACAAAAATTTACTAAAATTATACAACTTATGAATGCATAAATGTTAAGTTCTCGATACTCTTAATTTATTGTTCTATGTTTCAGCTTCTTCAGGTCAAAAAAAATTATTTGTTAACATTATTTTGACATCTATAACTGTAGTTTGTTACATTTCGAGCATTATTTTCCGTTTTTCTTTGTCTGTTGTGTTATTGTGTTTTATAAATTATCATAAATTCAGTATTTAGATCTCCTTTTGTTGAAGAACATCAAATAAAAAATTCGTTACTGTGCGAAGCCCAGATAAAAGAGGGAAAAGTTGGTTTGAAGCTGTTAGAGCCTTTTGAAAAAATGTCAACACATTATTTTTGTTATTTAGATAATTTTAATATGATTAAAATACATAATTAGGAAAAATAATAGATATCGAAGAATAACACGCTTTACTAAATACGACAATTTTACAGGAAACTGTATTAATTCGCTACTTTCGCAACTATTACATTTCCGTCATTTGAAGGTATGCATAGTTGGTGATAGTAGAGACAAATTCAGTTCGGGATTAACTCTCGGACGATAACATATACACTCTACTGATGAGGCGCAATACACCGAAACCAGTCTACAAGTTATGTTGTCCCTTCTAGTTGCAAACCAGAATGGTTGGTTTAAATCATTTAGATTTACCAACCCCGTTTAACTTAGAAGTGTAATTCAATGTCTGTCGGGGCATGTAGCCCGCGAAGTAGTTGTTTCTTCTTCGTTGAACGGTCACTGTTTTTGAAAAATATTTTTCAACACATTGCTGTAAGCGTTAGAATAATATATTTTTATTCTTCGATATCCATTGGTAACACGCTTTACTAAATACGACAATTTTACAGGAAACTAATAATTCTTTACGAAAAATAACTTATTATATAAAGCATGAACACGGACTATATAATCTCAAATTGGATATAAGCAAATGCAAATAACTCACTGCCACTCCAACCTAACGGGAAACACAGAGGTGAGGTGAGGTGGTGAGGTAATAATCTGCCCTGTGGTGAAACCTAGAGCATGTCTACTTATCAGGAAAAATATTATTTATTTTATGCTTACAGGCTTTTGCACTCCAGATGTAGTAGCCATCCATGTGTCCTTACCGGAGAAGAATGGTAAACATAGTCGCCTGCTCTGCATACTTCCCAGAAGACATGGATACTGTACCCCCTCTTGCTATACGGCGATTAATCGACTATAGCAAGAAGAACAGACTTCACTTAGTCATGGGCTGTGACGCCAATTCACACCATACATCGTAGATATATATAGCACAAATATAAATCGTAGATGTGAGTTACTCTTTGATTATATACTAGGGGAAGGGCTCTCTGTTATTAATAAGGGCTCCGAACCAACCTTCGTAACTAGAAACAGATCAGAGGTGTTAAATTTATCTATCAGCTCAAACTTTCTGAGTAATAAGATGCGGCATTGGACAGTATCTACTGAGCCTTTGTGTTCAGATCATAAACATATTCAATTCAACATTGAAATAGGTCCAGTAGTAGAATATCGCGCCTCAAAAGCTACTGATTGGAGTGACAACAAAGAAATTAGAAAGGCGAAGCGGGAGTCTTGGAAGAAGTTCTGTGAGAGTATTTCTGATATACCTCACAAGATTCTCTCTAAAGAGTCGATTGCCGAGATAGGGTCGTTAAAACGACCTGATGGCACTTTCACGACCTAAAGAAAAGAAACGTTAGAGCTTTTAATTAAAAATCACTTTCCTGGAAGTTTGACTCTGGATAACTATCGACCACCCCATTTTGAAAGCGCAAGGCGCTCCAAAAAGAACGTTTTGGAGGTCTCCAAGGAAGTTATCACAGCACCGGCAATTGAATGGGCAATAAAATCTTTTCAACCCTTCAAATCTCCCGGCGAGGATGGCATTTTTCCAGCTCTGCTGCAAAACGGACTGGAATTACTTTTACCCATCCTCATTAGACTGTATAGAGCTAGTTTGGCGTGGAATTACATACCGCCCAGTTGGTTGGCGGCTAGTGTGGTTTACATACCGAAAGTGGGCCGCACAGACCCACACCCTTAATCGGTTAGACCAATTAGCCTTACATATTTCCTGCTTAAAGGACTTGAAATAGTACTGGATTGCTACATCAGGCGGGTAGCTTTATATAACTTCCCCCTGAGCACTCACCAATACTGGCACATCAACAGATTTAGCGTTACACAACTCTTAACAACAAGGAGATTGAGGTGGCCATATTTCTTGACATCGAAGGATTCGACAATGCACTACCGACCTCCATTGGTTCAGCTTTGGCTGGAAAGGGCATTAAACCAACCATTACCGGCTGGATATATGTCATGCTCACTAATAGAACAGCCACTACTTCTCTTCAGGCTGAGGCCATTAGCTTTAAGGGTTCCAGGTGCTGTCCATAAGGCGGAGTACTATCTCCCCTACTGTGGCCTCTCTTGATGGATGACTTGCTGAGCGCTCTCGAAAGAATAGGGGTAGAACTGCAAGTGTATGCAGACGATCTTGTCATCCTGGCAATGACCAAGTCAGACATCCTCCAAAAGACGTTGGACGATGTCCCTGGTAAAACTGTAATAGTCCCCTTCACTAGGAAAAGGAAATTGGAGGATCTTTCACCACTTTCTTACAATGGTGAGGTTAGTCCATTTGCAGCGGAAGTAAAATATTTGGGGATTATCCTAGATACAAAACTCACATGGAACGCTCACGCTCACGATCACAAGTTATCCCTACGGCCAGACTATCCTTGTGGACATGTCGTAGGATCTGTGGAAAATCTTGGGGCTTGCGACCCAAACAAATCCATTGAATATATGTGATGATGTTAGACCAATGATCACATATGGAGCTATTGCTTGGTGGTCAAAAGCTTCACAGCGAATGGCCCAGAATGACAGAAGTTACATTTGATGTGATACCTACCTGATATTTTTAATATTTTGGCTAGACCAAATAGTGACATATCTTGTGATTGACTTATTATATACCTATGAATAGAAAAAAGGAGATTTGATATTACAAATATTGAATATTATATATTATTTGTCCTGTGGGGATATTCTGGATTCAGTTTTTCTTGGTTTCATATATCATTGCACAGTTATACTGATCTTAAATGGAAAAAGAATGAAATTTCAGAATATGAGCAGGATTCAATTTAGGTAAGTAACTGTAAGAATTTGTGTTCGTTATCGAATACCGTCAACGGTTCCAGAATTCCCAACTTAGCTGGAATTTATGTTGTTCATAGCATCCATTAATCACTAATCAAAACTCTGCGGCATTTTGGAGTCGTGGCTTTAACACCGCCAAATTCAAAATATGGAGCAGCACCATTTATCCAGACTCTTGGAGAATTGGTCAAAACTTTTTCGAATGAATTCCCTATAAATATGGTAAAAAACATTTTGAATGTTTATTTTTAGTTGGTCTAGGTTTTGTGAAAATGGGTCGTAAAATTTTTGTTTTATGTAACCCCAAACAAAAAAATCTAAAATTTTTAAAGAGGGCAGATTAAGGTTTATAAGAAATAAAAAATGTACGTAATAACAAAGTTACCCTATATATCTCAAAAAAGGCATACTCATTTCCGGCGTAAGCTAGAAGTAGTACATGCACAAACTTGATATATGCCAAAGCAAACTTGTTCTCAAATACACTTTGCCACCCGGTATAATATCTGTATTATATTATGTTAGAGACAGGACTGCTCAAACGTATGTGATAAAGTGATACTTTTCCGCACGCAATTGCAGATGGCCGGCCAGCAATCGCGTGCGGAAAAGTCACTTTACGCACGTGTTAGGTACACTATTTTTTCTACTAGCGTACGGAAAAAAACCCAAAAGTTAACATAAAGAAACATTTATTATTAAATACATATCAACAAATTACTTATTATTAATATCAACATTGAACGTGCAATTCATAGCATTCTGCAAATTAATTGCAGAGGCTAAAATGTTTTCCAATCAAGTCAGCTTTCGAGGCTTATACCAGGGGAATTGAAAAATTATTGAAATTTACGTTTCTTTTTAATAAAAATTATAGCAGAATTCTAATAAATTTCCTAATTTTTCAGTCATTGTGTAAACTACAACTATACAAATATATATTTTAAATATTCAAATGTCAGTATACTCACCAAAAACTTAACAAATTTACTTTACCGCACTGAGTGACTAGTGCGGAAAAGTGACTCTTTCAACACTAACTTGAGTGCGGAAAAGTGGACTTTTACCTTCCTTTACCACCTAAATAAGTTAGTTAGACATACAATTGGCCTTTGAACAATAATTGTCTACGAACAATTAGCCAATTTCTTGGAAAGTATGACAATATACCATTGGTGAAATAAGTGACTTTTCTTTCATATCTCTTTAAACTTTAACGACGTGCGGTGAATCTTATCTAGTGGAATACAGGCAAGGAATTTTTGGTAGATCGAGGAAAGTAAAACGAACGCCTGATAAGGAATTATAGAGGTTGAGGTGGGTGGACGATAGGAAGGAGATAATGCAAACACGATGGGAGGTGGGGCAGAGAGACTGGGAAGGCTGGAAGGAGGTTAGAGATAGGGACTGGGATGGTAAAAAGGGGGAGGGGATAGAAGTGAATGTGGGAAATCCAATGATAGGAGATGAGAAGGTAATGGTGGTATGGGGGCTTAATATTAGGGGAATGGGACTGATAATGGGAACTGATCGTACTAAAATAAAAACTTGTATTTGCTATAGATCCGAATACAACTTGATGCCGATTATGGAACTATGCACGGGTGACATTGTGGCAGCAAATATTATACTCGATAAGATGGGGTAGTACTAGAGACAATAACAGTGTCTCTGTATCTTCCCATCGATTCAGAAGAACCACTACCGGGAACTTACATTGAGAACCTGATGGAATACTCAAGCAGACATAATCTGGATGTCAATGTAGGGGCTGATACCAACGCACACCATAGCAGTTGGGGCAGCAAAGACAACAACACCAGAGGTAAGAAACTATTGGACTATCTATGTACTACTGAACTTGATATTGCGAATGTGGGTAATACGCCTACATTTAGAACATCGAGGGGGGAATCATTGATAGATGTTACTATTTGCACTTTACGTTTCAGGGAAATGATTCGCAAGTGGCATGTATCGGATGAACCATCTTTATCTGATCATGCCCAAATATACTATGAAATTAACGTAGGAAAATCGGTTATTAGAATATACAGGGATCCTAAGAGCACTGGCTGGGTATCTTATAAAGAGGACCTGCTTTCTAAAATCCGTTGACACTTAGGCAGACCAAAAACTGCTAAGGATTTAGAGGGAGCAGCCGTATGGCAACTTCTTATCATAACAACTGTCCGATAAAGGAGAGTAGCTCTTCTAGACGAGCCACCTGGAGGAATAAAGAGCTGACATCGCTAAGGAAAGAAACAAGACGCTTTTTCAACAAAGCGAAAAAAACGGGTAACTGGCAAGCGTATAAAGCTAAACTAGTTGCTTTTACGAATGGAAGCGTTCTCCCGCAGGGTAGAGTACTGTTGTTCGGAGAAGAACTAGAAATATCCAAAGAAGTCAAATATCTGACCCTTGATTCCAAACTGAATAGGAAGGCACACCTGGAAAAAATTACTACCAGGGTGACTAGGCTTTTGTGGCAATGCAGAAGAGTTATGGGCAAAACCTGGGGAATACGACCTGAGGTGGTTCACTGGCTCTACACAACTGTGATAAGGCCAACGATCACCCATGGAACAATAGTGTCCTCTGCAGTTAATATGTTAACTGCAATCCAAAGACAAGCTTTTCTTGTTATTACCGGGGCAATGAACAGCACGGGGACGGCATTAATGGAAGCCCTTATTGGACTTCCTCCTCTAGAACTTTTTATAAGGGTGGAGGCAATGATGGCAATTCTTAGGCTGAAATCGGGAGACTTATGGTACCCGAACAATGTTCGAGAAGGACACACTGATACAACTGGGACATTACTAGATGAACCCATATTTCACATGAGTTTTGATAGCATGACACCACTGGGGCTGGTATAAAAGGACCTAGAAAGAGAATGTTCTTTAGCCTTGGTCGATATACTACTATGTTTCAAGCAGAGACGATTGCCGCTATAGACTGTAATGATGAAAACATCAGAAGAGGATGTACCGGTCAAAAAATTGAAATATGCACTGACAGCCAGGCCCTGCTTAAGGCTATCAGTAATCCAACAACTAAGTCTAGACTGGTGAAAAATTGCTAAGAATCCCTCAACAGGCTGGCAAGAGACAACAAAGTGTCTCTAATATGGGTGCCGGCACATGAGGGGATTGCATGTAAAGAAATGGCAGTTAGCTAAAGAAGGCTCTAAAGGAGACTTTATAGGTCCGGAACCGCATAAGAGGGGAAATCGGGAAATGGCTAGATAGGGAACACCAATTCAAATGGAGGGTGACACAAGGGCACCTTCATACAAAGAGTTTACTGAACAAGGTAGACAAGGAACTCTCAACCAGGCTACTGAAACTGGGTAAGAGACATTTGAAGACAGTAACCGACTTGGTGACTGGACACTGCACCTTGAGGAAACATCTGTACAATATGGGCAAAGTTAGTGAACCTATGTGCAGAAAATGTGAACTTGATGATGAAACACCTACCCACATACTGCGAGGACTTACAAGAACTTAGACGGAAGCACGTTGGAGAGGAATTTATACAACCATCACAACTACTGAAAATCCATCCAGTCAAACTAGTGGCCTTTATAGAAGACACGAAGCTTCTGGAATGGAAGTAGATAACATGGGAAATGGTACAAAGATTCACTTCAAGTGCCTAGGCTGATGAGCACAACCCAAATATATGAATGAATGAATGGTGGTATGGGTGACCAAGGAAGACAGTGGAATGGAGAAGGGGATACAGAGGATGTTTAGGGATGAGTACCCGATGATAGGAGGAAAAGGAGAGGAAATGGAGTGGGTCAAGGAGGTACGCATTACGGAAAGGAATGGGGTAAGGGTGAAGACGGAGGAATTGATCTGTCGGATGGAGGAAGATTGTAGGGATGAGAAGAAAGTGTTCGAGCTGATGAGTCGGCTGTTTGTTGAAGTGGGGAGCGGGGACAGCATTGGACTCCACAAGCTTGAGCAGGTAGAGGTGGAGGTGTTGAAGGAGATGGTGGCGTGGGTGAGAGGTGGCGGATGTAACAATCTGTACAGATGGGAAAAAGGAGAAGAAGGGAAGGAATGGGGCGATAATCCTGAAAAATATCGGGTGAGTCGATCAGGAGGGCATCGAGAGGATTAAGAAGGGGTTGGGGGAGATGAAAGGAAAGTGGGTGGATAGACTCAGAGTCTCAAGAAATAGGAAGGTGGTTATAGAGGCAAAGGAGAGGGTTGAGGCTAGGGGAATTCTGGAGGAGGTGGAAGGGTGACAGGAGCTAGGGCGCTGGAAGCGGAGAGGGGAACAAAAACCATGAAGATGGTAAGGATAGACCCGTGGATGAAAGATGAAGGGGTGAGAAATTGATTGGGAAAGAGAGAATGGTGATTAAAGTGGCAAGGGAGAGGAACGGGATGAAAAAGGCGGTGGTAAAGGAAGAATGGGAAAAAGCGGGAGTATTGCTGGGAAAAGGGAGATTAGATTGGGGTGGAACAGGGTTACTATCGAAGAGGGTAGAGAGGAGGGCAGATCATTGCATGTGGGGTGAAGGGGCACAAAGTAGCAGGGTGTAAGGTGAAGGGAGTCAAGGAGAGGAGTAAGTGCTGGCTATGTAAGAGCGAGGATCACATGGCCAGAGACTGTCGGCAGGCCTTCCTTTGTAGGGTATTTGTGGGAAGGGGACATAAGCCAGGGGAGATAGTAGGAGATGTAGTAGGGGAAGGAGGGAAGTAGAT
This sequence comes from Lochmaea crataegi, assembly GCA_947563755.1. Classification (NCBI taxonomy): domain Eukaryota; kingdom Metazoa; phylum Arthropoda; class Insecta; order Coleoptera; family Chrysomelidae; genus Lochmaea; species Lochmaea crataegi. Next base: position 5,946,730 of record OX387423.1, on the reverse strand, counting down.
GAAGACGATGGAAAAGGGGAAGGTAAAAATGGGAGGGGCCATCTTTACCCCTCAGAGGGGACGAGTCTGGTCAAATAGGAGGAAGGGAAGAGCAGTGCGCGGAACGAAGGAATGCAGGGGATGGATGGACGGTGTTACAGATAAATTTCGGAAAATGCAGGATGGTGCATGATATACTGGATGAAGTGATTTTTAGGAGGGAAGTGGATGTGGTGTGTGAATCCGAGGTAAATGCTAGATATGTGGGAAAGCAGGGATTGATTATGGACGATACAGGAGAGGCAGGAAGAAGAGTGGTGGGGAATCGACTGATGGCGGATGAAGTGAGGAAGGGAAACGGATGGTTGGTAGTGCTAATGGGAGACATGGTGGTGTACAGTGTGTATATAAACCCAAATGTCTGCCTGCAAGAATATGAGAGGAGCATGACAGGATTGGAGGTCGATCTGAGGGTGTCTAAATGAAAAAGGATGATCATAAGGAGAATGGTGTCAGGGGACTTCAATGCTAAGAATACTCTATGGGGAGGAAGAAAACGGACAGAAGAGGGGAGATCCTGGAGGAAGTGTTGACATCCAACGGGTTGGTGGTGCTGAGTGATGGACTACTGCATACCTTCGTGAGAGGTAACGGGGGTTCGTCAGCATGTGATGAATGGCTGGGAGAAAGAGTGAGTAGTTGGAGGGTGCTGGAGTATGAGGAACGCTTGAGCTTACATAGGTATGTGGAGACGGATATGAGGAAAGGGAGAAATTGGAAGAGTGGGGATGGAAGTGGACGAAGGCCGAGGCAGAGAGTATGAGGAAGAGAGGAGATAGAAAGGGGACTGGGGCATGATGCAGATGAATTGTACAATGTGATACAGGGCTGTAAAAGAGAGGGAAAGAGAGAGATTATTATTATATTTATTTATTTATTTATTTGCATATTATTATTTTTTTATTTTATTTTACTAACTTACCCTTTTTTAAGCTAGCTCACCTATAACTTGGTAACATGAAACTCTGTCTCTCTCTGGGTTCCGGCGCTGATGAATTATTTAGTTTTGGTTTAATATAAATGTTAAGACTTTGAATCAATTATATTTTTATGCGTCCAACAACTTTATTGGTTTTAATAAATTAGTTTTTTGAATTTTTTATATTAAATGTTATTATTATTGTATTGATATGATATGATATGATATTGTGTAACCTGACCACGTGTTTCAAAATTTTAATATCTATGATCTGTGTTGTGGGTTGCATTCACTATAGAAGTGTGTGTTTGATGAGGTTTGTGGAATAGTGTATGAAGAGGGATGTAAGATTATGGTGCATGCGGACGATGTGTGTCTGGTATGTACGGCAAAGGGAGAGGCGGAGATAGAAAGAAAGGCGGAGATGATGTATAGGAAGATTGTGGAGAAGATATAGAGCGGTGCGGACTGGAAGTGGCGGAAGATAAGACGGTGGGGTTGCTAGTGAAGGAACGGAGCAAGACTAGGCAAGTGGGGGTGATCGTGAAAGGAAGGAGAATTCGTATGGAGGAGTCTGTGAAATACCTAGGGGTGTAGTTGAATGCGAGGAACCGCCGCCCGTCTCGAAGTATGGTAGGGTAGTGATTACGAGGCGGGGGTAACGGCGAGTTTTAGGTGGGTTTGGTTTGGTAGGCATCCCCTTGGGGATGAGTCCAACACTGTTTGGGTCCTGGACCCATTCGAACATGAGTTTCCCATCTCGACCCAAAAAAAAGTGGAATAGAGTACACAAGACATAGCAAAAATGCAGAAAAACGTTATAAAAATTAATTTGAATAAAGAAATCGAAATGCAGTGACGCCATGCGGTGTGATAAATGACTTGAGGGTGTACGCTACCCTTTGTAATTTTTCGTTATTATTAATTTATTAATTTTTCAAATACCTTGATCAATAGTTTGATAATCTGAGTAGCATCCGTCGAATTTTAAATAGTCCACTTCCCATTCAGCAAAAGTGTTAGCGTCAGTTTCAAGATGATCTATACTTCCAGGATACCCACCACATGTATAAGTACCGTAGTCTGCATATATTCCAAATTTTAAACCTTTACTGTGAATCTGAAAAAATATTACAAACAATATACCAATACCTTCGAAAAATGAACCTTCTAGAAGACAAGGCACATAAATTTCCAGAAGCCAGCTTTAAAATCCACAAATAATTTTTTCAGTCCAACTCTTTTGATGTAGCCAATCAGCCTCAAGACTGAACCCTTCATGGAACCTAATAACCGAACCTAATGAATGTACTGATGACGCAATATTATCTGTCCTTAATGAAGTATATATACATTACTGAATAATACATTTATTACGACTTCGGCTTTTTGTGATTTGCGAATGCCTTCGATTGTGTTGATCATGGAACTTTGATAAAAAAAAATCTGGAATATTATGGCATCCGTGGTATTCCTTTAAAATGGTTTGAATCTTACCATGAGTGAAAACAACTGGTACGAGCAAATGGTAAAGTTTCGGAAAATTGTCCAGTTAGCAGTGGTGTACCCCAGGGTTCAGTTTTAGGTCCAATTTTTTTTTGTATTCATTAACTATGTCAGACTTACGAATTGCTGGTAAATTCACTTTTTGCAACCTCTCAAACTTAACAATAACTTTGGTCTCCATATTGACGGTGCCCTTAAATGGTCTGTACATGTGAACACTTTAGCGAAAAAATCATCTGCTTGTTTTTTCAATAAATCTGTGTCTAAACAGCTTGATTATTCTATTGCTTTAACAACTTACTTCTCTTTGTTCGAATCGTACCTTCGCTATGGTTTGCCTTTCTGGGGGTCTTGTAGTTTGCACCTCTTCCAATCTGTCTTCAAATTACAAAAAGAGCTATTCGTTACATTTATGGTTTAACTTGTAGGAATTCTATTTTTTTAAATACAAAATTTTAACCTTTTCCGCTCTATTCATTTCGGAATCCGTGTGTTTGGTTCGAAAACACTTTCACAATTTAACTGACAGACCAATTCATAGTTACCCTACTAGAAGAAAAAATTTCGAAATTCATTTAACAATACCCACCTCTGATCTGGTGAAAAATTCCATCCATCACCTTCAATGCCAAAAATTTATTCAATCAGCTACCTTTAGAATGGGGAGACCACTAAGAGATTAAACCCTTTTAAATATATTGCAATCAATGAATAATGATGTTTGCTCAGTGTGCAGACAATATCATCGAATCGAATTTAATAGATTTCCTGGTGTTTTGAAATCAACATATTAATTCAAAACTGAAAATTGTCAGAAACAAGTGGGCGGTGCTATGAGGTACTAACCCCTAACGCTATCTGTCTCTGTCTGCTTCTATTATACAAGGTGTCCCGTAAATAAGTACCCAAATGCAACTCTCCTCCAACCTTCTTAGTTTGTGAGATACAGGCTGTTAAAGGATTTAGAAGAAATACACATTTTATTACATATCTTCTCGGGGGATGAAAGTACAAATTTACATTTTTTTGTAGGTTGTTGTCTCTTCGAAACACATAAACGGTATCAATTCTGTTAAATTCTAATAAGGCAGTGGCGTGGTACGAGGGGTTCTTAAACTTTTATTGTACCATATTTTTGAAACACCCTGTATTTAGAGCTCAAGGCTTTTTCTGCAGTTCTTTAAAGTTTCCTACATAAAAGATACTCTTTGCTGAACTCGATACTCCATTTTCAAGATTTTTAACTTTTTATGACAGTAAGACACTTTTTTATGTTTTAAATTTTTTTAAACAATAAATTTGTAGTACCTAGTCATAAATATTTTCTTAACTCTTCATATTCCCTTAAATTATTTCGTACTTGTTGAAATCGTTAAATATGGCAAACATTTTAATACAAGCGTAGACAATTTAATTTTGTTCATAAGCATAGTTAGGGGAAAGTGGCCCAAAATGATCCCTGCGGGCATAATGATTCCCCCCATTTATTCTTAATGCCGCTCCTGCCCTCAGTGGGTCGAGTACGTGACTACGATCAGTTAGGGGTGTCCACTTTGAAAAAATCATCGATGTTTTTTTCGATTCGATAAATTGGAACTGTACATCGATGTCATTCGATGTATCGGATGAAAATATCGATGTTTTGTAAACATCGAGTACTTTTTCGAACATTATATTACAAAGCTGTAGTCATGTGAAACAGGTAATCTTTTCAGAGTCAAAATTTTTGTATATGACGGTTATGAAAAGAGCTAAATCCATTATTTTATTAAAGTTTAGATTTTAATCTTTCAACCAAATGCAATTCAATATTTTTAAACATAGGAGGCATAGAAACTCGCCCGGCTCGACACGACCAACAAAAACAGTTTTTTACTGATTCTTGGGCAGTGCTGCCAACATCATTTCTGAATTCGGCATAAGGCCTTACTACAAGTTAGCTGAGCCGGCTCGCCTATCTCGTTTTGACAGATTTGCATGATGGTTTTGATGGATGTCACAAACGTAAACAGGCCTAGTACACGTTGGCCGCGACGGCATTATATTGTCAGTCTACTATTGAAAAATGAACTTATCTATTTTAAAACGAACAAACCGAAAAGAAAGATTTTAGGTAAAATTTTAGTGGTCAAACTTGAGTTTTTGTGAAACTAACAGGTTATCATCGATTCGATGTTTTATGAAGAAACATCGATACATCGTGTATATCGATTTTCAAAACATCGGATCGATTCGATGTATCGCATTGTAAACATCGATGTTTTCGATGCATCTATGTATGTATATCGAATATCCCCACGATCAGTCGAGTCGCTATGTTTAGTTGACCACTGAAAGTGAACGAGATAAGGTCGAATTATAAAAATATTCGCGAAAACGTGTTTTTAATGCTGTCTGATCTTAGGTAAGTGCTTTTAAACTATTGTAGCAGTGTTGTTATAGTAATAGAAACATTAAGTTGCAATATATTATATAAAAGCACATAGTTTTGCCCACTATTTGACGAGTTTACGAAAATATTAAACAGAGCCGTTATCTAGTTACCTAATGCAATATGTACACTTTCGGGGTAAAATGATCCCTGGGATCATTTTTCCCGCTCGATTTTATTTTTGTATTTTTAACAAATAGGCACTAAATCGTTTTATTGTTTTTCTTTTGATGCAGATAAAAACATGGTTCAATTATTTAAAAGAAAAACTGAGAGGCAGTTATGGGACGAAGATAATATGCGACACGCAACTGAAGAGGTTCGTCGTGGCTTAGCTTATAAAACTCCGGCCAGAAATTTTCGAGTTCCGTTGATGAGTTTAAAGAGAAGCTGTAAAGGAACGAACAAGTTAGCTGTTAAGAAACTGGGATGCAAAAGAATGGTTTTCACTGAGGAACAGGAGGAGGAATTGGTTGCGCATATACTCGACATGGAAAGAAGAATGTACGGTCTCACCACTAAAGATGTAAGATCGATTGCTTATCAGCCTGCAGATCAAAATAATATTGATCATTCCTTTCCCAAGAAAACATGTCTAGCTGGCAAAGATTGGTTGAGAGGTTTTCGCAAGAGGCACCCTGAACTTTCACTAAGATCATCTAAGTCAACATCAGCAGCTCGTGCAGCACACAGGATCTATAATGTTGATGAAACATCTTTGAGTACGGTCCTAGGTAAAAATTGTAAAATTCTAGCTCAAAGAGGTAGAAAACAAGTTGGCAGGGTTGTATCCGCAGAATGAGGTGTGTCCACTACTGGCGTGATTTGTATGTCTGCATCTGGTTCTTACGTTCCACCTATAATTAGTTTTGCTCGTAAGCGAATGAAAGAAGAGTTGAAAGACGGTGCACCACTGGGAACAGCATTTTGTTGCAACGACTCTGGTTGGATGAATCTCGTTTTCTCAGTGTGGTTTGACCATTTTCTTTCCTTTGTTAAGCCTTCAGAAGACGATCCTGTTCTTCTAATTCTCGATGGCCATCTTTCGCACACAAAAAACTTAAGTGTCATCGAAAAGGCTAGAAGTAATTTTATGACCATTTTATGTCTACCGCCACACACCACTCACAAGCTTCAGCCATTAGACGTGAGTTTTATGTACCCGCTTAATCACTATCACGATAAAGCATTAGAAAAATGGCTGACTAATCACCCGGGAAGTATTATAACCGTTTACCAAATCTCAGAAATCTTCAACGAGTCTTACATGCAGGCCTGCACACCACTTAACGCAATTAACGGATTCAGGAAGACTGGAATTTTTCCATACGATCCCGATGTTTTCACTGACATTGATTTCGCAGCTGCTTAAATGACTGAGCAAAACGAACCTCAGAATGACACGATCCACGATGAAAATGATGCGGTCTATGAACAAAATGAAGAATTCCATGAACAGAATGAAGAAGTCAATAATGAAAATAATGTGGTCCATGGACAGAGTGATGAGGCCAATGAAAAAACTAGTTTTAGCAACAACCAAAATGATGCCTTACCAACAACCGTTACTCAATCCATAGCTTCGGTTAATGAACCCTCGACATCGAGTGTTTCAAGTGGGTTTAACATTCTGCCAAATGATATTCATCCACTCCGTACACAAGAACAACGTAGTTCCAAACCAAGGAAGTCTGGAGGCACAGTAGTTTTGACAAGCACTCCGTATAAAGATCAATTTCAGCGGAAAAGCAGGCCGAAAGAAAGCTTCAAAGAACAAGAATAAATTGGCAGAAAAAAAAGATCAAAAAAAAATAAAAGGCGAAGTGTGACAAAATATTAAAATAACAAAAAATGAAAACAGGACAATAATGACGAGGAATCCGATGACGAGGAATCCGAAGTGGAAGATGACACAGAATGTTTTATTTGCACCGAAACATTTCTACAGTCTTGTTCAGGAGAAGGATGGGTGCAGTGCTCAATATGCTATCGTTGGGCACATGATGAGTGTGCGGGAATCGATGAAAATGACTGTGATCCATATTGCTGTGACTACTGTATTGACAAATACAAGGTGAAGTATGTGCGTAAACAGTTAGTAGATTGCTTGGATTGTCAAGTTGTTTGCCTAAATTCAGATTTTTGTATCTTGTCGTTTTTTGATACTTTTCACCTGTTTTATTACAAGGAGTTTTGTTTATTTTTACTAAATGTCTTTTGGTTTAGCTAAATAAAGTAGTTTTGGTAGTCGTTAATCAGTTGTTTTATTACAAAACCCCCCTAAAATGTCTCTAGAACGGGAAACATTTTGCCCTACTATAGGGGATCATTTTGCCCAACTGATCAGGGTAAAACGATCCTTTTGAATATACATTACTGCCTTCAAAAAATTGCTTACCTGTTATATCAAATAATTAGTCATGCAATATTTAAGTACAGACTACCGACATCCCAAAAAATATATTTGAAGTTCTTCTCTTTTATACTTTACTTTTGCAGGCATTTCTAGCTTAGGGGGATCATTTTGGGCCACTCTCCCCTACCTATGCATTGTCTTAAAGCTGTCAATGTCATCTAATGAATAATTATTTGTGAAAATATTGAACGAGTATAAATATATAAATACTTTCAGTTATTATTGTACATAGTATTACTAATAATTAATATGATACTTTAAAGTTTTGTCGAATATGCTGACATGCATTTAGTACTAGGAGAATTTCAGGGTAATTCTGAACGTGCAGTAAGGCAGTATATCGAAAAATATCCTGGCTGCAATATTCCTAATCGACGAACATTCATTGCAGTGGATCGACGTTTAAGAGAAACTGGAAGTTTCAAACCTTCAACTCATAACCGTGGAAGAATCAGAAGAACTCGGAATGTTACAAGTGAGGTAAATGTCATTAATACAGTTATAGCCACACCTTCTAACTGTATCTGCAGATGCGCATTGCAAACTGGAATTTCCAGAATTTCAACATGGAGAGTTTTAAAATAAATGCAGCTGTACCCTTATCATTTGCAAAAGGTGCAAGATCTTTTAGATACTGATTATGAACCTAGAGTAGAATTCTGTGAATGGTTTTTTCGAAAAATAAGGGAGAAAGGGATTTTTGTTTTAATGTATTATTTACCGATAAAGCAACATTTATACGAAGTGGAATTTTTAACGAAAACCCGCACGCCGTGAAAGTTACACATCATCAGCACAGGTTTAAAATTAACGTTTTGGATTGGAATAATTGGGGACCAGTTTATCGGGCCTTTTATTCTAGCGGAATATTTCAATATAATATTTCTTATGAATAATTCAATATATCTTCTTGATGATGTAGCTTATCAACGTAGACTGTCAATGTGGTTTATGCACGATGGGGCTTCGCCACATTATACTCTGCGAGCTAGGGAATGGCCAAATGAAAACTTTACGGGAAAATGGATAGACCGTGCAGTAGATGCACCGGTCAAATGGCCAGCACGGTCTCCTGAATGTAATCCAATGGATTATGCCGTGTGGGGAATATTAAAACAAAAAGTATATTCCACACCAGTCAATACGGTGGGTGAACTCAGAGAAAGAATAGAAACGGCTTGTAGAGAGTTGTCTCTTAATAAATTTTTGCTGAGGAAGATAACCAACCAAATGAAAAAATGTATGGAAGCTGAAGGACGCCATTTTGAACATTTATTGACATAGCAACGTTTGTTGATGTAGTTAACTACTATATGCAATATAGTTTCAATAATATGTTTATTCATGAGTATATTTATGAGTTATTTCAAATTACTCTTTTTAATTGAAGAACTATGAATTACAAACCCTTAAGAAACGTTTGTGTTCAAATTATTTGGAAATGATCTGCAAGTAGGTACTACGAACTTATTAATAAGAAATTCAACTTAATAAGTGTCTTACTGCAATAAAAAGTTAAAAATCTTGAAAATGGAGTATTGTACCGAGTTCAACAGAGAGTACCTTTCATGTAGGAAATTCAATTGCAGACAAACGTCTTTAGCTTTAAATACAGGGTATTTCAAAAATATGGTACAATAAAAGTTTTCGAACCCCTCGTACCACGCCACTGGCTTATTAGAATTTGACAGAATTAATACTGTTCTGAAGAGAGGATAACCTACCAAAATTTCAAATTTGTACTTTCATTCCCCGACAAGATATGCAATAAAATGTGTATTTCTTCTGCACCCTTCAACAGCATGTAGCTCACAAACTAAGAAGGTTAGAGAAACGTTGTATTTGGGTATCTTAAATATTTCTCAACGATCTATCATGCCTCTAGTTTTCGATACTTTTTTACGGGACGCCGTTTATAACCTCTGGACACCGTAGTGCAGTCAAAGTTACTCGTCATTGGCTTTTGTACCAACATCTGAGCTGTTTTTTTCCTACAATATAACGTATCAACCAAAGATAAAAATGTCATTTCACAACAAAATAATTTGTTTGAATGATTATATTCTGTTTGTATTCTTCTTTTATCAACACTGATGGTGATGGAATATGACAAATGTTTTACAGAAGCACTCTCAGCTTGATTGACTTGTAGTTCTGTGACCCTAGTCGCCTTTGGCTGTGCATCCTGTTTATTTTGTCCGTTTGTCGTCTGTTTGTTGTCCGTTTGTCCTCCGTTTGTCGCCATGTAAAGAGCATAAAAATACAATGAAGCATAACCTAAAATTTGATTGACTTTTGTTTTGTCGTACACGGAACCACAGGTATACGGATTTACTATGATATAACTTATATGATTGGTCGGCTTAAGGTTGATAGGCATGTAGGGGCTAGTATGTCACACTGCATTACACCAATGAGAGCAGCAGTTATCTACAAATGTCGCGTTAAATTTTTGCTTGAAATAAGTATTAAGTAATTTATTGCATTATGTATTCATATTGTAAAACAAATAAAAGTATATAATTACTTCATATACAGTTCCCGTCTAAAGTATCCCCCCTCCTATCTATTTTTTTGGGCGCCTGATATAGGGTACAAATGCAACGTTTTTGATAGTATTTCGTGACATCATCATTCAAAATGGCGGACGGCTGCCATTTTGTAAGATGATTTTAAATGGGATCATATGGCAAGTAATACCTCATTTGAATGCTCGTTACACGTCTTGTTCAACGACACCATCACGATCAAACTATTTCTACTTATTTATGAATTTCAACGCCAAATTGTGAAAATTGTTACATGGTGTTACTTTAAATAGGTTCTTTATGGAGAACAGTCATTACAATACTGGCTTTAAGCATCAATTGAAGTATAGTCCATAGTAACGCAAAAGTTAACATATCCTGTCGTTAAGATATAGAAATGAATAATAATAATAATACAAAAAAATTTGTAATTAAAACAAACAAGTTTAAATAAGATGCTCAATATGTCCACCGTTGACTTCTTGGCAATAAAAGATTTTAGACAAAAACTCTTTACGATGCTAATGTCAAAAATGAACAGATTAATAGACCAATGACGGAGGAAATATCTAAGCGACAAATGAACTCGTTCGTATTTTTTAAATGGGCAACTGGGCTGAAATTCATAAAATAGTTTGATCGTAATGGTGTCGTTGAACAGGACTTGGAACGAGCATTCAAATGAGGTATTACTTGCCATATGTTCCCATTTGAAATTATCTTACAAAATGGCGGCCGTCCGCCATTTTGAATGATGACGTCACAAAATACTACCAAAAACGTTGCATTTGTACCCTATTTCAGGCACCCAAACAACTATTGATTTGAGTTCTATGGTTCATGAAACAGATAGGGGGGAGGGAGACTTTAGATGGGCACTGTAGTAGTTTTTGGGCATGGAGATCACGATTATACTGTTTTTGAAAACAACTACTGATTTGAGTTTTATGGTTCATGAAACAGATAGGGGGGAGGGAGACTTTAGATGGGCACTGTAGTAGTTTTTGGGCATGGAGAACACGATTATACTGTTTTTGTAAACAACTACTGATTTGAGTTCTATGGTTCATGAAACAGATAGGGGGAAGGGAGACTTTAGATGGGCACTGTAGTAGTTTTTGGGCATGGAGATCACGATTATACTGTTTTTGAAAATTAGAGGTCTTTCCCATTGAAAGTGGTAAATACATTTTATGAATTCCGAAGATTGACAGAGGCATTTCTGCTTGAAAGATCTTATTATTCAGTGACATAATTCTACAATCTACCCTAGACTTTTGAGTTAGGTTGGCATAATTCGATATTTAGTATGGTGTATATCATAATACATTAAATTTGTATATTATATTATGTTTTGTATTATAGGTAGGCATAGTATAGTCAGTTTATTCATTTTTTTTATATTTTGCTGTGAATTTTATATATTTTTAAATTATTTCGCTTTGTCCATTAAATTTTTTAAATTTTTTAAATTTCTTCATGACAATAAAGCTCTTCTTTCTCTCTGTCTCTTTAGTCTCTTGCCGGTGGCGTCTCATCCTCTAGTATAAGAAACCGCACATTCGTCAAGCAGTCGAACTGGCATAGGATGTACTTTGCAGTTTCCTCCTCTAGTTGATAAAATCTATACATAGCTTCGTTTATCAACCCCATTAGCTTTGCGTGTCTGTTAAGCTTACAGTGCCCTGTTAACATACCTACTAAGGCGTTGACACTTTTTGCTATCTTTGCTTATTAGATTTGCCGTAAATGTAAGCGAATGTCCTCTAATGAACTGTTTCGCCTGTCTCTGTCCGGGTGAGATTACCAACCATTCTACAGATTTCTGTACGGCAGTGCTATTACAAGTTTCAGTTGTTGAGATGTTTGCTTCAAACAATGTGTATGGCTGATATTATGCGTTTCTCTTTTATTCCCATCTCATTTAAATCACAAATATCAACTTCAGAAAGCGAATAAAATAACTTAATATCGGCGGTTGCCAGACACAACGGCAAACCTTAGAACATAAAGTTTCTCCGATGTTCTAAGCGATAAACGTGCCAAAGTCTTCAGCCGCCATTATTGCTTTGATGTGTTTGCTTAACTTTGTTTTATTTGTGGTGTTTTACTAAATCTAGTATAATTTTAACAATTAACGGGCTTATTTATAAACTGTGTACCAGTGGGATGCTTTACAATTATTTTAGACTTTTGTTTGGTCATTAGTTTGTGTATAAACCGTTTTCTATCGCTATCGATAGCTATTGCAGTTAAAGACGTGGTTATTTTTTAATTATTTACATTCGGTACGACTTTAGAATGACGTTGTATCGCTTGTGGAAGCTATGCAGATGATGTAGAGAAACTGCATAATTTTCCTGTTAATGATGAGAGGTAAGTTTTTAACATATTAAAGACATTTAAATCTGGCTCGTACATTTTTGAATTCATTATAATTTTGACTGCAGAAGTGTAAGGGTATCACTGGAATTATAAAACCAAAATTGTGGCAAATTCTTTTTTTTTGTGTAGGTCAAGGATTTCGCAACTCTCCATGGACATGAAGTATGCACCCGGTGTGTCTATAAAAAATTATGCAATTTGTAGTCAACATTTTTTTACCAAGTTTTATGTGAACATTTTAACGAGAAGGCTGCATCGTGATGCTGTACCTACATTATTGTCATGTCGTATGGATTCACCCCAAGTACCAGTAATAGCAGTTGAGCAGTAGAAATGTAGGTGTGCATGATTTACTAATTTAATTATCTAAATGAATTTAAATTCAGTAAAACCTGTTTTGTTATTGAATTACTAAGTATCTATATTATAATTTAATCATCGCCTTTTGTACATGTTGCAGATGGAGCAGTTCTAGTTGATGACCCACCTATTCCTAGTTACTCCAAGCAACAGATTAAAGAGCTGGTATTTATTTTTTAATAATTAGATGAAATCACTTATTTACACATTATGTAATTTATTAAATTGATTTTATCTATAATATAGGCATAATGTGTGTAAATTCTCAAGTATAAAACATGTATTGAGGAGTCTGTTATTTATTGTTCAATTAACTAAACAATAATGTTTTTTGTATGTTTTTCAGTTGAAGCTGGAAACATTACAAGAACTTTCCACCACCACATGTAGTGGCGTGAAGTTCAGAACCACTTCCGTGCCGCCGTTGGGCATGTTTTTATTGCTCCTGTAATTTGTCTAATAGGTAATATGTTATGTCGAGGACTTCAATAATGTTTATATAATAAATTTTTAACAGTATTTTGTTTAGCTTTCATATAGACCAACTTTTTGTATTTTTCAATGAACTATGTTTTTTTAGTTATGTGCTTACGCGCGCATTTTGAAATTTTCTGAGAATAGCGAGCGCCATCTATACTCCCTGTATAAGTCTAGTGGACCAATTCATTGCTGTAGAACAAAAACTTCACATTTACTTGGCCGTCTCTTGGTTGTCTCTGTTGTATAGCTTATAGTGATTCATAAAGAAATCCCTCTTTTGCAACTCTTGACGACGTAGCTTATTTCGACAACAATGTATCGATAGTAGTGATGAGCGATATCGTGATTTTTTAATCTTGTTTTGATCACGACATTCGATATTTTGTTTTGAAAATACGTTAGGAAAAATTGCATCTATTTTCATTTCATAAGATATCCATCGACAAACCGATCTTGTTGACAAATTTTAGTCGAATGAGAGCGATGGAGGTCAATATTATGTTCGATTTGGGATATATCGAATCATTCATTCAATTCATTGTCGTTTTCGCTGGCTGTGATCACGTTACGCTTTAGATTTGCTTATAGGAACTGTGACTGACTGTGATTTGTTCGTATCAATGAAAAAGTAACAGTTCGTGAAATATCTCTCATCACTAATCGATGGACAGAACTCGACGATTACCGATTAAACACAGCCAAAAACATTTGTTTCTGGGTGCATGCGATTCGTTTATGGTCTAGCTTTGTGAAGGTCGTTCACAATTGGTCGTCATATAGAAAAAAAAACAACTTACGTAATCTGATAGACTTTTTATTCCTTCAGGAAATCTATCTGGATCAGGTTGCAATTTACCATTTCCATCTCTCTGCTTCGATGACCAACAATCATCGATCATAATGTATTCGTAACCAGCTGCAAGATAACCATCTGATACCATATGATCTGCCATAGTTCGAAATAATTTGTCACTATAATTAAAAGGTTATATCAATCAGAATTCTTTGGATAATCTATGTTGATGATGATGACTTTACAACAGCATATCATTATACAAATTTACCCTTTTTTCTTCCACAGCTCCCATTAATATTCCCGATGTTATAACTAGAGTATTCTAAATGCTAGAGCTAGGGGTAACGTAACACACGTTTACTTTTTAGTAACGCGTTACTAGTAATTTCGTTACTTTTCCAAAGGGAGAGTTACTTTTGCAGTAACACGTTACTTTTGTAGAAAAGCGTTACTTTGTCAGTAACACGTTGAGTATTTTGCAAGTAACGAAGTTACAGTAACGCGTAAAACGGATAATTCGATATTTTTTCAAAAAAGTAACGGTAACGATTTTACAACGTGCTACTTTTTTTTAGTAACGATCCCAGCTTTGGCGTAATACTGTTGCATTGCTGTGACGTAGATTGAATGAAGGTAGAACCAGAGAATACCTAAGGTATACTCTGGGTGGAAAGGTTAGTGTCTGAAGGTGCGACCACCAAACAGACGACAGACCACCAGAGGTCGCACTAGTGGGGGGTACATATGTTTTGATTTTCCATTCAACAGCAGCGTTAAACGTACCCAATAAAAAATAAAAATGGAATTAACGAATTAACGGAAGAAATTAAACTTTACAGAAGTGAAAGATCACTTGTTCGGGATTTGGAATTATGGCTTGCATGTCGTGGTTTACCTGCTAGGTAATAAAAGTGTACTTGTAGAAACGTTAGTTGTTATTGATAATACGTCTAATTTGTTGTAAAATATTTTTATTAGCTGAAATAGAATAGAAGATCTCACCATTGAAAACATCTAGTTGAGATCAAAGGAATGCCCAAGTCAAAGTAAAACTGCACTAAGAGTTTTATAAGGGTTTTCTAACGGGACATTGCCGTCTGAATGGGCACCTGGAAAAGCTCAAAATAGTGGAGAAAGAAGAATGTAGATTCTGTGGTATGAAATAAGAAACCCCAATCCACCCAGCAATTCAGAATCATAGGGCACAACACCTAGGAGACTACTGGATAGAAGAGGGACATTTACCTGAGTTAAAGCTTGCAGATATCCTAAAATTCCTCCGGGAAACAGGTCTGAAGGAGCTACTAGTCTCTAGGAGTTTGCTCAGAAATTAAGTAGAAGTGAGGGGACACAATAGATCTTTTAGGTCTCAGTGAATGTTACCCCAATATATGTACATAGATACATACATACATACATACAACTTGTGCAAATTTTAATTTCGCTCCAGGTACATCATCTTCCGTTTATTCCATTTTTATTAGGTACGTTTAACGTTGGTGTCAAATGAAAATGAAAACATATATGCACCCCCTACTAGTGCGGCCATGCTGGATTATTTTTAAATCTTCAGAAAAAGCTAAGGCTTATGTTATTTGAAAAAAGGTTATAATTCATGTATGTTCACATTTTTAATTATTTTAAATTTCACGATATATCAAATTGAAGTCGCATTGCCTTTTCGAAAATTCTGAAATCTGATTACGTGAACCCAAAATAAAATTGATGAGATCAGCGAGTCTAGAAAACGTACCCTTAACGTGGCTAGTAGCGTTTGATGACATTCGCTTGTAGTGCCAGTGGTCCTTACCAAAAACATGCATTATATCTATGGTCAGTTCTTTTGACCTACCTAATTTAAATGCGTGGTGAATTTGCATGTTATAGAGATAATAAAGGATAGGATTGTGGAGGAAGTTGGTAGGAATGGGGGTTTTAGGGTAAACCATTACGGGTTTGCGAAGGGGAAATCATGCATCTCGGCGCTGGGCGGGGTGATGGGCTTGGTGGAAAGGGCTAGGGAAGGCAACTGGAGTAACAAGAAATTGGTCCTACTCGTGTTCTTCGACGTCGGGAACGCGTTCAACAGTGTCAGCAAACGGGCGGTGTTGAGCGCGTTGCTGAGGCTTGGAGTGATGAAGGGGTTGGTTGACCTAGTAGAGGACTACCTGACGGGGCGTGTGATAGTAGACTCTAGAGGGAAGAGGTATTAGACTGAGGCTGGAGTGCCACAAGGTTCGGTTCTGGGATCGACGCTCTGGAAGTGTATGTTTGATGAGGTATGTCTGATAGTGAAGATGTGAAGAGTAATGTGAGATTACGGTGTATGCGGACGATGTGTGTCTGGTATGTATGGCAAGGGAAGAGGCGGACATAGAAAGGCGGAGAGGATGTGTAGAAAGATTGTGGAGAAGATAGAACGGTGCTGGAAGTGGCTGAAGATGAGTCCTTGGGGTTGCTTATAAAGGGACGGGGCAAGACGAGGGAAGTGGTGGTGATAGTAAAGGGAAGGAGAATTCGTCTGGAGGAGTCTGTGAAATACCTAGTGGTGTGGTTGGATAGTCAATTATCCTTCAGAACACGCATGTTAAAGGCAGCATAGAAGTGCAGCATGGCTGGGGAGATTGATTTGTAATGTGAAAGGGCCAGTAGAGTAGAAGAGGATGGTAATTGGTGGGACGGTAGAGTAGTGTATGCCATATGGTGCGGAGGAGTGGGGTAGAAGAGCGAGGGTGAATGCGAAGGTTAGGCTACTCCTGCGGGTGCAGACAGGGATACACCTGAGTGTGGTGCAGGGGTACAGAACAATGGGTGAACTGGCAGCAGCGGTGCTGTAAAGCTCCGACCTATTGGACGCGATGGCTAGTGCGACCAGAGAGCTAGTACAGGAATGGGTGGAGGAGGGAATGGAGAAAAGGTGGGAGGAGTATAGGACGCGCTAAAAGGAGCGATTGGTAGTAGGCGAATTGGATATACCGGAAATTAGGGGAGGTGAACTACTTCTTGACACCGGTGCTCACAGGACATAGGTTGAGAGTAGGGTTCCTCCACAAGATTGGGAAAACAGAGA
Source organism: Lochmaea crataegi (assembly GCA_947563755.1). Lineage (NCBI taxonomy): Eukaryota > Metazoa > Arthropoda > Insecta > Coleoptera > Chrysomelidae > Lochmaea > Lochmaea crataegi. Next base: position 5,929,800 of record OX387423.1, on the reverse strand, counting down.
ATGGAGTGTGCGAGAGGTGAAAAATGGATGATGATGTGGGGCATGTGTTTAGATGCTGAAAGTGCTGAAGAAATTGGGGAGGAAACTAGGGGAGACGGTGTATTGGGAGAACATGGTGGAGATAATGTTGAGGGGCGATGATGAATTGATGGAGGTAAGAGGCGTAGTGGAGAGCATGATTAGGGGGAGAGAAGGACTCGATATGGCATGTGAGGTACCGTAACTTGGGGCGAACATTTTTGTTAATAACTTTCACTTTCAAAAACTTTCAAAAATCTGAAAAAAATAATAAGGATGCTGTATGAATCTGCAACTGGGTCTCATTTATTTTTTTCAAATATTAGTTCCCCCCCACCGCTTTTATCCTATTAAATAGTGTTTGCCTCTACCCCTATATGTGGGGTAGGAGTGTTAGGTAGGGAGAAGAGCGGAGAGTCTGCTAGGGACCGTCGCCCATCTCGAAATATGCTAGGGTAGTGATTCCGAGGCGGGGGTAACGGCAAGTTTGAGGTGGGTTTGGTTGGTAGGCATCCCCTTGAGGATGAGTCCAACACTGTTTGGGTCCTGGACAGGACCCATTCGAACATAAGTTTCCCATATTGAAATGAAGAAAAAAAAGGGGTGAATCTTATGAAGTTACAAAACTCTCTGTGTCGCCTCATGTGATCATCCTATCTGGATTCAGGGTGTCTCTTCTCCCAAACAAAAACTGAATACTAAATGTGATTTTATGTCAATCTAACCTCATTCACCTCTATCCAAAAATTCATCCTGAGGGAGCTAGAGCGCCCTTTGGAGATGACGCTGTTGAGCCATTTTTGGAGCATATTTGAAAAAACTGTTACCTTCAAACTTCAAAAACTTGGTACATAGTATAACTCTGCTGTGATAAATTGTTTAGTACAAATCCGCGTTTTTTATTGCCATCACAAGCGTTTAACGTGGGTGGAGCAACGGGTAAATTTGGTAAAAATATTTGTGTATCAGATTAATTTTATTTTAAATTCAAAAAACTATGAGGCATTTTCCAAAAAAAATGGACACTTGCTTGGAATGGCCATTATGCACCGTTTTTTGGAAAATATCAATTTCAATTTCTTGACTAACTCGGTTTCACTTGAAAAAAAAAAGAAGATGATTCGAAACAAGAATTTATGTTTTACATCACGACTATTTGTTGCAAGACATGAATTCAATTGTTTCTGTAAGAATTGTCTAGCACTTGAAAATATTCTGGGATCATTTTGAATTTCATCTCATGTACCCACAGCTGAATACGATTTTGTATTGGAACAGGATGAACGAATGATTTCTGAAAAACAAAAATCGCTTGGATCGGATAATCCTGTCATGTTAAACGGCCAGGCAACTCTACTGGTCCACCTCGTCCAATCCATCGATTTCCAGACGTAGTTGCAAGATATTGACTAGCATAAATATTTAAGGTGATCCTATACTGTTAAACGGTCAGGCAACTCTACTAGTCCCAGTAGTTGAATGCCAATTACACCTATCCAAACATTTATGCTAAATATTTGCTGGTGCTTCGTTTCTTCTTTGGCGTGAGAATTTTCACCATTATAGACATATGAAGTGCATTTTGTGAATTAAAAATCCTGTATCGAGTAAACAGTTCATCGCCAAATAAAATTTTTGTGAACAAATTGGAATCTTGGCTCTTTTTGTCCAGTAACCAGTTTGCAAAAACTACTCGAGCAGAGAAGTCACCATCTAGCATCGCATGAACTTTTTGAAAGTGAAATCGCGTATTTTCGTTCGGCTGCACGAGCATTTCATTGCACCTCACCATAGATCAAATCCATATTAGCATATTCTTCATAGGAATAATTAGCCATTTTGATAAAAAATTAAAATTATTTCATTCCTTTTTTACACAACGATAAAAATTTACTCTTTAACTTCAAAGCAATTTGACGTAAAGTCATTTTTTGTTAATTTGTCAGAGCCAACTAGTTACTGTGGAGATCGTTCAGTAATCAAATAAGGGAAGGGAAGTGGATGTGGTGTGTGGATCTGAGGTAAATGCTACATATGTGGAAAAGCAGGGATGGATTATGGACGATACAGGAGAGGCAGGAATAAGAGTGGTGGGAGATAGACTGAGGGCGGATGAAGTGATGAAGGGAAACGGATGGGTTGTAGTGCGAATGGGAGACATGGTGGTCTACAGTGTGTCTATAAGCCCAAATGTCAGCCTGGAAGAATATGAGAGGAACATGACAGGATTGGAGGACGATCTGAGGGTGTCAACAGGGAAAAGGGGGATCAGTAGGAGAATGGTGACAGTGGACTTCAATGCTAAGAATACGGTAGAAAACGGACAGGAGAAGGGTTATCCTGGAGGAATTGTTGACATCCAACGGGCTGGTGGTGAGAAATGATGGACTACTGCCCATCTTCGTGAGGGGTGACGAAGGTTCGTTATTCATTGATATAACAGCATGTGATGAAAGCTGAGAGAAAGAGTGAGGCGTATGAGATAGCGGTGGAATGAATGGGTGGAAATAGGAACAAAATGCTAGAAGAAGATTAGGAGAAGGAGATTATGGGGAAATTGTTCACAGATGGAGAAGGAGGAGTGGGAGGCAGTATTCGAGGAATCCAGTATACTAGGGGGGTAGAGAAAATGAGGGGGATAAGGAAGTTAGAGAGGTGGGAAGTAGAGGAGGGGAGGGGGAGAAACATTGAAATAAGGAAAGCCATAGGGATATACGGCCTGAGAAGTGATATGATAAAGAGGCTGTTGGATGACAATGGGGAGTACTTCTGGGAACTATCCAACAGGGTGCTAAGGGAGGTGAAGTTATCGGAGGAATGGGAGGTGGACAGGGTGATACTGATGAAGAAGGCGGGTGAGAGGGAAAGCGGGCGGAGGACTACAGGCCCATCAGCCTGCTGTGTGTTATGGGTAAATTGAAGGATGGGATGATAAAGGATAGGATTAAGGAGGAAGTTGGTAGGAATGGGGGTTTTTGGGTAAACCAGCACGGGTTTGCGAAGGGGAAATCATGCATCTCGGCACGGGGAAGGGTGATGTTGTTGGTGTAAAAGGCTAGGGAGGGCAACTGGAGAAACAAGAAATTTGCCCTACTCGTGTTCTTTGACATCGGGAACGCGTTCAGCAGGGTCAGCAAACGGGCAGCGTTGAGCACGTTGCTGATGCTTGGAGTTTGGATGGGCTTTGTGGGGTAGTATATGAAGAGGGATGTGAGATCACGGTGTATGCGGATGATGTGTGACTGTTATGTACGGCAAAGGAAGAAGCGGAGCTAGAAAGAAAGGCGGAGAGAATGTGTAGGAAGATTGTGGAGAAGATAGAGCGGCGCGGACTAGAAGTGGCGGAAGATAAGACGGTGGGGTTGCTAGTGAAGGGACGGAGCAAGACGAGGGAAGTGGGGGTGATGGTGAAATGTAGGAGAATTCGTATGGAGGAGTCTGTGAAATACCGGTCGGGGAGAGTGGTAGGACGGTAGAGATATTGATAAAAGAGAGACTGGAGTATGCGAGAGGTGTGACATGGAGGATGATGAGAGTCATGTGTTTAGATGCTAGAAGAACGAGGAAGTGCTGAAGAAGTTGGAGAGGGAAATAGGGGAGGCGGTGTATTGGGAGAACATGGTGTAGATAATGAGGGGGGAGGAGGAATGGATGGAAGTAAGTGGCGTAGTGGAGAGCATGATTAAGGGGAGAGGAGGACTCGATATGGCATGAGAGGTAGGAGTGATAAGTAGGAAGAAGACGACGGTGTGAGCGGAGAGTGTGCGAGGGACCGCCGCCCGCCTCGAAGTGTGCTAGGGTAGAGACTCCGAGGCGGGAGTAACGGCGAAAGTTTTACGTTTACTGCTATATCATTGCAAGAACAGCAGCATTGAAATGGTTTGGTAGAATTCACGATCAAGAAATTATTAAAACCAATGGATCTCCTAACTATATAATTCGGTCTTGGAATGAAACACTTAAATAAAAGGTGAGCGGTCGTCGGACCGCCGACAGAAGCCTGCTTCTCATGCACAATAGAATGAGAGGTTGGGAAAACCATCAATAAAAATACGCGCAATAGAATGCATGAACATATCATTATCTTCACTTCTAAAAGGAATGTGCAACAAAACCATTTCTCGTCGATAGACATTGAAATTATTGCCCATATTGGAATTGCGATATCTTATGACCTTTTTTCAAATTTTAACAATTATTGACCATTTTTGACAATTATTGATAATTTTGACAGTTTTGATCATTATTGATCATTTTTGACAATTTTTGCAAAAATTTTGACCATTTTGGACCATATTTCCAAATGTTTACAATTATTGATTATTTTTGACAGGTTCTGACAATAATTGACCATTTTTGACAGTTTCTGACAATTATTGACCATTTTTGACAGGTTCTGTCAATAATTGACAATTTTTCAAAAAATTTGACAATTTTCAACAATTATTGTTCATTTTTGACAGTTTTTTATAATTATTGATCATTTTTTCAAAATTTTGACAGCGACGCGCCTCTCTCTCTCTCTCTCTGCACCGAACGTACACTATGGTCAGCCCTAACTTCCCGACTATAGCAACAAATTTAACAAATATCATGTAATTTATTCTGGTACTGTATTTACCTAATACATTCATCTGGATACTCCACACAGTCAATGAGACATCTAAACCTTTCCCATTGCATCCAACCCATTGGAGGGGTTCTCGCTAATCCATTATCCAAGCCATTTACTATTGTTACTACACCAATAATTATCACAAATAATTTTGAGATCATTATATTTTCTATAATCTAAGAAAACTCTAAAACAAAAAAATAAGCAATTAGACAATAATCAAGTAACAAATAGTTTATCGAAAAAATACCAACAATAGTAATCTTAGGGACATTTTGCAATTGATACCTTTTGAAGAAACTTTATTGGGAAAAGACAAAAATATGATACGTTTAGGAGTAACTATTTCCTCCACTTGATCAAGCTATCTCTGTGGAGCATACCCAAGTGGCGGATAAAGGAATGGCCAAGGACTCTGGTTTTTGTCGAAGGGGATTGATTGACTTAGACTGTGAGCCTTCTACAGAGCAGGAAGAACTGGTTAGCAGCTGAATAAAACTGGATAAGGAACGTGAAACTTCCGATAATTCAGAGCAATAGTCTGCCGCCTACCGGCTCGTGGCACAAACCGTAAACTGGAATTGGCACGAAAAAAACAATACCCACAATCATTCCAGAATCACTCGCTTCTTAAAATGAGAAGTGACAACATGTTGACCAGAATTAACGACAACCAACCATACCATATCCAGCTAAACTGGGATGGATTGAAAGCATACCGCCAGAAAGGAACATTGGTGTGGTACACAGACATCTCTAAAACTGATATAGGAACAGGAGCTGGAGTCCACGGTGCTAGACCCAGGTGCAATGTCCTCGCGTCGTCGGGGAAGTTTGCATCCGTATTTCAGGCGGAAATCTACGCCATCGAAACGTGTTTTCAAATGAACATCGAAATGGGGTATAGAGGCCAGAAGATCCTTATACTCTCAGATAGTCAGGCAGCACTGAAATCTTTAGCATGTCCCCAGATCAGATCTAGACAGGTCTGGGACTGCCCTCAAAAGCTCAACCCTGGCAAACCACAATAGAGTAGCACTAAGATGTGTCGGTTGTGCATGGAAGAGGAGGAAAAAACCTCACAAATTATCTTCGAATGAGAAGCACTGTCTCATTGGAGATATAGACTTTGTTGTAAAGCGTTGGAATAATATATTCTGCGATATCTATTGGTAACACGCTTCACTAAATACGACAATTTTACAGGAAACTGTAATAATACTTTATTGTTCCAAACCTATGAGCTTGTTGTCGTGCTTTTCGAATTTTGGTTTGAGGTTGGAGGTGAAGATGTCGTTATTGTTACATTTCCGTTACTGGAAGACATGTATTGATTGTGATTTTAGTGTCAAACTCAGTCCGGGTTTAGGCTCTTAGAGCTATCGGATGGAGAACATATACCTTGTACTGATGAGGCGCAAATACGCCGAAGCAGGTCTGCAAGTTATGTTGTCCCTTCTAATTGAAAACCAGAGTTGTTGGTTGTATCTTGTAGATCATACCGACCCCGTTTGACATAGAAGCGTAATTCAATGTCTGTCGGGGCATATATCCCGGGAATTAGTTGTTTCTTTTTAGTTGAACAGTTACTGTTGTAAAGCGTTAGAATGTTATTTTCTTCGATCTCTATTATTGTTACGCCCCTACCGGACATTTTACAAACTTGACAATAGTTTTTCTCTGGGCCACTTTCATATCAATAATTTTTACCGAAAGATCGTAAGTTAAGCGGTTTCCAAGATACAGCCACTTACTTCTAGGCTAATCAATGGGTGAATATTTTCGACAAACATCTTAGACCTTTACTACTATCGTATATCTATAATCACATAACTACTATCGTGGGGTCATAGAAGACCCAAATTTTAATAAGCTTTGAAATTTACATAAAAATATTTTTATTGTTTTTTTTTGTATGTACATAAAAAACAGATATTTTGTAAACTTAAATTTTATTTCAGGAAAATTAAGATGCTAAAATAAAAACTATAGAACTTTCAAATAATTTATGATCAAAAACATAACACGTTAGTTGAGCAAAATAAAATTGAAAAAAAATTAAACTAAAGGTTTATTCTCTGTAAAGTGGTTGATTATAGGAACATATTAACCTATTACAAAAGAAAATCATAATAGTGTAGCATATAAGAAAATTAACAGTCATGTTATTTGCCTAATGTGAGAATATTGTAACAATAATAATTTGAACGTCTTGTTGCGAGGTCACCAACTCAAAGCCGGCCCTGTCTCTCGATTATAAATTTTGTGGATGCGATGTGAATTCGAGAACATTCGAGTTTATTGCTTTGTTCGTGCATAGGTCGGGCGCGGAAGATACTGGAATTTTCAGGAGTCGAGAAGGACTATATATACGCGGGTTTTTGAGCGAGTTAACGATTAGTTCGAGAGAATTAGTGAAACGGACAGTAACAAGTTAGTTCACAGAAGTTCTTAGCAATCATACAGTGAATAAAATAGAACAGATAAATAGTGTAATATTCAAGTGGTGAAAATAAATTAGAACTAATATACCGAGTGTAAATAAATTAGTAGACATTAAGTAGAATCTGTATATAAATTAAGTTTAATACAGTGTGTGTTTCTTCAAATGAATAATAATAATAATAATAATTTATTCTTAAAAAGTACATAGATAAAATTACATTACAGTGAAATAAGAACAAATAGTAATAATAGTAATAGAATAGATAGTAATTAGCCATAGAAGTGTGTATAATTTTACCCCACCGGTGAAAAATATTTAAATAAATAACAAAAACATTACAGTATTATAAGTGTTATCTATTCTTGGCACATATTACACATATCTTTCTGAAGTAGATGAGTTTTGCAGATGGTTCTATGACATTTTGAGCAAAATGTGGAATGTTCGTTATCATTACCTCTGGGACACAAGTAGCATCTTTGTCTCACAACCGGCCTTTCTCATCTAGTCTGATCTTCATGACGAACGTCAGTTCCTAATGTTTTGGCAATTATCTGATTCCTAGCTCTTGGATAAAATCCGAACGGTTTTTTATAACTTCAGGATTAGCAGCGTGTAAAATAACGTGACTGTTCACTATTGTAATATCCAAATTACTAACGGACATCGCTGGCATCTTCGGCATGAACGATGAAGCGCACAATTTTGGTCCAGGGCATCGACGCCCCCTTCCGTCGAATTATAGAAACGTATTATTTCAGGTTTTTTACTCTCCTGATCGACAGATTCCGTCATTCGGGGTGAAGTCGGACTGTGGGGGTGAACTCGGCCAATACGGTGTTTTTTGCAATATCGCATATCGCGCACCCACATAATTAACTGACCGGCATATTACTGTTAGTTTAGCTCCGAAAAAGAGAATAAACACGAAAAAAAAAACGTTTTTTACCTATTAGTAGATAAGAGTTGACGTTTTTTTATATACATTTACATATTTTGTGTTTTGTAATTTTATATGTTTTTCAAGAATAAAATATTTTAATTTGCATGATTTTTTTTTGTTTTTTTTACATAAAATTTATAGAATTTTATTATAAAAATGATTTATTGATTATTGTTGTCCGAATACACGCCGTACTAGGGGCTAAGACGATTTTTGATGCTTAACAGAGGGTCGTCAGCCTTTACCCCGGCGGACACCCCTAACCTAAATAAAAACAGGTGGGGGAATAGAAATGTAATGAATTTTATTATGGAATTTGACAAAGGAGACATGGATGATTCTTAATTATTTTTTTGGAATTTTTTTTCCATAATTGGACTTTTTATTTACAAAAAACTGCGAAAATCGTCCGACTTCACCCCGAGTGACGGTTTATCATGATTCATGGACGACAACATAATTATACTTTTATTTTTTTAGGGACGTACGATACGATTGTGTTATCTGGAGTGAAACCAAATAGTCACTTATCAACTTCGTAATTTTTATATGGTTGAAATTGTGGAGGAATTTTTCTCTTATTTTTACGCATTGTGCCTTCATACGTAAGTCGAAGTTTCTTTAGTTCATCAATTAGCTCTAATGAGGTAAACCAATTATCACCCGTGATAATAGTAATTGGTTCCACTGAAGCAAGTACTGATCTTGTAGGTATGGATAGCTTTCACCGTTTTACCTGTATACATGAAAGCATTCACCAAATAATGTGTCACATAAACACATGATCTTGATGCCGTACTTGACTGATTTGGCTTTCATATACATTCTGAATGGGCATCTAACTCTAAACCCAACCAGCATCTCGTCGACTGTAACTTATTCGGAACAGGTGTAGTTGTTATACTGTTGGATATAAAAGCGATAAATAAATAGGAGACTGCTGCAAGTCGATCTACATTGGCCTTCTTTTTTTCTCTTGTTTCATGATTGTCAAATCTTATTGCTGTGGGAAGAAATAAGAAGCGTTCTTTTGACATGGTGGCACGGAAAATTGGCCTACCTACAACACTTTTCGAAAATAATGAATCGAAATTCTCAAGATTAGACTAGTACACCTGAAAGGTACAAAAGACCCAAGAAAGCTTTGAGTTCAGCTTCATTTAGATGATTGACAAATGTATAGGTATCCCCATAATTTACACTAAGCTCGGTAATTTTCTCATTTGTATACTCCAGAATAGTTGCCAACATGGCGGGAGTTATAAGAAGTGACCAGGATTCAAGTGGACTGGATGGTTTCGTTCCACGAAGACCAGGAAGGTGTGTAATAATGTTCTCTTCGCGAATTCTTGATGGTGCCGGAGCATTTTTACCCCATTTGTATCAGTTGCATACATAGTAAAAATTTGTTTCACTATTAGATGCTGTTTCACTTTTGTCGCTTGAGTCACTTACACTAATTTCTGAATCTTTGTCGTGATCCGAGTGTTCACTTTCATAATCAGTATCACTGTTATTATAGTCACTATCAGTGTCAATATTCTCGGTTGGCTCTTCCACAGATTCGAGAAAGTCAGAAACATTGTCACTTGTCACTCTACTTCTGCCAATTATTACAAAGTCATCAGCCATTCTGATATAATAAATAAAATAATAATAACGCAACTACTATAGTGGGGTCAACTAAGACCGAAAATCAGACCGATTGTTTACTACTAAGAAGCATTCTAAAGTACATATTTAAGTGGGAGAATACATGGAATACGAAGGTCGTGTGCTAAACGGTCTACCAGGGGCGTACTGAAGTTCAAGTGATTGGGTCAAATTTGACCCCAAGATAGTAGTTAAGGGCTAGTTGAAAACGGATGGTGTAATTATATAAAAAACATTACGTAGTATAATTTTGATATATTTTATGTTTTTCAGTAATTTTTTTATAAACATGTAAAACGCAAAAACCGTCCTTTTTTAGTTTTTTCCATGTAACGTAAAATGTACTAGAGCAATCTCATTTATATGTACAGAAAACCCGTAGGTAATTAAAATACGAACAAAATGAAGGGTGGAGCGACGTAATTTTCCGATTTGAAGAGCTGAAACTTTGTACAAAAGAAGTTCTTGATATGTGCGAATAACAGACGCTAGGCGACGGTTACTTTTATCGCAATCACAATTTTAATTTTATTATGTGATAACTTGCAACGTATCTGGATGCGTTATCGATAGTCCGAATTTAAATTTCAAAACAGTTTTCGAAAGTATAGATGTAGAGCAACAAAACGTATATTTTTAATTTGTGAAAAATTGAATAGATGAGGCTTTTACTTGATGAAGATCCATACTACTGATGAAATAAAACAAATTAATTTGTTTAAATCTTCATTATTTATTTTGAACTGACGTTCAAATTAAAATTAGTGACGCGTGTAGCGAAACGCGTCACTAATTTTAATTTGAACGTCAGTTCAAAATAAATAATGAAGATTTAAACAAATTAATTTGTTTTATTTCATCAGTTTTTAATTTGTAATAAAATAATGCGAAGTCGACCATAAACCCGAGAACATCGCCGAACCCTCCGTTTTCTACTAGGATTTTTGTCAAACATTACTATACTTGCATGCTTTATTCGCTTATTGGACCACACGGTACAGATACATAAATACTAAGTACCAACAGTTTGCAAAAGTTGCAATCTCGCAACGTCGTTCGTGGTTATTCTCTGTCCATTTGAATTTACCGCTCAAATTCAGTGCTGTAATATGTTTCTGTTCGACTTACCGGTATGTGGTATATTGTTCAAAGTCTCTCAAGCCTTGTGTTGCAATAAAATAGTCAGAATTTCTTTCTTTTATTAACAATGCATAGGGAGCTCGCTCAATAATTAAGGGATTTTCCTTGAATTGAAAAACTGGTAGAAAAAACAAACTCTACATTGCTCTCGGTGTTTCTGATCCGAAATTTATAGACCGGTAGCCCATGACATAATTCGTCGGCTTAAGATGCAAATAGCCTAACTCCACTTTTAGCTCAAAATAGTGTTTTGGGTTGATCTCGTTCATAAAAAGTAACCTCGTCGACTAAGTCCTTCCTAGTTACCGGAATGTCAAAATTGCCGCCAAAAAACACGAGTCGAAATAAGCTTATCTCCTACTTATTCTACAACAATACGCGATTGGCCTAACTCCCAGTAGTGTTACGATAGTAATGCGTGAAACGTTTGTAAAGTTCATATAATAGCCTTCTTGGTGTGCGTCATTGATTGTTAATGTCCTTCTAACACATTACGTTGGAAGAAATGGAAAAAAGGCAGGTCTGTGATTAATCCTAATCAAAATATCACAATAATGAACCGTTTATACGTATTACGAACGTTAACCCTAATCTTTGACTTACAAAAATTTTATTGGTTGATGTTTAGATTTCGCGCAAACGCGATATTAATCGGGCGAGATTACATCGTTCAAAATACGATGCAGACGTTCCTTTCAAAGCGGCAATGTGACTTACTACTTTTTCTAATGTCAAACTGACAGTTCTCGTCAGATATGTACTTTGTTGTTTACGGTCAATTATTATTTATAAAAAGTGAATATTAATCTTATTGTTAGCATTTTATTTATTTCAATAATACAAAAATATGCCTAGATACACGGAAAAAGAGCAGCATCTTATTTTGAAAGTTCTTAAATATTTTCAGTTAGAAAAAGAAGCTGGTAAACCACTGATACCTTCAACTTCAGTGCACCAAGTAAGTATTTTTTATATAACAATGAAATGAAATTAATATAAAATAAGTTAATCTTATTTCATTAGGATTGCTTAAATATTTTTTTTTATCTATTATGTTTCTGCGCGTTTCGGATGCATTGGGAATATCCTTGCCGACTGTAGCAAATTTGGCAAAAAATGGCATTCACAGAGATTCAGAACATACCACTGAAATGAGTAACTCTGTCAAACTGTCGAAGGGTCCTACAATCCGAGAGAAGCACGAGCATGCCATTAGGTCGCGTATATAAAGAATGTTTAGTGAAGGTATGTAGAAAAATGTTGTGTTGTAAGCGTTTTCGTATAGAGTCTTGGATTTGCTGGGTAAAAGAATTTCTCGCGCACTCGATGCTATTTGTCTTATATGTTGTCTGAAAGTTCAATTTCTTCTGGTAGATCCATTTTTAAACTACCAGAACCAATTAATAATTATTTATTAATAATTGTAATATTTACAAATTTCAAACATCTACTTATCTATGACAACGCAGAAGGCTCACTATATAATATTTTCTATTGCAAATTTCACTAAATAAAATATATTTTCCTTATTTATTTTAGGTGAACATGTAACTCTACTTACACTGAATAAAAAACTCGTTGATCTGGATGGAATCAACATGTCTGTTGGTTCACTGGCTAATGTTTTAAGGGAACTAAATTTCAGATGGCTAAATTGCAGTATTTCCAATATAAAATATCTAATGGAACAACCACATGTAGCTAAAAAAATATTACATTTTCTGCGAGAATTTAAGAACAATGGGAGTTCTCCTTACAGCTTGTTTTCTTGGACGAGACCTGGATTTTTAGTAAGGGAAGTTTTCTCAAGAGTTGGCAAGACGGTAGCACTAAGGCAGTAAGAAAGACGAGTGGTGAAGGTGTACAGTACATTATTTAACATGCAGGTTCTGAGAATGGTTTCGTAAAAAATTGCAGTTTGATTTTTAAAAGTGGGAGCAAATCTGGTGACTACCATGATTCGATGAATTCGAATAACTTCGAAAAATGGTTTGAACAATAGCTTCTGCCGAATTTAGAAGAACCTTCTTTAATAATAATGGACAATGCGTCTTACCACACAAGTTTAGTTGAATAAATCCCTAATTCATCTTGGACTAGGCAATCTTTAATTGATTGGTTACAAGAAAGGCGTATACCTTTTCCAGCATCTAGCATGAAAGATGAAATTATGAAAATTGTGAAGAAACATATACCGGATAAAGAATACAAGTATGTATTTTATTGTAGGAGGTAAGGCTTAACAGTGTTAATGTAAGCGTGATGTTTTATAGATTAGATAGACTGGCTCTTCAGCATGGTCATCGTATTTTGAGACTACCTCCCTATCATTGCCAATTCAATACAATAGAAATGGTTTGGTCCGAGCTCAAACGGTATTACGATGCTTAGATAACCTCTGTTGACCGTGTAACTGCAGCAACAATAATAAATGTTTGGCAAGAGGCAATTGAGCAGGTATGAACAAATAAATTTAAGTTTCTGCCGGACTGTCAGAATTTTGATTTTTATTGGGAGTCCTGGAGACTGTATTTTGTGTGGTTTTAACAACACAAATAACCGCCAGTATGCGTTCTCGATTTATTTTATGGTTGACCTTTCACAGTAGTGCAGGAGTCCTAGGTGCATGATGGAAGTAACAAGACGGACTTCTGCATTACATAGGACTGTATTACTACCAATTGGGGCCCTACAATCAAATATACTATATTTTAGATATTTTAATATAATGTGTTAAGAATGATTCGTTTTGAGGATTTTAATCACTCATAATGTCCCGCTTCTTCAGTTAGTGATCCACTAATTTTGAGTATCAAAAAGTCAGAAATCTTGTTACATTGTCAACTATTCGGGGCGGGGAAACGACGCTTTACAAAAAATCTGCCAGAAAACCCGAACAAAAATCTAAATTCAGTTAAAACAAAAATTTCCTATTATTTTAATTATGTTGTAGTAGGTTTCACCAGAAAAATGGAAAAAATATGTTAGGCACACCCAAAACATTATCGAGGAATATTGGGAAACAGCACACCTTATTGACGCTTGTGATATTTCGCATGTAGTTGTTGACTTGAATGAGTCGGAATGTGAATCAGATGGGACTGCGAAAATTGAACTTTCATTATCCTGTTTTTTTAAATTTTTTATTAGTTGGTTGGTTTCTTGACTATTTACTCTATTTATGTTTATCTTCCTGCTGAACGTGTAACTGAAGATAAAATACTCTAGTTAGTGTTTGGAAAGAAGCTATTCAACGGCAGAGTAAGTGGACGTAGCTTCAAAAAGTTTAAAGTTATAGAATAATATCTATTTTGTTAAATTTGCAATACACAACCTGTACATATTTTAATGAACATCAAATACATGAGGTCTGTAAAAACATCAATGAGACAGAGGCCTCATTTAAACAAATAAAACAATAAAATTCACTAACAATAAGAGTTATAAGTGAAGAATAACTTTTTCCATAAAACTTAAGAATAAAATAGGGTCCCATATGGTGCAGACGTAATTGAACACGCTGTATAATTCGTTTGCAGGACTATATTTATTATTTTATTATTTAAATTGAATATACAATTTGTTCAATTTTGCAGTGTTTTGATATCCCAAGTATTATTATTTTCACAGCATTTTCGAATTTGGCTGAATACGATCCTGATGATTTTATTTATCAAATTAAAAGTTAGCTATCTGTCAAAATAACAAATAAAGTATCGACATACTCAAAACCCGGATATACGTCACAAACGATGACGCACACCAAGAAGGCTATTATACGAACAATATTTATATAAGTACTGATCATCAACTCAAAGCCGGTCCTGTCCCTCGATTAAAAATTTTTGGTGAATGCGCTTTCTAGAAGCTTCTGGTCTATTGCAGTATTTACGCATATGAGGAGCGTCATAAAATACTAGAACTTTCCAGAACCGATAAGGACTATATATACGCGGGTTTTTGAGTGCGTAAACAGTTAGTTAGTTCGAGAGAATTAGTGAAACGGATAGTAAAGAGTTAGTTTACCGAAGTTTTTAGTAATCGGACAGTGAATTAAATCGTGCAGATAAATAAATAGTGAAAATAAATTAGAACCAATATACCGAGTGTAAATAAATTAGTAGACATTAAGTAGAGCGTGTATATAAATAAATTAAGTTTAATACAGTGTGTGTTTCTTTAAATAAATAGATAGTAATCAGCCATAGTAGTGTGTAAATTTTATCCCACCGTTAAAAACTGTTCAAATAAATAACAAAAACATTACAATAATTTTTTGTTTAGATTTTACCGTTTGATAGATAAATCTAATTTTAAAGTATCGTGTTGGATTTACGCCATTTTCTTCCTTTCTATTTATGAGGAGATAGGCCAGTCTAATCTAAATTTATGCAAGTTATGATGTAAATAATTTTTAGATGTTTACAATAATCTATAAGTTTTTTTTAACAAACCCTGTCTATTTCAGAATGAACCTACAATCTCGTGCGTCTAAATTCCTTTCATTGGCGGGAATAAACATTCCAAAAAAGGCTAATATAGAAAATGATGAAAACAGAGACAATGATACCGTGTTAAAATTGTGAAATTTAAAAAAATACTGAAATTTTTGCTCATGATCAGAACTTTTCTACATTATTTGCTGATGGTAGCAATCTAGTAGATCAATTAATATCTGAACCTAATGATGACACAACATTAGCTGATGAAGATTTATTAAACCTAACTGAACAAGAAGCTGCTAAGTTGGGTTTTATGTGTTGAAATTTGCCTCAAGGTGAAAATAAAATTGGACAAGAAAATCAGCAGGATTCTGTTCCAACTTTAATTTTCAGTGAAAAAAATCAAAACTCTATTTCGGAAGAACTTGATGCCTCTGATAAATCATATGAGTGAAAATGGGACCATTTCAGGCGAAGAAAATAATGTATTAGAAGACCTAGAAAACAACGCATCAACTGAGACATTTTTAAGAATTCGCAAAAAAAGACGTCATGTACATCAAAATCAATGGAAGAAAAATAAAACTAAGATATTAAGACAAGAAGGAAAATAATATTTTGGTAAAAAAAAGCAAGGAGGAAAATGGAATTATGACATTCCAAGAAGATCGAAAACTATAGGACGTAGGTGCAAATGTAATAGTAAATCAGTAATGAAATGTAATGAGATAACAGAACAGCAAAGAACAGATATATTTACCAATTTTTGGAATTCATTGTGGAACGAAAAACAACTATTGCTTAATATGCTGGTTGAAAAGAAAACTATTTCCAGAGCTAGGGACAGAAAAAAAGAGAACGAATCAAGACGGGAATTCTCCTACCTTTATTTCCTTGGAACAACATCAAAAATAAGAGTCTGTAAAACGATGTTTAGCGACACACTAGGTATTGCACCTAGAACTGACGGACATTGGGTAATTGAAAAGAATAAATCACACGATGCTACAAATAATATGGCCGACAATGATCTTAACGACACACATACAAATTCCTCCCAGAAAGTTAATTTCAGAGCAGCGGAAATAAATGAACAGAAAGAGCATTTATCGAATTTTTTCAATTGTCTACCAAACCTAGAATCGCATTACTGTCGACAATTTACCAAAGAAATTATACCTTGAGAGAAATTGGCAAACAAAAATGCAATTATATCGATTTTATAAAAATGATTGGTGCAAAACAAAAGAATCACTATCAATTGCAACCTTTAACAATAGTTTCGACTCTTTTCTCTCTTTTTAGCGCTCTTTTCGCCCAAAAAGGACGAGTGTGACACGTGTGTAGGATACAAATCTGGCAATATTGACGAAGTTACATATATCAAGAATATCAGGAAAAAATAGAAGGCGCGAGAAGAAAAAGAAGTTGATAAAAATAAAGACAATGCAAAAGTTTTTACAATGGATTTGAAATCGGTCTTATTGAGCCCAAAATCCAATGTCAGTGCTCTTTACTATAAGACAATAGCTATTTGTGTATTAAGAGCGGAAAGTGATACTTCGCCGCTTGAAGCAGAGAGTTGCCCGCGCAACGCGTAGTGGAGCGCGGGTAATCTGCCGAAAGCCGCAACGCACTTTCTGCTCGAATTGCACACAAGATGTTTTCTACCAGCACATTATTTTTAGAAAAAAAAAACATTAAAAAAACACTTTATTATAATGTGATGTTGAAAACATGTAACAATTACTTATTATTTTTATTTATTGCCTACAATAATAAAGTTGAATGTACAGTTTTGGCAATCTTTAATATTTCCCAGGACCTGAAAAAGTCGGAGGTAGGGTAATATCTTCTGAATCTTTTTCTGGAATATCAGATATAGGAGGAATCGAAAGTTCTTCGCTAGTTGGTACTGCTGCGTTCCCAGAAATTTTTTGGAAGGTATCTATTTTATTGTTATTGGATTCGGTGATATATCCTTCAGCCACATTACTGCTCTTCCACCCACCATGTTTTTTAAGCTGAAATAAGTCGCCTCCACCATTTACTAATAATGTCGCCGACGTTCGTCGAAAGCAATGACCAGTAAATAAATTTTTATCGGGCAATTTTAAGAAACTGGCTATTTCGCTTGGTACTTTGCCCACAGTATTCATACCAATCACCTGATTGAAGCATTTACCTTTGGAGTATCGTAAAAATAAGCGCTGGATAATGTTATTACTTTTAATTTGACATTGCTGTCCTTAATTAAAATATTTTCTATGTTAGAAAATAAAGTCGATCGCATTTTCTTCGGCACTATCAATTATTGGGAATGTACGACTTTGATTCGTTTTCGAATCGGGGATTCGGACCACTAGAAAGGATTCTCTATCAATCCATGAATATATTGTATTGTTTTTCGTCTTTACCTCTGGATATAGTTGGCAGAAAATCAAGAGTAATATTTTTAGCAAAATCTGCTATATCTGGAGGTGTGCTTGAAAGTTCACTGTCACTATCCATTTTTCAAATAGCTATTTATAAACAGACAACTTTTTTATAAACTGAAAATGAAATAATGACGTTTCATTAATTTCATAGTCTACTATTTTCACAAAATAGTAGGTAGGTACTTAAATATGCATCTATAGTAAATTTTATACCCATTTAGAATAAGACCATCCTTATTTATTATTAATAAATCGGTTGAAACAAAAAATTACCAACAAAAATGAACGTCGTAACTAATTTATTAGATGTCACGTTTTTGAAGTTACGTCAAATTTTGATTTCATGTTAATGTCATAAAGCAAAATAAGATATAAAAATGCGATATTCTGATGAATCCAAAAAACGTATGCTTAATGTAGTAAACTATTTTCAAAACGATTTAGGATCTCGATTTAAGGCAATTCAAAAAGCGTCCGAAGCACTAAAAGTTCCAGAAAGCACATTATATAATCTTGAAAAACCAAACAGAGCTACAGATTTCGAATTTAGAAGAAATATGTCTGCAAGCGTTTCCCGGAGCAAAACCCGAATTACAAAAAATACCCTGCATTGTTTGAGGGAAGTAATTTATAAAATGTATGCGCGAAAGGATAAAATCACAGTAGAAACTATTTTACGGCAATTTATCGAAGAGTCTCCAGAAACTAAGATTTCCAAAGGTTCGTTATATTTGGGAATTAAAAAAATGGGTTTTCATTTCAAAAAACAGGATGGAAGAAAACATTTATTGGAAATGCCTGCAGTCAGATTAAAAAGAATATTATTTTTGAACAAATACCATGCTGCTAAAAGCGAAAAGCTCTTCACACCTGTTTTTCTGGATGAGACATGGGTTTTTAGTAAAAGTGGGGACAGAAGAATGTGGCAAGATGGTACTAAACACAGTGATTTAAAAATAACTGGAAGTGGGACACGATATGTAATTGTTCATGCCGGTAATAAAAAAGGTTTTGTGGCAAATGCATCGCTTATTTTTAAATGCAATAAAAAAAAACAGGCGATTACCATGATAACATGAACACCGAAAATTTTGAAAATTGGTTTAAACAGCAACTAATTGTAAACTTGGAAGAACCATCGTTAATTATAATGGATAACGCAACGTATCACAGTCGCCTGGATGAAGAAATCCCAAGAAAAAGTTGGAGTAAAACACGCATGTTAGAATGGCTCAAAAAAAAGAATATTCCTTTTCCAGATCACATTTTAAAGGATGCTGTTTGGAATATAATTGAAAAGCAAGTTTTGCCAGAAAAAAATTATCATTTAGACAAATACGCTGCCGAGCATGGTCATTGTGTTCTCAGGCTACCACCCTATCATTGCCATTTTAATGCCATCGAAATGGTACGGTCAGAAACTAAAAGGCATTATGACCAAGCTATTACGAAAACTGCAAGGTCACCTACTGAAGTCTTAAAAGTATGGAATGACGTTGTAAAAAATGTACCGGAGCAACACTGGCAGAATTACATAAATCATACAGAGAAAATTATTTCTGAAGCATGGGAAGTAGAAAACAAACTGGACCTACTAAACATCGAACCTATGGTGATCTCTGTATCCAATGAATCCGATGATGAACTATCACTTTCCGAAAGTTATTCTGATTTAGAAACTAATTAAACTTTGCCTTGAAGATCACGTTGTCATTTTTTTTAAATCTAGAATTTGTACTTAATCGAACTCTGAATTGCCATATTTTTTTAAGAAAACTATGTATCTAGTTAATAAAACAATGTTTTTAAAATTAGTGCGCTTCTTTTATATTCTTTTATTATGTCAACATCTTTAGAATTTTATGAATTTCATAAAATTAATTTGTATTATTACAAACCGCCACTGATAATATGAAATTTCAAGTCACTACGCCAATGCAATAAGAAATATGTCAAGCATTTGACATGACAAAGGTCATAACCTAATTTTTTTCATGCGGGTTCAGATGGTTCAAGAAGCCGCATACGTTAAGTTACTAAAACGGCTGGTACCTCTAAATAGGTATTAATTTTACTAGGTGTATAATGTACCCACATAGCACGCAATATTCCTGGGATATTCTCTCAATGTCCTAGAAGGAATATAAATATTCCGAATATTCCAAGAATATCCGTTAAATATATATAGGTAAAAGTCTAGTTTAGTGAACCAACGCGGATTTTGACGAAATATTTTTTTTTAAATTAATTCGAGGTCGCTGAACACGAAAATGAAAAAAGAAATCGGCGCTCTCTTACCAAAAACGAGTTATGAATTTTTGAAGATGAGTTCAGATCAGCACTGCACTGGTTTTATTGTCATGTAACAACTGATTTAAATGATGCATTATAAAGTCTACACAATGTTAATTACACTATAATTACTTTTTACGATATTCCTCTCACACACACATTTAAAAAACACTGATATTGATATTCATTTCTTGCAAATTCGTTTTTTAATTCCACAATTATTATATCTTTTGACATTTTCATGTAACATGACTGACATATAAGTTTTGGTCTGTTTCCGCTCAGTCGCACAACTTGTACCTAATAGCAAATCCAGCCATTAGATATTTAGCCACTTGAATTAGTTGCTGAATATTTTCGATTTCATGATCGTGACATAGAAGATATAAACAAGATGAACATCATGAACATACACCTATTTTTCCGATAGCTGGCGCTGTATTTGGCTCAACTTTCGTTTAACTGAAATCGGTTATGCAAAAATTATATGAACAGCCATCTACATACTGTGAGAAAGGCGCGCCGGATCGACGTTTCGCAATTCGCGCGCGCGAATTGCGAAACGTCGATCCGGCGCGCTCGCTTCGCTCGCGATAATCAATCTACTTCATTATTTCAAACGGAAATCCAATCTAATAAATGTATCAAGATGATAAGAAGCGATTGCGATTTCACTTTGATCGGTGTTAGTTGGTCGGGAAGCGATATTATTAGAATTTTCAAATTTTCTAAAAAGGGCAAACAGCTTCTGATAACCAAAGTCTTATAATATTAGCAGTATGTTAAAAATTTGATTTGGAATTACACCTGCAGCAACTATTTTCGTTGTCAGCAGTGTTTATAGAGGCCGAACAACTGAGGAGGTGATTTTTTTAAAGAATTAATTGATGAGTGCAATTCAGAGAAAAAAAATTGTTCAGCATCCTCAATGATCAAATTGAATGGTTCATTATCCTTCAAATAAATGATAAATATCAACCAAACTTATCTCAAAACTAACCATCTTCCTAAAATCAACATCTCTCAAAATTTGAAAAAAAATGTTTCAGCTGTAATACGGCGCTAGCTATCGGAAAAATAGGTGTATGTTCATGATGTTCATCTTGTTTATATCTTCTATGTCACGATATGGTCACGATCATGAAAACGAATATACTCAGCAACTAATTCAAGTGGCTAAATATCTTTTATGGCTGAATATGCTATTAGGTACAAGTTGTACGACTAAGAAGAAACAGACCAAAACTTATATGTCAGTCATGTTACATGAAAATGTCAAAATATATAATAATTGAGGAATTAAAAAAAGAATTTACAAGAAATGAATATCAATATCAGTGTTTTTTAAATGTGTGTGTGAGAGGAATATCGTAAAAAGTAATTATAGTGTAATTAACATTGTGTAGACTTTATAATGCATCATTTAAATCAGTTATTATATGACAATAAAACCAGTGCAGTGCTGATCTGAACTCATCTTCAAAAATTCATAACTCGTTTTTGGTAAGAGAGCACCGATTTCTTTTTTCATTTTCGTGTTCAGCGACCTCGAATTAATTAAAAAAAAAATATTTCATCAAAATCCGCGTTGGTTCACTAAACTAGATTTTTTCCTATATATATTCTGAACGGATATTCTACGGATGTTCCCAATAGAATATCCATAAAATAATATTAGGGGCAAATCCTAAGAATATCTCTTGAGGAATATCTTTCGTAGAAGATTCTCAGAATATTTGGGAAGGGAGTTTCTAAAAGCATACTGAGTAAGAGGCCATTAGTTAGCATAAGAAGAATTGACATCTGCCATTGAATTATTTGACTCCTCCAGTCATCCATTTGCAATATTTGCATCCATACTTTTGTGTGTAGTGTGAATTTTTAAGGTGAGTAAAATTTTGGTACTTATTATTATGAAATTAAAAACAAATAAGTAGGAAAATTATTAGAGTTCTAAAATATGTTGGGGAAAATGCGGTAATACAACCTGCAATCACGTGTGAATCAAATTATAATCGGCACTAATGAATTAACTAATGAAATCTCCGACTCCGAATTGTATTACCTATAAGTATTAAAATTCATGTTTATGTTTGTTGCAGATGATACTGCTGTAGAGGCCAACAGAAAATGCAGATTTAGTGCCTCTATTTAACATAGCAGACATAGAAGAACTGGAAAACATCTACAAACTGCTTTCAATCTAGATGCGTAAGTGATATTATTATATTCTTATAAAATTACTACACAAGACTATTTAATGAGAAATCTAATAAATAAAATTTTCTGTAGGTTATTTACCTAAGCCATGAGGGAAGATTGGATTACAAAGAAAGTGTTAGGAGAACTTTGAGAAAAATCTTTGAAGAGGAGGTAGCCATGATGTACAGCTTTCAAGGACATAAAGGGAAAAACTCATTCAATAAAACTCAAATATGCATTGCCCTAATAAGTGAGTATTATGTTTTGTTGACAGTTTTGTGTAGAAATAAATTAAATTGTTGAACAAGTTTAGCAAAAATGATAAAGCACTATTGTTGCAGTAAGTAATTGAATAATATATAAAGCTTTATTATAAATAGAATTAACTCACAGAGTATAATATATAGAGGGGCAATTTTAAAGCTCTTAACAGAATAGTATTCTATTATAATGTACTATGTCGATTTGAGTTACATAAAAGTGATAACTCTCTTAAAATAATACTTCTGTAATTGCTTGTTTTTTACATAAAACTATATAATTTATTTCCATGTACAACAAGATTTAGTAAAAAATAATTCAATGTCAAACTAATGAAAGCTCCTCAACCTTATAAAAATTGAAAGATCGAGATGAATAGATATTTATGTATGCAAACAGGGCACAATAGATCTTTTAGGTCTCAGTGAATGCCACTCCAGTATTCGTTGGCAAACAGGGTTGATATATCAAGTCAAAATTTGAAATACTATACATCTGTTGTGTATTAAATAATAGAATATTATGGACTTTTCTACTTCCAATTTTATTGATATTGCAAAAATATTGGTAAAATTTTCAAATTTTAACTTTATACAGATTACTCATACTTTATTATTGATATTGGATTGGAAATAATATTTATTCCAAACACAAAAACTATAACAACTTTTTTTTTAGAATCTGTCTTAAAACAACACTCTGAAACTACTTCCAAGGATGTTGAAGTGGCAATTAGCAAATGGTTAGCTAAAACCAAAGAACGTATGAAAAAATTCCCAACTGAAGTTGATGATGTATTGGAAATAAATAATTAATTAATATTTGGTTTTTATATATCCTTTCATATAATTTCCCTTAATAGTTGAGTTTAATTTACATGAAATATTCATGTAGTGTGAAATGTACATTCTTCAAATATCGTCAGGAGGACATTGAAAGAATATCTGGAATATACTTACAATATTCCCTTGGTGTTGTCCCTTTAACGTGCCAATCTGAATATTCATGGACCATTCAAGGAACATCTGCAATATTCATGGTATATTCGCTTGGAATGATCCCCGAATGTGCCAGTTTGAATATCCTTGGAATATTCTAGTAATATCGGGAATATGCGTCGTATATTCCTTGAAAATATCCTTCGAATGCATCTTGTGGAATATCTATATGATATTCATAGAATATCTAGGATATTCATGGAATATTCTCACAGGATATCCATCGAATATTGTGGAGACTGAACAAAGTGTTAATCCTAGGAATATTCTATGAAGAATAAATATATCTCTTGGACATTCACTGAATGTACCATTATTCTTGCGGAACATTCTATGAATATCCTATGAATCAAATTTTGCTATCTGGGTATTGCCTACCTTCTGACTGTTATATTTTTACTAGGTAAATTTTATAAAATAAGGTTTAATTTCGTTCGAAATATCTTCAAATATTAATATTTCAACTAAAATATTCAGACTGCCCTACCTATTGTTTACTACCTTTCTTTAGATTATTGTAAATGAAAACAGGCGAGCAGAAAAGTACGCTCTAGAGCGAAAATAATGTCAAATTATGACAGATCACGGAAAACATCAACTTTGCGGTTATATTTGAGTGTGCAAAAGCCTACTTTGGGTAGTGGTCGTAGGAAAAATTAATTGTGCATAACTTTACAATTATGGACATACAATCGATGGATAGATATTGCTTTCTATGCCAATACATTTGCTACTATTGTTTACAAATTTTGGAGACATATTACCTCAAAAAGACTCTTTAAAAAAAGTAATTCTGTACAGTGATGGATGTACGGGACAGAACAGAAACGCAATTCTTTCCAACACACTTTTGAAACTCGCACAAAATAGTAAAATCAAAATTGGGCAAACATTTTTAGAAAAAGGGTATACCAAAATGGAGTGCGATTCAATGCATTCCACAATCGAACGAAAACTGAAAAACAAAATTATAAATGTTCCAGCAGATTACATAAATGTTTGTGAAGCTGCTCGCATAAATCCAAAACCCTACAAGGTGGAGTATTTAGATTATACCTATTTTAAAAACTTCAAAGATGTTCAATACATCAGTTCAATAAGTCCAGGTAGAAAGGCAGGTGATCACACTGTCACTAACATCAGAGCACTTCAATATAATGAAAACGGAATTCAATTTAAAATCAGACATACAGAGGAATGTATCCGACTCTTATAACAATAAAACTGGAAAAGTTCCAATGGATATCAAATCTCCCCAATGATTTTCATTTCTTTTATGACAACTTATCACATTCATAAATCTGCTTCTTTGGTTTCCGCCACAGAATAGTGATAATATTATTGTTCTTTTTTATTTTTACGTAATAGTTTAAGTTAAAAAAAGCCAGGTAGTTGCCTATCCCCTTGGGGCACAACAAATGTGTGTGGCAAATGTCCTAACTCCCGGTTTTTCATAAATAAAACCCTTTTATGACAACATCAATTATTTTTCATAACCTAGTAACAAAACAATTGAAACAATTTACAAACTGTTTTTGTTTTATTATGTTTTTACTTTCTGAGCTGTTTTTTGCATCTCCTGAATAATTTGCGGTTTTGGAGTTAAGCCAGTTGCATCTTAAGCCTACATCATTTCGAAAAACAAATAGAATAAGGCTGTTCCCCAAGGCACAAACTGGATCATCGACGCTACAGTGGACATTGAAAATTTCCGAATTTTCACGAAACTAGAACAATTAACTTATACATGCCGTATACTTGGATGCATTCCTTGGGTACTACTTCATCATCAAATACAACATGGCATACAAATCCAAGTGATACTAAGGGTTGATAAGCGAGGGTTAAAAATTTATAAAAAGGTGAAACAAAAACAATTAACTCATGTATGCCGAAGAGAGTTTAGATCTTGTTCTCTTAGTAGATGTTAAAAACATTAGTGGCATACATTATGCGACGATACATCATTAGTTAATAATTCTCCAAATATGATGTGAAAGTTATAATTAACAACAATTAACTTATGGATTACGCGGCTATTGCAACTAAACGCACACGCTTATATATTTTTTGTGAATTGATTTTATTTATTATTAGCGAATTAAATTATTGTATACCACGATGAAAAAATACATGGAAATAATCAGTTGATTATTATTACTTAATGGCATACATAAGTTAATTGTTCGAGAATGCTCAATATTTTTATTCATTAACAGTAGTTTATAACAATTAGTAGCATCAAGAACTGGAAGCCTTTCTGCAGTTAGAATTAGAATAGACATGTTTGACTGTACAAAAAGTTTCAAGCATTAGTTAATTGTTCTCAATTATCACTTTTACATCATATTTGGAAAATTATTAACAAATGATGTATCGTCGCATAATGTATGGCACTAATATTTGTAACATCTGCTAAGATAACCAAATCTAAACTCTCTTTGTCATACATAAGTTAATTGTTTCGCTTATCAACCCTTAGTATCACTTGGTTTTGTATGCAATGTTGTTTTTGATGATAAAGTAGTACCCAAGGAATGCATCCAAGTACACGGCATCCATAAGTTGATTGTTCTAGTTTCGTGAAATTTCTAAGATTTTCAATGTCCACTTCAGCGTCGATTATCTAGTTTGGGCCTTGGGGCATAGCCTTATTCTATTTGTTTTTCACATGAACCTCGATGGTGAAAACGGCTTTCATTCGAAATAATGAAGCCTACATATGTCATGGGCTACTTGTCTATTAAATATGTTCATCTCTATCTCGAGATCGCAAATGAAATTTTTAATGGTTATTGTATCATAATATTCTTAATGAGTTTATGAAAATTCTATATTTTCATACACAAGGTCCATCGCAAGGCACCTATATCTCATCTTGTATTAGGAATTATTTTTAATATACTTATTCACTTTTTTATATCTTGTTTTTGGGTCCCATTGTCCTGCTATTTTCTAATTTTTACGTGTGTTGTTTTTATTTTTGTTTACCGTTCAGGTATATATTTACTTTACGACTAGAATCTGATTTGTAATACTTTGTGAAACATGTCGAGTCAATTATTAAAGATCAATCTATTATTCAAATTTTGTTTACATCTTTATTGTTATCAATCAGTGGAGTCTAGACAAGGCTAATCTTTTAAATTTGATGTAGCTACAGCTTTTCAATATTCTTCGTGCAAACTATCCTTTGTTGTGGTTTTCACCTTCTACTGTATTACCAGAAGTAATTCAAGATGTGCTATTACTGTGATCCATATTACCATATGTCAATTGAGTACCTGTCCCGAACATAGTTGTAACCATCAAAACACACATTTTTATTTTTTGTAACTCTAATTGATTATTCACATTAATACAACCATGAAAACCATTATAGTCCGGGAGCCAGTTGCAGAAGACGATTAGTCATCCTTGATCGGATGATTTTTACATAATATGTGATAGTTCTTACCATAATAGAACAAGGCAAATGCTGCCAACATTATGAATAAAAAAATACTGAAAACGGTCGCACAAGGAAGTGGTTTTTCCGATCAATTTTTGGTTTTTCTTATACCTATATTTGAAGTCCCTTTACCACCCATGTTGTACCCGAAAAGTTTGCAGTTCTTTTTAGTTTGGGGTATGTTACATCTCACAGTTAACGAAAAACTGATGTAAGCTGTCAACACATATACGTATCATTAAGGATTAGGCATTAGGCACTATTCAGCATTCTTTGTTTGGCTTTGTTTGTGTCTGGTATATTGTATATTACTGATTTGTATTCTTCTGCCTTTGTCTGTTTCTGATTTGTGTGACACTGATTTGCTTTTATTATTGCAAATACCATTGTGATGTTGGGATGCGTTGTTGGAAAAGCCTCTTCATATGGTGATCTTCCAGGTCCTTCGGAGGGTCATCAGACTTCAATAAAACTACGACTTCATGCCTTGGGATTTTTTATGTTTATTACTAAAGCTCGGATTATAGACAAAATGCCTTTTTCGCCTATTCTAGATGATATTTGTAAATTTTGCCTATTTTCGTAAATTCCACCTTTTGGTGCCTTTTGTCAACTCTTATGCTACCCTACTGATGATGTTATTTATATTCGGTACTTCATTTTATTACTAAACCTTTTGGGCTAGTAATAAAATATTAATGGTTTGTTTGTTAATGGTCTTCTGGGAAAATTTACCTACCTGTTTGCGGATTAAGGAGAGGCTTAAGAAATGGGAAATCCCTAATGTTTTGACCTTTATATCAGTTGTACAGACGGTTACTAAATCAGAGTTTAGTTTTGTTGCGTATACCGAAAAGTAAAGAACACACATTTTAAAAAGTTTTAGACGTTTTGTGAGTTTATTTAGAAAAATGACTCTTAAGTTAAGTGCTTGGATCCGATCATATGGAAAAACAGTAAGTTTCATTTTTTCTTTCTCTCAGTCACCGCATAACTACATAGTATTAAAATTCTAATTAATTATTCTTATTTTTCAAAATTCTCAGATTTCAAGTAGAAAAAAGTACTTTATTGATCAGCATTGTGGAACTCCACTTCACAAACGGAATTTGGAAAAATTAAATTCCTCTAAGTTAGTCCAAACATCTCTGCGGGATAGTGTAAATAGTTAAAAAAAAAAAGGAGGAGGACACATTTAAATTTGATTTATGTCAGATGATGATTGCATCTAATATACCTCTGTATGAAGTTAATCATCCTAGTTTCAAGTTATTTTTAAAAAAACATTTTAGTAAATCCTTACCGGAGGAGAGTACGTTGAGAAAACAAATTATGGACAAATGCTATGTGGAATGTATTTCAAAAATTGAACCAGAGTTAGATGACAATTTCTTGTATATTGTCGTGGATGAAACTACAGATGTATGCGGCAGATATATAGCTAATTTGATGATTGGAATTTTGAACGAAAACTTTCCAAGCAAACCTTATTTAGTTGCCGTTAAAGAATTAGAAAAAACAAACAATTCAACTATAAGTAGATTTATACAAGATACTTCAACAAACCTCTCCTTGCCCAATGCTATACCAACCAATAAAATAGTTCTAATGCTTTCAGATGCTGCAGCATATATATTAAAAGCTGCTGCTAATTTAAGGATATTTTACCCCAACTTAATCCATTTCACTTTTGTCGCCCACGGTGTAAATCGAATTGCGGAAGAAATAGGAAATCAGTTTCCGTTGGTGAATGACTTAATTAATTGCATGATAAAAGTTTTCTTAAAGTTTTCGTTGAGGGTGCAAATGTATAAAAAAGACTTCCCGGTGTCCCTTTGCCACCTAAACCAGTGATTACAAGGTGGGGAACGTGGCTCGAAGCAGTGTTCTTTCACTTTGAACACATTAATGAAATAGAATTAGTAATTTCAGAATTTGGTGATGATCTTTCCGTTGCAATTCGAGAAGCAAAAAATATTTAAAAAAATCCGAAATTGAAACGGCAACTCGCATATATCAATAGCAATTATAAATGAATCGTTAGCACAATTACCTTATTAGAAAGACAAGGGATAAATTTATATTAGTCAGTTAAATTAATAGATAATTTACAGTCTAAAATTAAATCGGCACCTGGAAGTAATGGTCAATTAATTACTACAAAAATGAAATTTGTTTTTGACAAGAATGAAGGTTTCTCCTTTTTATGTGATGTTGCTAAAGTTGTCAACGGGACATTTCCCAAATAATTACAAATTGGGCCAGATTTATTCTTCTTTCTTAAATATGCGCCAATTGCATCTGTTGATGTAGAGCGTTCATTTTCTATGTAGAAATTAATTTTAAGTGAAAGAAGAAACAGAAAATATAGAGAAGCACTTAGTTGTAGCTATTAATAATAAAATTTCAAGTAGTTACAATGTTTAATTATTAATTAACAATTGTTTAGTTATGTTGTGTAAAAATATTTGTGTTAAGTTAATGTTAAGTTAATTCACTTTGTATATTAAAATAAATTCTCAATAACTTATTATTAATAATCAAGGAGTTAAAAGCATTTGCCTAGATTGCCTATACGTTGCCTATATGTTAAGATTTCTGCCTTTTTCAATAAAAATCTTTTCTTCAGTTTTTGTTGCCTATAAATCCGAGTTTTATTTATTACCATACTTTTATATTATACAAATACGACTAACTATGACTACTAAACAGTGCCGTTTTCACCTTACTTCGGGACCTGGGCGCTGGAGATTTAGGGGCCCCCTTCATTGCTATTCGTTGTCAGTTTTTTTAACGAGTTAAATACAATGACATACTTTAATTTTTAATATTTATTATGAAAAACATACATTTTTAAAAACAAGAAAACAAATGAAAAAAGAAAAATAATTCCAAGAAATAAAAATATCATTTCACAAAACAACATTTGAAAAAACAACAAACAACACAAATAAACAAACAAAAAACATTCTAAAAAAAAAATTAGATAAGTTTTTTCTTGCTTTGGTATTAGCAAACTGCCATATGATGCTGTCACAGTCCAGTTGCTCCAATCCGTCATTCTCTATATATAATAGGGATAATGAGTCCAGGTTTTGCTGACCCAAATTCGATCTTAAATAGGTCGCCTTAAATAGGTCGCCTGACGCATTAGAGACGGGGATCGTCGAATAAATTTGTATTAACGTTAAAATATTGGGAAAAGTTGCCTGAACGTCCTGGATTACCTACTTAAAATTTTTTATAAAGTGTATTTTCATTTAAAATTCTGCACAATTCTAGAAAATGTGTAAATTCATTCTTCAAGTTCTCTCTTTTTTACATTTTTCGCATAAAATATTAATTGACATCTTGGCTTTTTCTTTATCTAGGGTAAAAAAACATTTGAAGGCTGATGTTACTTCTTTGTAGCATTCAACTCTCTTTGAAAGATCTTGAATAATGTAACGTTTTTCTTATTTATTCAAATAGTTTTTAGCTTGTGGGATAAAATTATACACACTATGGCTAATTACTATCTATTTATTTAAAGAAACAAACAGACACTGTATTAAACTTAATTTATATACACACTATACTCAACGTCTACTAATTTATTTACACTCGGTATATTAGTTCTAATTTATTTTTACCACTTGGATATTACCCTATTTATCTGCACTATTTAATTCACTAATTCTTCCGAACTAACTGTTTACGCACTCGAAAACCCGCGTATATATAGTCCTTATCGGTTCTGGAAAGTTCTAGTATTTTATGACGCTCCTCATATGTGTAAATACTGCAATAGAGCAGAAGGTTCTAGAAAACGCATTCACCAAAATTTATAATCGAGGGACAGGACCGGCTTTGAGTTGGTGACCTCGCAACAATAATATTGTCGCATATAACATTAAAGACTTTAATTCTGAATCTCTCTTTCCCATTTAAAATTGTTTCACTTTCACCTGTTTCATCAAAAAATGTTTTTCTTTTTCTTGCTCTTTGAAGGTCAGTTTTACAGAATATGTTTGAGATATCCTCGTCTTCGCAAAAAAATGTTTCGCTTCTTATTCAATTTCGTTAAACTTATTTCTTATTTCAACAACAAATGTCAAAAGAGATGTCATTAATTCTACTCCAAATGACACGTTCAGATCCACAGTTTCTAACGTTTTGCTTGTTGCATTCAGTCGTTCCAAAATTCTTGCCCAAATCAATGTTAATAGAGCTGTCTCAAAGGTGTCTAATTTAATGTGAAGAGCCTTAGCTTCATTTCTAACTGTCGGTTTTTGGTCTCTATCACTGCTTAATTGAATGAAAATTTGTTTGATGGCTCTGTAGTTTTTAAGTAAAGCGTTTACAGCGTCAAATCGGGCAGACCATCTAGTTTCAATCAATCTCTTAATAGGAGATTTGCAGCATTCTGTCATTAAATTCCACCTTTGAGTAGAAGCCGAAAAAAACGTGTAAATACTTTGAACGGTGCTGAAATAATCAGTTGCTTCCAAGCTGGATTTACATGCAAAGTTTACTGCAAGAGCTAATGAATGATTCGCACATGGAACATACACAGAGGTTGATGACAATGCTCGTATTCTTGCTTGAAGCCCTCTATAGCGACCCGACATATTTGCCGCATTATCATAGGTCTGTCATCGACAGTTTTCAATATCCAAGCCTAACTTTTCTAATTTATCCATAACTACATCGGTTAAATACTCTGCAGTGTGTCTCTCCAACTGAATAAAACCGAGAAATCTCTCCTTATTGCCCTTTACATACCTGAGAATAAAAGTAAACTGGTCTTGATGGCTGATATCCGGAGTAGAGTCTACAATTATAGAGAAGTATTTGGATAATAATGTTATAAATGAAACTAACTGTTTCTAATTAATTACACTATTTAATTAAAAAATTTTATGAATTTTTATTCTGACGATGATATGTCAAAATCGAAATAATTATCAATATCCTTTAATAATTTTCATAAAATTTTTTAATTAAATAGTGGAATTAATTAGAAACAGTTAGTTTCATTTATAACATTAATATGAGTAGATTCCACAAAGTAAGGGTCCAAACAGTAAATTCAAGTATTTGGATTCCTTAATTTCTAGTATAAAAGTCTCTACAAGTTTTGTTTTCATCACTTCCTGGAATTCATTGCCAATTTGGTGAGACATATAGCTAACTGACCCTTTACCTCTATTCGCATATCGCTGTAGATGCTCAGCCAAGTAGTTGTCAAATTTAGCCAAATACACAAGACAACATAAGTAATTTCCTTTATGACTACTTGTTAAATCCTCATTGGATACACGTTATCTCAGTAGATGTTAAAAACATTAGTGGCATACATTTTGTAACGATACTTCATTTGTTCATATTTTTCCTAATATGATGTACAAGTTATAATTAAGAACAATTAACTTATGGATGACGTTTGATATACCTGTAAGTAAACATTATTGAATATTTTTTAAATAGTCGGTGGCGGATGTTTTTTTTGGGTATAAATTAGTGGCTACCACGGTTAAAAGTTTGACATTTATCAATGTTTAGAACAATAAACTAATGGATGCAGTTAATTTTAAAGTGAGAAAAAACTGAAAAATAAGTGGCATACATTTTCGGTGTATTATGTGGTAATGTCAGTGTAACTACAGTTAGGCTCTCTCTATATTACTAAAAATACATAGACATATTTATACACGAGTTCAGATATACATTTTAGCTTTGTGGTCCTACCAATTTGCTAATTCAACTTATAAACGTCAAACAAATTCCATGACAACCTAAGTAGTCATAGCTTCCAGGTATAGTGACTGCTACATTACGCGGCTATTGCAGCTCAACGCTCACGCTTATATATTTTTTCTGAATTGATTTTATTTATTATTAGCGCATTAAATTGTATGCCAGGATGGAAGAATACATGGAAATAATTAGTTGATTATCAATACTTAATGGCATACATAAGTTAATTGTTCGAGAATGCTCAATATTTTTATTCATTAACAGTAGTTTATAACAATTAGTAGCATCAAGAATTGGAAGCCATTCTGCAGTTAGCATTAGAATAGAAATGTTACACTGTACAAAATGTTTCAAGCATCAGTTAATTGTTCTAAATTATAACTTTTACTTCATATTTGAAAAATTATTAACAATTGAAGTATCGCCGCAAAATGTAGGTATGCCACTAATGATGTAACATTTGCTAAGATAACATAAGTTAGCTTTGTTCGGGTCAAGTATTCATTTGACTAATATGGTAATATGGAGATATAGTAATAGAACAGCTTGAATTACTTGTGGTAATACAGTAGAAGGTGAAAATCGCAACAAAGGATAGTTAGCACGAAGAATATTGAAAAGCTGTAGCTACATGAAATTTAAAAGATTAGCCTTGGCTAGACTCCACTGATTGATAACAATAAAGATGTAAACAAAGTTTGAATAATAGATTAATCCTTAATAACCGACATGTTTCACAGAGTATTACAAATCAGATTCTAGTCGTAAAGTAAATATTCTAAACGGTAAACAATAATAAAAACAACAAACATAAAAATTAGAAAATAGCAGAACAATGGGACCAAAAACAAGATATAAAAAAGTAAATAAGTATATTAAAAATAATTCCTAATACAAGATGAGATGTAGGTGCCTTGCATTACGAAGAAATCAAGTCGCTCTACTCTTCATTTTATTC
Organism: Lochmaea crataegi; assembly: GCA_947563755.1. Taxonomy (NCBI): domain Eukaryota; kingdom Metazoa; phylum Arthropoda; class Insecta; order Coleoptera; family Chrysomelidae; genus Lochmaea; species Lochmaea crataegi. The sequence continues at coordinate 5,896,204 of OX387423.1, read as the reverse complement.
GCATTTTAATTACCAACGGTTTTTCTGTACATAAAATTGAGATTGCTCTAGTACCTACATTTTACGTTACATGGAAAAAACTAAAAAATAACGTTTTTTTTTCGTTTTAAATGTTCATAAAAAATTGCTGAAAAACATTTGCGTCTCCAAAACATATTAAAATTATACTACGTAATGTCTTTTTTCTACGCCCATGTCCATGAACGTCAAAAATCGCACCGTCGACATTTAACAATAACATGCACGTAATGAGATCTCATAACATACACGTGCGTTTGGATAAGAAAACTTAAATTTTCTTGTTTAATCAAATTGCAATCAAATTTTTATCTACGTACTACTTTATTTGGTATATTTACACAAATTTAGTCAATTGGAAAACATTAAAAGCTTTTAGCATTAGTGAAATACATTTTAGATTAAAAGTATAATGCCCTAAATGTCGGCAACACATTATACAATTTCTCAAAAAATAAGTCGCGTTTTTTAGCATAATATGGAAATAAACGTCATGTCATTTATGCTGTCAATTTTTGTAACAAAATATAGTATCTTCTCCAGTGGCTATGTGAATGAAAAAATATAAATGACAACGCTTTACGGATATCGGAAGCGATTACCAATTATCAATCTTCATCTTCTGATGTACCGTGCAGTACTACAGTTATAGATAACCGTTCATCACCGTCAAGTAATATGGCACCAACGACTTACAATAATTGTTCAATTGTTATAAACAACTATTATAATAAAGTTTAAAAACATTGCGATTTCCTTTATTTCATAGAAGAAAATAGGTGGGCGTAGAAAAAGTATAGTTCGTTACACGAGTTGTAATCCCATAACTCACTCAAGAAATTTACTTTTTCACTTCGTACCTAATGGGTTACTTACAACTCTTGTTACGTAATATACTATTACCTACGACCACCCCTGTAAGCATTCAATAACACACAGTCGGCAATCAATGGAAGATGTCTATAACGCACGCTAAGAAAAACGCACAGCTGTAAAGTAAATCGCACGGCTTCCCTAGCAACCACTTAGCAACTGTCAATAGACGTCGCTATTCTATTCAAAATTTGCTATTTATATATTAGAGGTTGAATTTTATTCTATATATAAATGGCAGAAAGCATTTATTAAAAATAGGATTGCATTTGATATTGAGAGTTATTTAGAAATATACTATAAATTAATATATATTTGTTATGTTTCAATCAACCCGCTTCTTTTATCTGTCTAAATGTATCATAATATAATAGTAAACATACATAATATGGCATGAGCCGTCAATAGCGATTTGCGAACGAACATCAAGAACTGTCAAAAAACTTCGCATTTTATTATCCTGATAACTTGTTTGTGTGTAAAGTTTTATTCGATTAAAAAATGTAGACTGACAGTGAAATGGATTTAACTCCACCCAAAATAACGGAAATCGCACAAATAGCCAAATGCAGCTTATTACCGGCGAAATCACAAACATACGTACCAAAAATTGATGGAATGGAGGTTAAAAAACGGCGTAAACTCATTTTCCGAGAATGTTTTGATGGCATATAATTTCAGAATTTGTCAAGGGGAAATGCAGCCCCCCCAAATGCCGTTAGGTACTCGAAATTTGCTGTATCTTTAGTGCCGTACTGATTTTCGTTAGTGCCGGTCCCCCTTAAAGTGTGTGGTTGGGGGGGCTGGAGAAATGCTAGCCCCCATTTACAAAGGCAGAGGGTACTAATTTGCTGTGTGGTTAGTGTGGTTTAGTGCCGTATTTTGTTTCGTCAGTGCTGCCCCCCCCAGGGGGGAGGAGCAGTTTTTCTTTCATCTCTTGCATGAGTACATGTAAAAAGCGTAGGCCCGTGAACTCTATACTTTTCACGAGACCGCTGTGAACAATGTTACGTATCACACAGTCCAAAAAGGTTAAACCAACTGTGCTCTTATTTTATTACCTAATACCTACCCCATATCAATGTGAAAAGTATAGAGTTCACGGGCCTACGCTTTTTACATGTACTCAAGCAAGAGATGAAAGAAAAACTGCTCTTCCCCCCGTCAGGGGGCCAGCACTAACGAAACAAAATACGGCCCTAAACAGCACTAACGTAGCACTAACCACACAGCAAATTAGAACCCTCTGCCTTCAAAAGGGGGGGCTAGCATTTCTCCAGCCCCCCCCCCCAACAACCCACCTTAAGGGGGACCGGCACTAACGAAAATCAGTACGGCACTAAACAGCACTAACGTAGTACTAACGATACAGCAAATTTCAAGCACCTAACGGCATTTGGTGGGGGCTAGCATTTCCCCAGCCCCCCAACTGTACCCCGTAACAGGGAGTAGCACTAACGAAAATAGATACGGCATTAACCAGCACTAACGTAGCACTAACCTTATACCAATTTTCAGCACCCTACCTTCAATTGGGGGGGCTGGGGAAATGGACCTTCTGCAGGGTAAGAGAAGCATTGATTTCGAAAATACCTCGGGAACTCCTTATGGGGTTATCTCGGGTAAAAATGCATATTTTTTTACGATTCAAAATTCAGATGAAAGAGAGCTATCATATCCGATGATTCAAGGCCCATTTTTATATTTCCACCATATTTATAAAATGTCTCAAAGTTTTTGTAATAACTTTTTTTTCGAGTGTCGGGAAATTACTCATATTTTTCTTAATAATAGACATTTACTTTCGATTTTTTGTTATTACGAGTCCTTTAAAGGTCTATATTGATCTCAGAAAATTTTATTGGCTATCTTTCTTGCCTCTTGATTTTTCAGTTAGTGTTTTCATTTCCAAATTTTTGCTGTTTTTCGAGGTTGGGAATATTTTGCGAACAATCACTGTCTAAAAGTTTGTACATTATCGGATTGTCTTCTAAGATATATCATTTTAAAGCTAGGAATTTCTCCTTTTCGGTTGTGCCCTCATTTTTTTTCTCGAGTTTAGTGGTTTTTCAGAAATCCATGAAACCTCAAAACTATGGATTTTTCAATATCGGTTTTTGCGAAAAATATTAATGCTGCGAAAAAAATCACAGGGACCATTTTTGTAGATAATGAATTACTTTGCATCCTTCATTTACTGGACTAATATGGCATAATTACAAAATGTTTCGACTTTACTTAAAAAAAAAATTAAATAATTTTAAGTTGTGATGGCATACTTTTTACTCCAAGGAAAATCATTAAAATATTCAACACTCTGGTCCAAACATTCAATGATACAAATAAAGGAAAATGTCGATATTAAATATCCAAAGTTGATCAAAATGTTGATAAATTCGTAATTTGTGCCATAAATAGAATTTTTAATAAAGGTGATTAATGGGTAGGAGGAAGAATCATATGTATTACACAGGAGTGGAGTGCCAGTTTCTCCCTTGGATTATTACTGCTTCGCGTCGGGCAGTAAAACATCCTATTGGAGGAAAAGTGGAATTTTCCTCAATATTAATACAAATAGCTATTTTATATTGTTACTCGTTTTAAAAATTGAAATCAATGTAGGAGGAACAATTTACAAACACGTTTGAAAGAACATTTTCAAAATTCAAAAGACCAAAACGATTGAAGAGAGGCAACATTGCTAGTTATTCTCCCATAGAAAGCATATCTATATGTCTCTAACGCTGCCATCTGAAGAATAATTCCACTGCAGCATGTAAACTCCAAAAAAAAAAGAGTTCGGTGGAAAAGTTTTCATCTGTGAAAATATTCACTTTATTCACGCATTTTCAAATTTACCTTTTTTTTGCCTTTGTAATGAAGCTTTCCAAATTGCGCAGCTTTCTGCACTTCCGAGAAAAAGTTAAAATTTGGAATTTACACAAAAACAGACATTTCAATAAGTAATATTTGTATTATTTGTGCCATAAGCCTCGATAGGCATTGCATCAAATCTTTTTCGCGTGTTAGGATTTCAATTAAATAATTATTATTTGTTATGAATTTTGAAATAATTTCAATAAACATAAATAAAAAGATAAATATTAAAACAATATGTACTAACAGAAAGAACTTACAATAGTTATCCGGTAAAAATTGGGTTAAATAAAGCACAATGTTCAATGTTTATTGCGATAAAGTAAAAAATACCTACTTATATATCTTCTTATTTAAAATGCAATGACGGTATCTGTATTTTAATTGAATTTAACATTTTAATCTTATCACATTTGATAAGGGAGCATAGTAGGTATGTTCTGCATAATATATTTATTCACCTTATGAAATTAGAGCACCTATCCTATACCTACGTTAATTGAAAAAAAATTCTTTTGTCAAAAACAACGTTGGTTAGTGCATTCAAAAAGGTGGACTTCTTCGGGCTGGGAGACAAATAATATTATTAATAAGCTACTAGTGGGTACTTTTTTTTATTCGGAAGCTGGTCCTATCGCTAGCGACACCTCGCCCTCTTGTGATTTTTGTGCCTTCCGAGTTTAGCTTCACATCACCCATTCGATACTCTAATCCCCTGTACCAGTCTGCTCATGTTCTTTAACGGTTGACTATTGTATTCCTCGGCAGTTAGCATATCCAAACCCGCTAGGAGTCACAGGACCTTGTCGTTGGTGGAGGGACTTACGGTCCTCGGAGGTGCTGGAGCTTTTGGCACAGCATCACTGTGGATTAACTAAGAAGTGGCTCAATAGGCTTAAGCTCAAGGTGTTATGCGAACAGTGCCGGAGGGAGTGTATAATGTACGGTAGCTGTGTCTAGCACAAACAGCTATCTCGAACGGAACCTCCAGGAAACCAGGCAACCTCCTGGAGTATTTTGCCTTACTGCGGGGCTCGGCCGCAGTGGACACTTACTTCCTCAGCTACTCGTGGGATCTATATGGACCAAACAAAAACTAGTAGAAATAAAGAAAACAACGGAGGGGATATTCTCCACGTTACACTGGAGGAGGACGTGGAGGTGGTAGTTTCTGCCCCTTCACCAATCCCCAGATCGGAGCAGGAAGAGAGGGCAACCCCTCCTCATAATCCTCCCGAAGATCCCCTCAAAGGGGCAGATTTAGCGGAAGCGGTGATGGATCTGAACCTTAATAAAAGGATCAGATTTGCTGGCACTTCAAGAAAACGGCTAAGCCGTTTGATCAAGAGCGGGGTTCCGTACCAAAGCGCCGTTGATCAGTTAGTCAAGGAGCTGGATGAACGGCACAAAAAAAGTGGAAACAAAATATCCCTTTCTCCTGCAGCCACATCCAGCAAAAGACAGAAGCCGGATGAACGGTACAAAGGGAGAGGGAACAAACCATCTCCTCCTTCTGGGGCTTCATCCAGTAAAAGGCAAAGATCCGAAGATAGTTCCCCGGAGGCGGAGCCAAAAAAGCCACGTCCGTCGGTGAGTGCGGCGGGTTCTAAGCCATCATTCAAAGCAGTAGCGGAGAGTATGAAGGTGGGAATCATTCACCCGGAGGAAGATATATCCTCTCTAAGTCCATGGAAAGACGCCAAGCTAAAATTGGTGCAGAAGGAGGAGCTACCCAAACCCCACATCTGTGTGGCTTTCATCCCTGACGATAAAGCGTCAGAAAGGCTGGAGGGGGAGCAGGTGCTAAAACGTCTACGTAGATCAAACCAGGGACTGAGAACCCAGGAGTGGACTATTCGACACCGGGTGAATACGGGCTCTGGTCAGACCAGGACATTTTCCCTGGAAGAGGAATCTTACAGGGAAATGGAGCGGTTGGAGTTCCGCCCTTACTTTGGGTTCGGTCAGATCTTGATACGATCCAAAGAAGCAAGAGCATCGAAAGAGAAAACCAGCACCGAAGCAACGGTCGGGCCCGCGGAGCCCAAAAAGACCCTGGAAAGGAAGGAAAAAAATCTCCCTCTCCGAAATGAGTCTAAAAAGGGTTCTAAGCCGGAAAAGTTAGGTAAAAAGGTGGGTTAATCCCCCTTCCCCTCCTAGGGCCTCGCAATGGCTTCCACAATAAGATGTCCTCGGGCGGAGGTTTGACATGGAGAAGATCGACGTGGGATTCATCCAGGAACCCTGGATTTCCAACACAGGACGGATCAGCGGACTGGGAGACTGTTCTGGTAAAGTAGTACACAGCCCCTCAGGCTTTAAACCCCGGGCTTGTTTACTTATCAGAAATAACATTAACTATTTTTTGTTAACAAGCTACTGCACCCAGGATATGGTTGCAGTCCAACTCGCATCCTCAGAGGGCAACGGCAGAAGGGACCTTATAGTCTGCTCTGCTTATTTCCCTGATAACAGAAGAGCACATCCCCCAACGGTAGTGCGAGAATTGATCGCCTTCGGCAGGAGGATCAACACCCAGGTGATCATTGGATGTGACGCAAATTCCCACCATTTGGACTGGGACACAAATGGAAGAGGTGAGTCTTTATATAACTATATAATCAGGGAGGGGATAGTAGTAAGTAAAATTGGCTCCGAACCAACTGTCATGAATGAAATTCGCAGGGAAGTTTTAGATTTAACGATAAGCACGAATGTCATTAGTACTAAAATTGTTAACTGGCACGTTGAAACACTGATTATTGTTTCTTACGTTAACGTTAGAGTGGTAGTAGATATTTCCAGGAAAGTATTGATTTTTACATGTGACATTTGCGCACTAGGGGTTCTGCGCTAAGAGAGAGAAAAGTGTAAAGGACTTGGCTAGCTGGTCTCTCTGAATCTTTCGCTAAAAAAGCGCGAAATAAAATTCCTTCGAAGCCGCAGAGATATTGAAGAATTAGAATTTGAAAACAATAAATGTTGTTAAATAAATGGTTTAAACGATAATTCTTATCTCTGTGGTTTTCTAAGAGGTTTTCTATGGGCTTCTATGGTTTTCTATGAGGTTTGTGAAGCTTAGTTCACAGCTTGCCAGAACTTTGTACGGCATCTATATACTTATATCTTTCCTAGTATTAAATAACACTAACTTAACTATCACTAACTAAAAGCAGTCAAGATAACTATTGTATTTTTTGTATAACTATTGTATTTTTTGTATACTATTCACTATTCATCACAGGATTTTTATTAGACTTAGTAATCATTTATACTGTCATCCATTTTTAACTTTAACTACCTACCTGCAGTAACCAAGTCAAAATAGCTACTACCTAGTCTTTGTGGGCCTTTTCAAAGTTTTTGAGAAAACTCTTTACTTACAAGATATTATTATTACAATAGATCTAAATCATGTTATCCGATTAGACTATTCTCTGCAAAGTTAACAAAGTTAACCCTGAGAATTGAATAAAAATATTTTTTTAGTGCCTCATATTTGGGCGCTCAGCATATTTTATTGGTCTCAAAGTATCTACGGAGCCGTCTTGTTCAGACCACAGACACTTTAGATTCGACGTGATACCAAGGGCAAGTCCCATAATCCAATTTCGGAACCCAAAATGCACCAACTGGAGCGGTTATCGCACAACCCTCCAGGAAGGCTTGGAAAACATAATTGGTACTATTAAGAATAGAGCAGAGATAGACGAGGCGAATAATCAATTGAATACTGCCATTCTATCGGCCTATCAACAAAACTGCCCACTGAAGGAGAAGAGAGACCACAGAAGATCACCGTGGTGGAGCAGATACTTGGAAAAGAAAAGAGTAGAAGTTCGGAAACTCTTCAACCGAGCTAAAGGAAAAGGCTTATGGGAACAATATCGTATGGCTTTAACAGAGTACAATAAGGCGATTAGGAAAGCCAAGAAAGAATCCTGGAGAAACTTCTGTCAGAGTATATCAGATTTACCTAGAATTCACAATGCTCTCTTCAGAGATCCGGCACAGGGCGTTGGAGCAATAAAATGCCCAGGCGGCACCTATAAGAACTCTGGAGCTACTGCTTCGGACTCATTTTCCCGGTAGTCGTTTTCTGGAGGACCAGTCACCCATCCCACTTCCAACGGGATCGACAGAACGACCCAAAAAGGAAGAATGGAAGTTGGCAACAGACATAGTCACTCCATCGGAAATTGTATGTGCAGTGAACGAATTCTCACCGTACAAATCACCTGGGGAGGATGGCATTCTTCCTGCTCTGCTACAACAGGGCGGTGGAGAGCCGTTACTCCGTTTGGTCAAGTAATTGAGAGCTAGTCTGGCGTGGGGGTACATTTCTCTAGAATGGTCAGTGGGGAGGGTTGTATTTATACGGAAAACTGGGAAAGTGAACAATTCACTTCCCAAATCCTATCGTCCGAACAGCCTGACCTCGTTCTTAAAGAAATGTCTAGAACAAATTTTAGACAAGCATATTAGGGAAGGGAGGTTACGAGAGTAACCGCTAAATCCCTCCCAGTATGCTTATCAAACGGGCAAATCTACAGATTTGGCGTTAAACAATCTAGTGGGGAAAATCAGCCCTTCCCTTGGCAGCAAGGGAATAGCGCTGGCGGCCTTACTAGATATAGAAGCAGCGTTTAATAACGCCCTTCAAGACTCCATATGGAGAACGGTGGAGTACAGAGGAAGCTGCAAATCAATCCCTTACTGGATCAAAAGCATATTATCAAACCGGTACATCACTTCACCACTGAATGGAGTCACGGTAAGGGGTATGGCGGCCAGGGTTTGCCCACAGGGAGGGGTGCTTTCCCCCCCTTTTGTGGTCACTACTGGTTGACTGGTGAATTATCCAGTCAGAGGATATATGTGCAGGGATATGCTGATGATATAGTAATAATTATTAGAGGCCAATTTGAAGAGATAATTTTCAACATCTTTCGAAAGGCCCTAAACATAGTGCATATGTGGTGCGAGAGGAAACAGATGTCTATGAACCCCCTCAAAACCGTAATTGTTCCCTTCACAAAGAGGAAAAAATAACAGCGACTCCGCCAGCCAGTTTTAGGCAACGTGAGCAATCCATTTGAGACGGAGGTGAAATATCTAGGGGTAATCTTAGATAAACAACTCACCTAGAACGCCCACTTGGAAAAAGTGATTAACAAAGCCAGACTATCCCTCTGGAATCTCAGAAGGGTATGTGGAAAATCTTGGGGTATAAACCCCAAACAGATTTACTGGATTTACCAAACAATGGTCAAGCCAATGTTCACGTATGGCTCAGCTGTCTGGTGGACCAAAAATCTGCAAAATACAGCTAGAGCAAAGCTACAAGGCTTGCAGCAAACAGCATGCCTGGCCATTACCGGAGCAATGTCATCCACACCAACGGCAGCTATGGAAGCAGCCCTCCTGCAACTAACTCCTCTCCACATTCATTTGGAAAAGGAAGCCAGGAGAGCAGCCCATAGAATGCCATCAGTGGAGAGGCAAATAAATGGAGAGACTCTGAGGGATCACTCGGGAATGCTGAGGGAAATACAAAATCACCACACCTATAAGGAAAGACCAAATAGCTTAATTTTGGAATGACACCAAATTCATCCAAAAGATTCAGCGAAATACAAAAGATCAGAATCTGCACGATGCCGAAGGTTTAGTGAGAGGGGGAGAGGGTGAGTAAGAGGAAAGGAGAGAGTGACAAAGGGAGGATTTATTGCCCTTGTCGATCTATGGAACTTGAAAGTGATGGAATTTTTCACCAAGTCAGAAGTGGGCACTGCCTATCCTGATACAGTGCTATATACGGGGGAAATTTTAGCGCGGGAATGAATAGATAGAGTCGCGAGAGTAGAGAAATTTTGCAAAGATTCAATTCAGTTAACAAAAAATTACAGACCCGTGGTTTGGACATATGTGAAGGCAACAAGTTAATTACGTCATTAAAAGCATTTATAAGCAATATGCGACATGAATTAGATCAAAAACTGAAGGAATATCAAGATACGGCCAAAAAATCCTAGTGTAGAAATAGAATATAGCGATGTAAACAAGAGACGGATTATTTCAAAATTTGCAGATAAAAAGTTGTGCATGGGACAGAAAAATTTAAAAGAGATGCGCTCATTGTTGCGATAGATAAGCTAATCCTCGATTTAAATGGAAGAAGTCAAGTATATGCAGAATATAGTAAGAAATTTTAATTTTCGTCGGATTTGCAAGATCAAAGTAAGGAGAACATAGACCTTGATAGTGTACGCGCTATTATTGATTACTATTCAGATGACGTAGACCAACACTTACTGAATGAATGTGCTCAATTCAAAACTTATTTAATACAAACTGAGCCTATAGGTACTTCTAGTGATATGTTCAATTTCATTTTTGAAAAGAAAATCGTTGACGTTTTTCCAAATTTATATAATATTTTGAAGATTTTTCTAACGCTCCCTATTACTAGTTGTGAAGCGGAGCGTGCGTTCTCTAAAATGTCCTATATAAAAAACAAATATAGGACAATAATGACAAATACAAGACTTAATTATTTATCACTTCTTTCCATTAATACTGATCTCACCAAAAACCTTATTGTGATAAGCAAATTAAAAAAATTGCAGCACAAAAGTGTAGAAAAGTATTTTTTAAAATGTATTATTGTTATTTATTATGTTCTCATTCATTAATCCTCTTCCATTTAAATTATGTTTGTTAGGAATTTATGGCTTCAATTTTTTGTTAACCGAAGATAAAGAAGGTAGGTACCTGTTTATTTTATCTTCTTTGACCTTGATTTTCGTTTGAAATAAAAAAAAATGGTTTGGTATGTTTCCTTTTCCGGCATAATCCTTTTTTTAGGAAAATGGCAAATATTTAAATTATTTCGTGGGTCCTCCGGATATCGTTTGCCCAGGGCCCCCAAAGGTCGCGGTCCGGCCCTGGTACTGCTAGCAGTTGTCATGGCCAATGAGGTATTGAGCATGTATAAATATTGAATCATCATTGGCCACAGGCAGTAGCAAGTAAATGTCACATTATTGGGGAAAAAATTATAATTATATACAGGGTGTCCGGACGAAAACGAAACAGAGCCATTATCAGGAACTGCGCCAACGATTTTTGATCAAAGGGGGACACTTTTTTCGGTATTTTTGACTTCGCTACTTTCAACCTCTAGCGGGGGTAGGGGGAGTAAGGTATCATTTTAAAGCTTCTTTAATTCTCTTTACAACAGTCTTTAAATTTTAAAATTCGGCCTAAATTTTTTTAATAAATTACATTTTGAAATTTAAATTATTTACTTTTTTAGTTTTTAATAAGAGATTTGAAAATTGGAACTTTGGTCGTTTTTGTCAAAAGGACACATGAGTCGTTGAGTACGTCAATGCTTTGAATGTTGATTTTCTTGCTTTGCATTGTTTTTGTAATCGAAGCGTACTTTTGTTTAATTGTGTTATTGAAAATTAAATACCATGGTTTATTCCATTGCGGATAGGGTAGATTATCATTTCGCTTCATTTTATGAACAGTAAGTGTGCGAATATAACGGCTCAGTTATTTAATGAAAAATATCAAAATAAACATGTCAGTAGGAAGTATGTTCTAGAATTAGTGAAAAAATTTCAAGAGACTGGAAATGTAGCTAATAAAAAACGAGAAAATAGACCGCCTAGCTGTAGCTAATAAAGCTAGTGAAGTTGCAGTTTTGGGACATGTTCATCTAGATCCTTCGTTAAGTACAAGGCAATCAGCATCTGTGGCTGGGATCAATCGAACTAGCACTCAATTCATTTTGATAAAGAACAAATTCCATACTCATAAAATACATTTAGTGCAGGGGTTTAATGAGGATGATTATGACTTTCTGTTTCTCCGATGAATGCAGCTTTTTTATTAACTGGTCTGTTTCAAACCCAAGAATTTTCCAGGCGGTGCATAGTCAGCAACCGCAAAAATTAAATGTATTGGCTGTCATTTTCGGTGACAGGCTGGTGGGTCCATATTTTTTACCTGGTAATTTGTCTGGCGAAATGTATTTGCAATTATTGGAAAATGCTATTGACCCTACCTTGACCGATATTATTGAAAATGACCAACAGTATAGTGAAGATCATTTATTGTTTCAACTGGACGGTGTTCCTCCGCATTATGCTTTGATTGTTCGTGAGTATCAAGACCAACATTTTCCACAGCACTGGATTTGAGGCCTCCACGGTCACCAGATTTGTCGCCCCTTGATTTTTTTTGTGGGGATACCTCAAAAGTAAAATCTACAAAAAACAACCAGCCTCTTTAGAAGATTTGCGTCAGAGAATTGTCGAGGAGTGCCTATCCGTAAAGCCGTATAATGGAAATTGTATATTCATTAAAGAATAAATTTTTTGATGTATAACATTTTTTCTGTATAACTTTCTAAAAACAAGTCATCTAGATTAAATTTTAGATGTATACGTGAAAAACCTACGTAGAATATGATACCAGATTTGAAAATTGATTTTTACAATTATTTTACAAAGTTACCCCCATCTCCTAAGGTTGGGGGTGGGGTAATTGGAGTAGATCAGAATCAAAGATAATCAGTCCAAAATACAATCCTGTGAAATTTTATTTTACAGTATTCGCCAGCTAGCTTGATGTCCTAAATGCTTTCTAGAGAGCTATTGACGCCGCCCATCCGATAACTGTAAACAGTGCCGTGCAAGTTCTGAGGATACGCTTTCTGTTACAAATTAACACAACTTGTACAATTAATGAAGTAAAGGCCGTCCGGAAATATATGATCCTAACTTAATAAATAATATTTAATTCTTTGTTATAATTATTGCTATATTGATTTTAATAGAAACGGATCTGCTTTATACCTGAATTACAATAACATGTTATTTATCTAATTGAAGATTATAAAGTTAGGATCTTATATTTCCGAACGGACTATAATTAAGATTTGTTAGAAACTAAATAATTTCTTCCAGGTAGTAATGAGAATAAAAGAAACACAAGATAATGGGAAATTATTTAAGCTAGGTATATTTCTAGGAATAGGTATAAACAGTTTTTATCTTTACGAAGAATCTGACTCGCTGCCGCTACTGGAATCACCTTCATCTAGAGTAATCACAAGAGGGTTGACGTCATAAAACATATCTGTTTGTCTTACAAATACTTTATTGTACAAAGCAGAAACAATAACTGTGTGACGCTACCCTACCGAAAATCTTAACACCTGATAAGGTTCGATGCAATTGGCGTTTGTCAAAATTTTACCACCAATAGCAGCCGAGTAGGCAAGGCATTATTACTCTGTCTCTCTTAGTTGGTAATTTCTGGGACATCAAGTTACCTGGCGAATACTGTACCCAATCTGGACCTATATACTTTAACTAGAAGAATTCTGTATACAAATACATTCAATAGAATAATAATTATTAAACAATTCAAAAATTAATAAGACAAGTCCTTTGAAATACGAAAATTGCTACTTTCTACTGTCTTGAATAAAACATTCGAGTGATATTATGGCCATATCCTGTTCACATGAAGTTTGAAATATGTAAAGTTCATTTCGTATATACCTAGTAATTATTGATGTCGAAGAATAAAAATATATTATTCTAACGCTTTGACAAAGTTTTGAAAAATAATTGTTCCCAAAACAGTGACCGTTCAACGAAGAAGAAACAACTACTTCCCGGGCTACATGCCCGGTAGTAATTATTCAATAATCACCTATTTATAACTGATAATGAATTGTTGCAAACTCTGACCATGCATTTCAGAATGGACCATTTTGTAGATGAATTGTATAAATTGAAAATAGTAGCTTTGGCAACAAAGCGCTTACTCACGTTGGACGCTTCGATATGGTAAATTCAAAACAGTACATTATTTTGGTGTAAAATTTTTAATTTGATAAAAAAATAATTGAACTACATTATTTAACGTCTCTATTAAAAACAAGTTGTCATGAGTGCTTCTACTTTTCGTTAGGAGTTAATATTAACAGGATGCCACCTGAAAATAGAAATAAATATCAAAATAACTTAAAACGGAATTTTTAGTTCAAAGTCCAATAGCCTAGAATTCAAAAAATTGTTTGTTTTATGTCGTTTATTGATCTATTTAAAGATGATTCGTATTTTTAAAAACTTCTCAGTAAAGAATAACAACAGCATTTTTCAAATTTATAGGGGGTCAATAAAAAATTATGAAAAGACTTATTAAAAGGACTCAAATAGCCCAGGATTTGGAAACTTGTTGTTTTAGGTTATTTATTTCAATTTTTTTTTGAGTTTTTTGGATAACCCCAAAAAATGGTCAAAAAGACATAAATGAAATATTTCTCACTGTTTTAAAGTAGCAATGGTAATTATGCGCCAAGGTACAAAAGTGAGGTATTATTGTCGAGGTCTTTAATGGATCCGAGACATTAAAACACTTTTCTACCGTGGCTCATATAGCATTTTTTTCACTACTTCACTACTGGCATTTTATTTTTTTGAATATTAGTTTGTCGACTCCCGTTTCACATGACATGACAGCTGTGCACAAGTTAACCTCACATTATATTAAATGGATTGAGATTTAGTTATAATCAAGTAGGCTCTGTATTTTTCTACCTTGGTTAATAATGAACAACTTTACTATCTCAACAAAAGTCAATAAAGTTAGGTTTAGAGGCTAGTAGTGAAAAATAAAATATTATAAGTACTAAGAATGACAAGAATATTTTTGTAACTCCTCTAAGGGACAAAAAAAACTCATACTACATATCATTTTTCAAATTCAGATGGCGTATGGTTTTTTTTGTAGTTGGTGAAGAAAATAATTTTTCTTAAAAATTGGACCCTAATTACTCTTGATGTGTGTGCAAAAGCCAGTTGTTACTGGAGTCTATTTTTATATTTTTACACTGAATCAAACCAATAATGCCATGTAGATTATATTAGATTTGAGGAACTGGCTAGTAGGCCTATTCCACTGCGTATTTGTCAGATCTATTGTGGTCCTCTGAATCCAGATTACATTATCTAGCCCGACTATTTTTAAATAGCCAATCAGCCTCCAGACTGAACCTTTCATGTGATTTATTGCCGGTGGATACTCATCGCCTAGTACAAGAAACTGCACATTCGCAAGGCAGTCTCACTGACCTAGGATTTGCTCCGCGGTTACCTCCTCTAGGTAACAGAATTTGCACATGGCATCGTCTGTCAACCTCATTACCGTTGCGTGCCTGTTAAGCTTACAGTGCCCTGTTAACATACTTAATCCTATCTTCGCTTATTAGGTCTGCCGTAAATGTTTGCAAATGTTCTCTAATAAACTGTTTCTCCTGTCTCTGTCCAGGTGGTATTACCCCCTATTCTAGATATTTCTATGCCACCCACTTTCTTGTGGCAAATTGCCATGTAATATTCGCTATTGATTGTTTCATCTTTCTCAAGATAAATACAAAAACAGATGTCATAACCTTGCCAGCTGGCGTTTGAGTTTTGGTCACTTTGAAAGACTTTCATCGGCTGATGATCTTTTTGATTCAGGTGTATTCTTAGTAGGGGATGTATGGTTTCGGCCATTGCCAAATCTTGCTTGAATAGCTCCAAACAGAGATCTGAATTGTCGGCGCATTGTAGTTTTTGGTCCTTAGAAAGCATCTTAAGCATGCTTACATTTTCCTGTGTAATTTTAAACCCACTACCTTCTGATATCGTTTTGTCTTTCAAAACGATTTTTGTAGTTTCTCGGAACAACTGTTTACTATCAACTGTATTGACTTATTGAGTGTGTAGATTAGATTAAATTTGATGAGGTGGCTAATTGGCCTATTCCACTGCGCTCTTTTAAACTTCTGAATCTAAATTACATTCCCCAGCCCGAATGTTTTTCTGCAGCCAATCAGCCTCAAGACTGAACCTCTCATACAGTTTCTTGCCTGAAGCTTGTCATCGCCTACTACAAAAAACCGCACATTTGCCAGAAAGTCGCACTGGCATAGGATGTGCTCTGTAATTCCCTCCTCTAGGTAACATATTCTGCACATGGCTTCGCCTGTTAACCCCGTTAGCTATTCGTGCCTGGATGAAGTGATATCTATCACTGACAAATGGGTTGACCGAAATAATAAAAGAGCACGAACTTACCTGTTGGTTTTACTCTTACGTATATCTCTTCATAATCATTAATTAATGGTGGAGTGCTGTTTGCTTCGAAAACGTTCTAAAAATGTAAAATGTGTATTAGAAAAATATATAAATGCACAAAGATCTACTTCTGAGGTAGAATCTAAATATACTGAAAGTGCTTTACCGTTGATATCAATGAACACATGAACTCATTTGCCATTTGTGCATAGAAGAGGGAAAGCCTTGCAGTTTATCTTTGAATGCGAAAAATTGACTGTTAAGTCTGTCTGATAAGGACAGCTAGTTTCTTCACATGAAAAATGTAACTGAGAGCACAAAAAGCCTGAAGGCTGAGGTGTCGATGACTTGAAACCTTGACTTGGCATACTGAACTAATGAATGTACACAAAATTTATCGTCAATGACCATAATAATGAGTGATTTCTTATTGATTAATTTCAATTTTAGACCATCAAAAGTAGGGGAGGGTAGTCCACACTGGGCCGGCTTTCACAGAGGGACATTCTATTTTTCTCCAAGACCTTAGAACATATTTGAGATTTGGCAACCCTGTAATAAATCTAAGATGGATGACAAACGCCACCAGCCATATTGCCGCATACGGAGCAGTTGTTTGTTGATAGTATGTGATTAACGTGGTTTTCAGAACCTAAGTAACTTTTACCTGAATTATACACAGTTAAATTCCTCAATAGGGTACAAGCATAAATTTTGCTATTGGTGGGAATTGACGCTTTATCAGGTCTCCTAACACCATGCATGCCTATTTTTTCATAAAAAATATAAACTTTACTTTTAAAACGACTTCAAAAATCATGAAAATTGAAAGTCCGCCAAAACGCGCTTTACGTCATAAAGATGGCTGCCTCATCCGTTGACGTCACTCCATTTGTTTACGTTTTTATTCGTGTATCACGCTCTGAGTTTTTGTGACCTAATTTGTTTCTGAAAGCTTTGAAAATGGATGAAGCCGAAAAAAAAAACTTTGTATTCCAACTATTGCATTGTTCCAGAGTGTAAATCAACGTCTATTAAAACTCCAGACAAAATATTTGTTACTTTACCGGGTGGCGCAAGCAAAAATGCACTTAAGAGAAGGGCATTGTGGTTGCAAGCTATGCGTCGAAACAAAGACGATATTTCGACAAATACTACTACTTTTGTTTGTGAGGACCATTTTAATGTAAGTACCTACTTCTTATGTTGGTAATTTTTTTTCTTAAATAGTTTGAGGTTATGTACCTATATGTCTAGAAATCAACCATAAAAACATTATTTTCTGACCACGTTGTTAGCTAACTAAGACCCATTTCGACCAACTCAGGCCAACATGGCATCGAAATATGGTTGGTATATATTATATATATAATACATAGTTTAAATCGTACTTACGATAATGCTTTAACTCCTCTTATTTCCTCTGCATTAAAGCAGCTGCTTGACTTCATAAATTCAAGCAGCATGAATGAGTCTACTTTGGGCAAGTTATCAGTTTGTGCTTTTACAAAACCTTCGCTAGCCATATCTTTACTCACAAAATATGAAAGAATCGTCACTGAACACTGAACTAGTAAATAAAATATTTTCTTCTAAAAGTTTTAAAATATCCTCGGAAATATCGAATATTTATGTCCACTTTCCAATTTAAGTTGACTTTTAGAAATAAAAAAAGCACACACAAACATGTAATGGTCTCAAACAAACATATAAATGATATTTTTACGTCGATGAAGCAATTAATAGTTAATTAAAATACAATATAAACACAAAACTACACAGAACCTAATGCAATACCGGCCATATTGACAAAAGTAAACAAATGGTATGCCATCACACGTATCATCGGTAGCGTTCGGAAATCCTTGGGTGGTGGTCGGAAAGTGCATTAAAATTTGAATTTTATTTTAAAATTTGGAAGTAATTTCGAATGGAAACTGCTTTATTTCCTATTATTAGTTATTTTTGATATCAACTTTACTATTACAAATTAATGTCTAAGCAAAATACGAAATATGCGTGTACTCTATTGTGCAGTCTCTTCAATTTGCAAGGAGGTATATTTGAACGAACACACACTTTTTAGCGATATATTTGTGTTTGTGGCGATTTAATAAAATGTTTGGTACAGGTAGACCGCCTGTAGTTAATGAAGCTAGTGAAGTTGCAGCTTTGGGACATCTAGATCCTACGCTAAGAACAAGGCAATTAGCATATGTGTTTGGGATAAATCGAACTAGCATTCAAACCATTTTGAAGAATAACAAATTCCATTCGTACAAAATACTTTAGTGCAGAAACTTAATAACGATGACTATGACTGCCGTTTGCAATTTTGCGAAATAATGAGTGAGCGCCCAGCGAATGATCCACAGTTTCTTTGTAATATCTGTTCCTCCGATGAATGCAGCTTTTTTATTAACGGGACTGTAAATCGTCATAATTGCCGCTACTGGTCTGATTCAAACCCAAGAATTTTCCAGGCGGTGCATACACAGCAACCGCAAAAATTAAATGAATGGGCTGGAATTTTCGGTGACCAGCTGGTGGGTCCATATTTTTTACCTGGTAATTTGACTGGCGAAATGTATTTGCAATTACTGAAAGATGCTATTGACCCTACCTTTACTGATATTATTGAAAATGACCAACAGTATAGTGAAGATCATTTAATGTTTCAACAGGACGGTGCTCCTCCGCATTATGCTTTGATTGCTTTTTCAGTATTTAGACCAACATTTTCCACGGCAATAGGTTGGCATTGAATGGCCTCCACCAGATTTGTCGCCCCTCGATATTTTTTGTGGGGATACCTCAAAAGTAAAATCTACAAAACACTTTGCGTCAAAGAATTGTCGAGGAGTGCTATGGAATCACTGCGGAATGTGCGAGAACGTTTCGAACAAAATATTTATTATTGTATGGACGTGGGTGGTCATCAATTTGAACATTTAATTTAACTAAGAAGTAAGTAAGCAACTAAACATAATATAAACATTGAAATGTAATTTATTAAAAAGTGTTACGCCGAATTTTAAAATTTTGAGACTGTCCCACTTTGATCAAAAATCGACAGGTCTCTGCGTTTTGTTAAAAAGTTGTCGCAGTTCCTGATAAAGGCTCTGCTTCGTTTTCGTCTGGACACCCTGTATAATGGGATTAAAATATTATGGATAAAATAGAAAGTGGGGATTTCGGGATAATCATTTTTAATATTGTCTCCCAATTTTAATTTTCAATAAACATTTCACTCCGAAACTAATCTTATGTTTAAAACTGAGTATGTCGCGTCCTAGGGCCAAAAAGTGCATTTATCTCCGGATGCGAAGCGAAATGTGAAAAATGTGTTTGAATGATTGAAACATCGAGGTTATAGTAAAACCAATGCAGCAAAAGAAACATGCAAGTTGACCAAAACCTCAATATCCACAGTAAAAGACATTATGTATGTGTGTATATTGGGGTGACATTCACTGAGACCTAAAAGATCTATTGTGCCCCCTTACTTCTACTTCCCAGTAAACCAAAGATGTTGGCAAACACTCGGCCACCACTTGGCACTTATGGCAAAGCGCTGGCTCTTTTCACCACTTTCGGAACATATGTGGCCCGAATATATACCACCCGGCAAACAGAATACCAATATTATTCCTAAAGTGGCACAGAACCGGCAATCCGGCGCCGGCATATACTCTGCGCACCGAGCGATTACAGTAGACAGCTAGCCCGGATCTGGGACACCTGGTTTTTTGCCGTGTGCGGCCCGCTGGTGATATAACCAGACCCTTTTGGTATATCTTTGGTCCGCAGTCGGCCCGCCACAGTACCCACTCTGTCGTGCGTGTTTTAAATTTCCCTCCAAGATGTAGAATCAAGTTGGAGAGGGAGTTGGCTGCTCACTCGTGCCTCACCCCACATATTAAGTTTTAAGGTTATATTTGCAGATGTTTTGTCGGTTTTTTTGTGTTGGTTTTGGTCGTTCGCTATTAAATTATATTATTTTGGTAATCTGTGATTATATTATAAATGGGATCGAATCAGTAAGTTGAACATAAGAGCTAGTTAATTTAATTATGCCTCTTAGAGTTTTTTGTTTAAGTTATGCTGTAGAATTGTGCCCCATAATCGTAAACATGATTAGGTACCTTCCTTTTGAGAGGTTTTCATTAAGAGACATCCTGTATCATGCTAGCGGTACAGAAACCGTCTAGCCGTATCCGGACCGCTACACGACTAGTATATCGGTCCGAACGAGGCACTTCGGCAATGCACCTTCCAACCGCGTTCGGAACGGACATCTTGGGTTTACTGGGTTAGTTGCTGAGAAAAGTCTCAGAGACTAGTAGCTCTTTTAGTCCTATTTCCCGGAGGAATTTCAGGATATCTGCAGGCTTCAACTTAGGTAAAGGTCCAATCTTCTATCCAGTAATTAATCTCCTAGGTATTGTGCCCTAGGAATCTGAATTGCTGAGCAATTCGCAAGTATGTGGATGAAGCTTTCTTCTTCGATGCCACAGAAACTACATTCTGCTTCCTCCACTATTTTGAGCTTTTTCAGGTGCCCATTTAGGCGACAATGTCCCGTTGGTATCCCTGTTAAAACTCTTAGTGCAGTTTTACTTCGACGTATGCATTCATTTGATCAAGGAATGCATCCAAGTACACGGCATCCATAAGTTAATTGTTCTAGTTTCGTGAAAATTCTAAGATTTTCAATGTAGCGTCGATGATCAAGTTTGGGCCTTGGGGCATAGCCTTATTCTATTTGTTTTTCACATGAAAGTCGATGGTGAAAACGGTTTCCATTCGAAATAATGAAGCCTACATGTGTCATGAGCTACCGGTATATTAGTTATGTTTATCTCTATCTCTAGAGTCGGTAAATAAAATTTTCAATTGTTATTGTATAATAATATTCTTAATGAGTTTATGAAAATTCTATATTTTGTGACACAAGGTCCTTTGCAAGGCACCTATAGTAAAATTTATACCCATTTAGAATAAGACCATCCTTATTTATTATTAATAAATCGGTTGAAACAAAAAATTACCAACAAAAATGAACGTCGTAACTAATTTATTAGATGTCACGTTTTTGAAGTTACGTCAAATTTTGATTTCATGTTAATGTCATAACGCAAAATAAGATATAAAAATGCGATATTCTGATGAATCCAAAAAACTTATGCTTAATGTAGTAAACTATTTTCAAAACGATTTAGGATCTCGATTTAGGGCAATTCAAAAAGCGTCCGAAGCACTAAAAGTTCCAGAAAGCACATTATATAATCTTGAAAAACCAAACAGAGCTACAGATTTCGAATTTAAAAGAAATATGTCTGCAAGCGTTTCCCGGAGCAAAACCCGAATTACAAAAAATACCCTGCATTGTTTGAGGGAAGTAATTTATAAAATGTATGCGCGAAGGGATAAAATCATAGTAGAAACTATTTTACGGCAATTTATCGAAGAGTCTCCAGAAACTAAGATTTCCAAAGGTTCGTTATATTTGGGAATTAAAAAAATGGGTTTTCATTTCAAAAAACAGGATGGAAGAAAACATTTATTGGAAATGCCTGCAGTCAGATTAAAAAGAATATTATTTTTGAACAAATACCATGCTGCTAAAGGCGAAAAGCTCTTTACACCTGTTTTTCTGGATGAGACATGGGTTTTTAGTAAAAGCGGGGACAGAAGAATGTGGCAAGATGGTACTAAACACAGTGATTTAAAAATAACTGGAAGTGGGACACGATATGTAATTGTTCATGCCGGTAATAAAAAAGGTTTTGTGGCAAATGCATCGCTTATTTTTAAATGCAATAAAAAAACAGGCGATTACCATGATAACATGAACACCAAAAAATTTTGAAAATTGGTTTAAACAGCAACTAATTGTAAACTTGGAAGAACCATCGTTAATTATAATGGATAACGCAACGTATCACAGTCGCCTGGATGAAGAAATCCCAAGAAAAAGTTGGAGTAAAACACGCATGTTAGAATGGCTCAAAAAAAGAATATTCCTTTTCCAGATCACATTTTAAAGGATGCTGTTTGGAATATAATTGAAAAGCAAGTTTTGCCAGAAAAAAATTATCATTTAGACAAATACGCTGCCGAGCATGGTCATTGTGTTCTCAGAGGCTACCACCCTATCATTGCCATTTTAATGCCATCGAAATGGTATGGTCAGAAACTAAAAGGCATTATGACCAACCTATTACGAAAACTGCAAGGTCACCTACTGAAGTCTTAAAAGTATGGAATGACGTTGTAAAAAATGTACCGGAGCAACACTGGCAGAATTACATAAATCATACAGAGAAAATTATTTCTGAAGCATGGGAAGTAGAAAACAAACTGGACCTACTAAACATCGAACCTATGGTGATCTCTGTATCCAATGAATCCGATGATGAACTATCACTTTTCGAAAGTTATTCTGATTTAGAAACTAATTAAACTTTGCCTTGAAGATCACGTTGTCATTTTTTTAAAATCTAGAATTTGTACTTAATCGAACTCTGAATTGCCATATTTAAAAAAAAAAACTATGTATCTAGTTAATAAAACAATGTTTTTAAAATTAGTGCGCTTCTTTTATATTCTTTTATTATGTCAACATCTTTAGAATTTTATGAATTTCATAAAATTAATTTGTATTATTACAAACCGCCACTGATAATATGAAATTTCAAGTCACTACGCCAATGCAATAAGAAATATGTCAAGCATTTGACATGACAAAGGTCATAACCTAATTTTTTTCATGCGGGTTCAGATGGTTCAAGAAGCCGCATACGTTAAGTTACTAAAACGGCTGGTACCTCTAAATAGGTATTAATTTTACTATACATATCATGTTGTATTAGGAATTATTTTTAATATATTCACTTTTTTATATCTTGTTTTTGGATCCCATTGTTCTGCTATTTTTAATTTTTATGTTTGTTGTTTTTATTATTGTTTACCGTTTAGAATATTTACTTTACGACTAGATTCTGATTTGTAATACTTTGTGAAACATGTCAATTATCAAAGATTAATGTACCATTCAAATTTTGTTTACATCTTTATTGTTATCATTATCAATCAGTGGAGTCTAGCCAAGGCTAATCTTTCAAATTTTATGTAGCTACAGCTTTTCAATATTCTGCTAACTATCCCTCGTTGTGGTTTTCACCTTCTACTGTATTACCACAAGTAATTAAAGCTGTGCTATTACTGTGTCTCCATATTACCATATTAGTCAATTGAATACCTGTACCGAACAAAGTTGTAACCATCAAAACACAAATTTTTATTTTTTGTTACTGAAATTCTGACATTGATTATTTCACATTAATACAACCATAGAAACCATCATAGTCCGGGAGCCAGCTGCAGTTTACGATTAGTCATCCTTGATAGTGTATAGCCTCCATGCTTGATAGGATGATTTTTACATATTGATAGTTCTTACCATAATAGAACATGGTAAATGCTGCCAACATAACGAATGAAATTTTTTTGAAAAAGGTTAGTCGCATAAGGAAGTGGTTTTTCTGATCAATTTATGGTTTTTCTTATATGTTTTCATTCCCTTTACCACCCATGCTGTACCCGAAAAGGATATTTCGTTTGGAGTATCTTACATCTTACAGTTGACGGCAGTCGAGTGGCTCCTAATCACAAGAGATGACCCTACAACAATTCATGCTAGAGTAAGTCACAATATTCTGCAACTCTAAAAAAGTTACTTTATGTCAAAGAAAAGGAAAGACGTTCGAAATAGGTACCTTCCTCCAGTGACACCACAGAATAACTCACTCTCACAGAAGCGACACCTTTGTTCTTATTAAAAACAACTTCCAATATTAGGTGCCTAAATCTCCCTCTTCTATCCAGTAATGTCCAGGATGTTGTGCCCTAGAATTCTGAATTGCTGTGCAATTCGCAAGTATGTGGATGGAGGTTTCTTCTTCCATGCCACAGAATCTACATTTTCCTTCCTCCACTATTTTGCCCATTAAGGCGACAATGTCCCGTAAGGATTCCTGTTAAAAAACTCATAGTGCCGTTTTACTTTGACTTATGCATTAATTTGATCTCAACAGGTGGTAGTCACCCAGAATAATATTTGATTGTCTAAGCCCTACTAGATCTTTCCTATGGTCAGATCTTCTCTTTACGGCTTATCCAATTTCTTCCAATATTACATTGAAGCTGATACCGCAAAAGGGTTCCGGCCCCAAAAAGGGTGTTTCAGTCCCCCTCTTTGCTAGTTCATCTGCTATTTAATTTCTTTCTATTCCAGTGTGTCCTGGAATCCACAGTAAAGTGGCTATATTGTTCTCGCCTATTTCATTAAGTTTGCCTAGGCATTCCCACACCACTTTGAAAGTGATTATACAAGAGCTCAGTGCCTTAATGGCTGCTTGACTATTCGACATTATGATGATCCTCTGCCTTATATATCCTTTATCAGTATTGAAAGGATACTTGGAGTTTTTTCCAAGCGTTCAGAGTGTTTGGTTCCTAGCCTGTACACTCTTATCCCAGTTCCTTATATTGCTTTCGAGTCGTCTGTGCACCATTGAATGGCATTCATTCCAAGTCTGGTAATGGTATTTCGATCCCATTCCTTCTTGTTGCTTAATTCCGTAGCGAATTTCTTTGAAAAGTTATAAATGTGAAAAATGTGTTTGAATGATTGCAACATCAAGGTTATAGTATAACCGATGCAGCCAAAGAAACATAAAAGTTAACCAAAACCCCAATATTCACAGTGAAAGATATCAATAAGCCAATATACAGTGTGGAACAGCCAAACGGAATAAATTCGATAACGAATAAATGAGGGCGTGTTGGGAAAAACCCCCTGTATATTATTTATTTTTTGGATTCTTCAGAAAATTCTAGACATAATTCATGTACAATGTCCTATACCTATCTTCAACTGTTTCGGCCATTATATCGATCCACGCCTCCCTATCCACCGATTTGGAAAAATTTGGTTCAGGTACTGCCGGACATTGATTTGGAAATGGGGTGGTGCTCCATCTTGCTAAAACCATATTATATTGGCAGGAACTTGTGGGTTTGCTGGATCAGGATATGAGTTTGTCCAAGTCGGCACAAAAATATTTTGGAGGAGTTCTGAATATATTGATATCTATTAAAGTTGTCATCAATGAAAAAGGGACCTACGATATGATTTCCAACAATTCCTAGCCAAACAATAACTTTATCAGGATATTGTGTATGTTCTTCTCTCATCCAGTGAGGATTCTCATTAGACCAATAGCGGCAATTTTGACGATTAACATGACCGTGAAGTGTAAATGTGCTCTAATCAGAAAACAAAACATCTTCTAATTGGATCACATTGTTATCCAACATTGCCATCATTTGTTCACAAAAATACGTTCTCCTATCGAAATCGTCTTCCATGAGCTCCTGAGCTGGCATCATTTTATAGGGATGCATTTAACAGTGGGGCTGCTTTTCGACCAGAATTATGTGGGTTTTCTTGAAACTCAAGCATAATATCCAATTTCGTATCATCACTTACTGCATTGGCCGCTACTTTTTTTATCTGTCTAACATGTCCAAGCTCGCGGAACTGCTTTTCTATTTTTCTAATTGTTCCTTGGGATATGGGCTGCAGATTTGGAAATTTTTCGTGAAATAAGCGAGAAACTTTCATTTTTTGTGTCCGTGTGTTAACTCCATAATCAATCATTTGAAGAATGGTTATTATGTGCATTTCTGTTAAATGAACCATTTTTCTGATATTATTACGTACAGTTAACGAAATTCAAACGACAATAGCACTGACACCGATCACTACTGTCATACAGGCAGACAACAAGCTGCTAAGGCTATGAGCTATGTAGCGAATTTGTGAGATAAAATAATTTTTATTTTTTAATGTTAATTTTTGTAATAAATGTGAAACCACTTTATACATCCGAAACAGTTGAAGATAGATATAGGACATTGTACATAGAGCGGAATCTCAAAGGAGTTTCGTTTGCAAAATCTGCAGACCGCATTCTGATTTCTGATATGTGTTGTGATCCTTGACTTTGATTTCACAGATGTTGCTAGTCTGTATAGTGGTCCCCCTCTCCCCTACCCTGCCAATGTAGTATAATTCAATAATAATTTTTTTACAAAGCGTTAAACCGTTTAAAATGCCACTTCACAGTAGCATTTTAAAGTTAATTTTCAGTTTGGTCTCACCTCTCAATATGACCTACCTAATAAAAAAAAATTATCAAAATCGAATCATAATTGGGGGAGTAGTCGCGTAACAAACATAGAAAAAACATACAGTTTAAGAGCCTAATCTTTTAATTGGTTTTAGGCATGAAATATTTGAGGCTGTGTTTATAGTATTCGTATGGGGCAAAAGTAAAACAACAGTCAATAAAGAAATACTTATTTACGTAATTAGTGGGATATGGACACTTCACGCATGTGAAGTTTGCACATTAATGCGTTGATAATTCGTATCCCACGTGTTACGTACAAAATTTTATCTACAACTGTTTATTAGTATTATTAACAGCATATCATAAAATTTTATTAAAAAAATTTTTTTCAATCCAACGTATTGTTAATAATATTGGCTGCAAACATAAGGTAACGCTAATGTTTTGGCGCGAGATGTATTAGTCGCTACAATAATAGTGTTCTGTGAAGATATCCTAGACAATTTCTATTTATTCAGATATTTGTGATATCACAATAAATAAATCGAATTTTTAAAAATTTTTGGTATGGTGAGTATTTTGTCTTTATAAAAATCTATATAAATAGTCTTCAAACGTATTTTATAAGTAAAATTATAGTGGTCGGATAAATAGTACATTCGAAACCAAGTAAACCCTGATACCGTCCAAGTGGACGGAAATGGGATTTTACAAACCTTCACTTGTTGCTCTGTTATCCTAATAAAATCTCTATATAAGTATCACATATTCATTGATTTTTAGTTATATTGATATCAATATCCAACAAAAACCTGTATGCGACCTAGTTTATATGTGTTTCAATTTATTTGAATTCTTTACTCACATCAATTTACTTTGTACTCAAATTAATTCAGTAATAGAAACTAACTGTGTGGATTTAATATTTCGACATATATGTATGGTAGGGTTATCTTATATGCACTACCTGCCAAAATATACAATATACAAAGGTGGCAATTCAAAAAATGTTTCAAGTTTATAACTATCACTTGAAAATGTTAAACGGTCGCATACATGACCTACTGTCCATGTTTCTGACCAGGGTGGTCGCACTCTGGGATGTCACTGACATGTATGCGACCTATTTACAGACAAATCTACAGAGCTTAGAACAGATTTATATTTTTATATTTTGCAATTTAAAAATTTTGTTGTCACAGTTCCTCCACAATGAGTACTACAAAAAGGTTACAATACCCACAAGAAAAAATAGCGAAGGCCATAGATGATATTATTGCTAAAAAATTAACAATACGAAAAGCGTCAAAAATTTATAATGTGCCGAACACCACGATAATAGATACGATGAAAGGCAAATAAAAAAATCAAAGAACTATTGGAGGCCCAACTGTGTTCACCGATTCCGAAGAAAAGATTTTGGTGAATTGGATCATTGTAATGGGTCGTTTAGGATTTCCAGTTACAAAATCTCAATTGATTGACTCTGTTTAAAAACTTTCCAAAAATATTAACCGCGAAAATCCATTTAATGATAACATGCCGGGTAAAAAGTGGTATACTGGTCTCCTCAATCGACATCAAAAAATAACTAAGCGAGTTCCACAATCTCTGTCATCATGCAGAGCAGCTGTAACAGAGAAAAATATCAGAGATTGGTTTACAAGAGTAAGAGACTATTTCTCTGAAAAAGATTTAATTGATCTATTTAATGATCCCAGACGTCTATTTAACTGCGACGCGTCAGGGTTTTACCTATCTCCACAGCAAAAACATGTTTTGGCGAGAAAGGGGTTGAAGAAAGTCTACAGTCGTTCAGCTAATCACGAAAAGGAATGCCTAACTGTTATGGTTACAATTGGAGCAGATGGAGCTGTACCTCCTCCGTTGGTACTATTCCCATATAAAAGTTATGTACCATCTGCGATAATGACACAAATGCCACGTCAATGGGGTGTTGGTCACTCTGAGTCTGGATGGATGACAAGTGAATCATTCATAACAAATGTTTTCTTTCCATGGGTTAAGAAACATGAAATACTGTTGCCAGTTGTTATGTTTCTGGATGGTCATTCTTCTCACATAAATCTACCAATGACTGAGTTTCGTAAGGAAAATGGCATAATATTAATTGCTTTTTATCCCAACGCTACCCATCGCATGCAACCCTTGGATGTTGGTATATTTTACCCGATGGAAAACTGTTGGCGAAATGATGTTCGTGCTTTTAGGATGGAAAATAGCGGCAAAAAATGCAGAGATCTGACTTTTCAAAAATTTTAGAAAAAATTTTCAAAGCAACATTAACCCCTGCCCAATTCAAAATTGGTCAAACAAATACCTTGGAAAATAACATAACCGACGATCAAGTTAATCAAACAATGTTAGATATTAGGCTCGACGAATCGTTTTGGTTTGAAAAATCAAACATGGTTGAGGCTAATATTGGTTCAGATGGAGCATTAGTTTTTATTGATCCTAACTCAACAAATGTTGTAAATTCAGAGCAATTTGATAGCATAGATAATCGTATTGATGAAGACACAAACAAATATATAGAATGCCTACTAAGACCACAACATATGTCCATATAACTCCTCCTAAAGAAAATGTACCCAGTACTTCAGAACAACCGGACAAATATCCGACTCCATTTAAAAATGCCCTTTACTGGTCAGAAAATGCAAAAAGAAGTTATCCAGATAATACAGACCCGAGCAAAAAAAAACAAAAATGTATCCTACAGTCGCTATGAGTGATGAATTTATGGAGTAACAGAGAAGAGTAACCGTAGAAAAAAATAACAAAGAGAATGAAAAGCAAGAGAAACTACAGAGAAGACAAGAAAAAATTATGAACAAATCAACAAAGAAAGTTATTTCAAAAACTGCTAGACCATCTGGCAAAGCAACTGATACAGCAACAAAAAATAATGGACCAGAACTAACACACAATAAAAATTATACAAAAAATGATTTTATGGTGATTAAATATGAGGACGAATTTTTTCCTGGAATAGTTATAGATAAAACAGGTGATTGTCTGAGAGTTAAAGCTATGGTTACAAGCGGAACATTTTGGAAATGGCCGGAGAAAGATGACATTTTAGATTATCCACCGAATGATGTTGTTTGCAAGATCGAAACACCACGTCGAGTTAATAAACGGGGTGTATATAAGGTGTCAGAGATGGATAATATAAGAAATAAAGTATTATTATTCCTCTTTGTTTTCGCATATTGTAATAATTATTAATAAAAGAACTATTTTAATGTAATTGTTTTTCGTGTTCATTCATTCTTTCGTCTTGTAAGCTGCGGATTTGAAATATTTGTTGAGAAATGGAGATTTTAGTATTGAGTTAGCACTAAAAAAAGTATAGGTCGGAAATAGGTACCTTACTGGACGCATTTAGGCAAAACGTGCGCGTGTGGTCGGAAAACGGGGTATATTAGCTCGTTTATCTAGGACCACATAAAAATGTGAAGTTCTTTTGAAAAATGGAATGCAAGTTACTTATCTTTACTGAATTAACTAATATGGACATTTACATAAATAGTTTTTGATGTTTTGTAGCAAAATAGAAATAAAATATGCATCTTCGAAACGATTCCCTTTTATGAGTCGATTAGTGGTCGGAATACGGTTCCATTGCGTTACTGTAGATCATATTTTGTGACCATAGCAACAAAGCCAAACAAAGCTGTGGAAATAAAATAAATTAGTTATATCATCAAATTGTCAAAGTTGAATGAACAAAAATCTATAAAAATGAGTTCAAGCGAAGACAATCTCCCTTCGGATATTGAAAATGCAGCTTCCAGTGTTATTTTAAATCTTGTGCCAGAGAAATCACGAGAAACATACCAGCTGGCTTATGATCGTTACGAGAAATGGAACGAGAAAAGAAGGTTGGAAACATGAGTAGTGAAAAAGCACTATTAGTATAATTTTAACGAGCTAAGCAAGATACAGAAGCCTTCATCTCTTTGGTGTTACTATTCCATGTTACGAACAGAATTTTCAGTTAAGCAAAATGTCGACATCAAGAAATACGTACATTTGATAGCATTCTTAAAACGAAAATCAGAAGGGTACAAACCTAAAAAGTAGGTATTTACAAAGGAGGAAATAACCAGATTTTTAACAAATGCGGACGATGAGAGATATTTTTGTGCGTGAAGGTAGGTAAGACTCTTATTGTGTAGATCATAAAAAGGTGTATTCATATAATATTTACTTTAAGGTTATATTGATATTTGGTTTGGCTGGCGCATGTCGGCGGGAAGAGCTAACAATTATGTTGTTTGAAAATATGAAAGATCAAGGAATATGCTATAAAATTACTATACCAAATACCAAAACAAAGGTGTCTCGAGAATTTTTTATAACATCTGGAAATATTGACGGCGTGAATCTAGTTGAAGTCGTCAGAAATTACGTTGCATTGAGTCCTAAAAATTGTAAACATAAGCGATTTTTTGTTGGATACCGGGCTGGAAAATGCCCAAAACAACCAATTGGTATAAATACTATTGGTAGTGTGCCGAAATTAATCGCCCAATTTCTTGAATTGCCTAATCCAAGAGAATATACTGGACATTGCTTTCGAAGATCTTCAACCACATTTTTGGCTAATTCTGTGGCAGATCTTTTGAATATAAAAAGATATGGTGGCTGGAAGAGTAATTCTGTCGCTGAAGGCTATATCGAAATTTCGGCTGAAAATAAAAAACGAACAGCAATGAAAATTTTGGGACAAATTGAAAACATTCCTTCGACATCAGGAAATATTCAAAATCAAAATATAAGTAATTATTCTAGTGAAGCGTTGGGCATGTCAGCATCTGGAAATAATTTATATAATTGTAAAGAGTGCACTGTAAATATATATAAAAAATAAGTTAATTATATGTACCCTAAACTACATAATATTAAATGAATATTTAATTCTGGTATTAATATTTTTCTTGATTCTTATTATCGCACTAGTGCGGTAATATACGTCATTATGACACTGAAAATAGTGTAAAATCGTACCCGTTACATAACAGTTGTAGATAAAACTTTTTAATAGAACCGAAAAATGGAAAAATTGAATTTAATATATAAAAGATTTGTTTAATTTTGTTTCAAATTGTTGCAATTATTGTTTACACATTTTCACATTGATATACAATTTAAATTTTCTTTTCTACAAGAACATGACATTGTGCGACAGATAGATTTACATGGTTTAATTAAGGAGACAGGTAGAGCATTTTAGTCATTATAGCTTTGGATATATGTTTCCTTCTCGTAGCTCTTAGCCAAATTGAAGGAAATCAATGGGCTCAAACATTGGCTCAGAAGAGCATTTCCAAAGGTAAATTTGTACTGACGCTCTCAAACAATGCAAATACAACAAATCGGAGGTACATATAATTCTTGACAAATTCAAGGAAAAGCCTTTAGTTTGGCAAGTTTATCTGAAGCTACGGGGCATCGGTAAGGGGGGAGGAAACATGGCCGATATCTGGCATAAACGTACCAATAGCGTACGGTACCTATTTTATAAAAGTAATAAAAAAGTAATAATTATATACAGGGTTGGGATAAAGTATGGAACCAAGTGAATATCTTTTAAGCGAAAAGAACGATATTTATGAAAATTTGCAGGTAAGTGCAATGGAACAAAATGCATCTGATGTACATTTTTTTGTTAATAATATACTTCCGGTTTAACCGGAAATGCCATCAACTTCTTTAATTTAAATGGGACACCCTATATATTTTTACAGATTTTGAAAGAGCTTGTTATTTTGAATTCATACATACTTAGTTTAGTGTAAAAAAATTTGTAAAAACGAGGAATAACTCACTGTTAGTTGTACAATAGGTGTACATTTCATTATTTTAGAATAATGAGAAAGAAAATTACTTCAAATGTTCAAAATGCTCGCCGTTTACTTGCTGACAATATGCCATCCTATTAACAAATTCTTGAGTCACTCTTTCCAAGACTTCTCCACGTATTAGTTCACATTCATCAATAATTCTTTGTCTCAATTCCTGTAAGTTTGTTGGTCGTCTAACGTAAACAGGTGATTTTAGATAACCCCAGGAAAAAATCTAACGGGCTAAGATCCGGAGAACGAGCAGGCCACTCTATGAATCCTCTACGTCCAATCCATCGATTTGGAATATTCGCATCCAGAAAATCCCTAGCCCGTCTATCATAGTGGGGAGGTGCTCCATCTTGTTGAAACCAAATATTTTGTGGTAATTGCCCATTCTGTTGAAGTGCAGGAATAATTTCGTTATTGAGTAGATCCAAATACTTGTCACCATTCAAGTTTCATTCGATAAAAAATGGGCCTGTAAGCCTATTTTCGACAATTCCCATCCAAACATTTAACTTCTTTGGATGCTGGGTATGTGCTTCATGAATCCAATGAGGATTCTTATGTGACCAATACCTTGAGTTAGGGCGATTAACTGTTCCATTTAAACAAAAAGTTGCCTCATCGGAAAAAACTATGTTAGAAGCAAAATTATCGTCGACATTACAGGTGTCCATTAGCCGTTCGCAAAATTCTAGCCGTCGGTCAAAATTATCGTCTGACAATTCTTGAACCAACTGTACCTTATACGGATGATACTTTTCACTTTTTAATATCTTTCCTATCGACTGATACCATGGTTTAGTGCCAAATTTGAGGTGGAAGTTTGAGGTGATTCTTCTAAATCGATTGCAATATTGCAGTCCGCGGTCTTCCAGGTTTTAGCAAATTTTTTACCATTCCAGTTGTATTAAAACGTTGTAATGTTTTAGTTACTGTTGAGCGTGATATGGGATTTCTCTCCGGATGCAAATTATTAAAAATATGACACACTTCTTCAAGAGTTCTAACACGATCACCTTAACCGATCATCATTAAAATTTCAATACGCTCTTTTTCACTTAATTGAACCATTCTAAATTGTAAAATTTATTTCCGTCAATTAGAATTTGACACTTAGAGAACAAAAGACGTACTAAACAGTACTCGTTTATTTATTAGGTACTATGCATACAAACAACACAATTAGTTTATTTAAATAGTTTTTTGATCTAATGCAAAAAACTCAAAGGAGGTTGATTAAAGTGCTATATTCCTCGTTTTCACAAATTTTTTCACACTAAACTCAGTATGTATGAATTTAAAATAACAAGCTCTTACAAAATCTGTAAAAATATATAGGGTGTCCCATTTAAATTAAAGAAGTTGATGGCATTTCCGGTTAAACCGGAAGTATATTATTAACAAAAAAATGTACATCAGATGCATTTTGTTCCATTGAACTTACCTGCAAATTTTCATAAATATCGTTCTTTTCGTTTAAAAGATATTTACTTGGTTCCATACTTTATCCCAACCCTGTATAGAAACTGATTTATGCTTTGCTTTAAAGGCAAGGTATTTTTCAAAACACGGCACCTATTTTTTAAAAATCGTACTTGAATTCAATATGGATAGGAAATAATAAGATACCAAGTAAAACTGAAAATACAAAGGAACATATTGACATTATAAACGCCACTGGATAATCAATGTCAATCACTTGTCGAATTGAGAGGGAAGAACACATGCACGCGCTTGCCAATAGAAAGTCAGGTGGTTACCTAGCAACAGGGGTTCGATAAATATTCACCAATTGAGATAGTAGGAGGGCGTGGTAATTATGATTTTCGCACGACGTTGCCGGTTTGAAGGAAACCCATAACATATTTGGAAAAGTGTTCATCTTTCAAAATTCAGAAATTGAAAAAAATAATGTTAATAGACAAAATCCAATGAAACAAGCACATTAAAGAACTAATGTTTAATCATTATTGACATATTGTTAATAATAAAAAGTCCATTTTCTAATTATTATCACTACATACTTAGCACTTCAGGTTTTTCATAGTTAAACGTGGCAATATCGAATGTTTTCGACCGCATTCCTTTCACAGCTTCAGTTATGTTTGCCAAACTATATGTTTTGACATATCAATAATTTATGTCGAAGTTCATCGTCTGTTGTTTGATGTTTAGAAATTAGGTAAGTGCAAACTTTTTCCAGATTTTGGAACTGTTGCCTAGTGAAAAGCCTGTTACCCAACGTAAGGAGTGCGTTCTGCACAAAATCAATCTTCTCGGTGTTTAGCATTTGTTTTTTCGTACCTTCGCGACTTGTGGTATCGAAGCCGGTTAAATAGTGCAAGCAGGTAGTATATTGAATACATTTCCACCAAGAGACTGTGCAGCCAAATGGCACCCAAGAAAACGGTTTTTCTTTCGTGATCCCTCAAACCACAATCCCACACAATTTTCAAGTTTCTGCCAGAAATAAATCCCTAACACAAATAGATATGTCTGTGTCAGGACTGAGGATGATAATTTCCGTTTGAATTTGAATTGACGCACGCGTTCCACTACCTCTGTAAGTGGTATATCTGTTAAAAGTACCATGGCAGATTTTGATCTATCGAATGGGTGTGAAAACAGTACTTTTCACCATATTTGTCGATCAAAAGGGTTTTAATTGTTCGGTTTTCTACAGATGCATTTTCCAAGTCGGTTAGCTCAGCCATATTCTTGTTGCCAGATAAGATAACTCAAAAGAAGAGGTTGAGAATTTATTTTTCACTTCATCCATTAAATTTTTAAAGGATGCTTGTAGTATTTCTTGAGGTATATTAGAACAGGAGCGCCCTGGTTTATTTCCTAACTGTCTTGGTACCCAAATATAATCACGGTAACGAGATTTATGGTACTTAACTTCTCTTGCCAATAAATCCTAAGGCATTTGACAAGTACTTATTGCTGTGAAAACATTGTCTTGTTTAACATGTGCAGAATTAAAAATATTTTGTGCCGCCGTTAGTTCGGAACATGCGTAAAGCTTTTTTATTTTATCTTTTGTTTTCTGGCCGCATATTGGACATGTCAAATTTTGCAGCGTATTATCAGATATACGGACATCGCGACTTGAATCTTCAGTAATGCTGCCAACACCGCAGTCAGCGTTTTGTTCTTCCTTATATAATGCTATTTCTCGACGCCGTATTTTTCCTCGCTTACATAGCTCGCCATGCAATTTCTGTGCCACGAAAAATATTGCACACTATAGATACAGGAACATATAGTCTATCAAACTTAAGCCATATTTTCGCGATCTAGCGTCTTTAAGCGGATTACCAGTGTAGCGTCACCGTTATGACGTCACGCTTGATCTTAGAATTTAGAATGAAAAGGAGGAGATACTTAATGGTGCTACTCAGTGAGGATACAGCTTTTTCGGTGGTTCTTTTAATGAGAAATCAGCTTTCAAAAAGAATAAAAAGTTTGCAAATAACTTCTTCAATTATAAGAGACTATCACATCAGGTCAATTTATGAGGAAGAATGGATAAGCCGTTATCTAAATTATGACTTCCATATTTCATTTCGAATGTCTAAAGAAACATTTTATGAACTTTTGAAAGTACATTGGTCTACTCTCTATCAATTTATTCTGTCAATGCTGTCAATTGAATGAAGCACAACAGCTGAACCGCTTCAGTTTTCTAGCGCACTCCCGACCACGCCAGTTTCCGCTCCAATCGTTTTTAAGCGTGACGTCATTACTTATTCGCGAAAATGAATCGCTTTAATCCGCTTAAAGACGCTAGATCGCAAAAATATGGCTTTAACACTAACTTCGTCTTTTCGTCTTTTCGTCTTTGTGATGCACGTGTTATAGTGAGAAATGTCTCAGGCCTTGGTTTAATCAATAATTGCCCTGGCAAATCAGAAAACAAACACACTAGTTCACTGGGTCTTTTTCTCTTTAAATTTACGATTTCTAGTGACATTTTCTAAACAAAACACTTTATTTGAATAGCTAAATATCGTAAACAATATTTTTCTGCGACGATACGCGGCGACTGGTGTGAAATGAGCGCACAGGCAACGTCACGGTCACAGCGGCATAGTAGCGAAGCGGGGGGACGGAACGGCAACGCACCGCACTCGCTCGTGGCAACATGTTTTTTTATACCGCTAAAGGTCCCTAGAACCCAAATCAAAAAACAGTTGGCGGGCGGCAAATTTTGCAAACGAGTATCCAATTCGAGCTTGCACTAACATGCATTATCTGAAGACTCCAAAATATAAATAATATACAGGGAGTTGCATTTAAAATAAGAAAGTTGGTATTGGCCATAATTTTGTTTAAAGCGCATTTAAAAATACAAATCGACGTGTCTAAGCGTTTTTCCCAAGACTCCCTCATTTATTCGTTATCGAATTTATTCCATTTGGCTGTTCCACACCGTATAAACGAAAAATACGAAGTGACGCTAATGAAACCTAATGTGTTGACCAAATGGAAAAGGATATAATCCGAAGAACGATATATATGCAGATACCCTGTATAGTATAAAATGTTTTCAAAATGTGGCCATTATTAGTCTACATCTTTTTTATTTGAAACATCTGCCAATTAAATGAAATTAATCAAAGCGTATACGGTGTATGTTTCAACAGTTTAATTTTTTTAATTCCAATTAATAAATAAAAGTTTAATTTGTTTTCAGAAACTCAGTGATTTTTTTTATAAAATAAATTTAATTTGTGTTTTAGTATCTAACTGTTACTGTTTACTGTACAATGAGGGATTTATAAACTTTCATTATAAAATCCTTAAGGCCAGATGCCGAGTTAACGAAATATTGTGAAACGTTCTTTACATTTCTGTAAAGGTTACCTGAAATATGAAGTTCTGCAGGTTAATTATAATCTTCCATATTAATTTGAGTAAAAAATATTATTTCATAATTTTCGAATTTATAAAAGATATGCATGCCATTGGGCGGTGTTTGCCGATCAATGGGTTTAAAAATCTCGAATTTACTTCAGGTATACTGGATATTGACCGAATATTGGGATGTTGCAATTCTATTAAATGTAACTTGGATCTTTATGATAAATCTGTATCTTCATGGAAATCGTTGAAATACAGTTCTTGCATATCTAATAGAAAAAAATTCAAATATTGGCGTATAGAAAATTCACTAATAGAAATATCTATGAAAAGATATATTCCATTTTTGGTTTCTAAAGAAGATAACCTGGCTAACTTCTGATTTTTGGTGTTTTCAGTGACATTTTTCAATAACTAAGAATTAATAATCTAAAGGAAAATCCTACTTTCACTTGAAATCCATTAGAATTTGTTATGTTGAGTTCAGTTAAGTTGAAACCTATTTTATAGGGATATCCATCGGTCCTATTGCTCATTACAGCGACTGCATAGGGTTGCTGACCATCATCCGTGATTAGAAGAGGTTTCGTCCAAAAATCTATGTTGTTCCGCTGAAATTTTATAAGCATAAAAAAAGAAATGTGGTAAAAACATTATATAAAGTCTCTTGTTGAAAATTGAGACCATGCAAGTTAGAAGAGAAGGAGAGCGATTGATGTAGAAAAATGTTTCCCAGGAGTCTCGAGATTCTCATTCAGGCAAGTCGTTGCACTTTTTGCAACACTGTTTTTACCCTTTGTTTCGGTATTTTTCATGTTCCACCAAACCAGCACAGTATAGGCAATAATTGGTCTGACAACGGTTAAATTTGACCGGTAGATCATTTCGGTTTCAAACCCTACATTTACCCAAAAAGCCTGGGACACGTCCAGAGGACCCTTGTTGCTTTTCAATGTAATATATGCGGGGTGTGCATTCCACGTAAGTCTCCTATTAAGGATGATTTTAGGTACTTAACCTCCTATGAGAGAAACAGAGTTATTCCATTATGAGGTTTAAGGCATATTGCATGCTGTTAAGTAAATAAGTAGGTAAACCATAAAGTTAGTGGACTGTATTTTAAGGGATTCTACTAGGTCTTCTTGAAAGCACAACACTACTTACTATTTTCAATATATTTACACCTTTCTTTATACACAATATACACTGACGGATGGCAACTAGCCAGAGCCTTCTTTAAAGGATGATACAATATCAGGGCCTTTGCAATTATTATTATTTCAATAAAGATGTGACACAGTACAAGCTGGAGTGTTCACTTATTCGCCATTGAAAAATGGAAGGAAGAGGTAGCTGACAGTGCCAACCTCGTACAATTGAAAAAAAAGGTTGCAAATTTAAAAGATGTGTTGGAAATTATCTCCAACACATGCGATCGGCAATAATACCTCCGGGTTTGCCTCTAACCACTATAACTAAATCGTCAGCACAAGATTGAATCTTTTCCATTATGGAAGGTTGTATACCTACCTAAACCCTTACCTTCAATACTAATCGTCCCATGATTCCTAACGGATCCTGATTTACGGAAATTGCGTCTTTGTTCAGAAGAATGTCTCTAAATTCTGTTCCAATTGTTCGTAAATCAACAGACATTATAAGAGGAGCAGCCATTATCGACCATATTGCCATTTGAGCCTTACATTGTTCTAAACTTAAGCCAAAGTTTCCGATAATTAGCTGAAATAAATTTCCATTTTTTTTTAATTTGGAAGGGGTCATGCATACATTATGTCATACGGTAAGAGGAGGGGAGGGGGTCAACAAAGAGTGACAAGGGGTAGGAGGAGTCATAAGATTCGTGATGTCACATTTCAAAAAGTATTAAAAAGGTTAATCGAAAATCTTAAAAACGTGGGTTAGAAGTCAATGGTCACAATATGATTGAGTTTGTATCTTATAATTAACCAAACCAGCTTTTTCTCCTTCTTTCTCTTTATTTTTCATTTAAATTACTCGTAGGTTTTTTTAATATTCACTAAACCCAATGATAGGAGTTGTCAATTTTTGCTTCCACGCTTCTTCTTCGAGTTTATCCAGATTCCATTCCTTTTTTCACTACATACCGTCTTGTGACTTCCGGCTTAAGCCATAAGTAAACTTTGCTTTTATAATGTGGTAAATGTAATACATATTTTTAATAAAAATCGAAATGTTTTCATTTTAAGCTTCTTACCATATCCGGATCATTCCAATGACCGGGTGCAGAATATGGAGCAAGACGATCTTGATTTGTACTAAACCAGTCTATAATTTCTGACACGCTTTGCCATGAGTCGTCAATATCATCCCAATTTCTCCATAGATTACAGGTTTCAGCTAGCGCTGAATAATTAGCCTATATCAAAAAATAATGTTTACTACATTATACTGTCATCTGTCATAGATAATGGAGTATTTTATTCAGTGCTCCACAAAAAAAAAATAGTTATTTGTTTAACTAGGCAGAGAAGTAACAAATTTACTGCCTCAGCTTCGCCTCGGCAATATAACTAGCTAAGGCAGTATCTGATTCTCTGATGTGTGAAACATATAATTATTTCTCCGATTGTTTGTACAGTGTGTTTAGAACAATCAAATTGAAATGATATCTTTTTTATAACGGATATAACTCACAATTTTTAATATTTTTTCTAGTCGTATGTTATAGGTAATAATTAAATCGTATTTTTTAATTATCATTGTCGTATAGACCTTGAATTGTTCCTTAAATTAGACCTTAAATATCGACAATAATACAGTGTGCACAGTGAAGCGTATGTATGTGTGACGTAGAAGTGATTGTTTGATTCCATGGGCCTGCTTAAATCACATTATCATTGCCGTTGCTAAGTAAAGTCTGGGTTGCTATGTACCTTTTCTAAATTGTTTAACTGGAAATCGCCATTTTTTATACGTTCATCTTAAGAATGAGTTGTTTGGGGAAGAGATTAATCTGTGTTTAGAGATATTTTCTAAAATAATGGAAAGTGACGAAGAAATGTTAACACCTCCCCCGAAATTAAGGAATTGGCAAAAGATGCAGAATATAATTTGTTGCCTACAAAATCCAGAAAATTGTATGAAATGAGTTAAAGAAAATTTATGGATTATTGCAATAATAAGAAGTTCAGATCATTTTCAGAAAACGTTTTACTGGCTTCTTTGCAGAACACACACACAGTTCTAGAAAACTGCTGGCTCAAACCTGTCGACAGCCTGCGTGTGTATGGCAAAAATTGGCCAGCCGTCCGCCTGTAAGTGTATGGGTTCCTTTTTCAGAAACATTTTGATAACAGAGTAATTTCTCATGGCAGGGATCTCGAATTTCCTTACATTTGACACAATATATTTGGGGTATACTGAAAAAGTCAGTGTTTAATTGAATAATCAATCCACCAGCAAATGTTGCAGAACTACGTTGAGATATAGTAACCCATTTTCGGTAAATGTAGGAGACTATATTTGTAAATATGTTGGATGATATGCAAAATCGCTATGTGGTGCTGCTCACTCTGAACATATGAATTAAAAATTCACTACGTTTTTCATTTTCGGTACTGTTTATTCTGGCGCATACTCTATCTCGTAAATTGCTATCATGATAGTAAAATGAAGAATCATATCGATCTGCAAAATATATTTCATCTTCACCAAAGTTCGTACTTACCTCAATGCCGTTTGGTTCCTGATAAGCAGGCCAGCTACAAGAATAAGCTATTGGGCGACCTGTGGCATTTAAATATTTTCCCATTTCAATGTATCCTAGAAATAAAAAAGAAGAAATGGAGAAATGGAAAGTACCAAAATCATACATATGGTTATAGATCCGAAAATGGAGAATATTTTATGTGTCGGTAGATAGACTGTAGGAGCTTACTACACTGTACCACCGTACACTAACTAACGACAAGTAAATTCACTTGCGTCGGAACGTTTGAAATTTTTGGTACATCGTTTCTCCGGCGCCGTACTCGCCCATTATCGCCGCGCTACCCCTGTACTGAACACTTTCTCGATTTAAACTCACCCGAACTCACCAGACGATAGGCGTGGTAAGGAAATTTTCCGAAACCGCTGAATCGACAATGCAACACTTAGAAGACAACCATCGTATTTACGAAGTCGGTGCCTGTTCATTCTCGATAAGGGCGGGAACCAAATACTCTGAGTATTATAGAGATCGCTAATTCTCGCAATAAAAAAGATGAACTACAGAGAGAGGGGCTGAAACACCTTTTTTGGGACCGGAACCCTTTTTCTGTGTCAGCACCAATGTAATATTGGAAGAAATAGGCAACGCCAAAGAAAAAGAGAAGATCCGACCATTAGAAAGATCTAGTAGGGTCAATCAAAGATACTCTTGGGAAACTACTACCAGCTAATATCAAAATGATGCATAGGCTCGAGTAAGACAGAAAGTTAAAATTAGTGCAGAAGGAAGAATGTAGATTCTGTGGAATGGACAAAGAAATCATGACACTACAGAATCCCACGGCACAGTACCAAGGAGACTACTGGATAAAAAGAGGAGGTGCCTAAACTGAAGCCGGCAAATATTATAATCTTTTCAAGAAATAGTACTGAAGGAACAATTTCTCTGAAGAATTCCCCAGGAACTGAGTGGAAAATAGGAGGCACAATTCTCTTATGTCTCATACATACATAGATATATTATCATAATTTATGATATTCGCAAGATTAAATTATCAATAACACCAATTTTTTAAATACCTTGATCAATTGTAGTATAATCTGAGTAGCATCCGTCGAATTTTAAATAGTCCACTTCCCATTCCGCAAAAGTGTTAGCGTCAGTTTCAAGATGATCTATACTTCCAGGATATCCAGCACATGTAGAAGTGCCATAGTCTGCATATATTCCAAATTTTAAACCTTTACTGTGAATCTGAAAGAAGGTAACAAACAATCTACCAATAATTTGCTTATTCTCAATTTTTATTACAAAAATCAGGTTCAGAAAGCGAAACAAAAGATGCTTAAAACCCTTAAATGCATAGTGTATGTGGATGCATGCATTGTGGATATTATCGACATCTGTTGGGATAATTCTAAATTCCCAGATATTTTCATTCCAGAACTAAAGCGGTTGTTTCTATATATTTTAATTCATTAACGTTTTACAAAAACCAACGAATCTTACATTATTATAAAACATTATGTCATGTCGACATTTAAGCAAAAAAATACAACCTTGATCTCCCTCTGTCTAGCCAACAAGTTTATAACCAAAACACTCGATATATGCACTTCGAACAAAGAACCCAAAATATTCATTAATTATTAACACATACCCCCACCTTGAAATATTATTTCAAAAGTCTTTAAAGTTATCCAGCACGCCTAGTTTTTAGGTTTCACTTGATCTTGTAAGGGTAGTGGACACAGTTTTGTTTTAGGTCTTTTAAAAATTCCCGTACTCGTCTTCACACAGGCAACACGAATTTTATTGTCTGGCCCTGGAAATAGTTCAATGACTCTGCCAAGTTTTCATCTTAACGGAGGTAAATTGTCTTCTTTTATAATTACCAACTCATCTAATGCCAAAGAACGACTTTCTGTATACCATTTTGCTTTCTTTTGAAGCTCTACTATGTAGTCTGATGACCACCTTGACCAAAAGTGTTGTTGAAGCATTTGTAAATGTTGGTATTTTGACAATCTATTTTCTGAAATATGACGAACATCTGGATCTGGGAGTGAGGTGAGGCGTCTTCCAATTAAAAAATGAGCCGGTGTTAAAACATCCATATCATCTGGACTTGATGATAATGGGTATAACGGACGCGAATTAAGAACGGCTTCAATTTGTGCAAATACAGTGGTGAGACCTTCAAAAGTTAATGTAGAATTACCTAAAATACTTTTCATGTGAAACTTGCACGATTTTACCCCCGCTTCCCAAAGCCCTCCAAAATTAGGTGATTTTGCATGAATGAATTCCCATAGAACCTCTTCATTTCCAATTTTCTCACTAAGGGATTCTGCATGAGTTTCTAAGAATTTTTTAAATTGATTGTTTGCACCCACAAAGGTAGTTCCATTATCAGAGAGAATTTTGAAAGGTTTTCCCTTTCGTGCAATAAATCTATGAAAACTGGCTATAAAAGCATCACTAGTTAGATCTGAAGCAACCTCTATATGTATAGCTTTGGTAGAAAAACATACAAATAAACATATATAACATTTATTAATTTGTGCACCCCTACCATACTTGCTCTTGATATGAAATGGACCTGCGTAGTCCAGTCCAACTATATAAAACGGCGGGGATGGTCTAACCCGCTCTTTTGGAAGCATTCCCATTACCTGCTCACAAGGTTTAGGGTTTCCTCTAAAACATTTAATACATTTGTGGACCACTTGTTTAGCCAAATTACGTCGACCCAAAACCCAAAAATTTTCTCTATCACTACATAAAATCAATTGGGGACCTGCATGGAGTAATTCGGTATGTGTAAATTCGAAAAACAATTTTACCAACCGATGTTTGGCTGACAACAAGATAGGGTGTTTTTTCGAGTAATCTAAACTAGACAATTGCAACCTACCCCCCACCCTAAGGAATCCTTTTTGGTCTAGAAAAGGACTTAACTTGTGTAAGTTTTTATTAGATAATGACTTTCCCATTTGTAATTCATTTATCTCCAGAAAAAATGTTTCTTTTTGACACATACTAATCGATATATCCAATGAGTTTTTCAATTCCATAGGTCTTAGACATCCAATCTCAACTTTCTCTTTTTTTATCCTACCTACCTATAAACCGCAGGCAATACGCAAAAGATCTTTTTAACTTATTTAAACAATTAAAATTCTTTAGACAAAAAGTATCTAGCTTGGTTGTACAATTAAAAACATTAACCTTGGTCTCAGGAAGTGTTGAAGGTTTTTCAAACGCACGAGACACTGGCCAATAAGTGTTATCGAAGTGTAGCCATTCAGGACCATTCCACCACATTGAATTGACAACAAAATTTAAAGCAAGTTGTCCCCGAGATATTATATCTGCAGGGTTGTGTTCTGATCTCACATGCATCCAATAATTTGTATTAGTCAATTGTTGTATTTCGGCTACCCTTTTTCCCACAAAAATTTGTAAATTACTGGAATTCATCTCTAACCAACATAATACGACAGTTGAATCACAAAAATAAAAAACTGTGTTTGCCAACAACAATGCCCCACAAAGTTCAATTCTCGGAATAGTTAAGACTTTAAGTGGAGCCACTTTAGCCTTAGAACATAGAAGATTCACAAATATTTTACCACTCTGGTCTTCATTTCTAAGATAAATATTTACCCCATAAGCTTGAGAGGATGCATCACAGAAACCTATCAAATCAAGCTTCCTAAAATTAGTACATATCGCATGTCTAGGGATTTTAAGAGAATTTAAAGTAGATAAATCGTCTCTTAGTTTAAACCATTGACTTTCTAATTCTAAAGGCAATGATTCATCCCATCCTATTTTTTCCAACCAGAGCTTTTGTAGTAAAATTTTTGTCAATATGACACAAGGTCCAACCAATCCAAGAGGGTCAAAAATTTTTGAAATTTCTGAGAGTATTACTCTTTTCGTTACTCTCTTGCGGTCAATGGAAAGTTTAGTAGAAAACTTTAAGATATCCTGTTTAAATTGCCAAAACAATCCAAGTGTCTTATTTTCAGTTTTCTCTCCAAAACAAACTTTATCCCTAACCTCTATTCCATCCAATACATTAAGTACATTTGAATCATTTGATTCCCACTTACGAAGTTCCATCCCTCCAGCTTTCAAAATTAGAGAAATTTGGCAACAGAGCTCTATAGCCTCCTCAGCTGACTGAGC
The DNA here is from genome assembly GCA_947563755.1 of Lochmaea crataegi. Classification (NCBI taxonomy): domain Eukaryota; kingdom Metazoa; phylum Arthropoda; class Insecta; order Coleoptera; family Chrysomelidae; genus Lochmaea; species Lochmaea crataegi. The sequence continues at coordinate 5,851,443 of OX387423.1, read as the reverse complement.
CCCAGTCAGCAGGTCATCTATGTAAAAATCTCTCAGTATAGCCTGTGAAGCCTTAGAATATGTGGCACAAGCCTCAATACCCAACTGTTGCAAACACCTTACCGCTAAGTATGGAGCAGATCGTGTTCCATATGTAACCGTGTTAAGGGTATAATCTACTAATGGGTCTGTTGGTGAAGATCTCCAAATTATCTTATGCAGTGACCTCTGAGATGGATCCACCCTTATCATTCTGTACATCTTAGCTACATCACCACATACGTACAGCCACTACGTGTTCTCTAAATATAAGAAGACCTAAAAATAAATCATCCTGTAATCTCGGGCCAATATACTGGATGTCATTGAATGATATTCCAGAATCTGTTTTTGCCGAACCATCAAAAACAACTCTAAGTTTGGTAGTTTCTGAATTTTCATTCAAAACACCATGATGTGGAAAATAGTAATTTATCTCTTCATCCCCTGCTGCATCAACCGCAGACATATGACCTAAATCTAAATATTCCTGCATAAATTGAATGTACCGGTCTCTCAACTGAGGAATTTTCTCCAACTTTTTCTCTAGTGCAAAAAATCTCCGTAGTGCTGCGCCTCTGGAATTCCCCAATTTTGACAAAGGTTCCTTTAGTGGAATTGTAACAACAAATTTCCCATCATTAGCTCTCCTGGTCGTTTCTTTAAAAATATTTTCACTCTCCAAATCCTCCTTAGAAACAATCTGTCTCTCATCAGAAATCTCTTCTAATTTCCAAAATCTTTATACTTGTTCCATAAGATTTATATTACATTGTACCCTATTTTTATCTTTTTCCTTAGACCATATTGAGTCAGCTACAATCCAACACAATCTAGTTTTTTGCAAAGTAGGTAAATAGTTACCTAATTTTATTTGGCCCACACAGAGTAATTCATAAAACAAATCTACACCAAGCAGCAGATTAACTTTATTTGATTTAAAGAAAACAGGATCAGCTAATACTGTATTGTCAGGAATATTCAAATGGGTTATTTCAATTTTATGACTAGGTATATTCCCACAAATTTTTGGTACTACAAGACAAGAAATCTTTTTACTAAAATTAACCAACAGTGACTTAATTTCCACAAAACATCTATTCATGATGTTTGCAGATTGTTGATTTATTCCAACTATTTCTGTATTGACTTTTTTCAGCTCTAAACCTAAAAATTCTACTAATTCAGTGGTAATAAGGTTGGGTTGACTGCCATTATCCAATAAAACTCTACAAACATGTAACGAACCATCTTTAGCTACTACCTGAAGTAATGCAGTAGACAACAGTATATCTCCTGTCACTTCATCACCATTATCTAAAAATAAAGATGTTACCTGAACCTGTGAACTGGAAGCCTGAGAAACTTGCGCATTATTATCAGAATTATTTTGAATGCAATTTGCCTCGGTTATTTCATTATTTCTTAATGCGGTTTCATTTGCACTCAAATCTTTCTTCTCATTTTGTTCATGATGAAGAAGGGTATGATGTTTTGATCCACATTTCAAACAGTTGCTGTGACTGCATTGTCTACTAGTATGATTTCTACCAAAACAGTTTAAACATAAACCTAATTGCTTCACCACATCATACCTAGAGTAAGTATTCAGTTTCAAAAATTTAGTGCACTTTTGTAATACGTGTATACTTTTACAATAAAGACAACTATTATAATTTTCAATTGAAACAAATGATCTTTGATATTTATTTTTATTTCCAAATTTATTAACTTTTCCATTTTCTTTTCTGTTGCGTTCTATAGTTTTCAAAGAAGATACCCTATTAATTAAGAACGAAAAGTCATCCAAGGATGCCAATAATCCACGAGGTTTAGCCTCTTCCCATTTGATAAAAGTGGCTTGATCTAATTTTTTACTCATCAAATGTATTATTAGAGGGTCCCAGTTTTCAGTAGAAACGTTAAGCTTGTATAATGCTACCAGTGTTTCCAAAATGACATCATACATATTTCGTAACGCTTCCCCTGATTCGTGAGACAACGGTGGAAATGATATTAAAGCATTTAAATGGTGATCAACCAGCAAAGGAGGATCGTCATATCTATTGCACAATAATTGCCAAACTATTTCATAATTTTCACCAGTTGTCTTACGTTTTTGAACTACCTTTTGGACTTCCCCCTGTAAAGCTTTCTTCAAAAAATGAAATTTTTCTACATTGCTTATTTGATCATTACTGTTAATAAGAGAATCAAAAGTTTCTTTAAATTCAAGCCAATTTTCTACCTCTCCATCGAAGGTAGGAATTGGTATTGAAGGTAGCTCAACAGATCTCTCTATGGGAAACTCACGCACATTACAAGCCTTATCGCCTTGTGAACTGGCATGATCATCTTTATGATTTGATTCTACTCTACTTTCAAACAAAATCTCTTTAGCTTTAGCTATAAAATTAAAAAATGAGTCTTCAAAGGTTCCTCTTTCATCTAAAATACCTTGCACACCTTCATCTGCTATTATCTCTATAATTTGAAAATGTATATTATCAAATTCATCTAATAATTTCTCAGCTTTAATTAACCTTTCTTTTAACTCGATAGTTTTCGATTTATCAAAATTATCTAAGTAACTCCAAAAATGAGTTAATTTACTTTTAATGGAACCTTTCTTTCTATTTAAATCTTTTAATTTAGCATCCATGTTAATTTTTTAGATGCTCACCCATTACTCACACAAATTAAGTTGATGAAGATATAAAACCACGCAATAAATGACAAATAGTAAACAAAGACACCTCACCAAGCTTAGGTCTTCTTCAGTTTGATAAATCAGCCTGTTGAAATAGGATTCGGGACAAAATCAGCAAAAAATGATCCAAATTTTAACCTTTTCTTACACTGTATGCAATCAACCACAATTATCTTCCAATTAAGATCCAGTAATGCAAATCTACGCAGAACATGTAATACATAAGATTCTTTCAATATATGTTACCAGTTTGATATTCCAATTCATCAAATGTAACACAGGTCAAATTGAAAGTCTAATGTTCCAATATTTCAAATTTCCAGAATTCCAAATTAAAGATTACTATCCCGCTCAGAAGGACCACTATGTTGGGATAATTCTAAATTCCCAGATATTTTCATTCCAGAACTAAAGCGGTTGTTTCTATATATTTTAATTCATTAACGTTTTACAAAAACCAACGAATCTTACATTATTATAAAACATTATGTCATTTTGACATTTAAGCAAAAAAATACAACCTTGATCTCCCTCTGTCTAGTCAACAAGTTTATAACCAAAACACTCGATATATGCACTTCGAACAGAGAACCCAAAATATTCATTAATTATTAACAACATCTATTATCAGTTTTGAAAACTTTAACATGTTTCGTTTGTGTATTCGACCTAAAAATAAACCCGTAACCATATTTTATCATATTTGCCGCTATTGTTGGAGACAGAGAGAGAGCGTACACGTGTCTTTGTCGGTAGTGTAAACAAAATTTTTTTCCTAGACGTTTTCAGTACTTTCTTCGTAGCTTATTTTCAACGACAATGTGTCGAAAGATTGAACTCGACGATTACCGAAGAAACACTGCCAAAAACGTTGGATTATTCATGGTATGTTCAAAGTTGGCTGTTGTATCAGAAAACATTTATGCTGCGCACCAACTAATACTGCAAGATCGTCATATGAAAAAAAAGACTCACGTAATCAGATAGACTTTTTATCCCATAAGGAAATCTATCTGGATCAGGTTGCAATTTACCATTTTCATCTCTTTCTTTTGATGACCAACAATCATCGATCATAACGTATTCGTAACCAGCTGCAAGATAACCATCTGATAGCATATGATCTGCCATAGTACGAAATAATTGGTCACTATAACAAAAGTTCATGTCAGTCAGAATCTTTTAGTAATTATTACGTTACAATGTTACAACAAAAAAAGAGTAGCACTCCAAAGAGAGGACTAGATTCAAAACCCATTTTACATTCTCATTTTAATTCACGTGCCCAAGTTGATTTGATAGACATTTAGTCTCAAAGTTACAACGACTATCGTTTTATTATAGTATATCAAGACCATTTAACGAAATTTGTGTTGCTGAAAGCTTTAAAATCCAAAAGGGCGAAAGAAGTCGCATTTAATTTATTAGAAATTTATACTACTTTTGGAGCACCTCTAATTCTGCACTCCGACAATGGTCGAGAGTTTGCGAATTCAGTTCTACTAGAATTGCATACGATGTGGCCAGAGGTAAAAATTGTACACGGAAAACCTAGGCACAGCCAGAGTCAAGGTTCGGTTGAGCGTGCCAATAGAGATATTGAGGAAATGTTGGGGGCATGGATGGATTAAAATAAAACCAAAGACTGGCCTGCAGGATTTATCCAGTTTAAGAAAAACCGCGCACTACATTCAGGTAAGTAAGTGTTTACCTTATGCAATGTCGTGTAATTTGGAAAATCATTAATTACGATATATTTTTTTACAAGGAATTGGAAGATCTCCATATGAGGCAATGTTCGGATGTCCGGCTAGAGTAGGACTTGCCTCATCCCACAAGATGAAATCGCTCATTTAGCCACTGAAGAAAATTTTAAAAGCATTCTAGAAGAAATGGAGGGATAATCTAAGGACAATGAGCGTACAGAAATAAAAAGTGAAGAAAATAATTTAGTTTCGGAAAACGCTGAATTAGAACTTGAAAGTATACCGGTAGAGAGAATGTATTTACCATATACCATTTACCATTTACCTAATACATTCATCTGGATATTCCACACAGTCAGTGAGACATCTAAACCTTTCCCATTGCATCCAACCCATTGGAGGAGTTCTCGCTAATCCATTATCTAAGCCATTTACTATTGTTACAGCACCAACAATTATTATAAATAATTTTGAGATCATCTTAATTTCTATAATCTAAGAAAATTCTAAAACAAAAAATAGACAATGAAACAATGATTCGAGGTTAAAAAAAACTTAAAGTGACGAATAGTTCGTCGCAAATATACAAACGATAGTAATAATGCAAGGCAGATAATATGCAAATTATTAGTACGGTAAAGTTCAATATTTTGTAAATCCTCGATGATATTTGTATGAAATTTCGACCGATGTAAGCCAACCTAAAGCCTCATATTTTTAAAATAAGTCGAAATTGTACAGCGAATTTCAGAACGCCGTATCAAAGGTAGATTTTTCAAATGATGAAATAAAACAGTTTAATTTGTTTAAATCTTCATTTTATTTTGAACTAACGTTCAAATTAAATTAGTGACGCGTTTCGCTACACAGTAGCTTTTTAAAACTAGTTAAGATACATTGAAAAACTTTTAATTTATATAGTGCCTAAATACGGAATTCTAAAATATTGACAAAAGTATTATAATATATTTAAATGCGGATAAGTACAAAAAGTGTCTAAATTCGGAATTCTATGAATATTACAAAGGTATTTAAAAAGAGGACCTGGAAAATTTATTCACAACCATCACATCTTCTAGGTAAAAAGGTTTAATAAAGGAAAAGGGAGAGCCTTATTTTATATCGAGGTTATATGTAACACTTTTAAATATTGAATTCGTTATTTCATCTTTAGCTTTTATTTGTTATTATGTATTATTCATAGTTATTAATGTATGTTTTTTGGGTATCTCTTATATAAACTTATGTTTCTTGACATTCTATCAATATAGTGAAGTATGATATGCAATACACAGGAAAATGTAACAGTTGAAGATCAATCTTTTATTTCTCTCAGTGTATATTTTGGATTTGTTTTTTTTTGTGGTATTGTAATTCATCTACTTTATAAATATGTTTGGAAAAAATCTTTGTAAGCTTACTTTAACAAGTCAAGTCATATACTATGTTTTCACATTATTTTATGATTGTAACAGTTTTATTTTTTTTACAGATATTTTGGATTATAACATTATTTCACCATTGTCACCAGTAAATAAGAATATTGTGGTTACTGAACCAGGGAAGCCTATTCCTGGTCCAAGCAAAGAAATATGCGGCATGTCATTTCAAACAGAAAAGCTTCCCCTGAACATAAAGAAACCAATTTTTAGAGGAATGGTATGCTCCACTCCTCTAAAAGTGAAGCTAATAAAAACCATCGAGAGTAAAGAGGCGCACATACGAAAACTGAAGAAACTTGCCAGAAAACCATTATATAGCATGAGACAACTGTCGAATATTAATGATTCTAGGGTAGTTCGAGAGCTTTTTAAAGATTTACCATCAACAACAGCAAACTTTTTAATTTCGCAATTGAAATGTGCTAGACCTCAGATTAATACATTAAAAAGAAACATTTGTTTACATTTAAAAGTGAACCCAACATTACATCACATTCTAAGGTAACTTGTCGACCCTTTGCCAAATGTCTTACTTTTCCTTTGTGATGCGACAACCGAATTTTAGAACACGATATAAACGAGCAAAATAAAAATGTACTGTTAAGAAATTAAATAAAAATGACTTTAAAATAATTATCCTAAGTGGTTTATGTAATAAAAATATGTTTTTGTTTGAAAGTTTTGAGGTTTAAATGAAACAACTGCCTGTTAATAATTTTGTCTGTCTGAAATATGGCAACCCCGAGGAAAGGGCGGAAACCATTTTACTATCAATTTTACTACGAAGTTTCAATGCTCCTATTTTATTGAAATTATTGTTTTCGTGTTTTCAAGTGATATATTTGTGTGGTTTTGTGTGTGTGCGTACAGATATAATAAAAACAATATTATTTTGTGAAAATCATTGTTCGTCAGTGCCAAATTTGCAAGAAAAGCAGTCGGAAGTTTCCTAACCCCTCTTTTCACCTGTAAGTAAATAGTGCTATGCCAGTGGCGTTGGAAGAGCTTTCCTATTTAACTTTAATTTTACATTTACTTTATTATTCAGTAACAATTTTAAATTTTAACATAAAACTACAATCTGCTAATTTGAATTAGGTCCTTTTTATACAAAACATCACATAGTTAATCTGTATTATTTATTTTCACACCATAATATTATATTCAAGTTATTTAGAAAAACTTATTGGTTGCGATATAAACATAATCGTTTTTAAACGTTTGTGCAATACATACATAGGCTAATATATTTTTAGTTCTCCAAGTGATGTGAATAAGAAAAAGAAATGGTTTGAATTATTGGGAATAAGCGAACAACAGCCTTTTCCAAAGGGTCTGAATTTTGAGGTGACGGATTTCCATTACATTAAAAACACTGGACGAAAATATTTGAATGCTAATGCAAACCCCAGGCCAGTTATTGCAAGGTGGGTGATAAGGATTTGCATTAAATAATTTTTGTTCTTTGCTTAATTACAGCTTCCTGTAACAATTGTCATATTTAAGTAAAGCGTGTTATCAATAGATATCAAGGTGATAGTGTCTCACTATTATAACGCCTTACAAATTTGAAAATTACTTTTCAAAGAGCAGACAGTTCACCAAGAACCAACATCTACTTCTGGGCTATATGCCCCGACAGACAATGAATTCCAGTTCAAACTTATATCGTGAAGATATCCCATCCCCGATTAACTTTGAACTGTAATTCATTGCCTGTTGGGGCATATAGTCCAAGAAGTATTGATGGTTCTTGGTGAACAGTATGCTCTTTGAAAAGTAATTTTCAAATTTGTAAGGCGTTATAATGGTGAGACACTATTACCTTGACATCCATTTTTTTTCTGTTATAATATCAATTTCTGATAGTAAAAACTGAGGTCAGAATATTATTGTTTTTAATAATATTGTTAATTTCATTATTATTATTAATATTATATTACAATATGACTGCCTACATATTATATTTTGTTATACCTGGTATGGGTAATTAAAGAAACAATAATATAATTGTTCAAATTTTGAGAATTTAAGTTAAATAACTGATTTTATTAAAAAAATGATATTCTTTTAATATTTTTTACCTCTATAGGAACCTTGGATTTGGCGAATTCCATTAATAATTCTATAACAATTCAGCCACCCATAATTCTGGAGGAAACTTTACGTGACATATCTAGGTAAGTTACATAATTTAAAAGTTTAGGATCTCGTAACAAAATTTTTTTGTTTTTATAATGATTGTGGAATATCTATTATAGAATATATTGAGCAGTAAATAAAATAGGAACCTATTCTTCTAGATAACTAAAATAGGAGACTATTTTATCTATTGCTATTACATAAACCATTATTTTGGCCTCCTGTGAATTTTTCAATTTGTTAGTTACTGCGTTTCAGCACTCAATATCCCAGATTGTTTATTTATAAACCTTTTAATGAATAATGTAGTAAAATAACTGAGTATATGTAACCCAAATAAAGTTCATAATATTATGTTTTTTGTTAATTTTAGTTTTTCAGGAGACAGCAATGAGTCCGATTCACTAAGTGGTATATCAGTGTTACATCCAGAAAGTATGTACATATTGTATGCATGTACATATTGTACATATTATAATATGCTATTACTTGTTATTATATTTCACATTATCTTTGCCAAATCCTGTTTTATCTTATGTCTTTTAAAATTATGTTATTTTGCTACCCCTAGAAAACGAAGAAAAAATGTTTTCTCTGTCAAAAGAGCAAGTTGTAGAAAAAGTATAGTGTGCAACATGTGGGGAAAGTACTTTTCTCACTCGTTGAACAATATACTATTTTTACATAACGACGCTGTTACGTCATTATGACACCGAGCGTAATGTTATGTAATTTGCTGGTGGCCGCATTGACCTAACATCATTGTTCGGTGAAATATGCTATACCTATCTACTGTTTTTTAGGAACATATATGCATACAATTAAATGTATTAAAATTATTTACAGCAAATTATAACCAGTTTTTTATTAAACGAATTCATTGTTTTATTTCAAAGATTTTCATCCCATATAATTTCCTTAAAGAAAAAAACCTCATTAAACATTCAATTATTTTAAAATTTTCTCATTATATCGCTCAATAAAGTAAAACTAAAAATTTTTTAATAGAACATTTATTTAATTTAATTTCTTTCTCTACTACGCCTATGGACATCAGCCGATGTCCGACCATTGTCCGACAGATTCTCCCCACTCCTTGAAAGTCATTCATGAAAACATATATCTGGCGATAGAATGTTAGCCGTCTTTTCGGATAGTTTTATGAATGACTTGCGGACTCTATTTGTAGTTATACTCTAAGTGCTAGACGATCTCCTCGAGGAAGACGATGGACATTAGATGATAAAATTGTAGCATTAGCCTTATTTAAAAAAGGTCCTAAATGCTACAATTTATTAAGGAAGTTTGTAGCAATGCCTTGTTAAAAATTATTAATGGATCTTTTGAAGAATATTCCTTTTGAATCAGGCATTAACCTACACATTCTCCAACACATTATTGAAAGTATCACGAACATCGAGGATAGAGTCTGTGCCCTAATCTTTGATGAAATGGACACAAAGGAGCACATAGAATATGATCCTCATGCTGACCGAATAAGGGGATTTGAAGAAAAAGGGTCTGTTTCCACCAAAAAATTAGCGAATAAGGCATTGGTGTTTATGGTGAAAGGCTTGCATCGTAATTGGAAGCAACCAATCGCTTTTTATTTTTCTCATAAGGCAGTTTCTGGAGTTCAATTAAAACAAATAATCATTGAAGTAATTGTAGTAATTGAAGCCTGCCAAAAAATTGCCAAATTAGAAATTGTATCAACAATTTGTGACTGTGGAACACCCAACGTGAAGGCATTACGAAATTTGGGATCCTCTGTTGTAAATCCCTTCAAACTGGTTGGAGGAAAAATCATTTTTACCATTTTTGATCCACCACACCTTTTAAAATGCACAACGTCATTATTCCACAGACATAATTTGGAACTACCAGTTTCTAGCCTAAATGATGCAGTCATGGAAGCCCGGTTTGGCGATAATAGGTTATCTTATGAAATTGATTTCAGAACACCATTAATTTTTTGGCACATGCATAAAATTAATGCTTACCACATGAATCCAAAAATTAAATTTTCAATGAAAGTTAACTTGGCTGCTCAAATAACGAGCAGGACTGTATCATCCTTTTTATACACAGTACTCAGTAGAGGTAAGTTAAAATTTGGAAAACAGGCATTCCATGGTGGTGCAAGAGAAAAATGCGTGAACATAGAGAGCAAATGCTAAAATGCTAAAAAATTGCAAAAGTTCGAGCATTTATAAAACAATAAACTGGAAGATGTGTTTACATTTACATTATAATATTTTCTTGAATTATAATTTTTTAAATAAAATATTTTGTTGCCTTCTAATTTGTTGTCTTTATTATATCTTATTTATTATGGATAACCATAAAAATATTTTTTATTTAAGTAATAAACATTAATTATAGCAGCAAGTAGACAATTGATTTATACTCAATTTCTTTGGAACGGATATAATTCTACACATGACTAAAAATATTTCATTAGAATCGAAAACATAAATCAGTAGCTTGCCTGTGAAACATAACAAGTCTACAATTATCTGAAATAGAGTTAGGACTCTATTCTAGTATTGCAAATAGAATAACATCGAATGGATATAAGTTAAAATAGTTGTCTTCAATCGATGTTATTCTATTTTTGGTACTAGAATTGAGTCCTTACTCAATTCCTGATAATTGTGGAGTTGCTGAGTTTTGCTAACAAGCAACTGAAGTTTAAACGGGGGTCTACAATACCTGGCGCAATATTTGAATTTTCCCGCCACACTTTCAAATTTCCGAAGTGGACACGAATAATGCCGAAGCTATGCAACTTCACTGCGTGTTATGAAACTAAAGTCTGGGGTTGTTAGTTCTATTCTGCACGCCCTCTACAAATGACTTTCGTTACAGTTCGCCAGTGCAGTTTTCACCGATCAAAATTTCATCATTGAGTTACTCGTCTCGTTGTTGTCTCTGGTAATGTGCGAGGCGTGTCCGAAGTGCGAACTGAGATTAAGTATTGAATAATTATCTGATGGGGGTAGTAAACGTCGCTACATATGGAAACAATATGCTTACGTTTTATGTTGTTAAAATCGAAAATTAATTGTTAAATTCTCTTTAACAATTAATGTTTCGAGTTAAGATAATATGTTTTGATTTCTTTTGGCTATAACGGCTTGCAAAATAAAAATAAATTCGTAAATAAAACAAAATAGGATTCTTTAAATTGAAACAAAATTATGGGCTTGAACACTCACCGATCGACTGACTGACTGACTGTCTGACGCTTATCAAGGACCGCCCTCAGTTGAGAATACGGAGCGGTGGGAATTGTACGATATGTTAAAGGTGTCCAAATAAATGATTGTAATAATCGTGTTTTTAATCTGTTGAAGCTGGATGTTGGTCGACTAGTTCAAAAGCAGTTCTAATACAATGCTTAAAATCCCCATGTTCCATTTTTGTATCTGAATATGATTGTGATTGTAAATTGTATTTAAAAAGATCTGACCACTTGTTCCTAAAAATCGAAATGCATTCAACGCCCATGAGTTTTGATTGCCGCTATAGCTTATATTGATGAAAACATCAGAAAAACGTCAAAATATTCACTGACAGCCAGGCTATGCTTAAAGCTATCAGTAATCAAACAACTAGGTCTAGAATGGTAAACAACTGTAAAGAATCCCTTAACAGGCTTAGAAGGCTCTAAAGAAGACTTCATAGGTCCGGAACCGTTTTGTGGAATCACAAAATATTGCATAAAAGGGTAAATCGGGAACTGACTGGATAGGGAATGCCAACTCAAATGGAGGTTGACACAAGGACACCTCCATAGAAAGAGTTTACTGAACAAGGTAGACAAAAAACTCTCAACCAGGCTATTGAAACTGGATAAGAGACATTTACCGACAGTTACCGACCTGGTGACTGGACACTGCACCCTGAGGAAACATCTGCACAAAACGGGCAAAGTTAGTGAACCTATGTGTAGAAAATGTGAACTTGATGATGAAACACCTACTCACATTCTCTGTCTGTTTCTGTGAGAATTCACAAGCTCTTAACTCAGACGGAAGAACTTTGGAGAGAAATTATTAATACAACTATCACAACTACTGAGAATCCCTCCAGTCAAACTAGTGGCCTTCATAGAAGACACGAAGCTTCTGAATGGAAGTAGATAACATGGGAAATGGTACAAAGATTCAGTTCAAGTGCCTGGGCTGTTGAGCACAACCCAAACGAATGAATAAATGAATGAATGAACGCCCTATATAATTTAAATTCCACAATTTGAAATCAGTTTTCCACAACCATGCGTTAGCCAATCTGGAATACATCGGTTTCACAATTTTTTTGTATTCGAGTTTGGGCTCGCTCTGTATACGGTTTCTTAGATATGGAAGCAGGTCCAGTGAATTGTGATACTAGACGATCATCACAGACGTACCGCAGTGGAAGGTTAATTTTAAATTGTACAATTTAAAGTAAACGGGGCGTTGAACACATTACGATTTTCAGGAACAAGCGGTCAGACTTTTTTACATACACTGTATACCCTTATACAACCTTATATCATTGCAATAGCGAAGTCAAACAGAATTCAAATTTAAAGTAAAATACAGAGTGTCTAATTTGAAAAAAACTACCGATGATATGGCGCGGCGTTCCGGAACACGCTGTAAAATTGTAACTGATTTTAAAATATGAGCCTCTAGGCTGGTTACAATCGGTCAAAATTTTATTTAAATATCTTTGAGGATTAACAAGATACTGGACTTTATCGCACTAATCAATCACCCTGTATGAATGTCTTTCCAAGTTTTCCCGTAATAGGTAATAATTTTACTCTTTTGGCTATATATTAATTTTGGAATTATTATAATTATTATAATTATCTATTATATAAATTGTAACATAATTCAAAAAATATAAATAAATACAAATAAAAATGAAAAAATAAGATAATATGTACTACTTAACAAAAAGTACTCACACTAGTTATCCGGAAAAAATAGAAGTGGGCAAATTGAAGCATTACTACAATGTACAATGTTTATTTCGATAAACTGCAACATACCTGCTTATATATAAATTTCTATTTTAACATTTTAATCTTATCACATTTGATAAGCGAGCAATGTTTGTTTTGCATAAAATATTAGTCCTCCTTATGAAGTTAAACCACTTATAACTACATTCATCGAAAAAAAAATTAGAAGTAGGCAGTCATGGAGACTGCCACTAGAAGTGAAAACACAAAAAAAGGAACCTCCTTGAAATTATTTATCGTACGCCCGTGGAAAATGGTCATTTAAATATCGTACACTGATGATATAGAAATTTTTACAAATTTTTGCGTACGCCTATTATAGAACGACATTTTTACAAATAATCTTATCTAAAAAAAGTCCAACCTGCACATGATACTGTCGAGGTCCATAAGTTTTGCCCCTACCAAAAATCGCTCAACGTGGCAGAAGAAGTTCCCACATCAGGAACAAATTGTTGTTGATCTGAAATAAATTAAATTTCTTGTGTCAAAATCTTGGTTAGTGCATTTTAAGGAATTTTTCTTACTCAATAATATAAATTTTTGAAAAATAATTATCACACAAAGCACCTGGTTAACAAAAGGGCAACAAAAAAAAAAGCAGAGGGTACCTCTGAAGACCCGAGGTCCTTGGAAGTCGAGCCACCTAAAGTGGATATCGACACCAAGGCCACCAAGGGTCCCGAAAGGACGTCGAAGCATCCGAACAGATGACAATCGGAAGAGGCACCCGAACTCAGCGAACCCTAGCGGAGGAGTATATGGACCTCTAAAATAAATTTCACCTTTTCACACCTTTCTCATGGGCAAGGACGTTGGAAAAAAAAGGTAAATATCATACAATGCAACCTCCAACGCAAAAAGGCGGCAACGGCAACACTATGTCGCCACCTTGATGTACTGGAGGATGCAATAGCTTTGATCCAGGAGCCCTGGATAATAAAGACCAAAATGACTGGTTTCAGTAGCCTAACTGGTCAAATTTTCAGCTTACCAAGCAATCAGCAACCTAGGACAGCTGTTTACGATCCTAGGGTATACAGAGCCCTTCCGATGGCACAATTCTGCACCTCAGACCTTACTGCGGTTAAAGTGGAATGTCCAGATAGAAAAGGCAAATATACGGCGTTGATTCTCGCATCGGTCTACCTCCCTTCAGATGCAGCCACCCTACCACCGACTAGAGAGATGGAGGTACTAGTGGATCACTGTCTCAACCAGAGAGTGGAGCTTATTTTGGGTTGCGACTCAAACTCTCACCACTTGAGCTGGGGCATCAAGGATATCAACGCCCGAGGTAAGTCTCTATATGAATATATAATTAAGAAAGATCTAACAGTCTTAAACAGAGGCACGGAGTCGACATTTATTAACGCCCGTAGACAAACAATAATAGATTTTACGTTGGCGACAGCTAAAATATCAAACAAAATTCAGGACTGGCAAGTGTCAGATCACATTTCTATGTCAGACCACCGCTGGCTGACCTATACGGTTAGCCAGGATCTCAGGACCACTGTAAAATCCCGTGACCCGAAGAGGATGGATGTAGCTCTCTACAAACACATCTTAATAGGTGCTCTGCGGGAAACAAAGGTCCTGACTCCTAGCAATAATGAGGAACTGGAAAGGTACAAGGTGTCTATCCAAAACAAAATATACATTGCCTATAACGAATCCTGTCCGATGAGGATGGTGCAGACAGATGGCAAAACCAATACTTGGTGGTGCCCTGAACTGAAACACCTCAGAAAGACAGCGAGAACGACCTTTAACAAGGCAAAACGAACAAAGCTCAAAGAGGACTGGGAGTATACCAAGCCAACCTCAAAGAGTTCAAAAAGTCTGCAGACAAATACAAAGAGCAGCCTGCAGAGCCTACTGTGAGGCAGTCGAAGACTTCTCACAAGTTTCTAGGCTACAGAAGGCACTCTCAAACGACCACCATAAGAGTATCGGCATCCTGACGAGAGAAAATGGCGACAAAGTCGCCAACCTCCAAGAGAGCGCTGAGATTCTTAAGGAAACTCACTTCCCAGGTTTTGTCTTTCATGAAACGACGAACTGGGCGGAAGTACCAACAACACCCTCACAATACGACTGGCAATTTGCTAGTGCAGTAATTGATGAGGACAAGATAAGGTGGACCATTTCGGGCTTTTCCCCTTTCAAGTCACCAGGACCTGACGGCCCTACTCCAGTGGGGAATGGATATCCTTATGCCACTCTTGGTTGGAATATTCAGAGCCTCTTTATCTCTGAGGTATATTCCCAGAAAATGGAGAGAAGGACGAGTGGTATTTATACCCAAACCAAGAAGGATGGACAACACCTTACCAAAAGCATTCCTACCTATTAGCCGCACATCGTTCTTTTTAAAAACAATGGAGAGGCTATGTGAGAGGTATATAAGAGATTAAGTGCCACGGGAAGGTCCACTGATTCGGCCCTTCACCAAGTGGTTGGCAGAGTATCGAAAGATCATTGGACAATAAAGAATCCACCCTGGGTATATTCATAGATATTGAGGGAGCGTTTGATGAAACAACCTCCCCAACAATTACCCAGCAACTTAACCCCAGGAATGTACCCCTGGTAGTGACAGAATGGATACTCAAAATGCTCTTTAGTAGAGCAATGAGTATCAATGTATCATAGTGAGGGGACTTTTTTTTGGACCGAGATGGGAAACTCATGTTCTAATGGGTCCAGGATCCAAACAGTGTTAGACTCATCCTCAAGGGGATGTCTACCAACCAAACCCACCTTAAACTCGCCGTTACACCCGCCTCGGAATCACTACCCTAGCATACTTCGAGACGGGGGGCGGTCCCTCGCACACTCTCCGCTCACACCGTCGTCTTCTCCCTAACTTTCACTCCCTCCTCTCATGCCATATCGAGTCGTTTTCTCCCCCTAATCATGCTCTCTACTACCCCACTTACCTCCATCCATTCCTCCTCCCCTAGTTTCCTCACCAACTTCTTCAGCACTTTCTCGTTCCTCCAGATTCTAAACACATGCCTAACATCATCCTTCACACTTCACACCTCTCGCACACTCCAGTCTCTCTTTTTCCAATCTTGTGGAGGTACCCTACTCTCGACCCATGTCCAGTGAACACCTGTGTCAAGAAGTAGTTCACCTCCCCGAATTTCAGATCCATCCAATCTCTCCTATTCCCAATCGCTCCTTTTAGCGCGCCCTCATACTCCTCCCACCTTCTCTCCATTTCCTCCTTCATCCATTCCTGTACATCCTCTCTGATCGCACCCCTCCAGCGTTTATTTCTGGTTCTAGCCATCACGCCCAATGGGTTGGTCCTTGCCAGCACCGCAGCTGCCAGTCCACCCACTGTCCTGTACCCCTGCACCACCCTCAGCAATATACCTCTCTGCACCCGCAGGAGTGGCCTAGCCCTTGCATTCACCCCCGCTCTTTCACCCCACTCCTCCGCACCGTACAGCATACTCTGCACTACCGTCCTACCAATGATCCTCCTCTTCCACTCTTCCGGCCCCTTCACATTACACATCAATCTCCCCAGCCATGCTGCCCTCACTTTCCCCTTCTCTGCCGCCTTCAACATGTGTGTTCGGAAGGATAATTGACTATCCAACCACACCCCTAGGTATTTCACAGACTCCTCCATACGAATTCTCCTTCCCTTCACGATCACCCCCACTTCCCTCGTCTTGTTCCGTCCCTTCACTAGCAACCCCACCGTCTTTTCTTTCGCCACTTCTAGTCCGCACCGCTCTATCTTCTCCACAATCTTCCTACACATTCTCTCCGCCTTCCTTTCTATCTCCGCCTCTCCCTTTGCCGTACATATCAGACACACATCGTCCGCATACACCGTGATCTCACATCCCTCTTCACACACTATACCACAAACCTCATCAAACACACACTTCCATAGCGTCGGTCCAAGGACCGAGCCCTGGGGCACTCCTGCCTCCGTCTTATACCTCCTCCCTCTAGTGTCTACTATCACACGTCCCGTCAGGTAGTCCTCCACTAGGTTAACCAAACTCTCCCCCACTCCAAGCTTCAGCAACGCGCTCAAAACTGCCCGTTTGCTGACACTGTTTTTGCCTTCCCGACGTTAAAGAACACGAGTGGGGCCAATTTCTTGTTCCTCCAGCTGCCCTCCCTAGCCCTTTCCTCCAAGCCCATTACCCTGCCCAGCGCCGAGATGCATGATTTTCCCTTCGCAAACCCGTGTTGGTTTTTCCTAAAACCCCCATTCCTACTAACTTCCTCCTCAATCCTATCCCTTATTATCCCCTCCATCAATTCTCCCATACCACACAGCAGGCTGATGGGCCTATAGTCCCCCGCATGCTTCCTCTCTCTAACCGCTTTCTTAAGTAGTATCACCCTAGCCAACTTCCATCCTTCTGGAAACTCTTCCTCCCATAGCACCCTGTTGAAAAGCTCGCAGAAGTACTCCCCATTGTCATCCAACAGCCTCCTCATCATATCACCCCTCAGGCTATCTATCCCTGGGGCTTTCCTTACTTTAATGTTCCTCCCCCCCTCCTGTACTTCCCACTTCTCTATAGGCCTTATCCCCCTCATTTTCCCTACCCCCCTAGTATCCTGGACTTCTCGAATCCTGCCTCCAACTCCTCCTTCTCCCCCTGTGAACAATTTGCCTATAACCTCCTTCTCCCAATCTTCCTCTAGCACTTCGTTCCTATTTCCATCCATCCTCTTCACCGCTATCTCATATGCCTTTCCCCATGGATTGTTTTCCAGGTCCCCCAGTAGCTCTTCCCACTTATTCCCTTTTTTCCTTCTCCACCCTACGCTCCAGTTCCTTCTTCTTCTCTTTGTATCCCCCTTTTCCCTCTATCCTTCCTCTTGCCACTAGCATCCGTCTTCGTTCTTTCTTACCCTCCCTCCACAGCTCCTCTATTTCCTCATTCTCTTTTAGAACCCTGTATCTCATTGTACAATTCATCTACAACATGTCCAAGTCCCCTTTATATCTCCTCTCTTACTTTCTTCCTCATACTCTCTGCCTCGGCCTTCGTTCACCTCCATCCCCATTCTCCCGACAAATCCCTTCTCCCTTTCCTTATATCCGTCTCCACATACCTATGTGAGCTCAAGCTTTCCTCATCCTCCAGCACCTTCCAACTACTCACTTTTCACCCAGCCATTCATCACATGCTGTTATATCAATGAATGACAAACCCCCGTCACCCATCACGAAGGTGGGCAGTAGTCCATCATTCAGCACCGCCAGCCCGTTGGATGTCAACACTTTCTCCACGATCTTCCCTCTCCTATCCCCCCCCCATGCAGTATTCTTAGCATTGAAGTCCCCTGTCACCATTCTCCTGATTCTCCTCATTTTCCCTTTTGACACCCTCAGATCGTCCTCCAATCCTGTGATGCTCCTCACATATTCTTCCAGGCTGACATTTGGGCTTATATACACACTGTACACCACCATGTCTCCCATTCGCACTACCACCCATCCGTTTCCTTTCCTCACTTCACCCGCCCTCAGTCTATCTCCCACCACTCTTATTCCTGCCTCTCCTGTATTATCCATAATCCATCCCTGCTTTCCCACATATCTAGCATTCACCTCCGAACCACCCACCACATCCACTTTCCTCCTAAAAATCACTTCATCCAATATATCATGCGCTACCCTGCATTTCCCTAAATTCATCTGCAGCACCCTCCATCCATCCCCGACATTCCTTCTTCCCGCGCACTGCTCTTCCCTCCTCTCATTGGTCCAGACTCGTCCCCTATGAGGGGTCCAGAGGGTCCCTCCCATCTTTCCTCCCTGTTTTCCATCGTCTTCATCTACTCCCTTCCTTCCCCTACTACATTCTATCTCCCCAGGATTGTGTCCCCTTTCCCCACATACCCTAAAAAGCAAGGCCTGCCGAAGGCTACCGCTTTTTCCCATTCGGCCCTCACCGCCATTTTCATCCCGTTCTTCTCCCTTACCACTTTAATCGCCGTTGTCCCTTTCCCAATCAAATTCTCTATTTTCCCCCTCACCTTTTCATCTTCCATCCACGGTTCTATCCCTACCATTTTTATGGTATTTGTTCCCCTTCCCGCTTTCACCACCCTAGCTCCTGTTACCCTCTCCACCTCCCCCAGAATTCCCCCCACCTCAACCCCCTTCTTTGCCTCTATAACCACCTCCCTACTTCTTGAGACCCTGAGTCTATCCACCCACTCCCCTTTCATCTTCCTCATCCCCTCCTGATCGACTTCCGCGATATCCTTCAGGATTATCGCCCTATTCCTAGCCTCCTTTTACTTTCCACCATCTGTATAGATTGTTACCTCCGCCACCTCTCCGTCACCTCTCACCCACGCCACCATCTTCTTCAGCACCTCCACCTCTACCTACTCAAGCCTGCGAACTCCAATGCTGTCCACGCTCCTCACTTCCCCAAACAGTCGACTCATCAGCTCGAACACCTTTTTCTCATCCCTACAATCTCCCTCCATCCGACAGATCAACTGCTCCGTCTTCACCCTTACCCCACTCCATTCCATAGTGCGTACCTCCTTGACCCACTCCATTTCCTCTCCTTTTCCTCCTAGCATCGGGTACCTATCCCTGAACATCCTCTATATCCGCTTCTCCATTCCACTGTCTTCCTTGGTCACCCATACCACCTTTACCTTTTCATCCCCTTATATTGGATATCCCACCCTTACCGTTATTCCCTCCCCCTCTTTACCATCCCAGTCCCTATCTTTAACCTCCCTCCATCCTTCCCAGTCTCTTTGCCCCACCTCCCATCGTGTATTATCTCCTGGAACATAGTCCTGGATACCCTGATTAATCACCTCAACAATAATGGATTCTACACAATCGCATACGCAGATGACATAGTTATCTTGCAGACCGGAAAATTTGTGAACACACTTTGCGATAGAGCGCAGGATAGGCTCAAATTAATAGAAGCATGGTGTAAGGAACACTCACTGTCGATCAATCCCAAGAAGACTGAGATGGTCCTTTTCACCAGGAAAAGAGGATTATCGGGCATAAAACCCCCCGAAATCCTCAATAGCAAATTAAACTTCTCTGGAGAGGTGAAATACCTTGGTATTGCCATCGACAGGAAACTAACATGGAACTCTCACCTACAGAGCAGAGCAAAAAGAGCATATGTGGCTTATGAGCAATGTCGCAGGACAGTGGGACGCACATGGGGTCTTTCACCCCATGTGGTCACCTGGATCTACACTGCAATCATGAGACCTATGCTAACGTACAGAGCCATTGCATGGAGACCGAAGGTTCTACAAGCAACGGCCCTCCAAACATTATATCAAATACAGCGAATGGCTTGTTTAAACATCACAGGAGCCATGAGACAACAACAACCGCGGCAATGGAATTAATTACTTGTCTGACCCCTCTGGACTTGTACGTCAAAGAGGTTACGTTAATGGCCATGTTACGATTGCGTACGGCTGGTGTAAACCCCGAAGTAGGAGTGGGTCAATTGAGGCTAAGCCTATGGCGAGAAGCGCTTACTGCGCTACGTCTGCTGCAGGCGGCCAATGATGCAATTGAACCCAAGTTTGTGTTTAATAAACTCTACAAAATACAAATGAAATAGAACACAGAGTCAGATGCTGCAAATGCAATACGTATATATACAGACGGCTCAGAAACCAAAGAAGGCTCAGGATGTAGAGTTTACTCCAGATCACTTAGCCCAAGAATTGAGTGGGGAATGGGAAAAAATACCAGCATGGTTCAAACAGAACTGACTGGTATCTCAATTGCCACAAAAGAACTAACCAGAAAAGGAATTTCTGGCAAAAACATAACAATCTGCACTGACAGCAGACACGCCCTATTAGCCTTGAACAATATTATCCTGAGTTGGGTTAAGGGGCAGGACAGGAATAAAGGTAATCGCATTGCCGATTCTTCAGCCAGGGAAGCGGCTGGACTAAAATTTTTAGGACCCAGTGACACCTACGGTCTGACAACTTCGACAATTGCGGAACTAGCCCAGCGTTACACCCATGCTCAATCCCTAAAGAGATGGGATGGAATGAAAGGATGCAGTCTTGCCAGGATCACCTTGGGCGACACAGGGAAGCTGGTGCCGAAAAAATATTTGGCTATGACCAGGAAAAACCTACGCTTAACAGTAGGATTTCTGACTGGCCACTGTCAACTGAGGAAACACCTCCATACTATGGGGCTAGTGGACACACTTCTATGCAGAATGTGTGAACAAGAAGATGAAACTGTCAGGCATGTCTTATGTGAGTGCGCGGAGTTATCGTCAAGTGTGTGTTCGGTGAGTGTTGGCCTACACCTGCCGATATAAATGAGATGTCTTCTAGTGACCTGTCCACCTTCCTGAAAAGGACAGAATGGACGATGACCTAGGAGGACAACTCCTCGGGAGGTTGTACAATGTGTACATGTGGCCTAAGTGCTGTGGGCCCAAACTCACCCTCCCCACTCTACAGATACACAAGCACCGGGCCAACGAAATAAAAGAAGAAAAGTGGCAAAGCTTTGTGTCACGTGAAGAAAGCATAACAAAGTCGACTTGTTCAGGTTAACAGACAAAGAAGGCATGAATTAGATACGAAAGAGTATGAAAAACGTATACAGGAATCTCTCGATGAAAACTTATTAATGCAGCTTCGTATATATAATGTCAGCATCCAAAAGTTTCCTGAAAACCTTCAAGAATGTTAACAATAATACCATCCGTCTCTGTTTAAGAGCTTCTCGCTTCAGCCTAGCAATATCTCCTCTTCTCTAATGCTGTCTCGACTTCATTCAGCCCCTTCAATCCAGCTTCCTCTTTAACAACTACCTTTCAATTATCTCAAACTATCCCTGTCCCTCTCCCACACCACCTTGGTCCAAAACTCTTTCAAAATATAACTTTCCACACACTCAATTCAACAAGGCAGAAAATAGTCACGATCTTACAAGAGAATCATTATTAGAACTACTCAATAGAAAATAATATAACCGAGTCGTCTGCACCGACGCATCTAAGAGCGAAACTGGATTCGGATGTGCTGTTACCACCACACAAGCAGCTATTAGATCTTACCGAATTTCTACTTCTTGTAACGTTCCATGTCATGTTTCAAGAACGTTAGGATCAATAAAAAAAAGGAATCCAGATTAGGAATATCAGTCCAATCTATTCGATCTGAAAACTGTAGAAATTGTGATGATTTGAGTGCTGTAACTGCCAAGGATTTCACGACGAGATGGTACGACATGAGGAGTCAATACCACGAACGTTTTAAGAGTTGTCTGTCAAGACCTAAAAAAAGCAATAAAAAACATTCAGTAGTCTGCTAGCACCTGCTACCAATGAAATATCGGCCGATTTTATACTGGCCGTCCAAAATCGGCCGATATTTTATTGGTAGCAGATGCTAGCAGACTCACCGGATTTTTACCAGTTAAACAATCAGTTGCTTTGTTGTCGTGACACGAGGTTATTGAATAATAATTATATATAATATTTCGATCCATCTACTTATGGATTGTGAGCTAGCATTTTTGTGAGGTTTTTTGAGTGTAATGAAGAGCTCACTACAAGAGACATCACGTAAGGGCTTTGTGAGTTCTAAATAATTTAAGATTGCTGCAGCCACACAAAGCCTGGGATCTTGATCAAAAAAAGGTAAAACTAAAGTGGGCTGATATTTATTTGGCCCAGAAGTTTTTATCCTTTTGGGAATTTTTATTGTGATGTCTTGGGATTTGACAATATTTTCTGTCTGGATACTGGCAATTGTCTGTACCCTCTGACCGGTAGCTAGTGCTGATAAAATTACTACTTTGTATGTTAATATGTCCGAATTCTTATTGAGTTGGATATTTAAAAGATTTTTGATGTAAGTTAATACTACTGATGGATCCCAAGTTGTGTTATATTTCGGTAAACTCAGCCTTAAGCTATATACGCCTTTGAAAAATCTATAACAGTTTAGCGAACTGTATGATGCTCCTTTATTAAATTGAGATGTTAAAAATTCTAGAACTAGTGGAATTGAGACCTCAAATGCGTTAAAATTATTGTCTTTGCAAAACTGCCACCATGAGCTTAGACCAACATTATACTGCTTTACTGTAGAGCTGGTAACATATGCTAAACATATATTTAGGGAAGGTTGTGGAACTTGTCCTAGTTGCAGTGCTTGCAGGATAAAGTTTCTGCCACCAGGGTAAGTTTCTACCATAGCGGATGTGGTGACCTGTCATAAGAATAAAGTAGATTTATATCTGGTTTAAAAATAAGTGGTGGTATTGATAGTAGAGAACAAAATGTTGGGTACCACGGCTGGGAGGTCCAATTTGAAACGATTAAGATTCCTTCTGACTGACTGACTGACTTCATCAATCATTTTCTGGAGTACTCTTAGGATTAGGGCGAAAGGTGGAAAAGCATAGAAGAAAAATCTACTCCAGTTCAGCTTGAAAGAATCCATCGCCCATGCCTCTGGATCTCTCAGCCATGAAACAAATGTTGTACATTTTTCATTATTTCTGGATGCAAAAAGGTCGTCGACGATCCGAATTTTGAGATAATTTTGCTGAAGGCACGGTCATTCAATTCCAACTCAGTTTCTAGGATAAGTTTCCTAGATTCTTGGTCTGTAGGATGCAAAAATTATTAGCTTTCTTTCCTCGCACTACTGCTACATTTCTCTTGTAAGAAAATTAAGTTTAGGAAATTGAACGCTACCCATTCTGTTAATGTAACTGAAAGCTGTGGTATTGTCAACCGGGCATATAATGTTACAATTTCACAATTGATTTGCGAAGCATTTTAAGCCAAATAATACGGCTAATAAAGCTAAAAGTAGTTAATATGATGTTCCCTTTCCGATTCGTCCCATAAGCCGTGAGATTTGATTCCCTTGCAAACTATTCCCCATCCCGTCAACGGAGCACCCGAAAAAATTTCTAGTTTTAATATCAGGGGTTTTATAGAATTTTCAGAATGATAAATATTATTTAACCACCAACGAAAATCCCCAGAAAGAGTGGGTGAAATTTACATGATGTTGCATAGTCGTTACTTGAGTTCTGTAACGCTAAAAACTTTTGACGTTCGAACAGTTTTGTATAAAGCCATCCAGTAACGAGTAGCCGGACAGACTGAACGAGTGAGTGAACCCAAAAATCTAGCAAAATCTCTAATTTTTCATTTTCCTTGTTTAGAAATTTTTTTAGCTTTTCTCAAGATATTATTTATTTTCTCAGTTGGTAATGAGATAGTCATTTTGACGGAGTCATAGCAAAACCCCAGATGTGTTCTTCGCTGTGAGGGTACTAAACAGATTTTATCATTATTGATTAAAAACCCGTAGGATTCTAAAATCTTTAGAGTCTTAAGAATATTTTCATAACATTCCGAGTAGGATTTCCCGATTAACAAGAGGTCATCTAAATAAATGACAGAAACTAATTCCCCACTCCTGAGAGTACTTACAACCGGTTTCATTAGCTTGGTGAACATTAGTGGCGTACAATTGAGGCCAAATGGCAGCCAGTTAAAGTGGTATATTTGACCTCTAAATCTGAATCGCAGGTATTTTTTATGGGAAGATTTTGTTGGGATAAGTGTGTAGGCATCTTTTAGGTCAATGGTTGCCATATAATAGTTTTCCCTGATCAGCCTGCTAACTGTTTTATGGTCTTCTATTTCAAAATGGTTGCACTGAACATATTTGTTGAGTGCTTTTGAGTTAATTATTAATCTATTCGTTTGATCTGACTTTTTCCTTAAAAAATATTGAAGAGGAATTGACCTTTGCAAGCTTTTACTTTACTAACAGCTCTTGATTTTATGAATTTTTAATTGAATTATTCAAATCTTTAATCTCGCCTTAGGACCATTTCGGTTCCCTAGGTTGAAATTTCTGCTTGGGATGTTTGAGAAAAGGAATTTTTATACCTTTCACATAAGACAATATGTATATACCTGATGTTATTTTACACCAGGTACTGTAAAAATGTTTTATGCGGCCCGCTGTTTTACTGACCTCTAGCGGGAGAATCTCTATGATGACGTCACCCAGTATGGCTTCCTCTCGTGTTCCCTCCGATTGTCTCTTGGGCTCGGAGTGTAAGCGCCAGCTCCCGCTTTGCTGTTGGTACTGTCGCCTGCCTTGACGTGCTATTTGGACTGGTCGAGACAGGCTGTTGTAGTTTAAATGGAAGTTGGATTTTTTGAAGGTTGATTTAGTCGGTGGCTTAATAGTCTTGATTGAGCGGTCCATTTGTTTGGACGCCTCCACCCGTTTGTCCAGATCTTTGCCAAATAGCCAATCATTTGAAGGAGATGACACCAAAGTCTCATCTAAATTGTAAGAAATCAGTTCTTTGCGAGCTTTGTTCTCCTTGAAAAATAAGTCTGTCAGGAACCGGCTCCCATCACACAAGGGCTGGAGGTATTCTTTCTTACCCCCTCCCTCTTCTTTAAGCATCTCCGTTATCTCGGAACAAATAGCTGTAATGCTTGATCTTATTTGGGTCTGAGTTTCGGCTAGTCGAACGTCCCTCCGGACTACTGACTCGGAACTGGCTTTTACAATCATTTTGTTAAGTTTTGGTGTTTTAAGACTAAATGTATTTGCATGAACTGGATACTTTGAAATCAAGCTTGCCCGTTCTGTAGTATCGAGGCCATTTTCGATAATGCTGGTCCAGGTTTCGGACATGTCTTCCTGAAGGGGCGGTCCATGGCATGCTGCTGCTGCTTTATCTCTGGAGTACCTTATGACCTCTCTTAGCCAGGAGGGATTCTTTAGAATCTTGTAATTATTGTAGAAATACTGTGTTCACAAACAGTATTAAATATTGTATGAGCTGTATTCACAAACAGTCTCGTATAATTAATCTTGAGCTGTGTTTGTGTTCACAAACAGCTTTCAAATTTTTTTGCTAGAGAAGCTAAATTTTAAAATGTCTACTGTATTCACAGACAGCGAAAAAAAAGTATTAGCTTAATATGCAGTGATAAATTGTGTACCACTGTTTTCACAAACAGGGCCTCTTATTTTTGTCCTTTATTTATTCGTTTGTTTTTGAATATAAGTATACATTGTAACGGATTGAAAATACAACAGCATTCAGAATAAAGTTTAAATCTACTAAAAAACTTAGCAGCAACTGTATTTGATGAGAAGTATTGATGATTATAAGCATTAAGGATTGTTGTCATGAAATAATATAATAGTAAAATACCTATGTATGATTTATTATAAAGTAACTGAGAATACTTACAGTTTGTACTAGATAAAATTGTCAAAACTATCTTTTCATATTTTTTAAAAATTATAAATGATGAGAATAGAAAGAAAAAAGGATGGAAACACATTATTTGGAGTCTTCTCATAAATTACTGAAACAATTCAAAGTCTAAGAAATCCTACCTAAAAAAATAAACTAGAGTAACACTTGTAAATAAAAAAGAAACACATAAACTGCAAGTAAAGGGTGCAAGGACATGTTATAAAAGGTTTTGAATAACCAAAATGCTTTAATTTTCGAAAAATTTAAAAGAAATCATTTTGACAATGAGAAATTTTTAAAGTGTGATTTCTATGTCTAGAAGAGGTTTTAAGATGTAAGATTTGTACATTTAATATTATGTTTTATGTAGATTATAATTAAATGTGTAAAAAAGGTGTGTGTAAGAAAATAAAAAATAACTAAATAACTTTTGACCATCCTCGTATATCAGTTTTGACACAAATTTTATTAAAAAAATTAACATAGTGACCTGTGACTTGTGTGTTTAATAAAAGTAAAAACTCCAAGAGATGGCTCATTCCAGTTTTTTCACTTGTACAATAAAGTCTAAGAAAAAGTAGTTCCAATATCGATAAAGTAGGGAGTCAACTTACCTTGACTTTTGACAGGAGGACATTTTGAAGTTTAAAAGTGAGGTAAATTTAAAATTCTTCACGTGCTGAGAAATCAACAAGATTTCTTTTAAAAATCTCACCAATTTGAATAAATACGACAAATTTTTCTTCCTGAAGTGAAAAGGAAAGAAAATAGATTGGAATCCGATGATATTTCCCTGAGCATCTAAAGAAGAAGGACTAACAAAACAAAAAAAATTATAATTCTTTCTTCCTACAATATAAAAGAAAAATAAAGTTAATTATTAAATAATAACAATAATATTCTAAAAAGATTTGCTATAGCTAAAAAAATAACTCTAGATAGAGACTTAAAGGCCATAATAATAATAAAAAAGACAAACGAAAACAATAGATGCATTTAAACTAAAAAAAGCAGTTAAAGAAGATTTGACATATTCATTATTTACTGTAGTATTTATATTTTTATGTATTATTATTAGATTGTAAACATCTATCTATTTTTTTCTTTTGCTTATAGACTAAACAAGTTTCTAGTTTTCCTTTATGAATAAATACTTTACTAAAATTAATTTCCACTTACCTTGTTGGTCGATACGCAATTTTCATCATTGATTTTGTACTTAAATATGATAACCATTGTTTTTGTAAACACTTCTCATTTGCAAACAGATTTCTTGAATTTAGCAATTATTTTTACTATTCTTCAAGTGTGGAAGGGATGGTAATACATCATACGTAATTTGCCACTGTGTTAGATTTTGTTTCTCAATAAAAAATATGATATTTCTTCGTTTAATTCAACAACTTGTCTATTATTGAACAGCCATTTTGGAGATAATTAATAAGAGTGCATAGAGCGTCGACTCCGAACACAACTAACGAATCCGACTGAGATAGGTAGTTTTGTGCTTTATCAGAGTAAGTTACAGGGTTGTACTGAGAAAGAAAGGTCAGGTAAATTTAATAAAATTTTAATAGGTGGAATTATATGAAAAAATAAAAAGATCATTAACTGTATTCAATACTTCATATTTATTTTATTTTGAAATAGATATTGGTGCCCAACTATACAATACAATAAAATCACAATTCAACAATCAATTTAAATAATAATAAAAATAAATTTACCCCATTACCCCATACAAACATAATAACATATTTATAAGTATTCCACTTACTGTTTAACGGGGGATGCTCTATATCAACAGTGACTTCCCTCCTCTCTCCTTCGGCACCAACACTGCTAGAAGTGCCTGAGTATGAACTCGAGCTCGAAATGACCCTAATCCTGCGAAAACTCCGGGCTGGGCTTCCAAGATGCCTGTTTGGAGGAGAGCGGGACCTAGAGTGAGAGTACCTCGGCTGTGGAGATGGTGATCTGGTTCGTTGCCTTTTCCTGCCTGCTAACTTTTCTAGGCTCAACAGTTTAGCTTTCATCTCTTGAATTTCATTGTTTAAATCTATGTTAGGATAGCATTTCCCTTAACACAAAGAACACTTTTCACGCTGACGTGTCGCACTAAAAACCCGATGACGTGATTCAACACACGAACAAAGAATGCATATCGGTGGGCCAGTCGGTTAGTACCGGTGAGTGCGGGGTAGGGAAGAGGCAAATATCGATTTTCTACAAACTGCGTGTTATTCAATGCGTACAAAGAGGTACTACATAGTGATCTTATTTATGAGACAAGTCCGAAATATAATGAATAATAAACGAATGTGATTATTGTATCGCCGTAGTATTAAGCGCAAGTGCTGGATTCATCCTATCAATCAAAGAAGAGAACACTCGGGAACATTCTATACTCTGTCCATCCAAGCAACGGAGTATTTCAAAACAGTATCATGCATAGTGCACGTGATCTCTCCGACTCTGTATAGATGTACCAAAGACAACGAATTCTGCCGGCCGATTACAGTTAAATCCGATTGGCCAGCGCATGGAGGCATATTTATTTTAGCCAATAGATGCAAAGGCGCATGGTGATCATACTTTGATCACGCATCTATCGTTGTTTGGGTCGCTCTGTTTGTTGAATGGATATACTTTATACTCTTTTTGAAGAACTAGGCGTGATGGTAGTAAGTTTTTCAACTTCTTCAGAATGTCTATGATTGCATCCTTTGACGAATTCCATGAGAAGTTGAAAAATGGAATCCAACATTAGAATACTAAAATGAGAAACTTTTTTCCTTCATGAGAAAGGCTTGATCTAACATTGAGGTAAGTAGTAAATCAATATAAAATAATTCAATGCTTTCTTTCAATAAAATATAGACCTGGCACTTTTTATTGATGTTCCCAATGTACTAAATATTATTAAATAAATATAACAAGATGCCTACCACAATAAAACAAGAAGTCTAATTCTGATATTTTTTCTAACCATTTTTTTTAAATGGTTGAAATCACTTTACAACAACCCAAGAGTTTGCGAGTTTGAGGTACCATCAAAGGAAGTATAGAGAACAAATGAACATACAAGTCAATTTCATTTTATTGTACATTTTACCTTAAAAATGTAGACATGAAATGTGCAAAAAAATGGATGTAAGCAAATGTTTGCAATATGCTTTGTCAAGTAAATAAAATTTTAACCAATAAAAAAAGTCAAAGGTGGTATCTAAATACACAGATATAGCTGGGGAGGGGCTCGCCGATGAAAAGGTCTCTGGAGATGTGGGAAGTTCGGTCAAAGTCTTGATAATATTGTGCAGTGGTTTGTTCTTGTCGATGTTCAAGAGGCTGCTATTTCGAAGAGTATGCCTGCTGGTGGTTTCAATCGTTGTTATTGTGATTCTGTGGATTTTTGAATTGTTGGGTTTGGCGATTTGGGGACTGATAGGTTTGGGACTGTTGTGGTTGGAAGCTGTTGATAGCGCTGTATTTATTGGAATGAGATATTTGTGATGTAGAAAATGATTGATGCTGCGGGAAGGGATAGTTATTAGGATAATAACTATCCCTTCCCGCAGCATCAAAGGATAGTAGGAAGGTGTTTGCGGTGAAATGAGTTGAGGTTCAGCAGTGTTTTTACGTTTGTTCTTTATTTTAGAAATTACTTCCAAAACACCCATTTGGAATTAAGGAATTTCACTGTTGAACTTGTTCAAATGTGGCAAAAGCCCTTAAGAGAAAGAAACATGAGTGGTTCTTCTGATACTTTTATCATTTTTAGCTCAACCTCATCAGGCTGGCGACGTCTTTTGTGTTCTCGCGGTTTAGGGTTCTCACGGATAGTCTACTTGGGGGTAGTGGGGCTTCGGGTGGAGTATCAAAATCTTCGTCTTAATTGTTGTCTGTTCTACCTTCTAAACTTTCTGCAACTTCCCTCGTCTTAAACGATTTACTTAAAAATTGCGTTTGGTCAGCGTAGACGTACTTCCTAATGTTACGGGCACCAGTTTCACTTTTCTTAAACTCTTTTAGCTTCCTCTTCGACTTCGGCAACGCATCCCGAAGATTGCCCCATCTCTTTGTTACTTATTTTCCTGAAACAATTAAATCTAATTAGTGTTTTGTAAACCTCTTCATGAAGCATGATACTGATACTAAGCCAATTTTTTTCCAGATATCTTGCACCTTTACCGACCTACATTACTCCTTCAGAGTTGGGATTTCTACTTCTTCCCATTGATCAGTTTTGAAATTTCTTGACTTAAGGGCCAGAGAAATAGTTTTCCAAATAATTCCGTTGTATCTTTCGGTCTGGCCATTACCTTCAGGATTAAAAGTGGTATTTCTGCTTGTGGGTATTCCATACGAATGTAAAATTTTTTTCAGTTCATGAGACATGAAAGATGCACCCTGATCAGAATGAATGTAGCCAGGCATGCCAAAAATTGAAAATAAATTAGTAAGGCATTCGATTACAGTTTTTGCAGTCAGATCTCGGCATGGATAAGCAAATGGAAATCTAGTATATTCATATATAATTGTGAGAATGTATTTGTTACGGGACTTAGAGGAAGGGGTCCTTTGAAATCTAAGGATAGCCTTTCGAAAGGTGAAGTAGCCTTTATCAATTTTCCTTGAATTTTTACAAAACTTGGTTTAATTTCTGAACATACAGGACAAGAAGCTATCGTAACACGTACCTCTTCGATAGAGTAGGGTAAATTACGAAATCTTATATAATGTACCATTCGGGTAACTCCAGGATGGCATAGAGCTTGATGTAAATCAATTAAAGATAGATTGGTAGTAGCTGTGCAGCAAACTCTTGAAAAAGTATCAGGTGCCACATTGTCAGTTCCTGGCCGATACTGAATATCAAAACTGTAACAGGATAATTCTAGACGCCACCTTATAATCTTTTCGTTTTTGATTTTACTGGAGTGTCGCATAAATATAAATAAACATACATAAACGATACCGATTTTTCGTCTGTTATAAGTTGAGAATGTCTTCCAATTAAAAAGTGGCGCCATTTTTTAACGGCTTCAACTATAGCATATGCCTCTTTTTCAACGGCAAAATGATTTCTTTCACTACTTGTTATTGTCCTTGAGAAAAATGCTACAGGTCTTCCTTCTTGACTGAGAGTCGCAGCAATAGAATGGTCAGACGCATCCGTCTCAACTACAAGGGGAATTTTATCATCAATAGAAGTTACAGCTGACAAGGCAATTTCATTTTTAAGAATTTCAAAGTCCTGAGCTACCGGATCAGACAAAGGGAAAGTTTTGATGGTAACTAATCGATGAATTTTCTCCGAATAACCAGGAATAAATTTTGAATAGTGAGAAAACATACCAAAAGCTCTTTTAAG
Source organism: Lochmaea crataegi (assembly GCA_947563755.1). NCBI lineage: Eukaryota > Metazoa > Arthropoda > Insecta > Coleoptera > Chrysomelidae > Lochmaea > Lochmaea crataegi. The sequence continues at coordinate 5,819,731 of OX387423.1, read as the reverse complement.
CGATTGAGAGTTTTGAGTTAGTGGCAGTTTTATTAAAGGTTCAAGTCTTTCAGGATCCGGTTTTAGAGTTTGATTTTCGATTAAATATCCAAGAAGTTTAATAGATTTTTGTGAATACAAACTTTTCTTTTGATTAATTGTTAAATTGTACTTCTTTACAACTTGCATGAATTTGTTAATATTGTCATCATGTTGTGCTTGATTTATACCGCAAATAGTAATATCATCCAGATATGCATGTACACCTTCTAGGTTTTCCAATTTTATAATATTATCTATTACCCTCTGAAAGTATGCAACTCCAAAAGGTATTCGTCGAAACTGATATAACTTTCCATCAGCTTCAAAAGCTGTAAAATGCTGTTCTTCTTCTCGTATTGGTACCTGGTGGTAAGCACTCTGGAGATCTATAGTACTAAATATAGCATATTTTGCAACAGTACGGACTGCAACTTCAATGTTCGGAAGTGGGTAAGCATATAAATATGTAAATTTGTTGATAGTTTGAGAATAGTCGACCACCATTCTCTGCTTATGAGTTTCACTTTTCGTAATTAATACCTGAGCGTGCCAAGGCGAGTTACTTTCTTCTATAATTCTATGAGATAAGATGGAACTTATTTGATCAGATATAAATTTAGAATCTTCTGTCGAAAATTGTCTAGACTTACCTGCAATAGGTCTGCAATCGTCTGATAAATTTTAAAATAGTGTGGGAGATTCTATACTAAGATGAGCTAAACTGCATATTTTGTCAGGTGAATCAATTATTAAAGGTGATTTTGGGCCTCCAAATGTGATTTCAAGAGCGAAATACTGTTTAAGTAAATCATGGCCAATAACTACATCAGCACATAAATCTTGAAGAATAGATATACGGATATTTGAATGCAATACATTCTTTATTGCTAAATCTACAAAGCAGTGTCCAGATATAGAAGACTTCAATTTCGTGGTCATTAGTATGTGACCAAAACTTGGAAGAATTTTAATCTTCAAAAATGAGGCAAAGTTTTTATTTAGGTACGATTCTGAGCTACCAGTATCTATTAAAGCGTCGGCAGGAAGTCCGTTAATTTTGATTTTAATTAGACTTTTGATAAGCTTTGTGGGGTGGCAGCAAGATATTTGGAGTTTGAAGAGATAGATGAAGAAGCAAAAGGTAAAATTGAAGCTGATGAAGGTTTATACTTCTTGCTTTGACATACTTTTGTGAAGTGTCCTTGTTTACCACATTCGGAACAAACAGAATTTTTAGCTGGACATGAACTCCGTAAATGTTTTTTATTAGATCCACAGTAGTAGCAGTAACTGCAGCAGACGCAACTTGATTTGATTCTAGCCAATTTTCGATTGATTGGATTGAATTAACAACTTGAGGAGCAGAAATATGAGCTTCAGAATGTTTTTGCGCAGATTCTAGTGATTGAGCTGAGATTATAGTTTCCTCTAATGTTAAAGTATGTTTCTCTAACAAACGCTGCCTAATGTGCGCAGATGTTAGTCCAGTAATAAAAGCATCTCTTACGTAGTCGTCTCGATTTTGATTAGAAGAAACAGTTTTAAAATTACAGTCGTTAGCTAGTTGCTTTAAGATTAATACTGATCCACATTTTCTCCAAATTGTTGTTTTCTAGTCTTGAGACTATGTCTTGCAAATACTTCGTTCTTAGGTTTTACAAAAGCAGATTCAAGGACTTGCATAGCATGAGCATATTTCTTAGAGTCGGAAATGAGTACAAAGTTGATGTGACTTATATAATTTACGAGTAGCTTGAGTTTTTCTTCCTCATTTATTCCTTCGACAGACGAAATAAAATTTTCAAAAGTAGTTTTCCAGTGTGACCATTGGAGGGCAGTTTTAGGAGAGTTCGGATCTACATCAAATCGGTCCGGCCTTAGCAATTTGTCCATTTTATTATTTTTGCTTGATAAAATGTAATAAATAACGCGAAACCTTCGTGAATAGGCTTTATTAAGCAAGAATAAAGCTTGACATTAAACAGTGAACATTTACATTACAAAATGATAAAAGGTGTAACGATCTAATACATATAAATATATAGTACATAGATATAGTATACTATAAAGTGGTTCCATGTTTTTTAATTACAAAGACTATCACTCTGTAGTATTAATAGCTGATTCAAAATATCGTTTTGAGTATATTAATGCTGGAAGCTTTGGCAAAGATTGTGATCCCTCCATTTCCAAGCAATTTACTCCTTGGCATCACAATTACCTGAAGAAAAATGCCTGCCGGGGACACTATTTTTTCATGACCAGGACGGTTATTTGCCAGAAGATACAACAACATTAAGTGGTTTGGAAGATTTACCAATAGAGCCAACAGCTTGTAGACCAGCTAACAACGTTCGAAAAATATTAAGTAAATATTTTGTAAAATTGTAACATCGTTTGGCCAGTAGTAAGTGTTCCTGAGGGTATAAACTCGAGAAACGCTTTTATGAATTTTGTTGTAAACAGCAATTTAACGCAACTCATACACGAACCAACCCGCTTTCGAATCAATAATGTTTCATCGACTCTCGACCTCGTATTTACAAACGATGACCAGTTATATCATCTCTGGAAGTATGTTCTCCGGTAGGAAAATCCGATCTTGCTGTCTTAACTGCAAAAATTTAATTGAACATATCCCTTTCCAGAAAAGAACTCAACTATTCGATATTTAAGTCAACAGATTATGCCAAAGTCAATCATTCTCTGTCTCAAATGGGATGGGTGGGATGAAGTATTATGTGACTCAAACAATTGTACATCAATATGAAACAAATTTCACTCTATCACAACTCAATGTCTCGAGGAGAATACTACCAAACGAAGAGCATACCGTAACAAACTAAAACCATGGATTAACTGGGAACTTCTGCAAATGCTGAAACACAAGCGAAATTTGTGGAAGAAATATAAACAATCTTCTGATCTCTCTGACTTCCTAACACATAGAAGATTCTCTAACCGACTGAAACAGCAACTATCTAGCTCTAGACAAAGCTATGAAAAAAACATTCTCAACAGTGGTGGCAGCAAAAAGTTTTATAAATACATTCGCACATCGCTTTCCTCAAAAGTTGCCACCCCATCTTTTCAACAAGAAGATGGAAGCCTATGCTCTGATTACGAAACAGTTGAAATTATTGCTTTGTCTTTTGCTAACGTTTTTACAAACGAACCACCTGATGATGCACTACCAGCCTTGTTAGGATCTCGTATCGAAGCATCACTTCACAATAACACCTTTTCTCAAAAGTCAAAACCAAATTCTAGATCGCTTGTTACATCTTAAAACCGATTCCGTCCCAGGTCTAGATGGATTGCATGCATTATGTGCTCACACACTATCATATCCGCTGTCCAAAATCATGAACTCCTCTTTTTCGGAAGGCTGTATTCCGCCAACCTGGAAATTAGCATAAGTCACCCCAATATTGAAACAAGGCAATAAATTGGATCCTCACAATTACTGTCCGATAAGCCTCTTACCCATTATCTCTAAAGTAACAGAATCCATTGCTGCCGACCAAATGGTCGACTTTTTGTTGCGGGAAACCAACTTCCAACATGGTTTCATGAAGGGTCGATCAACTTTAAAAGAACTCGATGAGAGACATCCTTTAGACATAATTCACCTTGACTTTTCTAAAGCCTTCGACAGAGTGCCAAAACGTAGACTTCTACTAAAGGTCGATCATCTTGGCATAAGAGGTACTCTTAACAAATGGTTTTCAGCCTTCCTAACAAACCGGCTATTCAAAGTCAGAGTTGGAAAAAAATTCTCCGAGAAACCGTAACTAGCGGTAGCGGTTCCGTTCTTGGACCCTTACTTTTCATCGCATATTCTACTGATCTTCGTTACTGTCAAGCTCAATTTCGGCTTATGCTGACGTCATAAAACTTTACGGAAATCCCAACATCAGTTATATAAGTTTGCAGAATGATCTCAATGAACTACAAGAATGGTGTTAAAATTGGTTGATGCCTCTGAGCATTGATAAGTGTGTCGTGTTACACGTCGGAAACAATAACCCGCAAAATCTGTATTCCATCAGTGGACAGACATTAAGCACGGTCTAATCACATACCGACCTTGGTTTATTAGTAAACTCGAAACTTACGTAGTGATCATATTTCTCATATTTACATAACACATACATAACGCGCGAACTCTAAACTGTTCCTAATACAAAAAACTTTCTCTGTAGCTTCTTTCGAAGCATATTGCAAACTTTACAAGTGCCATGTCCGACCCCTACTTGAATACGCCGGGCCTTCGTGGTACCCAGATTTAGTTCAAGATCGTAAAATGCTGGAAAAAGTGCAAAGACGAGCAACCAGATTGTATTTTGGCCGTGTTAGATCTAAGTACGAAGAGAGATTAACCATGGCAAATCTTACAACATTCGAAGAAAGACGTCTTCGATGTGACCTTATGAAACAGTAATTATTGTTTCTTACATCAACGTTAGAGTGGTAGTAGACATTTCCAGGGAAGTATTGATTTTTACATGTGACCTGCGGTTCTGCGCTAAGACTGAGAGAGGAAAGTGTAAAGGCAGTTTGCTGTCTGGTTTGTCTGAATCTTTCGCTAAGAAGGGGCGAAATAAAATTCATTTGAAGCCGCAGAGATATTGAAGAATTAGAATTTGAAAACAATAAATGTTGTTAAACAAATGGTTTAAACGATAATTCTTATCTCTGGTAAGTTTTGTTACATTAATTGAAGACATAGAGATTAACTAAACTGTCGATGTGTTTGGATTTAAATGGAACAACATAGGTGTTTATATTTTAACATGGCGGAAGCCTATAAAAAATGGATATCTGTTCTTCCCATTGAATTTTGCAAACGATACTACTATTCACTTACCTGTTGTTTAATTCCTAAATTCTCATATTTCTATTAACTAACATATTTGTACAGAATTCAAAGATAACCAATGGTCTCCTTATAAGGTAATATCACAATAACTCTAAATCATGTTATCCGATTGGACTATTCTCTACAATTCACTCTAGGTTCATAAGAACCTACGTTCATAAAGTTAACCCTGAGAAGTGAATAACTATATTTTTTTTAGTGTCTCATAGTTTTGGCACCCAATTTCAAGTTAATCTTATATGGTCTTATATTTTGGTGTTCAACATCTTTTTATAGTCTCACTTATTCTTTCCTTTCGAATTTTGAAATTCAGCTTCGGCGACCTTCAAGCAGCTTTTCCCCTTCATTTAGACCACCGTCTCCGTGGACACTCCTTAAAGCTGAAGAAAGAGTCTACCAGGTACCTGAGAGAAGACAGAAAAGAAGTGAAGTGGCATACGTATATGCCACGAGAAGAAATAAAAGCAAGAATAGTCGAGGATTGACAAACTTCGAAGATACCGAAGAAATAAAGGAGGAAATCGAGAAAGAAGGAGTCAATATGGAAAAAATCAGCCAACCCTACTCCAGATTTGGCAAGAGGAAACCACTACCCATCTATATGGTGGAGCTCGGAGTAGAAGAGAAGGACAAAATAGGGAAAATTCAACAATGAGGACCACACAGATCAAACGAATGCCAAAGACCAAAGAACAAGCCAGCCATCTACGCAAACTGCCAGGGGAACACCCGGCGAACTACAGAGGATGCCCACAGGTCCCAAACAACTCGAAGACATGGAAAAAAGCCCAAAAAACAACGGGGCCAGGAGTCAGCTACGCTCAAGCCACAACCAACAAAACGACGACGACAACCACACCGACGAAGCAACAGATTCTCGTGCAGGTGACAAGTCTATTAGCTCAGCTAATGCCCTAAAGTCACTTGTGAGAAGTCTCAAGAAAAGAAGACCCACCAACGAGAACTCCCGGCACATCCATAAAAAGATGAGTCAGGATTCTATCTAGGACAGCAAAAACAAGTGGATCCACTCTATAAGTTTGTCTTTAACCGCAGTTCGTCATTACAACTTCTTTAGATTACTAAATTTATATAAGTATCTATCCTTATAGCATACTTTAATATTTGTAAAATCATATCTTCTTCTTATTTCTATTCATATATATTAAGTCAATCACTCACTATTTGGTCTAGCCAAAATATTAAACATCAAGTAGGTATCACATAAAATGTAACTTCTGTCATTCTGACGATGATATGTCAATATCGAAATAATTATCAATATCCTTTGATAATTTTCATAAATTTTTTAATTAAATAGTGGAATTAATTATAAACAGTCAGTTTCATTTATAACATTAATATGAGTAGATTCCACAAAGTAAGGGTCCAAACAGTAAATTCACATTCTTAAGAGTTTTCTTTTATTTTTTATTGATTCCCTCGAATTAAAAAAGGTTGTTTTTCACAATTTACGTCTAAAGTAGAAATTTTTTGTATTTAATTGGTTTCCAGTTTGTTGTTGTGTAGGCCAATTAATCAGGGTGCAGCAGATAAAAAATTGATTGAAAAGATCTCGAGAAGTAATGGCGAAAAAAGAAAATTGGTATAATGAGGTTCCTGGATAAACTATGGAATGCAAATATTGTCATAGTTTTTCTACTTCCGATTGTACTGGATGTTGTTTTTTTAACGGGCACACCCTGGATATTTTTCAATTTTATAAATTCACGTTTATTAATTGATTCGTTTCGAAGGAACTTGAACTGAATCTTTGTACCATTTCCCATATTTTCTACTTCCAATCCAGAAGCTTCGTGTTTTCTAAACAGGGTGGTTAGGTAATTGTACATAGAAGTACAGTGAATCTTCATTTTAAAATATTTGAACCAACTAGCATTAATAAAATTGTAACATTAAGAGAGATACAGGGTGTTCAAAATGAAATTTTAATTTTTGTTTTTCACAATAACTTTAACGCTTTTTGACGTGTATGACCAAAAATTAGACGATGGGGGTTTCTGGATATGAGAAATCATAATGCTGTACCTATATCGATGTATTTTGTAGAGGGCGCCACATAGGCCACGTATGCGGCATAAATGTACACAAAACTTTTTTTCTGTTCAAATTAGCGCTACTTTTGTGAAAAAATATTGAAGCTACATCATTTTAACAAAAAAAAGGTATATTTGTTAGTATCCCCAAATCTTATCGGTTCTAGAGATAATCACATTTTTGTGATTAACTACATGATTATTACATATTTGATTAAATTATGTTCGGAAAAATGTAGTTGTGTGTACGATAATTATTTGTTTTCAGTATTAAGATGAACAGTATTAGAGTATAGTAGCAGTTAACATAAAAAATATGTATGGTTCTTCAAACTGAAGCCCTAATTAGGATACATTTTATTTATTAAACAAATTAAGAAAAAGTAAACTACACGAATAACATTATAACTTTAATATTGTGTAAAGTAAATGTTCCATATGTTCATCATTTTCTTCGATGCATTTATCCATACGTTTCATAAAAGATTATTTCATCTTAAATAACGTAATTGGATCAAAAGACGATGCTGTTCTATTTACTTCTTGCCAAAGTTTGACGCGGGTATTTATGACATTCTTATAAACAAGTTGTTTCATTGCATTGATTTAATCGAGTAGATTAATTTCTGGGCTACGTGGTGGCCAAGGGAAGGGGCTAACACGATCAATCCAGCGTTCAGGAAAGTTAGTATTCTTCTATCTTCTGACTTCTCTCGTATAATGTGGCGGTGCACCATCTTGCATAATCAACATATTTGGTCTCAAATTCAGTGGCAATTCTTCCAATAAATCAATGTAGTCATTTGGCAAGAAATGTGAGTAATTATCACCTTTCTCTTTTAACATTGGGATTTTCAACTGCACAGACATGATTTTTTCTTAAATTAAAAACACCACGGCGTGCGAAGGTGGCTCCGACGGTAAATAATATTCTATCAAGAAAGGTGTGGTCCAGATTTTGCCTGTTCTGGATATTAGTTGCACATTGGTATCTTAATGGTAGATCTACTGGCAATAAATTTTGCACCGAAGTAAAATGGTAAGGATGATACTTCTACAGGGGCAGTCTTTTTTAAATTGAAGTTTTACTGATCCCTAAATCGTAAAGATAAACGTCGTGTACTAACCTGAGGATCATCCTCAACGCGAACCATTATCTCATCTTCGACATCAGGCGTAATCAATCTTGGTTGGCATAAGTTGTCATGTTTATTCCTGAATAAATGTTTAAACGTTTGATGGTTAGGTTGCTGCCTGTCTGGATATTTTCTTAAATATTCTTGTTTCTCATCCGACCGTTAAAATTTTGCTGACAGTAAATAGCAATCATATCTGTATTGGAGTAATTATTATGTCTGGGCATTTTATTTTTTTCTGTATTTCACCAAAATAAATACAAACTAAGAATTATAAAACCCATAGATTATCGAAACATTAATGTTCTGTCAAAAAAATTTGTGACGTCCACCTATTACGTTAATATTTCTCAGGCTCCCGCCTACTACTTTAACATTTTTCGAAATTAATAATTAAATTAGTATCATGCAGCTAATCACTAAAATATGATTAAATCATCGTTGAAAATAGTGAGACTGAGCTTTTTATTGTGTAATCGTGGTTGAATTATTATTTAGTGTCTGGTAAATTTGTATATTTCTGTAGTTATTAATTATTTACTATTAGAAATATGTAAATTAGTTAGTGGGAAGAATAGCTCCCACGGCACGTATAATTTTTTTGGATATATTCTTCCCAGAGCACAAAATAAAACATAATCTCACTAAACACTTTTTGCAGATATGTGGAGTTTAGACAATCCAAACCAACGAGAAAAAGCTCTTCAATACCTTCCAGAAAATGAGGAAAACTCGGTTGAAGAACCAGATGATGGTACACTTGAAGAGATGGATATTCTAGAAACTCTAGAAAAAAAAAGGACATGCGATTCTGGATCAATATGGCAAGACGCTTATTCTTCTAGAAAACGAAGAAAAATTTTGTTTTATTTATAGCAAATAAACGGGCGGTTCCAGATGAAGTCCGTTTATCTGAAGTTGGTAAACATCTTCCTATTAAAAATACCACATACAAAAGATATAGGCTATGTAGTACGAAAGTAGCAGAAATAAGAACAATATATACGTGTTCTTTCTGTCAGGTACCCTTATGTATGCAGCCCTGCTTCAATCGATTACACGGAAAATAGGACCTAACTTTTTTTATATCGTATCTGAAATCTGCGGATATTTTATTTTTAGATATGATAATTTGTTTTTGACTGTTTTTTGTATTTTTTTATAAATAAAGGTAAAGTTCATATAATACCCTTCTTGGTGTGCGTCATTGATTGTTAATGTCCTTCTAACACATTACGTTGGAAGAAATGGAAAAAAAGGCAGGTCTGTGATTAATCCTAATCAAAATATCACAATAATGAACCGTTTAAACGTAGTACAAACGTTAACCCTAAACTTTGACTTACAAAAATTTGATTGGTTGATGTTTAGATTACGCGCAAACGCGACCTATCAATCGAGCGAAATTACATCGTTCAAAATACTATGCAGGCGTTCCTTTCGTAGCGGCAATGTGTCTTACGTATTTTTCCAATGTCCAACTGACAGTTCTCGTCAGGTCTGTACTTTGTTGTTTACGGTAAATTATTATTTATGAAAAGTGAATATTGATCTTATTGTTAGTATTTTATTTATTCAAATGCAGGACTATATTTACTAATATTAAATTATTTTAATATGTAAATTGAATATAAAATTTGTTTTATTTTGCAGTGTTTTCATATCCCAAGTATTATTAATTTCATAGCCTTTTCGAATTTGGCTGAATACGATTCTGATGATTTTATTTATCAAATTAAAGGTTAGCTATATGTCAAAATAACAAATTAAATATCGACATACCCAAAACCCGGATATATGTCACAAACGATGACGCACACCAAAAAGGCTGTTGTATGAACTATATGAACAATGTAGTTTATTTATGATCTGGCTATGTATAACACAATAATTTTAAATCCAATAAAAGCAGTGGGAATATTACTTCGAATATCCGTTGGAGGGGTTAATTTTTTCCAAATTTAACAAAATGTGTTTAACATAAGCCCAATTAAAAACCAATTGAAAAAAGTTTAAATTCCTGACAAATTGTATCACGCCCATGAAAGGGTTAAGATACAGATTTTTCATTAAGATACAAGTTTACATCCAATAGAAATGCAACATCCCAAACTTCGGTCAATATCCGACCTATCTATCTGACGGATCTCAAATTTATTAAATTTAACAGTTCTCTGAAATTAACTCAGAAATTTTTAAAATTCATGCATATCTAATTATGAAATTAAACTATAAGAGTGGAAAAAATAATGTTTGCAAATCGAATTTAATGGTTTTTAAGACCCTCGTATCTATTACAGCACTCACCTACGACTCGGGTCGTAATTTTCATACTCGTGTCTTAGTAGTCATTATAAAATGCTCATTTGATATTTTTAGAATAAAGTAAATATTCCTGGAATCAAAAAATGTACAGTGTGTTCCATTGATAACTTTCGGTATAACCGGAAGTAGAAAGAAGATGGAAATGATAATTAAATAGTGTATCAGTATCTACACTCCACCATACCAATCTTCACACGCCTTCAGTTCTCGAGATCTTTCAATTTGACAGTTTATCCGGTTTAACACCCTGTATAAATACATAATTTTTTAATATTCCAAAGGAATCGTATTTGGTTCAAGATAGTTTAGTTTCACTAATTTTATTTAATTTTCTTTGGGAGTAATTACTAACAGAACGCCACCTGAAAAGAGGAAACAATATTAGTAATATTAGTAAATTTTGTCTACATATTACAGCAGAATTTAATCTTAAACTAGAAGTGACTATTTACGAAGGCAGTTTGATAAGTGAGTGACTTTTTAACAACCATTCAAATCTGCCAATCTCGTAAATTTGAACTAGAATGAAAACAAAAGTTAATTTCGTGTTCTCATTAAGCGTTCTTTTTGATACCTAAAGAAAGGCTTGATAAATTCTATTGAGACTATGGAATATCAATTTGAATGGTTAAGAAGTATTTTACTGAGTTCCGTTGTGGTTGTTAGGAATTCTGTAATGGTCGTAGCTAAGTAAGTTATCTATGGTCGTACCAGCTGATGCCGAACGTTTAGGTCGCTCAAAAGAAGTAGTCCCATATAACTTTAAATGTTATCGTGAGCAAAGTAGCCATTACATGTATTCATGAATACTGGGTTGACATCCAGTGAGAACTTACAGATCTATTCATAAAAAATCTATTCATAAAAACATAAACGTTCGCGAACGTCTTGTGCAGCGCATCACTGAGGATGCATCTTAAGCTGAAAAATGCTCTATAAAAAAATTATTCGCAGCAAAATATTTCAGCCGGTGCATTTCAAGCCTTAAGAGTGCATTGAATTAGGCACAATTAGTGATTAATATCATTTTTTCAAGTATTTTTAATGTATCTTCTTATTGGGTGGGAGGATTTCTCTCAAGCAATTGAAAGTGTTACTTTGGGGAAGTTTTTTCCGGTGTCGGTGAACTGCATTCCAAAGTTTCACGGTCTAAGTAATAATACAATCTGAAGGACTCACAGGTGTCTCTTAAAAAATTAATTACTTCGAAAATGACGACAGTTTTTAAGATTTTCGATTCTTTTAAAATCTGCTGAGGTTATATTAAGTTGGGCTAGCATATCACAAAAAAACTGAAGAAATCATTTGATTTTATTGATATCTAATTAATAATATCCAATGTTGCCTCTCGTTCTTAGGACACAATAATGTGCCACTTTTCCTCCCGCAGGATGTAGTTTCTGCAGTAATCATTCAAGGCAGGAAAAGACACTTTGCTCCTGTGTAATACAAATAATGTTTCCTCCTACCTATTTATTAAACCTTTATCTAAATTATTATTTATTTTGTGGTCTTTAGCCCATTGCTTATACTGTATACAGCGTGGGCCACAGAAAACAGTCCACCCCGATATTTGGCAGTATTCCTTAGATTTTAAAGAAATTAGGAAACACGTCGATTTTTGTTTTAAGGGGGACACATTTTTACGATACAGGCATCTGTCATTTGTCAACCCCCTCCCTTCCACTTCACCAACCCCTTATTTTTAAATAGGGAATATACCATGTGCGCCACATCATTTGAAAGGAGTATTCGGACATAATGATCGTCCACGATTTTTTTCGATATTTGTAACATCTTTGCAAAAAAAAGTCTTAATTTAAACTACAACACCTCTTAAAAATGAAACGCAACGCATATGGTTTGCTAATGTGTCATTTTTTCTGACACATCAAAAGTAAATTAAAACAGTTATTGTAAAAAATTAGTAATTCGATACTAAGACAGTTTGTTTAACATTGTTATTAGTTTCTTTTGGAATACTTCAGAAATGGTATATTCTATTCGTTCTGCAGTTTAGATTATTTCCATATTTCTTGAAAACGGGAAGTGTGCAAGAAGAACAGCGAATTTATTTAATCAGCTTCATGAAGACAAGCAACTTCATCACTCATACGTATTACACCTAATGATAAAATTTGATCAAACAGGGTCAGTAGCTAATCAAACTATGACTATGAAAATAGGGTTAGGACTGAAGCTGCAGAAGTAGCAATTTTAGTTCATATTAATTTAGATCTTACAACAATCGTAAAAAATTGTCAAAAATTGTTAAAATATTGAAAAATGGGCAAAAATTGTTAAATATTTAAAAAAATGGTCAATAATTGTCAAAATTTTTGAAAAATTGTCAACAAATAAATAAATAATTGTTAAAATTTTGAAAAATGGTTGAAATTTTTGAAAAATTGTCAAAAATGGTCAATAATTGACAAAGGCGGTCAATAATTGTCAAAACCAATCAAAAATCGTCAAAAACTGTCAAAAATTGTTAAATATTTAAGAAAAATTTTGAAAAATGGTCAAAATTCTGAAAAAATGGTCAATAATTGTTGAAAATTGTCAAAATATATGTATATGTAATATAATTAAAAATTAACCTTTTACTCTCTGTTAACTTTTACTTCCCCAATTTTGAAAAATGGTCAATAATTGTCAAAAACTGTCAAAATTTCCAAAAAATGGTTAATAATTGCCGAATATTTTCAAAAATTGTCAAAAATTTGGAAAAATGGTCAATATTTGTAAAGATTTTGGAAAAATGATCAATAATTGTCAAAAATTTTGAAAAATGGTCAAAAATGGCTAATAATTGTCAAAGACGGTCAATAATTGTCAAAACCCATCAAAAATCGTCAAAAATTGTCAAAAACTGTCAAAAATGGGCAAAAATTGTTAAAATTTTGAAAACTGGGAAAAAATTGTTAAATATTTAAAAAAATGGTTAATGATTGTTAAAATTTTTGAAAAATTGTCAAAAATGGTCAAAAATGGTCAATAATTGTTAAAATTTTGAAAAATTGTGAAAATTTTGAAAAATGGTTAAAATTTTTGGAAAATTGTCAAAAATGGTCAATAATTGACAAAGGCGGCCAATAATTGTCAAAACCATTCAAAAATCGTCAAAAATTGTCAAAAACTGTGAAAAACTGTAAAAAACTGTAAAAATCTGTCAAAAACTGTCAAAAATTGTCAAAAATTGTTAAAATTTTGAAAATGGGCGAAAATTGTTTCATATTTAGAAAAATGGTCAATGATTGTCAAAATTTATGGGAAATTGTCACAAATGGTCAATAATTGTTAAAATTTTGAAAAATGGTTAACATTTTTGAAAAATTGTCAAAAATGGTCAATAATTGACAAAGGCGGTTAATAATTGTCAAAACCAATCAAAAATCGTCAAAAACTGTCAAAAATTGTTAAAATTTTGAAAAATGCTGAAAAATTGTTGAATATATAAAAAAGTGGTCAATGATTGTCAAAATTTTTGAAAAATTGTCAAGAATTGTCAATAATTGTTAGAATTTTGAAAAATGGTCAAAAATTTTGAAAAAACGGTCAATAATTATAAAAAATTGTCAAAAATGGTCAATAATTGTTGAAAATTGTCAACATTTTTAAAAAATTGTCAAAAATGGTCTAATAAGAGAAAAAAGTCATACAACATTCCGAGGGTCGCGAACCCCACGCAATACACTTCCTTTCTCTCTCTCTACCATCTTTCTCTCCTATTTTCCTCCCTCTTCCATATCTCACTTTTTAAATATGCTCTTTTATGCATATAACTTATACAAAACAATACAAACTCGGGACCGCCGAGTGTACCCGAGCGAGAAAGATACAGTCAGCTGCTCTCCTCTGTTGTGTCGCTGTTTAGTATATTCAATTCATACCTAATAATTGTCTTTGTTAATTTAATAGTTTGATTATTGGTACGTAATAATAATTATTTTAACAAAAAAGCGTGAAGAAGAAAATTGCGAAATAAACATTGATGACAATTTACCGCCACTACAAGTTCAAGCACATGCATCGGTTTCTCCCACTTCTCAATTCAACAGATCATCGACATACAGTTTTTACCTCTGCCGTGCGGTCTTAAGCACACACTCTAATTTTTTTATTCAATATTTGTTTTTTAGGATGAATGTTCCTTTTTTGTAAATGGTACCATAAATCGACACAATTGCCGCTACTGGGCTGACGAAAATCCTAGAGTATTTCACGAAACACATACACAACATCCTCTTAAATTAAACGTGTGGGCTAAAAGTCAATCGCAATGTTTACTGTAAGTGAGCCATATCATACTATGTTAGTTTTATTCGTAAGTCAAAAAACGTATCTAACAATCCTAGAGTTGAAATTTTTATTTGTAAACCTAACGTTGAAGTACAAGATGCTGTTCATCATTTACAACATAGTTAACATTAGAGGGAGGAAAAGTACTTTTTCTACAACTGCTATGAAAAGTGACGTATTTCTCATACCTTACTTAATTTCACAACCAAATATTGCTCATACTGTGAGAAATATTAATTTCTCACGGCACTGTGCCCACGCCACATACATTTATGTGGAGAATCAAATAAAATCGACAAACACTTAGTAGGCTACTGTCATCTTTAAATACCTACTTAGTTGTCACAAAACTGTCAGACTAATTAATATAACAGAGAATTTAATGAAAAGAAATGACGTTCCGGGTTTGACCATACAAAATTGTAAACATTTCACCATCAGCTATAATTTTAAATAAAATTATTCAACAGTTCAGAGATAGGAAACTTTAGTGTTATTTTTGTTTAACTATCCATAAAAATAAATATTAAGTCACTTCACTTGTATTCTTTAAATTTGTGCAGTTTTAGAAAAAGTATAGTGTGCAACATGTGGGGAAAGTACTTCTCTCACTCGCGTGACACACACAAACTTTCACACTCGTCAGAAAAGTTGAACTTTCCCCACTTGTTGCACAATATACTATTTCCTACCTAGAGTGGGAAGTATGAGTTTCCTTCATGATATGATGGAGGAAAGTGTGTACTTTCCACAGGGACTTTCCAGAATTAGGCGCTACCTGTTAATGAAATGCGTAGATTAGTCACTTTTTCACCTGAAGTCGACATGTTATTTCGTCTGCAGTTAGTATGGACCCGTTTTTTCGAATAGTATTTGATATATTTTTGCTATTACCAACAACACTCAAAGACATTTTTGAATACTTACCAGTTGGTTTAATTCTTACATAGAATAGTTCACTATCTGTAACTGATTGCGAGTTATTTGGTTCAAAAACATCCTGAAAAAAAAATAAAAGTTCATTTCATTCGGTTTTTTTTTTCAATTGCTGCTGGTCGAATTTGTACAGAGAATTTAAAAAATATTTGAAAAATCGCAAGACCGGTGAATAATGTGAATGTAGCATGACTGAGATGTTGTTTTTGATAAAAAAGATCACGAAACAGCAACGATGTATTACCGTGATGCAAAAGCCATTAATTGTTTCTCTATCAATCCTATAGTTTCGTTAGTATTGCTTCAGGCAAACGGGGCATAACTTCGAGGTTATAGTCCTTATAGACCTTCTGGTAAGAGCTCATGATGCTCCACGCAAACCCTTGACAATTGACGTTTAGTCGGTCTTGGCTCTTCTAGCAGCTTCCATCGGGATAAATGGATTTTGTTTTTGACATTAAAATCATATTTATGTTTCGCCATCAGTTATATTTCTCATGTAAATCTGAATCGTCGTTGACGTAATTATAGCTCATGAGCATTGTTTTGATTGTTTTATTGATAGCAATTTCGGAACAAACTTTTCACGTTTCATATCTAAAACATCCCAAAAGATTGCATAGTATGGGCCAATCGATATAAAGACATCCTCAGAAACTTTTCTAATAGTGATTCTGTAATGAATAAAAAACGACAATGGATACGTTGGTAGACTAAAGGTGTAGAAGGGCCTCTGAATAGGTGGTGTTTCATTTCACATGGAGGATCATCTCGAGAGAATGAAACAACTACTTCTAGCACTAGGATATGTTTGATTTATTTACTATAATACATCAACTTCTCCTGATTAATATTGAATGTATATTTATATAACCAGTCAAGTTCGAGTAAAACAAATAAACATATCATTGTTTTGGTTTGCTTCACGCTTGAACTTGACAATAACCTTCTTAATTTATATTTATATAATAATGAAATGTTCGAACGTTTTGTTGAAATAAGATCAAGGGAATTTAATTCTTATTTTAAATATTTATTATTATATTGGGCCAAAAGGCATCACAATTCAACGGTTTTCCATACCAATTTTCTTCAAGTCAACCTACGTCTAGCTTTTTATCGGATGTTGACGTGCTGGAGCGTCCAGGACGAGTATCGTCATTAATACTTTCTCGGGCTTCCGTGAGTGAGTGAGTACCACGTATAAACATATTTTTTTGTTCAAAGTAGGCTCGCCAAACATCACAGTAAAAATGTCAAGATCTAGCTTTGGAGCACTCAAGACTGGTCTTGTTAATACATATTTAGAGATAGTTTGGCCGCCAAATTAAAATGATATGAATATTTCATCATTTGTATGTAATAGCACATGTTATGTAAAAATTAATCATTTAGATAGAATCTCTGTAATTACTTCGAATCAATATTTCAGTGATTCTTAGTGACTGTCATCATGCCTATTGAACTAAAACCGTCCTTTCATGGCAAAGAGATTATAATGACCATACTTTAGGACCGATTCGAGGCTTGTTTGCATTTTGAGAACTATCATTACAACCTTGAATTTGTACACCCTATTTCATGGGTAAAATACAGACTAAAGTGAAACTTATCCATTATTATTGTTATATCGCTACACTATTATAAAAATTTTGAAAAATACTTACCTTCACAAAAAATCCACTTGGATCAGTAATATTTAATTCTGTCAAGGTGAAATTTAACCTAAAAGGATAACCATCTGTTCGATAACTCATCATTGCAACTGCATAAGGATTACCATCGTCATTAGGTTGTAACGGCTTAATCCATATACCAATATCGTCTCTCTATCAAATATATTTTAAATAAGACCAGTAGTAGGAGAACCTGCATAATATTCTGCAGGTATCTGTTTTTTGATAAAACTAATTGCAAATGAATGATTAATTAGAATATAATTAATTAGGGGAGGAAGTACAGGAATGAATAGAGGAGGAAATATAGAGAAGGTGGGAGGAGTACGAGGGCGCGCTAAAAGGAGCGATTGGGAGTAGGAGAGATTGCATGGATCGGAAATTCGGGGAGTTGAACTACTTCTTGACAATGGTGCACACTGGACATGGGTCGAGAGTAGGGTACCTCCACAAGATTGGGAAAAGAAAGACTGGAGTGTGCGAGAGGTGTGAAGTGGAGGATGATGTGGGGCAGAAATGGATGGAGGTAAGTAGCGTAGTGGAGAGCATGATTAGGGGGAGAGAAGGACTCGATATGGCATGAGAGGTAGGAGTGATAATATATAGGGAGAAGCCGACGGTGTGAGCGGAGAGTGTGCGAGGGACCGCCACCCGTCTCGTAGTATGTTAAGGTAGTTATTCTGAGGCGGTGGTAACGGCGAGTTTGAGGTGGGTTTGGTTGGTAGGCATCTCTTGGGGATGAGTCCTACATTGTTTGGGTCCTGGATAGGACCCATTCGAATATGAGTTTCCCATCCCGACTCAAAAAAAAACTACGAACTCACTTAATACAGAAATCTGCTTATCTTCCGATTGGGGTTCTCTGCCTGTTCGTTTCTTACTTTGGACAACGCCTGTATCAAAAAATTAACCGACCACATTTTTAGTGACTGTCTATTGGACGGCCAGGAAAGCGTATATTGAACTTCCTCAACACCTTATGATAGTTGCGGTCAGCTTCGCCATAATTTACAATCATTTCGCATTTTTCTTCTAAACTGTGAGGTTGTACCATCTTTGAATTTCACAATAATCAAATTTACTCTGTACTAACAAAATTGACAGTTGGCAAAAAAAATATCATTTAACTAGAATATGAACGAATAAGTTTATTAGTTACCTTCTGGTTATTGATATAATCATTGGAAGCTTAACAAAATTTGAATAAAACGTAGAAAACCATCATAAAATACAATTTTTTATATTTAACATGTGGAAAAGTATCATTTAGTACTTTTCCTCGCGCTCTTGGAAATGGGTATTCCTATTCATATATTAAAAGACCCTGCGATTAGCGAGTTTTTAGAAGGAAATGTTGAACAAAGAAAATGGAAGAAGTACAGTCTATTTGGATACATGAGTGCAAGGTAGATTCACCAAGGGAAGAGGCTACTAGGACCTATTAACCCAAAGAAAGAATGTTTATTAACACGGTCGCTGCCACCCTGGTTTTGCAAATTAATAATTTTGAAGGTTGAAGCGGTTATGGTTAGAAAATAACAAAAACTCCATAGCCTAGCGGTCAGGAAAAGCAAAGCGAACGTATTGAAATACTTAATAAAATATTGTATAACCATAAAAGTATTTCTAATTTAAACACTTGACAGTTTTGTTAAGTGATTATATAAAAAATGTTGAACTAACCATAAGCACGAGTCGTCCCATTATTCCTAACGAATCTTGATTTATAGCAATAGCCTCTTTATTGAGCAGGAGATTTTGGAATTCTTTACCAATTGCTCGTAAATCTACAGACATAATCAGAGGAGCCGCCATAATAGACCAAATTGCCATTTGAGCTTTACTTTGTTCGAAACTCAATCCGTAATTTCCAATTATGAGCTGAAAATATGATAAACTTATTTTTTGTTATATAATTCAAAATCTACTTGAAGGTTAAGTTAATGTAGCATAAGAACATCCTTCAGTTCTTTTCATCTTCTGGAATCACAATAGATTAAATAAAAAACTGAGAAGAATGGAGATGGGTTGAAAATGTTGTTATTGTTATTCAACTAAGTACGTGGGATAATATTAAATATTTAAAATTATATATTTGATTAAAAGGACGCCACGTAATGCTACTTATCAATTTCAAAAATTTTTTTGTGAATAATTTAGAACAATTGTCATGGAAAATAGAAAAAAAATTGTAATAATATTTAATTTACTATCTCAAGTCAAATCACGAATGAAAATTAAAGACAACATTAACCAAAGATATTTCCAGCATATGACTTGATTACCGAATTAATGTCTTGATACAATTAGAAAATTTATTTATCCTATTAATGCTAAGCTGAGCGTAACAGGGTTAAAACATAAATAATTTGATTGAGTTATTCACCATATCGGGATCATTCCAATGTCCAGGTCCTGAAAAAGGAACAAGTCGTTCTTGATTTGTACTAAACCAATCCACGATGCCGCTAACTGAAGCCCAGGAATCTTGTACATCAATCCAGTTTCTCCAAAGATTACACGTTTCAGCTAGAGCCTTATAATCTGACTGAAACACAAAAATATGCAAAATTTAATCATGAATATTTTAGCAAGCCTATCTGAAGCTATGAAAGGAATGCGGCTGAAAACATTCGATATTGCCACGTTTAACTATAAAAAAGCTAAAGTGCTGAATATGTAGTATTTGAAAATAGACTTTTGATTATCAACAATATATCAATAATAATTATACATTAGTGCTTTTAAGTGCTTGTTTCATTGGATTTTGCCTATTAACATTTTTATTTTTTTGATGAGTAACATCTTTCCGCTCGGTTCCCTGCGATTTGTGGCAGTGTTTTCGTGAAATCGGACGGAAATGTGTAACAGTAAGCCAGTGAAGCCGCGATATTTGATTTGTTCAATGAGCGCGAGCGGTGGTAAATTTCGCCGTCAGATGGTAGCAACGAATTTACCGAGAGGCCGGTATTGTCAGCCAACAGTGTATGCATCAGCTATGCACTTAAGCTACAGTGTTGCGTATAAAATGTGTTGTTATATGAACTAATTCATATGAGTAAGCTATTTTAATAATTTTATTTACTGTTGTTAATAAGTGTAAAAAAGAAGTGCAGATCATTCATGGAAAATGCAAGAGAGTAATAATTAATGATTATTCGAATAAATATTCCCCTATTTAGCTTTATTAAATTTTGAGGAAAATTTCTGTCACTGTTTATTGGAGAATGGAGAATTTATTTTCCTTAATACTTTGAAATTACAAGTATACGTCTCGTATTTTAGTTATCATAAGTCTATAGTCTCCGCTCTCCCCCAGAATTGAACAAAAATAAAAAATTTTATTACACCTAGTTTTAATTAAATAAAATACAATTTTCTTTAAAAAAATGATTCTTCGTTACCAAAAATTTAAAAATTTTTTGACTTTAATATATTATTTAAATAATGATTTAATCCCAGTCAAATTTCACAACAGAAATGTAGTAATATGTTGAGTAGGTATATTTTTGTTGTGGAATTTGTTAATTGATTCTATTTGATAATTATGGAAAGATTCCACGTAGTAGGGACTGAAACAATTAATTTGTTATTATGGGAATTGCGTATTCTGAATAAGAATTGTACTTTCTCCTTCCCTTTTCTTGATCCATTTGATTTTCTTTGTTCCTATTTTCTATTTATTTTCTTCCTAATCCTTTTATTTCTACTCTCCTTTCCATTCTGCTTTGTAATTTCCTTTTTTTTATTCCTATCCTCTCTTCGTTTTAGTGTATTTTCTCTGCGTTTATTATCCTTCCTTTTATTTTATGATTATTTTTTATACCTTTTTTTTCCATTTTTTTCTTCTAAATTTCTACTTCTTATTTTCGTTCCTTTTTCTACTCTTTCTCCTATTCGGCCCTTTTCTTTTTATTGAAATTTGTTAATACTATTATTTTCCTGTTTGCCTTTCCTCTTCTTCTCTTCCCATTTAATTTTCCATTAGAGTTTATTTTTTCCTTTCCACTTTTTCTCCTTCATCTTTTTACTTTATTGCTCCTTTAGCTCTTCCTATAATCTTTTTTATTTTATGTTTATTTTTTATCCTTTTTTCCATTCCATTTCTTCTTTCTCATTTCCTTTTGTAGCTTTTCTTTTTTTTCTTATTCCTTTTAATTTTCCTTCTCCGTTCATTTCTTTTTTCCTTCCGATGTCTTCTCTTTTCTTTTCATATCTCTCACATTTTTTTTCAATCTTCCCATCTTCTTTTTCCTTTTGCTTTTCCATTCCTCTCTTCTTTTATTTCATGTTCAATTTCTTTGTTCTCCTCTTTTCCTCCATTCTGATTCCAGTTTTCTCAGAACTTACTTCTTCATCCTCCTTTGATTATTTTCACAATTATTTGCTTGATTGCATGGCCTGTGTGGATGAGGACCACTATAATTACCTCCCAAATCCTAAAGTTAAGTGGTCGCTGAAGGGATGGATGGCCGTGGGTTATTCGGGCTCGAGACCTCTAACCTCGGGGCACCTGGCACCCCGTTACATTTAGCCTTGTACCTATATAAGGAGCTCTGCAGATACTGACCTCCTTTCTCCCATACTAGTGGGAACAAATATGGACCAAGAGATACCAAAACTTATTACGGAGCCTATAGAGACTCCTAGTAAAAGGAATTTGGAAGATCCGGCAGCAGTGGAGACAGAAGTGTCTCCAACGCAGTCAGATACTTCTGGAGCCCCAGAGCAAACCACGCCACCAGGAGACGTTATAGCGTATCCTGTGGCAAGAAAAGCTTCATACGGGAAACTTTCAGGTGCCCAGCGTAATAAGCTGAAAAAAATGAGGGAACGAGGAATTGACACCAAAAATGTGGTGCTGCCGACTCCCTCAACATCATAACAGGGTGTAAACCAGCAGACAAAGGGCGTTAAGCGATCTGTGTCAGCCAGGAGCACTCCTAAGGAAAATCAAGATAAGAGGGCCAAAAGTACCACTAGTACCGGTATTAAAACTGGTATTAAATACAGCGTGGCCCTCAAAGGGATCAAGACAGCTGTGGTCCCAAAAAATTTCCCAGAGACAGTTGTCTCTGAAGATCAGGTAGGGTCTATCAAAGAGAACCTAACTGACCTGATCGACGAAGTGCAGAAGGCGCCTAGGTTTGAAGCCAGTCGATACATGGACGGCTACTACGGTCTAATCTGTGACAATGAGGAGTCCTTCATTATAACGAGGGACTATTTTTCACAAAAAACCAACTGGAAGCTCATCAAGAGTGATGAACTTCCAAAGCAGCAACGAGTTCTCGCCCTACTTCCTGAGACTAAAAAAGAGGATTTGAAAGTAGGGTTGAGGAGGCTCGAGAAACAGAATCCAGTGCTAAAGGTTGATCGCTGGATGATCCTTGGCTCCAAGTAATCTGACAGGAGACTGCATGTGAGTCTCTGGATTGACGAGTATCCATGAAAGGACTGACTGGTGCGGGCTCAATGGAGACCGTACTATCTATTCATCATCATCAATTAAGTATCTAGGTATTATTATAGATAGGCATCTGAAATGGGATCAACAGGTCGAAAACATTACCAATAAACTCAGAGGGCTTCTACATAAATTTAAATATTTACGCGACTTTTTAGATGAAACCCAGTTAAAAACTTTATATCTGTCTCTGGTACAGTCGCATCTTACTTATGGAATTATTGGTTGGGTTGGTGTGGCAGATTGCCATTTGAAACAGTTAGAAAATATACAAAAATGGATAGTAAAGCTTATTTTGAAAAAACCAGTACTTTACCCCAGCGATGCGCTTTTTACTGAGAGAATTTTTTTTGACATGAGACAGTTATACTGCCAAACTACTGTAAACTACGGCCTGCCTTATACCGTCCTAATTCCAAATAGAGATGAATGGGTCCTCCGTAAGGATGAACTATTAAGAGCAGACAGCTGTTGGTACACAGACGGTTCAAAAACACCCTCAGGCTCTGGTGCAGGTGTATACGGGCGCAGACCTAGGACAGAAATCTCAACCTCTCTAGGATCCTATGCAACCGTATTCCAGGCGGAAATTTACGCCATTGTTTCGTGTGTGGAGAGATTGGAGCAAGCCAATATCATACATAGAACAATAAAAATTTTCTCGGGCAGCCAAGCGGCTTTGAAAGCACTTAGCTCTCACCGTGTAACGTCGAAATTGGTTTTAGACTGCAAAAGAAGACTCTCCTCAATCGGAGAACTCAATAAAGTATTGCTGGTCTGGATCCCTGGCCATTCTGGCATGGAAGGAAACGAGAAGGCAGACTCTCTTGCAAGGGAGGGAGCCGTACGTGTTTCTATCGGACCAGAACCAATAATTGGCATCGCAATAAGTTTTGCCAAACAAACACTGAATACCTGGACGGCAAGAAGAGCTTTAGACTTCTGGCATAATTTACCAGGATTGGTTCATTCAAAGGATTTCATACATCCTTCGAAGAATGTCTCCAAAAAAATGTTAGACCATAGCAGGCATGACCTACGTTGTCTAACAGGTCTTTTAACAGGCCACTGTCATCTGAATCATCATATGCTAAAACTTGGACTGTCGGAAGATCCGACCTGCCGTCTTTGTCTGGAAGATGATGAATCAGCAGAGCATATAATTTGTGCCTGCCCCGCCGCGGCTCGAATCAGGTATCTGATGTTTGGCAGGGATTCTCTCTCGCCCTCGAACCTGAAATATCATTCACCAAATAAACTAATTAGCTTTGTTCAGAAGCTGAATTTGTTTGGTGAAATCTGAATAGGTGTAAGCCACAATAGACTCTTGCGAGTCGCAGTGGAGGGCCTTATAGACCCACTCATCAAAAACCTAACCTAACCTAACCTATACTGCCAAAACATTCTCATAAACATCTTTAAAAGAAATATAAATATACTTTTTCCCCAACATAATTACCCTACTAGACATAAATGTACATACCTCACAATGAGCTCAAAGACCGTTGGACAACGATGAACGACGTATTTTGCACCAAGTCTCTTCAATATGTTACCAAATAATATTGAAGATATAAATAAACTGCCACGTTACAAATATTCTGTAAAGAACTGGATAGCTAGTAAAAACAGACATAGTTTTAATGATTTAATTAATTTAAGGTATCTAAAATAATTTATAATATGTTTGGAATATTGCAAAATTTTGAATCCAATTTTAAAATTGAATGCAAAGCTAAAAACGCTTGGTACCCGATTGAGACCTTAACTCCCGAATCCGTCCACAACTCTATATTAAGACCTTAACTCCCGACTTCGACCACATCTCCCTATTAAGACTTATCACTAAATCTTGTTGTTTTTTGTGTGTTGTTTATATTTTATTTCAAGTTTTATAACTCGCGCACAGGCATTATTATGCCTCAGCGAGGTATCAATGTTTATTCTGAAATATTTGTGATTGTTCTCACCTATCAAATTTTATTGTATTTTTATGAATAAACATTATTATTATTATTAGCTATTATTATTCCAGCGGGCCAGTTTTAAAACCCTGAAAAACTCGACCGAGGAGGAAACAGGTACTGATCGAGAGCCTGTACCATCAACCTCTAAGGATCTTCAAGGTGCTACAAGTTGACTTGCAGCGCAAAAAGACAGCCACCACTGTCCTACAACAAAGAGGCTGAAAACATAGACATTGTTCTAATTCAAGAGCCTTGGATAAACAAAGGTAAGATCCTGGGGCTTAATATTAGGGGAATGGAACTGATAATGGGAACTGATCGTACTAAAATAAGAACTTGTATTTGCTAAATATTCGAATACAACTCGATGCCGATTATGGAATTATTCAAGGGTGACATGGTGGCAGCAAAGATTATACTCGAAAAAGATGGGGTAGTACTAGAGACAATAATAGTATCTGTATCTTCCCATCGATTCAGGAGAACCACTACCGGGGACTAACATGGAGATCCTGATAGAATACTCAAAGAGACATAATCTGGATGTCATTGTAGGGGCTGATACCAACGCACACCATAGCAGTTGGGACAGCAAAGACAACACCAGAGGTAAGAAACTATTTGACTATCTATGTACTACTGAATTTGATATTGCGAATGTGGGTAATACGCCTACATTTAGAATATCGAGGGGGGAATCATTGATAGATGTTACTTTTTGCGGTTTACGTGTCAGGGAGATGATTCGCAAGTGGCATGTATCGGATGAACCATCTTTATCCGATCATGCCCAAATGTACTATGAAATTAACGTAGAAAAATCGGTTATTAGAACATACAGGGATCCTAAGAGCACTGACTGGGTATCTTATAAAGAGGACCTGCTTTCTGAAATCCGTTCACACCCAAGCAGACCAAAAACTGCTGAGGATTTAGAGGGAGCAGCCGCATGGCTGAAACAGTGTACACTGACCTCTTATCATAACAACTGTCCGATAAAGGAGAGTCGCTTTTCTAGACAAGCCATCTGGTGGAATGAAGAGCTGACATCGATAGGGATGACAACAGGCCGGTTGCCAAAACAAAGGCAGCCAAAGAGGACTGGAAACTCACGAATAAGATATTCAGACCCCATCTTATCAGATGGGCTGTAAACTCATTTGACCCCTACAAAATTCCAGGACCAGATGGCATATTCCCCAAGCGTCTTCAAGAGGGACTAGACATCATAATGGGTCCTTTAGTTCTGATACTTCGAAGCAGCCATGCTCTAGGGTATATACCAATTGCTTGGAGAGAGTCAAAGGTGGTGTTTATTCCTAAACCAGGAAAAGAAACGTACACCCAGGCTAAATCCTACCAACCAATCAGTCTGACATCATTCATGATGGAAACCATGAAGAAATCTTACAAATGTACTTACAAGAAGGAGCGCTTAAGAGCATCCCTCTACATAGACTACAATGGGCTTATCAAGCAGGGAAATCAGGTGAAGCTGCCTTGCATAATTTGGTCTCAGATCTCGAAAGGAGCTTGAATCATAAGGAAGTAGCCCTTGCAGCATTTCTAGACATCCAAGGTGCTTTTGACAACTCATCAATGTCATCAATTAACAGATCCCTTGAAAACAGAGGGATTAATAGCACCACATGCAAATGGATAGGACCCATGCTCGAGCATAGGAGGATAACATCACATATGCATGATAAAACATACACCGTTAGGACAACTAAAGGATGTGCTCAAGGTGGAGTACTTTCACCACTTTTGTGGAACCAAGTTGTGGATAACTTGATCTGTAGGTTGAATGATCAAGGCATATGGACGCAGAGCTTTGTGGACGACATAGTGATTGTCACCAATGAGAAAATCCCGGAGGTGGTTATGAATGTCCTACAAGAAGCACTGCGAATTGTGGAGGAATGGTGCCTTAAACAGGACCTTTCAGTTAATCCAAAAAAACCAAACTAGTTGCTTTTACGAATAGAAGAGTTCTCCCGCAGCGTAGAGTACTGTTTGGAGAAGAACTGGAAATATCCAAAGAAGTTAAATAGCTGGGAGTGTCCCTTGATTCCAAACTGAATTGGAAGGTACACCTGGAAAAAAATACTACCAGGGCGACTAGGCTTTTCTGACAATGCAGAAGAGTTATGGGCAAAACCTGGGGAATACGACCTGAGGTGGTTCACTGGCTTCACACAACTGTGATAAGGCCAACGATCACCTATGGAACAAATGGAACAATAGTCTGGTGGAGGAGGACAGAAGTGTCCTCTGCAGTTAATATATTAACTGCAATCCAAATACAAGCCTTTCTTGGTATTACCGGGGCAATGAACAGCACGGGGACGGCATCAATGGAAGCCCTTATTGGACTTCCTCCTCTGGAACTTTTTATAAGGGTGGAGGTAATGATGGCAATTCTTAGGCTGAAATCGGGAGACTTCTGGTCCTCGAACAATGTTCGAGAAGGACACACTGATACAACTACTAGTCGAACCCATACTTCACATGAGTTTTGATAGCATGGCACCAGAGAATATATTTACTGAGCGAGTCAATATCACCATCCCATCTAGGGAACAGGTTCCGTCTGAGGGCGGGACCCCTCAGAAAAATACCCCCAGGGGATAGCCCACCTGTCGTAAAAGGCGACTAATAGGTTAGATTCCCAGGAATCTAGAGGAGTAAACCTCGATAAAAAACCAGCAGCATAGGGGTAGGCAGCTATGTTGTGGTGTAGTGTAGGCAACGGAAGCCACTGCGTCCGGAGGCAACCGCGAGAAAAAGCCTATAGGAGTAAATTGGATGTATATTGGATGAAGTGATTTTTAGGAGGGAAGTGGATGTGGTGTGTGGATCCGAGGTGAATGCTAGATATGTGGGGAAGCAGGGATGGATTATAGACGATACAGGAGAGGCAGGAATAAGAGCGGTGGGAGATGGACTGAGGGCGGATGGAGTGAGGAAGGGAAACGTATGGGTGGTAGTGCGAATGGGAGACATGGTGGTGTACAGTGTGTATATAAGCTCAAATGTCAGCCTGGAAGAATGTGAGAGGAGCATGACAGGACTAGAGGACGATCTGAGGGTGTCAAAAGGAAAAAAGAGGATCATAAAGAGAATGGTGGCAGGGGACTTCAATGCGAAGAATACTATATGGGTGGGGAAGAAAACGGACAGGAGAGGGGAGATCCTGGAGGAAGTGTTAACATCCAACGGGTTGGTGGTGCTGCCCACCTTCGTGAGGGGTGACGGGGGTTCATCATTCATTGATATAACAGCATGTGATGAATGGCTGGGGGAAAGAGTGAGTAGTTGGAGGGTGCTGGAGGATGAGGAAAGCTTGAGCTTACATAGGTATGTGGAGACGGATATAGGGAAAGGGAGAAAGGCATTATTGGAAGAGTGGGAATGGAAGAGGATGAAGGCCGAGGCAGAGAGTATGAGGAAGAAACTAAGAGATGAAAATAGAAAGGGGACTTGGACATGATGCAGATGAATTGTACAATGTGATACAGGGCTGTGAAAGAGAGGAAAAGAGGGGCAATATGCGTGAGCGGAGGGCCAATTACTGGTGGAATGAGGAAATAGAGGAGCTGTGGAGGGAGTGTGAGAAAGAACGAAGACGGATGCTGAGGGGACGAGGAAGGATAGAGGAAAGAGGGGGATATAAAGAGGAAAAGAAGGAACTGGAGCGTAGGGTGGAGAGGGAAGAAGAGGAAAGTGGGAAGAGTTACTGGGGAAATTGGAAAACAATCCATGGGAAAAGGCGTATGAGATAGCGGTGAAGAGGATGGTTGGAAATAGGAACGAGGTTTAAGAGGAGGATTGGGAGAAGGAGATTATAGGGAAATTGTTCACGTGGGGAGAAGGAGGAATGGGGGGCAGAATTCGGGAAATCCAGGATTCTAGGGGGTAGGGAAAATGAGGGGGATAAGGCCGGTAGAGAAGTGGGAGGTGGAGGATTGGTAGAGAAACATTAAAGTGAGAAAAACCCCAGGGATAGATGGCCTGAGGGGTGATATGGTAAAGAGGCTGTTGGATGACAATGGGGAGTACTTCTGATTACTATTCAACAGGGTGGAGGAGGAGTTCCCGGAAGGATGGAAGGTGGCCCGGGTAATACTGATGAAGAAGGAGGGTAGAGAGGGGAAGCGGGCGGCAGACTATAGGCCTATCAGCCTTCTGTGTGGTATAGGTAAATTGATAGAGGGGATAATAAGGGATAGGATTGAGGAGGAGGTTGGTAGGAATAGGGGGTTTTAGGGTAAACCAGCACGGGTTCATGAACGGAAAATCTTGCATCTCGGCCTGAGCAAGGTGATGGGCTTGGTGGGAAGAGCTAGGGAGGGCAGCTGGAGGAAGAAGAAATTGTCCCTACTCGTGTTCTTCGACGTCGGGAACGCGTTCAACAGTGTCAGCAAACGGGCAGTGTGAGCGCGTTGCTGAGGCTTGGAGTGGGGCAGGGGTTGGTTAACCTGGTGGAGGACTACCTGACGGGGCGTATAATTGTAGACTCCAGAGGGGAGAGATATGAGATGGAGGCTGGAGTGCCTCAGGGCGCGGTTCTTGGACCGACGCTCTGAAGGTGTATGTTTGATGAGGTTTGTGGGACAGTATGTGAAGAGGGATGTGAGATTACAGTGTATGCGAACGATGTGTGTCTGGTATGTACGGCAAAAGGAAAGGCGGAGATAGAAAGATGTTACGAAGTAACATGGTTGAGATTATTTGATAATAATTCCTCAATTGCACATTAATAAATATAAATGTTATATCAAAAACGTATTCTATTAATTTCATTTAATTACTAGGCCACTTGGTATAGTTAACGTCAATACGTTGAGTTGAACTAGTTTTTACAATACCTTATCACTGAAAACCTGCGTAAAGCCACTACGAGCGAAGAATCGAAATTTTGCTATTGTGTTAAACGAAAACGATTGCTAGTCTTCCTACAACCAGTAGAGAAATATTGTTAATATTCAGTTTGATTGCTTTAGGCAGATCTTTGAAATAATCTCTTGCAAGAGCTAGGAACCTATTACATTTTTATATACTCCGATTATTGAGTAATATATAGTACTATTCTCATCCAGGCTCTGCTTAAAGCTATCAGTAATCAAACAACTAGGTCTTAAATGGTAAACAACTGTAAAGAATCCCTTAACAGGCTTAGAAGGCTCTAAACGAGACTTCATAGGTCCGGAACCGTTTTGTGGGATCACAAAATATTGCATAAGAGGGTAAATCGGGAACTGACTGGATAGGGAACACCAATTCAAATGGAGGGCGACACAAGTGCACCTTCATACAAAGAGTTTACTGAACAAGGTAGACAAGGAACTCTCAACCAGGCTACTGAAACTGGGTAAGAGACATTTGAAGACAGTTACCGAACTGGTGACTGGACACTGCACCTTGAGGAAACATCTGTACAATATGGGCAAAGCTAGTGAACCTATGTGCAAAAAATGTGAACTTGATGATGAATCACCTACTCACATACTATGCTTCTGTGAGAACTTACAAGAACTTAGACGGAAGCACTCTGGAGAGGAATTAATACAACCATCACAACTACTGAAAATCCCTCCAGTCAAACTAGTGACCTTTATAGTAGACACGAAGCTTCTGGAATGGAAGTAGATAACATGGGAAATGGTACAAAGATTCAATTCCATTGCCTGGGCTGATGAGCACAACCCAAATATATGAATGAATGAAAAAAATGAATACTCACGTTCATGCCATTCGTTTCTTGATATGCAGGCCAACTACAAGAAAATACTATAGGTCGACCAGTTTCATTCAAATATTGACCCATTGCTTTATAACCTGGAAATTTCAAATACACTTTTACTCGCTCCATTGGAATGAGATAAAAAGTGAAAATAACTATTATTAAAAATTTAAAACTAAGAAGAGAAAGGTTAAGCGACGACAAATAATTAATACGCGTTCGCAAATGATAAAATATGGATAACTTTCGTGGGATATGAGCCAATAATGCTTTACAACAAAAGTACTACTAACAATAAGACAAATAAATACTGTACCATCATAAACTAACAATCCAGAATATTTCCCGCTGCTGTTTGTAATTTAAAATCTGTCTGCAAACTATATAAGTGTGGAAGAATGACATATTTGTCAAAATATTTCCATATATTCACCATAACTTGTAATCCATATGGAACATTTTTCATGAAAATTGTTTGAGTAGTTTCCAATATGAAGATAATAATATAAGCGCGTTGTGGTATGTTTGGTATGAAATGTGGAGACAGTGATGATAATTCTACAGGTTATCCAGAAACACTCCTGCCAAACACAAACTACAGGTAAAAGATGTGATTTTATGTCCATCTAACCTAATTTACCCTTATCCAAAACTCCCTCATAAGGCAGCTAGCGTGAAGTTTAAGTAATCCTGTCCTGTTAAACTACCAAGTAGGTCTATTGGTCCCAATGGTTGATTGCCGATTACACCTATCCAGACATTTATGCTGAATCTTTGCTGATGCTTCGTCTCTTTTATGGTGTGTGGATTTTCACCAATGTAGGCATAATGATTTGAACCATTGGAATTAAAAATTCTGTTCCAAGTAAACGTAGCTTCATCGCAAAATAAAGTTTTAGAGAAAAAATTGGGACCTTTGTTCTTTTTGTCCAGTAACCAGTTTACAAAAACTACTCGAGCAGCGAAATCACCATCTAGAATCGTATGAACTTTTTGAAAGTGAAACCTACTTTCGTTACTAAATCTTGTGAAGAAGTGTTAAAATTAACACTCTGTACGAGTAAAATTAGTGATAACATAACAAATTGGCATGTGTCTGATGAACTGTCATGCTCGGACCACAGACACATAAGGTTTGATATTAATGTAACTCCGTTGGTAAGCAAGTACCGGAATCCAAAAGATACAGACTGGATAGGATATAAAACGTCCCTCAGTAGAATTCTCGAGGATAGTCGAGAACCGATTGATGGTATTGAATCTATAGACGAGGCAGAAGGAAAAGTAAGCGAAGCGATTATGGCGGCCTATCAAGAGAACTGTCAGGAGAAAACAAAAACGAATACGGGTAACACAATTTGGTGGGAAAACGGCATGAAGAGAGTTAGGGCGGAGGTCCACGATCTTTTTAACAAGGGCAAAAGCAATCAAGACTGGGATACCTACAGGTATAAGGTCACGCAATACAATGAAGAAATTCGTAAAGCCAGAGGGAAACTCATAGAGGAAATTTTGCGAGGACATCTCGGATGCCCCCGCATGCTTTCGAATCCACAAGATCCTGGCAAAGAATGAGACAACCAGAAAAGAAGTAGGTTTCATTAGAAAATCGAACGGCGCCTATACATAAACCAAAAAGGAGAGTTTGAAGGAACTAATAAACGTCCACTTTCCAGCCTCATCTAGATCAATGTGAACCCAAGAATCAATGACTGTTTCGAAAGATATAACTTTATGGAAAAGAGTCCAGAAGTAGGGTGAGAGTTTTGAACACTTTTTAACAGAATGCAGAAATTTGGTAAGGACGTGCAATTATAATGTCGTTGATGCAAATCAGACGCCTGAGGACAAAGCCCTGAGAGATAAGATTGTTATGGAAATCCGATATCCTATAACCCGTGAAGCCCTTTTGAGGATAGACCAGTTAACTGGACAAAGCTGTTCAATTTTGTCGTACTAGTGAACAAAGTAAGAACCAAAGTATGAAGTTTCAAGAACAAGACTGTAATGAATAAAAGGCATGGCAAGATCGCCATGTAATGGCTGCGTCTCCAATGGATACGTTGGCAGGCTAAAGGTGTGGAAAGGCCTCTGAATCGGTGGGGTTGCGGGTCACTTGGAGGATCATCGAAAGGAAATGAAACAACTTCTCCTAGCACTGGGATATGTTTGATTTATTTACTATAATACATTACACTACTTACTATTACTAATGATCTGCATAAGTACCTAGCCGTATAGCATACCTATACTTAATGGTTAATGATTACTGATCTCTGACTATATAGAATGATCTTCTTGAATTATTCTGAATCGACTTCTCCATCATAAATATTGAATGCATATTTATATAACTAGCCAAGTTCAAATAAACCAAATAAACATATTACTGTTTTGTCTTACTTCACGCTTTGAACTTGACTTTCTATTCAATAACCTTCTTACTCTTTTTTGATATGATAATAAAACATTTGCATGTTTTGTTGAAAGAAGATCAAGGGAATTTAATTCTAATTTTAAATATTTATTATCATATTATTATATTATTATATTGGGCCAAAAGGCATCACAAGACCGAGAAGAGGTAAATTTTATAAAAAAGTTTAGACAGGAACCAGAGGTAAGTAGCCATAAACAAAATTTTAAAAACAATTATAATCAAGACCATAATGCTAGACAGAGTGATAAGTTTAAGTGTAAGAGTTGTCAGTTAGTGCATGGTCCGCGAGAATGCCCAGCATATGGGAAGAAATGTAGAAAATGTGGGTTACTTAACCATTATGCGGTCTCGTGCAAAGTTAAAAATATTAGAAATATTGAACAAGATTCTATATATGATGATAGCTATAGTGAAGGTAACTTATTTATAAACCAAGTAAAGTCTAATAACAGTAAAGAAATTTAATCTCGAAGTGCATGTGAAGAATTAATTATGTTGGAGGATGAAAAATATAAGGTGAGACTAGATACAGGAGCCGATGTAAATTTATACCTTTAGATATATTTAGAAATAAGAAAATCTGCATGACTTTTTTGAGGGTTTGAAGGTAGTGAAGCTAAACCTGTAGGTATTGTAAATCTATACTGTAAATTTAAAAATGTTGAAAGTTATGAAGATTTTGTAATTGTGAATGAGGCAAACCACGTGCTTTTGTGTTGCAGCTGTTTGAAACTAAATTTATTAAAAAGAATAAGCAATGTATGTGAGGTTGAATATGATTATGAGAGAAATTTGTGTTTAAAAAATAATATTGATCTATTTAGTGGTCCAGGGAAGTTTCCCGGTACATTTAACATAACCACTGTTGAAAATTTCGAGTCTGTGTGTTATCCCCCTACCAAAGTACCCATTGCTATAAGGAACTCCTTAAAATGTGAGTTAGATAGGCTTATTAAAAGAAAGGTCATAACCAAGGTTGGGGAGATAGACCCAAAGGCAAGTATAAACAGGATGGTCATAGTAGAAAAGGCAATTGACAAAATAAGACTATCTTTAGATCCTTCAGATTTCAATGCACAGATTATAAGAAAGCCATATTTAGCATCTAATATTGAGGAAATTTGTTCAAAACTCATGGGTAAAAAGTTCTTTTCAGTTTTTGACCTGGCGGAAGGATATCACCACCTAAAGCTGAATGAGGAATCATCGTGGAAGGGTTGCTTCGCCACACCCTTTGGCATCTACAGATTCATATGGCCTATCAAATTCTCAAGACCTATTCCATGAGGAAGCTGGAAGACATTTTGGGGACATGTTCAGGTATGTCACGATGACATGATCATAGCAGGCGCAACAAAAGAAAAGCATAACGAAGCTGTATTAGAAGTCACGGAAAGGGCCAGAAAGGTAGGAACCAGGTTTAATAGAGACAAATTTCAGTACTGTCAAAGTGAGGTAAGATTCATGGGTCAAATATTTTCAGAAAAGGGAATGCAGGTCGATCCAGCTAGGATTGAATCACTGTGTAAGCTTAAAAGCCCAACAGACAAAGTTGAGCTGCAGAGAGTTATTGGTTCATTTAACTATGTTAGACGCTATATTAAAAGTATGGCTGATTATATGCATCCTTTGTGTGGATTATTAAAGAAAAATGTAGAATGGCAGTGGTTACCCAAGCATGAGGAAACTTTCAATAAATTAAAAAAGGTAGTAAGTGAAGCACCTGGCTTAGCACCTTTTGACCCAAAGAGGAAAACAGTATTACAATGCTTCCAAAAATGAATGAATGTAATGTATTAAAGCTTATTGGATGTGCATCAAGAAGTATGAATGATCTCGAGGTAAACTATAGCCAGACTGAAAAATAATTGCTGGCAATTTTTTTGGCACACAAAAATTTCATGATTTCATTTATTGTGCAAACTTTGAAGTACAATCAGACCACAACCCAATTGTAGCTATAATGTAAAAACCAATTTACAAGATAGGTTCAGTTAGACTTCAAAGATTGAGACTAAAACTACTAAAATATTCTTTAAATGTAAAATATGTACCAGGTAAAAATGTGCAGTTTGCAGGTATGCTTTCTAGAGCTAATTTAAATATTTTGGAAAAACAGGATACCGAAATGCTCGAAATGGTTCATAGTGTTTCTAAACATCTTACTGCAAGTATAAGTAAAGAAAAAATAGATGAATTTAGGGTTGAAACTTCTAAAGATCAAATGTTAATGATACTTCATGAATATTATTATTTAGGGTGGCCCAAAACAAACGATGCTGACCCAACATGTAAGCCTTTTTATGCACTTAGAGATTCAATTTACGTAGAGGCTGGTATTATTTTTGTAGATGATAAAATTATTGTTCCAAAAAGGCTGCGACACACAATCATTAAAATATTACATAAAGGTCATGTTGGTATAAGTAAAACTATTCATAAGGCTCGAAAATTATTTTACTGGCCGGATTTACATAATGACATTGCAACCTTTATAAAAGAGTGTAGAGCTTGTGAGAAGTACATGCCAACAAATTTCAAAGAACCCCTGCTACCTCATTCTGTTCCAAAGCCTAGAATTAATAAAATAGGAGCAGATATTTTGGAATTTGGTGGTAAACCATATTTAGTTGTTGTATATCACTTTTCCCATTGGATTGAGTTGAATGTTTTGAAAGATAAGACCTCTATGTCAATTATAAATTGCTTCCAAGATATTTTCATTCGTTTTGGTTATCCTCAATTTATTGTAGCAGACAATTTACCTTTTGTGTCAAGTATGTGTAAGAGATAATATAAAAATAAAAACGTTACAATCAACACATGTTTCCCACATCATCACCAAAGTAACGGTCTTGCTGAGAAAGCTATTAGCATAGGTAAACAGATATTAAAGAAAAGTTGTGAGGATAATAATTGTGATTTCAGAGAACTCGCTATGGAATATAATAACTCCCCAATTATTAATTTAAATGTATCACCATCAGAGATATTACATAGTAGACTGCTTAGATCACAATTACCTGCCAGTTATAAAATGCTAGAACCTAAGATTCAAACACATGTTTATTCTCGTTTATGTGAACATAAAGATAGGATCAAGTTACAATTCGACAAGTTAGTTCGTAGAGAACCCATAGAATACAAGAAAGGGGATAGACTTTTAATAAAAACAAATATTGATGAATACTGGGATAAAGCTGTTATATTAGAAAAGGCTAATGAGCCCAGATCTTATTGGGTGAGGAAGGAAAATTATAATGAAATTGTGAGGAGAAATACACATCAAATTAAATATTCTTTTAGTAAAGATGACTACAAAATGTTATCAGAACCTGAATTGCTCCCTTGTGATGCCTTTTGGTCCAATATAATAATAAATATTTAAAATAAGAATTAAATTCCCTTGATCTTATTTCTACAAAACGTTCGAACATTTCATTATTATATTAATATAAATTAAGAAGGATATTTAATAGAAAGTCAAGTTCAAGCGTGAAGTAAGTCAAAGCAATAATATGTTTATTTGCTTTATTTGAACTTGACTTGTTATATAATAGTATATTATGCAACGATCATGTATTAATGACCATTACATGAGAGTTGCATACACTATTTTTTCTACGAACAAGAAATTTTATTTGAATCCAACAACATTGTTTTTTTTATACTTCTCTTGCTACCCCCCAATCCATAAATTGACCATAAAATTTATCATATACCTTTTTTGATTTTGCAGGTTATAAACTATTGGATACATTTTTCGCCTTTTCGGCGATTTCAGGTGGTGTGTATGAAAACTCTTCGTCGCTCGACATTTCTTTCAAAAAGTGGAAGGTGTTATATAGTAAAATTAATACCTATTTAGAGGTACCAGCCGTTTTAGTAACTTAACGTATGCGGCTTCCTGAACCATCTGACATTAACATGAAATCAAAATTTGACGTAACTTCAAAAACGTGACATCTAATAAATTAGTTACGACGTTCATTTTTGTTGGTAATTTTTTGTTTCAACCGATTTATTAATAATAAATAAGGATGGTCTTATTCTAAATGGGTATAAAATTTACTATACCTTGTTTTTAAACTAAGAGGAGCGATTTGAATTTAAGTTCACAGCTCTTTTGATGCAACTGACAACGACATTTGTCAGTTTTGTGTTTATTTATATGAAAATATTCATTACTTCAATCTAACTGTACTACTTTTTTTGCGTTTGTTGCTGATTGTTTTATTTTTAGCAAAGTATTATATTCCAACCAAGTTAAGTGCTATTTTTATTATTTATTCAGTTTGATAAACAACATTCATGATTGTTCTTCCTTGTTAATAATTTAAGTCTCCAAGTAAAATCTTATTTTTCTAAATATTTTAACATCAAGTTTTACATACATTGCAGTACAATATTATCGCATTTTTCGATATCAAAACCTCTGTTTACTTTTAGTTTGTGCTATACCTAAGCGTCCAACGTAAATAAAGAATAATTGAAACATACAATTGCATTTTCTACGTACTTATTTATCCTCAAATTATTAACAAATTTTACATAAACTACCTATTATAACCATACATTTTTTCCCAATAATGTGTCATTTGCTCACTACTTTCGCCATGGCCTGTGGCCAATGATTATTCGATATTTAGACATGCCTTGATCCCTCATTGGTTACGAAAACTACCAGCAGTACAAAACATATTTCAAGTAATTGTCAGTAGAGGAGTTCAGTTTAAGGTCAGTGTGGCCAACAAAAAGTGGTTTTTATGACAAGAATGACAGTTAATGTCTACCATTAAAAACATAAGATTTTTGCAGGTTTTTTATCATTACGAACATCTATATTGCTTTATTAAAACAATGAATACACCCCCGAAGCGTAAATCTTAAAATTTAAAATGACATTTTAGCTGAATTCTCAATGCATCGGTGGCCAGTAATTCTAGGAACTTTCGGCAAATCACCAATTCTCATCTGTCATTATGTCACTAGTTATGTCATATGTCATTGTTATTTGTTTTTGTTGATATTGGTTTAATCGTTTATGTTTATTTTCCATACTTTTGTAGTAGTTCTAGTTAGTCGTATCACTTTATTCTTCTGATTGCTTTTTCCACTTACATCTGACATAACTAGTGACATAATGACAGATGAGAATTGGTGATTTGCCGAAAGTTTCTGGAATTACTGGCCACCGATGCATTGAGAATTCAGCTAAGACGTCATTTCAAATTTTAAGATTTACGCTTCGGGGGTGTATTCATTGTTTTAATAAAGCAATATAGATATTCGTAATGATAAAAAACCTGCAAAAAACTTATGTTTTGAATGGTAGACATTAACTGTCATTCTTGTCATAAAAACCACTTTTTGTTGGTCACACTGACCTTAGACTGAACTCCTCAATTAGTTCAAAAAGTCTGAACACGACCCTTTCGGAACACTCTCCCAATCTAGTTACTTTTAGTGGTGTGTTGGAGGTTTCCTAAAATGCTCCTCCTAGTTTAAAAACAAGGTATAGATGTATCCTGTATGTCAAATGTAACTACTGTATGTAAGATGAACACTGACATTTGATGTCAAATGTAACTACTGTATGTAAGATGAACACTGACATTTTGACATGACAGTTGACAGTACAAAATAAATATGGTTTTGATGACTACATGTTTCAATGGTAACCTAAATAATACTGGTCCATCGAAATACAGTATCCGCCAAAATAAACAGTACCAAAAATAAAAATTAATTTTTAATTTTGTGTAATGTAAGTGTTCAAAATGTTCACCATTTCGACGCAAACAAGCTTCATATCGATTTTGTAAGTCAATAAACATATTTATAAAAAGTGGTTGATGTAACTGCCGAAAAATATTTTGTATTCTTTCCCGTAGTTCGGCAATATTCGCCGGCGGATTTTCCGAGTGAAATATTTTGTCCATCATTATGCCCCAAATGTATGCGTCAGGTGGCGTCAGATCAGGTGAATGAGAAGGATATTCGAAGTCTGTTCCCCGAGAAATTATTCTATTTTCCGTCTGAACGAAAATAATGCTCTACCAAAAACACTTTTTATTCCGTTGTTAGAACCATTTTTAAATCAAATTTAACTGCAGCGTACTATTAATATATCAACTAATGACAATTAAGTCAAATATGACAAATCCATATTACATAAACAACTCCACAGCACTTTCTGTTTCGGTACTGTTTATTTTGGCGGATACCGTAATTAGAAGGCATCCAATAATTGCAATCTACATAAAAGAAAGCAGCATATTTAAATAACACAGAAGGTATCTACCTTTTTGACTAACGCAAAAGATTGAAATTGTCATAAAACACGAATCTCTTAGAAACTGTCAAACATTCTACAGAAAATATTGGGTCTGCCTACTTGGTTATTCAAAAATCTAGATTTCTATTGGTCAATTTTTCAGTTTCATAATGAAAACCAGTGTTATAATGAGTATCATTATGAAACTGAAAATTGGCATTTAATTAACAACTTATAGTATAGGAGTAGAAAAGATGCATTCAATATTTATTACAGGAGGAGTTGATTTTAGAAGAACATTCTATATAGTCGAATGGACAGAGATCAGTAATCTTTAACCATTAAGTATAGGTATGCTATACGGCTAGGTACTTATGTATATCATTAGCAATAGTAAATAGTGTAATGTATTATAGTCAATAAATCAAACATATTCCAGTGCCAGAAGTAGTTGTTTTATTCCCTGGAGATGATCCTCCAAGCGACCCGCAACACCACCAATTCAGAGGCCTTTTCACACCTTTAGTCTACCAACGTATCCATTGGAGACGCATCCATTACACCCTGACAATTTTGTTGTTACTTCTAGACCCAACAATCAGGAGCCAGCTACCGGCCCACCTCATGCTATCAATATTAATGTTCCTTCAACCACACCAACTAATGTTAATGATGAAAATAATACGCCGGAAGTGCACTCTCGCTGCGGACGCTGTCAATTGTCAGTTGTCAATGGTTGCGTTCATCCCAACAAAGTTGATCAGGTAGCGATTTTTAGAGTGATCCATCAGTTCGTAATTCTTCTGAACGACCTAATAAAACCATCGATATATATGTCAACAAATGTCAATTATTACAACTACAACAACTCAATTTTATTTGATATATACGACAATTATTTATTCATTTTTGATTTTATTTTAGTCTAATAGTTATTACCAGTGTTTTGTGAGCTTAGTAATCCGTGATCATCGACAACGAAAAATTAGCCTGGTGTGTTAATAAGTTTCTGTTTCTTAAAAAATGGATCCTATTCAAGCAGCTATTGTAATTGCTGAAGAAGACGCTGTCGATGTAGGTCTAATAGTAGTTTTTAACATATGTCATAAATTGACAGTTAATGGATCATCAATCGGTAGCGTGTAGCGTATTTTAATTCTTATTGAAAAAATGGCGACTGATACCACAGCGCTCAATCTGATCAGTTAACAAAATACGCGTTCAGCAGGAAATTGATGATCGCTTCGGTAGCGCTACGTTGTGATGAACGCGACCTATATAAAATGAATGTAATGTATGTATGTTCATCTCCAATAAATACAGAAAAGCATTCAGTGTATAAATATCCTGCCTATGAAATATCAACTAACAACAATAAAACATACCATACGAGAACGAAGGCCAAACAGGCCAAGTTCTACGGATTTGAAAATAGCCGCCGAAGTCACAAGACCAAATAAAATTAGATGGGCCATAAGCAAATTTTAACTATTCAAATCCCCAGGGACATATGGTATATATTCCATCGATGTGTTAATATCACACGTAACTAAAATCCTCATAGCAAGTCTGGAATGGGGATACATATCGGAAGTATGGCAAAAGGTTAAAGTCATTTACTTTCCCAAGGTAGGTAAAGTATCTAACTGAACGCCAAGGTCATACAGGCCAATAAACCTATCTAATCCTCATCTCTAATAAAAACGTTAGAAAGGTTATTGGACAGGTACATAAGAGACGAGTCAATATGCCTTTCAGCCAGGCAAATCCACGGTTCTAGCGCTGGATGATCTAAACAGGCTTATATCAAAAACAATAGAAGACAAATAGGCAGTGATGGCCACTTTCTTAGACATCGAGAGATCATTTAATAATGTTACCACGAATTCATTGGTTGATGCAATGAATAAACGGGGGACATCCACCACAATATGCCTCCCTGTGGGGAGGAGTGCTATCACCACTACTATGGGCAGCCTTAGAAGACGACCTCCTCACAGAACTGTCCTCAGCAGAATTTTACTGTCTTGGATACGCAGACGACATCGCTATTGTAATCAGGGGCATGTTTGCGGGGAAGATATCGGAAAGAATGAAAACAGCCTTAAATATAGTTGAAAATTGGTGCTTAGAAGAAATCTACCATTGCCCTTAGCAGATGCAGAAGTATGTGTGGAAAAAACTGGGGATTTTCCTATGGCTATACACAAGGGTTGTTAGACCAATGATAGCTTATGGATCAGTAGTGTGGTGGACAAATACACTGCAAGTGGGAGCTGTAAGTCTAATGAGTACACACAAAGGCTTGCTTGCCTGTGTATTACGGGAGCCATACAAACCACTTCCACAAGTGTGATGGAAGTCTTGCTGAATCTGCCTTACTACACATTTTTATACAAGGCAAAGCCAGATCTTTATCGCACAGACCACACATAAGCCAAACTCACGGTGCTGACTATCGAAAGCTTATCGAGGAACTAAAAGCGGATGTCTTAATGGGGCCACCCATTGACTCAACGGCCACGAGATATAGCTTTAATAATAAGTTCCAAATAACTACACCAGGTAGGGAAGACTGGAAGAAATGTGTACCCATACAGGTTGCGGCAACCTGGGATACGGCCGGCTCCAGGACAGAAGTAGGTGTAGGAGCCGGAATTGTAGGGCTGGAACAAAAAATAGGTATTCCAATGAGCCTATTTAAGGACGTCACAACTTTCCAAGCGGAAGTGACGGCGATTCACCACTGCGTTGGAGAAATTAAAAGGCAGGAAAGGACATACCGTTCAGTTGCCATCTTCACCGACATCCAAGCTGCACTGAAGGCATTTGATTCCATATAGGCCAATTCTAAGTTAGTATGGGATTGCATAGGTGCCTTAAACGCACTTGGTTACCATTGGAAGATCATGGTAGCCTGGGTACCAGGGTACGAGGGTCGAAAGGGCAACAAATTGGCAGATGAAACGGCCAGTCAATGCCATTCATTGGACCGGAACCATTCTGTGGCGTCGCAAATGCGACAATAAATATGGCCACAAGGAAGTGGGTGACTCAGAAATCTCTAGAGTGGTGTGTAATCCACCAGGACAGAGACAGGAGAAACAGTTCATTAGAGGACATTCGCCAACTTTTACGGCAGACCTGATAAGCAAAGACAGGACATTTGTCAAAGCCGTAGTAGGTATGTTAACAGGGTACTGTGAGCTTAACAGGCACGCAAAGCTAATGGGGTTGACAGACGAAGCCATGTGCAGATTCTGTCACCTAGAAGAGGAAACTGCAGAGCACATTCTATGCCAGTGCAATTGCCTGACGAATGTGCGTTTCCTTTATTAGGCCATGAGAAGCCACCGGCAAGAGATTAAGTCTCGAAGATGATTATCGACACAAAAAGAGTCTAGCTGGAGAATGTGATCTAGATTCAGAGGACCACAATAGATCTGAAAAGGTCGCAGAGAAAAAGGTCGATCAGCCACCTCATCAAATCTTATCCTAATCTATTCCGTACAAAATATAATTTTCGTACACCTCTTTAACATTCGGGTTTCACTGGGCCGTTTTCTCTTAGGCGTTGTTGGAAAGGCGTTGTTGGAAGACCACTTTTTTTCAGAAAGTACCTTATAGCTTTTGAATTTGATATGAAATTTGTTCAAACTGATACATGAAAAGTTTACCAAATTTGTCCTTGACAGCTTTTGATAGCAATGAAAAACGAGGGTTTATTGTCTGTAGATATCGGTTTTTGGGGATATGCTTTAAAAACTGACTTAAAAGCGTCATCTTCAAAGGGCGCTAGTTCTCTCAGAACCTTTTGGAGAAAGGTAAATTATGTTAGATGGATATAAAAATCCCATCCTGTAACTGTAGTTTGTGTTTGACAGGGGAGTTTCTGGACACCCTTTATATCAATCTTTGCAAACATATTCTCCAATTGAGCATTTTTTGTTTGTATCCCTAATATCTCGTTAGATAAACATATCGGGTGTGACATAATATAATATAAAATTAAAGCTACCTAAATCTATTAGAGGCCATAGTATGCAATTACATCCATCCAATTTTAAATAGTCCACCTCCCATTCAGCGAAAGTTTCAGCATCTGTCCGAAGACTAAACATACTTCCAGGATATCCAGCGCACGTTTCAGTGCCATAATCTGCATATATTCCAAATTTTAGTCCTTTATTATGAATCTGAAAATATCAACCTACTTTAAAACTTAATATTATTTCAATATAAAAACTGTTACCAATTCCAAGTACTTGATCTTCAATAAAAAAAAACAGCCATGTATCAATTAATGTTTTAACTTTGAAATGAACAATAAACATAATATTGGTGGACTGAGTCTTACAAAATTTATAACACCAATTTTTTTTTAGTTTTCGCTCAAAAAAAATAATTTTTTTTTGTTACTTTAGGCCACTCCTGTTGGTGCAGAGAGGGATACACCTGAGGGTGGTGCAGGAGTACAGGACAGTGGGTGGGATGGCTAGAGCCAAGAACAAACACTGGAGGGGTGCGACCAGAGAGGAAGTACAGGAAGGGATGGAGGAGGAAAAGGAGAGAAGGTGGGAAGGAGTGTGAGGGCGCGCTAAAAAGAGCGATTGGAAATAGAAGAGAATGGATGGACTGGAAATTTGAAAAGGTGAACTACTTCTTAACACAGGTGTTCACTGAACATGGGTCGAGAGTAGGGTACCTCCACAAGATAGAGAAAAGAGAGACTGGAGTGTGCGAGAGGTGTGGAGTGGAGCATGATGTGTGGCATGTGTTTATATGCTGGAGGAACGAGGAAGTGCTGAAGAAGTTGCAGGGGAAACTAAGGGAGGCGGTGTATTGGGAGAACATGATGGAGATAATGTTGAGGGAGGAGGAATAATGAATGGAGGTAATTGTCGTAGTGGAGAGCATGCTTAGGGGGAGAGAAAGACTTGATATAGCATGAGAGGTAGGAGTAATAGGTAGGGAGAAGACGACGGTTTGATCGGAGAGTGGGCGAGGGACCTCCGCCCGTCTCAAAGTATGCTAGGGTAGTGATTATGAGGCGGGGGTAACGGCGAGTTTGAGTTGGGGTTTTTTGGTAGGCATCACCTTGGGGATAGGACTGATTCGAACATGAGTTTCCCATCTTGACCCGAAAAAAAATGTTAAGTTATGGACTTCATCGATTTGTTTTTGATTTAGAGTGAATTCAAATCCCTGTGGGAATACGCGACTACCTCTGGAAAAACACAGGATATTTGTTTTTGATGTATTGACTTTGATTTTATTCTCATTCGTATACATGTTTCTAGTAACTCTTTGGTTAAATCAATTTTAGACGTACCAATAAGTTTTTAAATCATCGGCAGTGCCAACTATTCCATTCTGACGGAAGTAAGGTACTATACTAAGTGCAGGGACCCGAGGGTCATAAGGGCAACTAAAAAGTAGAAGAAATAGCCAGACATGAATTATCAAATTAAATTTATAGTTGGATATAATATTGTGTACTAATGATTTCCCATTATAATTCCCATTTTCC
Organism: Lochmaea crataegi; assembly: GCA_947563755.1. Taxonomy (NCBI): domain Eukaryota; kingdom Metazoa; phylum Arthropoda; class Insecta; order Coleoptera; family Chrysomelidae; genus Lochmaea; species Lochmaea crataegi. The sequence continues at coordinate 5,774,969 of OX387423.1, read as the reverse complement.
AATTATAGAGTTAAGATTAAAAACCCAATTTCAGTACCCTGAATAGAATAACTTTTAGTTAATTGCCTGCAATCCGAAAAAAAATTTCAATTGTATCGTGGTTTCATAGAACCACACAATTTTTATTTATGTTTTTAAATGAACCTCGAGCAATTCTAGCTTCGGGAGTTAGATCATCCCCTCTTTTCAAAGCTTTGGTTAGAGGGTTCTCTGAGTTCAGGGGCCCTGGTGCACTGCACCACCCGGCCCTACGATAGCTAGGCCACTGCTAGAGGACGGGACTACAAAGCACATCCTATGTCAGTGCGGCTGTATGGCAAATGTGCGGTTTCTTCAACTAAGCGATGAAAAGCCACCGGCAAGAAGATACAAGAAAAGTTCAATCCCGAAGCTGATTGGTTGCATAAAAAGAGACGGGCTGGAGAATGTGAACTGAGGAACACAATATATCTGAAGATGCAGTGGAATAGTTGCAATCAGCTACCCCATCAAGAATATGAGAGGAGCATGACAGGATTGGAGGACGATCTGAGGGTGTCAAAAGGGAAAAGGAGGATCATTAGAAGAATGGTTACAGGGACTTCAATGCTGAGAATACTGTATGGAGGAAAGGGAGGAAACGGACAGGAGAGGGGAGATCCTGGAGGAAGTGTTGACATCCAAAGGGCTGGCGGTGCTGAATGATGGACGACTGACCTCCTTCGTGAGGGGTGACGGGGGTTCGACATTCATTGATATGACAGCATGTGATGAATGGCTGGGGGAAAGAGTGAGTAGTTGAAGGGTGCTGGAGAATAAGGAAAGCTTGAGCTTACATAGGTATGTGGAGACGAATATAAGGAAAGGGAGAAAGGAATTATCGGGAGAGTGGGGATGAAGGTGGACGAAGGCCGAGGCAGAGAGTATGAGGAAGAAAGTAAGAGAGTAGATAGAAAGGGGACTTGGACATGATGTAGATGATTTGTACAATGTGATACAGGGTTGAAGAAGAGAGGGAAAGAGGAGCAATAGGCGTGAGCGGAGGGCTAATTACTGGTGGAATGAAGAAATAGAGGAGCTGCGGAGGGAGAGTAAGAAAGAACGAAGACGGATGCTGAGGGGAAGATGAAGGATAGCAGGAAAAGGGGGATGCAAAGAGAAAAAGAAGGAAGTGGAGCTTGGGGTGGAGAGTGAAAAAAGGGGGAAGTGGGAAGAGTTACTGGGAAAATTGGAAAACAATCCATGGGGAAAGGCGTATGAGATAGCGGTGAAGAAGATGGGTGGTAATAGGAACGAGGTGCTAGAGGAAGATTGGGAGAAGGAGATTATAGGCAAATTGTTCACAGGGGGAGAAGGAGGAGTTGAAGGCAGGATTGGAGAATCCAGGATACTAGGGGGGTAGGAGAAATGAGGGGGATAAGGCCCGTAGAGAAGTAGAGGATGGGAGGAGGAACATCAAAGTAAGGAAAGTCCCAGGGATAGATGACCTGAGGCTGTTGGATGACAATGGGTACTCCCCATTGTCTGTAAATTATAGGAAGATTGTGGAGAAGATAGAGCGGTGCGGTCTAGAAGTGGCCGAAGATAAGACGGTCGGGTTGCTAGTGAAGGGACGGGGGAAGGGGAGGAAAGATAATTCCTATTAAGGAGTCTGTGAAGTACCGAGGGTGTGATTGGATAGTCAATTATCCTTCAGAACACACCTGTTAAAGGAGGTAGAGAAGGGGAAAGCAAGGGCAGCATGGCTGGGGAGATTGATGTGTAATGTGAAGGGGCCGGGAGAGTGGGAGAGGAGGATTATTTGTAGGACGGTAGAGCAGAGTAAGCTGTACGGTGCGGAGGTGTGGGGTGGAAGAGCGGGAGTAGATGCGAGGGTTAGGCCACTCCTGCGGGTGCAGAAATAGATATTGTTGAGGGTGGTGCAGGGGTACAGCACAGTGGGTGGACTGGCAGCAGCGGTGCTGGCAAGGACCTACCCATTGGAAGTGATGGCTAGAGCCAGAAATAAACGGTGGAGGGGTGCAACCAGAGAGAAAGTACAGTCATGGATGGAGGAGGAAATGGAGAGAAGGTGGGAGGAGTATGAGGGCGCGCTAGAAGGAGCGATTGGGAATAGGAGAGATTGGATGGACCGGAAATTTGGGGAGGTGAACTACTTCTCGACAAAGGTGTTCACTGGACATGGGTCGAGAGTAGGGTACCTCCACAAGATTGGAAACAGAGAAACTGGAGTGTGCGAGATGTGTGAAGTGGAGGATGATGTGTGGCATGTGTTTAGATGCTAGTGGAACGAGGAAGTGCTGAAGAAGTTCGAGAGGAAACTAGGGGAGGCGGTGTATTGGGAGAACATGGTGGAGATAATGTTGAGGGGGCAGGAGGAATGGATGGATGTAAGTAGCGTAGCGAGGGACCGCCGCCCGTCTCGAAGTATGCTAGGGTAGTGATTCCGAGGCGGGGGTAACGACGAGTTTGAGGTGGGTTTGGTTGGTAGGCATCCCCTTGGGGATAAGTCCAGCACTGTTTGGGTCCTGGATCCATTCGAACATAAGTTTCCCATCTCGGCCCGAAAAAAAAGCTACCCCATCAAATCTAACCTATTCTGATCTATTTGCTTTCAAATATATTTGATTTCGACCATAGCGATTAACTTACTTATATAATAATGTTTCATGGCTCACTTTGAAAGTAATAATTTTTCAAAAGAGAAGTAAGTAGCATAGCCACCATTTTGAATGTTGAATAATTTAACAACGATTTAAGCTGGAGGTATCATGTAGTGAATTTTTGGATTCAAAAAAATATGGGATTTACGAAGATAGAATAAAACACAAGGTTTTGTTTGTACCCTCCATCTATGGTACGCCACTGTGTTTTTCGTTATACATCAAGACTATTCTACAACTTTTACATTCAATGCATAATAGCAAAATATCCTTCGGGTAATTTATAATGAATAATCCTGTAAAATTCTCAAAAACAGCACTGAGTTAAAAATTTATACTGGAAAAAGGTTGGCAAAAAAATAAATGGATTCATGAAAACCACACCTCTCTATCACTCCGGATATATTTTCAGTTAAAACGAGCTAAAAACTAAACAAAACTGGAAAATACAAAATATTTCCAATTTATATTTTATTTTCGGTCTCAAATCTCGAAATTGTTCGAAATCAGTGAATGCTGATACCAGTTTACTGTTAAATCTGACTGAAAAATTTAATCTCAACCGTAAAAAATAACAAATTTAGCCCAATTAATAGCTTACATAGTCCGATAAATTCTTCATCCCATACGGAAATCTATTTGGATCAGGCTGCAATCTACCATTTATATCCCTTTCTTTCGCTGACCAACAATCATCTATAATGATATATTCGTAACCAGCCTCAAGATAGCCATCAGATACCATGTGGTCAGCGATGGTACGAAACAATGTATCACTGCAATTGATAAATTGTTATAACATGCAGAAGGTATAGTTGGTTCAGAGATATTTCGTAACAACTTGGTGACTGTTTATAACAGGAGTCGACATACCCAGGAGTATGCAGATGATCTGACAATACTTGTAATGGGGAAATACTCTAATGGTATACTGGAGTTAATGCAACAAGCTCTGGAAATGATGGAGAAAAAAAACTGCGCTCATTCCCGTCAGTAGAAAAAGGAAGATTGAGAGACTAGAACTGCCAAGCCTCTTAAACGTGCAGATGTGTCTTAACTATGAGGTCAAGTATCTGGGTATAATTCTGGACGCAAAACTAATCTGGTATTCACATCTTCATGACAAAACCAATAAAGAGAAAATGACCCTAATGGCTGTCAAGTGGGCGATGGGAAACGCATGGGGACTAAATCCACGGAAGGTTCACTGGCTGAACACAACTGTGGTGAGACCCAAGGTAACCTATGGAGCCTTAGTTAAGTGGCTAAAAACAGATTAGAGGAAACTTCAGAGGCTTGCCTGTCTGTGCATAAGAGGTGCGATGAGAAGCAGCCCGACTGTGGCAATGGAATCCATTCTCAATCTTCCGCCTCTTGCTCTGCACGTAAAGGCGGAAGCGAGAATATCTGCGTACAGGCTGGAGTGCAATGGAAATTGGCACGAAGAAACCAACACCCAAAGTCATTCCACAATCACAAACTCGCTTCTTGAAATGAGAAGTGATAACATGTTGGTCACAATAAACGAACGACAACCAACCATACCATATCCAGCCAAACTGGCATGGGTTCGAAGCATGCAGTCAGGAAGGAACCTTGGTGTGGTACACAGACGGATCTAAAATTGATATTGAAAAAGGAGCTGGAGTTCATGGTGCCAGACCCAGGTGAAATGTTCACGCATCGTTGGGGAAGTTTGCATCTGTATTTCAGGCAGAAATCTTCTCTATCGACACGTGTTTGCGAATGAACATCGAAAGGGGGTATATTTAGTATATTTAGATAGTCAGGCAGCACTGAAATCTTTAGCATGTCCCCAGATCAGATCTAGACTGGTATGGGACTGCCTACAAAAACTTTTAACCGTGTCAAACCATAATAGAGTAACTCTTGAGTGGGTCTAGAGACACAGGGGTGACACAGGGAGACACAGGGGTCTAGCAAAGCTAGGGCCTGAAACTGCATTCACTGTTCTTGAACCAGTATTTTGAATATCAAAATCCGTTGCACGTGGTTATACATCTCGGTGGATTCGAACAAAATATCAGACGTAATGGAGACACGTGCCAAAACAGAAACGGAGCAAACTCCTGGTCAAAAAAGCCTGGTGGTCGCTGAGGAACCCATCTATCTGTCGGTTGTGCATGAAAGAGGGGGAAACAGCCTCTCACATTATCTTCGATTGTGATGCACTGTCTCATTGGAGATATCCTAGGACGAGAGTATCCAAGGGAGGATCTCTCCAAGAAAGACCTAGTGAAAAGACTGTTAAGCCTGATAAGGGCTACTGGTCTCTTCACTTAAGCGGTATAACCAAGAGCACAAAAAGCCTAAAGGCTAGGTGCCAAGGTCTCTAAGCCTCTGACTCTAAGGCTTCCTCAGCAACAAAGTAAAAGAAAGGGAACACAATAGATATTTTAAAATTCGGTGAATGTCGCCCTAATATACAAACATGCATGTCTTACAACAAATGATCGTCATGAAGAACATGCTATAAATTCGATAATATTTTTGTTGATAATCTTAATTTTTTTTAGAGTATAAAACAGAGTTGGTGAAAAATTTAAAATTTGGTTTTCTCTAAAATGGTGCAGGGAATTCAAACACAAGCACTTATTTTGGAAAATACCTCATAAATCCTTTTTTGCGGATTTGTAGTAAACAATTTATCACACTGCAGGATTATACAATCAATACCAAGTTTGAAGCTTGTGGGTAGCTGTTTTTGAGATATGCTTGAAAACCTGACTTAACAGCGTCATATCGAATGGCGTTAGCTCCCTTAGGAGGAACTTTTGGATAAAGGTATTTGGCGATTAGGTCAGTTTCCCACATTCCAAAAGGATATTTTTTCGCAAGTATGTAATATGATTATATTTACCTTACACAGTCGTCTGGATATGCATCACAATCTGTTATGCATCTAAATCGTTGCCAATGCATCCATCCCATGGGCGGAGTAAGAACAAGTCCGTTGTCTAAGCAACATGCTATTGTTAAAGTACATAAAAATAATAATAATAATTTCATTTCTTCGTTCTCAAGTGTTGAAGTAATCTGAAATTAGTAATTATAATGAAGTAATAAGTAATTAATAAAAATAATAACAAAATTAGAAGCACGTTTTGGATTTTTTAAAGACCAGCAGTAACATACAGTGTAGAAAAACCAAATGGAATTAATTCGTTATTTCAATTATTGTACGGGGTGACTGATTAAGAGATGTAAGCCGCTGTATCTCCGAAACTATTAATCGTACTCCTTAGAGAAAAAAATCTGTATTACAAACTCGCATACGAGAAGCTGCTGGAAGTTATTTTCAAGTTTTCTACTCCACCGCTAGAGGGTTTAGTTCACAATAATATCACAAAAACATCTTTTTTCTATAATAATTGTACCATTAATAGTACCACAAAATTTATATATTCGTTTGCTCCAGTACTAGTTCTTCTATCTTGTAAAATAACTAGTAGGGGTGAGTGAGACTCAATGAAACTGTTATAACTTTTGTTCCGCTTTATGGATTTTGACAAATTTAAAATCGTTTGAAAGGTAATTCAATGCCTCATAAAATATTAAATCATCGAGTTATTGTAGTGGTTTTAAAGGTTGTTAGGTGGCGGTGATTGAACAACTTTTTTTGGGAATCTTCAAATGCGATTCTATATTTTTTGATCATTTACTTGAAAGAGGATGGAATTTAAAAGGAAATGGTGAAAACCGCATCTCAATATCTATTTTCTAAGCGAAGAACGAGAAAAAATAGGTATACAGGGGATCGAGTTCTATAGTTGAGTAAATTGAAAATTTTACATAATATAGTAGGCGTCCAGATGTCAATAATGGTTGACAACTTAAAAATAAAATTAATATAGTGTGAATTTACAAACCTGTAACGGTTAGTTATTTGAAAATACGTAATGCCTTACACAAATAGTGTGTTATAAGTGTATCTTTTCTCGTATCTTCGCTTAGAAAATAGATATTGGGATGCCCTTCTTACCATTTTTTTAAAATTCCATCTTCTTTCAAGTAAATGATTAAAAAATATAGTTTCGCATTTGAAGATTCCCAAAAAAAGTTGAAAACAAAACAATTGTTCAATCATCGCCACCTAGCGACCGTTGAAATCACTGGAATGGTTAAAAGCGGAACAAAAGTTACCTATAACAGTTTTATAGAGTCAACTTTCCCACTCATGCCTACCAGTTATTTTACAAGATAGAGGAAAAAGTACTGGAGCAAAGTTACATAAAATGCGATGTTTTTCATCAGTTTTCAATTTGAAATATAGTGATAATATTAATTATAAAAATTCAATTGTTTCAACCCTTACAATGTGGAACTGTATTAAATTAATAATTATGCCAAAATATATCGATCGTCGAACATCTTCCCCCATTTCTCCTCAAAACAAAAGTCTTTGAAGATTGTTATTTATGATTATTTCATTGAACAGCAAATAATATAAAAAAGTGAGGTTAATGGTCCACAACGCCAAATAAATTCACAAAACTGATCTCTTCAATTTACCCAGTAGAAGCATGGAAAGCCCTTTCAAAGTATATAGTACAAGCCCAACTTTCTATTTGAAAAGTTGGGGGGTTATGACTGTTACTCGAAGGGGGTCAATGTAAGGATACAATTTTTTCGTTACAGGATGTCAATTCAAAATCTAAAATCGACATGTTTTAACATTCATTTTATTCAATTTGGATTTTCCACAGTGTATAAATTATAAAGTTGCCGCTTCATAATTAACAAACAAACAGAACAGAACTCCCTTCATTTAGTTGATAAATATGTTAATAGGTCGCTTAAAATTATTTTTCCGTTGACCGTGCGCTTTTGAGCTATATTATTGTACACAAAATAATTCATTAATCACCCCTATTAATGAACGATTTTCTATTAACGGTTATGAAACAGGCAACTGAACATACGATAACTGTTTTTTTAAATCCGTAAAACTTACTTCCAATATAGAATACTTCTAGTTTTTGACTAACCTATCATTCTTATTGTAATACCGGGTGTCCCAGACGTTTCTGACCCATTTTAATTGCAGAATGTCGGAACTCAGAAACGATAGGGAGGTGCGGTTTTCGATGAACAATTTCTTTTATATAAAGTTTTTTCAGTATAAATATTTAATTAGTGAAATCTTATATGGATGAATAAAACACCCTATATATTTTTATTCTTTCTTCCCCTCTCCGAAAATGTATGATTTGTTAAAGTTTGGATGAAAAATGTTTGATTTCTTTTTATTAATTACAAATCTACTCAGTAAATATCCAGTAATAAGTAAATGATATGGTTTCTTGCTAAATGACTTGAGGCGGGCACCATCCACTGATGGGTCCCCTTAGATCACTCTATAAGGTCTTCTAGCCAGCGTCTATTCAATCTTCTCTGTTCCATTGGATCAGTGTAAAGGTTGGATATTAGTGGATTTTTTTTATTTTCATTGCGGTTTTTGTTTCTTATGGCTGATGCCTGAATAACTTCATCGATGGATGGTATACCGAGATCAGTATGTAATGTGTGGTTGCTTATAAACCATGATACGAAGTGATTTAGATTAGAAAGTTTGCAGTATCTTAGTGTTCGATGGCTTACTGCAGCCCCATAGCTCTATGCCATATGTCCATATTGGTTTTAGGATGGTTTTGTACATAAGTATCTCTTTTTAAATTGTTAACTGTGAACGTCTGCCGATTATTAGCCAGTTCATATTTTGAAGTTTTAACTTTAGTTGTGTTTTTTAGCTTGTATGTGCTTCTTCCAAGTTAACTTTTGGTCCAAGTGTAGTCCAAGATATTTGACTTCTCTTTTCACTGAAATCGGCATATTGTTAATGTTCACTTGCAAACAGACTCTTCGTTTTGTGGTGAACGTGATTTGTGCGGATTTGTCATTGTTGACTTTCATTCTCCACTGATGTAGCCACTCTGGTAGAAGATTTAGGTGGTATTGTAGCTTTTCTGACGCTCTTGTAGGGTCTATATCTGGAGACACTATTGCAGTATCATCTGCGAAGGTAGCGATTAGAGTATCGTCGGTAGTTGGAATATCATCAGTTTACATAAGGTATAGATAAGGACCAAGGACACTTCCTTGGGCAACGCCTGATTTTATGGGTTGATAATTTGATAAGGAGGTTTGGACTTTGTCTTGTATGTATATCTATTACTTAGGTAGGATTTGATTTGATTATTACTTTTTCGTTAATAACAATCAACATCTAATTTATAATAATGTAATATCCTATAATAGTCTATAATAAACGTTTATTTATCCATACAATGGGGTATACTTTATTTATTTATTATAAAAATCACTTTATGTGATGGGGTCAGTAACTGACCCCACCTGGCTTTCTGTGTATTATTTCTGACGTGGCCATCGGAAGGCTAAACATTTATCCTGAAAAAACTTTATATGAAAATAAATTGTTCTTCGAAAACTGCACCTCCCTATGGTTTCTGAGTTACGAGATTTTTGCAATTAAAATGGGTCAGCAACTTCTACAAAACTATAATAATAATTAGTGCTAAAACATCAAAAAAAAGGTCAAGAAAAACTAAAACAGTGCCATTTGAACCAGCGGCCTCTGTGACATTTCTACGTTGTGATTTTTTTTTGATTATTTCTTTCGTCTATTAAATATCAGTCATCAACCAATCATACTTTTGTGTCCTGTTTGATAAGACTAATCAACACGCTCTATTTGCTATAGCGACTATTTGCATGGTGCACAATAATAGTCACTGACTATTCAGCATGATACTCATACCAAGGAGCCTGTGCATCTGGCGGTACTCAAAATAAATACATCTTAAACGTCAAATTGAATCAATCGTGTTGAAGTGTTTTGAAATGAATCGGTTTAAAAATACCAAAAACGGAGAACTAGATAGGGTAATCGAGACTACAATCCCTGATAATACAGTGAGGAGTAAAAATAACGAATGGAAGCAGTTTACCAAATTTTGCGAGCATCGGCAATATGAATTGAAAGAGTCGACACCATTCACAAAACTGAATGATATTTTGAAAGATTGGGCCTGGAATATGAAGAATCAAAATGGATAAGATTATAAAGTGGGGTCCGGTAAGGTTTGCGACCCTCGGAATTTTGCAACGATTTTTTTCTCATTAGAAAGCCCTATTTCTATAGAACATTTTAAAAGAAAAAATTCTTGGATCATGTACTTTTGAAAGAGAAAATCGCAATTGAAAGTACTAAAAATCCGCCATTTTTTTTTAAATTTTGACAATTTTTGACAATTATGTCTAAATATCAGATGGTGGTTTGAACGATGTTGCCAGTTCTCATTTCCGTAACTCGTTACGGCTTGGAAATGCTTTACACAAGGTTTTTTACTGAGAAATTTGTGAAACATTCATAATTTATGGGGAAAAATCCAAAAAACAATATTTTTTCACCATGACCACTATTTGGACAAATATTTTATTTGAAAAATAGTTAAATACTTTATATTCAACATGAATTTTTTCAAAATTTTTTCAAAATTCATGTGAAATACATATTATTTGTAACTTTTTCGAGAAGGGGAAGCTAATAATTATGTATGTACCTATATAGATTAAGCTTTTGATTATGGCTAATGTAATCTTAACGATAGTAGAAAGTATGACGTGTTGAGACCTAACCCAACTAAACCTAACCAAACCTAACCAAACCTAACCAAACCTAACCAAACCTAACCAAACCTAACCAAACCTAACCAAACCTAAGCAAACCTAACCAAACCTAACCAAACCTAACCAAACCTAACCAAACCTAACCAAACCTAACCAAACCTAACCAAACCTAACCAAACCTAACCAAACCTAACCAAACCTAACCAAACCTAACCAAACCTAACCAAACCTAACCAAACCTAACCAAACCTAACCAAACCTAACCAAACCTAACCAAACCTAACCAAACCTAACCAAACCTAACCAAACCTAACCAAACCTAACCAAACCTAACCAAACCTAACCAAACCTAACCAAACCTAACCAAACCTAACCAAACCTAACCAAACCTAACCAAACCTAACCAAACCTAACCAAACCTAACCAAACCTAACCAAACCTAACCAAACCTAACCAAACCTAACCAAACCTAACCAAACCTAAGCAAACCTAAGCAAACCTAAGCAAACCTAAGCAAACCTAAGCAAACCTAAGCAAACCTAAGCAAACCTAAGCAAACCTAACCAAACCTAACCTAACCTAACCTAACCTAACCTAACCTAACCTAACCTAACCTAACCTAACCTAACCAAACCTAACCAAACCTAACCAAACCTAACCAAACCTAACCAAACCTAACCAATCCTAACCAAACCTAACCAAACCTAACCAAACCTAACCAA